>JAUPFV010000001.1:77966434-79355184 GCA_036936605.1 Limnanthes douglasii subsp. nivea
CTAAAATCTAAAAGCTCCAGCTCATCTTGTTACCCGCCTACTACCTATTCGAAATTAATCATTTTTTAAAAATAACTTTCCATATTTTTAAAGACTAATGTTGTGTTTGTTTAGTAAACAATTCCACTGTTTTAAGAAACAATGTTTTCACAAACAAACTCAGCCAAATAAGCTTTAGCATTCTTTGCAGGTCGCAAACTATGGTCGTGTTTGGCACAACTAACGAATGAACAAGGTTTAGGATACTTATAGTACAACTAAATACTTAAAAGCTCATACTTATAAACACAGATAATTTACTCATAAGCATCTATATACTATATAATTACTATATACAGATAATTTTCTATACTTTATCTGCATAATAATTACTACTTCAACTACTTATTTAATACTAAGCAATACTCCATGCTTATAAACAGCTCCATATGAACGTTATACCAAACATGCCCTAAGCCCGAGACCCATATTGGAGTCCTAACTCCGCCCGGAAGCTGACATAATTTCACCAAATCCCCAATAATATCTATCCTTATCAATACACAGTGATATCACTAATAGTGCAGAAGACCATGCACAAATAGGAACACACTAAAGCATTCAAAACCCGCAGTCAAACATCTTCACTTGAAAACCCCCAAACAAGTAACTCAAAACCCTAATCTGATCCATCCAAATAAATAAAATGGCAAATGCAGTAAACATTGCATTGTTTATATCGAATCTGCTTCTAATATTAGTTACTAGAGGAGAATCTAAAGTACCTGCGATCATAGTGTTCGGAGATTCTTCGGTGGATTCAGGTAACAACAACCAGATTTCAACGGTGCTCAAAAGCAATTTCCAGCCATACGGACGAGATTTCTACGGCGGAAACCCCACCGGACGTTTCTCCAATGGTCGTATCCCACCAGATTTCATATCGGAGGCTTTTGGATTGAAACCGGCGATACCGGCGTACTTGGATCCGAAATATAGCATATCGGATTTCGCGACTGGTGTTTGTTTTGCGTCTGCTGGAACTGGCTTCGACAACGTAACTTCTGATTTTCTAGTGAGTTCAGAATCAGAAATAACCGTTTTTCATATGCTCTTCTATTTCTCTTTAGTAGCTGTTATTTACTAAAAATCAAATTTCAAATTTAGAAAAAAAAATATCCGAATGATAACTGGTCTGTCTATTGGTTTGTAAAATAAATAAATTTAAAAAAAAAATATTATGTATATATATAATAGAGAATTATCGAAAAATTGTTGAATTTTATTACTTAGACATTTGTTTCATAATACTGTTATGAATCACAGAATGTAATACCTCTATGGAAAGAGTTAGAGTACTACCAAGAATATCAGAACAAGTTAAAATCCTACGCCGGCGACGCGAAGGCGAACGAGATTATAAGTGAATCGTTATATCTAGTAAGTTTGGGCACAAATGATTTCCTCGAGAACTACTATACACTCCCGACTCAGAGATTGAAATTCCCAGACGTAAAACAATTCCAAGGTTATCTTTCGTCACTGGCTGCAAATTTTATAAGAAAACTATACAGTCTTGGGGCTCGAAAGATTTCGTTCACAGGGTTGCCACCGATGGGATGCTTACCATTAGAAAGAGCAGCAAATATAATGAATCAAAACGAGTGCGTCACTGAATTCAATCAAGTTGCTTTGGATTTCAATGTGATGTTGAAGAAGATGGTGAGTAAGTTGAATGGTGAGCTTCGAGGAATAAATTTGGTATTTTCAAATCCTAATGGTATTTTCCGTCAGATTATCAAAAGGCCTTCGATGTATGGTAAGTTATTGGAACTTTCTTTTGTTAAAGTCATGTGACGTAATGAAAAAAGAGAAAGATCATTCGAACTGACTGTCTGTAGTGATTAGAGAAAGATCATTCGAACTGACTGTGTAGTGATTACTAACAGGATTCGAGGTAGCGAGTATGGCATGTTGTGGGACAGGAATGTTTGAGATGGGCTATCTGTGCAATCAGAGGAATCCATTTACATGCCAAGATGCTTCCAAGTTTGTATTTTGGGATGCTTTTCATCCTACCGAGAAAGCTAACTACATAATCTCCCAACATATCCTTCCTAAACTTCTTCGAACTTTTTCTTAAGTTTGAGAAACAATCGATAGAGGTGCTATGTATGTGTTGTTTGTTTTGGTCTAATTAGTCAGAAAATTGTATTAGCTGTGACTATGTGTCCTTTAATTAAATTATGTATGAACATTGTATGTAAAATTGCATTATATATATTCAGGTTGTAATCAAAACTGCAAAGTTATATTTACATGTTGTGTGACAAACCTTGTAGGTGCCATACAGGTAAAAAACAGGTAAACAAGATCTGAGTTCAGATTTGAGCTCTATACATAAAAAGGAGCCATGCACAATTCTTGAAGTGCTCAAATTCGAAAAAAGTTGCAATTTTATTGTTAATAAATTCATTAACCAATGACGTTTTTTAAATATTACTCAAGCTAAAGTCGAGCTGAACCAAATCATAAGAATATATTCGAGCTAAGTCTAAATTTGAGTTCAAACACGGATCGAAAAAGTTGATGGTTCGAGCCAGTCTAAAATTAATCTGGGTTTTGAAGTCAAACAGGGAGCGAAAAAGTTGATGGTTCGAGCTAGTCCAAAATTTACAATGAAAAACGTTGGTGGTTAGCGACCCCTAGAATCAAATAGGCATAACCCTATATGAACCAGAGACATCATGTTTTTAGAAGTAGAACGAACTGAATATAATGAGTTGACTGCAGAAGACATGAAAGATATCACATTATAAATTATTTTGAAATTTAAACGTATCAATCTTTTTTGTTGATATCTATATTTTGAGTCCTAGTCATATTTTACTTGAATCTTCAGGTTTGCTAGTAAATTTACACCATAACTAGGAAAGAGAGCTATAAATGGAACAAAAAGCAAGTTTAACACATAATCGTTTAAATTTCTGTTTCTACTATGGCAGTGAGAAACGTCTCTAAGCTTACAGACACAAGAATGACCATCTCAAGGTTTTCTTCTTCATTATATAATTTATAACTCATCTTTGCTCTTAGTGTCATCTCCATCACCCATAAGTTCCTCGAGAGAGAACTCATCTGCTTCAATTATCTCCCCATCCTTGCCATTCCAAGCCTCTGTTTTAACTAGTTTTGGGGTACCTTGTAAAGGTAAATTGCCCCTTCCTCCAGCAGCTGCATCTTTCACAAATGCACTGCAAAACAAAAAAATGACTTAGTTACGCTTTTATTCAATTTTGCAATTGAAAAACTACGATTAAGCTGAATAGGACACGTTACTTGATATGCTCTAGCTCAAATGCGCTTTTAAGTGGAGCATATACTCCTTTCTTCACGTTCAAAGCAACCAAAGCTGGATAGCCGTATCCTCCAACCCCGACATGCTTCTCCAAATCTGGCTGTTGAGTCGCTGCAGCCCAAACAAAACTGCACAATATACAACTTCATGGTCTAAGAAGCAGATTTACACCTCGGAACTGTTTTAAGATAGCTTATAGTTAAAGGAACTCTGGCTCGGGCAGGTTTCATGTCTCCCGTATAAGGCTGTACGTAGGGTTAGATTGAAGCCAAACCGAATATCTGGTAATTCAAGCTTGGCCCGTGAGACAAAATAAAGTATTCAAGCTCAAGCTTGATTGTTATTGGTTTGGCTCGGCTTGAGTTTGTTTCGAAACTATTTCATACATTCGAGCCGAACCAGTCTATTAAACATTATTAAAGATTTTTATTATTTTTATATTAAGAGAAAAACATTAAACTGAACTTATGTATGATACTATTCGAGACAAAATTGAACCGTAGCTATATGAAATCGAGCTTAAGATAAAATTCAAACCACTAGCGCTCGCGAATAGTTTGGGAATGATTCAGAGATATTCGAGCTCGGATCGAATATAAATTCAAATCTGTATAGATATTCAAGCTCTGCACCTACCTGTAAGGATCCCTTTTGGACTTCTCTGCTGCAGCTAGTAACATCTGTATATATTTATTCCTTCCTTCTGCTTTTGAGTCCAAAATGTCGGGTAAGAAAGCAACAAAACAAATAGCAGCTGAGCCGCACTTTTCTTCCATGACATCCTATGGGACAGAAATAGATACGGTTTATGCTTTTTAGTATCCGTTAAAAGAAAGGAGTAGAGGTAAAGGAAGGAAATTGAAAGTTACCGAGCTTGTTAACTCGACTACTTCAACAGGAGCAGCATTTGTTTCCAGCTGCTCGAGGGCAAAAGATTCAATAGCTGAAGCAGTTCTAGCACCCTCGTAAGGAATGGGACTTGCTTTGTCTGCACCAAATACCAAAATGGTGGGAAATCCTTGCACACTGAATCTGCTCATCAGAGACTGTATACATACCCAATCAGAATATGTACTTTCGAATAATGAAAATATGAAGGAATAGAGAGAACATTGGTTATGATGGTGAAAGCTCATTTACTTAATGTTTTTGTGGGAAGTCTTGGTGATATAAGACAAACCAGGGAACTAACAGCCATGAAAAATATCTTACTTCTTCCCATTTGACTCTTTTGTAAATTTTAAACCTAATGTGCAAATAGAGCAATGTAACATATTAAGAAATAGTTATTTCAATTCCAGTAACTCATTCCCATTCAGGGATAACATCGAAATTTCAAAGTCAGGAGAGGAGCTTCATCTAAAACTGTCATAGTTTTAACATTACCTTCTCAGCATCACAGTTAACATGCCCCAGCTTCACCTTCCCCTTCAAATTACGAGCAGCCCTTTTCCATTCAGGAGCAAGCTTTTTGCAGTGTCCGCACCTGGAGAAGAATTGTGCAGTTAATAGGGCAGTCCTTTTTATATATATTAATGTATGTAGGTCTGTTTCCTGTGTCATGTACAGATAGATATGCATGATAGAGAAACAAGTGTATAGGTCAATAACTCAATACTGATAACATACATAGGACTATCTGAATTAGAATCACTTCGACAATATATCTTTCTCTTCACTAACAAATTTAAGTTAATGAGTACTTACCAAGGAGCAAAAAACTCCACCACCCAAAGTTCTTTGCTTTTAACTACCAACTCATCAAAATTGCTAGAAGTCAATTCAGCCGAGGCACTGGGTTCAGATTTCTCTTTTTTTTCAGATTTCCCATTGGATCCACCTGTTGCCTTTCCACTCAAACGATCCTTCAGAAGTGCCCTTACCTGAACAACATAACATCGCAATCAGTTAAGCTGAGAGTCCAATGTACTTCTTTATTTTTCAGCAATTGCATGTTTTGTAGAGAATTTTTTTCTTCTCTGACTGTGCACTTTTGTTCTGCAACTGTGATCAAAAGCACTAACACATACTCATAGACTAACAAGCCACACAGCAGCAACTAATATACTCCTAGACCAACAAGCCACTCAGCAGCAACTAACATACCCCTAGACCAACAAGCCACTCAGCAACTATCATACTCCTAGACCAACAAGCCACTCAGCAACTAACATACTCCTAGACCAACAAGCCACTCAGCAACTAACATACTCCTAGACCAACAAGCCACGCAGCACCAACTAACACATACTCCTAGACCAACAAACCACTCCGCAGCAACTATGGAAGATTCCATTCACTATTTATAAGATTTTGTAGTACTACAACTCCACTATATAAGTAAATGGCTCAATTTAGCTTAAGAAATGATCCTCATACTTCATTAATTACTTTATCAACTTTGACAAAGTCCAGTGGATATACTTTTCCTGTTCTGCCTATCGGCATGTTAGCGTTCACAGTTTGATATATACTTCAAGATGATGGTATTTCGAGAATTCACACATTCCTTTTAATGCCTATTTCTCGGTGATAGTTTTGTCCATGCATTCTTGCAAACATGGAAATTCCTTCAGGAAGTTGCATAATGCTAAAGCAGGAAGTTATGAGGAGTGATATTGCAATTTAGAAGATTACACTTATTGCCCCAAACATCATTCCTTTTCTATGTTATAGAAGAATGAATTTTAAATATAAATGTATCACAGACTGCCATTTCGAAATCAATTTAAACCAACCAACAAGGAAGAAAAAACCATTTTGGCTCAGAACAAAAGCATTTGTATATAACAAACCTGTTTAAGAGCATATTCTGCAATAGGCTTTACATCCCTAGCTCCTTGGTAATCAACTGGAGGCTGCCCAGGGACAAACACTTTAATGGTTGGGAATCCTTTGATTCCATATTCCTATAAAGTAAACAAATCACTCTTTAAGCATTAATAAATAGGTACGTAAAACACTCTGGAAAAAAAAAATCAAACAATAAACAGAATATTATAAAAGAATCATTAGGAGCATCGCAACAAAATCGGACTTGATTAGCTTAAATTTTGATATGGTTAAAGAATTCTTATATTGTAATATATCATTTGTGTTAAAGACTCTGCTTTTATCTAGTTGGAAACTTTTGACTTTCACGGTGTTTTGGTCTCTGAAAATTGATATTCTTTATTTAAGTTCTTGGCGGCTTAGATTAGCTCTTGTATACCAACATTTTGCAACGAAACTAGTTATTTTGATGTAAACTTCGATAAAGCAGTCTCCTGGAATGCTTTAAGCACAAAAAATAAATTACAAAAACCAAGACATAGACGATTTAGTAGCTTAAACCTATAATAGATATAGGTACCCTAAGTAGCCCATAGCATATTTATATAGATTAGAAGAGATGAATTGTTTGCAAATAAAATATATTTTCCATTATGGTCCTACACTTGTTTAAGACATTTTTCAAAAGTTAAAATGAGTATAGACAATATATTATATGTTTAAAAAGTACGTCAGGCCTTTTCTACATCCTATATTTGTTGAGAAATGAATAGAGTACGGGTTTCAACACTAATATTTACTATATATCACCCTAATATGCTATAACCTCTTTGAGAAATCACATATAATATACAACTATTTTGGCGTTCAAGGCATAGAATATGAATGTTTCTGTCTATACATAGACTAATTTTGGAAAGAGATTATATTGTTAGAGTGATGGCAAGATTATTAAACAATTCAAACCTGAGCGAGTGACTGGTGTGCATCAGCATCAAGGGCTGCCACGGTTGCAACACCTTTCAAGGCACTGGCTGCCTTCTCCCATGTGGGTGTTAGAGCTTTACAATGACCACACCAAGGTGCAAAGAATTCAACAAGAACAACCCCATTTGAGTTTAGAACCTGTCAGTGTGGCATCATTTCAAAATTCTTATACAAACAGGATAGCCAGACTTCTGGCATTAAAATGATATTCGGATAGTGAGAAACAAAACACCCAACAAGTATCTAGGATGCACAATGAATTCAAGTAAAAGTAAAAACATTGGAAAATAAAACAGATACTTTCAGGATAGAAACTATTCTATGAATTGATCATCATCTTAAGAAGTTAGTATCAGCTGTAGTTCATTAAACCGCATAAAACTGCGCTAACAGCAGAATAAGATTTTACCTTCATCATTAGGGCTAATGATTTGAACTAATTTTCATTACACAATGCATATTTACAATCTCTACTTCCTTAATACTAATCGAACACATTGCAAACTTTAAAATGGAAAAAAGCCATTACTAATTGAGAATTGAGAGTATCCAACCGTGAACACACCATACTAGAAGTTGAGAAACATGAATAAGATCTAGAGAACTTAAACAAAGCGAAGACAGCCGGATCGTAACCAAATAGAAGACGAGAATGGGAGACTAAAGAAAAAGATTAAACTTCAACTAAATTACACATCAATCTTCTCTCGTACAAAATTTTAAGTGATGTAAGTCCGATTCAGAAATGAATAGTTTACCTTTGATTTGAAGTTAGAGGCAGTAAGCTGAACCACTGGAGACGACGATCCATAGAGAGCATTACAGAGATTGAAGATGATGAAAAATACGGATAGAACAGTGATCAATCGTAACGGCGAACTAAGCATTTTGTTTCTACTTTCTAACACTTTCTCGATAGAAATTTTCGATGAATCTCAAGGGCTGGGCGTCTCGAGGTTTCAAAGTGTTAATAAGAAAAAGATTTTCACTGACGAAGTGTTACGTGTGTTATCCAATTAGTTGTTGCCACGTAAGCGATCCATACAGATTATGAGATTAATATATACTGAACCCCAAGCATGAAGAATTTTTTAGATGAAGATTTCAATAATTATTCTAATTTTTGTTATAAGATTCTAAATTTTGGTATATATATGTTAGGTTATATTTTAATCTATTTTTATTGTGTCTAGATTTTATTAGATTTTTGGTTAATTTTGTTAGATTTAGATTTTACTTTTTGTTATTTTGTTTTATATATATCATTTCAAGAGTATTAGATTTTTAAAATCCGATTTTATTAGATTATTAATCGTTTTTATTAGTTTATTTATGATATAATTTTTTTTAATTTAATCTATATGTTTAAATATATATTTTTTAAGCAAATAAAGACTTTTATTACTAGATTGAAACAAAATTACAGACTTTTAGTTTAATAGAAAGAAATTACAAAAAAAAAGAGGACTAAAGGTAATAGCTCCAAAAAGAGAGCGCCAAACTTTCCCTCCGAACAAGGGAAACAGCTTCAACGAATGCTCTACCAAACTTCGATCTTTCAGAATAACTAGAAATTACCAAAATAACATCATGTTACATAGCCCAATCCAAGGCTTTCAAGGAGCACTAACGTTCTTAATTCATTTGGAGCATCAGAGCTCGTGAAATAGAGATTTTGCTTGCTGCTAAGAACTCTCTTAGCAATCGAATCAAAACTTTGGTTTTGAATTCGAGAGATATAACGAATAGACATCTTAGAGTAAATTAGTTTTCTGCACATATCCATTGAAGACTCCATGTACCAAGCTTCATTTCTATTAGCAATGAGGTTAGTCAGTACTAAACTGTCGGACTCAACGTCAACTTCAATCCACTTGTTTTGCTTGCAAATAATCAAGCCTTCGAGGAGTGCACTGATTTCAGCAAAAAGAATGTTCGGTTTGCCCAGCAAAGTTCCACTACCAAGAACTATATCTTCATCAGAGTTTCTGAACAATACTCATCCGCTAGCTTCCCCAAAAGAGTTACACGCTCCATCCACGTTCAGTTTCATTCTGCTAGGGTTTGGAGCCATCCACCTGAGGTATCTGGGAGTTTTCTTTTTGTTTGCAATCGATTTGCAACCTAGAATAATACCAGCATGATGGGAATTAGTCCATAGCTTGTAATATAACATATTTGACATGTCCATACTTATGATTAAGTTAATGATTCTATCAATAGCACTCTTAACAGTTTCAGGAGAACCCTTAAACTTACATAAGTTTCTGTTTCTCCAAATAACCCAGCAGATTATTTGGGGAATTATGTGAGTAATGTGTCTCTTGTTATTAGTAAACCAGAACCATGAGCGAATGACATGGGAAAGAACCATAAACCGTTCAATCTTTATTTTGAAAATGCAGCTGAAATAGTTCCATATTTGTCAAGCAAAACAATAACTTGCAAAGAGATGGTTCTTCTCTTCGCAACTGTTGCAGAATTGGCACTTGGAGACAATTTGAATATGCATTTTCATAAGGTTGTTATCAATAGGAATAAAGCCTTTTAAAAGTTTCCAGCAAAGGAAAAAAAAATTAGGGATAGAAGGACTCCAAATCTTATTGAAAAGACTAGATTTGGTATTATAGTACTTTCCCAAAGTAATTTTAGTATTGAAATCCTAGTTATAAGAAAGTTTCCAAATGATTTTGTCAGCTTTATCAGGATTAATCTTATACTTTGATAAATGATTGATTATATCACTAGTAAGGAAGTTTTAAAGAGAATTGTAGTCCTAGTTATTGTTTTCCAAAATATTTTTACACAAGCATTAAGGTACCAATTGTAAGGGTCAGAATCACTTATCGGGGGAGGAAGGTCATGTCATTCTTCCAACCATAAATCCATGCAACCTTGTCCAAGCTTCCACTTTATGTTTCTCTCAGCTATAGGTTTAATGGCTGTAAGCCTTTTCCAAACTGTAGAATCAGTGTTTTTGCAACTGGATTTAATAGCATGGGTGTCTGAGCAATAGATGTTGTGCAGAATAGAGGACTATAGGCAATTGTTTTTCCTGAAAATGAACCACAATTTTTGCAAAAATGTTAGTTGAAGATCATTCATATTTTTTATGTTCAAGCCACCCTCAGCAAAAGGCTTGCAAAGGTGGTTCCAGGAGGTTCAATGGATAGCTTTATCATTAAAATTAGACCTTCATAAGAACTTGTTAAAGCAAGACTCAATTCTCTTAATAATGGCATTAGGAAAAAGGGTATTTTGCATCCAATAGTAGGTGATAGGCAGTAAGACATAGGTTATAAGAGTCATTCTCCCCCCAAATGACAGATTGTTTAAGTCCCACTCAGCAATTTTATCATGAATTTTTTCAATGAGAGAAGAGAAATTCTTCAATTTATTGTTTCCAGCAAGAGTGATCCCTAGATTGTTAAAAGGTAAAGTGTCGGTGTTGAAGCCAATGTTGATCTTTATGTTGCTGATGTTTGAATGATTTGTTTTGCTGGAAATAATAAGCTTCGTTTTCTCTTTGTTGATAGCTTGACCTGAGATCAGTTGATACTTGTCCAGTATTTGAGTTAGAAGTATCAAGTTATAAATATTTGAAATATATATATATAGTGATATATGATTAAATGTAGTGTAGAATAAATATAAATTAGTATTTGAATGCTTATTATTTAGGATAGGTGTAAATTACGTATTGGATTTTAGATTCTTATTGTTTATAGTATATGTAAATTATACTTGGATCGAACAAAATTGAACCTATCATTTTTTTAGATTGTCATTTTGAAAAAATATTGAATATTGTTCCAAAATAATATGGAAAAACCTAGGGAGCCGAGACAATTATAACAAATATACGGAGCATACTAAAGCCACGGACAAAGATGAGGTCAAACCGAGGCAAAGCATACGCGTGATCGATGAGCATAGGCCTACATGCAAGATGACAAATGATTGGTTAAATAGACGATGACGTAGACCGACTTAGAGTCTGAAAAATAAAGCAGATCGAGTAGGATATTTTAGCGAGCAAACTAGATAACCGAGACTCGATAGAGAAAATATCTTTTTTAGCATATAAGAAGAAGGACGACGGATGAAGAGAATGTCCCGGACATTTATCAGACGAATACAAAACTAAGTGAAGCATGTAAGCGAATGGAGAAGCAGAACATGTAGTAAAGCTAGGTTTTTTAAAATGCAGATAAGGTCGATCGGGGCCTACCATAAAAAAGATGGTTAAATAAACGATTTTAGCAATATTAATTAGTCGGTGAGCCCACTAAAGATAATGGCCATTAATTTAGGGTCCATGTTATAGATGGGACGTTTTAAACGTTATTAGTGGAGTAATGTATCTAGTAACTGCTTGTAAACTACGTCAAGAGATATAAATAGGCAGATCGAAGAAACATAATGTATTTTGTCGTCGTCTGTGGGAACGAAAAAGTGTTCAAATCTAAAGTATCTTAACAATGATAGTCACTAGATCAGAGATTGAGAGGGATATTCTGGAAGCAAGCGGGACGATAGGTAACCTAAGAGTTGCGACAAACCTACCAATTAGGTTGGACCACTTACCTCATGTTACTGCCAATAACCCAAATATAGCAGCAGTAGTCACTGTTAAGGCTGTACCACCACTAAAACAACCAGTAGTCAGGGCCGAACCATAAATTAATCCACTAGAGTACGTGGCGGATCCCGTTGTGCATGGAGCGCCAAGTAATAATTCAGTGACAGCACTAACGTTCCAGCAGTTAGAACAACAGCATCAACAACTTCAACAAGAGCAGCTCATGAGGGTGTGTGAGCGCGGCGCTAGGGAACAAGCCATGAACACTACCATTGCTGGGATGAACGATGTACTACACGCCCTGACTGCTAAGGTTCGAGGGGCTAGCCGAGCTAACTACCAATTTGGGCCATATGCTAGTTGCGCCAACCGGGGGGATCAATCTTCCAAGCGTGATGATAAAAAAGAAGAAGAAAACAGAGGTAAAAAACATTCTAAAGAGTATGAGCCGCGACAAGATGCACGCCTCGATGCATCTAAAAAATCCAGAGAGAATGAGAACGTGCGGTATAAGTAGGTGCGTTCGAGAATGTTCAACTATATCCTTAAAGAGTCTCCGTTTGTGGAGAAAATCATTGAAGCCCAGTTGCCGAGAAAATTCGAATCTTTCAGGATGGAAGCCTACGACGGAACCGGAGATCTAGAGAGGCATCTGGAGAAATTTTGCAATATGATGATGGCGTTCAACCCCGATGACGCTATCCTTTGTCGGATTATGTCAATGACCCTCAAGGGAAACGTAATGGACTATTTTAGTAGTCTACTCAAGGGATCCTTTCATGATTTTGCCGGCCTATGAAAGGCCTTCGCATAAAGATTCATGGGAAACAAAGAGCTCAAGCGCGAGCGAGATTCGATTATGGATCTCCACCAGAAGCGAGGTGAGTCACTAAAAGGTTACATTAAGAATTTTGTTTGCTCTATGAATGTTTTTCCAGATCTAGATAAGAATATGTTCATGGCCTCCCTCAAGAGAGGTCTCGACTGGAGAGGGGATTTGTATCTTGACCTAGTTAGATTCCCAACAGAGATCATAGCGTGACTTGCTCGTCCACGCAGATTCATGCACCCAAGTAGATGATGCCCAAAAAGGAAACTCACCTGATAGAAATGTGTCTGACCCTAAAGGAGGACCGTCCGATTGGAGGAAGATTGACGACGCGCCTCCTCGGGATGCTAGTCGGCGGCCACTGCACTATGAAAATCCATCCATAAGATTTACCTCATTGACCGAGTCCATATCGGTTATATATGATAAAACAAATAGAGTAATAAAGTATCAAACGTCGCGAGTAATGAGGGCCCCGGTTTCAAGCAATCGAACATGTATTTATGCTCCTACCACAACAATTATGGCCACCTAACTGATGAGTGTTGTCAACAGCGATAAGAAATTTAGAGAATGATAGATAGCGAGGGACTCATCCAATTCATCAAAGAGCAAAATATTCAATGACAGACAGAGCATAGGGAATAAATGTGCTCGATCAATGAAGATAATCCTGATGATGATACCCGAGCAGATAAAGGAAAACAACATTGGTTATTCACCATTACGAGGTTCATTCCGGCATAATCATCGAAGAGAACGCTTTACCATCTCCTCACGCTAACAATGGAAAGAAATTTGAGGTGGTCAGTAACACAGTCTCCAATGCGGATGGCCACTCTCCATCTCTGTTCACTATCGTCGACGGAAACTCCAAGGTGGCCCAAGAGTTCGAGTCTAAATTTTCCACGGTAATTTATGAACAAGTCTCATGCCAAGCAAACTCTGCCGCTGATACGAAGCAGGCCAAAGCCACGGACAGGGACGAAGGCAAACCAAGCCAAAGCCTAGGTGTAATCAATGAGCATAGACCAACATGCAAGATGACAAAGGATTGGCTGAATAGACAATGACGTCGACCGACTTTGAATCGGGAAGATAAAGCAAACCGAGCATGAAATTTTGGCAATCAAAGCAGATAACTAAGACTCAATAGATCAATTATCTTTCCGAGCAAGATAAAAGAAGAATGAGGGCGGAAGAGAATGGTCCGGACCTTTATCATATGAATGCAGAACTAAGTGAAGCATGTAACCGAATGGAGAAGCAGAGCATGGAGTAGCGCTCAGTTTGAAGCACAGATAAGGCCGACTGAGGCCTACCCTCCAAAAGACTGTTAAAGAAACGATTTTAAGAATATTAATTAGTCAGTCAACCCACTAAATATAATGGTCATTAATTTAACGTCCATGTCATAAATGAGACGTTTTAACCACCGTAAATGAAGTAATGTATCTAGTATCTGCTTGTAAACTACCTCAAGAGATAGAAATAAACGGATCGACGAAACATAATGTATTTTCTCTTCTCTAATACAAAAGTTTACTACTTAGCATTCCATAATATCTAGATTTTAATAGATTTTGGTTAATTTTATTAGATTTAGATTTTATTTTTTACCATTTTGCTTTTTATATTTATTTTGAAAATATTAAAATTTCAAAATTTGGTTTCACTACATTGTTAACGTATTTATTAGTTTATTTATGATATAATTTTTAAATTTTTTTTATCTATATATGTTTAAACATTTAAGTTAGAAGTTTTCGATTACAAATATTTAATATATATATATATATATATATATATATATATATATTATTTGTTTGTTTGATTTCCAATTAATTGTTTGATATGGTAAATATAATTTGCGATTTTGATACTTATTATTTAGGATATGTGTAAATTACACTATTTTAGTGTAAGTGTGAATTGCGTATTGGTTAGAGTAGGTGTAAATTATATTTTGGATCCAACAAAATTGAGCCTCTACTTTGCTTAAAATTGTCATTTACAAAAAATATTGATTTATGTTTAGAAAAATATAAAAATAACATATTATTCACTTACCGATTTATTTTATATATTTTTCAAAAAGAACCATTTAGCTCTTCAATTTACTATTTAAGACCTAATTATTTTTTAAATTACCCTAAATACTGTCTTATATAATACCACCACACATATGTATATTCTCTTTCTTTTTTAAATTTTTTTTGATTAAAAAGTCTGTATTTTTAGAATCGTAATTCATTAAAAGATATGATTCTACCATTATTTTCATTTTTTAAGACAAACAAAACTAGATCTATTTATTTTTTATTTTTTATTTTTTTAATGACAGACGATAGATGAGAGGCAGAAACATTTGATTGAGATTTGTTTTATGTTTAATGTATGTTTTTCATTTTTTTAGAGATTTTTTTGTAAAATATAGTTGATTGTTTTTTCAGATTTTAGTGTCGAGACGATAGAAATCGGTAATTATTACATAAGAGACTTCTTTATTTTTTTTTATTAAAAGTAAATATTTTTTCAATTTTCATTAAATACTAAATATATCTGTAACATTTTTTATTAAAAAATGAATATTTTTTGCGAGTTTCATTAAAGATTAAATATACTCTAGTATTTTTCTTTGTGATTTTCATTATATATTAAACGTATCTCTTTCATTTTCATTAAATATTTTTTAGCTTATTCTTCTATTTTTCTTTTTTCGTGATTTTTTTTATAATGTCTTGCATCTAGCTTTGATAGATGTCTCACCAATGTAAAATATTCGTTAGATGATGAACACATACTAATGATAGATGCATCTAGCTTCCTAATAACATTTTCGCATTACCATTGGTCGACTATCACTTCCCTTCTCTCATGAAATCGCATTGTTTACCAATTACATTGTTATCGAGGGTTTGCTACTCAGCTGTTATTTGTATGCTCGATCGTCATTCTCATTATTGACTGAGCGTGTTCATTCTCGCTATTTTCCGAATATTTTCTTTCTTTCTATTGACCGACCGTGTTCTTTCATACTTTATCCGTTTGGTCGCTGTCATGTTGTTTATCTAGCTGAGCTTACCTCATCGTGACGAAGGATATAACTTCTGAAGGTATAACTTTATCAATAGAAAAAGTCATTTTCAACCAAATATGTATTAACAAAAATGTTTTTCTTATTATTGGGAAAAAATAAAAACATACTCCTAACAAAAAAAATATATATTTATAATATCTTTTGTCTTTTCATAGATTGATATCAAGTTTTTTGTTATCTTCGTGAATAACCTTATTGGGGGTAGTAAGTCATGTTGTTATTGCTGCTCCCTAGCCACATTTGGATTTCTTTTTGTACACATGCCCATTATTTATTGGCTTGGGCAAGGTTGTTTCATCATTATTATTTGCATTAACTTTAACCGTGTATCTTTTATTATAGCCAAAGGGTTATGTGCGCATGTTACCGGAGTTATGGTATTTTCTTCTCTTTTGGCTCCAGAAACTTTATCTACCTTCATGTATATTTCTACCTGAGCTAGTAGGTTGCTGAATTTTAGAGCCATTTTTTATATGGTTTGAGAGATATCTTTCTCAGAATAAGCTTTGAACGGTAACCCGTCCCTGGACTATCGCATTTGGGGATAGATAGTCCCTGGACTTTTAAAAAAAAATTCGTAGTCTCTGGACTATCCAGTTTGGATAAAGTTAATCCCCTTGCATATGTTGACTATCAATTTTTGTGACAGATAGTCCCTCAACTATTCATTTTCGATAAATTTAGTCCTTTGACTTTCTATTTTTTATCAAGTTAGTCCCCTTAATAAACATGCACATGGGACTAACTTTATCCAAACTGGATAGTCCATAGACTACCAACAAAATTTTGAAAGTCCAAGGATTATATGTCCCCAAAATGGATAGTCATGGGACTACCAACGGACTTTTGAAAGTCCAAGGACTATCTTTCAACAAAGTCGATAGTCTAGGGACGAGTTACAGTTCAAAGCCTATCTATACACAACGACAGTCACCATGTTTTGATAATTTTGTATTTCACTTATTATCTTCACGAATCTTTAAGTGTACTATATATGACTTTTGTCAGAACTCTGCTTGCAATGTACAATGTAGTCTCTATGTTTTTTGATGATTTTGAAGCCTATAAATGATTTCTCTAATTCGTCGAGAGTATCTTATAACTTTTGATTCATCATTTGAAGAGGCTCCTAAACCACTGCATCACACTACTTCTGAATTTTATGGAGAACAACTTGCATTTTATTTTATTGCCAACTCCGCATTGCAACATCTCGTTGTTGAATTGTTGAATATGATATTTTAGGTGTCCTTTATCTTAGTACTTCTCTATCTTATGATTTTTGAAGAGCGATAACAAGAGTAAGTACAAGATTTTTATACCTAATGAGAACTCTTCATCATGAAAATCTTATTCTTCAACGTATGAGATATTATTAAAGAAACATATATTTGCTAATATCCTAATCATTTTCATTTCTCAACCGAGGGATTAGCACTATTATTTTGTATAATTGGTTGAGAACCTTGAAAATACTAGTTTTGATGCACCTTGTACTGCCCTTGGAAGTTCAAACGAATGATGTTGAATCCTGTTGGGACCTGCATGTTGCACTAATTCCAATTTTGGTAAGTGGATACACTATTTTGTTGCATCATTTGTGCATGTATCAAGTTTTCCTAGAAGAATTCTTGTGTGTCAAGGTTATTTTATGGCATTGGTGAGAAGTTGAAGCTTCCTGCTAATTAGAAATGATCTTTGAATGGACCGTTATTGCATATTGGAATCCAAACTACTATCTAGGGGGTTGTTAGTATCTTTTCTATTGAAGATGAGGTAGCTAATATCTTGGTTACTATTTCTAGCGTAAGAACGAGCCTGCTGAAATATTATCAAAACATCATATGATGTGTCATATGCGACAATAGTCCATTTATTACGGATGAACGAATGGTATGGATTTTTTTGTCTATCGTAAGATGATTGATGTTTCGTAAATCGCTCATCCTTCATTTTATGCTTAGACGTAGATGTCTGGTTTCTTCTCTTTTTCTTGTGATATTTTCGTTACTTCCTGATTTGGTTAGAATATCTTCTGTTAGAGGCTTCTCTAACTTTCATACTAGAAGTATCCAAAAGTAATTCTTTTACGATGAGTGATGTTTCCTAAATGATCATTCAACATGTTAGAAGTTGCATCGTCACCTTCTTCATCATCTACTCGTTGGAAAATAAATATGAGCATGGGTGTTTGGTAATAAGTTATTCCTGCAAAATCTTAAAACGGATAGCTTGTTATTCTCTAAGTAGTTGAGTGAGTCTCTTAAAATCAGTGACAGGAGGTGTTGTAACCGTCGGGATTAGAATTTGTTCGTTAGGTATTTCCACCTCAAACTCATTTTTAATGGACAAATCATATCTCCTCCAGAGTTCACCATTAGCTTCCTTTAAAAAAAGCTTACTTTTGATTGATTTGGGAAATAATCTCGTTCCTACAAAAAAAAACATCGATTGATGGCGTAAATTTGGGATGAGAAGATTGATCTTAAGCTTGAAGTAAATTTTAAAGGATGATAGTGAGAATACTAACAACTGCTAATAATTACCAAAAATAATAAAATAATAAATGGATAATTAATTTATGATTGTTAGATATTTATTTATAGAGTTTACATAATAAGGATATATCTCCAATTATTATGAATATATTTATATTCGACTTATTTGAATTAGATATCTTAGATTTTATATCTTTCACCAAGTCCAACAAATTATATTAAGCTTATGATTGATAGGCCCATAACTTTACCCGTGAACTATTTATAAAATTATTATACTAGATAAAACTCAATATTTTATTTAAGAGTAAGTTATTGATAACCACTCGGTTATAAATGAAATTACCAAACAACCCAAAAAAAATTAAGTTTACTCATAATCACCGTACATAAAATCTTCAAACAATACCCTTCAAATATGAAAAAACAGAAAATCGAAGAGCTTAAATCTTTTCCATCTCTCTCTCTCCTTAAAATTGAAACCCCTAATCTCTTAAATGACATATTACTGCAACAAGTTTCACTGAATTCTAAAAAATTTAAACACAAAGCAACTACTAAATCAAATTTTCACAATAAAATTACTCTTTTTCGTCTTAATGTTTTTATTTAATATGTTCGTAATTATATGTTTCACGTAAGAAATGTTTATTTTTTGTTTTGATGATTAGTATACCTTTTTATAAAACAAAATATATATTTAGTGACTTAGGAACTACTTGTCTACTTGTTTAAAGGTTCTGGATTTTTTTTCACAACTGAGTTGGATGTATTTACACAACCAAAATAACAGATATCTTCAATATTAATCTATATGTATTTTCACTTTATAATGTAGATAAAAATTCCAAAAGAATCATAATTCTCCACATCAAGAATTGCAAATACATCTAATATCACCAAAAACAAAATCTCAAGAAGCATTAAACAATTTAAAGAATCTATTATAACATGTAACTTCATTCTTTTTTTTGCAACCAAAAGACTAAATTTGCACCATGGTTAATAATTGATAATTGTTAAACTTTTAGGATATTTTAGTGAATGGTGTGTAAGAAATATTGGTAGAAGAGTCTTTTAATAAGAGAAATTTATTTTAGCTTCTAAAGAGATAAAGTAATTAAGAGTCGATGTACGTAAAAGTGTCAATCAATCTTGATTTCTCAAATCCTCCTTTTATTTATAGGAAATGGTTACGAATAACTGATTTGGTTACAAGTTATAACTAATTGCACTATCAGTCTTTGGTATTCATATTTTATATTTAATTTATCCTCTAACTATAAAAATTTAAACTAAAACCCTTTTCGTAATTACTTTCACTCATTAATTATTTACATCATTATCTGTAGCCCCATTAGTCAATGTGAAGTTTATTAGAATATGGACTAACTTTAATTATATGTAACTGCTTGGATAAATTCGAACAAAACTTTTGTTCCTCCTCGGAAATATATTTATCTTTTCTACCATTACCTCGAAAACTTCCCATGATTCCCTCAAACATTTGTGTAACTTGTCCACAATCACCCCAAAAACTTGTGTGACCTTTCTACACTCTCTTTGGAAAAGACCTTTATACATTCACCTAAAATAAAATAGATACTTAAAAAAGATTCCTAGTATGGGTGCTATCCAATTCTGATGCTCTACATGTGCCAATAAAAAATAAATGCCTCAGATATATTCAGGATCATCTTCTCAAAAAAATCTACCTGCTTGAAAAAGTACATTTGTAGCAATGGGAGATTCCGAAAATGTCAACACTGCACAAAATCCTACACCATCTTCTCCTTTGAAGGAAAAGGTTGTGACAAACAAAGAGTCACAAGAAATTCCTTCAGAAACCAACCAACAAACCAATATAATTGAGCCTGATATCCCTCAAACTGCTATACCAATATTGTCCCCTTTCAACTTTGAGATGAAGTCTCTGAGTAGATTGTTGAGTCAGAATATAGACTCAAATATTCAAGATGCAGAAATTACTCCTTCCTCAGATTCTGAGGGTAATACTTCAAAGAAACCAACTCCAAAGAAAAAAATCAAAGAAAAAATCACTCTTCCCGAGGACATTGCTGAACACCTAAGTGTGAATCTCGAGGAAGTCATCTCTAAATACCTCATTGCACAAAAAAGTATACAATATGAGTATTTCAACCAATCCGAGATTGAAACTCTAAAAAAGTAGTGGGGTATCCCTGATAACGTCACGCTTCAATACCAGTGGTAGGAGACACTTCGCTTTTTTATGAAGGAAAATAACTAATTGTCTACCCTGAGATTCTAAACTAGGGCATTCAGTTCTCATTAGATCCAGTCATAGTAGACTAATTTGAGATAATCAACCTTTGTCTGATGCAAGCCAAACCAAACTTGTGGTTTACATTGCTATCAAGTATAATGGTATAACAATTTACCCAAACACCTCTTCTAGTAGAGTAGTTCAATGCACAGACTGGTCTCTTAACGAACCCCGTTCTGTCATTTCTACTACCTCGCATTCAGAAACTCCCCGAAGATTATTGATGATTTTCTCGAGGCTGACAAACTATGGAAATAAAGATCTTTCTTTATCAATGATGCTTGGGAGAATGGAAAATATATTTCCACCAAGAATCTTCGAGACTCAACCTCTAATGGAAAGTACCAGTAAGTAACATAACTTATTTTTATTCCAAATATAACTTTTTTTCAATTTTTTCATCTCTTATTATTCCTCGTAGAAATTTTGAGCGGTACAATATCCATCAAGCTGTTGCCGATGAAAGATTCACCAAACTAACTAAATGGGTTGAAAATAATGATGTAATGAGTTTTACAAGAGATTCGTGCCTCTAAACTTCGTTTTGAGCCATTTCACAGCTGACAAACTAATGGAACCCCCCAGTGCAGGAGATATCTTGAAGAGACTAACTCCTCTCAACGCACGCGTCATTTGCCTATTTGGAATATATCACAAAGCCATTTATCTCTCAAGAAGAAGAAAACAAAATCTCATTCTAGATTCTCAAAAGACCCAGAGAATTAAAATTATCAATAGAAACTGAAAAGAAAGACCAATTCAACCAATGTCAAAGAAGAAACAACTGAATTTTCGAAAAAAAGAAAAAAATTTGTTGCTTATAAGAAAAAGAAGAGCTCTTTAAGAACTCCCAAATAGTTGTGACAGTAGATATGGTTTATATGTTTTCTCCCAATCTAACCCCTAATGTTAATGTGAATCCCACCACTAAAGATGCCGAAAAAGAAGATGAAGACCAAGACCTCTACATGGACCTCAGGTTCAAGAAGTTCTGAATTACATTGTTAAAATTTGAAATCAACTTGCTAGATCGGGACTATCTGGGCCAGGATAGGATAAAGGATTAACATTGGTTGACAACCAACCTATTGTCACTTAAAATCAAAATTTATCCCCTCACCGGGCAGCGTACTTGAATGCCTTTCTTCTGGAAGCTTCCTCGGATGTCCCTGGTTTGGTTGCGTCCTTGGATGCCCCTGGTGATTATTTTTTATTTCGTCCACTACCTCCAAGTGGACCATCCGAAGACTTCTAAATCTACTAAATCTTTTCGAAGATCTATCAAATGCTCTTAACATTTCTCAAAACCAACTGAAAAATCTTGCAAAAGATGTTATTTTATGGAAAAACGAATTTGCAGGTGACAAAAAAGGCTAAGCTTTACAACAGGCTAGTCCTCGAGCAATTCGAAGGATTTGCAAAAGACATATAAGAATTTCACAGTAGGGATATTGCCTTGAAGTATCATTTAACTTCAAAAATAAAAAAAAACGTTGGAAGAGCTTAAGCTAAAACATTAGGCTAAAATGGACGAAGAGCATTTGAAGATGGCATCACTAAAGCAACTCTATAAAAAATGCGAAGTAAAGATAAAAAGAGCCTTTGAAGACTTGGAATTGTTTGAAACTAAATCCCTTTGAATATTTGAAATCATTCAAAACTAAATTAGTGAGGAAAAGAGTTGATAACCTTGCTGCCATAAAAATATATGAAGAACAAACACAAAACTCTTTGATTCGTGAATTCCATTAGGCTTTCCGAGGTAAAATTTAACATAATTATGGAATTCAATTCCAATAGATCGAAGCCCTAAAGAAGCCTTTGTTACTATTCCAAGTGAGTCGGAAGAATTATAATATGAGGATAATGAAGATATCATATCAGACGCTTCAGATCAAGAAGTGAGCTCCTCGGAAGAAAGCTTGGGTAATGCTCTCAATGATGGCGAAGGTAACTATGAAGGAGATAGTGTTGTATTTGATCGTGTTTTGTGATCATTGTTGTTTTGTTATTGTTTTTTGTTGTTATTTTTTTTTGTTATTGGTTGGAGAATGCTAAGTATCACTACCATTTTGTAGACCTCGTATAACTGAACACTACTTCAATAAATATTTAGCACCTCGAATTACATTACCATTCAATCTGATATTTTGAACAATCCGTTAAATAAATGTTAGCACTTCGACTTTTTTCATCACTTAAATTGGCACTTTGAACACTGCTTTTAATTATTGTTAGCACTTCAAATTATATTGTCACTCGAATTGGTACCTTGAACAATGCTTTAAATCTACGTTAGCACTTTGAATTATATCGTCACTTAAATTGGTACTTTGAACAATGCTTTAAATTGACGTTATTATTTAGAATTATATGGCCACTCAAACTGGCACTTTAAAAAATGCTTTAAATGGACGTAAGCATAGCGAATTATCTAGCCACTTAAATTAGCACTTCAAAAAATGCTTTAAATGGACGTGAGCTCTTTGAATGATTTGGCAACTTAAATTGACACTTCGAACAATGCTTTAAATAAATGTGAGCACTTCGAATTATCTGGCAACTTAAATTGCCATTCGAACAATGCTTTAAATGGATGTTAGCACTTAGAATTATATGACCACTCAAATTGACACTTCAAATAATATTTTAAATTGATGTGAGCACTTTGAATGATCTATTTGTAAACTACCCTAAAGATGATCAGTATGTGTGCAATTTCTAAAATAATTTATCATCACTAAAGAAAACCTTTGGTCAATAAAAAGGAACTTCATTTATGACTAAAAATATATATGTGGAACCTCATTAAATCTTCCTGAGCCACCATGAGAGGAAAGAGTATGCCACTATACAAACTATGTAAACATAAAAACTAGAATATCATAAGCGTAAAAAACCACTCCCAATACAATGTTAAATCCTCAATATTCTAATGATGTTGTACAAGTCTCCCCTCCTTATCTTGAAGGTGATACGTACCTGGTTTAATTTATCTACCTCTGTATAAGGACTTTCCCAGTTTGGAGCCATATTCTCAGTCTTTTATCCTTCGGATGCAATAATACTTTCCTCAACACTTTGTCTCCCTCTTTGAAATCCATTCGTCTTACCTTTGAGTTATAGCAACTCTTCATCAAAGTTTGGTAATGTATCAAGTTTAAATGTGCCATAACCCTATATTCTTCAATTAAATTGATCTTTATTATTTTATTCTCCTCATTAATATCCTCGGAATAATTGAGTACTCTATAAGATGGTAGAGTTGACTCTGAAGGATTCACAACATCCATTCTATATACTAAAACAAAAAGAGTTTCTTGAATCGCCTCTCAAAGTGTCGTTCTATAAGCCCATAAAACCTCTTGAAGATACTTAGGCCACTTCCCAACAACACTTGTCAAATTTTTCTTTAACCCTTCTAAAATAGATTTGTTAGTAACTTATACCTGGACATTTTCTTGAGGATGAAACGATGTTGATAAAAATTATATAATTACCATCGAATTACAGAAGTAAGTTATTTCTCTGTTATTAAACTAAGGTTTGTTGTCCTTAGTGATTTTCTGAGGTATTATCATTTTCAGTAAACAATTTTTTATATCAAATCTCCAATCACCTTGATCTCTTTCTGCAGTAACAAACGGTTTCTTGAAATACTTACATTGTTCTGGCTTTGTCAATATAGACAGACTTTATTGTAATAATATCTAGGGATACTCCGATGTATATGTAATAGTTTCCAAGGAATCTGCCATTGTATTTCCCCCTTGATTGATGTGTTCGGCTATCACCTCGTCAAAAAAAAGAGTTAATCCTCAAAGCTCATAGAGATATAAGACAAGTTGTTTCTTTTTCTCCTCAGATACCTCCGACATGTGATTTGCTACCAACTGTGAATATGTTTCCAAACTAACTTTATTTGCCCCACATATACTTGCAAGCCTCAACCTAGCTAAAACAACCTCATGTTCTACTTTATTATCCGACGCGAGAAATCCAAGCTGAATGGCATGATACATAGCTTCTCCAGCAGGTGTTATCGACTGTACTCCCGTACTTGATCCTAAGATACTAGAGCCATCATATATTTGTACTCCCTATCACTTTCCTCATCGGAAGACTCAAATGAAATTCATCCAAAAAAACTGCTAGAACTTGAGCCTTAATTGTTATTCGATGAACAAAATTTATGGCAAAATCTCATAATTCAACTGATCACTTAATCATTCTACCAGAGATATCCGGTCGTTGTTGGTGACGTTTATTTTTGGTTGAGGGTAATTTTATCCAGAGTTGTGTGGTGTTTCAAAGGTATTTAATGTTTGGATAGATTATAGTGAGAGACTTGAGCTGCCTGGTTGTATTTAATTTTCATTACCCTCATTAAATGAAAGTGGTTGGGTATTTATACCCTTAATTGTGGGCCATATGGGCTTTCGGTTTGACTTATGGATTCGGGTCGAGTTCAAAGACCCATTAGTTTTAAGCAGGTAGGTAATTAGCTTAGTCATGAAGTGATTAAGTTTTTAGTACATTAGTTCAGTTCGGATGGTTCAGTGGGTGGATGTTGTCTGAATTTCCCCTACCTGAGTCTCATAAATAGTGGCAATAAATTTCGAACTCATCAGTAGCCCCTTTTTTAGGTTGTGTTCGAAGGCCTTTGGCGAGACCTAAAAATAGCTCAGGTGTAATCATAACTTCGTCCAGACATTTCGAAACTGGGTAACGACTTTATCCGGACAGACTGAAACCCTTAGAAGCTGAGCAGTTTTGCCAGAGATAGTGGGACACGTGTCCTCCTCTGATTCGCCTCATCGGCCGTTTTCCTCTTAGAAAGGCGCTTCCACTTGTTTCAAAAAAGTAACCTTTTAATTAATGTTGGTGACATCAGCGCCGTCTTTAATCATTATACCTATCTTTTCGTCTTCTCCTAGGTATCGAAGCATCATTTATCTGATTAGTATAAATCAGTTCACTTTTCACTATTTTATCATCTTCATTATCTCTAATCTGTCAAACTTCAAAGCTTTCATCTCTCAAAAAACCTTTCTTTTTGTGTGAGTTTATGTTCACAGCAAGAAACGCCTTAGTAAAAGGTGGGTGGCTCAATTTTTCAGAGTTGGAAAAAGCTCAAAAGGTTGAACGAGAAAGGCGCATCGCTGCAGGCCTCCCTGTTTCCCCTGTTGATAAACCGGAAACACCAAGCTCAGAGCCTGACCAGGGTTCTTCTTCAACCAAGAGTGCTAAACCTAGGAGGTTGTTCCAGGCCAACCTTTCACCAAGCGTTTCGGGCTCATCGGTCCAGGAGTCAGAGCCTGTCGTTGAATCAGGGCAGACAGTCACAAGCTTTAAGAAACCTTCCCCATTCATCGTTATGGGGTCAGATGCTGATATTTCCCCGGAGAAACTGGTAGATAGACGAAGGGGTCGTCTGGTAAAAGGGCAGGCTGCTGGCACATAGCCTAAACCACAATCGACACCTTCGAAATCCGGGGCAAAAATTAAAACCACAGGGTCAGAAGCACCCATCAAAATTCCCAAGGACAAGCTGTCCGGTCCGGAGGCAACTAGCTCAAGTCTTCGAAAAGAGACCTCCGGGTCCGAGCCCCAGCCGGACTCTAGACCACAAGAGGCAAAGGATTCTCAACAATCCGGAGGGCCTACTGGGCCAACTACTAGCTCTTCTCTTCCTAAAACAACTGACAATCTCTCCATGGTAATGGAGGATGTAATGGAGGACAGCATCGAAGAAGCCCCTTTCGAGACTGACGTCTCCGGGAAAACAAGCGAGACTGCCACTACTAGGAAGAGCAAAGGCAAGAAAAAAGTGTGTTTGAAACATCCGGACCTGCCGGAGTGCCTTGTGGGAAATGTGGGGCCTTGTTTCCACAAAGTAAGTGTTAAATATTTGCTGGCCATGCAGAAAATCAAGTACGCTTTCATTCACACAGCTGAACTTGGACGGATGAGGACGAAGTGGGGAATTCCAGAGAATGTTAAAGTAAGGATTCCAATCGATCCGGAGACGCCCATGGGCTGTAAGCTCAACGAGATTGTCTTCAGTACTGAGCTATTCAAATGGGGACTTAGGTTTCCCTTGGACCCAGAAATAGTCAGATATTTCCATCTGATAAAGCTTTGCCCAAGCCAGTTAAGCCCTAATGCATGGTTCACCCTCATGGAATGTATCATGGCTTCAAGGCTCTCCGGAATTCCTCTTCTGATGGAGCAATTTGCTGCTGTAGCAAGCCTCTGCATAAATCATGTCATCCATTTCTATCACTTTAACATGGGTGACAATTACAAGGTACTGGATGACTTACTCGAGTCGGAGAAAGGCTGGAAGACTCAATTTCTGTTCGTCAGCGGTGCTTGGGAGAATGAGAAGAAAATTAAAGCTGGTGTCAACCCAAACATGCTTACCAGCAGATGGCGAAGTGATGGTAACAATCTCACCAGATACTTCTACTTTTACTTATAAAAACTTTTTTATCTATTTTTTTTATTTTGCTTCTTGGTAGTGTTTCCCAAGGATTTCATCGATCACTTAGAGGCTGAGGCAGACTACTTGTGCCAAGATAAATGCTTAGGCTGCTAAAACCTGGGGAAACCGCTTCCACAACTGCTTTACTGGAGGTAATCTAACCAGATCCTATCTTTGGAATATCACCGACCGGAGGGATCTGTATTGGGAGGAATTAACCACTCCACCCCTCCGAGAGTGATTCTCCGGAAGACAAAGGGGAAAGATGGGAAATTGGCCTTGCCGGGCAGAGCTAAAGCCCCTAGCAAGATGAAAGGCAAAAAAGTTAAGGCCAAGCAAGGTGTGGTAGAGGCTAACCCAACCGAGGTGGAGGAAGCTTCCCCAACAAACCCAGAGGGACAAGATCAATGGCAGATTGATGATGCCTTATTACAAGTAGTGGAGCACGAGAGTACCAATGAAGCAGCTGGGTCTCCAAAATCTCAAAAGGTCTCCAAAAAGGTCAGAAAACGGGGAGCAGAAGATGGAGACCGAGATGCCAAGAAAAAGAAAACCTCTATGGGAGACGAGGTTTCTCTCCGGGCTCCGGAACCACTACCTCATGTTGACCCTACTAACCCCACTCAAGCAGAAGAGATCCCTGGTGACTTTCAAACTGGAGGAGGTGCAGGAGGGGATATCAGCATCGATGGTGTCGATATCAGCGGGCTTGAGGGGATTGGTCTTTACTTCGAAAACCTCCCCAAAGATGATTTTGTTGGGCCCTACCTCCCCACAAGTTCTTCGAACCTTGTCACATTCAATGGCAGGTCTTTTTCTGTCTCAAGTGAAAGATATTTTATTGCTCACTCTTTATTGAGCAATGTCCAGCCAGTGCTTATCTTGGAGAAGCAAGTGCGCAATCAGACAACCATCATCAATACCCTCAATTCTGACAAGGATAAACTGTCTAGCGACCTTCTTAGCGCCAACCAAAATACTGAGGCATTGAGGAAAGAGAATGAGGAGTTGAAGAAACGTCAGGAGGACTTGGCCAACAGGTTAGCCACTTCGGAAGGAGTTGTCAAAGAACTCCAATTAAAGCAATCCGTCCTGGAAAGAGACCTCCTTTCATCAAAAGAGAAGGTGAAGGCCAAATATATCACCATTCAAGCCTTAACTAATGACAAGATCTCTCTTGAGAATAGTGTGTCCAAGGCTGAGCAAGAAAATGCTGACTTATTAAGGGAGCAAGAGAAAACAATCCAGGCTAGGATGGATGCTTATACCAATGAGGTGATAGATTCTCAGGAGGCAAGATATGCTGAGGTCAGGTCAGATATGGTTCTGCTCTTCCATGAAAAATTTCCGAAGAAGACTTAGGAGATCTATGGCAATTCGTGGAGTACGAAGACATTCCTCGTCATACCATGTCTGTTGGTGATAAGTACAACTACTCCAGTGATGACACTATTGATGAAGTAGAAGAGACTGGGGAGAGTCCGGATGATGACCCAAAGAAGAACAAGCCAAGTGAGGCTGAGCCATCTACAAAGCTCAGTCATAGAGTATCAATTATCTTTTTCTTTTTAATTTTCTCGTGATTGAACCAAAGTCCTTGGATGGCCAAGGAATTTTTCGTAACCATGTCCGGTCCTTGTCTGGATAAACCTTTCTTGTTTTGACAATTCAAAGTCCTTGGATGACCAAGGCATTTCGTATGTTTTAATGGGTAGTTTCATTCTGCACAACTCTTACATTCTTTCATAGTTTTTCAACTTTGGTGGCTAATGTTTTAAACATCCCTTAAATATTTCACAAGTATTTTAAAGTGAGGGTGTTTAAATTCTCCGATGACAAATGTTTAAGTAGTTATCATTCCTCTAATTTAATCCGGTCTGTTTAATAAAAAAATTCAACGAAAACCACTAACTGAAAATACTCTGAATACTTCAAGAAGGCATAATATTTTATAAAAAAGACTGGAAACCTCATTAAAACCTCCTCAAGCCACCAGGGAGGAAAGAGTATGCCCCCAAATATTTACATGAATTTTCAAACAAGTAAATATTTACATAGTTTTTATTCCAAGTAAAAAACGGAGGTGCTCAATATTCCAGGGGTGATTCAAAATCCTTCCATCTTTGTCTCGGAGCCGGTATGTCCCAGGCTTAAGCTTTTCAATAACCACATAGCGTCCTTCCCAAGTTGGAGCCAACTTACCGAACTGCTTCTCTTTAGTATGTAGGAAAAATTTTCTCAATATATTATCCCCTGGTTGAAAATCCCTTCTCTTAACTTTAGAAGCAAACCTGCTTCTCATCAAACCTTGATAGTGTGCAGCTCTAAGGTGAGCCTTAACTCTTCTTTCTTCTATTAAGTCAAGCTGGTCTCTGATTGCCACCTCGTTAGCGTGTTCTAAGAAATTATGAACTCAAAATGAAGGGAGAGTAGCTTCTATAGGAGCTATGACATACATCCCATATACTAAGGCAACTGGAGACTCTTGTGTTGCAGCCCCGGGAGTGGTCCGGTAAGCCCACAAAACTTCTTGCAAGTAACTTGGCCATTTTCCAGCAGTCCCTTCTAAATTCTTCTTCAGACCGGACAATATTGTCCTGTTGGCCACTTCGACCTGACCATTTGCTTGTGGGTGTAAAGGAGAAGAGAAGCAGTGTTGTATGCCTCTAGAGGCACAAAAATCCTCAATTTCTTTGTTGTCGAACTGTGGCCCATTGTCTGTGGTTATTTTTTGTGGAATTCCAAATCTGCAACAAATATTGGATAAGATGAATTTTATAACAGCTTTTGATGTTGTACCTGCCAACGGAGCTGCTTCTATCCATTTAGAGAAGTAATCAATAGCAACGATTATAGTTCTACACCCTCCGGATGCCATAGGTAGAGGCCCAACCAAATCCAACCCCCAACGAGCAAAAGGTATTGGTTCAGAAATTGAATCTAAGGGGATAGCTGGGGTATGAATTTTATTGCTATATCTTTGGCATGGGTCACACTTTTTTACCAACTCCTTAGCATCTTGCATTATGGAGGGCAGTAGTACCCAGCTAACAAAACTCTTCTTGTTAGGTCCCTGAATCCGCAGTGAGCTGATCCCTCACCATCATGTAACTCGGAGAGCACTATTTGAGACTCATCGACCCCCAAACATCATAAGAGGGGTTTACCTATAAGACTTCTTGTAAAGAATATCTCTTAGGATGACAAAACCACGAGCCTTGTACTTTACTTTTCTTGCTATTGCTTTTTCCGGAGGCAAAATGCCATCTGAGAGATATTGAAAGAGAGAAAATCTTCAATCCTGCGGCTGCTTTATCTGTATATTCAAACTTTTTTCTTCTTTATCCGGATTGATTTGAATTGATGGGCATTCTTGCACATGTATCCAAGGGTAGGACTCAGAGTAGGCTATGGTTGCCAAGGAGTCTGCCAATGTATTTTCTGTTCGAGGTATGTGCTCATAAGTGACGCTTTTGAAATTGAGTGCCACTTCTTTGAGGATGAATAAATATTTAATCAGCTGTTCTTTCTTAGCTTCGGACTGACCTTGTGCATGATGGATAAGAAGTTGGGAGTCGCTCATTAACCTGACTCTTTTGGCTCCACAAATGAGAGCCAACTTTAAACCAACTATAGCAACCTCATATTCGGACACATTATTGGAAGCCTTGAATGCAAAGCATATAGCCTGGTACATTCTGTCACCGTACGGAGAGGTTAAACATATCCCAGCACCACAACTCATGGTGCGTGCTCCACCGTCAGTCCGGATAATCCATATTTTTTTTTATCTTTTACTCCGGTTGCTTGTTTAGTATCTCTATCTGAGTGAAATTCAACCAAGAAATCTGCCACCGCTTGGGCTTTGACTGCTGTCCGAGGGTCAAAATCAATATCGTAGTCTCCCAATTCTACTGACCACTTGGTCATTCTACTTGAAATGTCGGCCTTTTGGAGAATGTTTTTCAAGGGAAAATACGTCCGGATAATAATGGGATGAGCCCAAAAATAAGGTCTCATCTTCCTCGCAGCAATCACCAGGGCTAGTGCTAATTTTTCAAGTTTCAAATAGCATTTTTATGCATCAATCAAACTCTTGATGATGTAATACACCAGGCGGGGATAATTATCTACTTCCCTTACCAATACTGCACTTATGGCACAACTAGAGACTGCCAATTATACGAAAAGAGTCTCTCCATCAACGGGTTTAAACAAAGTCTTGGGAGAGGACAAATGCTTCTTGATTTTAATGGAAGTCCTCATCACACTATGGGGACCAATCAAAGTCATTTGCACCTTTCAAAGTCTGAAAAACGGGACACACCTGTCTGAAGACCTTGAAATGAAACAGTTTAGTGCAGCCAGCCTCCCAGTCAATCGTTGTACTTCTTTAATATTCTGAGGAGGCTCTATTTGTAGTAAAGCATTAAGCTGGTCTGGATCAGGCTGTATCCTTTGCTCACTTATCACATATCCCAAGAATTTCCCGGACTGCACTCCAAAGACACACTTTTCTGGGTTTAATTTCAAATTTACTTTTACTAAGTTAGTAAAAGTTTCTTGGAGATCTGTCAAGTGTAACTCTTCGTCCACACTTTTCACCATCATATCGCCGATGTAAATCTCCATATTTCTTCCAATTTGATCAGAAAAAGCCATTTTACCAACCTCGGATAAGTAACCCCATAATTTTTTAACCCAAAGGGCATCACCTTGTAACAATGAAGGCCCCTATCAATAACAAATGTAGTATGTTCTTGATCCTTCGGATCCACTTGAATCTGATTATACCCGGAGAAGGCATCCATAAAGGATATCAGCTTGTTTCCAGATGTGGAGTCCACCAACTGATCAATTCGGGGGACCGGGTATAAATCCTTCGGGCAAGCTCTGTTGAGATCTGTGAAATCGATGCACATACGTCATTTGCCATTTTTCTTTTTTACCAATACCGGGTTGGCCGTCCAAAAAGGATATTGAGATTCCTTTATGTGCTCCATTTTAGTAAGCCGGTCGACCTCTTGAACTATGACATCAGCCTTTTCCTTAGAAAAGGCTCTTCTCTTCTGTACCACAGGTGCTATGTCTCTTCGGATGGACAATTGGTGTGATATGATATCTGCTGGTACTCCGGTAACATCAGCATTGCACCAAGCAAAAACATGCTGATGGTCTTTCAAGAATTTTAACATTTTACCTTTTAATTTCAATGTCATCTTGGATCCTATCTTGACACGTTTTCCTTCAGCCAGAGAGTGAGTTTCAACTTCTTCTATTGGTATTAAAACACCAAGGGTCTCTCTGGGGTCATCTATTTCACCCTCTCCCACAGAGGCCCCCTCAAACTGCTATTCCTTATTGATCCGAACTGCCCCCAACGTCCGAGGAGCCAGTGCAGTTGCATAACATTCTATTGCTACCTTTTGGCTGCTCCGAACAACTCCCACTTGTCCTTGCACAGCATACTTCAAGAACTGGTGGACTGTTGAGGCCACGACATGCATCCTAGAGAGCCAAGATCTCCCTATAATAGCGTTATAACAAGTGGGACAATCCACTACAAAGAATAGTATTCTAACCATCTTTTTAAAAGGGCTTTTGCCCAACAACACCTCTTCCTCGAACTCCCTGATCACATCTGCTGAGCTTCCAGTGAAACCCACAATTGATTTGTTCGAACGCTGAATCACTGTTGGATTCTTTATTTTTTTTAGGAAGTTAAAAAGAGAATATTGGCTGAACTTCCGGTATCCACCAAAATTTGCCTTATATCATTACCTCCAATGGATGCTTCTATGACCACAGCATCTTCATGTGGACCGGCAATATCCCTCAGATCATCCTCGTCAAAAACAATAAAAGAAAAAGTAATTTGCGATTGATAGGAGGTCATGCCTCCTTCAAGCTGGGTAGATAAAGTATAAACGTGCCTCTTTCTTGAAGATGCAGTTGGTGCAGTCATGGTGTCCCCTCCGAATATTGTAAGTGATTCAAAAAAAATTATAAGTCCGGACACCGTCTTGCAACGCTCCATGATAACACCCACTTTATTCCGGGTCGGATCAGGTTCCAAGTATTCTGACTCTACATCGAACCTCTCGATTATCACCATAGCCCCATCCGGAGCCGATGTGCCTGCATTATTTGGACCAGCCCGATAAGCACTATCAGGCCTATTTCCACCTCTTTTTTTAGCATATGCCCCCAACTTTCCTCTTTCAATCAAGTTCTGCACTTCTTGTTTCAACGCAATATAATCTTCAGTGGTATGACCAGTATCATGGTGATACTGGAAAAAATATTTATTACGGCTCTCCCTAGGAGACTGTAATGCAGCCCGTCTTCTGTAGTGTACTTCGTCTTTTGTTTTGTCATAAATGGTGGCTACATTTTCTTTCAACTCAGCAAACCACTCCGGTTGAACCCAAGGTCCTCGTTTATTTCTAGATTGTTGACTATAGGCTGGTGCAGCTGGCTGTGACTGAGCTTTGGCTCTGTTATGACAATGCCCGGCCTCCCTAGCCTTGTTCCCATACTGGTTTTGGTTTGGATTTGGTGCAACCGGAGCAGACCTCACCTGCATGTGCACCCTAGTTTTCTTTGTTTCATCTACATTAATCTGCTTTCCGACCTGATTCAGCAGACCTCCCCATGTCATGGCCTTTTTTCAGGTTACTAAATCAGCCAAGTTTCCAAGGTTTAAGCCCTGCCTCAGAGAAGCTATTGCTACTTTCTCGAAGTAATCAGCCAATCCATTTTTGGTATTCATAAAACTACTTATGTATTCTTTTAAGGATTCGTTTGGTTCTTGGGCACAATGAATAATCGTGTCTCCATTGCCCTTCACTTCCTTACTTCCAAAAAACTGCCTCCGAAAGGCTACCCAAAAAGTGTCAAAATTCCTGATATAGCCATGTGGCAAGCTATTATACCATTTCAGAGCACTCCCCGTAAAATATTAGGAGAATGCTCTACAAAGTAATTTGTCGTCATCGTCAAAATTCATCATAAAAATTTTGAATTGTTCTAAGTGGTTATCCGGGTCTTTTCTACCATCATATTTTTCCATTTTCGTACTGTCGAACCTCTTAGGAAGATTTCCGGACAGTATTTTGGAGGACAATAGAGATTGTCTCCAATTTCGACCACGACTGAAAACCGTATATTCGTTAGGAGTTGCAAAGATACTTGGTTCATCATGAAAGGCAAAAGGATCCATCACCATCCGATCTACGTGTCTCCGGCTATGAGACGATCCTTTGCCTATATGCCTCTTCAACCTTCCATGCATATCCCTTTTTCTTGAGTACTTTTTGACTAACTTTTGTTTCTTTTTAGAACAGCCTTCATCACTGCTGGATGACAAGGATTCTTCGACTCCATCTTCACCTGAGGAGCTACTGGAAGATTCTGAGTCTGAGTCAGAGCTCTCAACCGGTATAGACCGGGGAGACTTCTTTGAGCTAGCATGAGTCTTTTTCGTACTCACATGGGTTTTTGAGGGCTCATGTTCTCTTGGGTTTTCAATATGATGAGAAACTGATGCCTTTGATTTTTCTTTTATGCCCATCTTTGCCCTCTTGGCAGCCCTCAGAGCCTCTATTTCAACTTTTAATCTATCTCGCTCCTCAATCGTATATTCATCACTTTCACCCACCATTTCTGCCAAAGCTGGTGGTATTTCTTGCACATCCGGATTCATCCGAACTGGTTTTTCCTGATGGTTTTGAATGCTAGATTCGGGCACCTTCTTCTCCCACTGTGATCGCCAATTTGGTGAGGTTTATTTTTGGTTGAGGGTAATTTTTTCCAGAGTTATGTGGTGTTTCAAAGGTATTTAATGTTTGGATAGATTGTAGTGAGAGACTTGAGCTGCCTGGTTGTATTTAATTTTCATTACCCTCATTAAATGAAAGTAGTTGGGTATTTATACCCTTAATTGTGGGCTACATGGGCTTTCGGTTTGACTTATGGATTCGAGTCGAGTTCAAAGACCCATTAGTTTTAAGCAGGTAGGTAATTAGATCAGTTAAACACTGAAAACCCTATTTAAGGTTTTGTTGATCAATGTTGAATCGAAAATTTCCGATAGGGTCGCGAATAAGATGTAGATCAGTTAAACACTGAAAAACCTATTTAAGGTTCTGTTGATCAATGTTTAATTGAAAATTTCTCATAGGGATGTAGATCAGTTAAACACTGAAAAACCTATTAAACGTTCTGTTGATCAATGTTTAATTGAAAATTTCCCATAGGGTCGGGAATAAGATGTAGATCAGTTAAACACTGAAAAACCTATTAAGGTTCTGTTGATCGATTAAGATCGCCAAAAGTTGTCTATCAGCTCGTTAGCTGATTGACCCCCTTTTAATACTTTCGAATTTGAAAAGCAAAATATTGGATTAAAAATATCGGTTGCTATGGATGTCTCGCTAAAACTTTCTCGCGCCACCGAGGTAGGAAAGAGTACATCCCCGACCAAAGGTTCTTACATAAACAAGAATGATTACAAAGAATTTACAAAGTTCGATAAAATTACTCCAAATATATCTTCAAATGTTCAATGTTCCAAGGGAGCCTCAATAAGAGGCCGTGCTTATCTTGCGATCGATACGTCCCACTCTTAATTCTCTCAATTACTTTATACAGTCCTTCCCAGTTCGGGGCTAGTGCCGAGACTTTTGTCTTTGGTATGCAGAAAAACTCTTCTCAAAACCCTGTCCCCGACTTTGAACTCTCGCCGATGCACTTTTGACGCATACCGACTCCTCATTAAAGTCTGATAATGCAAAGAATTCAGTTGAGCTCGGCTTTTTTTTCTTCTATTAGGTCTAAGGCTAGTCGTCTGTCATCCCCGTTTTTATTCTCATCGTAATTCCCGACCCTAAAATATGGGAAGATTGACTATGCTGAGGTGACCGCATCCATTCCATAAACCAAGGCATAAGGTGATTCTTTAGTCGTCGTTCGAGGTGTAGTTCCGTAAGCCCACAATACTTATTGCAAGTAATTTGGCCATTTGCCAGATTTTCCTTCTAAGTTCTTTTTGAGCCCGTCCAAGATGGTTCGGTTTGTGACTTCAACTTGCCCGTTCGCCTGCGGATGAAAATGGGCAGAAAAGCATTGCCTAATTCTATAGGTCGTACAAAAAGATTCAGTCTCGGTGCTGTCAAACTGAGGTCTGTTGTCCATGGTGAGCTTTTAAGGTACCCCGAACCTACAGCAAATGTTCGACCAAATAAATTTGATGATATCCTTAGTTCTCGTTCCCGACAATGGCTCGGCTTCCACCAATCTGGAAAAGTAATCTACATCCACCACAATCGTTTGTTTACCACGAGATGCCATCGGTAATGGCCCCACTAGATCGATTCCCCATCGGTCAAAAGGCAGGCCTTCAGATATTGATTCTAAAGGAGCCGCATGCATATTAATCGCATTTACGAATCTTTGATAGGTGTCGCATGTTGTCACTATCTGCTGAGCATCGGCAGTTACCGTTGGCCAATAAAAACCGACGAGAAAAATTCTTCTTATTAGTGTTTTGTAACCATAGTGAGCTGCGCCTTCTCCATCGTGTAACTCAGATACAATTATCTGTGATTCATTTGCCCCCAGGCATCTCAGTAAGGCCTGCTGAAATACTTTTTGTATATTATATCTCCCAACAAAATATAGCCTCGGGCCTTATTTCGTACCTTCCGAGCTGCGATACTATCATCTGGTAGTAGTCCTTCGGCCAGGAAAGCTATAATATCTCTTCTCCAGTCCGATATCGTTACCGAGGATATCTGACAGGCGATTTCTGGTCGACTGTCAAGCTCTACCCTCTTTATAATTGACAGGTCTTCTTGTTCGGTTATCCAGGGGTAACTGCTTGAACAGGATGTCGACGTTAGGGAGTCGGCAATCACATTTTCGGTCTTGGGGACGTGCTCATATGTTACTTTGGCGAATGACGCGGCTAACACTCGCAATGCTGCTAAGTATTGAACCATGTGCTTTTTCCTAGCTTCCGACGCTCCCGAGGATTGATTAATCAAAAGTTGAGAATCACTAACAAGACGTATGTGCTTAGCCCCGCACACCTGCGCTAATCTCAAACTGGCCAGGGCAGCCTCATATTCAGCTTCGTTGTTAGAAGTGGTAAAACCAAATCAGATTGCTTGATGCATACTTATGCCCGTAGGGGTGATTATCTGTACGCCCGCGCTGCATCCATTGACGTTCGACCTACCATCAGTTCGAATAACCCACTCAAATAGCTCGTCTTTCTCAGACGGCTCTTCTTGGTCTGGTCGGTCAGAATGAAATTCGACTATAAAATCAGCAGGGCCTGGCCTTTGATGGCTGTTCTTGGCTCAAAATTGATATCAAAATCGCCTAGCTCGACCGACCATTTAGACATTCTTCCTGACATGTTCGGTCGCTGAAGAACATACTTGAGTGGAAAAGAGGTTCGAACGACAATGGGTGGGGATGAAAATATGGTCGCATTTTTCGCACCGCGGTCACCAAAGCTAAGGCCATTTTTTCTAGCTTCAAATACCGTGTCTCCGCATCCAATAGGCTTTTGCTCACGAAGTATACCGTTTTAGGAACCGTTCCTGATTCACTGATCAATGCCGCACTTACTGCGAAATCTGAAACCGCTATATAAAGAAAAAGAGTCTCCCTTGTCAGGGGCTTCGTTATAAGGTTCGGGGATGATAAATAAGTTTTGATCCCTAAAAAGTCCTTATCACAAGCTGGCATCCAAACAAAAGACTTAGTGTTTCTCAATACCTGAAAAAAGGAGTGCACTTGTCAGATGATCGAGAAATAAATCGATTCAGAGCCGCTAAGCGCCCGGTTAATATCTGAACCTCCTTGTTATTCCTGGGTGGGTTCATGTCGGTAAGAGTTTGCAATTGGATTGGGTCTGCCTCGATTCCTTTTTCGCTGACAAAGAATCCCAGGAACTTGCCCGACCTTACCCCAAAAGAACATTTCTCCGGGTTTAACTTGAGATTTATACTCCTTAGATTGCCAAAAGTCTCCCTCAAATCAGCGAGATGGTCTTCATCTGTGTCGTTCTTCACAAGCATGTCATCGATGTAAACTTTCATCTTTTTCCTTATCTGGCAGTCAAAAGTCTTGTTCACCAATCTTTGGTATGTCGCTCTTGCGTTTTTTAACCCAAATGCCATAACCTTATAACAATATAAGCCTCGGCCCGTGACAAAAGTTTTGCTTTCCTGATCTGCTGGTGCAACTTAATCTGATTATAGCCTGCATATGCATCTATAAAAGTAGTAATAAGATCAACTTTCTCTTGAAGCCTGGTGATAAGTTAGTTCCTATCTATAAAACTCTTCCTTCATTAAACTGGTGTTTTTCACATTCTTCATCGGTGGTAAAAAAACTGGGAGCTTCCCTGGGATCGTCGACAGGTAGCGACCCCAAGGGAAGTCCCGCTAATTGCTAGTCTCGTGCTTGCTCCATCTCTTGATCCCTTTTTGGCGCTAAAGCCTCCTGGTAGCATTCTCTTGCCGCTTTCTGGCTGCTTTGCACCACCCCTACATTGTTCCCGACCACGTATTTCAAGCATTGATGAATAGTGGACGTTACGGCGTGCATTCGTAACAGCCATGACCTGCCAAATATTGCATTGTGGGAGGTTGGAGCATCTACCACGACGAATAAAACGGTGACCTCCTTCTTGAAAGGCCCGCGACCCAACTGAACAATTCCTTCAAACTCTCCAATCACTTCTGCAGCCGATCCTGTGAACCATACGATAGTTCGGTCTGAACGCATAATCACTGGGGGTGTCCTGAACTTAGCGAATGTTGATGCAAAGATTATGTTTGTTGAGCTTCCGGTGTCTACAAGGATGCGTTGGACTTCTTCCCCGCAATGGCCGCCCCAATAACAACAGAATCTTCGTGAGGATCGGCTATGTCTCGCATGTCGTCGTCAAAATACAAAATCGGTGAAGGGATTCCTTTTGAATGGGGATAAGACTGAGCTTCCAACTGAGTTGCTAGGTTCACAATATGTCGCTTTCGGGAAGAGTGTGTGATCCCTGCCATAGAATCACCCCAAAAATAGTCAATGATTCAAAAAATCGGCGGAGGTTGCTCACATTTCCGGTACTTTCCGCAGCTTCTTCTTCAATGACCCCGATGAGGTTACGGCTTACATCGGGATCAAGATATTCGACGGAGAGGTCAAAGAGGTCGGTCACTTTGGGGATTTCCATGTTTGTCTCTGGCTTCTGCACCGTCACGATTTCTTTTGAAGTTGTGCCATGCTGCGCTTTCTTTTTAACATACTCGAGTAGGTTTCTGTGTCCAATCAGCATCTGTATCTCCTTTTTGAGAGCGATACAATCCTTGGTATCATGTCCCACATCTTCATGGTATCGGCAGTATCGGTTGTTCCTATTTTCGCGAGGCGTTGGTATGGGGAAGGGCCTCCGATACATCCCGTTCTTCTTAGTCTTTTCATAGATTGTGGACACGCATTCTGTCAAATCAGCAAAGTAAGCAGGTCGGATCCATTTATTAGACATCGTTCGTGAAACCACCTAGTTGATCTATTTTGTCCTTTGGCCATGGGATGCCAAAGGCTTGATCGGTGCGGACTGGGTCGGTGGTATTGTGTTGATCGGTTGGATTTGCGGGGCATAGCCAGCTTGAGTACCCTGCTTGATAACGACCGGCGCTTGTGCACTCTCCTGAATTTGTGCTGCCAACTCGGATGCCTCGGTTTCTTCTATCAATATTTGATTTTCCACCTAAGCTAGAAGGCGGAAAAAGTGAAAGTTTGCTTCTTAGTGACTACTTGCTTCATCGGTCCTGGGAGTATCCCTAAACGATATGCTGTCAGAGCCACGTTCTCTTCGCAATGATCAAGGTCGGTCTTCGCATCGATAAAACGCGTGGTGTAATCCCTGAGGCTCTCTCCCAGTCTTTGCTTACAGTTAACGATCGTATCACCATTGGCCCGGAAACTTTTGCTTCCCACGAATTGCTGACGGAACATCACCCAGAACATTCCAAAAAATATTATACAACCCTGTGGTAGCCGGTTGTACCACTTAGATGCCCGATCCTTGAAAGTCATCGAAAAAACCCGGCATAACAACTTGTCGTCATTATCGAAACTCAATATAAATTTTTTGAAGGCTTCCAAATGGTTGTCCGGATCTTTTTTACCATTGTACTTTTCCAATTTAGAGATGTCAAATATCTTCGGGAGATGTCCCGATAATATTTCGTCTGACAACGGTGAAGCTCTCCAATTCATTCAAAATCCGAAAGAACCGCCTCTGAGCCCCTCGGTCTGAACTCCATACAATCCTTCGTTTCCCGGGTTGATGAACTGGCTACTGACCCTGTACCCCTGGGTCTGGCTATTTGACGGCTGCCACTGAACCTGGGGTAGGACTACCCGCTCCTCTCTGATGCCCGTTAACATCTCTTCTTTTTCAAGTGAAACTGGCGTTCTTTTCTCGGTGCTACCCTTCTTGAATTTAGGTGATTCAGAACGTGGTGCCCTATTACGTCGGGAATTATTCTTCTGCGCGCGTTTGTTTAGTCTTTCCCTGTGTCGGTATTCTCTTCCCGATGAATCGTCCAAAGTATAATTAGCAGAAATACCCTGGTCATCCTTTTGGAATCGCTAAGCTTTTCCATCCCGCTCCCCGTCAGGGCGGGGCTCCCGATAATATCGAACAGGTCGGGCATCGATACGGTGGTCAATACTCGAATAGCCTTCTCCACGGTTATCTACGATCGGTTCTTCTCCTTTGCCTTCCCGAATTCTTTTGTCATCTAGAGCCTGCTCATTTTCAGCATTCAGCCGTGCGATGTCTTCCAGTAACTGTCTCTTGGTCATGATAAGAGTTGATCGCTTATCCCGACCTAGCACGTAGTACTCCCGTCCCAGTACTTCCTCGCCCTCAGACGACGAAATGGCTCGGGCCACCTCTCTCTCGACCCTCTCCCCAGCTTCTTCGTCATTCATTCTATAAGATTAAATCGCGATTTTCAAAGAAAAAGCTTTCTTTTTGGTATCACGTGTTCCCACAGACGGCGCCAATGATGAGAGAATAAATGACAAGAATAAGGAATCTTGGATCTTGGATCTTGGACCTGATGTGACTAGAGATAAAAAATGTAGAAAGAGAAAGTAGAAAGAGAATATATTAAAGAATTGTCCCTTACCAAGAATAAATAGGCTCCCTTTTATAGTGGGGAATGTGGGACCCATTTATGTTCTTGGTAGTCTTTTATTATTTCACAATTAGTCCTTTACGAACTACTTTATTTACACATCGTCTTCTAATAAACAATAAATACAATAATTGGCATATTTCTCTTCTCCTTTTTGCAATTAACTCTTTTTCTATTAAGATCGGCGAATTACTTCCCTATCAACTTATAATATACCCCAACAACTTTCCTGACCTAACAACGAATGTGCATTTTTTTGGATTTAATTTCAATTGAATATATCTGAGATTTAAATAGGTTTCTTCCAAATCTCGTAGATGTTCGTCATCTGATTGGATTTTGACCAACATATCATCGGTATAGACCTCCATATTTCTTATAATTTGAGAAGTAAATGTCTTGTTTACTAATCTCTGATATATTGTCCCAACGTTATTCAAACCAAAAGGCATAACCCGGTAATAATGCAATCCTTAGTCAGCTATAAACATAGTGTTTTCTTGATCCTTCAAATTCATATACATCTGATTATAATCCGCAAATGCATCCATAAAATAAAGATTTTTATTCCCTGATGTTAAACAACAAGTTGATACATCCTTGGCACATGAAATGGATCATTCGGACACGCCATATACAAATCAGTAAAGTCGACAGACATTCTCCATTTTCCGTTCTTCTTTCTTACAAGAACTGGATTTGCAGTCCATTATGGGTATTGTGGCTCCCTTATATGTCCGACCTTAGATAAACGATCGACTTCAGCCACAATTTCCTCAGTTATTTCTACGGAAAAATTTCTATTCTTTTGAATGATAGGCCTGATTTTTGGATTTAAAGCCAAATCGATAGAGGAAACTTTGTATGATTTCTCTCATTCGAACTTTTCTAGAAGTACTACTTTTACGGACACAAGTTTGTTTATATGATTCGTAACTTGTGAATTTGGGGGAGAAGAGTTGTACCTTATAAAAACTTAAAATTAAAATATTGAGAAACTAAAAATTTATTTGTACCTTCTTTTTCGGTTTTATACTTTTCTTCGGGAGCATTCCAAATTTTTAATGTTGAAGGTTCACTTGTGTAGAGTTCGGAAAATACAATTCGGTAAAGGATTCAAAATATGTACCCAACATATAAGATTGTCTTATTCGTGCTTGTGTTTTTTAACCTTTATTTATTTTGTGTCTTTGTCACTTGTTTCAAAAACATTTTCCAAGTTTGCATCCAAAACATAAAGGACTTTAGTGTTGTCGACAAGGATGTAATATTGTCTTGTCATCAGTAAATTCGAACCATCGAAACGGTCCGACAAACAAAGTTTTGATTTATCAACTTGATTGTAGTCTTGGTTATTTCCGCGGTCATGATAGTTTTTTTTATTGTTAGAAAATATAGATTAGAAAACAACACTTCTGGTTAATTGATCAATATAATATATCCAAAGATTCACCCGATAGTTGGTAGAAACTATCGAAACATCACACACGTTATATGAATACATTTTTCAAAAAAATCATCATCTTTATTGCGTAGATATAGTTTTGGAAGTTTTTCGGAATATAAAAAAACATTTTGATTTAGATTTAGATTACAACCAAAAAAAATTAAATTGATATACAATGTTTAGAATATCAATAATAGAGTTTTCAACGTATTTGAGATATTTGATTCATATTATGTTATTGTTCTTCCATGGTTTATCTATTTATAGAATTGATTAAACATTTTCTAAACATCGTAGTTTGTCATAAACCTATAATATCATCATCACATTCATTCCAGACAAATCTTTTCGGAGACAACATTTTCACAAAAAAAAAAAACATAAGTTCGTTCGGAGATTTGGTACGAGCAGAGGAGTTTGGTGCCACCAAACCTGCTCTGGTCGCGGCAGCACGGCATCAGAATACCTGCATCAAAACCTGATCGCAGCGCTTGTTGCCGCAATCAAGCATAATCAGCATATGCTTGATCGCGACTACAAACCCCTATAGCAAGATAGGTCACGTTATGTTTACTACGATTAGCATGATCTTATTGCGGCAGAAGTTTTCCAAACTTTGTTTGTTTCAACAGCTTTCGATGATAATCGAAAGAAGATCAAACATTTCAAACAAAAAAAAACCGAGCACAACCAAACAGTATACAAATCAACGACCAATGAATATATTATAAATTAAACCTTCTTGTAAGTTTGAGGCCTTGTAAGGTCTACCTCAAGTAGGAATTTGATTAGGAAAAATATTAGGCTCAATTAGATTAGAGTCAAACTCGAGTAAAAACTTCTTGTAAGCTCAAACTCAAAATCCTCCACATCACTTAGGCTGATATCATCCAAAACAATAAAAATTCCAACAAACTAAACTACCCTTTCCAATCTGTTATTTCATGACAAATTCTCTACCATATAATTGTATTCCTCATATAAAAGTTAGAAACCAGATTCTATATCCAATGTACAAATAACCCGGAGCAAAACGGGATTAGAATATAATTTTCCTTTTCTTATTAATCAACGGAATACCGTAACGACTCGATCTGTGCAAAAATTATATTAATTAGCTTGTGTTCAGATGGTTCTGTCTTTTTTTAATCGCCCATCCTCTAGATCTTATCCTCCCCAGCAACTGCCACCTCTTAGGCTGTAGCTGACCGAGCAACTTCATCTGTTCTCTACGGAACTTCCGGTTAGCATACCAAATTCCTCCTCGCCAACCCAAACCGGATCTGTAATTCAAGGGGAAAACGCATTTGGTTATTTAAAAAGCTAAAAAGATTCTTAACACCTACGTGTAAATGCTGCACCTTCAAAACCGAATCTATAGTCACAGCTGCTTAATCCATTTGGTTATGTAAAAAGCTAAAGAGATCCTTAACACCTACGGTAAATGCCGCATGCACGTTCAAAACCACATCTATAGTCACAGCTGTTTAACCCTCAACTGAGAATTAGCATGTGAATTCTACAACTTTCAAATGGACTTCAAACAATTAATAAAAAAATTATTTGTATACAGGTTAAGATCGTGTGTGTTTAGAAGAAAAAAATGGTTGACAAACAGCCATTACATTAGCTACAGACTTATGTCCATTTTCTTGAAACCTAGTGAAAGATAACCACCGAGCATAGACCGTAAAGCTATACTAACAAAGTGACAAGAAAACTGAATAGTGGCCATGGATATATCATTGATTTTGGTTTAGATGAATAAGAAAGTAGCACACCCTAGAATTAAAGTTGTGGCAGCTGTTGCAATCCAAGCAGCATTAGACGAACTTCTGGGTTCAATAAGCTTCTTCAGTTCTGCTTTCTCGAGATGCATATTGTTTTTCATCTAATACACAAAAAACAAACACTTTTGGCATGACTTAATATCCCAAAGAAAGAAGAGTATGCAATTTAGAAGCAGAAAGACAAGAGAAAGAACTGGCTAGTAAATCATGCAGGAAGTCTATCTAACTCGCAATTTCTACACCTAGCAAATTAACCGAAAAAAAGACTTTTAGAATGGCAAACAATTAAACAATCTATAGCGAAAAGGAACTGAAAACAAACAAAACAACAATGCAGAAAGCGCTATCTGGTGTAGAATATTTTAACAAATAAAGCATATAGTTTAATATATAATTTTTAAAAATATATTTTGTTCCACACGATTATTATCTTATGGATACTTCTTTATCAACTTTTTTTACTTATTATAACTTTTTAGATATAAACCCGTTTAAAAACTGCCAAAACAAGGCTATATCTTTTTCTTACAAGTAACCTTTTTTTCTACTTTCTTATATACTATACTTCTCTATCTATAAGTAATCTACCAAACGGACCCTAAAGTTTAGAAGAAACTTATAAGATGTTAATTTCGAGAGAGAACAAACTGTATACAAACGGGGCTAAATATAATTTATTTTTAGTTTTGGGTTAAGCTCACGCGATTTATGGAAAAATGATTTGTCTAACGAAGAACATGAACTGCTTTGGCTTTCTAGTAAATCCAAATCAATAGCCTAAAGGAATGCTCTAATTTGAGCTAGAACTAGAAATTTAAACTTTTTAAAGCTTCCTTGAGCTCGCTAGAATTGGCTAAGTCTAACCTATCTAAGTTCGATCCAATCCATACAAACATTATCTCAGCTCAAAAACATCATACACCTATATGGATATATAAGTATCACAGTATTCATAAGCAAATAAAACAATACTCACTGCTTGCTCAATTGCCTGAAGTCTTTGATCCACTTTACTTTCATGATAATGTCTGATCGAATAACCTGCACGATAAAACATGCATTCTCAGTCCAATTTTGTTGTCTCTACCTTAGGAAACTCTTGTATCAAAACATAAACATATCTATTAATCTAATATCACAACAATGTCTAGCGAAAAACTAAAGCCAAATATACATAAGAATAGCAACAAAGAACTCTCTTTCTTTAGAAACCATTTTTATATAAGTTAATAAACAGAAGAAAAAAAATGAAGACTAGGATAAGAAAAAGAAACAAAACTCACCAATCCAAGCTGTAGCAACTGATGCTATAGAGGTTCCAATAGTAAACACCACTTTATGAGATTCAAACAAATCCTTTACAAAAACATATATAAAATAACTCAAATCACTAGAAAACACAAAAGAGTAAAGAGTACAAAATATAAAGACTGAATCAAATCCCAAACTTTTTTTTTTAATAAAACCCCAAACTTTGAATAACTGTAAATCAAAAAGAAACAAAGGATTCAAGTTCAAAATCATGCGAGTCAACACCCTATGGGCATAATTGAAAATGGTGAATTATATTACCTTGGTTGATAAATAGGTATCGTGAACAGCAGCCCGAGAATTGAGGACTTTTCTCTTCAAATGCGGCAGGTGCTGCATAGTAAACTCGAAGCCGAGGAGTACAAGGGAATTTTGGTTAAGAAATGGATTTTCTCCGAAGCCAAACACGAATTTGCCGTGAAAGGGTGCTAGAGTAAGACTGTGGTCTTTGTTGATTCCTTCTTGGACTACTCACATCTAATTTTGACGAGAAGGAGGAGGAACATTTTTGTCGGAATGATAGGATATTTTTTATATTCACAATATATTTGAAAGAAATTGATTAATTTTAAGGCTATGGTTATATTGGTCCTAATGTTAACCGGCCCACAAATAAAGGATTTTTGTATTTTTATATTTTTGTTCTCATGCTAAACTTTCTTTCTCGATCAGAGTTTCTAGATGGATGGAACTTTTTCCAACAGTCGGATGAGAATTTCTAATTTACCGAGACTTTGGGATAAAAAAATATTTTTGATATGTTTTTAAATTTGATAAAATTTAAAACATAGTTATTATTTTGGGACTAGATTTAATAAAAAATAATTTAATCGTAATTATATATAACAAAAAAAATTTAACCATGTACTTTTTATTTTATTTGTTAAGATAAATTATAAAAAAACATGTTTGAAGGAATGTATATCTATTTTTTTGTTAATAATGTTTGTTTAAAAGTAAAAAAAAATTGGAAAAAATATTTATTTTTTATTTTTCATACGGTGAATAAATTTTATTACAAGGTATTTATGTAATGTAAAGAGATAGAGTTAATTTAAGATAGTGAATAAAAATATAATTGAATTGTTTCGGTTATTGTTTAGAGCGAAAGCGGTGAGATATTTGTTATCACTTAATTGAACCCTCAAACTTTCTCTCTATTATTGGGGTAGCGCGTCTACAGTGAAAAAATATTTTCAATTCCCTAAAGATATAGCCGTTATTGGCTATTCATCTTCTAATACTCAAAACTGTCGGTCTTCCGCAACTTTATATATATTTCTCAAATTTTCAATATATTAACTTTTAGAGAGAAAAAAATTCATTTGTAGATAGAGAAGTAGCGCTTTACTCATTTTAGTTAATCGTCGGCTACATTTCTTTTTTCTCGATCATTTTCGCCACCGTGAATTTCACCTCCAGTGACACTCTTGTGTTTGCATGTTCACTGCTAAAAACACTTTAACCAAAAATGGTTGGTTGGATTAGTCTAAGATAGACGAAGAGAAAATGAGAGTTAGGGTTGCTATTTGATTATCCGACTTCAAGGGCACAGTTACATTTACTCATACAATTGATTAGGTAGGAGTTTTCCCATATAACATACGCAACATCCCATTGGAACCCTCTTCCTATTGTTGAATCATTTACTTCAAAATCGTTTATCGAGGCCATCACAATCTCAATGAGCTACTAGTCGCAAGTGTCCTTCGACTTTTATAACAATGGGTTCCAATTCATAAAAAAATCACCCTCCCCCAACTTGACCAGATAATCTAAAGGCCACACAAATCCTTCCGGATAGTTATAAGCAACCCAACAAAACCAACCTTCTAATGACTCATCCTCATAGAATCCGAGCAGAGAGAAGGATACTGCATCCCCAACAGGCAGAGCCCTGCAAATCTGATCAGGCTCTCCTCCAACAACCAAACAAGGGGGGACCCAAGTTTTCAACAAGTTGAAACTTCAGGATCTAATCTAAAGGTTATGGAGGATAACATGGAGAACGTTAGTGAAAAATCTCCCTTGGAGACATCTGGTCAAATTGGGAAGAATGTATAGACTTAAAAGTCAGCTATGAAGAATGCTTCGAAAGGTAAAGGTAGTAAAGATGGTAAATGCAAAGGTAAGGCCACTGAAACAGAATCTAAAGCGCTCTCTCTATCCTTGGTCGGACGCGTAGGGTTAAACTTCTTACAGGTCAACGTCAAATACCTTCTAGCTCTTGACAAGATTTCTTACGTTTATTTTTAAGAGAACAAATTAGAGTATATTCCTGAGAAATGGTAATTCCCACAAGAAGTGAAGGTTAGATTACCTACACCAGGAGAGACCCCGATGAATTGTTGTCCGAGAGAGCTGGTTGACTATCCGGACGTGCTAAACTGGGGGCTTCGATTTCCCTTATACCCAAAGATTGTGAATTACTTTAGCTTGGTAGGACCGTTCCCAATTCAGGCTAGTTTGAACGCTTGGTTTACCTTGATTCTATGTGTCATGATATCTACATTGTCAAAAAATCTGATGTCTATGGAACAATTCGTTGTTATAGCGGGTCTGTCTCACAATTCCTATATTCTCTTTTACTTCTTCAACATAAGGAAATAATATAAATTTGTAGATGGTTTGTTGGAGACCAATAAGTAATGAAAGATGCAATTTCTCTTTATTAGTGGTTGGTGGGAGAATGGTAAGAAAATTACCTTTCAAGGTAATCAGAAGGCCTACAAGATTTTGGAAGAATACAGGTAGCCCTTTGAATGCATACTGTTTCTTATATATATGTTTTACAACTTATACCCAATTTTTTTGCTCTTTACAGTTATATCGAATACTTATGTGCATCATCCTAAAAAGATGCAAAAGTTACTTTCAAATAGTTAAATAAATGGGATGAGAAAAAGTGGTTTAATGGCTTTCATCAGTATTTTACTTCTAATAATTTAGTTCAGAGTCATATTTGGAAGACTAACTCCAAATGGGAGTTAACATGGGAGAAATTGACTACTCTTACCCATCTATCGACTTTCTTGAAAATAGTTAAAGTTGTAGTTGGCAAGTTATTTCTTCCAACCATGACCTGAGTCCCTGACCATCAAAATAATAACGATAAGAGAACTAAGCAAGGCACAACAAAAGGTTCGTCGAAGCTGGAACCAAAGAGAAGCCATATGCAATTGACGTATCCCTATTAGTTGCAGTTACTGTCAATCTTGAAAGGGGGGGGGGGGGTATTCGATGCTAATCTTTGTAAGGCTTATTGTTGAGTTAGAGAGAGGGGGGTAAAGGCCTACGGAGAGACCATTACTTCTCTTTAAAAAGAAAATCAAAATCAAAAGACATCCTTTGAAGAGGAAAAAACATGAGTTAATCGTCTAGCTGATGAAGTCAAGTCAATCAAGGAGGAACTTGAACATACATATGATGCTTAAGAAGGGCTGCAACCATCCAGTTTTGGAGAGATCACCTCACCAAAAAATCAACATGCTATCGATAGAGGCACCATAGAACGCTTATCGAATGAGAAAAGTGATCACAAAGCCCTTGTGAAGAAATATATGGATGAGGTGGCTTCTCTCAAAGCGCAAAAAACACAAGATACAAAAGATGTATTAGATGCAAATGCTGATGGAATTTAGCTTCTTTAAATAAACGAAATGCCTTAATCAAATCTGATATGTTTTGGAGTTTCACAAGGAATTCTACGTTAGTCTTTGGGTCTTTATGAGAGTTGGTTCCAAAAATATTATGGCCCAATGATATGTCAATATCTGATCAGTTAGGTATATCTGTGGATTTTCGTACTGATGCAAAGAACTCCGGACATGGAAGTTTAGGATAAGAATAAGAAGACGTCAATGAGAACGAGCCCGGACGCCAGTGAATTTTGTGTTGATCTTTCAAGCATTTAACTCATATAATGGATTTTTTGTTATTTTTACCAAGTTCGGCTAGCTCTTGATTAGTTCAAGGCATTTTGTAATGTTGACTCATGTTTTTTGTAAGTCCTTATCATAACTTAAGTAATTGTTTATACTCTCATCGGTTTAATGAAAGTTACTTTGAATTTCATTTATTTCTCACTTATTTCTATCTTAACTATTCGAATGTAAATAATACACCTTTTTATCATTCAAATATTTATAAAACAAATATTCTAACCATTTAAAGGTAATTCATTTGAAGGTATATAAAACAAATGTTTTGACCATTCGAAGGTGTATAAAATAAATATTCTGACCATTGGAAGTTAATCTATTCAAAGGTAATCCATTTAACAAATATATAAAACAAATACTCTGACCATTCAAAGGAAATCCATTTGAAGGTATATAAAACAAATACTCTGACCATTTGAATATAATTCATTTGAAGAGATATAAAAAATACTCTGATCATTCGAAGGTATTACATTTGAAGCTTAATAAAATAATCTAAGTAAGTATACAATATAAGAATTTGTTTTTAAGGAAAATATGGTAGATTAAAAATGATTTGAACACCTCGTTAAAACCTATGTGTGCCACTAGGGTAGGAAAGAGTATGTTTCCCAAATATTTGCATGCATACAAAAGAAACATAAAAAAATAAATATACTATACAATTACTCAAGATAAAGCCTTAAGTGTTCAACATTCCATGGATACCTTAGAGAGTTTCCATCGTTATCAATCAGTCGATACATTCCGGGTATGACCCTTTCATTCCCAGTATATGGCCCATTCTTATTCGGTGCTAGCTTTCAAAGTTTTCTTTCTTTGGTGTGTAAAAATAATTTCCTCAAAACTTTGTCCTCCTCTTTGAACTCTCTTCTTTGAATTTTAGATGCATACCCGCTTCTTATCAAGCCTTGACAATCATAGTTCTTAAATAAGCTTTGATTATTTTTTCTTCAACAAAATCTAATTAAGCTCATATAATTGTATTATTATATTTTTTGGAGTAGTTTTGATTTCAGAATGATGGGAGGGTAGATTTAATTGGTGTTACCACATCCATCCCATAAACCAAAGTAAAAAAAAAGATTATTGAGTAGTAGTTTGGGGATTATTTTGGCAAGCTCACAATACTTCTTATAAGAAATTTGTCCATTTTCTCATTGCTCATTCTAAATTATTTTTAGATCCGTCAGAATAGTTCTATTAACAACCTTTATTTACACATTGGCTTGAGGGTAAAAGGGTGAAGAGAAACAATGTCGAATTCTTTTTTAGGTATTGAAAATTCCCATGTTTCTATTATCAAATTGAGGGCCATTGTATGTCATAATGCCTCTAAAGATCCTAAATGTGAAATATATATTGGAGAAGATGAACCTGATCACTGCTTTAGAGTTAGTTCCGGAGAGAGTTACATCTTCTACGCATTTAGAAAAATAATTCACTGATAATATAATAGTTCTACATCCTTCGATTGCCATTGGTAAAGGTCCTACTAGATTAAGCCCCCATCTTTCGAATGGTATCGCTTTGGATATTGATTCAATAAGGACAGTAGGCACATGTATTGCATCTCCAAACATTTGGCATGGATCACATCACTTAACTAATTCTTTTGCATTTGTCTTAATGGACAGCCGATAATATCCCGCTAATAATTACCTTTTGGTTACAGCTTTATATCCATAATGGACAGAGCCCTCCCTATCATGCAATTTAGATAATATAACCTGAGACTCATTATTCCCTAGGCATCATAACAAATGTCTATTAAGTTATTTCTTATAAGACATCCCTTATAACTAAGAAAACATGTGCTATAAACTTCAACTTTTTAGTTAATCCTTTGTCAACGAGAAGAATTCCCTTAGTAATAAATTATTTGAGTTCGTGCCTCCAATCCTGGATTTTCATTATGGATACTTAGAAACTTTCCTTACTAATCATTCTCACTTCCACGCTTGTTATTGAAGGGAACTATTGTATCAAAATCTATGGATACGCCTCGGAGTACGCAATGGTAGCTAGATAATCATTCATCAAATTTTCAGTTCTTGACACATTTTCATACTCCACATTATTGAAGAAAATATATGTTTATTTCAATACTTGCAGATATTTAACCAACTGTTCTTTTCGTACGTTGGATTGACCTTGTGTTTGATGTATGAGAAACTGTGAGTCACTTATCAATCAAAGTATTTTAACAGCATATATTTGGACAAGTCTTAACCCAGTTATTGCTGGATAATATGTAGCTTCATTGTTGGATATCTTGAAACCAAAACATATTTATTGGTACATTGATCTTCCATCTGTTTGAACTACCCAATATTTTGTAGGTTTTTCAATAGAAAATCCAACTCGATACATTTGGTTTTTGCGGTATATTGTTTAGCAGAAAAGAAGTTCGAATAGTAGTAGAATGTGCTTAAAAGTAGGGTCTCATATTTCTTTATGCTATTACCAAAGCTAATGCTAGATTTTCCAAATGTAGTTACCTTTTCTCAACATCCAATAAATGTTTACTAACATAATAAACAAGGCAAGAGTAATTATCAGCTTCCCCAACTTCATAGGCAAACACCGCTAAATAAATGTAGAGTCTTTCTCCCATCACTGGCTTAGACAAAGTTTTGGGGGAAGATAGATGATTCTTGATCTCAAGAAATTCCCAAACACAAGTTGCAGACCAATTGGATTCCTTGACATTTCTTAAAACTTGGAAACATGGTACACACGTATCTGATAAACTCGATATTAACATGTTTAATGCTATCAGCCTTCTAAACAATATATAGAATTCTTTTTTGGATATGGGAGGGTCAATGGAAAGCAATGCATTTAGATGTGCTAAGTTAGCTTAAATTCATTTATCACTTATAACATACCTAAAAATGGATTATACCATGAATGTGCACTTCTCTGGAGTTACTTCAAATTGATAGCTTCTAAGTTGAAGAAATTATCTTTGAGATCAAACAAGTGCTCTGCATCCCTCAAACTCTTTACCATCATATTGTCAATATAAACCTTGATATTTCTTCTAATCTGGTTGGCAAATGATTTATTCACTAGATGTTGGTAAGTAACCCCGACATTATTTAAAATGAAGTGCATAACCTTATAACAATCCAGCCCCCTATCAATGATTAAAGTAATGTGATCTTGGTCAATCAGATCCATCTGTATCTGACTGTATCCAGAAAATGCATCCATGAAGACAACAACTTATCTCGAGAAGTAGAATCTATCAATTCATATATCTGAGGGATAAGGAATGAATCTTTCATACATGCTTTGTTTAGATCTGTGAAATCGATACACATCCTCCATTTATCGTTTTTCTTTTTCATAAGTACTGGATTACCATTCCACAAAGGGTAATAAGACTCCCGAATATGCCCTACTTTTATTAACCTATCTACCTCTTTGAAAATAGCTTCAAATTTTTCTGTAAAATTTTCTCTTCGTATCTGTATAACAGGGCCCATATCGGATCATGCGGCCAGTTTATGACAAATAACGCTCGCTAATACACCCGTTACATATCATTGCACCAAGAAAATATATGCAAGTTCTTAGACAAATATGGCATTATAAATAGTTTTACAATCAGCCACTACAAACAATACTCTCATAATATTTTCAAATGGTCATTTACCAAGGACCGTTTCTCCTTAGAATTCCCCCAACAACATCAACATAATTTCCTATAAAGCTCACTATAGTTCTGCTTGATCGTAGAATAACAGGTGCGTTTTTCATCAACTTGTAAGTTGATAAAAACATAATATTAGCTAATTTGTCAGTGTCAATCAAAATCCTTAGAATTTATATTCCCTGAATTGAAGCTTCATTCACCACAACATCCTCATGTGGCTCAACAATGTTTCTCACATCATCCTCATCGAACACGATGAACGGGGCAGGATTTTGATATAAATGAGTAGATATTTTCCCCTCTAACTATGTAGTCAAGCTAACCACGTGTCTTTTCCAAGAGCAACTTGAGGGATTTGTCACACTATGTCCTCAAAAAATGGTCAACGATTCGAGAACTGTCAAAATTCAGATACATTTCTCATTTTTCATATATCATATCTATCTGACCATAATCCGGACCGGGATCCAAAGAATCTGAATATTTATCAAACTTATTATATTATTTGATAATCACCATCGTATTTTCTTATTTAGGTTCCTATTTTATATATTGTTTTCTAACGCTAGATTGTCATGCTCGAGCTCCACTCGCGTTTGGTGTTGATCTATTTCCCACTTGGGACTTAACAAAAGTCATCAATTCTCTATTCTCAATTAATGTTTGGATTTATTGCTTTAAGGTGATAAAATATTTGGTATCATACCCCCACATTATTGTGGTACTTGGAGAATCTTGTGTTATGATTTTATCTAGGGGTCTGAATAGGTGTTGGCCTTTGAAATTGCACAAAATTCTTTATTTTATCATAAATGGTTGCAACATTCTCGGTTGACTCTGTAAAATAATCAGGTGGAACTTAATGATTCCCTCTAGTTTTAAATTAATGCCCTTAGGGATGTTGGTTAACCTTAAATGATGAATATTTTACGGAGACTCCTTTGGAGAATAGTTTGTTGTAGTTTATTGTTGAGAGTATGAGGAGCTACTTCTAGATTGATTTGGCAGCTTTAATTGTTTTGTTTCCTCCATTGTGATTTTCTTCCCTACCTAGTTCAATAATTCTCCCCATGTTAAATCTTTTTATTGGGTAACAATGTCAGCTAACTCTAATGGTAAAAGCCCATGTCTAAAATCAGTTATGGCTACTTGTTCAAAGCAGTTCTAGCAAACCATCTTTAGTTTCAACAAAACGCATAGTATATTATTTTAAGGTCTCATCAGTGAACTGTTGGAAATGAATTATGATGTCTCCATTTCCTCTAAGTTATTTACTTCCCACGAACTATCTTCTAAAAGCCATCCAAAATATGTCAAAGTTTTGTATTGACCCCTGCGGAAGACGGTTATACCACTTTAAAGCGTTGTATTTAAAAGTTTGAGAAAAAACTTAACACAATAACTTATATTCATAAAAGTTCATTATAAAATTCTTGAACTACTCAAGTTGATTATCTAGATTTTTGCTTCCATCAATTTTTTCAATCTTTGATATGTCAAACTGTCTTGGTAAATGGACAAACAAGAATTTCAGGGGACAAATGGGATTGCCTTCAACTATGCCATTCGCTAAATTCGTGATCTTCGTCAGAAGTAGCAAATATACATGGTTGAGATTGGGTGGCAAATTGATTAATCACCAAATGGTCTATACTATGATCCGTGAAGCCCTTCACCTTTATCTAACACCCTTTATTTTTCTTTTTATTCTTTCGGTGATTTTTTACCCGAAAAGTCTGGCATACTTGAAATGTGATGTCGGTTCTTAAATTTCTTTGACTGATAATTTTTATGGTGACTCTTTCTTTTCTTTCGACGGTGGTCACTGCCCAAAGAAGATGGTGATATTTTGGATTTAGAAGTCGAGTCTTTAATTGTTCTTGGTTTTATACTCCTTTTTGGAAGTTTGATGTTTCTTTCGGATATGGTGGGTATCATCATCTTGCCCATCGGGTTCTTCGTTTGAACTTTGCCTTTATATTTAACTCAGCTTCTCTTTGAGATCGGAGGGACCCAATTTCTCTCTGCAGCTGATCACGCTCCTTTTGTATGAAAAGTATTTCCTTATTTTCATCATTTGTATGAGGTTTTTGGAGAGATTCTTCAGCCCTGACTCCCTCGTTTTCTGGGGTGGGATCTATATGCATCTCAGAATACATGTTTCAAAGTGATCTGAAGGTGAACTTTCGTTTATATAGTTTAGGATTTTGTTATCCGAGTATCTTTTAGAGGAACTCGCACAGTGGTCGCTAATTTGGTGTGGATAAATCTTATTTAAATGATATTTATGTAATGTAAAGATATAGAATTAATTTAAGGTAGAGAGTAGAAAGATAATTGAGTTGCTTCAGTTATTTTTAGAGAGATAAAGTCTGATCTTCATTAATGCTTTCTCAAAAACTATTTATAGACTAACTTTAGTCTTATGGGCCTAATGAGCCGAGATATGCTTATGAGTCCCATAAGTTGATACCCATTAGGCCCAGTAATATAATAAAAAAAAATTAAAAGTATTAAACTAATAAAAGAAAAATATTTTCCTAATCCTTAATTTGTCTTTCAAATATTTATGTCATCATTAGATATAACCCAACAACAAAACCACATTTCTTTTAAGGGTTTCTGCATTTGAAGTTCATCACTTCATTTGGACAAATGGAACCTCGAGCAACAGGGCATCCATATACAAATATTAGCAAATAAAATAGCTAATCACTAGCGAAAATGAATAATAAATGTATAGCATATTTTCATAACCAAAATTACCCATGACATGGATTCGGTGCAAAACAAAAGTCATTCGACAAATGACTCAATAACATAATACTAAATAAGAGTACAAGAAATTATTTTCCTTTCAAGAACACAATCTTATCTTATTTTATAGATATGAGTTCCAAACTATAACGAACAATAAAAACAATTGAAACATAATATAGTGGGTCAGATGTAGTAAAACACTTTGCCTTCTTCATTCCATATATTCATGTGAGCATTTTTTCTCTCTTTATCCTCTGCAAGAAGTTTAAAATATTAAACCCTCATTTCACGAATCTTACAATTGGGATTCCTCCGGGAATGATTGCCACGGGCATATGTCAAGCATATCTTCTCTATAAATATTATTCTAAAATGAATCCAAGTTAATTTATAGATACCACTTTTGAATGTGAAGTATCATAGCACATTCGACCCCGTAGACAACATCCTCAGTTTGATCTAATAAAATGGATTTAAACTTGGAAGGAATATAAGCCCAATGAGATATTTCGACATCCAACATGGTACTTATCTCAATCTTCTTTGTAATAATAAATGTATACTGTCTTTCGAGATATCTCTTTTAAAAATAATATAAACTAGTTTACTATTGAAATTAGGTATGGGCATTCGGTTCTTCGGTTCGGTTCGGTTTGGATCTTTCGATTCTCGACTCTTTCGGGTCTTTAAAACTAGTACCCATTTAGGAACCGATTAAAATTCAGTTCGGTTCAGTTCAGCCTCGGTTCTTTCGGTTCTTTAAAACTAGTACCCATTTAAGAACTGATTAAAATTCAGTTTGGTTCGGTTATTCTCGGTTCGGTTCAGTTACATTCGGGTTTCGGTTCCAAATGGTTACTTTCTAACCAAATGGTTACTTTGTATCCAGAAGAACCGTTTGGAACTGAACCCGAAATGAACGAAATGGTTATTTTCTAACCAAATGGCTACTTTCTAACAAAAAACTGTTTGGAACTGAACCCGAAAAGAATCAAATGGTTATTTTCTAACCAAATGGTTATTTTCTAACCAAAAAACTGTTTGGAATTGAACCCAAAAAGAACCAAATGGTTACTTTGTATCCAAAAGAACCGTTTGGAACCGAACAGAAAACCATGGATATTCAAAGGTACTATTAATTATTCGGTTCTTTATGGGTATTATTCGATTCTCGGTTCCGAACCGAACCGAACCGAGAACCGTGGGTATTTAAGATAAGGAACCGTACGGGTATTTATAAGGAACCGGAACCGAACCGAATCCGTTATTTCGGTTTGGTTCAGTTCTTCGGTTCCATACCTATATGCCCATGCCTAATTGAAATTGGTGAGGTTTATTTTCGTTTGAGGGTAAGTTTGTAATTTTTGTTTGGAGTTTTGTGGAAGTTTGTAAGTATTTAATGTTTAAGTAGTGAGTAGAGGGAGAATTAAGCAGCCTGGTTGTATTTAATTTTCATTACCCTCATTTAATGTTGGTGGCTGGGTATTTATACCCTTACATCTGGGCTTTATGGGCTTTTCGGGTCATGTTTAATGGACCCGGGTCAAGTTCAAAGACCCATGAGCTCTTAGTAGGAAAGCAGGAAGCTTAGTCAAGAAGTGTTTAGGTTTTAAGTACTTTAGTTCTTGTTCGAACGGTCCAATGGGTGAGGTGTTCGAACTGCCCTGTCCGGTTAAGCAGTCTTTGTCCGAAATGTCTCTGTCCGTAATGGTAACAGAATCCGGACTCATCAGTAGCCCCTTTTTTAGGTGTTTGTTCAAAAACTTTTGTCAAAACCTGACAAAAGTCCGTTGTTAGTGATAGTTGCATCCGGACAGGTCTTTCGAATTGTGTTATGGTTTTATCCGGACTGAAAAAAGCTCTTTGAACCTGAACGATTTTTTGCCAAAGTTCATGGGACATGTGTCTCACTTTGGTTCGTTACTTTAGCCGTTTTTCACCTCGAATTTCGCACCCACCTTCTCTGAAAAGCAACCTCTTCATTAATGAAGGTGACATCAACGTTGTTTCTTAATCATTGAAAATCCTTTCGAATTCTCCTAGGAATCAAAACTTCTTTTTGGGGTTTACTATAAATTAAAACACTTTTCCACTGTTTTATTATCACTTTCATTCTCACTTTGCTAATTTTCAGAGCTTTCTCTCTTAAACACAAGTTCTTTACTTTGGTTGTTTATGTTCACGGCTAGGAACGCTTTAATCAGAGGCGGGTGGCTCAATCTATCTGAATTAGAAAAAACACAAAAAGTTGAAAGGGAGAAGCGCATTGCAGCAGGCTTACCTGCCTCTCCCATCGACAAACCAACAACTTCAACTACAGAGCCTGAACAGGGTTCATCTTCTAGAAAGAGTGTCAGACTGAAGAGATTGTTTCAAACCAGCCTTTCCCCTATTGTCTCAGGTTCATCGGTTCAAGAGTCAGAACCCACTCTTGAACCAGGCTTAACAGTTACTAGTTTTAAAAAACCTTCCCCGTTCTTAGCCATGGTGTCAGACGTTGATACTTCTCCCAATAAACTGGTTGATCGAAGAAAAGGCCGGCTAGTCAAAGGGCAGGCTTCCAAAGGCACCCCTTCGAAATCAGGTGCCAAGGATAGCAGTACAGGGTCAGAAGCACCTATAAAAGTACCCAAGGACAGGCTGTCCGGTCCGGAGGCTACTGGCTCAAGCCCTCGAAGAGAAAACTCCATATCTGAGCCCCAGCCGGAGGCTAGGGTGCAGGAGAGCGCTGAAACTCATCAATCCGGTGGTGCGACTGAACCAACTCCAAACTCCCCCCTGACCAAGACAACCGAAAACCCCTCCTCGATAATGGAGGAAATAATGGAGGACTCTATCGAAGAGGCTCCATTCAAGTCCGAACCTTCCGGACAGACTAGTGGTGCTGTTGCTACCCAAAATGATAAAGGCAAGGAGAAGCTATGCTTAAGGCATCCGGATCTGCCGGAGTGCCTCGAAGGAAAAGTAGGACCTTGTTTCCACAAGGTAAACGTTAAATACCTTCTTGCTTTACAAAAAATCAACTATGCCTTCATCCATACAGCTGAGTTGGGCCGAATGCGTACGAAGTGGGGAATTCCGGAGAACGTGAAGATAAGAATCCCCATAGACCCCGAAACCCCTATGGACTGTAAAATCAGTGAAATAGTCATCTTCACTGAGCTTTTTAACTAGGATCTAAGGGTTCCTTTAGATCCAGAGATAGTTAGGTACTTCCACCTCATCAAGCTCTGCCCTAGTCAACTGAGCCACAACGCCTGGTACACTCTCATGGCCTGCATTATGGCCTCCAGGCTCTCCGAGATTCCTCTACCAATGGAGGAGTTTACAGCTGTGGCCAGTCTCTGCAGAAACCACCGTATTCCCTTTTATCACTTCAACATGGGTGATAATTATAAAGCAGTAGATGATCTGCTTGAGTCGGAGAGAAATTGGAGGACTCAATTCCTGTTCGTAAGTGGTGCTTGAGAGAACGGGAGGAAAATCAAAGCCGGAGTCAAATTAAGTCTCCTCACCAGCAGATGGATGAGTGATCGTAAGGCTCCTACTTTATACTCTTATTTCTACTTTTATTGAATTTGCTTAAACTGATTAGTCTTGTCTTTTTTCTTAGCAGAGCTGCCCAAAGACTTTAGTGACTACTTAAAGGCCGGGTAGATTACTTGCACCAAGATCAAAACTTGGGCTGCTGAAAAGTGGGGAAACCGGTTTCACGATGCTTTCACAGGAGGCAACTTTGTAAAGTCTCACCTCTGGAACACTACTGGCCGGAGGGACTTGACCTGGGAAGAACTCACCACTCCACCCCCTCTGGATGTAGTCCTTAAGAGAACACACGAACCGGATGGGTCACTTTACTTGCCAGGTCGGGCCAAGGCCCCGAGTAAAATGAAAGGCAATAAAAAGAAGGGCAAGAAGGTTGTAGGTGAAGCTAACCCTGCCGAAGTGGAGGAGTCTGCTCCAACAAATCCAGAGGGGCTAGCCCCAAGCCAGATTGATGTCGCTCTCTTAGAAGTGGTGGAGCAGGAGAGTGTTAGGGAAGAGGTTCAATCCCCAAAACCCCCAAGGGCTCCCAAGAGAGACCAAAAACGGGGAGCAAAAAGCAAGGACATGGAGGTTAAGAAGAAAAAGACCTCCAGGGGTGATGAACTTTCTCTCCGGCCTCCGGAGCCTCTCCCCCTTGTAGATCCTACTGATCTAACACGAGCAGAGGAGATCCCTGGTGATTTTCAAACCGACGAGGTCGGAGGAGGAGACCTTAGCATTGATGGTGTTGACATCACCGGGCTTGATGGACTTGGTGACTATTTTTCCAACCTCCCCAGAGACGATTTTGCTGGGCCTTACCTCCCTCCGAGTACTTCGAACACCGTCACTTTTAATGGTAAGACTTTTACTGTTTCAAGTGAAAGAGATATTATAGCTCACTCCATATTAAGTAATGTTCAGCCAGTGCTTGTTTTGGAGAAACAAGTTCGAAGTCAGGCAGATACTATCAAAGATCTCAAATCTGACAAAAAGAGACTGTCCGACGATCTTCTTAATGCCACTCAACATGTTGACATTCTGAAGGGAGAAAATGAGGAGCTAAAGAAGAGCCAAGAAGGGTGGATCACAAAGGTTGCCACTTCAGAAGACACTATCAAAGAGCTGTGGGAGAAGCTTCCTGGATTGGAGAAAGATCTCACCTCTTCGAAAGAGGAGGCAAGCCAAGGATCAAGTCATCCACAACTTGACAAATGACAAGATCGCGCTCGATAACACAGTGTCCAAGGCTGCAAAGGAGAAAGCAGATCGGTTAAGGGAGCAAGAGGCCAAATTTCAGGCCAAGATCGATGCTTATGCCAACAATGTAATAGACAGCCAAGAAGAAATGTATGCCAAGGTGAAATCAGACATGGTCTTGCTTTTCCATGAGAAGTTTCCGAAGAGGAACCTGGGAGATTTGTGGCTTCATGTAGAGTACGAAGACCTTCCCTTCCACACCATGGCTATTGGAGACTTGCATGATTATTCAGTGCTTCCTCCTCTGACGAAGAAGAAAACATCGGGGAGAGCCCAAACGAGGAGGAGGACGATCCTAAGAAGAAGAAGAAGACAGATGAGGCTGAGCCATCTTCAAAGGCTCAGTCTTAGAATTTGAATTATCTTTTATGTTATCTGCACTAAAGTCCTTGGAAGGCCAAGGCATTTTTGTAATTGTGTCCGGTATTTGGCCGGATAGATATTTTGTTTTGTCTGACAATTTAAAAGTCCTTGGAAGGCCAAGGCACTTAGGTTATTTCAATGAATATCTTTGTTTTGCACAACTCTTGCATCCTTTCATAGTTTGTTTCAATTTTGGTGGCTAGTGTTTAAATAGCCCTTAGTTATTTCATAAGCATTCTAAAGTGAGAGTGTTTAAATTCTCCGATGACAAAATGTTTAAGTAGTCATCATTCCCTTAATTTAATCTGGATGGTATGACAAAAAACAAAGTAAGAACACTTCAAAAAAAATTTAAGAAGGCATCAAATTTTATTAAAAAGCCCGGACACCTCATTAAAACCTCCCCGTGCCACCAGGGTAGGAAAGAGTATGCCCCCAAATATTTACATAGATTTTTAAACAAGTAAATATTTACATAGCTTCTATTCCAAGTACATTCGGAGATACTCAATATTCCAAGGGTGATTTAAAACCCTTCCATCTTTGTCTTCTAGCCAATATGTTCCAGGTTTAAGCCTTTCAATGACCATATAAGGTCCTTCCCAAGTTGGGGCCAGTTTGCCGAGGAGCTTCTCTTTAGTGTGTAAGAAGACTTTCCTCGATACCTTGTCCCCCGGCTGGAAATCTCTTCTTTTAACTCTAGAAGCAAACCCGCTTCTCATCAAACCCTGATAGTGTGCAGCTTTAAGGTGAGCCTTAACTCGTCTTTCCTCTATTAGGTCAAGCTGACTTCTGATTGCCACTTCGTTAGCGTGTTCGGAGAAGTTGTGAACCCGAAATGAAGGGAGAGTTGCTTCTGTGGGGGCTATTGCATCCATCCCATAGACCAAGGCAAAAGGTGACTCTTGTGTTGCAGCCCCAGGTGTAGTCCGGTAGGCCCACAAAACCTCTTGTAAATAGCTCGGCCACTTCCCAGCAGCCCCTTCCAAATTCTTCTTTAAACCGGACAGTATAGTTTTGTTAGCCACTTCAACCTGACCATTCGCTTGTGGGTGGAAAGGTGAAGAGAAACAATGTTGTATACCCCTTGAGGCACAGAAACTCTCCATTTCCTTGTTGTCGAACTGTGGCCCATTGTCTGTCGTTATCTTTTGTGGAACACCAAATCTGTAATAGATGTTGGATAAAATAAATTTTATGACAGCTTTTGATGTTGTTCCTGCCAGGGGGCTGCTTCAACCCACTTCGAAAAGTAATCTATAGCAACAATTATAGTTCCGCGCCTTCCGGGCGCCATAGGAAGAGGTCCCACTAAATCCAACCCCCATCGAGCAAAAGGTATAGGCTCAGAAATTGACTCTAAAGGGATGGTTGGGACATGAATTTCATTACTATATCTGTGGCATGGATCACACCTTCTCACCAGCTCCTTAGCATCTTGCATTATAGAGGGCCAATAATAGCCAGCCAGTAAAACTCTCCTTGTTAAAGCCCTGAATCCACAGTGAGTTGATCCCTCACTATCATGCAATTCGGAGAGGACTACTTGAGACTCATCATCTCCCAAACATCGCAAAAGAGGTTTACTATAAAACTTTTTATACAGAACGTCCCTTAGTATGATAAAACCACGAGCTTTGTGCTTCATTTTTCTTCTTAATGATTTATCCGGAGGCAAGATGACATCGGAGAGATACTGCAGGAGAGGGAATCTCCAATCTTGAGGCTGTTTCATCTATACATCGAAAATTTCTTCCTCTTTGCTCATATTGAGTTGAATGGAAGGGCACTCCAGCACATGGATCCAAGGATATGACTCAGTATATGCTATGGTTGCCAAGGAATCTGCTAGTTCATTCTATGTCCGGGGTATATGCTCATAAACAATGCTTTTGAACTTAAGTGCCTCATTTTTAAGAAGAAGTAAGTACTTCACTAGTTGCTCCTTTTTTTGCCTCAGATTGACCTGGCGCATGGTGGATAAGAAGCTGAGAATCGCTCATCAGCTTGACCCTTTTGGCCCCACAAATATAAGCTAACTTCAAACCAGCTATAGCTGCTTCGTATACGGACTCATTGTTGGAAGCCCTAAAAGCAAAACATATAGCCTGGTACATTTTGTCACCATATGGAGAAGTCAGGCACACCCCTGCACCACACCCCATAGTACTGGATCCACCATCTGTCCGGACGACCCAGACCTTTTTGTCTTTCATTTCAGTAGTCTGCTCCGTATCCCTATCAGAGTGGGATTCAACTAAAAAATCAGCCACAACTTGGGCTTTGACTGCTGTTCGAGGAGAAAAATCAATATCAAAGTCCCCCAATTCCACTGACCACTTAGTCATTCTACTTGAAATGTCTGCCTTTTGAAGAACACTCTTTAAGGGAAAAGATGTCCGGACTATAATAGGATGAGCCTGAAAATAAGGCCTCATCTTCCTTGCAGCAATTACCAAGGATAATGCTAATTTTTCGAGCTTTAAATAGCGTTTTTCTGCATCTATCAAGCTCTTGCTGATGTAGTACACCGGATAGGGGTAATTATCCACCTCCTTTACCAATACAGCACTGATGGCACAATTTGAAACTGCCAAGTATACGAAGAGCGTTTCTACATCAACATAAATAAAGTCTTGGGGGAGGACAAATGTTTCTTAATCTCATTGAAGGCCTCATCGCACTGTGAAGTCCAGTCAAATCCCTTCGCACCCTTCAAAGTTTGAAAAAACGGGGCACATCTGTCCGAAGACCTTGAGATGAATCGATTTAAAGCAGCCAACCTCCCAGTCAACCGCTGTACTTCTTTAACATTCCGAGGAGGCTCCATTTGGAACAAAGCATTAAGTTGGTCCGGATCGGGCTGTATCTCTTGCTCACTTATTATATAACCTAGGAATTTCCCGGACTGCACTCCGAACACACATTTTTTTGGGTTTAGCTTTAAATTCACTTATACTAAGTTAGCAAAAGTTTCTTGAAGGTCTGCCAAGTGTAGTTGTTCGTCCACACTTTTTACCATCATGTCGTCAATGTATATTTCTATATTTCTTCCAATTTGATCAGCAAATGCTTTGTTCACCAATCTTTGATAAGTAGCCCCAGCATTTTTCAATCCAAATGGCATCACCTTGTAGCAATGAAGACCCCTGTCAGTGACAAACGTGGTATGCTCCTGATCCTTTAGATCTACTTGAATCTGATTGTACCCGGAGAAAGCATCCATAAAGAATAGTAGCCTGTTTCCAGAAGTGGAATCTACCAGCTGATCAATCCGGGGGACTGGATATAAATCTTTTGGGCAAGCCCTATTGAGATCTGTGAAGTCAATGCACATACGCCACTTGCCATTTTTCTTTTTCACCAAGACCGAGTTGGCAGTCCACAAAGGATATTGAGACTCCTTTATATGCCCCAGTTTTGTGAGCCTGTCAACTTCTTGAACAATAACATCAGCCTTTTCATTGGAAAAAGCCCTTCTCTTTTATACCACAGGTGTTATGTCTCTCCGAATGGATAGGCGATGTGATATAATATCTGCTGGAACACCTGTAACATCAGCGTTGCACCAAGCAAAAACATGCTGATGGTATTTCAGAAACTTTAACATCTTAATCTTTAGTTCGGATGGCATTTTGGACCCTATCTTAACAATTTTTCCTTCTTCCAAAGAGTGTGTTTCAACTTCTTCAATCGGTATCAACACTCCAGGGGTCTCTCTGGGGTCATCAATTTCACCCTCACCCCCAGAAAGCCCCTCAAAATGCTATTCTTCGTTGATACGAACTGCCCCAACGTCCGTGGAGCCAGTGTTGTAGCATAACATTCTCTTGCAATCTTTTGAATGCTCCGGACAACTCCCACTTGTCCTTGAACAACATATTTCAAACATTGGTGGACTGTCAAGGCCACTGCATGCATCCTAGAGAGCCAAGACCTCCCTAAAATAGCATTATAACAAGTGGGACAATCCACCACAATAAAAAGTATCCTGAACATCTTCTTAAAAGGGCCCTTGCCCAATAAAACTTCCTCTTTGAACTCCCCGATCACATCTGTTGAGCTCCCAGTGAAGCCCACAATTGATCTGTCTGAATGCTGAATTACAGCTGGATTTTTCATCTTTTTGTAAGTGTTTAAGAAGAGGATATTGGCTGAGCTTCCAGTATCCACCAAGATTTGTCTTATGTCATTGCCCCCAATGGATGCTCCTATGACAACAGCATCTTCATGAGGTCCAGCTATATCCCTTAAGTCATCTTCATCGAAAACAATGAAGGGAAATGGAATTTATGATTGATAGGAGGTCATGCCTCCTTCCAGCTGGGTGGCTAAAGTTTGAACGTGCCTCTTCCTTGAAGAAGTAGTAGGAGCTGTCATAGTATCCCCTCCGAAAATTGTGAGTGATTCAAAAAACTCAATAAGCCCGGAGACTATTTTACAACGTTCCTCAATGACACCCACCCTATTTCGAGTTGGATCAGGATCCAAATATTCAGAATCTACATCAAATCTTTCGATTATAACCATAGCTCCCTCCGGAGCAGCATTGCTCGGACCAACCCAATGAGCATTATCAGGCCTATTTCCTCCTCTTCTTTTGACATATGCCCCCAGCTTTCCTCTTTTAATTAAGTTCTGAACTTCTTGTTTCAAGTCTATACAATCGTCAGTGGTATGGTCAGTATCATTATGGTACTGAGAAAAAGAATTGTTACGATGTTCCCTAGGAGATTGCAGTGCGACCGGTCTTCTATAGTGCACTTCTTCCTTTGTTTTATCATAAATGGTGGCCACACTTTCTTTTAATTCTGCAAAGCACTCCGGTTGAACCCAATGCCCTCTCTTATTTCTAGATTGTTGAATCTGGGCAGGCGCAGCTGGCTGAGATTGAGCTTTAGCCCTGTTATGTCCTTATCCGGTCTCCCTGGCCTTGTTCCCAGACTGGTTTTGGTTGGGGTTTGGTGCAACCGGGGCAGACCTCACTTACCTGTGCACCCTAGTTTTCTTTGTTTCATCAACGTTGATTTGTTTTCCGACCTGATTCAATAGACCTCCCCAAGTCATTGATTTCTTTCTGGTCACTGAATCAGCCAAATTTCCAGGGTTTAAGCCCTGTCTCAAGGATGTTATTGCTACTTGCTCGAAGTAATCAGCCAGCCCGTTTTTGGTGTTCACAAAACGACTTATGTATTCTTTCAGTGATTCGTTTGGTTCTTGGGCACAATGAATTATTGTGTCCCTATTGCCTTTCAATTCCTTACTCCCAACAAACTGCCTTCGAAAGGCCACCCAGAAGGTATCAAAGTTTTTGATGCAGCCTTGTGGTAGGCTGTTATACCACTTCAGAGCACTCCCCGTAAAGGACTGGGAGAATGCTCTATAGAGTAACTTGTCGTCATCATCGAAATTCATCATAAAGTTTTTAAATTGTTCCAAGTGGTTGTCCGGATCAGTACTGCCATCATATTTTTCCATCTTAGTGCTATCGAACCTCTTAGGGAGGTTTCCGGACAAAGTCTTAGAAGACAATGGAGATTGTCTCCAATTCCGACCACGACTGAACACAGTATCCTCATTGGGAGTTGCAAAGATACCTGGTTCATCATGGAAGGCGAAAGGATCCATCAGCATCCGATCTACATGCCTCCGGCTGTGAGATGATCCTTTGCCTATATTCTTCTTCAATTTCCCATGTCTATCCCTTTTTCTTGAATACTTTTTAATCAACTTTTTCTTCTTTTTGGATCGGCCCTAATCACTGCTGGAGGACAAGGACTCTTCGACTCCATCCTCGTCTGAGGAGCTACCAGAAGACTCTGAGTCTGAATCAGAACTTTCCACTGGCTTAGACCGGTGAGACTTTTTGGAGCTAGCATGAGGGTTCGAAGGCTCATGCTCTCTAGGGTTGTCGGTATGATGAGCGACTGATACTTTTGACTTTTCTTTCATGCCCATCCTAGCCTTCTCTGCCCTTAGAGCTTCTATCTCGCCCTTTAATCTATCACGCTCCTCGATGGTGTATTCATCATTTTCACCCACCACTTCAAACAAAGCTGGTGGTACTTCCGGGGCGTCCGGTTTCATTCGGACTGATTTATCCTGTTGGTTTCGAATGCTTGATTCAGGCACCGTCGTACTCCCACTGTGGTCGCCAATTTGGTGAGTTTTATTTTTGTTTGAGGGTAAGTTTATAATTTTTGTTTGGAGTTTTGTGGAAGTTTGTAAGTATTTAATGTTTAAGTAGTGAGTAGAAGGAGAATTAAGCAGTCTGGTTGTATTTAATTTTCATTACCCTCATTTAATGTTGGTGGTTGGGTATTTATACCCTTACATCTGGGCTTTATGGGCTTTTCGGGTCATGTTTAATAGACCCGGGTCAAGTTCAAAGACCCATGAGCTCTTAGTAGGAAAGCAGGCAGCTTAGTCAAGAAGTGTTTAGGTTTTAAGTACTTTAGTTCTTGTTCGAACGGTCCAATGGGTGAGGTGTTCGAACTGCCCTATCCGGTTAAGCAGTCTTTGTCCGAACTGTCCGTGTCCGTAATGGTAACAGAATCCGGACTCATCAGAAATCATATGGTTTGTGGTTCGACTAATGTGCTTTATATCTAGCATCACCTTTGCACTATTCAACTTTTTTTTATTCATCTAGCTAAGCATTTAGACTCACAAAAACTTGATTTTATTTCAGTCAAAGTGAGTGACCGGATATATAGTTTATTTCTCAACTGATATTGTCTTAAAACTCTTTCACTAACTCCAACTTTAGTCATTTTATAGAAGTGGCTTTGAATGACCTTTCAGTCTTTACTCTATTATCAACAAAACCCTTGACATACAATTCCACTTATATATCATCTCTTACTTTTTTCTATATCTGTAGTTTGACTTTAATTTTTGTACTTCTCTTGTATGACTGTGTAATATTCTCCAGTGGTGGTTCTCCAGTGGTACTTTAATCTTTGTACTTCTTTTTGTACTTTAATCTTTTTTTCTTATTAGTCACAATTAAGAATTTCTTGAGAAAATCATACACCTGAACAGAAGCAGGCTTGAGTTGCATACTCTCCAACAACTGTTTTATCTGCAACTGATTCTTTTGTAGGCTATTTATTGATTGTATCAACTGTACTGCCAACACAGTTAATGAATTATCCAGTCATATTATCTTCAAACTTGCAACGTTTTTTATGCACCAACTAAATTTTGGGGATGGATTACTTCCATTTCATTATTTTCATCTGCCTATTTGCATTTGACACCCATAATGCCTTGATTGTCTCATATTTATATCGTGGTCAGCATTTTTCTATATGGTTTTCTACCACTATTTTGGTGGGTATTACCTTAGGGACTTCAACATGAATATATTTAGTCACTACTGGTGAGGATAATTGTCGCCTGAGGGTAGGCTTGTAATTTGTTTTGTGTTTAGTGAAAGTATGTGGGTGTTTAATGTTTAGAGTAGAGTCTAGAGGGAGAATTAAGCAGCCTGGTTGTATTTAAATTTCATTACCCACATTTAATTCAGGTGGTTGGGTATTTATACCCTTACATTTGGGCCCTTATGGGCTTTCGGGTCATGTTTAATGGACCCGGGTCATGTTTAAAGACCCATGAGCTCTAAGTAGGAGAGCAAATAGCTTAGTCAAGAAGTGTTTAGGTTTTTTTTGTACTTTTGTCATAGTTTGAACAGTCTCATTAGCTAAGTGTTCGAAGTGCTCTGTCCGGTCCGGAGGGCTAGGTCCGATCTGTCCCTGTCTGGGGAGTAAGCAGAATTCGGACTCATCAGGAGCCCCTTTTTTAGGTGTTTGTTCAAATGCCTTTATCAAAAACCTGAAAAACAGTCCGACGTCAGGGGTGGTTTTAATCCGGACAGGTCTGTTTGTTTTATGGTTTTGTTCGGACTGATAAAGCTTCATGAATCCAAAACGGTTTTTGGCAGAGGTTGTGGGACACGTGTCGCTTTCTGGTTGGTTGCTTCAGCTGTTTTTTCACCTTGAATTTCGAACCCACCTTCTTCGAAAAGTAACCTCTTAATTAAAGGTGGTGACATCAGCGCCGTCTTTAATCATTACCAATCTTTTCGAATTCTCCTAGGAATCAAACTCCTTATTCAGATTTACTATAAATTAAAACACTTTCTACTGTTTTACCATCTCTCTCAAGTTTACTCAGCAACTTCTTAAAACTTTCTCTCTCTAAAGCAAAAATTCACCCAGATAGTTTATGTTTACAGCGAGGAACGCACTGATCAAAGGTAGGTGGCTCAACCTTTCTGAATTAGAAAAGGCGCAAAAGGTCGAAAGAGAAAGACGCATCGCAGCAGGACTACCCGTTTCGCCCATCGACAAACGAGTAACTTCAGTCACAGAGTCGGATCAAGGCTCTTCTTCCTCTAAAGGCACCAAGCCGAAAAGGTTATTCCAAACCAATCTCTCCCCCATTATCTCAGGTTCCTCGGTTCAAGAATCGTAACCTGTGGTTGAGCCAGGTGTCACTGTAACCAGTTTCAAAAAACCGTCCCGCTTTATAGCTATAGGGTCAGATACCGAGCACTCCCCTCAAAAACTAGTCGACCGGAGAAAAGGCCGGTTAGTTAAAGGCCAAGGTTCTAGGAGCACTCCTTCAAAGTCGGGTGCTAAAGACAGCAGCACTGGGTCAGAAGTGCCCATCGAAGCTCCCAAGGACAGGCTGTCCGGTCCGGAGGGCACCAGTCCAAGTCTTCAAAGAGAAGCATCTGCACAAGAGCCCCAACCGGAGGCCAGAAGTCAAAAGAACACTGAGGCCCAGCAGTCTGGAGACCAGGCTGAGTCAGATTTGAACCCTCCCCCTACCACTGCTGCTGAAAATCCTTCAACAATTATGGAGGAAGTAATGGAGGACTCTGTTGAAGAGGCTCCATTTGAGTCTTAGCCCTCCGGTCAGACCAACAGTGATATAGTTGCCAAAAAGGACAAAGGCAAAGAGAAATTGTGCTTGAGGAATCCGGATCTGCCGGAGAGCCTTGAAGGAAAGGTGGAGCCTTGTTTCCACAAGGTCAGCGTTAAGTACCTCATCTCCTTGCAAAAAATCAACTACGCATTCATCCACACAACTGAGCTGGGCCGGATGCGTACGAAGTGGGGAATACCGGAGAATGTGAAGATCAGGATCCCCATACACCCAGAGACTCCCATGGACTACAAATTAAGTGAAATTGTCATGTTCACGGAGTTATTCAATTGGGGGCTCAGACTCTTATTGGACCCAGAAATTGTCAGATATTCCATCTGATAAGACTCTGTCCGAGCCAGTTGAGCCCCAACGCCTGGTACACCCTCATGTCCTGTATCATGGCTCCGAGGCTCTCCGGGATTCCTCTGCCTATGGAGAAGTTTGCTGCTGTGGCCGGTCTTTGTAGAAACCCCAACATCCCTTTTTACCACTTCAATATGGGGGACAATCTCAAAGGTGTGGATGACCTGCTAGAGTCGGAGAGGAACTGGAGGACTCAATTTCTATTCGTAAGTGGGGCTTGGGAAAATGGAAGGAAAATCAAGTCCGGAGTGAACCCAAGTCTTCTCAGAAGCAGGTGGAGGAGTGATCGTAAGTCTCCCGCTTTATACTTTTGTCTTTTTTTTAGAGCTAGTTTAAACTAATTGGTCTTACTTTTGCCTCAGCAGAACTGCCCAAGGAATTCAGTGATTATCTGAAAACCGGACAGGCTACTTGCACCAAGATCAATGCTTGGGTTGCTGAGAGGTGGGGGAACCGGTTCAATGCTGCTTTTACCGGAGGCAACTTGGCAAGGTCTCACTTGTGGAACACCACATGTCGGAGAGACTTGACTTGGGAGGAGCTCACCACTCAGCCTCCTCTGGATGTTGTCCTTAAAAGGACCCATGAACCAGATGGGACACTCTACTTGCCAGGCCGGGCCAAATCCCCAAGCAAGATGAAGGGTAAAAAGAAAGGCAAGAAAGTGGCGGGTGGTGTTAACCCTGCTGATGCAGAGGAGGATGCTCCAATAAACCCGGAGGGGCCAGTCCATAGCCAAATTGATGCTGCTCTCTTGGAAGTGGTGGAGCAGGAGACTGAAAGGCAAGAAGTGCACCCCCCAAAACCTCCAAGGGCTTCCAAAAGAAATCGTAAACAGGGAAATGAAAGAAAAGACCGGGAGGCCAAGAAGAAGAAGATCTCTAAGGGTGACGAGCTTTCTCTCCGGGCTCCGGAGCCTCCTTCCCAAGCTGATCCTACTGACCCAACACTAGCGGAGGAGATACCGGGTGACTTCCATACCGATGAGGTCGAAGGGGGAGATCTCAACATTGATGGGGTAGATATCACCGGTCTTGGTGGGCTTGGTGAGTACTTCATCAATCTTCCCAGAGACGACTTTGCTGGGCCTTATCTCCCTCCGAGCACCTCGAATACGGTCACTTTCAATGGTAAGAACTTTATTGTTTCAAGTGAAAGGGACATCATAGCCGACTCTTTATGAAGCAATGTTTAGCTTGTGCTTGCATTGGAAAAACAAGTTCGAAATCAGGCAGACATTATCAAGGATCTTAAGTCTGACAAAGAGAGGTTGTCCGATGACCTTCGTACTGCCACTTCAAACGCTGCCATCCTAAAGGAAGAAAATGAGGAGTTGAAGAGAAACCAAGAGGCAAGTACCACAAAAGTCACCACTTTAGAGGACACCATCACAGAGCTCCGGGAGAAGCTGTCCGGACTGGAGAAAGATCTTGCCACCTCAAAGGGGGAATCCAAGGCCAAAGACCAAATCATCACCAACTTGACCAATGACAAAATTTCTCTTGAGAATACAGTGTCCAAGGCTGCCGAGGAGAAAGCTACTTTGCTAAAGGAGCAGGAGGCCAAGATTCAAGCCAAGATCGACGCTTATGCCAACAACGTGATCGACACCCAGGAGGAAATGTATGCCAAGGTGAGGTCTGACATGGTTCTACTCTTCCATAAGAAGTTTCCGAAGAGGAACCTAGGGGATTTATGGCTTCATGTTGAGTCTGACGACCTCCCGTATCATACAATGGCTGAAGGCGACAGGCATGGTTACTCCAGTGCTTCCTCATCGGATGACGAAGAACACATCAGGGAGAGCCCTAATGAAGAGAAAAGTGATCTCAAAGGGAAGAAAAAGACAGATGAAGGTAAGCCATCTTCAAAGGCTCAACCTTAACTCATTATTTACTTTTTACTTGTTTATCCAAACTAAAGTCCTTGGATGGCCAAGGCACTCTTTTTTGTAATTGTGTCCGGTATCTGACCGGATAGGTTGTTTTTGTTTTATTTTGACAATTCAAAAGTCCTTGGAAGGCCAAGGCACTTTAATTTATTTTAATGAATATCTTTGTTTTGTGAAATTCTAATCCTCTTACATAGTCTGTTCCAATTTTGATGGCTAGAGTTAAAATAGCCCTTAGTTGTTTCAGTGAGAGTGTTTAAATTCTCCGATGACGAATGTTTAAGTGGTCATCATTCTTTTATTTCAATCCAGATAATGTGACAAAGGACAAAACTAAAATACTTCAGATTTTTTTTTAAGAAGGCATCAAATTTTATTCAAAAGCCCGGACACCTCATTAAAACCTCCCCGTACCACCAGGGAGAGAGGAGTATGCCCCCAGATATTTACATGGATGTTTAAACAAGTAAATATTTACACAAATGCTACTCCAAGTACATCTGGAGATGTTGGATATTCCAAGGGTGAGTCAAAACTCTTCCATCCTTGTCTTCTAGCCAATATGTTCCAGGTTTAAGCCTTTCAACAACCATATAAGGTCCTTCCCAAGTTGGAGCCAATTTACCGAACAGTTTTTCTTTAGTGTGTAAGAAGACTTTCCTCAATACCTTGTCCCCCGGTTGGAAATCTCTTCTTTTAACCCTGGAAGCAAATCTGCTCCTCATCAAACCCTGATAGTGTGCAACTCTAAGGTGAGCTTTAACTCGTCTTTCTTCCACCAGATCGAGCTGACCTCTGATTGCCACCTTGTTAGCGCGTTCGGAGCAGTTATGAACACGAAATGAAGGGAAAGTTGCTTCTATGGGAGCTACTGCATCCATCCTATAGACCAAAGTAAAAGGTGATTCTTGTGTTGCAGCCCCAAGCATTGTCGGGTAGGCCCACAAGACCTCTTGTAAATAACTAGGCCACTTCCCAGCAGCCCCTTCCAAATTCTTCTTCAAACCGGACAATATAGTTTTGTTAGCCACTTCAACTTTCCCATTTGCTTATGGGTGGAAAGGCGAAGAGAAACAATGTTGTATACCCCTTGAGGCACAGAAGCTCTCCATTTCTTTATTGTCGAACTGTGACCCATTGTCTGTTGTTATCTTTCGTGGGACACTAAATCTGCAACAGATGTTGGATAGAATGAATTTTATGACAGCTTTTGACGTTGTTCCTGCTAGAGGGCCTGCTTCAACCCACTTCGAAAAGTAATCTATAACAACAATTATAGTTATGCGCCCTCTGGACGCCATAGGGAGTGGGCCCACTAAATCCAACCCCCATCGAGCAAAAGGAATAGGCTCAGAAATTGTCTCTAGAGGAATGGTTGGGACATGAATTTCATTGTTGTACCTCTAGCATGGGTCACATCTTCTTACCAGTTCCTTAGCATCTTTCATGATAGATGGCCAATAGTAACCAGCCAGTAAAACTCTCCTTGTTAAAGCCCTGAATCCACAATGAGCTGGTCCCTCACCATCATGCAATTCGGAGAGGACTATTTGAGACTCATCATCCCCCAAGCAACGCAGAAGAGGTTTACTATAAGACTTTTTATACAAAACATCTCTCAATATGATAAAACCACGAGCTGTGTGTTTCAATGTTCTTGCTAATGATTTATCTAGAGGCACGATACCATCGGAGAGGTATTGCATGAGAGGAAATCTCCAGTCCTGAGGTTGTTTCATCTGTACTTCAAAAATTTCTGCTTCTTTACCCATAGAAAGTTGGATGGAGGGACTCTCCAGCACCTGGATCCATGAATACGACTCTGTATATGCTATGGTTGCCAATGAATCTGCTAACTCATTTTCTATCCGGGGTATATGTTCATAAACAACACTTTTAAACTTGAGTGCTTCATTTTTAAGAAGAAGTAAGTATTTCACAAGCTGCTCCTTTTTAGCCTCAGATTGACCTTGGGCATGGTGGATAAGAAGCTGGGAGTCACTTAGTAGCCTGACCCTCTTAGCCCCACAAATGTAGGCTAACTTTAATCCAGCTATAGCTGCTTCGTACTCGGACTCATTATTGGATGTCCTGAAAGCAAAACATATAGCTTGGTACATTTTGTCACCATATGGGGAAGTCAAACACACCCCGGCACCACATCCCATAGTGCTAGATCCACCATCTGTTCGGACGACCCATACCTTTTTATCTTTTATGTCAGTAGTCTGCTCCGAATCTCTGTCGGAGTGAAATTCAACCAAAAAATCAGCCACTGCTTGGGCCTTAACTGCTGTTCGAGGAGCAAAATCTATGTCGAAATCCCCCAGCTCTACTGACCATTTAGTCATCCTGCTTGAAATGTCTGCCTTTTGGAGGACGTTCTTCAAGGGAAAAGAAGTCCGGACGATGATATGATGAGCCTGGAAATAAGGCCTCATTTTTCTTGCAGCTATTACTAGGGCCAATGCTAATTTCTCGAGTATCAAGTAACGCCTTTTTGCATCTATCAAACTGTTGCTAATGTAGTACACCGGATGGGGATAACTATCCACTTCTCTTACCAACACAGCACTAATGGCACAACTTGAAACTGCCAAATATACGAAGAGTGTCTCCCCGTTAACTGGTTTAAATAAAGTTTTAGGGGAGGACAGGTGCTTCTTGATCTCATTAAAAGCCTCATCGCACTGTGAGGTCCAATCGAATCCCTTTGCACCCTTCAAGGTTTGGAAGAACGGGGCGCACCTGTCCGAAGACCTCGAGATAAATCTGTTTAAAGCAGCTAATCTCCCCGTTAGTCGCTGTACTTCTTTAACATTTCAAGGAGGCTCCATCTGGAATAGAGCATTGAGCTGGTCCGGATCGGGCTGTATCCCATGCTCAATTATAATATAGCCTAGAAATTTCCCGGACTGCACTCCGAACATACATTTTTCTGGGTGTAATTTTAAATTCACTTTTACCAAGTTGAAAAAAGTTTCTTGGAGGTCTGCCAAATGCAATTGCTCATCCACACTCTTCACCATCATGTCATCGATGTATACTTCCATATTCCTTCCAATCTGATCAGCAAAAGCTTTGTTGACCAATCTCTGATAAGTAGCCCCAGCATTTTTCAACCCAAACGACATTACCTTGTAGCAATGAAGACCCCTGTCAGTGATAAATTTAGTATGCTCTTGATCCTTTGGATCTACCTGGATCTGATTGTATCCGGAGAAGGCATCCATAAAGGATAGCAGCTTGTTCCCAAAGGTGGAGTCTACTAACTGATCAATCCGGGGGACTGGGTACAAATCTTTTGGGCAAACTCTATTGAGATCTGTGAAGTCAATGCACATGTGCCACTTGCCATTTTTATTTTTTACCAGAACCGGATTGACAGTCCACAAAGGATATTGAGACTCCTTGATATGCCCCATCTTTGTGAGCCTGTCAACTTCTTGCACAATGACATCAGCCTTTTCCTTAGAAAAAGCTCTTCTCTTTTGAACCACTTGTGCTATGTCTTTCCGGATAGTCAGGTGATGTGATATTACTTCTGCTGGAACCCCGGTAACATCAGCATTGCACCAAGCAAAAACGTGCTGGTGATTCTTCAAAAACTTTAACATTTCACTTTTCAAAACGGGTGGCATCTTAGACCCTACCTCTTCGACCGGTATCAACACTCCATGGGTCTCTCTGGGGTCATCAATTTCACTCTCACCCCTAGAAATCCCCTCAAACTGCTATTTTTGGTTGATACAAACTGCCCCCAGTGTTCGGGGAGCCAGAGCTGTAGCATAACATTCTCTTGCAACCTTTTGACTGCTCCGGACGACTCCCACCTGTCCCTGAACAACATATTTCAAGCACCGGTGGACTGTTGAAGCCACTACATGCATCCTAGAGAGCCAAGACCTCCCTAGAATAGCATTATAGCAAGTGGGACAATCCACCATGATAAAAAGTATCCTGACCATTTTCTTGAAAGGGCCCTTGCCCAATAGAGCTTCTTCTTCGAACTCTCCGATCACATCTGCTGAGCTGCTGGTAAAGCCCACAATTGACCTGTCCGATCTCTGAATTATAGCTGGATTTTTCATTCTCTTGTATGTGGTTAAGAAAAGGATATTGGCTGAGCTTCCAGTATCCACCAGAATTCGTCTTATGTCATTGCCTCCAATAGATGCTCCTATGACAACAGCATCTTCATGAGGGCCAGCTATATCTCTTAAATCATCTTCATCGAAAACAATGAAGGGGAATAGATTTTGTGATTGATAGGAAGTCATGCCTCCTTCTAGCTGGGTGGCCAAAGTGTGTACATGCCTCTTCCTCGAAGAAGCAGTAGGAGCTGTCATAGTATCCCCTCCGAAAATTGTAAGTGACTCAAAAAACTTAATGAGCCCGGAGACCGTCCTAGAACATTCCTCAATTGCACCTACTCTGTTTCGAGTTGGATCAGGATCCAAGTACTCAGATTCCACGTCAAACCTTTCAATTATAACCATAGCTCCCTCTGGTGCAGCATTACTTGGACCAACCCGGTGAGTATTGTCACGCCTGTTACCTCCTCTTCTTTTGACATAGGCCCCCAGTTTTCCCCTTTCGATCAAGTTCTGAACCTCTTGCTTCAAAGCTATACAATCATCAGTGGTATGGCCAGTGTCATTGTTGATGAGTCCGAATTCAGCATGCTCCCCGGACACGGACAGATTGGTCCAAGGCCTCCGGACCGGACAGATCGGACAGATCACATGGACCGGGCAGATCACTTTGAACACTATGACCATAGGACTGTTCGAACTATGACAAAAGTACTAAAAAACCTAAACACTTCTTGACTAAGCTACTTGCTCTCCTGCTTAGAGCTCATGGGTCTTTAAACATGACCCGAGTCCATTAAACATGACCCGAAAGCCCATAAGGGCCCAAACATCAGGGTATAAATATCCAACCACCTGCATTAACTATGAATAATGAAAATTAACTGCTACCAAGCTGCTTAATTATCTCTTTACTCTCTACTCTAAATACTTAAACACCCACATACTTCCTTAAAACACCAACTGAAATTACTAGTCTACCCTCAGGCGATTATTATCCACACCAAATTGGCGACCACAGTGGGAGGAGAAAGGTGCCTGAATCAAGCATTCAAAACCTGCCAAGAAACTCTGTCCGTATGAATCCGGACAATCCAGAGCTTCCACCGGCTTTGCTCGAATTGGTGGAAGAGAACGATGAATACACTGTCGAAGAGCGTGACAGGCTAAAGTGTGAAATAGAAGCTCTCAGGGCTGAGAAGGCCAAGATGGGCGTGAAAGAAAAATCCAAAGCATCGGTTGCTCATCACACCGATAACCCCAGAGAGCATGAGTCTTCGAAGACTCATGTGAGCACCAAAAAGACTCATGCCAGTTCTAAGAAGTCTCACCGGTCCAAGCCTGTGGAGAGTTCTGACTCAAGCTCAGAATCTTCTGATAGCTCTTCGGACAGTGATGGAGTTGAAAAATCCTTGTCCTCTAGCAGCGATGAGGGTCGAACCAGAAAGAAGCAAAGACAGATAAAAAAATACTCAAGAAAAAGGGATAGACAAGGAAAGATGAAAAGGCATATTGGGAAGGGATCATCTCATAGTCGGAAGCATGTGGACAAGATGCTGATGGATCCCTTCGCTTTTCACGATGAGCCAGGTATCTTTGCAACTCCCAATGAGGGTACCGTGTTCAGTCGTGGAAGGAATTGGAGGCAATCTCCATTGTCTTCTAAAATTCTGTCCGGGAACCTCCCCAAGAGGTTTGACAGCACCAAAATAGAGAAGTACGATGGCAGTACTGATCCGGACAACCATCTGGAGCAATTTAAAAACTTCATGATGAACTTTGACGACTATGATAAACTACTTTGTATGGCATTCTCCCAATCCTTTACGGGGAGTGCTCTGAAATGGTACAACAGCCTGCCTCAGGGTTGTATTAAAGATTTCGATACATTTTGGGTGGCCTTTCGAAGGCAGTTTGTAGGGAGTAAAGAGCTGAATGGCAATGGAGACACAATAATCCATTGTGCCCAGGAGCCAAATGAGTCCTTGAAAGAATACATAAGCCGTTTTGTGAACACAAAGAATGGGTTGGCTGATTGCTTCGAACAGGTGGCAATAGCATCCCTAAGGCAAGGTTTGAACCCATGCAATCTAGCTGATTCAGTGACCAGAAAGAAGGCCATGACCTGGGGATGGTTGCTGAATCAGGTTGGCAAACAGATAAACGTCGATGAAACAAAGAAAACCAGGGTGCACAGGCAGGTGAGGTCTACCCCGGTGACACCAAATCCTAATCAAAATTAGTCCGGGAACAAAGCAAGAGAAACCGGACAGGGGCATGGTAGGGCAAAAGCTCAGTCTCAGTCAGCTGCTCCTGCTCAAAGTCAACAATCCAGAAACAAGAGAGGGCCATGGGTCCAACCGGAATGGTTCGCAGAGTTGAAAGAAAGCGTGGCCACTATCTTTGATAAGACAAAGGATGAGGTGCATTACCGGAGACCGACAACACTACAGTCTCCCAGAGAGCATCGCAACAACTCTTTCTGCCAATATCACAATGATATTGGTCATACCACTAATGATTGCATAGCATTGAAACAAGAAGTTCAAAACTTGATTGAAAGGGGGAAGCTGGGAGCTTACGTTAAAAGAAGAGGAAGCAACAGGCCTGACAACACTCACCGGGTTGGTCCAAGTAATGCCGCTCCGGAGGGGGCCATGGTTATAGTTGAAAGGTTTGACGTGGAATCTGAATACTTGGATCCTGATCCAACTCGGAACAGAGTGGGTGCTATAGAGGAATGTTCTAGGTCGGTCTCCGGGCTCATTAAGTTTTTCGAGTCGCTTACAATTTTTGGAGGGGACACTATGACAGCTCCTACTGCTTCTTCGAGGAAGAGGCACGTTCATACTTTAGCCTCTCAGCTAGAAGGAGGCATGACATCCTATCAGTCACCAAAATCATTTCCCTTCATTGTGTTTGATGAAGATGATTTAAGAAACATTGCTGGCCCTCATGAGGATGCTGTTGTCATAGGAGCATCTATAGGGGGCAATGACATAAGACGAATCTTGGTGGATACTGGAAGCTCAGCCAATATCCTTTTCCTAACCACCTACAAGAAAATGAAAAATCCAGCTGTAATTCAGAATTCGGTCAGGTCAATCGTGGGCTTCACAGGCAGCTCAGCAGATGTGATCGGGGAATTCGAAGAGGAGGTGTTATTGGGCAAGGGCCCTTTCAAGAAAATGGTCATAATACTCTTTATTGTGGTGGATTGTCCCACTTGCTATAATGCTATTCTAGGGAGGTCTTGGCTCTCTAGGATGCATGCAGTGGCTTCAACAGTCCACCAATGCTTGAAGTATGTTGTTCAGGGGCAGGTTGGAGTTGTCCGGAGCAGCCAAAAGATTGCAAAAGAATGTTATGCCACTGCCTTGGCTCCTCGAACGCTGGGGGCAGTCCATATTGATGAACAATAGCAGTTTGAGGGCCTTTCTGGGGGTGAGGGTGAAATTGATGACCCCAGAGAGACCCCCGGAGTGTTGATACCAGTTGAAGAGGTAGAAACGCACTGTTTGGAAGATGGGAAAAGTGTCAAGATAGGATCTAAAATGCCGCCTATGTTGAAGAATGAGATGTTAAAGTTTTTGAAGAACCATCAGCATGTCTTTGCTTGGTGCAATGCTGATGTTACTGGAGTTCCATCAGAAGTAATATCACACCACCTATCCGTCCGGAGAGATGTAGATCCAGTGGTTAAAAAAAGAAGAGCTTTTTCCAAAGAAAAGGCTGATGTCATTGTGCAAGAGGTTGACAGGCTCACAAAGATGGGGCACATCAAAGAGTCTCAATACCCTTTGTGGACTGCCAATCTTGTCTTGGTGAAAAAGAAGAATGGCAAGTGGCGCATGTGCATTGACTTCACAGACCTTTATAGAGCTTGCCCATAAGACTTGTATCCGGTCCCCATAATTGATCAGTTAGTAGACTCCACCTCTGGGAACAAGCTGCTTTCCTTTATGGATGATTTCTCCGGATACAATCATATCCAAGTGGATCCAAAGGATCAAGAGCATACCACATTTGTAACTGACAGGGGGCTTCATTGCTACAAGGTGATGCCATTTGGTTTGAAAAATGTTGGGGCTACTTATCAGAGATTAGTCAACAAGGCATTTGCTGATCAAATTGGAAGAAATATGGAGGTATACATTGACGATATGATGGTGAAGAGTGTGGATGAGCAGTTGCACTTGTCCGATCTCCAAGAAACTTTTGCCAACTTAGTGAAAGTAAATTTGAAGTTAAACCCTGAAAAGTGTGTGTTCGGAGTGCAGTCCGGAAAGTTTCTGGGCTATATCATAAGTGAGCATACAACCTGATCCGGACCAGCTTAATGCTCTGTTTCAAATGGAGCCTCCTCGAAACATCAAAGAAGTACAACGGTTGACGGGGAGGTTAGCTGCCTTAAACAGATCTATCTCAAGGTCTTCGGACAGATGTGCTCATTTCTTTCAAACTTTGAAGGGTGCAAAGGGTTTTGATTGGACCCCGCAGTGTGATGAGGCTTTCAACGAGATCAAGAAACACATGTCCTCCCCCAAAACTTTGTTCAAACCAGTCGATGGGGAGACTCTCTTTGTATATTTGGCAGTTTCAAGTTGTGCCATCAGTGTTGTGCTGGTAAGAGAGGTCGATAGTCATCCCCATCCAGTGTACTACATCAGCAAAAGCTTGATAGATGCAGAGAAGCGTTACTTAAAACTTGAAAAATTGGCATTAACCCTGGTAGTAGCTGCAAGGAAGATGAGGCCTTATTTCCAGGCTCATCCTATCATCGTCCGGACCTCTTTTCCCCTAAAGAATGTCCTTCAAAAAGCAGACATTTCGAGCAGAATGACCAAGTGGTCAGTAGAGTTGGGGGACTTTGACATAGACTTTGCTCCCCGAACAGCAGTCAAAGCCCAAGCTGTGGCTAATTTTCTGGTCGAATTCCACTCCGACAGGGATTCGGAGCAAGCTACTGATATAAAAGATAAAAAAAGTATGGGTCGTCCGAACAGATGGTGGATCTAGCACAATGGGATGTGGTGCAGGGGTATGCTTAACTTCCCCATATGGAGACAAAATGTAGCAGACTATTTGTTTTGCTTTCAGGGCATCTAATAACGAGTCTGAATACGAAGCAGCTATAGGTGGGCTAAAATTGGCCTACATTTTTGGGGCTAAGAGGGTCAAGCTACTGAGTGACTCCCAGCTTCTTATCCACCATGCTCAAGGTCAATCTGAGGCTAAAAAGGAGCAGCTTGTGAAATATTTACTCCTCCTAAAAAATGAAGCGCTTAAGTTTAAAAGTGTTGTCTACGAACACATTCCCCGGGCAGAAAATGAGCTAGCAGACTCACTAGCAACCATAGCCTATACGGAGTCATACCCATGGATCCATGTGCTTGAAATCCTCTCCATCCAACTTTGTAAGGGTAAAGAAGAGGAAATTTTTGAAATACAAGTGAAACAACCTCAAGACTGGAGGTTTCCTCTCATACAATATCTCTCCGATGGTGTTGTGCCTCCGGATAAGTCACTAGCCAGAACATTGAAACACAAGGCTCGTGGTTTCATCATATTGAGAGAAGTGTTATACAAGAAATCTTACAGTAAACCTCTCCTGCGCTGTTTGGGGGATGAAGAATCACAAATGGTCCTCTCCGAATTGCATGATGGTGAGGGATCAGCCCATTGTGGGTTTAGAGCTTTAACAAGAAGATTTTTACTCTCCGGTTACTATTGGCCATCAATCATGAAAGATGCTAAGGAATTGGTGAGGAGGTGTGACCCATGCCAGAGGTACAGCAATGAAATTCATGTACCAGCCATCCCTTTAGAATCAATTTCTGAGCCTATTCCTTTTGCTCGATGGGGATCGGATTTAGTAAGGCCTCTCCATGTGGCGTCCGGAGGGCGCAAAACTATAATTGTGGCTATTGACTACTTCTCGAAGTGGATAGAAGCAGCCCCTCTAGCAGGGACAACATCAAAAGCTGTTATAAAATTCATTCTATCCAACATATGTTGCAGATTTGGTGTCCCACAGAAAATAACAACAGACAATGGGCCGCAGTTCGACAATAGAGAAATGGAGAGCTTCTGTGCCTCAAGGGGTATACAGCATTGTTTTCTTCACCTTTCCACCCACAAGCAAATGGGCAGGTTGAAGTGGCTAATAGAACTATACTGTCCGGCTTAAAGAAAAATTTGGAAGGGGCTGCTGGGAAGTGGCCTAGTTATTTACAAGAGGTCTTGTGGGCCTACCGGACAACACCTGGGGCTGCAACACAAGAATCACCCTTTGCCTTGGTCTATGGGATGGATGCAGTAGCTCCCATAGAAGCAACTCTCCCCTCTTTTCGTGTTCACAACTTCTCCGAACATGCTAATGAGATGGCAATCAGAGGTCAACTTGATTTAATAGAAGAAAGACGAGTTAAAGCTCACCTTAGAGTTGCAAATTATCAAGGCTTGATGAGGAGCAGGTTTGCTTCCAAAGTCAAAAGAAGATATTTCCAACCAGGGGACAAAGTATTAAGGAAGGTCTTCTTACACACTAAAGAAAAGCTCTTCGGAAAGCTGGCCCCAACATGGGAGGGTCCGTATATCGTTGTTGAAAGAATTAAGCCTGGGACTTATTGGTTGGAAGACAAAGATGGCAGAGTTCTAACACATCCTTGGAATATCGAGCATCTCCGGATGTACTTGGAATAGCACTTGTATAAATATTTACTTGTTTAAACATCCATGTAAATATTTGGGGGCACACTATCCGGAGAGGTTTTAATAAGGTGTCCGGGTTGTTAAATAAAATTCAATGCCTTCTTGAAAATTTTCTAAGAGTTTTTTAAAGTTTTGTCCCTTGTCATACTATCCGGACTGAAATATCTAAGGGCTATTTAAACTCTAGCCGGAGAATTTAAACACTCTCACAATGCAGCAACTAAAGGCTACTTAAACTCTGGCTAACATAATTAAAATGAACAATGAAAGAAGATGATGGTTGCATAAAACAGGGATATTCATTGAATGAAATAACTTAAACTTGCCTTGGCCTTCCAAGGACCTTTAAAGAGTCAAGGTACAACACAAAAAACCTGTCCGGCCGAGCACCGGACACCATTACAAAAAAGAGTGCCTTGGCCTTCCAAGGACTTTAGTCTGAATAAAAAATAAACAAAGGAGATCATAAGTTAAGGTTGAGCCTTTGAAGATGGCTCACCTTCATCTGCCTTCTTGCCCTTAAAGTCGTTTTTCCCTTCGTCTATCTTCTTGCCTTTGGGATCGTCCTTCTCTTCGTCTGGGCTCTCCCCAGTGTGTTCTTCATCAACCGAGGAGCCACTAGAGTAGCCATACCTATCACCTTCAGCCATCGTGTGGTATGGGAGCTCGTCGGGCTCAACATAAAGCCATAAGTCCCCTAGGTTCCTGTCCGGAAATTTTTCATGGAAAAGTAGAACCATGTCAGACCTCACCTTCTCAAGCAATAACTCTTCGCTTTTAATCATCTGGTTGGCATAAGCATTGATTTTGGCTTGGATAGTAGCCTCTTGATCCTTTAGCAACGTATTTTTCTCTTCGGCAGCCTTGGACACTGCATTCTCAAGGGCAATCTTATCAGTAGTTAGGTTGGTGATGATCTTGTCCTTTGCCTTGGTCTCTTCTTTTGAGGCAGTAAGGTCTTTCTCCACTCCGGATAGCTTTTCCCGGAGGTCTCTGATGGTTTCCTCTAGAGTAGCAACTTTTGTGTCACTTTCCTCCTGATTCTTCTTCAACTCCTCATTTGCTTCCTTTAGCATGTCAGCATTGGCAGTAGCAGTGCAAAGGTCTTCGGACAGCTTTTCCTTCTCAGACTTAAGGTCTTTGATGGTGTCTGCTTGACTCCGAACTTGTCTCTCCAGTGTAAGTACCGGCCGCACATTGCTTAGCAAGGAGTGGGCTATGGTGTCCTTTTCACTAGAGACGATGAAAGTCTTACCATTGAAGTTGACGGTGTTAGAGCTGCTCGGAGGAATGTAAGGCCCTGCGAAGTCGTCTCTGGGGAGGTTGAGGAAGTATTCACCAAGTTCACCAAGACGGGTGATGTCTACTTCATCCATGTTAAGCTCTCCTCCCTCAACTTCATCAGTATGAAAGTCCCTTGGGATCTCTTCAGCATGTGTTGGGTCAGAAGGGTCAACCTGAACAGAAGGCTCCGGATCCCGGAGAGCAAGCTCATCTCCCTTGGCAGTCTTTTTCTTCTTGGCTGCCCGGTCTGCCCCTTCACTCCCCTGCTTGCGATTCCTCTTGGAAGCCCTTGGAGATTTTGGGAGTTCTGCTTCCTGCCTTTTGGTCTCTTGCTCCACTACCTGCAAAAGAGCAGCATCAATTTGGCTATGAGCCGGCCCCTCCGGGTCAGTTGGAGCATCCTTCTCGGCATCAACAGGATTAGCATTGCTCACCACCTTTTTGCCTTTCTTCTTGCCCTTCATTTTGCTTGGGGCTTTGGCCCGGCCTGGCAAGAATAGTATCCCATCTGCTTCATGGAACCTCTTGAGCACTGTGTCCAGAGAAGGTTGGGTGATGAGCTCCTCCCAAGTTAAATCTCTCCGACCTGTGGTGTTCCACAGGTGAGACCTTGCCAGATTTCCACTAGTGAAGGCATTGTGGAATCGGTTCCCCCAGTTCTCTGCGGCCCAGGCGTTGATTTTGCCACAAGTGACCTGTCCGGCCTTCAAGTAATCACCGAAATCCTTAGGCAGTTCTGTTAAGACAAAAGAAAGATTGGTTAATTTAAAACCAACTATAAGAAGGAAAAAGTAGACAAAGATTTAAAGTAAGAAACTTACGGTCACTCCTCCACCTTCTTCTGAGGAGGCTTGGGTTCACTCCGGACTTGATCTTCTGTCCGTTTTCCCAAGCGCCACTGACAAACAAAAACTGGCTTCTCCATTTGCTCTCAGACTCCAATAGATCATCAACAGCTTTGAGATCATTCCCCGTATTGAAGTGGTAGAAGGGGAATTTGTGATGTTTGCAAAGATTGGCCACTTCTGCGAATTCTTCCATAGGAAGAGGGATCCCGGACAGCCTTGATGCCATAATGCATGACATCATATTATACCAGCCGTTGAGGCTCAGCTGGCTCGGACAGAGTTTGACCAGATGAAAATATCTGACAATCTCTGGGTCCAATGGGAATCTGAGTCCCCAATTAAATAGCTCCGTGAAGATGACTATTTCATTCAGCTTGCAATCCATAGGAGTTTCAGGATCTATGGGAATCCTTATCTTTACATTTTATGGGATCCCCCATTTTGTGCGCATTCGACCTAGTTCGGCCGTGTGGATGAAAGCATACTTGGTCTTCTGTAAGGCCAAGAGATATTTAAGTTCGACCCTGTGAAAACAAGGCCCTACCTTCCCTTCGAGACACTCCGGCAGCTCCGGATGCCTCAAGCATAGTTTTTCTTTGCCCTTATCTTTTTTGGCAGCAGCAGTGTTACTGGTCTGGCCGGATGGCTCAGACTCAAAAGGGACTTCTTCAACTGAGTCCTCCATTCTTTCCTCCATGATCGAAGGAGGAATATCAGTGGCCCGGGGAGAATTCGAACTTGGCTCAGCATGGCTTCCAGACTGCTGGTTTTCTGTGTTTTCTTGACTTCTAGTCTCAGGCTGGGGCTCTGAGGTAGAAGTCTCTCTTGGGAGTGCTGGGCTGCTAGCCTCCGGACCGGGTAGTCTTTCCCGGGGAGCTCTGATAGGCACTCCAGGCCCAGAACTGCTATTTTTTGCCCCCGATTTTGAGGGAGTGCTTTTGGAGGCTTGCCCCTTAACCAGCCGGCTTGTCCTCTTAACCACCAGTTTCTCCGGAGAGTGCTCTGTGTCTGATCCCATTGCAAGAAAATGAGAAGGTTTCCTAAAACTTGTGACTGTAACTCCTGGCTCGACAGTAGGCACTGACTCCTAAACTGAGGAATCAGAGACTATAGGGGAGAGAGTGGATTGAAATAGTTTTTTGGGCTTAGTACCTTTAGAAGAAGACGAGCCTCGATCTGACTCTGTAGCAGAGGAGATTGGTCTGTCGACAGGCGAGGTAGGTAACCCTGTTGCGATTCGTCTTTCCTTCTCAACTTTTTGTGCCTTCTCCAACTCAGAAAGGTTGAGCCACCCGCCTTTGATCAATGCAGTCCTTGCTGTAAACATAAACTACCAATAAAATCTTTGCTTTAGAGAGAGAAAGCTCTGAGTAAATATGCAGAGTAAATATGAAAGAGATAGTAAAACAGTAGAAAGTGAGTCTGAATTTATAGTAAATCTGAAAAGGCAGTTGATTCCTAGGAGAATTCGAAAAATTTAGCAATGATTAAAAGACGGCGCTGATGTCACCATGTGTAATTAAAGAGGTTGCTTTTCGAAGAAGGTGGGTGCGAAATTCAAGGTGAAAAAACGGCTGGAGTAACCAATCAGAGTGTGACACGTGTCCCACGAACCCTGGCAAAAACCGTTTTGAATTCGTGGAGCTTTATTTGTCCGGGTAAACCCATAGACATGTCCGGATTGAAAAATACTTCTAACATCGGACTGTTTTTCAGGTCTCTGACAAGAATACTTGCTCAAACACCTAAAAAAGGGGCTCCTGATGAGTCCGAATTCAGCATGCTCCCCAGACACGGACAGATTGGTCCAAGGCCTCCGGACCGGACAGATCGGACATATCAGATGGACCGGACAGATCACTTTGAACACTATGACCATAGGACTGTTCGAACTATGACAAAAGTACTAAAAAACCTAAACACTTCTTGACTAAGTTACTTGCTCTCCTGCTTAGAGCTCATGGGTCTTTAAACATGACCCGGGTCCATTAAACATGACCCGAAAGCCCATAAGGGCCCAAACATCAGGGTATAAATACCCAACCACCTGCATTAACTATGAATAATGAAAATTAACTGCTACCAAGCTGCTTAATTATCTCTCTACTCTCTACTCTAAACACTTAAACACCCACATACTTCCTTAAAACACCAACTGAAATTACTATCCTACCCTCAGGCGATTATTATCCACACCAATTGTGATACTGGCAGAAAGAGTTATTGCGATGCTCCCTAGGAGATTGTAGTGTGGCTGGTCTTCTGTAGTGCACTTCTTCCTTTGTTTTATCATAAATGGTGACCACACTTTCTTTCAATTCTGCGAACCACTCCGGTTGAACCCAAGGCCCTCTCTTGTTTCTGGATTGCTGACTCTGAGCAGGCGCAGCTGGCTGAGACTGAGCTTTAGCCCTACCATGCCCCTGTCCGGTTTCCCTTGCCTTGTTCCCGGACTGATTCTGATTGGGATTTGGTGCCACCGGGGGAGAGTTCACTTGCCTGTGCACCCTTGTTTTCTTTGTTTCATCTACGTTAATTTGTTTTCCAACTTGATTCAGCAACCCTCCCCAGGTCATGGCCTTCTTTCTGGTCACTGAATCAGCCAAATTGCCAGGATTCAAGCCCTGTCTTAAGGATGCTATTGCCACTTGCTCGAAGCAATCAGCCTACCCATTCTTGGTGTTCACAAAAAGACTTATATATTCTTTTAAGGACTCGTTTGGTTCCTGAGCACAATGGATTATTGTGTCTCCATTGCCCTTTAGCTCTTTACTTCCAACGAACTGCCTTCGAAAGGCCACCCAAAAAGTATCGAAATTCTTGATACAGCCTTGTGGCAGACTGTTATACCATTTTAGAGCACTCCCCGTAAAAGACTGGGAGAATGCTCAACAAATTAGCTTATCATCGTCATCAAAGTTCATCATAAAGTTCTTGAATTTCTCTAAGTGGTTGTCTGGATCAGTACTGTCATCGTACTTTTCCATTTTGGTGCTGTCAAACCTCTTAGGGAGGTTTCCGGACAGAATTTTGGAAGATAATGGAGATTGCCTCCAATTTCTACCACGACTGAACACATTATCCTCATTGGGAGTTGCAAAGATACCTGGTTCATCGTGAAAAGCGAAAGGATCCATCAGCATCCGGTCCACATGCCTCCGGCTATGAGATGACCCTTTACCAATATTCCTCTTCATCCTCCCATGCCTATCTCTTTTTCTCGAATATTTTTTAATCTGCTTTTGCTTCTTTTTAGTTCGACCCTCATCGCTGCTAGAGGATAAGGATTCTTCAATGCCCTCATCGTCCGAAGAGCTATCAGAAGATTCTGAGCTTGAGTCAGAGCTCTCCACTGACTTAGACCGGTGAGACTTTTTGGAGCTGGCATGAGTCTTTTTGGTACTCACATGAGTCTTTAAAGGCTCATGCTCTCTGGGGTTATCGGTGTAATGGGCAACTGATGCTTTGGATTTTTCTTTCATGCCCATCCTAGTCTTTTCTGCCTTCAGGGCTTCTATTTCACCCTTCAGCCTATCGCGCTCTTCGATGGTGTATTCATCGTTTTCACCCACCACTTCGAGCAGAGCTGGTGGTACTCCTGGGGCGTCCGGATTCATTCGGACAGACTTTTCTTGCTGGTTTTGAATGCTTGATTCAGGCACCTTCTTCTCCCACTGTGGTTGCCAATTTGGTGAGGATAATTATCGCCTGAGGGTAGGCTTGTAATTTGTTTTGTGTTTAGTGAAAGTATGTGGGTGTTTAATGTTTAGAGTAGAGTCTAGAGGGAGGATTAAGTAGCCTGGTTGTATTTAATTTTCATTACTCACATTTAATGCAGGTGGTTGGGTATTTATACCCTTACATTTGGGCCCTTGTGGGCTTTCAGGTCATGTTTAATGGACTCGGGTCATGTTTAAAGACCCATGAGCTCTAAGTAGGAGAGCAAGTAGCTTAGTCAAGAAGTGTTTAGGTTTTTTTAGTACTTTTGTCATAGTTCGAACAGTCCCATTAGCTAAGTGTTCGAAGTGCCCTGTCCGGTCCGGAGGGCTAGGTCTGATCTGTCCCTGTCCGGGGAGTAAGCAGAATTCGGACTCATCAACTACCATAGCTACTAATTTTTACATTCGAGCATTTACCGAAGCAGTACATTTCTCGATTTTCTATATCTTCCATTCCACACCTTTGGTCAAGCCAACTACACTAAATTTTATTTTGGCCGCTTAGCCATATCGCTCTTTTGATCTAGTTTCAAGCGTAGTTATCGTTAGGTTCTTCATATACTCATATTCAAACTTACGCAGCAACTCACCTAATAGACTGCTATTGTCCTTAAATAATACCGATATATTATTTTCAGATGGAAAATTATCCATCACTTTCAAGAGTTGACAACTTTCTTCTACGATTTACCACCAATTTATATAATTATTTGGGTTTAAACTTACTTCAATTCAGAGCAACAACAACAATCACCTCTTTCACATTCTCAATCTGTCGTACCTTTAGCGGGGTACGATAACCCTCCATAGGAGAACCATGGTTTAAACCACCCCCATGATCTTGATATTTTACTGGGGCTAGGTTAAGCTTCGCGTGATGGAAGTTTATTTCTTTCTACAACTTCGGTGTTGCTATCATTAGTATGCTCTATGCTCTAATATTGTGGTTTATTATCATTTTCTCTATTCCCATGAGGTTCTGATATATCACATTCCTTGTTTCACAATCATGTAAGATACCGTTTTACATTGGGACTACCTTACCTTCTCATTTCCAAAGGGAAAACATTCTTTCATTCGGCCCAAAATACGATAATTCTACTTGTCTGTTTTTAGCCGTTTTTCCACCATTTCCTCATCATTTTAAACTTTTCTCTGCAAGATTTATTGATATATTTCCACAAAGATAAACAAAATGTGGCACTAATAGTTTCTAAAATCACTTCTCAAAGATTTTGGTCAATTGCATCATCGTCATATACCTTAAATCTGCAGCTTTAACATACTGCTTAGAGTCCATATCAAGTATTTCCAAAAGAGAAAGCAATTACATATGATAAGGTTTTCATATGTTAAGTAAGATACATTAAGATAAGTCAAGTTCGAAGGATGTTAGGCGAAGAGCGAGGTACCCTCGGCAGAACAAGGCAAAAACAAAGACATATGTAGAAGAGCCAGGTATCACCCGAGGGTAAATAGAACCATCATCCCGTGTTATAGCAGAGCAATACCTCGGTTAGCATTGAATAGGAGCCCGCGTGAAGATCGTACAGTATCTCAGCTAGAGTTGAATAGTGGCAACCAAAATTAAGGCCACTAAGAGAAGTATTCATGATGTGGGTTCTAGGTTTGGACCCACGATCAAACCCAACATAAAAATAGAGAATTATTATGAGATAGTGGAATGATTTATTAGAATGAATGTTATATATAGGATAAATATCTGAAGACTGTGTAAGGTTTTTTATCGATACAAGCAATAAGATATTAGCAATTTTTTCTTTTGTTTTCCATCTCTTAAACCTATCACTAAAATCCCTCACCATCTACCTCAGTCAATATTTTGTGTAAGAAACATGAAAAAAAACTAAATACAATAAAATACTTTATATGACCCAAATTTATATTGACCCACATATATATTAACTTCGGAAGTGGCTAAAAAACACTAACTATTTGCTAAGATTTGTCACATGACCAGGAAAGTTGCGACCAATGATTTATATGTTACATGCACATGAAAACTGTGTAGAAGTGAGCATATGTGCTCAAAAGAGATAAATAACACAGTATATATAAGACACATATATTCATATAAAAATCCAAACAACTTGTCATATATCTAAAGATGAATAAATCAAATAATGTATGCATCATCCACACAAGACCAACACTATCCACTCATGACCTCTTATTGTCCACACAAGACCAACATCGCCCACACAAGGCCGTGTACCATCCACATATGACAAACACTGTCCATACATAACCTTATATCATCTATAGTACAATGCATCATATTATCCATACATGACCACACTTATGGATATTTGTGAAAATATGATGTATATGAACAATAATAAACACAATCCACACAATTATATTTAAAATTCATATTACCATGTAGTCATGCGTATTTTGAATATCAGTTTTGAAAGAATTAACAAAAAATAAAATGGATATAATCACATTATCAATAATATATTATTTATTGGAAATAAAAAGCAAACCTACTGAAAAGTGAACCACGCTTACGAGTGCCGAGTTGTGATCCTTGAGACATAACTATACTTGCCTTCAAACTTGCAATTGAACTTATTAGCTTTATCAATTTTGTATAATATTAACTATTTTATAAATAATATATTCATTATCGATTTAACTATTTTATATTCTTATTTATAACTCCCCGAAGTTGTTTGAACTATAGAGAGAAACTATCTATTCACTATAGTTTAAATCATCTAAATCTTCAAAAAATAGCAATTGTGTATAAAAAATCTTAATTGTCTACATCAAATGTCTCTTAATTTTTCTTCTTCAAGCCTCATAGCTTAAAGAGGGATAAATTTTAATCTTATGAACATATTATTTTACAAAAACATGAAGACTATGTTTGTACTCTATTGCTCCCTCAAGAGGCTCATTATTGCTTTCCATCTATAACTAATCTCACTCAAATAAGTGGTAAATGCTTATTTATTTTCATTTGGTTTGTCGAGCCTCGACATTTTATTCCCATGGCATTAGGTCGCATTTCAGTTTCCACGAAAACTTACATTATTTTCATAATGTGCATTATCATAGCCAGTAAGGCCATGCCAAGTCATGTTTTTATCTCTTCATTAAATTTCAACTATAAAGTAAAGATCATAAAAAATATTATTCTCTCGAATATTCACACAACAATGACAATTATTACCTACTTTTTGTCTAAAATCGTTAGGTCTCCTAGATTTTATCCCAAATAAATTTTTAATGTTAGATAAAAACTTACATACAATATAAGTCAAATAAAAAAGAGAAAATACAACTCATTCACCAAAAAGTGTCAAAACAAAAAAGAAAAACCAAGTACATAAATCTTGTGTTCACACTTGTTGCGACTAGATGTTTTACTATAGTCAACATGATGAAGGGTTCCTGATCCACCCAAGGGACTCCCGCTACTAGTTTATTTGACCCGACTTAGTTTACTCCAACCCCTTACCGACTTACTAATCGTACTTAACTCTTTTCAGCATCATCTAAGTATAACTTCATTTGCAAAGCCTAACGCGTTAATAGTTGCAAAGGCTTTCGTTATGATCTAATCATCTTGGTTTGTTCCCTCTCTTATATCCCAGTTATAATATTTACGGTTAATTCATATTCATCTGCTCTTGTGGTCAAAGAGGTTTGTGCCCTTACCTAACTAGATATACAATTACTCAAGCGTTCTCGTCAACACTTAGTAATCCTAACTGCATAGCCTCTTCCCAAGTTCATGCTTTCATTATAGTTAGTACTCCAATTATACTTTATAGTTCCTCTTTGATCATCTCAAAATATACACTTCACTCCCCTCTAGTCGATGACCATGCTAGAACGTTCTATCATAGCATACCAATTGTAATGCCACTGTATGTACCCCAAAATTTGGTGAATATAATGGCTCATCCCCAAAGATAATTTCTACAAAATGATGGTGGAAAATAATATTAATATATCCAGGTCAAGAATGACGAATTAATTTTCTTTCAAAATTCCATTAATGGTGACAAGTACGGCTAGGCTAAGTATCTTTCATTGTCTTTCCTAAGTAAGAAGTATACATCATATCATGTCAAATTAATCACCTTCAAGCTCCGAGATATAAACAACTTACTTAAATATAATACAATATTAGTTATTGAGAATGCTTCCATGTTTTTAAATGACAATCCCATCATCCTCAAGAAATGGGAGCCTATGGCCACCATCGTCAAGAACCTGCTCAAATCGATTTCATTTTAGGTCAAGCTTCATAGAATTTCTCATGAGTTTTGGACCAACAAGGGGCTAAGTGTCATTTATATTTTCATGGCTAAACATATTTATATCAATACACGTACGGGAAAAGAATTCAAACTCGAATTCGACATAACATAATCATCATGAATGCCTCGGAAAACTTCCTTGATTTGTGTGTAATAAAATGATCATTTTCTTTAGAATTGAGTACCAGAGTATGCCTCTTATATACAACAAGTATGAAACCTTTGATCACAACCCCTTCAAGTTTTACCAACCTCCCATCCTCTCCATAATATACGTCCATACCTCATGCTCCCCACCGTCTGGCAAGAAGCCTGTGGTTGAATATATTGAGTGTCATATTCTAGTTTCATCTAGCGGTAACGATAATATCATATTCTCCGATGTTGCTATGGGTGTTAATTGTAATGCTTACATGATAGGCCTTGACGAGGCGGGAGACTATATTCAAATGGTGATAACACTGTCATCGCCCAAGTTACAGCCTCACGATGTCGACCAAACTATTGTAAAAGTTTACTTTATGTTTATTCATACACAAATGCACACTGCAACACTAAAAGATAACATGCACCAAAAAGACAATATGATCATGGATCAATAAAGCCAATTAATTTCATCATTTCATGTTACATGTATATTTTTAATGCAACATGGAATATACGTGGTCTCAATGACCTGTCTGATAAAAGAACGTTACCAAAGTTTTTTTTTCTAATTATATGATTCTTATTTGTCTTTTAGAACTAAAATACGAGTAAAAAATTTGAAAATGTTATACGTATTATGATTCCATTATGGAATTTTAATACCAACCATAGCATTTACCCATTAGGAAGAGTAACGCTAGAGTACCCCGAGTATTTTTAGATTTATCTATCATAATACCTACCATGAGCTCATAGATTGCTCAATTACATACATCTCATCCAATACCTCATTTTCTTCTCTCCGTGATTTATAATTTCAATGATATTCCATATCGTTCCCCCTTTGGCATGATATTTTATCAATTTCCTATCGTCACCATAACACTCATTGGGTTGTGCTTGGCGAATTTAATGACATTCGTAGCCAAAGGCTTAAATTGTAATTTGGACCTTTCGAATTCTTCTTTTAAGGAATTCAATAATAACTTCTACATCAATGAGCTTATTAAACTTAAAGTCATTGGTTTTAATTATTTTGGTCAAACACGTTCCCAAACAACTCAATCTTGTATGGAGTCATAAAGTTCTAGCCAACAACAATTGGTATGGCTTTTTCCCCAATTCAATTGGTCATTATGATTGCCCTTGTACCTTTGATTATATTTTCATTTTTTTCCTAAGTAGCCATATTTATTTAACTAAAAACCCTTTTCGATTTTTTAACATGTGGAAATCTCAACTGATTATTTGTTCATTTTCACTTTAAAATCGAACCTTCCTTTGAATGACTCCATCACGTCGTTTATCCATGTTAAGATTAAATATATTTAACCATTTTTTTTTAAATAGAGTTAGTAACATAAGAGAAATGGCTTCTTCTGCTCAAACTTTGCTTCTTCACGTCCAACCCAATATTGCAAGTGATCCTCTTAACCCCTCATTTATCAAGGCTCAAATTAATGTCTCTAAAATTTTATCTTCTTTAGTCACGCATAAGAGTCCTTATTTAGGCAGAAGTCCCTTGAAAATTGGCTTAAACAGCGGAACCATAACTTAAATTTCTTCCATAATAGTATCAAAGCGTGTATTTTCCAAAATAAAATCATTTGTATCAATGGTATGTTTGGGAAAATTTGTACGAGTTGATAACACCTTTGTTAATCATTTTACCAACTTTTTTGGTGAAAATAACGCATGATATTATCCCAGCCTTAATAGAGTTGGAAGCCTTATCACCCTAAAGCTAAACCGCTCTGATCAAAATCATATCATCCGTCCAAAACCCGATAATAAGATCGAAAAATCCATGTTTATTATTGACAATAATAAAGTATCGGAGCCCCCAAGGGGGTAGCCGAGTTGGTTGAGTATGGCATTCTTATGACCAAAAGGTCATGAGTTCGAGTCCCTCTACATACGCTTTCTCGGCTGAGCCTGTCACCTTGTGTGGTTTACCTTCTGGCATTGGTTTGCAGGCTATCGCGTCAGACTGAGGGTTTACCCTGTGCACACTCATTGCACTCTGAGTAGCGGCTGCGGGTTCCCTCCGAAAAATAATAATAATAAAGTATCGGACCACGATGACTACATCTCTAGTTTCTTTAAGTCTTCTTGGATACCACTGGTACATAAATTTTTAAATCATGTCATCATTTCTTCCATCACAATCATATGGAACCTAATTGGAACAAAGCACACATGACTCTTATCCTAAAGTCAAACAAACCTTCACATCCCTCCGACTTAAGACCCATTACCTTTCTGCAATACTATTTTTAAAATCCTCACTAAAATGATTAAAAATTCCCTCATATCATTGATCAACCCCACTCAATATTCCTTTACTCCAAGCTATAGAACATTTGATAACATTCTTCTTTCCTAAGAGTTTCTCCATGACTATAACACCAATATGAAAGGTCATCTAATGGTTCTTAAGATTATCTTTATGAAAGCCTTCGACAATGTTCGTTGGTGTATCCTCTTGGATGTTCTCTATGTCATAGATTTCCTAGATGAAATGATTGATTGGATCATTTAATGTATATTCACTCCCTTCTACTCTTTTAACATCAACAATAACTCTTTCGGTTTCTTCAAATGTAAAACAGGCCTCCAATAAATGGACCTTCTCATTATATTCTTTTTGTCCCTGTTATGGAAGTCCTTTTAAGTATTCTCAAAGTGAAAAGTCAATATCTATCTTTTAACTTCTATTGGAAGTGGCATAGCCTCAAAATCATTGATCTTTTCTTTGCAAATGAATTAATGATAATATGTTAGGCCAACAATAATCTCATCAATCTTGTCAAATAAGACCTCGATGAATTCGCCATCCTCTCAAGCCTTCATCTCAACCTCAATAAAATTCAAATTTTCCTATTTGAGATCTCTAACTTGATCCATCATTCCATCATCGCCTCTTTGAAATTTGAGGTTTCCTTCTAGTACGTTACTTAGACGTCTCTCCTATGATAATTATAGGCCATTATTTAATAAGATTATTATCTGTATCAATTCTTGGACCACCAAACATCTCTCCTATATTGAGAGGTTGAAGTTTATTAAGGTTGTTATTTTTGCTGGACAAGTGTATTGGTCTCAATTATTGATCCTCCTAATATGTAATCTTACGGGCATTACCTAACATTTTCGTAGATTCCTCTGGTTGGGCACCTAGATGAAATTTTTTAAATTAAAAATTGTTTGGTTTAACGTTACATTGCATTTACAAAAGAGTGACTTTGGGATATTAGACCTTAGGGTCCGGAATCAGGTGGCCACCCTCAAGAAATTTTTGTCCATGGTGAGTGGTAAATCTTCCTCAATTTGGTGTAATTGGGTACTTATCAGAAATTTAAAAGATAATAGTATTTTTAACCTCCCCATTGCCTTCTCTTCTGGCTGGGGGGAAGAAAAATCATCAATTTAAGTCATCTTTCGCCAAACTCTACAAGGCGGATGTCAGTAACAACCTCTATACTTTTCTTTGGTATGACTCTTTGATTTTTTTCTAACTTTTAAGTAGACCGTTATGGTCCCAGTATTGTCTATTAAGCTAGAATATGCAGCAATAATGTTTCTGATATGATCAAAAATAGCTTTTGAAACTGGTCCACTCAGCTCTGATCTGATAAAATATATCATAAATCTCATTTACAAGAAATTTTTAACGCTACTAGCCATTTCCATACCCTCCTCACGCAAATGAAATGTTAAAACCTGGATCTCAAACCAAAACGGTAACACTTTTAAGGTTAGTAGTACTTATCATCACATTCAGCCCTCTGCCTCACGTGTCTTTTGGGCCAATTCAAAAACATTTCTTCATTGTATGAGTTGTCATACAAGGTAAGCTTACCATCATTGATAAACTTCTCGCTTGGGATTATAACATAGTTCCCAACTATACTTTGTGCAACAGCTTCCCATAATCTACCAATCATACTTTGGTGGATCCCCATTCTCCCGGCTAATTTGGGAGGCCTTATCTATGAAGCTTAGGTTCCCCCTACTTTTGATTGGCTTTTTTTACTACAAACTGTCAATGCTTTGACCCTTTCTCCTAATGGTCTGGGTAATTTTTGACGCGTTACTTTCTGTGCGATGGTCTACCATATCTGACATGAGAGAAATGCTAGGATTTTCACGAAATTCTCTATCTTGCTTTGAAATTATCACGTGACATTCTCTCGGACCTCTGTTACAAATCTCAAAGTTCAAATGCCAAATTAAACACCAGTATCTTTATTTTATTATTTTGATGATATTTCGTATTTTGAATGGTTTCACCTCGTTTACTCTTTCCGGCTTCTGGAATCTGTTATGATGTTCTACGCCACTCTTTTTATATCGGTTTTGTTTGTTGTTGTATCGTTTTCATATTAAACTTGTTTTGTCTTTGTACTCATTATGCAAAAGTATGCCCCAAAAATCATTTATTTTATTACTCTTGTATATATTGAAATACCTGAATGACTACGTAAACAAGTTTTTTAGTTAATTTATTATGTATTGATCAAAACAAACTCCTTCAATATCTCTTAAAATCGAATTAAATCATTATTCATATTTAAATTTTATAAAATTTAATTTTAAACGAATTCATTCAACTAAATAAAACATATTTGAATATCGAATTTAAAACAGATATAGTGAAAGAATTATCTAACATACAACTTAAACCGTAGACAAACAACTATGTAACGAATCATCTAAATAAATAATAAATGATATTGAGAATAATAATACAATATTAACAATTTAATAATCATATAAAAAGCTAGAAAATCGCATTATTTACCTTTGAGTTCACTTAAATATTAATAAAAATAATTCAAATATCACAAACTAAAATTTAAAATCTAAATCTAAATTTAAAGTTAAATTAAAAATATTCCGATAAGTTGGTATATATAAAAACTAAAATTTAAAATTTAAAAACTAAATCACAATTTAAATTAAAATCGAGTTGCGTTTTAACTTTGTTTTTAATTTAATGTTTTGATCTAATCAAGTACTTCATCTTCATTTTTTCAAATTTTATTAAATCGGAATTTGCTTTCAGGTTTTCACTTGATATTTATACATATTGCATAAGTTTAAGGGAAATTGTACTTAAAGTACCCACTCAACTATTCAATTGTCACTTACCACCCAAGGTTTGATCAATTGTTACTTAATACCCATCTCAACTACCTTATTGTCACTAACAACCTAACTTTATTTTAATACCCTAACTACCCTTAACCCACTATATAAGCGTTATTTTCTGTTTTCTTTCTATTTTTTCTTGCTTTTTGAAGATTTGAATTTGTTAGCCGCTCTAACCACCTAACCCTACCAACCACCACGAGCTGGGTTTAAATCACATTTTCCGGTGATCGGAAGCTGCTAAAGGTTTGTTTCTTTATGTAAGTTGTTGTGTTAGACCTGTCTAACCTCTGTTTTATACGTACAGGAGTTCATCACGACTTTTTGGAATCTTGTAGCTTACAAGTGATCGTGTTGCAAGCTTTTTAGGTAATTACCTACCGATTTCGAAGTTTTTTATTCGTTTTCTCTGTTGGAATAGGTTATAGTCTACTGTTTTTAGATGCCATTGACTGATTTCGAGCTTTTCTCTGTTTTTTTTGGTTATAGTGATCTGTTTCGTTAATATTGTTCGCTATATAGTTACGTCTTTGTTTTCTGATGTTATATTCTAATTTGGTAGTGCTTTAGGTTGTGGGTAATGTGTAGATTACGAGTTTTTAGGTCAGTTAGAGTATTTCGAAACAGATATTAGGACCGGTGTTACATAGAAATATCAGGCCAGGCTGCGAATAGGTATATGCAGATATACACAAATATCAAGCCAGGCTGCGAATTGTTATATATATGTACACATTTCGCAGGGTATGATGCGAATTGTTTGATCAGTTAGAGTATTGTATTTCGGAAAAGATATTAGGACCGGTGTTACATAGAAATATCAGGACAGGCTGCGAATTGTCATATATATGTAAACATTTCGCATGTTATGATGCGAATTGTTTGATAATGCAATAAATATCAGGACCGGATGCGAATTGCTAGTTCTAGGTAAACACAATTCGCACCTTGGGGTGCGAATTGTTTGATGCAGTAGTAAATATTTTTGCACCTAGTTTTTGAGGCTAATAACAAATAACTTGTATTGTCCAGGTTAAGAGATGTCTAAATCACGAGTTTGTATTTTTAAATATGGTCACCAAACTTCAATTGTGCCTTTCACGGAGTTTGAAACCTTCGAAAGTATCCAAGCTTATGTAGAGAACAAGTGGGAGGAGCTTGCCACAGGTGAGTACCTAATTACTTACTCTTGCGGAGATCAAAATAATTGTTTCTTTAATAACCAGAGTGATTTTGTTGGGTTGGTGTTATATCTTGATTTGGAGCGTTTAAAACGGGTTAGTTTTCTCATAGAACAACACGTCTTCGATAAGGGGTCTGGTAATAAAAGTTCTGTTGATAAGAGCTCTGGTGGTAAGGATTCTGGTGGTAAGCGTAAAGAGCGTAGCTTGGTTTTGGTAGAACCATTTTTTGATCAATTAGTTAGCGGGGAGAGTAGTAACGGCTTAGTTAATTCTGATCAGAGGAAAAAACAACTTGCTACTGCTGGTTGGGCTGATGCTATTACAGGGGTGGGTCAAGCTTTTGAAGAAGGTGCTGCCGGTCTGAGGTTATCCTTGTGCAAGTTTGCATTAGAGCATGGTTTTTCTTTCAAATACCTGCACAACACAACAAATAAGATCACTGCTTATTGTGAAAATAAGCTCACAAGCGGGTGCAAATGGAGGGTTTATGCATCTATTGACTCAAGCACCGGCCTTATGACGATAAAGAAGTATTTCCCGAACCATACTTGCAGTCCTGTTTTCTCCCAAAAGCATAAGCATAAGCGGCACAGGCATTTGACATCAGATTTGATTGCAGAGGAAATTCAGGATTCTCTCCGGACCTGCCATTCGTTGACAGCCAAAACCATACAATCAACTGTCAAACAAGATTATGGTCTTGATATCTCTTATCGTTTGTCATGGAATGCTTTAGAGAAGGCTAGGAGGGGAGTTTTTGGAGATAGTTCAAGCTCTTTTAGTTTACTAAGCGGATACTTCAAACGCTTGAAGAGCCGGGATATTACTTCAGACTGCCAGTTGGAGTTGTCAGCTGGAAACCGATTCAAGCGCTGTTTTGTAGCATTCGGTTCGTCCCTTAGTGGTTTTCATTCATGCCGTCCAATGTTGTTTGTCGATGGAACCCACTTATATGGCAAGTACAAGGGTACATTGCTCACTGCTGTAGCAAAGGACGGAAACAACGGTTAGTTACATTTATCTAAATAATGAACGATGTTTTTGTGTGAAAATGCTGATGTAATTCGCAGCATGTGTTGCGAATTAAGCAGGGTTGGTTGCGAATTAAGCAGGGTTGTGATCCTCACATTTCGCAGTTGAGGCTGCGAATTATGTATTATGCTGTATAAATTGTACTTACATCGCAGCTTGAGTTAGGTTTTATTTGAAGTTTCCACAAGCTGCGAATTCACATAACAAGATGCGAACTGTTTGCATGATCAACTAAAATGTTACACACATTTCGCACGACAAGCTGCGAAATGTGTGTGACATCATGCGAATTGTTTGCAAGTTTTAAACGTTTGCGGACTGTTGTAGTGTTTAATTGATCTGCCTTTTTCCAGGACTATTCCCTGTTGCTGTTGCTGTAGTTAGCATTGAAGATTGGGACAATTGGATGTGGTTTTTGGGGTGTTTGAAACCACATTTGCTGGATCGCCAGATCACATTTATTTCAGACCGTCATTCTGGTATTGTTAATGCTGTTTCTGTGCTGTATCCCAACTGCTATCATGCGTACTGTTATTTCCATCTTGTGCAGAATTTGAGAGCCAAACTGGAACATACTAACAGGGAGTATAAAAAAAAGATGTTGAGTTTCTTCCACGGTCTTGCTTTTGCTCCCAGTCAAGAGCTTTTTAAAGAGATACTAACAGCTTTTTTATGTGAAGGTGGTCAGAGAATGAGTGATTTTCTTGCAAATTTACCCCCTGAAAAGTATGCGCAGGCTTACGTAAAAGGGAAGCGATACGGCTCTATGGCTTCTACCGCAGCTGAATCGTTTAACAATCAGATCAAAAAATATTGTGGCTTACCAATTGTTGAGTTTATTGATTGCATTAGAGTCTTGCTTATGACTCAGGTTTCACGGAGATACGAAGAAGGTCTCAGCTGGAGTACTAATTTGGTTCCCGAGTACGAGAAGAAGCTAAAGCAGAATGTTGACATGTGCCGAAGTTGGGTGGTACGTAAGTCCTCTTCCGCCGTGTTCGAAGTCTCTTCGACTCCTGTGGCTGTTGTTAATCTGTTGGATTTCAAATGTTCATGCGGATCATGGCAACAAGAGTGTTTTCCATGTGCTCACGGTCTAGCGGCATTACAATACACTGACCAAGATCCATTGACTGTAATAGAACCCTTCTTTACGGTTAAAAATTACAGGGAAAGTTACTCTTTCAGCATACCAGCTCTAACTGATTTCGGCGAAGGGTCCACCGCTAACGATCCTTCTTTTGTTGAAGTTCTGCCTCCGAACGTTAAGAGACGCTCCGGAAGGCCTAAGAAAAAGCGAATCCCTTCTAGAGGAGAAATCTCAACCAAGAAGTTAAGGTGTGGCCGATGTTTGAAATCAGGCCATAACCGGAGGACTTGTGATGTTCCAGTTTAAGGACATTTATTTTTTTTGAATAGTTATTGTTCTGTACAGCAAACTAGACATTTGTACATTCGAATTACATGCGAATTATGTGTAACTGTGTGAAAGTTTAACAGGATGCGAATCATATGTAAAACCAGATCAAACATGTTAATACCCTTACGTTTCGCATGTTAGGATGCGAAATAGGGCTATATTTGTGATGCGAATGGAGTTCAGTTAAGGTTGTCCTGATATTTGTCATATGTAAGCTGCGAATTGTTATTTAACAGGATGCGAAATTTTAACAGGCTGCGAATCGTTGGTAAATCAGATGCGAAATAGGACTATGTACAATTATGTTAAATTTTAACAGGATGCGAATCGTTGGTAAATCAGATGAACCATTTAGCATATATTACGTTTCGCATGGTAGGCTGCGAATTAGGAACAAAATTGTGATGCGAATGGAGTTCAGTTAGGAGTCCTGATATTTGTCATGTGATAAGCTGCGAATTGTTGTTTAATAAAATACCAGGATATTCAGCAATGTTGTTTCGCATGGTAGGCTGCGAATTAGGAACAAAATTGTGATGCGAATGGAGTTCAGTTAGGAGTCCTGATATTTGTCATGTGATAAGCTGCGAATTGTTGTTTACTAAAATACAAGGATATTTCAGAAATGTTGAAAATGAGTAACATTCAGTAATATTGGAAATGATGTACAAAATATATTTGGATTACAAAATGGAGGATTACAAAATATATCCAGAAACTAACAACTGTTTACACACATCACTACAAGCAACTCTAGCAGTTGGTAGATGGTTAGTTGCATTTCGGTATACCAAAAAACTAAAACCAACTCTAGCAGTTGGTAGATGATTCATCACCAACTGTTTCCTCTTTATCCTTTTTGTGCTGATCATCTTTGTCTTTCTTCTCTTTCTCTTTCTCTTTCTCTTTCTCATGTTCTTCTTTATCCTCAGCTTCAACATCTTTCGCATGTTCTTCTTTATCCTCAGCTTCAACATCAACGTCCATCATGCTTAAAAATTTTGTCCTCGATGGACCAGCTTCGTATTCCCTCTTCCTTTTGTTGTTTTTAACCTCTGCCGGCTGAGGTTGCACCATTTCTGGCTGAGGTGCAGCAGGAACCTGTTCTGGCTGAGGTTCAGCAGCAAGCTGTGGAACAACTTCCAATGGTTGTGAGTCAGCTGAGTAGTAGTCATCATATATGTCTAACCCAAAAACAGATACTGGGCTGTTTGGTGGTGCTGCTGGCATGATCAAGTCATCACTCCAGTTCACGGTTAAGGATGACCAGGAGTCACCCAGAGAACCGATTGAACCAGAATTTGAGACTGAGGTGGTGTTTGTGGTTGTGGTTGTGGTGGTGGAAAAAGACATGACTTTTTGAATTCTAAGAGAAGAGGGAAAGGAGTTTGTTAAAAAATAGCCTCTGGTGCAAAATGTGTAGTTTGTTTTAAAATAGCCTCTGGTTTACTAGTGTTATTTATAGGGAAAGGAGGTAATCATTACATAGCCTCCATGTCCAATCAGAAATTAATGGGAAAGCTTGTTCTGTACGTGATTAGATAGTTTTTTGTGTGCTCAATGGAGAAAACGTTTACCAAGGCATACGCCATAGCCTGTTCGTATTCTTGATTTTTATATTTTGAATTTTTTATTTATGCACCAGGCTGCGATTTGGGTGTGTAGTGATAATTATCTATCCGGATAGGCTGCGAACTATTTGATATAAGTTAGGCTGCGAACAGTGTGGTTTGTACCATTATATATCAGGTTATGCTGCGAACTGTTCATACATACCAGGATCATAATCAACCATTATATATCAGGTTATGATGCGAAATATAAGATACGGATTCAAAACTAAATATAAGATAAGGAATATTCAAAACTAAACATTAGATATCAGGATATGATGCGAAACATAAGGATGAGGAATATGAACAAAAAAACTAATCAGCCATATGTACAATCAGCTGTTGTAAAAACTAAATTTACAACAGCTGTATGTGATACACGAATCAGCCATATGTACAATCAGCCATATGAACAAAAAAACTAAATTTACAAAACAAGTAACAAATTTATTTGTAATACACGAATCAGCCATATGTGACGGTGTCTTTGTCATTTAAAAAGAAATGGAACATTTCTCTTCTGAAGGCAGTTACCATATCTGCATCGTATTTTTTCTGCACTCTTCCATGCTGAATAATATCCCTTGCATATTGGCAGACGAAGACACCACAGTCCAGGGTGCCTCGCTTTTGTTGTGGGAATCCTCTTTCCATCTTCACCTTCCACCCTGTATTATCTTTGGGTAGGAATTCTCTATCCAACAAATATTTGATCTGTGTATAGTAATTAATGTTAGGAATATTCACAAAAACAAAAACAAAAAAAGTTGGTGACATACAATTCGCATCATCAGGCTGCGAATTATATGACAATGAATCCAACACAATTCGCAGCTTATGCTGCGAATTATATGACAGACAATCCAACATAGAGGTTGCGAATTGTGTTGTGGACAGGCTGCGAATTGAGTTATAAACAGGCTGCGAATTGGGTTATAGACAGGCTGCGAAAACAACTGTTTTGCTCACAATTCGCAGCATACCAGAACACAGTTCGCAGCTTGTATACTTAAATTTAATGGTTTGGAATATTTTACCAGTCTTGCAGGTGTCCTTGTGGTCTGGTCTGTGCCATGAAGCCTAGGCAGAAGCGAATTGTAGTTTGAAATTGTCCTGCCGTCGATATCGATGACGAGCAACGTCCAGTGGTTTGCATTGTCCTTTTGCTCGGTGCACAGTGGAACAAAGATGATGTTGGCATCTTTGCGCGCCTTTCTAAAAGCCATGTCCACAAGATTTTCTACTGGCCAGCCTTCTTTCAATTGATGCTGCATCCAAGCAAAAGTATATTAAAATAAGAATATTTTCTGAACTTTTGTTCAATTTACCTGTCCTAAACTTACCGTAGCCATGCCCGAAATCAGTACGGCGTCGTGATACTCTCCTTTAGCATCGTAGCATGGGACTTTGTAGTCTGCTTCTTCAAGCATCTTTCGAATCCAAGCATCGATAACCTAACATTGAAACATTATGTTAAATATAGAATACATATTTGAAACATTGAAAATAGAATTGGTTGACAATTGGATACCTTTACGTCCAGCTCCAGTTCTAAAGGTAGTGCCATGACATCACTCGCTTGCACCCTGATTCCGTATGTAAACTTGGACTCTGGTAACTGCCATACCACTGGATCAGGTGTGTCGCTCTCGTAGGCTTGAACCAACTGTATTTTGTGGTATTCTGCCACATCGATAAGGTCAGTTACTTTTGTTTTCTTTGGCCAGTCGCTGTATTCTACTACCGGCGGTTCCCGCATTGTTATTATGAACTCTTCTTCTTCCTCTGCCACTTGAGGCTGCGTTTGTGTCAGTAGCGTAAAACTTGGCTCCTCTATCTCATTAACCTTCTCGAGCTTAGTATGAAACAAAAAGTAGAGGGCGTCAGTGATTATAAGTGCAACGACTCCAAACAGTTCGCAGCTTAGGCTGCGAAATGTAATGTAGCAGTTAAATAAATTTATAAGTATCTATCAGGGTAGGATGCGAACTATTCGAGGTTCCCCCGAACAGTTCGCATCCTACCCTGATATTTATTTGTAATGCTCCAGTAAGCATTTGCCACAAGTCACGTGTTATTATGCGAAAGCATTATAAGTAGGCCTTACCGCACGGTCAGCGACAACCACTGCCGTTGACTTGTTCGGCATAGAGGCTGGATCGTGTCGGCAGAAATGATTAATGTCATCCTCCGACATGTTCTCCAGAGACCGTTGTATTATAGAATCGTAATATACATTATCAATTTCATTTAAAAATGTCTGTGAAACTTGAGTACTAATACCATCAACAAAAGCATCATGTAAACCTACTGTGTTATCGTGGGACTCTGGAGCTGCGAGTTGATTTGTTACCGGGTCTACAGTTTGACGTTGGCTAAGCAATTCTGTCTTTGCTGACAGCACCGTTGGTCTTTGAAGTTCCACCGAAGAAGTGGTTGTGTCTTCTAAGCATGGTCCTTCTTGGGTGAGTAGTTCTGTCTTCTCACCGGGATGGACAGGTTCTGACTCTTGAGGTGCTACCTCTTGAGTTAGCCTTTCTCTCTTCGCCAAGGCTATCTGTTGCTGCTGCTGTTGTTCTTCTTGTCCTTGTTGTTGCTCTTGTTGTCGGTCCTCATGTTGAACCTGTGGCGTCTGGTGTTCTTCGAGTTGTTGTTCTTCTTGTTGTTGCTGGGGGTGTTCTTCTTTTTGTTGCTCTTCGTGTTGTTGTTGTTGTTCTTCTTCTTCCTGTTGTGGTTGGGGGTGTTGTTGTTGTTCTTCTTCTTGTTCTGTTTGCTCTTGTTGTTCTCCTTGTGGTTGGGGGTGTTCTTCTTGTTCCTGTTCTCCTTGTTGTTGGGGGTGTTGTGGTTGAGGGTGCTGTTGTTCCTGTTCTCCTTGTTGTTGGGGGTGTTGTTGTTGTCTTTCGGTCTCCTATTTCATAAAAAAACATATGTTAATCATCGTGTAATCATATTTCGCATCCTGACCTGATATCTATGTTATACATTCACTCCGTTATTACCTATTTCGCATTCTGATCTGATATATATGTTATATAGTCCTCCAGTTTATTACATAGTTCGCATCCTGACCTGATATCTATGTTATAAATTCTCCCAGTTTAGTACATATTTCGCATCCTGACCTGATATCTATGTTATAAATTCCCACAGTTTAGTACATATTTCGCATCCTGACCTGATATATACGTGTAATAACCAGACCACCAGTTTATTGCATAATTCGCATCTTAAGCACAATAGTCCTCATATTTGTTTAATAACATCATATCATCTACTTACATTGTGTACCTTATCTGTCTGTGTCTCCATGATGGGTGAATTGTGGACATCATCATCCCTTTCTTCCGGCAGTACTCCATCAGCATGGTGCTGATCAGCATTAGACACGGATGCTTGCTGATCAGTGGATTTTTGTCCCTCTGGAAGTGCTGCTGGTACCTGCTTAATTGGGCTTTCAGTACGGCAGATTGGCAGAGAGATAGCATTGTGGAGTTGTTGTGCTTCGAGTTCCGCTATCTTGCGTTTCAATTCTTCCAGCTGCAAAAATGATAGCAAACTTTTTATAAACAGTTTAAGTGCTGATTGTAGTGATTATTTAAGGTTCAAGTCATACTTACTTCTCTGGCCTGTTTTTCTATTTTTCGCTCGTACTTGTTCTTGTCGGCATACGTCTTCATACGCTTTGATTGAGCAGCAATATCGGGATTAGGGTCTCTGCGTTTGAATAAATAATCACCGATCGTTTCACTCATATTGGTTGTGTCGGTGTCGGAGGGCTCTTGCCTGGATTTGCCTTTGGGTTGTGGTGGAATTGTTTTCTTGGGGAGTCTTTTTGGTGGAATCGATGGCTCGGGTGGTGTTGGGTGTTCGAGTGTGGGAGACATCACCTTATTTATTACATTCTGTGATGCTCGTCTCCTTTTTTTTGGTTTTGATGCTGTGCTTTTCGACCTCTTCCTATGTCTTTCTTCCGGTGAAGGTGGTACCGTTACTTCTGCATCTTCACCATCTTCATCATCTTCTCTTTCTCCGAAAGCTTCAATTTCAGCCTCGGTAAGCTGTAATGGACCTTCTAAAACCTACCAACAGATGCACATGTAAGTAAACAAATTGTTTCTTACAAGCAGTTCGCATCATATGATGCGAACGGTGTGGTTTTAAATCATATTTCGCATGTTAAGCTGCGAAATGGTTATGGGACAGTATGCTGCGAACTAAGTATTAAACATATGATTATGGGACAGTATGATGCGAACTAAGTATTAAACATATGATGCGAAATGTGTTGAACATAGAAGTTGCGAAGTAAAATTCATATCAGGCTGCGAACTGTTTGAGATATTTTTATAAACAGTTCGCATCATATGCTGCGAACTGTATGCACCCCAAGTTCAATACATATATAAAGCTTATACCTCGTCATTATCCAGCAAGGGTGTTTTAATAAGATAGTTCATGGTTGATGCGTGGCACTCTAACCCCAACCATTTGAAGAACCTTGGTAGCGAGGTTGGCTTCGCTACCTCGTCGCCGATTGTTGTGTGCTCCATGATGAAGGGCTGCATGGGGACAAGTTTTATCAACACGATGCTATGTACATAAATAATTGTTATATTGAATAGATCAAACTTACAACTACAAGGGCGACGCAGCCGACGATTTTATCGGCTCTTTCTACTGCTAAACAACTCCTGATAGACTGTCGAAGCTTGAACAGAATCGATCCAGCCCAGTCGTAATTGTTTATTCTGTTGAGGTCTTCAACGTAATAAACCGTGCTCCAGCCCAAGATATCTCCAGATACGGAGTAGAATAGCGTGGAGCACAAAAACAGTATCAACAGCCTCGCCACGTCTTCCAATTCATGTTCCCCTCCTTCGGTTATGGCCTTCTCTATACCCTCCTGTAAAACCAATGACAACATTCTATGTTAGAAATGTACAGAATCTTGCTTTATAAAGATGAAGTCCATTTTAGACGTACCTTTATGATGGCATTTGTTATTGTTTTGGTATTACTAGCTGATGCTTTCCTGCCAGTTTTTGACATGAAGTATTTCTTCATCATCCTTGATTCGTCCTCCTCGCCGTCTGCATACTTGTTGTGAAAAGCGCCGGTTTTTGTTAACTCCATTTTCTCGGTGCCATGCCTCAGCCCGAATATGATCTTGATATCGTTTGTAGTTAGCTTTACATACTTGTTGCCAATCCTAAAGGCGTCTCGTTCTAGAGAGAATTTTTCGAGGATATACTGAATGATTGAGTAGAATTTCTTCTTTGGCAGCTCTGCCTCATTACGGATTTCGAAAGCCGTTTTCAGCAGTGTGTAGAAGGGGGTGTTTCTTGCAGCTTCAATGTGCGCCCTTGTAATACGCATGTCTTTCAGTAGCTTCAGAAGGCTCACCAACCCTGATCTGTAGTAGCTAGGTTTTGTTGTCATACTTTCTGCACAAACACAATCAGTTGGAGTGTCACAAATAATTCGCATCACAAGCTGCGAAATGCATACATATAAATACTGGCTTAACAGACAAGCTGCGAAATAAGTTATGCCAGATGCGACTTATGTATATCAAGCTGCGAACTGTTTGTAAACAAGTATAACAATACAATCGAGCTGCGAATTGCTTGCATTGTGGGTGATCAGGATGCGAACTGTTACATTTTTTCCATGCACGTTGCAGGGATCTGGGAATTATGCACCAAACACCAAAATCAACAATGAACTACCTAATGCAGATCTAACATACATAATATTTCTCAGTAGAGTATCAGTGACTCATGCAACTAAAATTCTACCCTGGCTTCGACTATAAACCCATAAACTGAGCAACTATCGTCAGTAGATACTTCATTCTACTACGAAAAGCAATGCTATCGTGGAGTTGTTGAAAACAGTGGTTCAGATTCAAAAAAAACGCAAAAAAAGGTACGCTTTCCACCATAATGCATACCTGTTAAATTTCACCGGCCGGAGAACGAGATAGAAGTTTTCAGAGACGACTTCACGACAACTTTGTCGAATGAGATTTGAAGGTGTTAGTGACTGTCTGAGTAAAAGAGGCTCACCGGTGCGATAGTGACGAAGGTGCGAACGGTGAGAAGCTGTAGGGTTTCTGGGTTTGAGAGAGAGAGAGTATCAAGAAGTCGAACGGTTTGTTTTCTGGTGGTTTCTAAAATTAGAATTTTGCGTTTGTTTAGGGTGATAGGAGGGTCGAAAAAGTGGGATGGAATTGAAAAATGGGTATATATAGTGGAAGGGTATTTTTGTCCAATTTATTAGTCTGGGTATTAAGTAACACTATGTTAAAAGCGGGTGCCGCCGGGTAATAAGATAGTTGAGTGGGTATTTTCAGGTACTTTTCTCTAAGTTTAATGTGAAGAGTAAGTTAGTGTACATGTTTAGATATAATTGAATAGTTTCTTCACTGTATATCTTCTTTTCATTTTCTCTTTTGATTTAAAATCATTATTTGTTATCTTCCTAACTGACAAATTTATAAACTTAAGTCTTTAAAGCCACGAAACATACTGACTAAATTTATAAATTTTATTAAATTTATAGGCCAAAATTAATAAATTTTGATAACTCTAAAATCTAGAATGTCGAAAAATTATATAATAAAATGAAACAATTGAAAAAATATTTAAACTATCTAAACTTACCATTTAATTTAAAATTAAACTTATCTAATATATAAATATATATATACACGATTTCGGTCATTGACCATATAACTATTTTGGTTATATATATATAAATTTAGTTTAAAAGATTGTATGTTTATTATATATATTTAGTTATTACGAAGGTTTAGTTTAACCAAAATGGAATTAAGATTTGAGAATGTATCAAGTAAGTGCTTACGAGCAAATACGTTAAATATTAACTAAAATAAATATTTTTAAGATATATAAACGATGATATTTTTTTAATTGTTAAAAAGTTTATGTGTACGTTTGACACAGCGTAAATAAATATTTACATGATTGGAAAACTATGTGTCGACCGGTTCGGGTCAGACTAATTAAATTTTGATCCGTAGTTTCTTTTGATTTAATGAGAAAATGTTAGTCCAATGTTGTTCGAAGCCCAATGTTGTTCGAAGCGGTCTTGTTCTTTTGGTGGAAGCTTTTGTATTATTTGCCTAACTATATGTTACTTTTTTTTTTAGGGAACCCGCAGCCGTTACTCAACGAGTGCGCAGAGGATAAACCCTCCGTTTGACGCAATAACCTGCAAACCAACGGCATAAGGTAAACCACAAAAGGTGAGAGACTCAAACCAAGAAAATGTTTATAAATGGACTCGAACTCATGACACAAACATACCTTACTCAACCAACTCGGGTACCCTTTTCGAAGCCTAACTCCATGTTACTTATTTGGTATATCTTTGGTTTTTATTGAAGCGTCTTCTGTCTTTTATTTGTTTGCTTGAGTAATATTAGATTTTTTTTACTTTTATCCTTGTTTTGGAAGCTTTGATTTATTGTTCATGATGTTTTATACTCTTGTTATTTTATAAAAATATTTGTTTTTGCTTCGACTTTCTATGATTTTGCTTCGACCTCTTTTAATTTTGCTTCAGCTTTATTTGATTTTTTTTCTAGCATTTTTACATAGATATTCCAATAGCCCATAGGTTTTAATTAATGATGAGAGAACAATATGAATCTCAAAAAAGTTGTTCATATATATTTGTTTATAAAGTTGTTCGTAGCCCCCTAGTCATTTTGTATGACTAAATGTAAATGTTATATAACTTGTGTAAACATAGTCACGTGGAGCAAAAAACTTCTCTTGAATTATAAATTAAATTAAAATATTTATGTATTTAACACGATGTACATTTCAAGTATCGTATTTTTTTCATGTAATTATATGTCTGGAGTTTGTATGTTTTTATTAACCATCTTAGGTTTTTTAAGCTTTAGACTAAATGTTAATTTATTATTTATCTATTTTGCCAAAACTATTTTGTTTATTTTGACGAAAGGTAATTGCGAATAATACATTTTTGTACTAACGTGCTCTGCATATCGTATATTTTTATTTTGATGGTAACTAATATTTTCCCCGAATTAAATGATTAACTTTAATTTGAAAATTTATATGTGTAAATGGCTTATATGGTTTGCCAGATGTTGATACGTTTTTAACATTGTGTGCGTGCAAGTATTTGATATTCTTTAATAATGTATTTTCTTATTTTGTGTGCCCTCGTATTTATTGTGACATGATCTGAGCCGCTAACTTAATAGAGGATATATAGTGAGAATTTAACTTTTTCTCGTTTGTGTGTAAATACTCATTTTTGTGTCAATTATATTTCTTTCTTCTTCTTGTTGTTTTTTTTTACCGTTTTCTTGTTTGTTATAACTAAGTAACAAAATCATATATTTCTTCAGGGTTCTCTTATAAAAAAGTAATAACTTTTCTTATTGACACGCATATTATTCGGGTATGGTTGCTTTTGTCGTTCAAGATGCCAATGATGATGTTTTCGTTCCCTTCAAATTAGTGGTGAATATTGAATGAGAAATAGAATCTTAAATTTATAACGCGAACTTACATATTTCTCTCAGAGGTTGAAGTTTTTAAGACGTTTGACGATTGGTTAATTCATGGTGACGTGCGTATTTATTTTCATAAAAAACATATACTCCACTAGATGTTTGCCATGATGATGTTGTTCTTCTTCCATACTTTTGAACACGATCTTTGTTTCATGTTATATAGTGATATTGTTTAGTTTTTCACCTAAGCCAAATTTGTCAAAGCCACTTAACAACCTCGGTGTTGGATTTTTTTATTTCGATTATTTTTGTAAAGAAATATTTTTGAACTTGTTAAATATTTTATGTCCACTGTCAATATTTTTAGGTCGGGAAGACAATATATTCTTCTAAATTTTTGTATTTTTGTTTTATTAGACAATTATGGACATTCTCAAAGTTATAAAAGATTATGATAATAGGTTTATTTACATTCAGGGAAACTAGTCTATCAAAACTGAGCGGTATTTGTAGTTACAATGTTTTCCAATCGTATATGCATGCACTATATTGAAACTCTCTTAGTTGAATCTATTTTTTTATATTTTATCGCATACTATTAATTTTATTTTTGACAATCTGCTCCTTAAGTCTAGGTATGATGGGGTAACAATAAAAGAGATGAGATTTTTATTCTCTTGTGCTTCCATAATGGTGTCTGGTAACTTTGTAGAAGCTAACCTCTGGCGTAACAAATGTCTTAAAGGCAATTTCACTCTTGTGTCTTTTTTCAAGGAAGAAAAAAGTAGTAAGCCTACTAGCATTTAGTTTGCATAATATTGCTTCTGAATTGTATGATAATTTTGCTTCGTTTGTAAAGGCGGATGAGGATTGTAATGAGGAAAAAGATTATGTTCTTCTTAAAATACATAAGCGCTCGTGTATTTTATTTATTTTATAACTCATTCCTCCAATATTATAGTAAACATATATTTGTTTTTTTTAAGTTGTGTACCCTTACTTTATGAAGTGAATATGCATAGTATTTTCCTCATTTGGTTCCTCATTCGCCTCTGCTATCAAATTTTTAATTTTTCCTCCAACCACGTGTGAATAATACTGGTTCATCTTTCTTTTTCCTAAGTGATGCACCAAATATTGCATACACGTTCGATGGTTTTGTGTCATATGGTATGAGAGTTTTTAAGTCTAACTTGACTACAAGTCAGATTTTGGACTTCTTCTTGTGCCTGGATCATTGTGAAGAACAAATAAATATGCATGCTTTTCAATTATCTATTCACGTCGATAATAGATATTATATCATAGCTTGGACGGAATTCGGTGATTGAGCCATCTTTGGGATTTCCCAAGATGACAAGAATGATATAAGGGAGCCTGCACGGCTTAGAAATATTTTGCTCAGCAAAGGTACTGACTACTAGTCATAGCAATGGGGCAGATCGGGGAAGGGCATCTATATACCTGCTATATTCCATGTAGTAAAAAACTGATACCGAACCTACCCTGCAACCCAACATATATTTGTTTATCCATACCAAATCTGAATCCACAGGTTCGGGTTACCCACACGGGTATCCGAGAACTACCCGCAGTTGAAACCCGCTGCAAATAACCAAACCGAACCTGAAGATCCATAGTGAAGCCAAACCAAAACTAAACTCAAAAATAAATTTAAATATCTCACTATATTTTGACAAGGATACTCTTATAAAATATTACTTTCATCTGCTGATGAATTACATATATATAGGAAAATAAAATAGATCATCACAGTAATATTTCTTATAAATAATAGCTTAAATAGTCTAAACTATGAACAGATTTGTAGCTTAAGTTCATTAGATACTAAACAAGTCAACACATATTTTGTAACGCTTCAAAACAATATCCTAAATGCTAAATATATACAGCTTCCTCATAGTTTCCTCTTCAAGGTCAGTTTGATTAGAAGGTTTTGGAATTAATCCGAGCGCCTTGAACATTTACTGATTAACATCAAGAACGTTATTAGGAGTGGTTACCAACTTTTCACCGGTGAATATAACGTTGGCACCAGTAAGGAAGCATAATGTCTGCATTGGTTAGGAAAAATTAACTATGTCAGCTGATAATCTCACCATTTCTTTTGGAATTGCCATTTTTGTTGTGCTAATCATTTGAATCATCTCCCATATTTCAACTAGTTTATGATCTTGAAGAAGTGTGTCTTTCACTGCAAAAAGTGCATTAATGGAAACACATTTTTGGTGAGTAGGTAGTGTCGTTAGTGTATTCAACAACCCAATTATATCCTCTTCTGCTTCTCTGAGTCCTATTATTCTTCTTGTTATAATAATCCATAAAATCATTCACTTTTCTTAGTTTGGATCTTTAAGATTAAATAAAGAAAACATTTTTTATTTTTGAGGAGTGAATTGTAAGATAAAGAAAACCAAAAATCATATAAACTCGTCATTCTTTTTTTTAAAAAATGTGGTGTCTACTTTTTGTGCCTAACAAATATTAGACAAAATCATTTTATAAAAGAAGAACAAAGAATCATTTGTCATCTGAAAGTTCAACAATATAACAAACTATATATGTTACTATGTTATAACTAATCGACTTTCAATGGTAAAACAAGAGCTAGTTAACATCATATCCATTTTGTAAAAACAGGTTAATCGATTTACACATATGCAAAGTATGTCTCATATTCTTCTCATATAATCTAGAAATGTAGCCATCTGGGCATAAAATGTTTACCAAGATAGAAATTATCAAAATCCATTGTACATAATTGAGCAGTGAGCAGGTTTTGCATTCCATCTAAAGGTTAAACATTTTGGCTGAAATATAGACAAATATTCCTCTAAATTTGCAAGGACAATAGTTCTAAATGTGATGTGCAAAATAGTTTGTATGATTTATTACATGTAGCTTAACTACTTTCAACCGCGAAAGTAGCAGATCTAATTGTATATGCATAATTCTCAAAACATAGCACACGTGAAACTAATAATCAGTTTAATAATTCATCTTTACTAAAGTAAAGCAATTGTTTTCTCATCATGTAAAGCTGGATTAATCAAATAATCATGATTTTTTTAAAGAAATCGAAACCTTTTTGGTTGCGTCTATTAAGGTTTGATGATTCTTAAGCTTTTAGGATTTCAATCCAGTATCATATCTAGATTATGGTTTTAAATTCATGCGGGTTATAAGTTAAAGCGGCAAAGAACTATGAAAAAATGGCTGAGAGATCGTGGTGGTGAGAATTTGTGAGAGATAGTTGGGTTACATCTTAGAGTCATAGAGTATGATAATAGTATGATATGTTATCTACTGGGCTAGAGTATCTGATGAGCTAATATAAATTCTTATAATGATTATAGTTTAAAAGTTGTATTTTAAAAAGTTAAAAAAATATATATTATTTTTACAGGGAGGGTACCCATGGTTTAATATATAAAACCAAAATCTGACCAGAACCCGAATGGGTAATAAAACCATAACCCGCCCCATTTGTTTCGGGTTAAATTTTCATCTCTACTAACCAGATGGGTGGTATGGAGGAAAATGATCACATTTTTTCCCGATGTGTTACTGATTTTTCAACATACACACACATGTTATTGTAATTTTTCTTGACATTGCTTCATCTATGTCCAAAGTTCTACTTCCATTGTGATCCAATGGTAATATTGCTTCTAATACTGGCTTGGTTTTTAATGTTATTTTCCATACGGGCTTTAAGGCTTTTGCTTCTTCTACCTTTGTTTTTCTGGTTGGATTGTTGAGGTTATTAGGGGTGAGCAAAAACCGAAAAAAACCGAACCGACCGACCAAACCAAACCGAAATTTGTCGGTTTGGTCGGTCTAAAAATAATAATATTCGGTTTCGGTTTTAAAATTTCAAACCGAAATAAATTCGGTCGGTTTTCGGTTTTTGGGAAGGAGGAACCGAATAAAACCGAAACCGACCGAAGTTATATATAATTTTATACAAATTCTACACTAACCAATCCTTTGCCCTAGTGGTCGTATATGTATCTTTAAATTTCTTGTGGCAGGAGGCATGGGTTCGAACCCCACAAACTGTAAGTTGATTTTTTATTTAACTCGAAAGTTCGTTTTATATATGTTTTTGCTTGCTTACAGTTAATAACCTATTAATTCAACATACTTTAACTCGAAAGTTATTTATCTTTATTTTAAACTGAAAGTTCGTTTTATATTTTTTTTCTTACTTACAGTTAATAACCTATTAATTCCACATATTTTTCATTTGCGTTTAATTTTTTTATGTATTTTTTTATACCATATATTTTTTTATTTGTTACACTTAAATAGCAATATTATTATAGTATTTATTATATTAAAATTATAACTATAAATTTATTATTATATAAAAAATTAATAATTAGTTTACATTATAATTTTTTTTTTTGCATTTTTTTTTAAATTCTTCAACTAAAAAAATAATTCGAAAAAAACCGGATCGAACCGCACCGAACTGCACCGACCGAACCAAACCGAACCAAACCGACCGAACCGCACCGAACTGCACCGACCGAACGGACCAAACCGCAGTTCTGTTAAAACCGAAAAACCGACCGAAACCGACCGAAACCGAAAAAACCGAAACCGAAAAAAACCGATTTTTTTATTACTAAATCGGTTTAATAATATACAAACCGAATTATTTCGGTTCGGTTTAAAAATTTATAAAAAAACCGACCGAACCGACCGAATCTCACCCCTAGAGGTTATTGCTCAGTTTTATGTTAGGGGTGGTCATAGGCCTATTCGTCTGTCTCCTTTGGAGCTAGTTGGTCGTCATTTGGATCTTGGTTTTGAGGTTATTACTTATCTTATTATATTCGAATTTTGGTTGTTTATCTTACTATTTTACTTATAGTTTTCTCCTTTGTTTACAACTTATTTTCAATAGATTGATTATGTGACATCATGTCCAGGTGAATCCCTTGGATCAATCACCAGGTATTCAGGTTCTTTTGGATGTTGCTTCCTCATTTATTGATGAATGGTCTGATTTGATATATGCTCTCTTATCTGGTACCGAGAGTGAGAGGAAGTTACAAACGATGTTTAATGAAATCCTAGAGAGTGAGAAACGTTTATCTCTTCAATTATAATCTCAAGATTATATTTTAAATAATAAGTCTATTTCTTTATAAAAAAATAAGGTTGAGTTTACTTGCTCTTCAATCGAAAGTTTCTGCAGTTGAGGTTGTGCATGAGATTTTTTTACAAATACAAGATCTAAAGCATATATTGCTTCTTCGATGTTGAAGGACATGCACAAAGAATTGACTATTTTATCAACTAGGTATATTTTTGTGTTGTTCTATAAATTATATCGTTGGTGCTACTAACAAAGGGTGTTGTGTTTGTTAATCCAATTTGTTTGTCAAGGTTAAGCAGAGTGGAAATCAGGTTGCTTCTGACTGTTTTGAAGATGGAAATGGGAGTGGTTTACGTGTCGATATGTCTGAGGAAGACCGTACGTTAGTAATTGTTGTTGTTACTTCCCAGCTTTTAGTTTTTCCATTAATTTTGTATATAATTTATATTTTTATCATCTTATTTATATATTTATTATAATTTCTATTTGAACAATATATTTTTGTAAGACTTTTTTTATGTGACTAATCTTTTTGTCTACGACATCTTGCATTCTCTATTTTTTTTATTGATTAATCAACTGCACCAGGATGGTAATTTTTTAAAATAATATGGTTCTTTACTTATATTTTTCTGGAATTTGTCAAGTATGTTGAGGGCGCATGACTACATAGTAGGGGTTTTCTTTCTTTTGTTATATAATATTGAATCTACAAGCTCGTTAATTTTCGGTATTGGGTATGGGTATTTCAGATATGATTTATTTAAGTTTGTGAAATCCATGCATGTATTCCACTTCCCATTTTTCTTCTTAACTAATATTGGATTCAATGTCCACATTAAATAATGATATTCTTTTATGTGTCATACGACCGTCATTCAGTCTAACTCAATAATGATCACCTCAGTTTTTTTAGAATAAAACTTCGTTTTTATATTATTGGTCTAAAATTATTGTTGATGTTTAACTGGTAGCACATGACCTCGATCATGAATCATGTTACATTCTGTGTGCTCCAAGCAGACATATCTAGTTTATTTTTTAAAACATCAAAATTTTATACATGAGATCAGTTAGTATGTTATTATTGATCTTCAGGGTTTCTCTTTGTTCCGTGATAAGTTATTCCACTTCTTCCCCCAGCTGAACTAACTGAGGGCCTTCTCTAGGGTCATCTACTTCCTAGAATACAATCCCTTTATTCTCTGATTTTATGCTTTGAGAGATATGGATGTTGCATAACATTCTATGTTATCCTTTTGGTTTCCTCTTATTACGACAATTCTACCATTGATAGGATATATTATATATTGGTGTATGATATAAACTACATTATATATTTGTTCTAGCCATGATTGGCCTAAGATTATGTTATATGGGGACGGTGCATCTACTACCATAAAAATACATGTCACATTTTTTACAGAGTTCTTATGTTCCTAGTGCCACGTCTAAATTTTTCTCTTCTAAGACTACTACACTTGCACATGTAACATATGTCAAGAATATTTGGATTTGAATCGACGCTGGTGTTTCGCTCATTCTTTCATATGTTTTTTGGTATATGATATTTTTTCGATCTTCCCATATCGACCATCACTCTCTTGATAACTATGCAGAATAATTCTACTGTGATTAGTATTATATCGTTGTGGGAAAAAATTATTCTCTTTAAATAATCATATGTGAATGACATGTCAAGGTATGGTTTTTTATATAAATGCGGAAATGTCTGCCCTTACCATACTATTTTGATTTCATCGTCGTAGCTCTTCCTCGATATTTTTGTTATTTTATAGTATGAAACTCTTCCAAGTAATCATCTTCATATACTTGGTCTGCTTTGGTTATGGAATTTATATGGAGCACAAAATTACATGAGCCTTGTCAATGTTCTTCCCTTTTGATAATAGGTTTTTGAGATATATTTTTAGTTGGAATCAAGAAAGAAAGGAAACAATTTATGCAAATAACTCTTATTTCTTCAATAAAAATAGTGTATATCATAATTTAAGGTCGTATGCTTATTTATACATCATAATCAATGTTTAATTACTCCAATTATCTCATAAGTATTTACCACTCTTATTATGGTGTTTGTGTGTGAATGATAAACCCTCACATTTTTCACATCTTCCTAATAATACATTTAATAACTGCATACATCGAATAACCATATTCTATCGTATACCTCTATCAACAATCGGTTCTTTATAGTATTTCCATTTGGTTCGGTTGACTCTCGTATGGAATTGTTTCTTGTTTGTTACTGATCAAGGATATTTGATTAACAGTCTTGATTGGTCACCTTTACGCTAGATCGTCCTATTGTGATTTATTGAGCTCACCTCGTCTACCTTAGTAGGTGTATTCCAATCGAGAGATCTATGCCTCACGAAGAATCCTTCTAGTCCTTTTAAATACTGATTTGTTTGATAATTTGTATTTTAAAAGAATAAAAATAAATGTAGATGATATGAGCTATGTATGTAGTTTTATGTTTTTAAAATTTCACTTCATATTTTGTATTCATAGGCTCAATTCAACATTATGGGCCACTTATCTTTTATCCATTGAATGAATAAAAATAATACTGATGGATAGTATAAATATTATATTCGAAAGTTAGATTCACTTTCTTTTACTTTTAACCACCCGGAGAGAGATAAAGATATATAGAGGATTTTTTATATTTCTTTGTTGTTGTTGTTCAATTAATACATTCACCAACTTGCCGGATATAGTTATTTACAGGTAATGAATTGTTACTCATATCTTGATTTTCTTGTCTGTTTCCATTTTGTGGGCAAAGGTTGTCGTCTTATATTGATGTGGTGATTTTGAGGTGTTTAGTACCCTTCGTTGGCAAACCCTAAGTTCTTCTAATATGGATTTTGAATTATCTGCTGATGAATTATCTTTTTATCCACCAGAATTTCCTCGCAAATGAGTTTTAAAAAAGAAGAAATCATTGGGGGATGATACTCTCGGCCTTCCACTGAATGATAAGATAGAAGATAATGAGTTATTGGAATAATTTTTTTGTCGCCTCTCCCCATCCTATAAATACCTAACTAAAGTAGGTCATCCTAGGTATAAGGTAGAATATGGCTTCCCCAAGTCTGTTGGGACTAGTATACCCGAGCTGGGAGAGCAACCTCATATTTCTCAAGAGGGTGAGATTTGGTTTTATTCTACCTTCTTTGATTGGGGATTGTGGTTGCCATTTCCTCGATTTATCAAAGAATTTTTTTATTATATTAGAAACGCCAAACCCAACTTAGTGCCAACATTTGGTGTGTGATGTTGAGTATATTAGTTAGCTCTAAAGTATTGAATATCCTGATCCCTCTAACAGATTTCCTATATAGTATTGATATTTATAAGTCGCTGGGTACCCCTTACTACTACATTTTGATGTGTAGCTGCTATAATATTGTTAATATGCCCTGATGAGTCCGAATTCTGCATGCTCCCCGGACAAGGACAGATCGGTCCAAGGCCTCCGGACCGGACAGATCTCTTCGAACACTCTGACCATAAGACTGTTCGAACTATGACAAAAGTACTAAAAAACCTAAACACTACTTGACTAAGCTACTTGCTCTCCTACTTAGAGCTCATGGGTCTTTAAACATGACCCGGGTCCATTAAACATGACCTGAAAGCCCATAAGGGCCCAAACATCAGGGTATAAATACCCAACCACCTGCATTAAGTGTGGGTAATGAGAATTAACTGCAACTAGCCAGCTTAATTATCTCTCTACTCTCTACACTAAATTCATAACACCCATATACTACTATTAAACACCAACCAAATTACAAGCCTACCCTCAGGCGATAATTATCCACACCAAATTGGCGACCACAGTGGGAGGAGAAGGTGCCTGAATCAAGCATTCAAAACCAGCTAAAGAAGTCTGTCCGAATGAATGCGGACAATCTAGAAGTACCACCAGCTCTGCTCGAAGTGGTGGGAGAGAATGATGAGTACACTATCGAAGAGCGTGATAGGCTAAAGGGTGAAATAGAAGCTCTGAGGGCAGAAAAGGCTAAGATGGGCCTGAAAGAAAAGTCCAAAGCATCAGTTGCTCATCACACCGACAACCCCAGAGAGCATGAGTCTTCAAAGACTCATGTGAGCACCAAAAAGACTCATGCCGGCTCCAAAAAGTCTCACCGGTCCAAGCCAGTAGAGAGTTCTGACTCAAGCTCAGAATCTTCTGATAGCTCTTCGGACGATGAAGGAGTTGAAAAATCTTTATCCTCAAGCAGCGATGAGGGTCGAACTAGAAAGAAACAAAAGTAGATAAAAAAATATTCAAGGAAAAGGGATAGACATGGAAGGATGAAGAAGAATATTGGTAAAGGATCATCTCACAGCCGGAGGCATGTGGACCGGATGCTGATGGATCCCTTTGTTTTTCACGATGAACCAGGTATCTTTGTAACTCCCAATGAGGATACTGTGTTCAGTCGTGGAAAGAATTAGAGGCAATCTCCATTGTCTTTTAAAATTCTGTCCGGAAACCTCCCAAAGAGGTTTGACAGCACCAAAATAGAGAAGTACGATGGCAGTACTGATCCGGACAACCATCTGGAACAATTTAAAAACTTCATGATGAACTTTGACGACGATGATAAACTACTTTGTAGGGAATTCTCCCAATCATTTACGGGGAGTGCTCTAAAATGGTACAACAGCCTGCCTCAGGATTGTATTAAAGACTTCGATACTTTTTGGGTAGCCTTTCGAAGGCAGTTTGTAGGGAGTAAAGAGCTAAAGGGCAATGGAGACACAATAATCCATTGTTCCCAGGAACCAAATGAGTCTTTAAAAGAATATATAAGCCGTTTTGTGAACAACAAGAATGGGTTGGCTGATTGCTTCGAACAGGTAGCAATAGCATCCCTAAGACAGGGTTTGAACCCATGCAATCTAGCTGATTCAGTTACCAGAAAGAAGGCCATGACCTGGGGAGGGTTGCTGAATCAGGTTGGAAAACAAATAAACGTTGATGAAACAAAGAAAACCAGGGTGCACAGGCAGGTGAGGTCTACCCCGGTGGCACCAAATCCAAATCAAAATCAGTCCGGGAACAAAGCAAGAGAGACCGGACAGGGGCATGGTAGGGCAAAAGCTCAGTCTCAGCCAGTTGCTCCTGCTCAGAGTCAGCAATCCAGAAACAAGATAGGGCCATGGGTCCAACCGGAGTGGTTCGCAGAATTGAAAGAAACTGTGGCCACCATTTTTGATAAAACAAAGGAAGATGTGCATTATCGGAGACCAGCCACATTGCAGTCTCCCAGAGAGCATCGTAATAACTCTTTTTGCCAGTATCACAACGATATTGGTCATACCACTGATGACTGCATAGCATTGAAACAAGAAGTTCAGAACTTGATTGAGAGGGGAAAGCTGGGGGCTTAAGTGAAAAGAAAAGGAGGTAACAGGCCTGACAACACTCACTGGGTTGGTCCAAGTAATACTGCTCCGGAGGGAGCCATGGTTATAATTGAAAGGTTTGACGTGGAATCTGAGTACTTGGATCCTGATCCAACTCGAAACAGAGTGGGTACAGTTGAGAAATGTTCTAGGTCAGTCTCCGGACTCATTAAGTTTTTTGAGTCACTTACAATTTTCGGAGGGGACACTATGACAGCTCCCACTGCTTCTTCGAGGAAGAGGCACGTGCATACTTTAGCCTCCCAGCTAGAAGGAGGCATGACTTCCTATCAGTCACAAAACTCATTCCCCTTCATTGTTTTTGATGAAGATGATTTAAGAGACATTGTTGGCCCTCATGAGGATGTTGTTGTCATAGGAGCATCTATAGGGGGCAACGACATAAGACGAATTCTGGTGGATACTGGAAGCTCAGCCAATACCCTTTTCTTAACCACATACAAGAGAATGAAAAATCCAGCTGTAATTCAGAGTTCAGACAGATCAATTGTGGGCTTTACAGGCAGCTCAGCAGATGTGATCGGAGAATTCGAAGAGGAAGTTCTATTGGGCAAGGGCCCTTTCAAGAAAATGGTTAGAATACTCTTTATTGTGGTGGATTGTCCCACTTGCAAAAATGCTATTCTAGGGAGGTCTTGGCTCTCTAGGATGCATGCAGTGGCTTCAACAGTCCACCAGTGCTTGAAATATGTTGTTCAGGGACAGGTTGGAGTCGTCCGGAACAGCCAAAAGATTGCAAGAGAATGTTATGCTACCGCCCTGGCTCCTCGAACGCTGGGGGCAGTCCGTATTAACGAACAATAGCAATTTGAGGGCCTTTCTGGGGGTGAGGGTGAAATTGATGACCCCAGAGAGACCCCTGGAGTATTGATACCGGTCGAAGAGGTAGAAACACACTGTCTGGAAGAAGGAAAAAGTGTCAAGATAGAGTCTAAGATGCCACCCATTTTGAAAGATGAAATGTTAAAGTTTTTGAAGAACCATCAGCACGTTTTTGCTTGGTGCAATGCTGATGTTACTGGGGTTCCATCAGAAGTGATATCACATCACCTATCCGTCCGGAGAGACGTAGCACCAGTGGTTCAAAAAAGAAGAGCTTTTTCTAAAGAGAAGACTGACGTCATTGTGCAAGAAGTTGACAGGCTCACAAAGATGGGGCACATCAAGGAGTCTCAATATCCTTTGTGGACTGCCAATCCGGTTCTGGTAAAGAAGAAAAATGGCAAGTGGCGCATGTGCATTGACTTCACAGATCTCAATAGAGCTTGCCCAAAAGATTTGTATCCAGTCCCCCGGATTGATCAGTTAGTAGACTCCACCTCTGGGAACAAGCTGCTTTCCTTTATGGATGCCTTCTCCGGATACAATCAGATTCAAGTAGATCCAAAGGATCAAGAGCACACCACATTTGTCACTGACAGAGGTCTTCATTGCTACAAGGTAATGCCACTTGGTTTGAAAAATGTTGGGGCTACTTATCAGAGATTAGTAAACAAGGCATTTGCTGATCAGATTGGAAGAAATATGGAAGTATACATTGATGACATGATGGTGAAGAGTGTGGATGAGCAGTTGCACTTGTCCGATCTCCAAGAAACTTTTGCCAACTTGGTAAAAGTGAATTTGAAATTAAACCCAGAAAAGTGTGTGTTCGGAGTACAGTCCGGGAAGTTTCTGGGCTATATTATAAGTGAGCATGGAATACAACCCGACCCGGACCAGCTTAATGCCCTATTTCAAATGGAGCCTCCTCGAAACATTAAAGAAGTACAACGGTTAACGGGGAGATTAGCTGCCTTAAACAGATTTATCTCAAGGTCTTCGGACAGGTGTGCCCCTTTCTTTCAAACCTTGAAGGGTGCAAAAGGATTCAATTGGACCCCACAGTGTGATGAAGCTTTCAATGAGATCAAGAAGCACCTGTCCTCCCCCAAAACTTTGTTTAAGCCAGTTGATGGGGAGACACTCTTCGTATATTTGGCAGTTTCAAGTTGTGCCATCAGTGCTGTGTAGGTAAGGGAGGTCGATGGTCATCCCCATCCAGTGTACTACATCAGCAAAAGGCAGACATTTCAGGCTCAAGGAAGATGAGGCCTTATTTCTAGGCTCATCCCATCATCGTCCGGACTTCTTTTCCCCTGAAGAATATCCTCCAAAAGGCAGACATTTCAAGCAGGATGACTAAGTGGTCGGTAGAGTTGGGGGACTTCGACATAGACTTTGCTCCTCGAACAGCAGTCAAGGCCCAAATTGTGGCTGATTTTTTGGTTAAATTTCACTCCGACAGGGATTTGGAGCAAACTACTGACATAAAAGATAAAAAGGTATGGGTCGTCCGAATAGATGGTGGATCTAGCACTATGGGATGTGGTGCAGGGGTATGCTTAACTTCTCCATATGGTGACAAAATGTACCAAGCTATTTGTTTTGCTTTCAGGGCATCTAATAATGAGTCTGAATACAAAGCAGCTATAGTTGGTTTAAAGTTAGCCTAAATTTGTAGGGCTAAGAGGGTCAGGCTACTAAGTGACTCCCAACTTCTTATCCACCATGCCCAAGGCCAATCTGAGGCTAAGAAGGAGCAGCTTGTGAAATATTTACTCCTCCTTAAGAATGAAGCACTCAAGTTTAAAAGTGTTGTTTATGAGCATATTCCCCGGGCAGAAAATAAGCTAGCAGACTCATTAGCAACCATAGCATATACGGAGTCATATCCATGGATCCATGTGCTGGAAAGCCCATCCATTCAACTCAGTAAGGGTAAAGAAGAGGAAATTTTTGAAGTGCAAGTGAAACAACCTCAAGACTGGAGGTTTCCTCTCCTTCAATATCTCTCTGATGGTGTCGTGCCTCCGGATAAGTCACTAGCCAGAACATTGAAACACAAGGCTCGTGGTTTCATTATATTGAGAGAAGTGTTGTATTAAAAATCTTATATTAAATCTCTCCTGCTCTGTTTGGGGGATGAAGAGTCTCAGTTAGTCCTCTCCGAATTGCATGATGGTGAGGGATCATCCCATTGTGGATTTAGAGCTTTAACAAGAAGAGTTTTACTCTCCGGTTACTATTGGCCATCAATCATGAAAGATGCTAAGGAATTGGTAAGAAGGTGTGACCCATGCCAGAGGTACATCAATGAAATTCATGTCCCAGCCATTCCTTTAGAATCAATTTCTGAGCCTATTCCTTTTGCTCGATGGGGATTGGATTTAGTAGGGCCTCTCCCTGTGGCGTCCGGAGGACGCAAAACTATAATTGTGGCCATAAACTACTTCTCGAAGTGGATTGAAGCAGCCCCTCTAGCAGGGACAACATCAAAAGCTGTTATAAAATTCATTATATCCAACATCTGTTGCAGATTTGGTGTCCCACAAAAGATAACAACAGACAATGGGCCACAACTCGACAATAGGGAAATGGAGAGCTTCTGTGCCTTAAGAGGTATACAACATTGTTTCTCTTTACCTTTCCACCTACAAGCAAATGGGCAAGTTGAAGTGGCTAATAGAACTATACTGTCCGGTTTAAAGAAGAATTTGGAAGGGGCTGCTGGGAAGTGGCCTAGTTATCTACAAGAGGTCTTGTGGGCCTACCGGACAACACCTGGGGCTGCAACGCAAGAGTCACCCTTTGCCTTGGTCTATGGGATGGATGCAGTAGCTCCCATAGAAGCAACTCTCCCCTCCTTTCGTGTTCACAACTTCTCCGAACACGCTAACGAGGTGGCAATCAGAAGTCAACTTGATTTGATAGAAGAAAGACGAGTTAAAGCTCACCTTAGAGTTGCACACTATCAGAGTTTGATGAGAAGCAGGTTTGCTTCCAAAGTTAAAAGAAGAGATTTCCAACCAGGGGAAAATGTATTAAGGAAAGTCTTCTTACACACTAAAGAAAAGCTGTTCGGAAAGCTGGCCCCAACTTGGGAAGGTCCGTACATAGTTGTTGAAAGAATTAAACCTGGAACATATTGGTTGGAAGACAAAGATGGAAGGGTTTTGACTCATCCTTGGAATATCGAGCATCTCCGGATGTACTTGGAGTAGCATTTGTGTAAATATTTACTTGTTAAATACCAATGTAAATATTAGGGGGCATACTCTTTCCTACCCTGGTGGCGCATGGAGGTTTTAATGAGGTGTCCGGGCTTTTGAATAAAATTTAATGCCTTCTTAAAAAATTTCCAAGTGTTTTAAGTTTTGTCCTTTGTCACACTATCCGAATTGAAATAACTAAGGGCTATTTAAACTCTAGCCAGAAAGCTTAAACACTCTCATTATGAATAACTAAGGGCTATTTAAACTCTAGCCTGAGAACTTAAACACTCTCACTATGAGACAACTAAGGGCTATTTAAACTCTAGCCGGAAAGCTTAAACACTCTCATTATGAAATAACTAAGGGCTATTTAAACTCTAGTCGGAGAACTTAAACACTCTCACTATGAGACAACTAAAGGCTACTTAAACTCTAGTTATCAAAATTAGAACAAACAATGAAATAAGATGATAGTTGTACAGAACAGAAATATTCATTGAAATAACTTAAAATGCCTTGGCCTTCCAAAGACTTTTAAATGGTCAAAGTAGAACAAAAAACCTATCCGGTCAGATACAGGACACCATTACAAAAAAGTGCCTTGGCCTTCCAAGGACTTTAGTCTGGATAAAAAGTAAAAAATAAATCATAAGTCAAGGTTGAGCCTTTGAAGATGGCTCACCTTCATCTACCATCTTCTTTCCCTTGGGATCATCTTCCTCCTTGTCTGGGCTCTCTCTGGTTTTCTCTTCATCATCGGATGAGGATGCACTGGAGACTCCATACTGATCGCCTTCGGCCATTGTATGATGTGGAAGGTCATCATCGTCTACATAAAGCCACAAGTCCCCTAGGTTCCTCTTCGGAAATTTCTCATGGAAGAGTAGAACCATGGCAGACCTTACCTTAGCATACATATCCTCCTGGGAGTCGATCACCTGGTTGGCATAAGCATCGACCTTGGCTTGGATCTTGGCCTCTTGCTCCCTTAACAAAGTGGTTTTCTCCTCGGCAGCCTTGGACACTGTATTTTCAAGGGCAATCTTGTCGTTGGTGAAGTTGGAGATGATTTGGTCTTTGGCTTTGGATTCTCCATTTGAGGTAGCAAGGTCTTTCTCCAGACCGGACAGCTTCTCCCGGAGATCCCTTATGGTGTCCTCTAAAGTGGCGACTTTTGTGGTGCTTGCCTCTTGCTTTATCTTCAACTCCTCGGTTTTCTCCTTTAAAATGTCAGCATTGGAAGTGGCAGTGCGAAGGTCATCGGACAACTTCTCTTTGTCAGACTTGAGATCTTTGATGATGTCTGCCTGACTTCGAACTTGTCTCTCCAGCATAAGTACAGGCTGCACGTTGCTTAAAAAGTAGTGGGCTATAGAATCCTTTTCACTAGAAACAATAAAGGTCTTACCATTAAAAGTGACCGTGTTGGAGCTGCTCGGAGGAAGGTAAGGCCCTGCAAAGTCATCTCTGGGGAGATTGAGGAAGTATTCACCAAGCTCACCAAGACCGGTGATGTCTACTCCATCAATGTTGATGTCTTCCCCCTCAACCTCATCGGTGTGAAAGTCACCCGGAATCTCCTCGGCATGCGTTGGGTCAGTAGGATCAGCTTGGAAGGGAGGCTCCGGAGCCCGGAAAGAAAGCTCGTCTCCCTTAGAAGTCTTTTTCTTCTTGGCCTCCCGGTCTGCGCCTTCGCTTCCCTGTTTACGATTTCTTTTGGAAGCCCTTGGAGGTTTTGGGAGGTTCGCTTCTTGCCTTTCAGTCTCTTACTCCACCATTTGCAAGAGAGCAGCATCAATTTGGCTCTGGGTTGGCCCCTTCGGGTCTGTTGGAGCATCATTCTCTGCATCATCAGGGTTAGCACCACCCACCACCTTCTTGCCCTTCTTCTTCTTGCCTTTCATCTTGCTCGGGGCTTTGGCCTGGCCTGGCAAGAAGAGTGTCCCGTCCGGTTCATGGGTCCTCTTAAGCACAACATCCGGAGGAGGCTGAGTGGTGAGCTCCTAACAAGTCAAGTCTCTCCGAACTGTGGTATTCCACAGGTGAGACCTTGCCAAATTGCCACTGGTAAAAGCAGCACAGAATCGGTTCCCCCATCTCTCAGCAGCCCAGGCATTAATCTTGCCACAAGTAACCTGCTCGGCTTTCAAGTAGTCACTAAATTCCTTGGGCAGTTCTGCTAAGATAAAAGTAAGACCAGTCAGTATAAACTAAGTCTAAAAAGAGAAAGAGACAAAAGTTTAAGGCAGAATGCTTACGGTCACTCCTCCACCTGCTTCTGAGGAGGCTTGGGTTCTCTCCGGATTTGATCTTCTTGATGTTCTCCCAAGCGCCACTAACGAATAGGAACTGGGTCCTCCAATTCCTCTCTGCCTCCAACAGATCGTCCACAGCCTTGAAGTCATCCCCCATGTTAAAGTGGTAAAAGGGGATGTGGTGGTTTCTACAAAGGCTGGCCACTGCAGCAAATTCCTCTATCGACAGAAGGATCCTGGACAGCCTTGATGCCATGATGCATGACATGAGGGTATACCAAGCGTTGGGGCTCAGCTGGCTCGGACAGAGTTTTATCAGATGGAAGTATCTGACAATCTCTGGATCCAATGGGAACCTGAGCCCCCAGTTGAATAGCTCCGTGAACATGACCACTTTGCTTAACTTGCAATCCATAGGAGTCTCTGGGTGTACATGAATCCTGATCTTTACATTTTCTGGTATGCCCCACTTCGTACGCATCCTGCCCAGCTCAGCATTGTGGATGAATGCGTAGTTGATTTTTTGTAAGGAGAGGAGGTAATTAACGCTGACCTTGTGAAAACAAGGCCCCACTCTTCCTTCAAGGCTCTCCGACAGATCCGGATGCCTCAAATACAGCTTCTTTTTGCCTTTGTCCTTCTTGGCAACTATCTCTTTACTGGTCTGACCGGAGGGCTCAGACTCAAATGGGGCCTCTTCAACAGAGTCCTCCATCACTTCCTCCATAATTGTAGAAGGGATTTCAGCAGCTGTAGTGGGGGGAAGGTTCAAGTTTGACTCAGCCTTGTCTCTGGACTGCTGGGCCTCTGTGTTCTGTTGGCTTCTGGCCTCCGGTAGAGTTTCCGGAGCAGGTGTTTCTTTTTGGAGGCTTGAGCTGGTGCCCTCCGGACCGGACAGTCTATCCCTGGGGGATCTAATAGGCACCTCTGACCCGGTGCTGCTGTCTTTTGCCCCCGACTTTGAGGGAGTGTTTTTGGACCCTTGGCCTCTAACTAACCGGCCTTTCCTCCTATCAACTAGCTTCTCAGGGGAGTGCTCCGTATCCGACCCCATTGCTATGAAGGGTGAGGGTTTTTTTAGGCTAGTGGTTGTAACTCCTGGCTCGACAACAGGTTCTGATTCTTGGGACCGAAGAACCAGAGATGATAGGAGAGAGGTTAGTTTGGAATAACTTTCTAGGCTTAGTGCCTTTGGAAGAAGAAGAGCCTCGATCTGACTCTGTAGCATAGGTGATTGGTCTGTCAACAGGCGAACTGGTAACCCTGCCGCAATTCGTCTTTCTCTTTCGACTTTTTGAGCCTTCTCTAACTCAGAAAGGTTGAGCCACCCGCCTTTAACAAGAGCGTTCCTCGCTGTAAACATAAACTATCGAACAAAGTTTTTGCTTTAGAGAGAGAGAGCTTTGGAAAATTTTAAGAGTAAATGTGAAAGAGATGGTAAAACAGTAGAAAGTGAGTTTGTATTTATAGTAAATCTGAAAAAGGAAGTTGATTCCTAGGAGAATTCGAAAAGATTGGCAATGATTAAAAGACGGCGCTGATGTCACCACCTTTAATTAATAGGTTGCTTTTCGAAGAAGGTGGGTTCGAAATTCAAGGTGAAAAAACGGCTGAAGCAACCAATCAGAGAGCGACACGTGTCCCACAAACTCTGGCAAAAACCGTTTTGAATTCGTGAAGCTTTATCTGTCCGGATAAACCCATAGCCCAAATTGACAGACCTGTCCGGATTAACTACCCCTGATGTCGGACTGTTTTTCAGGTCTTTGACAAGAGTATTTGCACAAACACCTAAAAAAGGGGCTCCTGATGAGTCCGAATTCTGCATGCTCCCCGGACAAGGACAGATTGGTCCAAGGCCTCCGGACCGGACATATCTCTTCGAACGCTCTGACCATAGGACTGTTCGAACTATGACAAAAGTACTAAAAAACCTAAACACTACTTGACTAAGCTACTTGCTCTCCTACTTAGAGCTCATGGGTCTTTAAACATGACCCGGGTCCATTAAACATGACCCGAAAGCCCATAAGGGCCCAAACATCAGGGTATAAATACCCAACCACATGCATTAAGTGTGGGTAATGAGAATTAACTGCAACCAGCCAGCTTAATTATCTCTCTACTCTCTACACTAAATTCATAACACCCATATACAACCAAATTACAAGCCTACCCTCAGGTGATAATTATCCACACCATGCCCACGTTGGATAAAGATAGGAAGTATTCTTTTATATTTGTGTCTGGTAATTAGGAGCACCCCGTCGGGAAGAACAATCTTCAATTAGAGCGGAGATGAATGAAGACATATAAGCTGGGTATTGCATTGGTTTTATTTCTTGTGATTGGTCTGGTAATGGTCATATGATGATATTTTCTTATTGTATCATTGAAGGTACATTATCTGGAAATTACTAAAAGTTGTAAAGAAAAGTTTACAGAGAACTGAAGATTAACCCATTGGAGAGACTATGAGCCACAACATATCCATACTGGTATCTTAAGTACCATCATATTTTTACTCCCTTGAATTTCTTATTATAGGGGTTGTGGCCTATGCTAAAGATAACAATTTCAGAAGATGGAAAGATAAAATTGACCACGATAGGACATGTAGATAGTGTTAACCGAATATGTGGCATATTGTTGGAGCAAGTACATGGGAAGAAACCTATGGGTATTGGGTTTGATATATCAGTAAAACGATTCAGTAAAGATGAGGATGATGTACCCCTTATAGAGGGTGCCACGAAGAAAAAGGCTTGTCAAGATGCTGATCTTGGACAACCCAAACTAAAAAATAAAAAAATATAGTTCTTGCAGTTGAGAATGTGCGTCCCTCGGATGGTAGAGGGACTCCAAGTTTATCCGAGAAAACATAGTAGAGTGATTGCATTATGTTTTTCTCATCGAGAAGGAGTGATAATGAGTCATCTCCTTGGTGACGATTCTGAGGTGGCCAACAAAATAATGGTTTTAATGAAGAATAACATCCCTATTGGTGAACAACAAAAATTGTATGATGTCTTTAAAAAGTTTTCTAAAAGGAAGTTAGTAATGGTTGCAATATCAAATTATTTACCCGTGCAGGAGAGCCCTATGATGGTAGGGAATGATGAGAGGGTTCGCCAGAATGAGGTTGTTGAAGTTACTGACCGCACTAATCCTCCTACTATCATTTGTCGTCAGGGGTTGACATTGACTGTGGACCCTTCTAGCAAAGATCAAGCAATTAAGAAACTATTTTTGGATCTACTGGTAAGTCGGTCGACGCTAGAAAAAATTGGAGACTTCTCACAGAAAGGATGGAAATGTGAATGTGACCGAGATACCTTACTTCTGAACCATTTAAAATTGAACATCCTTCAATGTTGAGTGATGATGAAATCCCCGTTGTGACCAATATGGCGATATTTTATCTTTTAATGTATCACAAATTGAAACACTATCACGAGTTGATTTATTAGAGAAATATATCGATGACTGATATCTTGCAACGTCAACTAGAGTTGGTTGCGAAGGTAAGTTGCATAATGATGTTGTTGTGTTAAATACTTTATGTTTGATATATTGATTTATCCATTTTTTCTTTATGTTTGTCTTGGCATACCATCACAATTAGATAGTGTTAGCCTATCATCAAATGCCACATGCACACATCAAGACCATGGAAGAACTTAAGCCTCAACTTGGTGTTTGGCTCTGGGAAACCTATCAATTTAGAACTACTATGGTACAAACGAGCCTATGTTTAGTCTAAGCTTCAATTTGAGAAGATTAATAAAGAAAAAGATAATGTTAATGAGGCCTATACTGTAATTAGTGTTGAGAGAGATTCTCTAAAACTGTAGAACGATAAGTTGTTGGGGTTGAATGAGTCCTTCATTTCTTTGAGTAAAGAGTAGATCGGGCATAATAAAATTATAGTAAAGCGAACGATAAAGCTTATTGGGGAAGAATAACACTTTATTGAAGCAGATGGAAGAGGTTATTATTAAGTCTTGTACCTTTTGTTTAGAATATATTTCCATTACAACATAGATTAGCCAGATGAGAACGTAAATAGAGGAAGCAAAAAAAGAATGGTCATATCGTACTGCCAATATATATGCAGATGGTGAGAAATATACTACGAGTGTTGCGCCAAATTTTTCCCGAAAGAGTATGCAAGGACATGATGGTAGATGTTTGGAAATTGAACCAAAAACTGGAATTGGGAAAACTGGATGATTTTATGCTTAAAATGAGTGGCTCTTGGAATCATATAACAAAGCGAAAGAGGATGATGAGGAAGATAGCATTGAATATAAAATGAGGGAAGGTGATGTTGTGAAACAAGCTGAAGTGAAGGATGCTATAGTTGATAACGAGGTGGGTAAAGTTAATACCTCGGGCGGATACCAGATATAATACTCGTGCCAAGGATGTTGCCATTGAGTATATTTTTTTCTTTTTGTATAACAATGTACTTACGATATTTCTTGAATTATTGTTTCTTGGACTCGTATTTTTATTTGTGTTGAGTTGTTAACACATTATTTATCTTTGATTCAAAATGTTTACCTTTTTTATACATTATTGATGTTGATAATGGTAGCTTTCAATAGAAGGAGATGAATGGGACGTGTCGGTTTTGTTGTTTATTTCGTTTTGAGGCACATTTTGGCCTGTTGTGTATCTTGATAGGCTTAGTTTGTTAGCCAATTTACATGTTATAGCATATGATCAATATGACCTCTTGCGTGGTCTTAAATACTTTGTATTTATACTAGTTCGCATAGTTGAGCGTTGTCGCTCATGCTCAGTATGGCTCGTTGCATAGCCAACACAGGCTTGGTTTACACAACAACTTCACTTTTGTTGAATCTATGAGTCAAGTCTCAGTATGGTCTATTACGTAGCCATGATGACGTGGTTATTTTTTATTATTTCACTAATTCACATCATTGGTCGACTCTCCTGTGTACTTTGGTGATGCTGATTCATTTTTTACAGATAATCTGCATAAGCTATTTATCCTTTAAACTTCCTATGGTGATTATTATTAAACATGTTATTCAGACTACTTAATGTATATATAAACAAAATATATTTTGGCATTGTAACATTTCATTAAGTCAAATGGCTTACAATGTGCCTCGTTAAAAACTCTTAAGCACCACAAGAAGGGAAAACTAATGCATATTTTCTCTACATGGCATGGTGATACATTTTCAAATGATTAATATTTTAGAGATATTTTAATGCATTTCCATCCATGTCCTCCAATCGATATGCCACGTGGTGTCTTTTAGAAATTACTCTCTACGACCCATCGTATCCTGGGGCTAGCTTCGTAGCATTCATGTTCTCTTCTTGATGGAAGATATTCTTCATGACTAGTTCGCCCACTTGGAAGACTCGGGGCTTTAATTTGGTCTTGAACTTGCTTCTCATCAAACTTTTATAATGCTCCGACCAAACCCTTTCCTGATCCCACGTTCTTAAATCATGGCTATGGAAAATTATCGTTCTTCAGTGTTGAGATTTTCTGAGTAATTTACGATCCAATGTGTGGGTACTATAATCTCTATTGGTACCACAACTTCATTCCCATACATCAAAGAAAAGGGTGTAATGGGTTTTATACATCATTTAAATAAACCAAAACAGAAAATTACTCTCAAATGGATCCTCCCTAAAAGTAATAGGTACAAGCTTAATACATACGGTGCTTGTTTGTCCAATGGCAAGGCTAGCAGAGCTGGCCTCATAAGGGATAACAAAAAATATATCATTATGAAATTTGGTATGATATATGGAAAACAACTACCTATAGTTGTTGAATGCAGGGCTCTAATGGATGAGTAATTCATATGCAAGAAAAAAATGCATAAATCAGCTGGATGTAGAAACATACTCTAAAACATTAGCATAAATGTTTATATATGGAAATGTTCCATGGTATCTGAACCTTATGATAAGGTGATGCAAGAAAACTATAATTTTAATCAAGAAAACTCCAGCTTCTCTAAAAGCTATCATATTGTTAGAAAGCTTGGAAATATGGTATCCAATACTAAAGGACAACAAGTAACTATCACTCTATTCAACTTGTACAAGATTTGTATTTCTCGAAGCAAACTTACTTATCTTTCTCTGTATTTTAATTGCTTCACTGATAAACCAAAATCATTATCTGCTTCCAACATTGTGCTAGTATGCTTTAAGCTTGACTACTTCAATCTTGATAAATTTATTTTGTAGAGTCCTGGTTTTAATAATTTTTAGCTGCAAAATAGAGAATTGAATTAGCCTTTGAAGAAGATCTTTGATTGCTGATAGATCCAACATGGATAAAAGATTAGACTAATCTCGAAATTAAGAAGGATTTTTACATGGAGTAGTCTTACCTTAAAGAACTTAGAAGGTTGTTCGGATCCCTTTATACTCAATTAATACATTCGAAGTGTTTTTACTATAATTCAATTCAAGTATAAATCACTTGTTTAGCACCTTGGGTTTTTAGTGGATCGGATAAACTTGGTTAAGTGATGATTATTAAATACATGTCATCAGAGATATTAAACACTCTCACTTTAATACTTCTGAAAATGCTATGGGCTACTTAAACATTAGCCATGGAAAATCTGAAGAAAAATATTAAACAAAATAAAGTTTGATATGGACTTAAAGAAAAATCTGAAATGCTATGGGCTACTTAAACATTAGTTATGGACTTGAACCGAACATGAAAACAAAATATGTCTTGGCCATCCAAGGACTTTAGGTGTTCAAAGGACTTATTCAGACTTTAACCGAATAGTAATACAAAATATGCCTTGGCTATCTAAGTACTTTGATTGTTTGGAAAGACAATAAATAATATATATGGTAAAACCTTAGGGTTTCTTCCCTTCAGACGTTCCTTCACCATCATCACCTTTTTTAGGACCCTTGAATTCGGCACTCGAACTCTCACCAGTTCATTCTTCATCATCAGTTCTGGAATCTATTCCACTGGAGTAGTTGTGCTTATTGTCATATGTCATAGTATGAAATGGGAGTTCTACGATGAATTTTGTCATGGCCTTCATGACAATACAGACTCTAGCAAACTCCCAATCAAATATGGCTTGGTTTATTTTGGGCTGGGGGTAATTTGGTAAAGTATTTTGGTAAGTTTGAAGTATTTTGTGTTTAGTGTGAGGAGTAGTGAAATAATTAAGCAACCTGCTTGTATTAAATGTTTATCACCCTCATTAATGAGAGTTGTTGGGGTATTTATACTTTTAATTAATGACACATAGGCTTATCGGGTTAAGTTGTGAAACCGAGTCAAGTTTATGGACCCATTAGTCTTTTAAGTTGATTAGCAAATAACTTAGTCAAAAGGTGTTTTACATTTGTCTTGTTCAAATTTTTCAGTGGAGTGTTATGGTCCGAATTACCCTTGTCCGGATTAAGCAGTGAGTTGTGTCTGAAGTATCCGAACTCCTCAGTAGCCCCTTTTTTTAGGCTTCACTAAATGTTTTTGGTAGGACTAAAAAATCTACTAAACACGTATCAACTTCATCCGATCTGCTCGTGTCGTCCGTACTAAGAAGTTTATTTTTAACACTAACCCAGTTCAAAATTTGTTAGGACTGGTTTCTCTTCCTAGAATTCTAAGAGTTTTCTTCTTTGATCGTGGGACACGTGTTAATATTTGGTTCGGCCTACCAGTCGTTATTTTCCTAGACCGACGCACCCACTAAGTCTAGAAAGTTACCTAGGCTTTTGATTCTTCACACGTTTGCGTAGCCTTTAATCATTATAGAAACCCTCTTCAACTTCTCCAAGGTAACTGTTACTTTTTACTGTCATACAAATACTCTTTTACTATTTCATTGTCTTCCACACTCAAAGCTTTTCTAGAGAGATATTCATCTTTACCTTCAAACCGTTCTTGAGAGATTTTATGTTCACATCCAGAAACGCTTTAGTTTAAGGTCGTTGGTTGAATTTGTCAGAGTTAGAAAGAGCGAAGAAGGTAGAAAGAGAGAATCGTATCGCCGCCGGCCTCCTAGTTTCTCCAAGTGAGAAAACCAGTCAACCAACCCAGGACTTCGATCAAGGGTCATCCTCTTCCAAAAAACCTAGGCCCAGATAACTTTCATTCAAACCAAACCTTTCACCCCTCCCTTTTGGTTCTTCTATTCAAGAGTCCCAACCTTCTGTGGCTAAGGAAAAAGTCGTTTCAAGAATTAGAAAACCCTCTCCCTTTATTGATATGGGTTCTGATACTAAGAAGTTTCCGAAGAAGATAACCCCTCACCGGACGACCCGCCAAACCAAAACCCAATTCACACATTCACTGGCAAAACCCTCCGGACCATAGATATCTAAAGCAACTCCATGGGCCAAACCCTCCGGATCCCAACCTCAACCAGACACTAGGCCTTCAGAGGCAACAAGCGCTCAACCACCCAAACAACCATCTGTGCAAGAAATTGACCCCATTCTTCTAAGGCAACTGACAAACCTTCCATAGTGATGAAAGAGATTATGGAAGACAGAAACTGGCAAACCAATTGTGATACTTGTAAAAATTATTTTGCATCTTCTCTCTATGACTTAAGATGGTTATGGATTTTCTGAAATAGATATGATTCTTAGTTTTGTTAAAGATAGTTGTGATTATTTTTATCAATTCAGCAAAATAATTCGGTCAAAACCACTGATTTTCCCTCATCCTCTATTGTTGAACTTGTGATGACTTACCCACTGTTGCCCTCTGTAGAATTTGGCTTAGACCCTTTGGTCGAATAGGAACTTGTGTCTGTTGGAAAACTTGAACTTGTTGGTGAACCAGAGCTTTGGCAAGTTGTTGAGTTTGTTTGTGGAGGGGGACACGTTTTAACTTCTTATTCTATTCCACATTAATCTACTATTTAACATGAGCTAACAATGCTCGAAAGGTTATGACATTTTTATGGTAACTTTGTCAGCCAAAATTCCGAGGAGTAACCCTTGCCTAAAAGCGACGATTACGACCCCCTCGTAATAGTCCTCCAATTTTGTCTTTGTCTGGACAAAACACTTGGTATAATATTTTAAACTCTCTTAACCCAGTTGTTTGAACTTGATGATAGTATCCTTATTTTCTCTTATTTCTTTTCTCTCTATAAGATATCGTTGGAACGCACCACAAAACATATAAAAAAACTGGTAGACCAAACGGAAGTCGGTTATACCACTTCAATGTTATGTCTTTAAAGGTCTGACAGAAATCGCGACATAACAACTTGTCATCATCATTAAAATTCATCATAAAACACTTGAATTGTTCAAATATGGTTATCCAGATCCCGATTCTCATCGAACGCTTTGAGTTTTGAAATGTCAAAATGCTTCGGAAGATTTCCATACATGATTTCCGCCGATAAATGAGATTGCCTCCAATTATGTGTTTGGTTGTACTGATATCCTCTCGGACCTTCATAATTCGTGGTATAAAGACCTTTATTAGTATGATTCACAAACTGGCAGTTGTAATTATAATCGAACTCTGGTTTCATGAACCCCTTGGTTGTATTATTATTGTAGGTTAACTATATGAGTGGTAAACATTGGTACTGGCTTTGCTAGACCTGGATTGTTTCTTGTTGTGATCCCGTTATTTTTTTGATAGCTAATCTTTCTTTTACATCTGATGCACGTTCCTTTTTTAAGAGAAGAGCCACATTGTTTCTCAGAGCCTCGTTCATTTTATGAATGTTTTTTCAAATAATATTTCACCTTCGAATGCCTTATACTTCCATCATAGCCTTGCTCTGAAGAAAGAGAAGATTCTTTCAAAAGATGTTTTATTCTAAGCTATTTTCTCCAAGAACGATAACCTCGTTAATTTACTTCAACACGTAACGACTCAGAGTTAGCGATATCACCCTCAATAAAATTATTCATGTTATTGTCCCTTCGGACCCTGATCGGAAATTCTTAGATCACTCCAAAAATTCTTCATTCCCAGTATTTAACTAAGTGAGACCCCCCTAACAACTATCATCTTTGCTCCTCAAATTATTCTAGGTGTTCCTTGAATTGTCGTTGTTTGTCATACTATTTTTGCTCTTCGAATTGTTGCTCTTCGATCAATACGGTATCAGTTGCAACAACAAAATCTGCTTGTGCCTCAGTACTCATCTCCAAGGATTCAAAATTGAGTTGAGTAACTGTTTTGTAATGGATGATATATTTAGGCACCAGTCTAAGCTCCCATAGTTGTCGCCAATAATAATTGGTCTAAGAATATATGATACGTCACATAGATATTTAAAGAGATAAACACATGAATTCTAGATAGATAAGTTGTCAAAAGTAGTAATAAAATAATGATTATTCACCTTTTCAAAATAATGATACATTACTTTATATGGTAATAGTGGTGCGCTCAAAAACCACATTGGTGTGGTTTATTTTTGTCTGAGGGTAAGATTGTAATTTTTTGTTAGATTTTTGTGGAAGTTTGTGAGTATTTAATGTTTGGGTAGAGTGTAGAGGGAGAATCAAGCAGCCTGGTTGTATTTAATTTTCATTACCCTCATTTAATGTTGGTGGTTGGGTATTTATACCCTTATATTTGGGCCTTATAGGCTTTTGGGTCGTGTTTAATGGATTCGGGTCGAGTTTAAGGACCCATTAGTTCTAAGTAGGAGAACAGACAGCTTAGTCAAGAAGTGATTAGGTTTTAAGTACTTTAGTTCTGTTCAAACAGTCCAATGGATAATAGTGTCCGAACTGCCCCTGTCCAGTTAGGTAGACATTGTCCGAACTGACCCTGTCCGAGGTGGTGACAGAATCCGGACTCATCAGTAGCCCCTTTTTTAGGTGGTGTTCAAAAACCTTTGGCAAGACCTAAAAAACAGTCTGTTGTTAGTGACAGTTACATCCGGACAGGTCCTTCGAATAGTGTTATAGCTTTATCCGGACTGAAAAAAGGTTTCTTGAATTTAAACGGTTTTTTGCCAAAGTTCGTGGGACACGTGTCACTCTCTGGTTCATTATTTCAGCCGTTTTTTCACCTCAAATTTCGCTCCCACCTTCTCTGAAAAGCAACCTCTTCATTAAATGAAGATGACATCAGCGTCGTTCTTTAATCATTGCAAATCCTTTCGAATTCTCCTAGGAATCAAAGCACATTTTTGGGTGTTTACTATAAATTAATCACTTCTCCACTGTTGAATCATCATCTTCATATTTACTTTGCTAATTTTCAGAGCTTTCTCTCTCAAACACAAAATCTTCTCTTTGGTTGTGAGTTTATGTTCACAAGTATGAATGCTTTAATCAAAGGCGGGTGGCTTAATCTATCAGAGCTAGAAAAGGCACAAAAAGTTGAACGGGAGAGGCGCATTGCTGTAGGCCTACCTACTTCCCCTATCGACAAACCAATAATCTCAAACACAGAGCCTGACCAGGGCTCCTCCTCAACTAGAAGTGTCAAACCGAGGAGATTGTTTCAAACCAACCTTTCTCCTATTATCTTAGGCTCGTCGGTTCAAGAATCAGAGCCCACTGTTGAACCAGGGCAAGCAGTTACCAGCTTCAAAAAGCCTTCCCCATTTATTGCCATGGGGTCAGATGCAGATGTCTCTCCCAACAAACTAGTCGATCGAAGAAGAGGTCGGCTGGTAAAATGGCAGGCTTCCAAAGGCACCCCTTCAAAGTCAGGGGCCAAAGACAGCAATACTGGGTCAGAGACACCCATAAAAGTACCTATGGACAGGCTGTCCGAACCGGAGGCCACTAGCTCAAGCCTCCGAAGAGAAACCACCACATCTGAGCCCCAGCCGGAGGCCAGAGTCCAGGAAATCACTGAAGTTCAACAATCCGGAGGTCAAACTGAACTAACTCCTAACTCCCCCCTCCCAAAAAAAACTGGAAACCCCTCCTCGGTAATGAAGGAAGTAATGGAGGATTCCATCGAAGAGGCTCCGTTCGAGTCCGAACCCTCCGGACAAACTAGTGATGCTGTTGCTGCCAAGAAAGATAAAGGCAAAGAGAAACTATGCCTTAGGCACCCAGAATTACCAGAAATTCTTGAAGGGAAAGTGGGACCTTGTTTCCACAAGGTAAACGTTAAATATCTTCTTACCTTACAAAAAATCAACCATGCTTTCATCCATACAGCCGAATTGGGCCGGATGCGTACAAAGTGAGGGATTCCAGAGAACGTGAAAATAAGAATCCCCATAGACCCTGAAACCCCAATGGACTGCAAACTTAGTGAAATAGTTATCTTCACTGAGCTTTTTAACTGGGGTTTAAGGCTCCCCTTAGATCCGGAGATAGTTAGGTACTTCCACCTCATCAAGCTTTGCCCTAGTCAACTGAGCCCCAACGCCTGGTACACACTTACCAATGGAGGAATTCGCAGTTGTGGCTAGCCTCTGCAGAAACCACCATATTCCCTTCTATCACTTCAACATGGGTGATAATTATAAAGCAGTGGATGACCTGCTTGAGTCAGAGAGAAATTGGAGGACTCAATTCTTGTTCGTGAGCGGCGCTTGGGAGAATGGGAGGAGAATTAAAGCCGGAGTCAACTTGAGTCTCCTCACCAGCAGATGGAGAAGTGATCGTAAGAATCCCACCTTATATTTTCATTTTTATTTTTATCAAACTTGTTTAACTGACTGGTCTTGTCTCTTTTCTTAACAGAACTGCCCAAAGACTTCAACGATTATTTAAAGGCCGGGCAGACCACTTGTACCAAGATCAACACTTGGGCTGCTGAAAAGTGGGGAAACCGTTTTCATAACACCTTTACCGGAGGCAATCTCGTAAGGTCTCATCTCTGGAACACTACTGGCCGGAGATACTTGACTTGGGAGGAACTTACCATTCCACCCCATCCGGATATAGTCCTTAAAAGAACACATGCACCGGACGGTTCACTGTATTTGCCAGGTCGAGCCAAGGCCCCAAGTAAGATGAAAGGAAAAAAATGGAAAGGCAAGAAGGCTGCGGGTGAGGCTAACCCTGCCGAGGTGGAGGAGACTGCTCCAACAAACCCAGAGGGGCCAGTTCCAAGCTAGATCGATGTTGCTCTGCTAGAAGTGGTAGAGCATGAGAGTCCTAGGGAAGAAACATGATCTCCAAAACCCCCAAGGGTTCATAAGAGAGACCGGAAACGGGGAGCAGAAACCAAGGAGAGGGAGGCCAAGAAGAAAAAGACCTCCAGTTGTGATGAGCTTTCTCTCTGGCCTCCGGAGCCTCTCCCTCCTGTTGACCCTAGTGATCCAACAAGAGCAGAAGAGATTCCTGGTGACTTCCGAACTGATGAAGTTGGAGGAGGAGACCTCAGTATTGACGGTGTCGAAATTACAGGGCTTGAGGGACTTGGGGACTACTTTGAAAATCTCCCTAGGGATGACTTTGCTGGGCCCTATCTCCCTCCAAGCACTTCGAACACCGTTACCTTTAATGGTAAAACTTTCACTGTTTCAAGTGAAAGAGAGGCTATAACTCACTCTATACTGAGTACCGTTCAGCCAGTGTTGGTCCTGGGGAAGCAAGTACGAGGTCAGGCAGCAATCATTACTGCGCTTAATTCTGACAAGGAGAGATTGCCCGGAAACCTCCTCATTGCCAACCAAAACGCTGATGTTCTGAAGAGAGAAAATGAGGAGTTTAAGAAGAACCATGAGGGTTGGGTCACCAAGGTAGCTGCCCTAGAAGATACTATCAAAGGTCTCCGGGAAAAGCAATTCGAGTTGGAGAAAATCTTACCTCTTCAAAAGAGGAAATGAAGACCATAGATCAAGTCATTCTTACTTTGACCAATGACAAGATCGCCCTCGAAGACTCGGTGTCCAAGGCTATAGGGGAAAAAGTTGATCTGCTAAGGGAGCAAGAGGCAAAAATCCAGGCCAAGATTGATGCTTATGCCAACAATGTGATTGACAGTCAAGAGGAGATGTATGCCAAGGTGAAGTCGGACATGGTTTTGCTTTTTCATGAGAAGTTTCCGAAGAGGAACCTGGAAGACTTATGGTCTTTTGTAAAGTATCCAGAACTTCCCTTTCATACAATGGCTGAGGGTGACAGGTTTGATTTCTCCAGTGCGTCCTCATCCGATGAAGAAGAGAACACCGTGGAGAGCCCAGGTGAGGAAAATGATGATCCCAAGAAGAAGAAAACAAGTGAGGCTGAGCCGTCTTCAAAGGCCAGTCTTAAAATATCAATTATCCCTTTGTTTTTTTTATTTTGATTGAACTAAAGTACTTGGAAGGCCAAGGCATTTTTGTAACTGTGTCCGGTGTTTGATCGGACAGATCTGTTTGTTTTGAAAACTCAAAGTCCTTGGATGGCCAAGGAAATTCGGTTATTTTAATAGATGTTTTGATTTTGCACAGCTCTTGCATTCTTTCATAGTTTGTTTCAACTTTGGTGGCTAGTGTTTAAACAACCCTTAGTTATTTCATAAATATTCTAAAGTGAGAGTGTTTAAATTCTCCGATGACAAATGTTTAAGTAGTCATCATTCATTTAATTTAATCCGGCTGGTGTAAACAAAAAATTAACAAGAAACAAAGTAAGAACACTCCGGATTTTTAAGAAGGCATCAAATCTTATAAAAGAGTCCGGACACCTCATTAAAACCTCCCTCCGCCACTAGGGTAGGAAAGAGTATGCCCCCAAATATTTACATGGATTTTTAAACAAGTAAATATTTACATAGTTTCTACTCCAAGTACATCCGGAGGTGCTCAATATTCCAAGGGTGATTCAAAACCTTTCCATCTTTGTCTTCTAGCCAGTATGTTCCAGGTTTAAGCATTTCAATGACCATATAGGGCCCTTCCCAAGTTAGGGCTAGTTTGCCGAGCAACTTCTCTTTAGTGTGTAAGAAGACTTTCCTTAACACCTTATCCCCCGGCTGAAAATCTCTTCTATTAACTCTGGAAGAAAACCTGCTTCTCATCAATCCCTGATAGTGTACAGCTCTAAGGTGAGCCTTAACTCTTCTTTCTTCTATCAAATCGAGTTGACTTCGGACAACACCCTCGTTAGCGTGTTCGGAGAAGTTATGAACTCGAAATGAAGGGAGATTTGCCTCTTTGGGAGCTATGGCATCCATCCCATAGACCAAGGCAAAAGGTGACTCTTGTGTCGCAACCCCAGGTGTAGTTTGGTAGGCCCATAAAACCTCTTGTAAATAACTAGGCCACTTTCCAGCAGCCCCTTCTAAATTTTTCTTCAATCCAATAAGTATAGTTCGGTTAGCCACTTCAACCTGACCATTTGCTTGTGGGTGGAAAGGTGAAGAGAAACAATGCTGTATACCTCTAGAGTCACATAAACTCTCCATTTCCTTGTTGTCGAACTGTGGCCCATTGTCTGTTGTTATCTTCTGAGGAATGCCAAATCTGCAACAGATATTGGACAAAATGAATTTTATGACAGCTTTGGATGTTGTACCTGCCAGTGGGGCTGCTTCGATCCATTTCGAAAAATAGTCAATAGCCACAATTATTGTTATGCGCCCTCCAAACGCCATAGGTAGAGGTCCTAACAAATCCAGCCCCCATCGAGCAAAGGGTATAGGCTCAGAAATTGACTCTAACGGGGTGGCTGGAACATGAATTTCGTTGCTATATCTCTGGCATGGGTCACAACTTCTTACCAGCTCTTTAGAATCTTGCATTATAGTGCGCCAATAATAACCAGCCAACAAAACTCTAATTGTTAGAGCCCTGAACCCACAGTGAGCTGATCCCTCGCTATCATGTAATTCAGAGAGGACTATTTGAGATTCATCAACCCCCAAACATCGTAAGAGGGGTTTACTGTAATACTTTTTATAAAGAACATCTCTTAGAATGACAAAACCACGAGCTTTGTACTTTACTTTTCTTGCTATTGACTTATCCGGAGGCAAGATGCCACCGGAGAGATATTGGAGGAGAGGAAACCTCCAATCTTGGGGCTGTTCCATCTGTATATCGAAGCTTTCTTCCTTCTTACCCATATTGAGATGAATGGAAGGGCACTCCAGCACATGGATCCAATGGTATGATTCAGTATATGTTATGGTTGCCAATGAGTTTGCTAGTTCATTTTCTGTTCAAGGTATGTGCTCATAAACAACACTCTTGAACTTAAGTGCCACATATTTGAGAAGAAGTAAGTATTTTATTAGCTGCTCTTTTTTGGCTTCGGATTGAACTTGTGCATGATGGATAAGAAGCTGGGAATCACTCATCGACTTGACCCTTTTGGCCCCACAAATATGAGCTAACTTTAAACCAGCTATAGCAGCTTCATATTCGGATTCATTGTTAGAAGCCCTAAAATCAAAACATATAGCTTGGTACATTTTGTCACCATACGGAGAGGTCAAGCATATCCTTGCACCACATCCCATAGTACTTGATCCACCATCCGTTCGGACAACCCAAACCTTTTTATCTATCAACTCAGTTGTTTGTTCTGTATCCCTGTCCGAGTGGAATTCAACTAGGAAATCAGCCACAGCTTGGGCTTTGATTGCTGTTCGAGGATCAAAATCAATATCGAAGTCTCCCAGCTCCACCAACCACTTAGTCATTCTACTCGAAATATCAGCCTTTTGTAACACATTTTTCAGGGGATAGGATGTCCGAACAATAATAAGGTGAGCCTGAAAATAAGGCCTCATCTTCCTAGCAGCAATTACCACGGCTAGTGCTAACTTTTCAAGCTTTAGATAGCGCTTTTCTGCATCTATCAAGCTCTTGCTGATGTAATACACTGGACGAGGATAATTATCCACCTCTCTTACCAACACAGCACTGATGGCACAACTGGAAACTGCCAAGTATACGAAGAGCGTCTCTCCATCAACAGGGTTAAATAAAGTCTTGGGGAGGACATATGTTTTTTAACCTCATTGAAGGTTTCATCACATTATGAGGTCCAGTCAAATCTCTTACCTGTCTGAAGACCTTGAAATGAACCGATTTAACGCAGCCAACCTTCCAGTCAATCTTTGTACTTCTTTAATATTTCGAGAAGGCTCCATTTGGAACAAAGCATTAAGTTGGTCCGGATCGGGCTGTATCCCTTGCTCACTTATTATGTACCCTAGGAATTTTCCGGACTGGACTCCAAACACACACTTTTCTGGATTTAGTTTCAAATTCACTTTTACTAAGTTGGTAAAGGTTTCTTGGAGGTTTGCCAAGTGTAGCTCTTCGTCCACACTTTTAACCATCATGTCATCGATGTACACTTCCATATTTCTTCCAATTTGATCAGTAAAAGCTTTGTTTACTAACCTCTGATAGGTAGCCCCAACATTTTTTAACCCAAATGGCATCACCTTGTAACAACGAATGCCCCTATCAGTGACAAACGTAGTATGCTCCTGATCCTTCGGATCTACTTGAATCTGGTTATACCCGGAAAAGGCATCCATGAAAGATAGTAGCTTATTCCCAGACGTAGAATCCACCAGTTGATCAATCCGGGGGACAGGATACAAATCCTTTGGGCAAGCCCTATTGAGATCTGTGAAACCGACGCACATGCGCCACTTGCCATTTCTCTTTTTCACCAAGACCGGATTGGCTGCCCACAAATGATACTGAGACTCCTTTATGTGCCCCATTTTAGTAAGCCTGTCGACCTCTTGAACGATGACATCAACATTCTCTTTGAAAAAAACTCTTCTTTTCTGTACCACATGTGCTATATCTCTTCAGATGGACAAGTGGTGTGATATAATATTTGCTGGCACCCCGGTAACATCAGCATTGCACCAAGCAAAAACATGCTGATGGTCTTTTAGGAACTTCAACATTTTACCCTTCAGTTCGGAGGCCATTTTGGACCCTATCTTAACATTTTTTTCCTCTCCCAAAGAATGCGTTTCAACCTCTTCAACCGGTATTAAAACTCTAGGGGTCTCTCTGGGGTCATCAATTTCACCCTTACCCCTAGAAAGCCCCTCAAACTTCTATTCTTCATTGATACGAACTTCCCCCAACGTCCGAGGGGCCAGTGCTGTTGCATAACACTCTGTTACAATCTTTTGGCTGCTCCGAACAACTCCCACTTGTCCTTGCACATCATATTTCAAACTGTTGATGCCACTGCATGCATCCTAGAGAGCCAAGACCTCCCTAGAATAGCATTATAACCAGTGGGACAATCCACCACGATAAACAGTATTCTAACCATCTTCTTAAAAGGGCCCTTTCCCAACAAAACTTCCTCTTCGAACTCCCCGATCACATCTGCTGAGCTTCCAGTGAAACCCACAATTGACCTGTTCGAACGTTGAATTACTGCAGTGTTTTTCATCTTTTTGTAGGAAGTTAAAAAGATGATATTGGCTGAACTCCCAGTATCCACCAAAATTCGTCTTATGTCATTGCCCCTAATGGATGCTCCTATGACAACAACATCTTCATGAGGACCTGCTATATCCCTCAAGTCATCCTCATCGAACACAGTGAAGGGAAATGAAATTTGTGATTGATAGGAAGTCATGCCTCCCTCCAGTTGGGTAGCTAATGTATGAACGTACCTCTTCCTCGAAGAAGCAGTGGGTGCTGTCATGGTATCCCCTCTGAAAATTGTGAGTGATTCAAAAAAGTTAATCAACCCGGACACTGTTTTACAACATTCCTCAATGGTGCCCACTCTGTTTCGAGTTGGATAAGGGTCCAAGTACTCTGACTCTACGTCAAACCTCTCGACTATCACCATAGCTCCCTCCGGAGCGGACGTGCTTGAATTGACTGGACCAGGCCGATGAGCATTATCAGGCCTATTTCCTCCTCTTCTTTTAACATATGCTCCCAACTTTCCTCTTTCAATCAAATTATGGACTTCTTGCTTCAAAGCAATGCAATCATCAGTGGTATGTCCAGTATCATTGTGGTACCGACAGAATGAATTGTTACGATGCTCCCTAGGGGATTGTAGTGCAGCTGGCCTTCTATAGTGCACTTCTTCCTTAGTTTTGTCATAAATGGTGGCTACACTTTCTTTTAACTCAGCAAACCACTCCGGTTGAAACCAAGACCCTCTCTTATTCCTAGATTGCTGACTCTGGGCAGGCGCAGCTGGCTGAGACTGGGCTTTAGCTCTGTTATGACCCTGCCCGGCCTCCCTTGCCTTGTTCCCGGACTGATTTTGATTGAGGTTTGGTGCAGCCGGGGCATACCTCACCTGCATGTGCACCCTAGTTTTCTTGGTTTCATCAACATTAATTTGTTTTCCAACCTGATTCAGTAGACCTCCCCAAGTCATGGTTTTTTTCCGGGTCACTGAATCAGCCAAATTTCCAGGGTTTAAGCCCTGCCTCAAAGATGCTATTGCTACTTGCTCAAAGAAATCAGCCAACCCGTTTTTAGTGTTTACAAAACGACTTATGTATTCTTTCAGTGATTCATTCGGCTCTTGGGCACAATGGATAATTGTGTCCCCATTGCCCTTCAATTCCTTACTTCCAACAAACTGCCTCCGAAAGGCCACCCAGAAGGTGTCGAAATTTCTGATGCACCCCTGTGGTAAGCTGTTATACCACTTCAGAGCACTCCCCGTAAAAGACTGGGAGAATTCCCTACAAAGCAACTTGTCGTCATCATCGAAATTCATCATGAAAATTTTGAATTGTTCCAAGTGGTTGTCCGGATCTTTACTGCCATCTTATTTTTCCACTTTTGTACTATCAAACCTCTTAGGGAGGTTTCCAGACAGGATCTTGGAAGACAATGAAGATTGTCTCTAATTCCGGCCACGACTGAAAACGGTATCCTCATTGGGAGTTGCAAAGATACCTGGTTCATCATGGAAGGCAAAAGGATCCACCAGCATCCGGTCTACGTGTCTCCGGCTATGAGATGATCCTTTGCCTATATTTAAGGGTGAGCAAAAACCGAACCGACCGACCAAACCAAACCGAAATTTTTCGGTTTGGTCGGTCTAAAAATAATAATATTCGGTTTCGGTTTTAAAATTTCAAACCGAAATAAATTCGGTCGGTTTTCGGTTTCTCGGCAGGGGAACCGAATAAAACCGAAACCGACCGAAATTATATATAGTTTTATACCACTTCTACCACTACTCTATCCTTTATCCTAGTGGTCGTATATGAACATTTAAACTCCCGGTGGCATTGGGTGCATCGGTTCGAACCCCACTTATGGCTTTTTGGACGATTTTTTTTTAAATATAAAGAGACTTTTACACTATAATACATTTTTAGAAGATAGTAGGTTATACTATGTAGTATCAGAGAAGTTATTGGAATGCTCTATAATAAAGTCTCTCGGTGGCAGATGCAGCAACTAAAATGGTTGTTAAGAAGCTATGTTATTTACAGCAGCTGAACTAGCAGCACGCATATCCCTATATACTTCAACTTCATCAGGAAATGCCTCATCAAGTTCCTCCAGAAGATGCTTCCGTAAACTCTTGAACGCATCTGTTTTACCCTTGGTGACTTGGTTCTTCGCAATACAACTATTTAATACATCCTTTGTGAACTCATCTGGATTTTTCCCATCATCAATCAAATTGAGAACCTCTACGGGAACTTGAATGTTACACTTGTCTGACATTTTAACCATGTTATCAAGCTCCATAACAAGAGAATTCAGGCGTTGAAGGAGAGGCAGCTGAGCAGCAACATTGAAGGAGGAGACAGTGAGGTGTAGTTGGTGGAGAAGACCTAAAGTCTTCTGAATGGAGTTTATGACTTGGTTCAGGTTCTTCTTTGGATCATCGGTAGTAGCCATCGACGACACATTGTTGGTTCCATTATTCACTCTCCCATTGTCATCAATGCCAACAGATGCGTTTTGTGTTGAATCCATACAGATGATAAACCGAGCAGTTGAGAAGCTATGAAGATTTAAGGATCCTAAACTGAATTCCACGCTTCCCTTTTCTTTAGAAAGCTGCCCGGAATCTGCGGCCCATCGTCCCAGGGTGGTGGTCAAAATATTAAACATTCCATTGCCGGGAATCTTGGACGAATTTATATTTGCCTCTACTGTTGGACGAATTTATATTTGCCTCTTACTGTTTAACTTTTTTTATGTATTTCTTTATACCATGGACGAATTTATATTTGCCTTGCCTCTACTGTTTAACTTTTTTTTATGTATTTCTTTATACCATGGACGAATTTATATTTGCCTTGCCTCTACTGTTTAACTTTTTTTTATGTATTTCTTTATACCATGGACGAATTTATATTTGTCTCTACTGTTGGACGAATTTATATTTGCCTCTACTGTTTAACTTTTTTTTATGTATTTTTTTATACCATATATTTTTTTATTTGTTAACTTAAATAGCAATATTATTATAGTATTTATTATATTAAAATTATAACTATAATTTTATTATTATAAATATAAAAAATTAAATAAATAATTCGAAAAAACCGCACCGAACCGCACCAAACCGCACCGACCGAACCGACCGAACCGACCGAACCGCACCGACCGAACCGACCAAACCTATGTTAAAACCGAAAAACCGACCGAAACCGACTGAAACCGAAAAAACCGAAACCGAAAAAAACCGATTTTTTATTACTAAATCGGTTTAATAATATACAAACCGAATTATTTCGGTTCGGTTTAAAAATTTATAAAAAAACCGACCGAACCGACCGAATCTCACCCCTACCTATATTCCTCTTTAACTTCCCATGTCTATCCTTTTTTCTTGAATACTTTTTAATCAACTTTTGTTTATTTTTGGATCGACCCTCATCGCTGCTAGAGGACAAGGATTCTTCAACTCCATCTTCGTCCGAGGAGCTACTGGAAGACTCTGAGTCTGAATCAGAGCTCTCCACTGGCTTGGACCGATGAGACTTTTTGGAGCTAGCATGAGTCTTCTTTGTACTCATATGGGTCTTTGAAGAATCATGCTCTCTAGGGTTGTTAGTATGATGAGCAGCTGATGCCTTTGACTTATCTTTTACGCCCATCTTTTCCTTCTCCGCCCTCAGAGCTTCTACCTCACCTTTTAATCTATCACGTTCCTCGATGGTGTATTCATCATTTTCACCCACCACTTCAAGCAAAGCTGGTGGTACTTCTGGTGCGTCCGGATTCATTCGGACTTGTTTTTCCGATGGTTTTGAATGCTAAATTCAGGCACCGTCGTACTCCCACTGTGGTCGCCAATTTGGTGTGGTTTATTTTTGTCTGAGGGTAAGATTTTAATTTTTGTTTAGAGTTTTGTGGAAGTTTGTGAGTATTTAATGTTTGGGTAGAGTGTAGAGGGAGAATCAAGCAACCTGGTTGTATTTAATTTTCATTGCCCTCATTCAATGTTGGTGGTTGGGTATTTATACCCTTATATTTGGGCCTTATGGGCTTTCGGGGCGTGTTTAATGGACCTGAGTCGAGTTTAAGGACCCATTAGTTCTAAGTAGGAGAACAGACATCTTAGTCAAGAAGTGATTAGGTTTTAAGTACTTTAGTTCTGTTCAAACAGTCCAATGGATGATAGTGTCCGAACTGCCCCTGTCCGGTTAGGTAGACATTGTCCGAACTGACTCTGTCCGAGGTGGTGACAGAATCCAGACTCATCACACATGGTTGGTCCATTTTTGGTTATCGCACTCATTAGTTTACTAAGCTTAAACAAATTTACTCCTTACTACATTAAATACCCTCAATGTAGCATATTTATTGGGCATACTTTACAAAACATACCGAATTAGCTCGATATTCTACTAGTTCGACCCACGATTCGGATAAATCATGTTCTTATCTTGATATAACAACTAATAATATCTTTGAATAATAATATTTGAGGAGTTATTGATATCTTTGACTTGTTTTTAATATCTTCATATCTATGCCAAAATAGGTTGGCTCTTAGCCGATCCACCGACCCACTAAATGAGTTTTAAGATTTTAACGGTGTGGATTTTAATTAAATTATTTTTAAATAAATATAAAGTTATTTAGTATAAAAGTTTTAATTTTATTTCGGTCTTCATTTTAACTTATTGGATTGTATTTGTTTGAGATTAATTGTTTTGAAATTAAACATTTCAAATTTTAACCAAACAATAATATGAAAGGTTAGCAATTTTTTATATATTTACATAAAAACATTTGATTCCAATTATTTGTGTAACATTTAGATATTTTCAGGTTCTGATCCGATGGTAATGGAAGTAACTAAAATATGAAATGTTAACAAAACTTTCTATATTAAAAACAATATATAAACATTAATTTAATTTAACAAAACTAGCAAATCTAATTTGAAGAAACCTAAATTGTAACTAAAAATATTTGTTTTTTAAATGAAGAAATTGTTTATATATATATATTTCAATATTTGTTTTGTTTTTTTTAATTGATTATTTTTTTAAAATTTATTTACGAAATATAAATTAAATATATTTGCAAAACATATGTTTAAATATTTTATGAAATCCTTTAACAACAATAAAGAAGATACTGTGGTTTAAAGCTCTCTAAATATGCTAAATTCAATACAAAGAAGACTTGTCATCTGACATCACCACAATCAATCTAGCATGTTCAGCAAACTCCCGAACACTATCACACCCAGGAAATGTTCTTTTCTATTATAAAAAATCTTACACAACTATATTCCTATTGACTATATCTTTCGAAAAAGAAAATTCAACATAGTTATTAAATGCCAATTGTGTAACTTTTTCGAAGACATAAATCATCTTTTCATTTCTTGCAGTTATGCCTGAAGCATTTGGGGCTACTTTCCCGACTTATTCAAGGCGAGAATTTACAATTTTATGACTGTTGCTCACATGACCAGAAGCTGGTTATGGTCTACTAAACATAAAATCCATTCCATGACTATTATTCCTCCTATTATATTTTGAGTCATTCGGAAGAATATAATAATGTTAAGTTCAAAGGAAAATCTGCCTCTTCTTCCTGTCTATTAACTATATTAAATCCATTATTTGTAACCTTGATGCAACTAATAGTTTTAAGCCTATTCATTGGACTAACGACTTTAATTTTCTATTGATATAGAATTCTTATCATTCATCAACTGTAAAAGGAAGCTAAGCTAACTTACCTCAATTGGTCAACTCATAAACCTAGTAGACTCAAAATGAACACAAACTGCTCCTATCTTAGAAATGGTGATTATAATGACGCTATTTTAATCAGAAACAACTCATGAGACATTGTTCATGGTGCCAACTTTCTCTATAGTAAACTTTCCCCAATTGTGGTCGAGTCCAAATCTCTTCTTAAACGACCTTGTCATCTGTAAATATAATAGTTGGATTCATGTAGATATATAAGTAGATTAATTAATTTTTGTCAATCTTATTGCTCGTGGTAACTTCCTTTGACCCTTATCTCCCTTAGGAAAATAAACTAAAAAAAACTTCAATTAATTGTTACTTGAACTTACTAGCCAAAAATAAAATGAAGAAATCTTCAATTATATCACTAGCCTAATCACAACAGAATGAAATGCAATGGTAATAGTTGTTTCACCTAAAGCTGAGATCCATGGTATTGTTAATAATTTAAGTGTCAATTGTGAAAGAGGATTTGATGAATTTAATGGAAAATTAACATTGTTGGTTTATTATATATAAGTATTTAAATGAGGCTATAACAATAATATTTAAGCAGCAATATGTCCCAAGTAGAATTTATACAACTGATATTTATCTAATTTATAAAGTAGAAAACCCTAAATTATAGAAGGAGTACAAACCTATTAACATGTGCATTATGTTCAACAAAATTATATCAAAGATAATCAACAACATGATTCATACTTTGTTTCCTATAATAATATTAGTAGAACAAGATGGTTTTGTGGAAGAGATATGTATTCATAATAATACACTTCTTGCTCAAGAAATTTCTTACGTAATCAACAAAAATGTTTGAGGTGGAAATATCATGACTAAATTGATACGTCGAAGGCATTTGATATGCTCTCACACCAGTTTATAACCAGAACTATGAGTTCCTTTGGTTTTAATAGAAAATTCCTAAACCTGGTCTTGAAAAGTGTCAACAATATCAGGTAGTCTATTATTGTCAATGTAGAGTTACATTGGTTTTTTAATCTAACAAGGGACTCATGCAAGGTCATCCTCTATCACATACCCTCTTCATTATAGCTGAAGAGTACCTTATAAGAGGAATTAAAAGAACTTTTGAAAAAAGTTGGGAACTAAGGTTTAAAACAATGAGCGATCTCACCATTCATTGTCTATCGTTTGCGGATGGTTTCATTATATTTACCAATAGTTCATTTCAAAATGTGAAGAATATATGTGACTTCATTAATCAATACCAAGACAGATCAAGTCAGTGTATTGATAAATACAAGACTAAATTCATCACTACAACAAAGATGTTAATAACAAAAGTCGAATCTCTTGAAAATATTATTAGATTTAAGCATAATCTATTGCCTATCAAGTATTTGGGGATCAAAGTTCACACAAACAACATAATTGGTAATTATGATGAACTGGTAACCAAAATCAGAAAGAAAATCGTTTAGTGGGACAATAAACTACTTTCATTTGGAGGCATGCTAACTCTAATCAAGTCTGTTCTATCTACCATCCCTTCCCATCATCTTCAAAGTTGTTATCTACCTAAAACTGTGATTCAAAGAATAGAAAGTTTGTGTAACAAACATTTTAAGGGTTCTACTAAAACCAAAACTGCCAACAACTGGTCAAAATGACATAACTTGTGCAAGTCATATGAAGAATAAAGGTTGAATATCATAAGTCTGAAAGATCTTTAAACAATTCACTCTTGTAAGTTATGGTTTAAATTCAGGTCTTATGATACACTATGGGTAAGATATATGTACTTCGTTTACTCCCAAAACAAGTAACTACTAGGAGATATAAAATTTGGAAAAAACTTTTAAGGGTTAGAGACCTAGCTGAAAACTTCATCTACTGGAAAATAGGTAAAAATAATGTTAACTTCTGGCTTGAGAGATGGTGTGACCGTCATCCTCTAATCCAACTTTATTCTTAAGAATAAAAAGCATAATACAACATAGATAAATAAAAAACTATTGGTTAGATGGGGGCCTAAAACTTGGATAAGCTAAAGAATACAGTTTTTTCATATACTATCTCAAAAGTTATGAAAATAAAGTTGGACAACTCAAGAGAAGACACTATCAAATGATCAATATCTCTGGAGGAATCTACCACACAAATGACATATGAAATAACATTAAACTTAAAGTAAATAAGTTCATTTAAAAAATTATATATATATATATATATATAAAATGGAATTCTATAACCCTAAAAATTGCCTAATTTTATTATTATTTATATGGTGATTCTTTATAAAATATTTAATTATATTAACAAATTTAATTTTTATTTTTATTTATGAAATTGTATAGTATCGGCTGCAACGCGTGGTAGATCGGCTTACTTCCATAAAATCTCTACATATCAAAACCTGAACCTTTTTGAACAACTAGGTTCACAAACACTAAATAAAAACCCAATTGTTTTACAATCTGAAACGTGGCCCGATTTCGCCCTCAATAGTGAATTACTCTGGTCCCACACTCCTCTGTCTCTGTCTGCTCAAAACCTTGAAAATCAATTTTCATGGAGCAACCTCTCTTTTCCACAAAATTCACTTACAAAATCGAACAAATCAAATCTAATACTACTTTCTATAAATGGAAGAGACGGATCCTCGAGTCCCAGCAGTAAAACAAGAACCCATGAAGTCGGAATCGGCCTTCACAGACTCTCCTAACTTCAACCACGATGGTTGCGGACCCTCTTCAGCCGCCGCCGCCGTCTCCGAAGGAGAAGAATCTGAGTTGGATAACGATTTAGTGTGTCCAATTTGTATGCAGATTATAAAAGACGCGTTCCTCACTGCTTGCGGCCATAGTTTCTGCTACATGTGTATCATTACTCACCTCCGTAACAAGAGTGATTGCCCGTGCTGTAGTCACCACCTGACTAGCAATCAGCTGTTTCCTAATTTTTTACTTGATAAGGTTCACTTCAACTTTTTGTTATATAATAGTCAGGTAGCTATGCAATAGGAGTTGGAGTCTAATTAGGTCTTTAGATTTAATTGTTTTATGATATATTACTCTCTACCATTTCTAGCCTGGACATAAATTGATTTTGGAATAGCTTAAGTTTTAAAATGTTATGGCTCTAGAGAGGATCTCTAATCAATTAATTCTTAACCTTAGATACAGTTGCTTAGTCCCAATATGAATGCCTTAGATTTTGAGGATTCTTCTAGTCTCCCAAGTGGTGACAGCTGGTCATAGCACACACAATGGGCTTCTCCTATTCGAGAAGGAGAGCCCTCTTTAGGTCTCCGAGGGCTTGGGTTTGATTCTGTATAAGCCATAGGATCTCTTACAATAATTGGACGATGGGCGGCATGTGTTCCCAAAAGAGACCAAGCGATTTGCTCCCCTTGTTGTTTTTCATTTTGGACTGAGTTTATATTTAGAGTTTTTTTCATCGGCTGAGAATTCAGCTCAGACCGTTGCGTTGGGAGTTCAATGTTAGTTACAAGCAAATAGCTTGTTGTACTAATATGAAGTGGTCGTGGCTTTGTTTCATTGCTCATTTTAGTTTCTAAAATCTTTAGCTTCACGTAAAGTATTTTTGTGTTCCTTATGCTACTACTACTGAAGTACAGTACAATGGTTTTGATTGAGTTATATAATCACTGTTTGGTATCTAAATGTTTAAAGATAGTGAATGGCTGGGCAAAAGAAACCTATGAACTTGTATTCAGTTTTTACATGCATACAATATGGTAACATTGTTTATGGTATAATCATATATTTTGTAATAAATTCAAGCTTATACAATTTTTTTTGTCCTACGTTTATAGTTATTGAAGAAGATTTTGTCTCGGCAAATATCAAAAACTGCATCTCCTGTGGATCAATGTGTTCAGGCTTTGCAACAGGTCAGTTTTTGTCTGATCATGCTGCCTCTTTCTTTGTTATGTCCTCAGTTTTGTTCTTTTGCTGTTCTGTCTTGAGAGTAGTATTTCTCAAAATCATTTGAAACAATAACTTGTCTCGTTTTATTCGTGTAATCTTCTCACTAAAGAGTGACACTTCACTTGTTACTGGACAGGGTTGTTCGACGTCTGTTAAGGAGATGGACAACCTCTTGCGAATTTTGGTTGAGAAGAAGAGGAAAATGGAACAGGAGGAAGCTGAAAGAAATACGCAAATACTGTTAGAATTTATGCATTGTTTGCGGAAGCAAAAGACCGATGAACTAAAGGAGGTTAGTGGCATTAAGTTTCACTTGTTTATTAATTTGTCTTGGTTGGATCATGGTTGTATATAACTGATAAGGGACATTTTAGTCTGCAACCGTGTCACTCTCATTTAAAGTCGTCTTCTTAGAATCAAGTTTAAGAACTTAAAACAATCTATATTTCTTATAATGTAACTTATAATTATCAATCACAAAACTCTTTGATTTACAATTTAAGAATGACAAAGTAATGCATTCATTAATGAATATTTGATTTCTCGTCTCTAATTCTTCTTTAGGTACAAGCTGATCTTCTGTATATCAAAGAGGACATAACTTCTGTTGAGAGAACTAGAAGCGATTTATGTCGTACAAAGGACAGACACTCTTTGAAATTGCGGATGTCTGGAGATGAACTAAGTGCAAGAAAGCCATTTTCTTTATCATCTGATAGGAATCATAATGTAAGAGGAAGGATGACTGCAGGAAATAATCGAAACCGGACGGTTGACGGAACACCTCCGTTGACCTTTCACGGACTTCAAAGAAAGGATGCTTTAAGCGGGCCGGACTTACCTAACCTATCATCTATATCTATGGCAAGAAAAAAACGGATTCATGTACAGGTATCTATGTGGCTTTGCATTTTCATTTTGACTTTTTAGTACGTGTATGCGATGTATTATTGTTCGTACCATGTATGATACTGCTATCTGAACATAAACTTTTGGTTCATCAAGAAAGAGCAATTCCGGCATTAGATTTTCAGTTAACTATAATTCTATATTGTGGTCATTGGTCAATGTTCACCTCTATGGGTGCCCTCACTCCAAGAATCGTTACGGTTTTTGGTTTGTGTCAATTAAATGTAAGACTGAGGAAATCTCGGTCATCCCGTAAAAGTGGAACCCCCAATCTGTTGGCATAGTCCAAAGACCACATATTTTTCAATAACTATAGATAACCTAGGGACAATTTCAGAAGCTTTATTTGGATCCCGGTTGTTTGTATCTATACGCTCTTCCGGCAACTTACAATTAAAGCTTTTCACAATGTAACAGCGGAATAACTCTAAATAAACAAATATTTTAAAGAATAGGTATGTTGGCAATGGTCGTACATCTCTGTAGTACTTTTGGTTATGTGAAATGTTCTATTGACTGACAAAATAAAATTTATATTTTCTTGCAGTTTAGTGATTTACAAGAATGTTACCTGCAAAAAAGACGGCAGGTGGAAACCCAACCGCTTATTAGACTAGATAGTGAAAAGAATTCCATGCAAAGAGGGATTTATAACCGCGGTCTCTCTGACTTTCAGTCCGTATTAACTTCCTTTACACGTTACAGGTATGGATGAGAATAGTTCTTCAAGAATGGGATACCTTTTGGAGTAAACTATTCCTAATTATTTTTTCTTTTGATTAAATTTTGAAATTTTCAACTGTTCACCGTTCATTTGGTAGCTTAACTAAATTTTCTGTACTATTTGAAACAGTCGTCTGAGGGTTATAGCAGAACTTAGGCATGAGGATCTTTTTCATTCATCTAATATAGTATCAAGGTGAGTCCTCTAATTTGGTAGATGTGGCAATGATAAATTATTAAACAAATATTGCTATTAAGTATTAATATTAGCATTGCAAGAGTTAAGTTGATCGGCATTCTATGTAGTGTGTTTCTTAGTTCTATTATAAGATCTAATTAATCCATTTTATATTGCAGCATAGAGTTTGATCGTGATGATGAATTGTTTGCCACTGCTGGTGTCTCCAGACGTATCAAGGTTTTTGACTTTGCTGCGGTAAGTGTAACATTCGTTTAGAGAAGTGTTTGTACAAGGACATGTTTACTGTGCGAATGATAATATATATGTGTGGGTAATATGAAAGAATAATGGTAAATAAAGTATGCGGTGAAACCTACATTCTTTAAAATCTTTTGTTTTGAATGACTTTTTAATGTAGTTGAAGTATTTAATAATGTATTTTTACGTTGTGTAATCAATGCAAGGGGGTATTTTTCATAAATGTTTTGCAAGGATATGTAAAGTCTGCTCCGGGTAGTTTACAAAGTGTCCATATATCCCTGCTTCTCTCGTTTAGTATGTTTGGTCAAATGATACCTCTTTAATCATCATTCAGTTAGTAATGCCCGCTGTGGAGATACAAAGATTTTCATACTAATGGTTGACTCCGATCAAATATGATCTGTCAATATGTTGCCTTCGGTCTTATCTAGTCCCTCCATCCCATAATCCCTCCATCCCATAATAGATGTCTTTTAAGGTTATGCACAAGTATTAAAGTCTGCATAGGTTTTTGACTTCTGTTTGCTTGATAGATTCAGTTAAATGTTGCCTCTTTAATTTATTAATACTTTACTGGTGCCCTATCGTAGAAATACAAAGTTTTTTTTTCTATATATGATCGCTCAAATGTTGCCTTCAAACAACATGTTTTGATTATAAATCATTGCCACTTTAATGTCTTATAGGTTGCGAATCAACCTTCTGATGTACATTGCCCTGTTGTGGAGATGTCTACCCGTTCTAAACTGAGCTGTTTAAGTTGGAACAAGTTTAATAAGAGTCATATAGCTAGTAGTGATTACGAAGGAATAGTAACTGTTTGGGACGTAACTACTCGTCAGGTAAATATTAAATTATTACGTTCCTTGTTGTATTGACAGAGATTACCCTGTTGTATTGACAGAGATTATCTGTTGATACCCATCTATTATCATATGACAGAGTCTAATGGAATATGAAGAGCATGAAAAACGTGCTTGGAGTGTTGATTTTTCACACACCGAACCTTCAATGCTTATTTCTGGTAGCGATGACTGTAAGGTATTATAAAATATTTTCTCTGAATTTCTAGTCAGTTTTGATTTACTACATACATACATATTAAAAACCCAACAAAAGATTTATGCTTCTTGAAAGCCTATATAGTTTGTAAGTCCTTAAATTGTCGGCATTATGTATAATAAAGATTTCCTACCTCGATTAGTTATATCCTCATTAGAGCCTGGTATATATTACTGGTTTCACACGCTATTGCTAAATTTACTCTAGTCAAAGCTGTGAAGCTTACTATCTTATGCATCTTTTATGGATAATTATCAGGTAAAAGTGTGGTGTACAAACCAGGAAGCTAGTGTTCTAAATATCGACGTGAAAGCAAATATATGTAGCGTCAAGTATAATCCTGGATCTAGCAACTATATTGCGGTACGTGTCTTACAATCTCACGTATAAACAATGGGTCCCACATTTTTCTTTGCTATAAAAACCCTACTGTATGCGCTGTTTTTTTCCAATTAAGTTTCCCAACTATAATCCTGGATCTAGCAACTATATTTCTAGTCACATAGAAACTGCTATCTCCTAATGGATTGGATGAGATCTACGAATATGTATAGGGGTGGTCCTCAGCCGAATAGTTCGAGTTCGGCTCAAATTCTTTTTTGGATTCGAATTAATATTCACCCTGAATTCAAGTACAATATATTATCCCTTAGATATTCGTAAATCTTACGATTCTATATTGTACCTGAATTATTCGCAAAATATTCGATATAATTTAACTTAACCATAAAATAACCTCCTAATTTTATCTAAAAATAATTTGAAGTTCAAAATAAATAAAAGAAAGAAAGATAAAAAAATTTGTGAAAGTAGATAAAATTAATTTGAGTGTTATTGATTTTTTTATCCCATAGTATGCTTTTTGCTTTAGATGAAAAAATAGAATTCGACCCTAGCTGAATCCAAACCAAACCAGAATATTTTTTTTTGTCGAGCTGAGCTCGAGCCTAATTCGATAAAATAATATATACTTAAAAATTGACCTTAACTCTAAGATAACTCAAACTCGACCTGAGCCACTCCAAATTTGACGTGACCTGAGCTCGGATTCCCAATCATTTGGTTCAGCTTGTCTCAAATCTAACCTTATGCATATGCAACTTTAATAACTTTGTTTTTTAAAGTTCTATTGCATTTCGTCTCGAAGGGTTGCATTATCCACTCTGTACCTTGAAAAAAAACTCATGATTCAAGAGTAAATTTTTTGGTCACTAACTTTATGATATTATCTATTTTGGTGATCAAATTTTCCAAGACTAACAATGAAGTCATTTAATGATACGATCTTTGACTATTTGGATCCTATAACAGAAAACTTTTAACTAGTCCAAACTTGAAAATGTGACACACTAACCAGACATCTTTGACTATTTGGATCCTATAACAGAAAACTTTTAACTAGTCCAAACTTGAAAATGTGACACACTAACCAGACATCACATTACCGTATATACTATAACGTGTCATGCCAATTATATCTTCAAAATAAAGAAAATCATAGAAACTCAATTCTTCAATGAAAATGTAAAATTTTAAAAAAATACCAAGACAAACTTTTTTACTAGATAAACGAAATAGCAAAGCTGCAAATACCTTGTAGGTTTTTTTTAGGGGTTTTGAGCTACTTTGTAATGATTACTTTGTTTCAACTTTTTCTAGCTTGCTTAATAAAATGCATATATAATTTTTTGAATTTGAGCAGGTTGGTTCAGCAGATCATCACGTACATTATTATGATCTAAGAAATACTAGTCAACCGCTCCATATGTTCGGTGGGCATAATAAAACTGTTTCGTATGTGAAGTTTTTGTCGGCTGATGAGCTTGCTTCTGCATCTACAGACAGTACACTGCGGTTATGGGATGTGAACTATCATGTACCAGTACGTATTATAATTTCAAAATACGTTTATAATTGTTTCATCATAAAAAGATTAGAAAGTAATCGACCAACTTTATTAAGTTGATTTACTTTCGATCTAATTTTATGAAGTAGACTCAGTTCATGGATAATAAGCTCTAATGGAGCTGGCAACAATGTACAGCTTATGCAATATGCTTATCTTTTCAATGGTTGTTGTTACAGGTTCGTACATTCAGAGGTCATACAAATGAGAAGAACTTTGTGGGTCTCAGTGTAAACAGTGAGCACATTGCCTGCGGTAGTGAAACAAATGAAGTATACGTCTACCATAAGGTATATAAGAGCACCCACTAGTAATTCTACCCTTGGAGCAATTATTTCAACATAAAATGTTTATTTTCAATCTCCAATGTCATTTATAATGACTTTTATGATCCTCCATAACCTAACTAAAACTCGTTAATTTCATGCATTGTTGTTGCCCTTTCAACTAACGGAAGGTTTGGATTCTTTTTAGGAAATTTCCAGGCCAATCACTCGGCATAGATTTGGTGTAGCAGACGTGGAGGAAGTTGATGAGGAGACAGGTTCTTATTTCATTAGTGCCGTGTGCTGGAAGACTGATAGCCCAACCATGTTAGCGGCCAACAGTCAAGGAACGATAAAAGTGCTCGTACTTGCAGCTTGAACAAGTTGAGAAAATTGTAACAGGGAATAAAAGCGCTAGTATTTGCAAGTTTGAATGAGTTTAGAAAATTGTAGCTGGAGGGATTTTATCATTATATGTATATAAGTAGTATACAGAAAAGGAGGACAAATAAGTATGTCCTGAATCATTTAGTTGAGTCAAGTATTGGTATGTCATATACAATATGTTTACATAGGGAATTACTTGTAATTTGTTTAAAATCTACCCTGTTTTAATATCTCACTGTAAAAGATATTGAAGTTGAAAATCAATATATACCTATACCAATACCAATATATGACATGACAATAAACATTGTAAATTTGAATAGTTAATAATATTGTTTTAAGTTGCCATTTGTATTTGTTTTTATTATATCGTACTAATATATAGTACCCCATAAATGCAAAGGGAAAGTAAGATAAAAAACCAACGAACCTCATTTTCATATATAAATATTAGAAATATTTATTTAATTCATTTTTATATATAAATAGAAAGATTTATTTAATTTTTAAGATCATGCATTTTTTTTCTTTTCCTTACTTTGACATGTATAAAAAAATATTGCGACATTTCATAGAAGAATAAAAATATTTATATAATAATGCATCATTCGTATATAATACACGCAAAATCTAAACACTTTAGAAATAAGAAAAGTAACCTCGAATAAATAATGCATTTGATTCAAAAATAGAATATAAAATTTGTATTGGAAAAAAAATTGTTCACGGAAAAATAAGAACCACCATCCCTACGGTGGATTATTAGTGATATAAAGATAAAATATATTCCACTTCTATTAAAAATAATAAAATATTTTTGAGATGGTAAATATGTAATATTTTTATTAAAAGCTTTATTATTTTTATAAACTATTTTTTTTTATGATTTTTGTGAACATATCTCTACTAATTTTGCATGCTATTTTTTTTTATCATTAGAGATTGAATAAATCTCTAATATTTTTGTTTGCTATTTTCATTAAATACTTAATATATACTATCATTTTTGTTAAAGATTCATACTACTTTATTTGTTTACGATTTTTGTTAGGTCGGTCCTACATCTATCATCTAGTTTTGATGGATGCGAGACCGGTGTAGGGATGGTGGTTCTTATTTTTCCGTGAACAATTTTTTTTCCAATACAAATTTTATATTCTATTTTTGAATCAAATGCATTATTTACTCGAGGTTACTTTTCTTATTTCTAAAGTGTTTAGATTTTGCGTGTATTATATACGAATGATGCATTATTATATAAATATTTTTATTCTTTTATGAAATGTCGCAATATTTTTTTATATATGTCAAAGTAAGGAAAAGAAAAAATATATTTATTTTAGAGATCCACATATCTTGTCTAGTCTATGAATAACTATAAAAAAAATTGACTCTGATGAAGTGATGAAATCTATAATCATTGGATTTTTACTAATTAAAAAAAACAAATCATTTTTTAAAAACCTATTTCTAACTAGGCTCAAAATTTTAGTCAAATAGATAGATGATCTCTCAATATGAATATACTCGAAAAAGAACTCATTTTAATAATAAAGAGACTAAAAAAGTACATACCTAATTTTTTTATCCGTTCTTACATGTACTCTATCGTGGAAAAATACAAAAAAATGTTTTTACTCCCAATCATGATTGAAACATATAAAAAACCTAACATGGTAGGGTTTTCATAAATAAAATTCATAATATACTTTTTAATAATGAATATTCAAAATTTGAGATAAATGGATGACACTTTAAAATATCATGTAGGTAGATGCGACACCAATGATAAGTAAAAGAAACAAAATTAGCAAAAACATTTTCATCAAAGACTCAATATATCTCTAGTATCTTCATTAAAAACTGATTTTTTTTGTATTTTTTTAATATATCTCTAACATTTACATTAAAAACTGAATATTTTTACAATTTTCATTATATAACGTAACATTTTCATTAAAAACTATATATTTTTGCAAGTTACATTAGAGAGTGAATATATGTATGGTATTTTTATTTGTGATTTTCATTAAAAAGTGAATATATCTCTAGTATTTTTTGTTTGCTATTTTCATTATGTATGTATTTCATTTTTATTAGAGATTCATCATCCTCTTCTTTTGTTCTTTTTTTTGTTTCTGTTTTTTTACATACGGCCACATCTATCATCTAACTTTGGTAGATGTGAGACAAAGTATAATATAATTTTTAGTTAATAAATGTAGGTATAAATGAAAGGCCTTTTTAAAAAATAAATGCGAAACCAATAACAAATACGAAACATGATACATGAGGACTAGTGATAAATGCTTTAAAATTTAAAATGGTCTCTACTAGAGTAAATTTAGCAATAGTATATAATATATACATCTATCTAACGAGAACATGACCGATCCAATAACGCATAAGATAGATAGTGTGAAGGCCTAATTGCAAAACCTAATTTCACCACCAAAGATTTGATATTGATTGTAAGAAATCATTATACAATTTATCACAAATGGCTCAAGCACATAACAAAATATATACCTGACTCTAAAGAGAACATAACTAACCTAGGTAGAAAATCTTTATTATACATGCACATAACAATATATATATATATATATATATATATATATATATATATATATATGATTACTCTAAAAAGAACATAACTAACCTAGTAGGAAATCTTTATTATACATGAAACCAACCATTTAAAGACTTACAAACTATAACAGTTTTTCCTATATTCAGTTATAGAGTTTAGGATTTGATTCAATCTTTATGATCTGTAGTCTTACTCTTATGTAGTTGCTGTGGCTGGTGTGATTTAAGTTTTTTTAATATTTGTTTTGGGTAAAGAATTTGTTTGAATCTCATAAAGTGGTGTTTACGATTGGAACCTTTATAGCATCGGTTGCTATAACTTGGGTTGGTGAGTTTTGTTTCTTTTTCTTATACTAGTCGATTTTTATTTGTTTAGTAACTTATATAGAAATGGTGTCTTGAATTTTTTTCTTGTTTAGTAACTTATATAAAAATAATATCCGAAGAAAGAGAGTTCTTTGTTGCTATGGTTATGTATATTTGGCCTGAATTTTTTTAGTGAATGTTGTGAAATTAGATTAAAAGATATGTTTATGTTTTGATTCAAGAGATTCCAAGGAGAGACAATATGAATATGAAAAATATCATATCTTCCGTCTCAAAATCTAGGAAGACTATAATCGTGGGCCCTATATATAAAAAAAATCTTCTACTATTATCCAAATGGACCTAAAAGATATCTCTCATTAAAAAAAATCTATATCTAAAATGATAAAGAGAATTTATATAAAGGCCAACATTATATTAATGTTTATAGTAATACACGCATTATATTAGTCGCTCTTTAGTTATTAACACTCTCCCATACTTATGATGGAGAATCATTGTATACCTATTAAAGATAGTAAATCAATATACTCTAAGGTTAATGTAATATAACCATTGAATTCGTTTAATATGATTTTCAATCTCCCTATGTTATTTTCAATTTTATAGATGTGATTTTTTTATATCAAAACAACTTTTGTAAACTAGAAAATTTGATTTAGTTTATTGGAATAAAAAGTCTAAAACTGAAGTTTGATTTTATTTTATTTGAAAACAATTTAGCACATTTTATTTGAAAACAATTCTGAATATTAAATTTTGTATCTTTAAATAATATAAACCGCTTTTCTTCCCTTTGATTTGTAAATTGCAACTCAAGTTACCACCAAAACACAAAAGCATTTTTTAACCACGAAATTAAATTGCAAACTCAAGTCACAACCAAACACAGTGCACATGACAAAATGTTTAACATTGCCGAACACTATATGATTATTAATTCAAATTTTCAATTTTGATTTTGATAAAATCTAATCCAAAGTTTTGTTTATTTTCCTATTCTTTTTCTTTTTTTGTTTTCTTATCTTTCCTAAGAAAAACTATTTACTTTTGTTTGAATTTAAAATTCTTAAAAAAAACACTTGCAATCAAAGCTCCATTTTCTACAGGTTGCGATAGATTTTGTAACCACGTACCAATAAAATCTAAGTAAAAAACAAAATATATCTAACAAAACTAGTAATAATAAAAAAACTTTACATTTCCTATTAGATCATTCTGCTTTAATGTTGGATAAAGTAAATAATATTCTTAGCCGAACACAACATAAAATGTCTCAATTTCTTTCTCTATACAATATTAGTATTTCTGTAATTACTCTACTTTGTTCATATTTATGCACCCAAGGCTTAATTGTGAATTATTATTTTGGAAAAAGAAGCATGTCTCTATTCTTCTTTCTCAAGAACAATACTCCTATTTTCCATTGGCTCGATCTTCGTTGCCCAATGAAAGACGAAGAAACTTCATCAACTACAATCCTGACTACCAAGCCATTTTCTTCATCTAGAAACCTGGACGCAATACCTCCGCTTGTAAAGAAAACGCAGTTCTTGATAGATGATGAATTTCATTTTCTTAGGGAATCATCTCTTCATGCACCTTGCAACGTTTCTTCTTTGAGAAATAGAAATCACTCTCCTTGGTTGATTGGAGAGAACACCAATATGGTAAGAAATCCTACATTCGAGGAATCAAACAAGCCTAAACAGATTTCCGGGTATCGGTCTGTTTCATATGTAGAAACTATTAAACCCAGAATCAAAGATTTTCAACACACCAATGTATCGGTTTCTTACAAAAATGACCACCCAATCATCACATTTGAAGCAAAGGACAAAAAATCCTTGATCAATCTATCCAAGCACACCTTAATTGGCAAATTTGCCACTGGGAAACCAACAATGGAAACAATCAAAAGCTTATTGGGGAAGTTTAAGTTCTCTGGCAACTTCAGTATTTCTGTATGGGATTACAGGAATATTTTCATCGAATTTAATGATATGAAGATTTCAAGAAACTATGGTCTACGAATGTCTGGGTTGTTAGCAGTAAAACCATGAGACTCTTGAAGTGGACACCCCAGTTCAATACCAACCTTGAATGTTCCTTCACTCCAATCTGGGTTTCTTTGCCAATCTACCCGAATTCATGTTTAACGAATCCACGATCGGAGAAATTGCCAATTTTCTAGGAACTCCTTTAAAGATCTGGGTCCTTGCAACCAATAGAGCCAAGCAGAATTGTTGTAGAATATGGGTCAAAATTAATATATCTAAGCATTGGATCAGAGGGTTTTGATCAAGTTTGGTGAGGAAGATAGTTTCTAGGCTCATGTTATTTATGATAAACTTCCTAGCTATTGCAAAAAGTGCTCCCATATTGGTCATTTAAAAGACAATTGCAAAAAACAAACTACTGAAGCTACTAAAGTCAGTTCTAATCCAAGCAGTAGCCCTACCAAAGATGGTGAGACTAATAACAAGCTTAAATCCATCATTATCAGCAAAGAGACAACCAACTACAATATAAATATCAATGAAAACAAAGGTACATCAGAAGTAGAAACTACCAACCAGTCTTACAATGAGACTATCCAAGAAAATTAAGAAGCCTCTTCAAACTCTATCATTCATGCTTCCACCACTTTTCCTAAAGACTCTGAGATCATAGTTGTCTTGAGAACCATTGAAAGAAGAACTTTATACGAGCACGTTACTTCTGAAGATCAGAATTCTCCTAGAAAATGTTGGCAGTCTCGTGAGTTCTCCTATTAAATATAAAAAAGATACTGAATTCAAGAAGATTAAGACAAGGGGGAATAAAAAGACCAAAATCTGGAATACTAATGGGCCAACCTCTTCTAAGCTTATCAAGCTCAAAAGAGCCATTAAAATCTCTTCAGTTAATCAATGACAATAACCATCTTGAGTTGGAATGCTAGAGGATTAGGCGACAAGCATACTATCCAAATTCTTAAATCTCTTATCAAGTCTTCTAAAGCAAGCTTTATTGCTATTCATGAACCCTTCATCAAAGCTGAGAACCTTCTAACTATTGCTAATAAACTAAAATTCAGTGGTTTAATGAGCAATATCAACAACAAAATATGGATTTTTTTGCAGCAAAATTATAAAGTGGAGGCTGTTTTTCATGAGGACGAGATTCTGCACCTCAAAGTTCTTCATCCTTCTCTTGATAAAGAATTCATGGTCTCAGTTGTTTATGCCAAGTGCATAAGAGAGCTCAGACTGTCACTTTGGAATATTCTTAGGTCCATTGATAACCCTTCCAAAGAGTGGATAATCTTTGGTGATTTTAATACCACTATTAACCTCTAAGAGAAACTTTCTTGTTCTACAAATAATCTGCGAGGGATGGATGATTTTAACAACCTGATTATGGATTGCAACCTTCAGGATGCTGGCTTCACTGGTTCCAGATTCACCTTGTCAAATGGCAGAAAATGGAAACGATTAGACCGAATTTTATTCAATAACTCTTGGATAAATTAATTTGATTCAACTACTATGAACCACATAGCTAGAAACTACACTGACCATTGTCCAATTTCTATCATCATTTCATCTAGTCTCGAGAAATTCAAGCATTTTTTAAGTTTTTAAACATGTGGGTATTACACCCTGAGTTTATGAAGGTTGTTAAGGATAGTTGGTCTGATGGAATTGAAAGAAGTGATAGTAATCATGTAAAGAATTTTTGGTTTAAATAAAAAAAATTAAAGTCTGACTTGAGGGAATGGAACAAGAATGTTTTAGGTAACATCTTTGATGCTATAAAAAGCTCAGAAGAGGAAATCAAATTCAGAGAAATTAACCTTCAAGATTCTTTGTTCGCTGAAGATAAATCTCTTCTTGAGGAGGCTAAAAAGAATCACATTCTGTTGCCTGACATAAAAGAGTTATATTGGAGACAAAAGTCATATTCAGCCTGGCTTAATGATAGCGACATAAACACTGCTGCTTATCATAATTTTGTGAAGAAAAGGGCTGAAAAGAACAAGATAAACAGAATCAAAGAAGGAGATCAATGGCTTACTTCAAAGGCTGAGATTAGTTCCTCTGCTGTCCACTATTTTCAATCACTCTTAGCTCCTGGTTTGGGTGATGAAAATTCAACTGATTTAATGGATGTGATACCCAAGCTTGTCAAGGATGATGACAACAACAGTCTTCTGGTTATTCCTGAAACCAATAAAATTCTTAGTACTATAAATTCCCTTAATTATGTTTGTGTTGCAGGACCATATGGTTTTAATGGAGAATTCTACAATAAATGCTGGCCAATTATCAGCTCCGATCTATGTCAAGCATTCCAGGTTTTTTTTAAAGGTTACACTCTTTCTACAGGCATCCAGGCCACTGCAATCTGTCTCATTCCTAAGGTGGATCACCCCAACACTTGGCAAGAGTTCAGGCCGATAAGTTTAACTACTATGACCAGTAGAGTCATTGGAAAAATCATTAACAACAGGCTTGTAAATATCTTACCTCATCTAATTTATGAGGAGTAATGGGCTTTGTGATAAGTAGAAGTATACATGAAATTATTCTCATTTCCCAGGAGCTCTGTTGTGATTTAAACTCCAAATGTAGAGGCGGTAATGTTATCCTAAAGACTGATATGGCCAAAGCTTTCGATAAGCTCAATCACAGGTTTATCTTCAAGATTCTGGACTTATTTGGATTCAATTCTAATGTGGTTTCTTTGTTCAGCAATTGTATTAGAAATGTACATTCTTCTATCATAATCAACAGTGAAATGAATGACTTCTTCACCAATAATCAAGGTCTGAGACAAGGAGACCCTCTGTCTCCTAGTCTCTTCATTTTGGAAGAAGAGTATTTAATCAGGGGCATTAAGAAGATTTCGATTGAGAATCCTAAAAGTAGATTCAAAGCTAGAGGTGATATCAATATTGTGTGTCTTGCCTTTGCTGACGATTTTATGGTTTTCAGCAATGGTGAAGCCTAAACTATCCAGGTAATCCAAAAATTTATGAGTCATTATCAGAGAGTCTCTGGTCAACTGATTAATAACACCAAATCCAAGATAATTGTTCCTTGCAACATGAAGAATCATGGAATAATAACCATTGAAAAGATCTTGAACTTTAAGCATACGAGATTAACTTTTAAATATCTGGGTTCCACCATTGCTGCCTCTACCAGGATATCTAACTATGAGGATATGGTTTACAAGATAAGAAACAAAATTATAGAGTGGGATAAAGCTTCTCTCTTGTTTGCTGGTAGGCTCACGCTGATCCAGTCTGTGCTATCATCTTATCCTACCTACCTCCTTCAACATACTAGTCTTCCAAGTTCTGTAATCAACAGAATTGAAAGACTTTTCAATAAAGTTTTATGGGGAAACAAATAAAATAAGCATACTATTACCTGGTCTAAGTGGGAGATGCTATGTAGAAGTCATGAGGAATGATGCCTCAATCTGAAAAAGCTGATCGATGTGCAACAAACTTACTCCCTCAAACTATGGTTAATTTTTAGAACTCGGAAATTGTTATGGGCTAAGCTTACTGCTTCCATCTACTGCAACAACAATATTCGTCATATTCTAGTCTCTTCTACATTAAAGAAATTGAAAATATGGGCTAGGATTATCAAAGTCAGGGACATTGCAGAAAACTATATTTTTTATGATCCGGGTTGTGGGAGCATGGATTTCTGGCTCGACCGTTGGTGTTCTGAAAAGCCTTTCATCCAATTCAGGGCTACTGATAACAAAAGTTGGTTGTGGGATGTTAACATAGACAATGTAAGCAGGTTTTGGGTGAATGGTACTTGGGATTCTGACAAGTTTAAATCATTAGTATCTGACACTGAAATCAACAAAATTAAAAGCATTACATTGTGTGATGCTCCTGATAAGATTCTTTGGTCTCTTTCCACTGATGGAACTTTTAACTGCAAAGAAACTTGGAATTTCATCAAGCAGAAGGGTAACAAATCCAATATTTATGCCAAAACTTAGAATGCTGTTACACCAAGGAAATGTTCTTTTCTTCTTTGGAGGGCTCTCTTCAACTGGATTCCATCTGATTCTGTCCTTCAAATGATGCGATTCCAGCTTGCATCCAAGTGTCAATTCTGTAGCAACATTGAAACTACTCACCATTTGCTCATTCAATGCTCTCATTCCTGGTCAGTTTGAGTCTTTTTCAGTTCCTTGTTAAAGATTCAAATCCTCCCTCACATGGATCTCCCTCATCTTATTTGAATGTGGTATTGGTCTACTTACAAGCAGTGTGACATTCACACAATCCTCCATGCTATTATTGTTTGGGCTATATGGTCAGCTCGAAACAAGAAGAAATATCTTGAACATAATGTGAACTTTTCCACTATCATCAACCACATCATTTTCATTCTGACTGGTCTTGACTCTCCAAATATTTTTAAAAACTCTCACTGGGGAAAGGACTTTAAAGCTTTCCTGTCTTTGGGGTGTGTCAACCACATTAGAAACTTCAACAAGCCTTTTTTTTCTAAGGTGGAAAAATCCTAAAGCCAACCGGTTCAAGTTAAATACAGACGGGGCTTGTCATAATAGTAAATGAACAATTATCATTGGATTTGGTAGAATTTACGGTATGGGAACTCCTCTAATTGATGAATGTAGAGCCCTCTTTGATGGACTTGGACTCTATCAAATGCTTCATATGGCTAACTTAGACATCGATATCGACTCTGAAATTCTGGTGAATCTGCTGCTATTCGGTAAATCTGCCTGGTATTTGGAGCCTATCTTGAACTGCTGCAAGAACCTCATCCATCCTTCCATGAGCATCAACCATATGTTTTGTGAACAGAACTTTGGAGCTGACTGGATTGCAAAGCATACCTTAAAGGAGGGTAAGGAGATGGATTTTAACCAAGACGATGCTCCTAATTCGCTGAAAGCGATTACGTTTCTGGAAAGCATGGACATTCGATATCTTAGATTATCGAGTGTTTGATGTTGTTCTTCGCTTCGTCTTTCTCGTTGCCTCAATAATCTAGTTGTTTTCGTTGTTTTTGGCTCTATTTCATCTTCTTAAGCTTACTTTATGTTTTTGAAGCCAACTGCTATATGCCCTTGTAATTATAAAAGTTTATCAATAAAAATAATCCACTTTTTTATTAAAAAAAGATGTTGGATAAAGTAATCATTATAATTCTTTTAGTTTAATTAGTTTTATATATTAAACAAAAATGTACAATGTTGAACATCAAACAAATATTCACATACTTCAATAAATGTATAATAAAATTCTATTAATCTAAAATTTGACGATGCAAAGACCATGTTTTACCATCTAGATAGATGTTACTGTAAAGTCATCGAACTATATAAATATATTGTATAAATAGTTTTATATTTTGAATAAGTATATATTTAAAGTTGATGTAGATGCAAAATCCACAAAAGTAACCTGTACTGCATTCCGTTAACAATGTGCAAAAATAATTTAAAAAAAAAAATATGTATTGCATCACCTCTACTTTGATTCGATTGATTATAATTTTTTATAAAGTTTAATTTTAGTTTAAATTTTGAGACTTAATCCTTCAAACTTTTGTAGTCATACAATGTAGGGATTATCTTATTTTAAGTTAGATTTCAAACTTATTCAAAATATGTTAATAAAAAACCTCTTCTGACAAATCCTGTTTGTTTAGGACAATAGTAATATTTTCTAGACTTTTTCTAATTTTAAACATTTTACATTTGAAATTGAATGATAAGACTTTCCAACTATATAGTATATATTAATATTTTTAATTTTTAATCAATTAAATTAATGTTGACAAACAAAAACGCTTTATATAAAATTACATAAATTTATGTGTGTTCTATGTTCTATTTTTATAAAAAGAATATAGTATATATTTAAAAAAAATATGCAATGCCCCAAATTTTGATAATGTCACGGTTAGTAGTTTAAATTTATCCTGACCGAAGTATTGAAACTAGAAAATAAGTTTGAAGACCGGGTACAAATTTTTAGTAGAAGATGAGAACAAAATTATGAGTAAAGTGATAAACAAAAGATTACGAGCTCTCATGTGAGGTTTTATTTATAGGAATTGCATAGCTTTTAAATCTTCAATAGATGAGAAAGAGCTAATATAAAAAATTTATTTTTAAACTAAAGATTAAATATTCTAATTCGACTTATTATTTTCTTAATTTTAGAAAATAATAAGTTTTTCTAATTTAAACTTATTGTGGAGAGATATGGTCACAAGTTAATCTTTTTTAATTTTTATTTATTTATTAGAGTTCATATAATTTACATATTTATCTTTTATGAATAACTCTTTTAGTACTTGTTGACTAAGTGATCGTGGAGTATAAATATATGATTAATAGGTAAAGTTGAACTCCTGGTTTTGAGATATGATTGCTTGATCATTTTTAATGGTTTAGATGTTGCTATTTTTATTGAACGAAAAATGTTTGGTTTGAAATATTATCATACGATTAAGCCATTGAATTATGAAATTGTTTGTGTGAGTAATTGACGTATTAGGGTAGCCAGATAGTGCCAAAGGACAATATGTTGATGACCTTAATTGGGACTGCCAACTATGAAACTTTTTTTTACGCAAAAGATCTTAGCTATAGTCCAAATAAGTTCTACTACATGAAGTCTGCAATAATTTAAATCGTGACCTAATCCATATAAGTAATCATTGATATGCTTAAGTCTAAGAAAAAATAGAAGAAATGTTTTGTGTTCGTGATCAAAGTGTGGGAGACATGTAACCATCTCTGATATTTGGCTGAGTAAGCGGAGTTAAAAAGATGAAAACTCAAGTATTGGTCTTAATTCGTCGAGGTTTGGAATTGATCATATCACAATATATTTACCCTTACAATATTTATCTTCATGGACTATTGGTCTTCAAATGATGGAATATTTAAGGTGAGCCCCTTGGGGCTAACATGAAAATGGGATACTCATCCTTTTATATGATGTCTTCTTCTTGAAACCTCCCGATCTATGTTCAAGGTATGAGAACTATTTTTTCCAAAAACACACACACAACTTCAATTTGCCCTTCGTGACCTCAATCGTAAAGAATATGTTCGATATTAGCACTAGGGTGGCGAGTTCCCAAAACCAACTTTTCTCGCCTCAATCCACTTTAAATCCCTCTATAGTCTCTACCAAGATTAAAGCTTCTTCCACTCATATCTCATTTAGTCGTGTCGAGGAATATTTTATAACAACTTAAAATCATATTATTAGAAATAAAACCGTATTTATCACTGATAGTAATTGGTTCCTCACCAGTTACAATAATGAGGTGACGAAAGTCTTGATCAACTATTACTCTAACCTTCTTGGCTCTAGGTCTCTCTCGGATTACATTGGACTTGCTCGTATCTCCTCACTTATTTTTGCTAAAGTGAACCCTAGGACCAATCCTCGATAGTCTGCCATGTTACTTGTGCTGAAATAAAAAAGTGTCATTTTAGTATTGATAACAGAAAATCCTCAAGGCTTGAAGGCTTCGATGCAGTTTTTTTAAGCATTCATGGAACCTCATCTGCAAAGACATATGTGATGAGATCTTAAGGTTTTTTAGTATGCGTCGTTTTGAGCCTTTTTGGAATTCATCCACCGATTCTTGTATCCCTAAGAAGGATTGTTCATCTTATTTCCAATGTGGTGTACAAGATTATTTCCAAGATTATAACCTAAATGACCAAAAAATCTTTCCCTTATCTTATTGACAATCTCAATTAGCTTTTGTAACTGATCGTAATATTACTGGAAAATATCCCCATGCCATAAATGTTGGTTATAGGCTTTTGTAAGGCCCTAAAAGCAACAATAAAATATCTGAGATAGCCAATATAGGCTCCACTCAGAATCTTTGTAAAAGTTTCAACTTAGGCCATAAATGTTGGTTTTATATGTATATATTCAAGTCTAAAAGGCTTTTCATCAATAAAATTTTTCTTTACTGTTAAAAAAATAACAATTTTGTTTAAAAAAATAGTATAAGACGATGGGATAAGGGATCAAGATTGTTTTTAGTATAATAATCATATAGAATATATAAATTTTTATAAAATAATTAAATTTTACAATTTTTAATATGTAAATAAATTTGTTTCGGTTTAAAGTTTTAAAAATTAGAAAATCGACGTGGTTCGTTGCAATTTAATATGGTGCATTAAATTTATCTTATGTTTTTTGGTTTTTTCAATTTGATAAAAAACTTAAAATATCATAATAAAAAATTATAATAAACTAATTAAACCAATTATTAGTTTTTGTGTGTGTTTATAATAATAAAATAATAATAAAATTAAAACCAATTATTAGTTTTTTTTATAATAACAAAACAATATTAAATTTATCGTCATGTTAAATATGTTTGTAATTACGAAATAAACCATACATTTTTTTTTGGGTGAATAAATGCATTAAATTAGAATAAAAGGTTCTTACACTTACATGGGTATGTCCGGATGAGTAGCGTTAAGAGCTGGGAAAATATAAAATAATTAATAATAAAAAACTCGGCGAAACGAATACAACAAGCAAATTGAAAGCACCAAGACTAAATGATTGGCCTAAACTTAGTCAAACAAGTACAACATAACAAAATGAATGTGTTAAGACCAATATGTAGAGAGAGGCAAAACACCATCGATGAAGAGAGAAGATATATCATTCTAGAAGGGGGAGATGACTGCCATATATATAAACACAAAAAAAGTAAGTAATAATTTTAAAAGGGGTGGCTAGACCGGGAAAACTTGGTACCAAAGAATATGAACTTGGAGTTAGAAAACACGTGGTAAAATATCACGATAGCGAGAGTCAGAGATTATATGAAAATTCTAGCAGCCCTCTCACACCAGACGTGGTAGATAACAACGCCAAAATAGGTATGCCAAAGGTATCAAAATCCGGATAAAGGGTAGTTAGACGCCTCATAAATCTAAAAGAACCAATTGTTAGGCTTAATGAAAAAACAGAACTTGAAATCTGTGGAACCCCAGATGATTAGAGTGTAACTATAGTTATAAAGGTATGATTAATGGTTTCTGAGACGGAATCGCATTAGACACAATTCAGGGGGGGGGGTGTTTAGACCCTAACTTAAAAGCTTATCCTTGATGAAAGTTTGTCATGGATAGCAAGCCAAAAGATGAAAAAGGCAAGGAATGTTAAATTTATGCCAAACTAGCCCCGCCCACATAACCCGGAGGATATGCGAACGAATAACATTGTTGATATCCTTGATAGTGAACTTGGTAATACCATTCTTAGCATTCCAGTAGTGGACGTCTTGGTAGATGATGTTAGGGGAAGGGAGGGAAATGATGAGGTGGTTAATTTCATGAAAGGTTTGATGGTTACCAGCACTAACATGCCTTAAATGAGTCGGTCAATCCTAGTATCTATCCCGAATGATATCAGAAACCTTGAGATTTCTCCCCATATGAGATTCAAGAATAATAATGTGCCCATAGTGATTGACCAAAGAGTTCGTGAGTAACTACAAGTCAAACCAAAATAAGGTCTTCTCCTCGTTACCAATCGCAACCATGTACAAATTGCCACAGAGAGGCCTAAGATTTAAAAATTTCCTCCAAGTTCAGGAATGAGAAGATTCAATCTTTAAAGATCTCAAATTTTTATCTTTAACATTGTCAAATTAAATCCATCACACCAGATTGAGTTGTCAAGTTTATTTATGATCAACCACAAATGTTTAAGGACGACCGCTTGATTCCAAGTTTTAGGTCTAGAATTCCAAGGATGCCCTCAAACAAGGGCAAGGTAACTGCAGAACATGCCACTTTAGCACTTGTAACCTTCATCTCATGGTCAAACCAAAGGAAACAACATAGATACTGTGAGAGTTTTGTAGAATCATAGTAGGAAGAATGAACATCACAAACCTGCCCCCACAAAAATATTGATTTGATAAGATGATGTTTTCCCATATAAGATAGGTGTTTAAAAGTCCAAGAGGTAATACATGAAATAATTTTATCATGAAAGGATCGATAATCATTATGAGAAGGTGAAACCCGAGAGAAAATGAATCTAAGATACTTAGTCGGGAGGGACCCTACGTTGAAACCTATGATATTTATAAGGTTTATTTTTAAGAGTGGGATTAACCTCAGAGAGGAAGATATGAATCTTCTGAGGGATTAATTTAAGATTCAAGATAACAAAGAAATCATTAAGACCATCCTTGATATGGTTGAGGGAATTGATGTCACCACGACATATATCATCAGGTCATCTGTGAAGCATAGATTGACAAGCTTAAGTTTATGAAACTTTCAGTGGAAATTAAAATTTACATAAATATTTTCCTCCTTGAGGATAATGGAGAGGACTTGCTTGACCAAGAAAAATTAGAATATAGATAAGAGGTCACCTTGTTTGAGACCCTTCATGCATTTGAAGTGCCCATGAGGGCCCCTTTTAATATTCATAGTATAAGATGGAGTGACGATACATTGGATAATCTAGTTGATCATCTGTTATGGGAAATTCATAACCATCACGATGTCAAAGATAAGATGTCAACTAACATTGTTGGAGCATTTCACCTGGTCAATTTTAAAAGCAACCCTAAGGAGTTCTTGAAAAAGGCCAGTTACAAAAGTTAACTAAGATTTATCAATCAGATAACGGAAAAATTATTTGATCCTATAATAAATAGTGATTCTAAGATGACCTTGGAAATATTCTTGTACACCACATTGCAACATGCAATAGGCATGGAATCCTCGATAAAAGAGGGACAATTCGTCTTAATGATAAAATAAATAGTAAAGTCCTTCTAAGAAGGCTCAAGATGGCCCATGTTAAAGAATCTTAAGACCCCATCACATAAGTCTAACCGGTGAGGTTCCAAGAATGCTTGAAAAAATCCATATCGAAGCCAACGGGCCTTGAGGATTTTCTGTTATGAATACTAAAAAGGTCACTTTTGATTTCAACGCAAGTAACAAGGCAGACCATCGATGACCGGTCTTGGGTATTCACTGTAGCAAAAATAATCAAGGTGCTAAAGCAAACCCAATGTTACCCGAGATAGACCTAGAACCAAGAAGGTTAGAGTAATAGTTGACCAAGACTCTCGTCACCTCATTAGTGTAACTGGCGAGGACCCTATTACTATTACTGATAAAGACAATTTTATTTATAATAATACTGTTTTTAAGTTGTTATGAAAGAATTTAATGTCATGGTCTCCAAACTTGAGCCGATTCTCTCTAGACTTTTGTTTATAGAATGATCGACACGATTGAGAGAGATATACATAGAATAAGCTTCAATCACAATAGAGACTGAAGTGCGATTTAAAAGGTCATTAGTTAAGATGGATTGAACCAAAAAAAATTTGGTTTTGGACACTCGTCACCCTAACGCTTATATCACTATATTCCTTAAGATTGAGGTCATCAAGGATAAATTAAAAAATTAAAAATAATATAATCCCACGCTATAAATAAAACCACAACTAGGAGCTCGTATATTTTTGTAACTTTACTCATAAAATTCTACACGTTTGGAATAAATTAAAGCTCATTAATCGTAATGTTGTTAAAGTTTTGGAGGCATTGAATATCTTTTTCAAAATATGTATTATATTCTTTTATAAAAATAGAATGTAGTTTCTCTAGTATACATGTTTTTGTTGCATATAGAATATATAGATTCTCTTGAAGATATATATTTTAGTAGTTTTTGGGTTGATTTAAACATTGATTCTTATTAATTAAAAATTAAAAAAATTAATATATATTATATAGTTACGCAGTTTTACAAATTTAATTTCAAATACAAAATGTATAATATTAAGAAGAAAATCAACATATGTTCTCTTATTCTCCTCCCAAAGTTAATATTCTATAAAAACGTGGCCATTCCTTACTCAAATATTGTACCAGTGAACCCTCTGGAATGTTCAGAATAAGCTATGAATAAACAACTAACTATTTTTTGGTCAAATTTCTTTTCTTGAGGTTTGTAAGGCCTAGTCTCAGTTGGACAACCCCACACATATTGATGCTATAAATTAGGTCTACTCTCATTCCAAAGCTCATATGGAGTCCTAACAGTAGCCTTTGTGGGTACTCAATTAAGTATATAAGGGGCACATTTTTATGGCTTCCCCCAGAGAGATAATGGTAGAGATGAGTGACTTATCATGCTTCTAACCATATCTTTTAGTGTTCGGTTTCGTCTGTCAAATACACCATTCATGTGAGGTGAACCGAGTATAGTGTATTGATGGACTATTCCACACTTCTCTAGGTACTGTGCAAAGGGTCCCAGATGTTGTTCACCCGATCCTTCATATCTACCATAGTATTCACCACCACGGTTAGATCTAACAGTCTTAATGCTTTTACCAAGTTGTTTCTCAACCTCGGTCTTAAAAGCTATGAACTTGTCTAGGGCTTCATACTCTTCTTCTTGACCGGACCTTTACCCTAGTCCTTTGCCATCTGCCTTCCGCTTAGGTCCTGCATTTTTTCCAGATATAATCACATTAGCCTCAGGCGGTGTGCCTTTAAGTCTCTCTTCCTCCTATGCAACGTGGGAAATCAACTCATTGATATTCCACTTTTTCTCGCATGCAGTTATAGGTGGACTGGAAATACTTAAACCGGTCTGGTAGTGAATGAAATTTGAATCCCACTATGCATTCCTCAGGTAAGTCTAAACCGATTGCCTTTAACTTTTGGCCAATCATTGACATTCCCAGAATGTGCTCCCGGATTTTACCTTTGCCATTATACTTTTTTTGGTAGCTAGATCGATGAGAAAACGTTGCATCTCTACCTTCTCATTTTTGGAAAAGGCTTTCTCATCCTCTGTGAGAAAGAACCGAGGCAGTGATAACACCTTTAGGGACAGCCCCACGCAATGTTATTGGTATCCCCTGTAACAAGAGCGACATGCATAACTTATTTGACCTCTCCCACCTTTCATTAGCCTCAGTTTCATCCGGTGTACTTTCCGGACTAAGGGAGGATGGTTTGGGAGTTGACAATGCATGGTCATAATCATGTACAAATAAAAACAGAAACATATTTTCCTTCCACCATTGGAAGTCCGAACAATCCAACATGGGTGGACGGTTCCTCAATAAATTGTAACCAGTGGATACTATAATAAGAACAAACAACACAAACCACATTTAACATCTTGACATATAACTGAAAACATATGCATGAACATGACAAATAGATGTAAAACATTAAATTCATTGATAATAGATACCGGAGGGCAAATCATACTAACATGCAATTTTATGAGTTTGAGAAAAAAAATACTATGATCATTATTTTAATTTTTTAAGTACCAATGAGACCTTTCGGAGAGCCGATGTCATTTACATAGATTAAAATAACCATAATTTGATTTTCTTTAATTACCGACGAAACCTTGCGGAATGTTGATTTCACCTACTTAAAATAAAAAAATTGCAATGATGAATTTATTTTATCCTAAGTACTGATGAAACCTTCCGGAGGGCCGATTTCATCTACTTAAAATTAAAATCAACACAATGACCATTTTCAACAATTTTCTCTTGTTCATGATTACTTTAAAACCAAACGCGGTCCTTCCGAGGGACCGGTAATATTTGAATTTAAATTAATCACCGAACCTTTCGAAGCCTAGGATCCATAAGAAAAATAATTTTAACCTTTCAGAGGGCCGATTAAATTAATTCCTTAGTTTCACTTACCGGTTTATGAAACCTTATTAATGCATCACCATTTAATCTTTCGCGCACATTAAATTTACTTCACAAATAAACATACAATAATTAGCATGTCAAACACACCATATTTGTGAAATAAATCATGTCATATATTTTAAATTAATTAAAATAATTAATTTTTTTATGAATAATGTTTTCGATGAATAGTGAATTCGAAAAAAAACAATGTTCATCACCCGAAAAGTATTGTTCATTGCCCGGAAAAATAGATTTCATAACTTATAAATAATGTTTCCGATAAATAGTGTTTTTTTAATTCATCCTCTAATATACTGTTCACAAATTGTTCATATTTTGAAAGAAAACACTATTCACAACACTCCCACTACTGTCATCGCGTCAACTGTGTATTACAAATTACCTCGCAAGTTGCGGTGTTCATCCACAACGTCAGTAGTTCGCTGGTCATTGTGAACATCGTCGGACAACCTTCGATCAACGTTAACATCAAGGGTTCATCCGTTGATGAGCCATTGTCCCAATAGTTTTGATTTTAGTTGTTATATCAAGGTTAGTTTGATGCTAATTTCGGGAGAAAAAATTCCAGACATCAATAAACCCTAATTTAACCGGACAAAAATATCCCTAGACTATCAAAATTGCAATTTATTCATAATAAAACATGGTTTTCAATACAAATAAATCACTTAATATGCTTTTCATACAATTCATAAGTCCATACCCTAACCAACTCAATTAACACATAATCCCAATGACATGGGTTCTTTACGATGAAGAAAAACATGTATCTTCATCTATCAATACACAATTCGATTATTCTACCGAATAAAAAAAAGGGTTAACATGGCTCTGATACCAAATGTTATATATTATTCTTAATCAAATCAAATAATATATAACAAATCACGGAAAAATAATTAAACCCTTTTCTAGATTCACCTAGATAAATAAACAGAAAACCAAGAACACTTACGGGTTTGTCTGCTGCTATTCATTTAGTATTCTCTTTTGTTCCTTTGCGTTCTTCAGCGAATCCGTTTATGAAATTGAAAAACCTACAGAATAAAATTAGAGAAGAACGAAAAGGTTTTCAGACACTCAAGGAAGCGGTCGTATTTCTGATTATGATTTAGGATGATGAAATTCCTAAACCCAGCCCCTTATTTATAGACTTTACAATGTGAAGCCCAACATTGTAAAGCCCAGCCTTTCTTACTTCCTTGTGTCCGGGACCATAACCTGATAAATTGATAATTCAATTTATATCCCTGATTTATTAATTTAGGCTTAAATGTTGAGATTTGGGCCTTCTTCATCACAATGCCTAAATTCAACCCGGTTACCACACTTAGCCCATAACATTTTTTCACCCATAGGTCCAATTTAGTTAGTTAAATAATTAACTCAATTACTTTTAATTTGGACTTCCTTAAGACAATAAAAGAATATGTATATTTAACATCTCAGTCCAAATTATTGTCAGTCCGTAAATATATTACATAAATATATTCCAACATTAATGATTGTTTGGTGAAATTTGTAGAAAAATAAGTATATACCACGATTAGTAACACAACTATCCTTCAACATTTTCAAGCTACTAATAAGAGGAAAGTACAAGTAAAATTAACTTAGATTTATGTTTTTATTTTAGTTTTTTTTGTCTAATATATATTATGATATGACACTATATTTGAGATTTTAATATAAACCATATTTGAGATTTTAATATAAACCATATTTTGGAAAAATATGCTCTATTCTCTCTCCTCTCTCTAAATCGGCAACGGTAACCAAATCATCTTCTCAGCTGGTGTTGGCTAAGCTTCCTTGGCTTCAGGGCCAGGGAATCTATGGTATTATGTAAGAATTCATTGGCTTCCTTGTATATGTCAATCAAGTACATCTCATCCCCCATCACCATTGCTTCTTTGACCCTCTCCTTCCCATTTCAAAGCACTGGTTTGTTCTAAAAGCTCCCAAATCTTCCTTATATCCTCCTCACTCTCTTGAAATATCTGTTGGATATCTCAGAGTCAGCTGCAAAAGTATCAACCTTGATGATGTTGAATCTAAAGAAACAAGCCTCCTCAATAAAGTCCCATAAATCATTCTCTTCCAAGTATCTATGCAGTTTTACTGTGGGCATTCAAAAATTTACAGTAACCTTCGTACTAATCTGGCTACCCAAACCAATTTAGTTGGTCTAACCAGGTTGGCTCCTCAAAAAGATGTCCTGGCTATCTGGACTCATTCTCTCCTGCTTTGGGAAACCCTCCACAATACTTTCCTTCGAGTACTGCTCTTGCCAAAGTCAGAAAGCTTATTTGAGCTTTACTGGCTCTCTACTCCTCCCCTCAGTCTTCCCCCCTCCTCTCATCTAATCACAAACCCTAGGACTATCCCCCTGACCACCCTATTTTCTTTATCATCCCTTAGGACAGCTCTCACTAACCTGCATTCTTCCCCTAGGTGTATCAGCAAAACCTCCTCTGCTTATCCAAAAATTAGTACAACAATTCAGTCTACAACCCTCTTTAGACCAACAGCTAGACCATCAATCCATACTACAACCCTCTCAAGACCTAGTTCCCTCACACCAGATTCTAGCAATAAAACTCAGCCTCAATTCATTCCTCTCATCATAACAACCCAATTTTCTCCAGGAAAAAACCTAAGCCAAATTTGCAAAAGAATTCTTAGTATTACTTACCTCTCCCCGTTCCAAACGGTATCCCCTCGCCATACTTTAGCCTCTGATTTCGTGGACTCATTCTCCCCTGTTCGAACTACGGCCTTCTCCTCTTCGCTTGTCACTCTCCCGGTCAGCTCTCCCAAGCCCAGTGCCTTCTCTGATTCCCCAGACAACTTCCCTTCCATTCCGATCGTTCCCAGCCCTTCTCCCATCTCCTCTCAGCATGAAGCTTTCGTTCGAGATGCTCTTGCCATGGCAAGAAGCCACATGGAATCGGGACACTCTCTCTTTCAATCTGTCTCGTCGACCAACCTCCCATGTCTGCAACTCACTCCGGTGATCTCTCGAAACCCCACTGAGGTAATTTTCTCCTCTGCGTCGGAGATGGTTTCCCATCCACACTCCGATTTCGCTCTTCCTGTTAGCTCTGAAGAGGCGCGACTTCCTCTCGGAGTCTATGAAAATATTGTAGCAACAATGTATGAGCACATCCCCTCTTCCAATACGCTGTCTCGAACCAATGAAGTAGGTTCACCTCTCCATCTTCATTATACCGGCATGCTTTCCAATTCATCATCAGACCCGGCTCCATCGATCGGCTCAAAGGGGAACATATTCCGATATGGAACGTCTCAAATCGATCTGGGTATCAGCCCTCGAGTAGGGCACACATCGCCTTCTTCTTCGAAGGGCTTTTTGTACTCGCTTTAAGACTCTGAAAACCGGGCAGCTACTGTCGACCGACAGTTCATTTCGGGTGAATCGGCAACAGCTACTGTCGATCGTCAGTTCATTTCGGGTGAATCAGCAGGTTTCGTGAAAGGGTCTGGTGAATCGTCGGGTTTTGTTAAGGAGTCTGGTCAATCGGGTTCGTATGGGTATGGTTATGCAGATGAGTCTAGAAATGGATTGAAGAAGGCGACTGGTTTGTTGGATGAGAATTTGCAGAAATCGGGTTCGCCGAATTGTGCAGTAGGCGATATCAGAGGATTGAAGAAGACGGTGCACTCGGGAATGGATAAGGAGAATAGGGAGGGTTCACTCCCTCTCTTGTCTGGGAGAACCGGGGGCCCAGGATCTGCAGATCCAATTGGGATTTACACTAGTGAGTCGCTGGGCCCACAATCCTCTGGGCCCAATATTCGTTCTACACCAAATTTCCAGCCCGGGTCATCTTCAAAAAGTAGGTCATTTAAATCGATTGGTCCCGCCCAAATTCTTACCATTGACAAGCCGAAAAGAAATACGGGTCAAGGATTAATGGGTGGTCCGTCCTCTTATGTACCCTATTCCTTAATCAGAAATTTTGGTAACGCGGGCAAAGATCCTAAAGGAAGGAGATTCTTAAATAAGCTGGCCCAAATTCCTTCAAAATTATCAAAATCCCCATAATTAAAACCAAGCTCATTGGGATTTGCGAATTCAAATTCCCGTATCCACACGTCTTCACCATCTTCTTACGCGAGCATTGTTTCGGGGCATAGTGACAACCGCTCTCCTTTGGTGATTGGAATCAATCATATGGAGCTTTGGGGGAATGACCTCATCATGCAAGAATCTGCAATGGGTCATCCGGATTCCTGGAAAGCATGTCTTTCAGGATATTTTCTTTCTCAACCTAGCAACCTTAGCTTCCTCAAAGCTAACGTCGAGACTCTGTGGAAGAAGTTTGGCCTCATTCAATTTAAGCCCCTTGCCGAAGGCTATTTCCTTTTCCAATTTGGATCTGAAATCATGGTCAAGAAGGTATTAGAGGGTGCCCCCTGGCATTTTGGAGGTAATTTGATGATTCTCAAAGCTTGGGAATCTCTTTCCCCTCTTATCAAAGATCCTCACACGGAAATCCCTATCTGGGTAAATGTTTTCAATTATCCCCTGGAACTTTGGATGGCGGAGGGATTTAGTAACATTGGCTCAGTCTTAGGGACTCCTCTATATGTGGATCACCAAACGGAGAGGAAAGAAAAGCTTCGTTTTGCCCACATCTGTATTATGATCACCGTAGGATCACATATCCGCTCTGAACTCACTTTCAAGATAAGGGGCAAATCTATCACTGTATCTTTTGAATATCAAGGCCTACCTCCTCAATGCGCTAATTTTAAGGTTTTTGGTCACCGTACTCGAATCTGCAAGAAAGGTCCCATAAAGCTTTATCCATTCCCAGCTCCAACCTCATCCTCTGAGGAAGATCCATCCGAGTTCATTCCTGAAGCGGACCTTAGTCATCATCTTTCATCCATCAATGAAGGGAAAGAAGTGGAAAGCGGAGAAGAGGCGGACTCTCCTCCAAAAAGGCTTCGCACTGTAGACCCAAAAGGGAAGGGTAAAATAGAAATGTTCTCCGACAGGACCATCGCCTGATGCACTGTAAGTCACTCTCCTGATGAATATTGCTTCCTGGAATGTTCGGGGTCTCAATGACCCTGTTAGACAAAAAGACGTAACTGATTTTATTATTAGTAATAGTATTTCTATGCTTATCCTAATCGAAACTAAAGTTAATATAACTAAGGTTGACTCTATAATTAGTAAAATGGTCCCCTTTTGGTATGTAATAAATAATTATTCCTCCCATCCACTCGGTCGAATTTGGGTCACCTGGAACCCAAGTGTGATCACAATCTCCAAACTGTCGGAGTCGCCCCAGTACATCCATTGCCGAATCAAATGCCATAATTATAATGCGACATTTAGGCTTACCGCAATCTATCCTTTAACGAAGCAGTTGATCGTTCTCTCCTTTGGAATGACTTAATAGCCATTTCCAATCAGGAATATCATATCCCTTGGGTCTCACTAGGAGATTTTAATGCTATTCGTCATCCTGACGAGAGAATGGGAGCTTCTGATAATTGATCTTCAGCAATTGATGAGTTTATTAACTGCTGTTATCTAAGTGAACTTAGTGATCTCCGGTCCACCGGGGTTCACTTCACCTGGATTAACAAGCAACCAGCTCGTCTAATCCTATCTAAAATTGATCGGGTAATGGTCAATCCCGAGTGTAACGACCCTTCCCAATGTCTTATGCCCAATATGGCTTTTTTAGATCTTCAGACCATACCACTGTAACTCTCAACCTAGGATTACCTAGACTTAGAAGTAAAAAGCCCTTCCGGTTTTTCAACATGTGGCAGTCTCACCCTTCCTTCAAGGATCTAGTCTTTAATAGCTGGAACTGCCCAGTAGCCTCCTCTGGTATGAGGCTTGTTACAGATAAGCTAAATAGACTCCAGCAAGTGCTCTCAAAATTAAACCATAAAGAATTTAGCGATATCAGTAATAGAGTTAGTAATGCTCAATCCAAGCTGTTCGAGAGCCAAGAAAATCTTGGGCTAGATCCCCTCAACCCGAGCCTCATTCGCGATGAAATTGAGGCATCCAAAGCCTATATTTTTTATAGTCGGGCCGAGGAGTCATTTATTAAAAAAAATCTAGAGAAAATTGGATTAAGCTTGGGGACAAGAATACAAAATTCTTCCATAACTATATTAAGGCTCGCCTATTCCTGAATAAAATAGTTTCGATTAACAAAGACTCTGGAGTTACCATCTCTTCGCCAGCTGGTATCCCTAATGTCATTGTTAAATTCTTCGAGAAGTCCCTGGGTACTCAACACTCTTCTGCTTACCCAGGTCTGGATAGAGTCTCTTCCCTAATTTCTACCACTGTTAATATTACTGACAGGGAATCAATGATTCGCGAAATCACTTGCGAAGAAATTAAAGCTGATTTATTTAGTATTGACAGTAACAAGTCTTCTGGACCGGATGTGTACAACTCTTCCTTCTTTAAGTCTACTTGGAGCATGGTTGGACCTGATATTTGTAATGGTGTCTTGGAATTCTTTAATTCGGGAACTTTAGACAAGTCTTGGAACTCAACTTCCATTGCCCTTATTCCCAAAGTCGAAACTCCTACTGTCCCTGGGACTTTAGACCTATTGCGCTATGCAAAGTTGTCTACAAAATTATCTCCAAAATTCTAGCTAATAGAATTAAGGATTCTTTCCCTTACCTTATTGATCCTTCCCAATCGGCTTTCGTGGCGGGAAGGAATATCTCCGATAAAATTCTATTGTCACAAGAACTCTTGAGAGGTTATCATATCAATGCTGCGGGTAAAATGATAGCTCTTAAAATAGATATCATGAAAGCCTTTGATAATGTCCATTGATATCTCGTGCTTGATATTCTGGTAGCAATGCGCTTTCCTGAAAAAATGATCACTTGGATAATAAAATGTATCTCCTCTACCTCTTACTCCATTAACATTAATGGAGTCTCTAATGGCAACTTTACCGGGAAAAAGGGTCTAAGACAAGGTGATCCTCTATCACCTTTCCCTTTTGTACTTATAATGCAAGTTCTTACTGGGTTACTAAAAGAAAAAAGCCAAGACAAAAACTTTAGATTTCACTGGAAGTGCCAAAAGCTTAAAATCATCAATCTCTGCTTCGCAAATGACTTGATGATCTTCTGTCATGGGGACTCTAATTCTCTTAATCTTATAAAAGAGGCCTTGGAAGAATTCAATAAGCTATCTGGCCTCAAAGTTAACCCATCAAAAAGTCATATTTTCCTTTCGGGTATCGAGGATTCCCTCAAATCTAGCCTGCTGACCATTCTGGGCTTCCCGGAAGGTTCTCTCCCAGTAAAATACCTGGGAGTACCTCTTATTACGGGTAGGCTAACCCACTCTGACTGTCGACCACTTCTTCACAAGATCACTAAGCGCATTGATTCTTGGACCTCCAGGCATCTCTCTTATGCTGAGAGGCTTTAGTTGATTAAGTCTGTATTATTTGCTGGTCAGGTATACTGGTCCTCTATTTTTATTCTTCCCTCTAGATCATCAAAGAGCTGAACCAATACCTTAGTCGTTTCCTCTGGTCGGGAACGATCACGAAACTTCACGGGGCTAAAGTTTCCTGGACCTCTGTAACCACTCCCATCAAAGAGGGTGGCCTTGGGATTTTAAATCTAAAGATTTGGAATCAGGCGGCTATCTTTAAGCATCTTTGGTCTATTGTTAGTAATAAAAACTACTCCATCTGGTGTGAGGTGATTAAATAAGAAAAAATTAAAAACAATAGTTTTTGGATCATCTATCCTGGATCCAATCCATCGTGGATATGGAGGAAAATTCTTCGTCTGCGCCATTTGGCAAGTAATTTGTACAGGGTGGCTATTGGTAATGGTAAAAGTACTTCCTTCTGGTATGACCCATGGCTTCTTTCAGAGTCGTTGGCTTCTCATTTTGGAGAGAACATCATTAGTGACTCTCGTTTGGGAACTAACCTCAAGGTTTCGGACATCATCCTCAACGGAGATTGGAAGTGGCCAGCTGATATCCGACCGGCAAGAGCCCGAAGTAGACTTCATCTACTTGAAATCAATAACCTTATCCTAACTATTCCCCCCTAACATCGCCTCGATCGATGTTCCTTTCTGGACTGCAAAATCAGGAAATACGCAGTTCGGCTGGCCAACCCCGATGTGGGTTGGGCCGGGTTAGTCTGGCATAAATATAACATTCCTCGCCACTCCTTTATTCTTTGGCTTGCTATTTTAGGCAAGCTTGCTACCAGGGAAAAACTTCTCGGCTGGGGTCTTAACACCCCATCTGAATGTGTCCTATGCAATTCTGACTCTGAATCTATCTCTCATATCCTCTATGATTGTAGATTCACTCAGAATATTTGGTCCTCTGCTAGTACTAAACTAGGCTTTCCTTTTTCTTCTTCGTGCTGGCATTCTTGGCTTTTAGAGGCGTCAAAATGGTCTAACTCTCGTGACCATTCTCTCTGGCATACTTGCTTTGGCGCGGTCACTTACCACGTATGGAAAGAGCGGAATGCAAGAATTTTTGGTTCCGCTCCAGCCCTGGATTCTGTAACCTTCCACCATATTGTAGAAGATTTACGTTTCTGATTCCAGGGCACCAAGATTAGCTGGCCATAGTAAATATAATTCTGCATCTTCTTACTCCTCTCTTTTACTTGCAGGATCTCCTCGCTCCATGTCTATCAGAGGTCCCCCAGACGATCTGACCCAGTCCGATGGCCGAGCTTCGATTATGTCGAGTTATCTGCCAGAGATATTTATGACTTCCTATGTTCTTTGCTGTATTTCTTAATCAAGTACACTTTTGACTATTGTAACCTATCGGGTTATTTCAGTTGATTTTATCCCTCGGGGTATGCCCCAGACCTTTTGTATGGACTATTTACATTTATTTAAAGTTTTATTTTCACCAAAAAAAAATATTTGTTATAACATTTTAGTTTAATTTATTTTGATATATGTATATATATATATATAATATTTGTTATAACATTTTAGTTTAATATATATATATATATATATATTTTGATAATAATGAAAAGGTCCAAAACACCATTATGTTTCAACCTTGATTACACCAATATAATTATAAATATTTTTTTAAAAAAATTATATAAAAATGGTTTGGACGGATTTATAAAATCAACTAAAATAAAAAATAAGAATAACAAAATATTGATTTTTTAATATTATATTTTATTTATAGCGGTATAACATTTATTTTTAATAATTAAAAAGAGAATATATATTATCTAAACATGTACTTATCCGTGTATATTTATATATAATAATGTATTTGTATGAGTATTTTTACTTTATTTCACTCTTTTCTATATCCTTAGTATCACGGGTTGCTTCCACCGCAATTTGTAGAAAATTGAGATTTGATTGCAAGTATTTTTTCAAGAATGTTTAAACAAAAATAAGAAGTCTTTCTTAAGAAAGATAAGAAAAAAGAGGATAATATATTATCAAAATTAAAATTGCATAAAACCTTAGGCACTCTTACAAGTTAAATTAATATTCATCTAGTGTTGGGCAATGTTCGGAGGTGAACAATTCAATTCACAAATAAAATAAAAGATAATCATCGTTTAAGGTATTTGAGTTTTTGTTTGGTGGTAATTTGATTCATTTTACAAATAAAAGAGAAGAAAATATGTTGAAATGAATTTGTTTCTTTAAGCCAAGTAAAAATTGTATTGAATTTTGGACTTCAAACAGATGATTACAAAGTTAAAAAAAAAACATAGAATTTTTAAAATTGTAAAGACTAAATTTCAAAATAAATGAGTTATAATTGAAATTAGCCCAAAATTATTGGCGCCTAACTGAAAGTTCAAAGCCTTTGTTTTAAAAAATTTGGCGCAAAATCTATTGTTTATTCTAGTAACTCGAATTACTGGAGATTTCAACTTCTTTCTTCATTCTTCTATCTCCTCATTTCCATCTTCAAGTTTTTTGAACAATTCCAGAACATTTCCTTCAACTTTAAGAGTCATATCCTTAGCTTCAAGATGTCATCAAATGCACATTCCATCATCTTGTTCCTGATACAAGAAGGTAATATTACTTAATTCTTATATAACCAATTTGTAATATTTCTAGATAGATTATTGACCTCAATTGAGGTGGAGGAATGAAGTTATTGTAATCAATCATCATCTTACACTTTTGAGTCCATCGAACAAGCCAATCGGTTGGTCAATTTTGCTCTTGTATACATGTTTTTTTTTGGAGGGAACCCGCAGCCGCTACTCAGAGTGCAATGAGTGCGCACAGGGTAAACCCTCAGTCTGACGCGATAGCCTGCAAACCAACGCCAGAAGATAAACCACACAAGGTGACAGGCTCAGCCGAGAAAGCGTATGTAGAGGGACTCGAACTCATAATCTTTTGGTCATAAGAATGTCATACTTAACCAACTCGGCTACCCCTTGGGGCCTCTTGTATACATGTTGTATGCACATAGAGCTTGATATTAGTGCACTAACACTATATAATATAACTTTCAAATGATTAGGATAACAACAAGTAGAGAGAGACATTGAGATGGTTTAAAGATACAAAATTCAATATACAAACTGACATATATCGTGAATATAAAAATAAAATCAAATATCATTTTTAGATTTTTTTAATTTCAATAACTTAATCAAATATTATAATTTACAAGTTATGTTGAAATAAAAAAATTACGTTTCAAACAGAAAAAATTGAAAAAACACGGAGATAGAAAACCATATTATACCGCAAGTGCATACGTAAAAATAAACGGTATACAACATTTAAATCATAAAGATCATAAATTTAAATTAATATTTTTAATATATTTGTAATATTAATTATTTTATTTTTTAGAAAAAGAGTAAATTATTTTATTGAATGAGGAAAATAATGTTTATGACTCGAAGATGAAGAATCTAAAAAGACTAAATCTTACTCTAGCATCCTTTGACAGAAAATAGGGGTTTGACTCCAGATAAAATCCATTTACTTAACCAAAATGGGTTTGGTTAAATTAGGGTCCTTTTCGATCAGCAGCCCTAATTTTAACCATTCCCACACAAATTTTAAGTAGTCCCATTATTTTATCTAAAATATCCTTTCAATTTTCATTAAGCCATAACCCTAAAAACTAACCATCCCCAAAACCAAAACACAATTCAGCCCCATCTTTCTTCTCTTCTTCTTCAAACCTCCAAAACACCAAACTCAAATTAGCTCCAACTTCAACTCTTCTTCTCGTTCCACAACAACTCTACTAGATTCACACTCAGTCAAGAACAAGAATGAGAAAAGGAAGAGTTAACATCTCTAACTCTTGTTTTTGTTGATTATATATTTTTTTGTTTTTGTAGATTTGTGCTAGTTTATAGTGAAATACATGTTTATATTGGTGTTTATAGTAATATAGTGATGTTAGGAATGTTTTGTTGTGGCTGATTCGGTGTTTTAGAGATAGATTTAGGAATCAGTTCGAGGTCCTTCAATGGTCGAAAATTTCTGGTTCGTGGTTACCCCGCCGGGTGAAAAATAGTCCCACCGGCGGAAAATGTATTTTTTTTTTCAGGTTTCGTGGTTTTCCCGCCGGGTGAAAAATAGTCCAACCGGCAGAGAAATGATACACTTCATTCATGAACACAACAGGTTATGGAAATGATGAAAGTCAAGAACTCGGAACTCTCATTCATGAACACAGCAGGTTATCAGAATTATTTTGAGGCTTTCATCGAAAAAGACAAAATTGATTACACTAAAAAGAAGATTGAAGATGAAAAAGAAGATGTGACACTAAATGAAGCTGTTCCATATTTGATTTTTCTTGCTTCTCCAATTTTCCTGGTTTTGTATATTGCACTACACAAACTATATGTAAATTGATTTGGTACACTTGTTAATAAGATCTATACCTATACCAAAGTATTTCAGGGTTTGATTTCCCTGGGTATCGCAACTTAATTCATTCCAAACTGTTTATGTTTTGGATTTTCTTCTATACCAACATTGAACGCGGACTGAGTATTTTTTTTTGATTTCGTGATTACCCCGCCGGGTGAAAAGTAGTCCCATCGGCGGATAATGTTTTTTTTCCAGGTTTCGTGGTTAACCCGCCGGGTGAAAAGTAGTCCAACCAGCGGGAATGAGTTTTTTTTCATGTGTATTTGTTACCCCGCCGGGTGAAAAGTAGTCCCACTGGCGGGGAATGTATTTTTTTCAGGTTTCGTGAAAAGTAGTCTCACCTTCTGAATCCATCCTTCAATGATTTGGTTTTTAAAAAAAAATTGTTGGGTTTCAAAAGTTGGGTTTCGGAAGTTTAGAATTTTTTCGTTTTTTTGGAGTTTTTGATTTTGTTGAATATAAAAGGGTCGGAGGAGAAATAATTTTGTGTTCTTCTATTTTTTTACCCACAATTCACTAGAAGACAAAATTAAAAATTCTTGATAAAAAAAACTCCAAAAATTTCTCGTTAACAAAATTTAAACCCTAATCTAACCATACCCAACCAAAAATCCTTTTATACTCCTCCGTTAGTTTACTATGCATATGCAGCACCTGCCCTAATTGAATAGGACAGTCCTCAATGTCGGACTGGGGCTCACCTTACCTATTTATCAACCAAGGTAAATTAATTTTCTACGGGACATATTTGTTTCCTACCTAAAAGAAATATCAACAAAAACAATAATTACTGTTACTTAAGGACTGAAATTATATATCTAAACTATTAATATACCTGGTAAAAGCAGCATTATATTAATGTTTATATTAATAGATTAATGGCTCCTTAGTTTTCAATACTACATGAAGTATTTTATTATTAAGCTGACTATTATGTTTTTGGTAACAATGAAGTATTTGATTGTAATATATCTATTACTAATTGGATAACAATAATCTATTATTAAGCTGTGTTTTTCTAATAATTTTAATATCTAGTAATAAAATAATAAAAGTAATCTAATAATAATAGGTTATTGTTATCTAATTAGTAATAATTAAATGAATGATTGGATGCTGATATATTTTCAGTCAACTTTTAGTGAGCTTTACTACCAACATGCAAATTAAAATAAAAAATTTAATAAAAATTCATCATCATTGAGCGCAAGTTATGCAATATATATTTTCGAAGGAGTACATAATACCTCTTTAACAAATATATAGTAGGTTTTCCATCTATATAAACATTAATTATATCCATTGATAGTATAAAAACTATTTCTATAGTATATATATAGTTCGACTAGTTTAATTTCAAATAGAAAAAATTGAATATTAAAATATTAAACTTTACAAAAAGTTGTGGATATTATCTTAGTATATGCTTTTTATAGATGTATTTATAGTTTTCTCGACGAGTCTCTCCTCCTTATAAAGAGGAGATAAATGTAAGAGGATTTAATATTTTATACTTAGATTGGACGAGACTATAGCAAAACATTATGGTTGGTTTGGTTCCAACCAATATATTTAATGAAATGGGTTTATTTCGAAAGGAATTGGACCAAACTGGTAAAGATAAAAATCCTGCTCGTATTGTTTTTTCAATTTTTTTTGGCATAAATTAAATTTCATGTAATAATTAAAAATATAACGTATGTACAATTTGAAACTTAAATATTTTGGGTCCACTTAATATACATTAGATAATTGGAATTCTGACCCGAGCCACTCTAAACTTAGACCTGAGCTCGGATACTCAATCATATTGTTCCAAATCCAACCCTATACATATACAACACTAATAGTTTTGTTTGTTTTATTTCGAAAGATTACAAATTCAACCCTATACATATACAACGCTAATAGCTTTGTTCGTTTATCTCGAAAGATTACATTATCCATTCTATAAAAACAAAAAATTTGTAAATTGTTTTTCACTAAACTTTATGATATTGTCTATGTTGGATATCATATTAATGAATATTTGATCTCTTCCCTAATTCTTCTTTAGATACAAGATGATCTTCTGTTTATCAAAGAGGACATAACTGTTGAGAGAACTAGAAGTAATTTATGTCGTACAAAAAAGCGCACACTCTGTAAAATTGGGGATGTCTCGAGATGAACCAAGTGCAAGGAAGCTATTTTCTTTATCATCTGATAGGAATCATAATGTAAAAGGAGGGTGACTGCAAGAAATAATCGAAACAGGACGGTGGAACGCCCTCCAATGACCAGCGGGCCGGGTTACCTGCTACTATTATCCATATTTATGGCAAGAAAAAGTGGAAACCCCAATATGTTGGCCTAATCCAAAGTGTTGGATTAAATTTTGTTCAGAGTTGTTTTCTTTATCTGCTTCTCTGAAATTGCGACAGATCTTCCTCTTTATCTGCTTCTTTGCCTTCTTGACGCTATTTTTACCAACCCCATCTCTCTAAGTGCGTCCAAAGTCTCATTTATCAAACATCATTACACTGTGTCTTATATAGAAATAACTAACGGTTTAATCTTACCTTACAAATTGTTTGAATAATTAATAGATTAACATGTGTTCAAGTTCAATGTTTATCCAACACAAAGACCACATATCACATGTTTTTCAATAGATAATCAAGGACAATTGTAAAATCTTTGCTTGGGTCCTGGTTGTTTGTATAATATTTTAAAGAATAGGTATGTTCGCGATTAGGGCTGTCAACGGTTCTCCGGAACCGAGAACCGGACCAGGACCGAACCGATAAGGACCGAACTGAGAACCGGACCGAACCTTAACGATCCGGTTTGCGGTTCCATTCTAAAAACCGAAAACCGATAAGGAACCGAAACAAAAAACCGGTTAGGAACCGAACCGATAGAACCGATAAACCAATAAGGAATCGAACCAATAAAACCGATAAACCGATACGAAATCGAACCGATGAAACCGATTATTTATCATTATTATATATTCTTTTATAAATTTTAGTACCAAAATTAATAGTTAATTACGAATTTTTTAAGAAAATCAAAGATCAACTTATAAACTTTAGTTTTTATATCATTTATTTTAATTAAAAAAAATTAAAAATCAAATTTTAATTGGTTTTATTTTTTTTAAGTGGACCAAACCAGACCGAAACGGGACCGGACCGAATTCGGACCGAACCGAACTCAGACCAAATCAAAATCGGAACCGAACCGAATCGGACCAGACCGGACCGAACCAAACCGAAAACTTAGCGGTTCGGTCCGGTTCCAAAAATTAGAACCGAAAGCTTAGCGGTCCGGTCCGAACCGACCGAACCGAACCGGTAACAGCCCTATTCGCGATGATCGTTCACCTCGGTAGTTACTTTTGGTTGACAAAATAAAATTTATATTTTTTTTTTTTTGGTAAATAAATTTATATTTTCTTTCAGTTCACTGATATACAAGAATGTTACCTGAAAAAAAAGACGGCAGGTGGAAACCCAACCGCTTATCAGACTAGAAAGTGAAAAGAATTCCATGCAAATAGGGGTTTATAACTGCCGTCTCTCTGACTTTCAGTCCGTATTAACTTCCTTTACACGTTAGAGGTATGGATGAGAAGAGTTCATCAAGAATGGGATACCCTTTGGAGTAAACTATTTCTTTTCTTTTTTCTTTTAATTAAATTTTGAAATTTTCAACTGTTCATCGTTGGTTTTGTAGCTTAACTAAATTTTCTGCACTATTTGAAACAGTGGTCTGAGTGTTATAGCACAACTTAGGCATAGGATCTTTTTCATTCAGCTAATCTAGTATCAAGGTGAGTCCTCTATGAAGTGTGTTTCTTAGTTCTATTAGAAGATCTAATTAATCCATGTTATATTGCAGCATAGAGTTTTATCACGATGACAAATTGTTTGCCACTGCTTGTGTCTCCAAACGTATGAAAGTTTTTGACTTTGCTGCGGTACGTAAAGAGAAGTGTTTGTACAAGGACATGTTGTGGGTAACATGAAAGAATAATGCCTTTTTAACGTAGGTGAAGTATTTAATAATGTATTTGTATGTTGTATAATCAATGCAAGGGGATATTTTTTCATAAAAAAATTGCGAATGATATGTAGAGTCTGAAAGTTGATATTTTTCATAAACTAAATTCAGAATTACATGTACTTGGACAGAGGTAGTAGGTTTTTTACTTTTTTTTAAGTGTAACATGTCTTTCTAGGTTAATAGTAGTGCAAGCTGAAAGTCAGAGATATTTACAGGTCTCTATAAGTTTTTGACTTCTTTTTGTTTGATATATTTAGTTAAATGTTGCCTTTTTAATTTTTGATTTATATATATATATATATATATATATATATATATATATATATATATATATATATATATATATATATATATATATATATATGATCGCGCAAATGTTGCCTTCAAACAACACGTTTAATCATTGTCACTTTAACGTCTTTCTAAGTTGCAAATCAACCTTTTTTAGGTATATTGTGTTGGGCTTTTCTTATGAGGGAGTCTAATTATCATGTGGGCTAAGCCCAATTTGGATAACACATAGATTTTGGTTTATGTATAAATATATATTTATACAAATCGGACTGTCTCCGGTTGTCCGATCGGCATCAATTTTGGTGATAAGGCTCGTCTACGTGTCCTCTACAATCTGTCCAGAGGGTTTTTGATTTGGAGTCATCTAATTGTGTTTTTCGATCATCTTCTTCTAACTGTGTTTTGGGGATATTTCAGTGAGTTTTCTGATTTCGGTTCATTATCTTGTGTATTGGAGTTGTGTATGAAATTGTCATACTTTTTGTGGCGTATGCTCTAGTTTTATCTAGAGAATAGTTTTGTAACCCATCTTCTGATAGTGAATATTTGGTTGGACTCCGAAATCAGTCCCGTGGTTTTTTACTTCCTACCCTGGGAAGGTTTTCACGTAAAAAGTGTTCTGTGTTGTTTGCGTTTATTTTATTCAGACTTGATATTTTGTTTGGGATCGTTATCTCTATCATACTTGATACAAGAAGGAAGATTTCGTTTGTGCTTCCATTTCTTGTCAAAGTGGTATCAGAGCGAGTGGTTGTGTACTTGTCTTGTATCAAATATGGAGGTGAATACAAGCAGAATGGTGACGATGAATGGTTCGAATTATCATATATGGAAATCGAAGATGGAAGATCTTCTTTATGTTAAAAGTTTTCATTTACTAGTGTTCGGTGATGAAAAACCTAAAGATAAGTCTGATGCAGAATGAATAATTATTCATCGACAAGTTTGTGGCTTTATTCGGCAATGGGTTGATGATAATGTGTTGAATCATGTTGTAGACGAAACAGATGCAAGGAAATTGTGGAGTAAACTTGATGAGTTATATGCTCGGAAGACAGGAAACAGTAAGTTACTTTTGTTCAAACAATTGATGTATTTGAGGTATCAAGATGGATCACCTCTTACAGATCACTTGAATACCTTTCAAGGATTGATTAATCAGTTGGCTGCTATGGGTATCAAATTTGATGACGAGGTTTTGGCGTTATGGTTGCTTGGTTCGCTGCCAGACTCATGGGATACTTTCAGAATGTCTCTTTCTAATTCAGCTCTTGAAGGCAATATCTCACTGGCATTAGCTAAAAGTAGTGTGTTGAATGAAGATATGAGAAGAAAAATAGTTGGCTTCTCTTCACATTCAGAAACTCTAGTCGTTGAGAAACGTGGTAGAAATGAAAATCGCGGTTGGAAAACTAGAGGTAAAAGTAGAAGCAAGAGTCGGAACAAGTCTAATAAATTTGCAAATTGGGAGTGCTACTACTGTCATGAGATCGGGCACACTAAGAAATTTTGTCCTAAGTTGAGAAAAAAGAATAATTTTGGGAAATCCAACAATGGTAAAGAAGAAAAGAACAAGGAGAAAAATTATGATGAAAGTGGTGACGAGAAACATGTAGCTGCAGTTTCAGAGAGCTACTTCATTGTTATTGATGATGCTGTTGTGAATTCTGTGTCTGATGAAAATGGTTGGGTAGTTGACAGTGGTGCTACAATTCATGCCACTTCCCGTAAAGAATTTTTCTCATCTTACACCTCTGGTGACTTTGGTTCTGCAAAGATGGGAAATAATGATTTGTCTAAAGTGGTTGGTATTGGTGATGTTTATCTAGAAACAAGCATGGGTGCAAGATTGATTTTTGAAGGGTGTTAAACATATACCCGATCTTCGATTGAATTTTATCTCTACATGGAAGCTAGATGAGAAGGCTATTGTAGTATTTTTGCGAATGGGCAGTGGAAACTTACTAAGGGCTCGTTGGTTGTGGCAAGAGGACAAAAATATTCAGCCATCTACATCATGTCTGCAAGGGTGTCTGCTGAGAAAATCAATGCTGTTAATGATGAATCAATGGTTGATTTGTGGCATAAAAGACTCAGTCACATTAGCGAAAAATGATTAGATATTCTGAGAAAGAAACAATACATTCGTGGGATACACAAAACTCATTTAAAGAAATGCGTACATTGTTTGGCTGGAAAGCAGAATAGAGTATCTTTCAAGAGCTCGGTTCCTTCAAGAAAACCAAGTTTTCTTGACTTGGTACATACTGATGTTTGTGGTCCTTTCAAAACGAGAACACTTAGTGGTTGTTTGTACTTTGTTACCTTTTTTGATGATCATTCCAGGAAAATTTGGGCTTACACTTTGAAAACAAAAGATCAAGTGTTAGTTGTCTTTAAGCAATTTCAAGCTTCAGTTGAGAGACAGACTGGGAAACAATTGAAGTGTGTTAGAAGTGATAATGGGGGAGAATACATTGGTCCTTTTGATGATTATTATAGACAGCAAGGTATACGGCATCAAAAGACACCTCCCAAGACCCCTCAGTTGAATGGCGTAGCGGAGAGACTAAATCGAACATTAATTGAAAGGGTAAGATGTCTTCTTTCACAATCACAACTCCCTAAATACTTTTGGGGTGAAGCTTTGAATACAGTGGTACATGTCTTGAATCTTAGTCCTTCTGTACCTTTAGATGGAGATATCCCAAATAGAGTTTGGACATGTAAAGATGTTTCTTATGATCATTTGCGTGTCTTTGGGTGCAAAGCTTATGTATATATTCCTAAAGATGAGAGATCTAAACTCAATTCGAAGACAAGACAGTGTGTATTCATTGGTTATGGTCTTGATGAGTTCGGCTACAGATTTCATGATCCAATTAATAAGAAGCTTATTGGGAGCAGAGATGCCGTGTTTATGGAAGATCATATAGTTCATGATATTGATAAGAGTCAAAATTCAGCGCCTATGTCTGAGAATGACTTGGTAGAATTAGGGCATATTCCGCTTGCACATACTCCTATAGAAGTTGAAGAAAATTTAGATGGTGACTCATTTGCCTCAAGAGGTTCACATATTGTTGATACTGGTGATCATGATAATGATTTCATGCATGAACAAGAGAATGAAGAAGATGTTGAACAACTTGAAGTTCCAACGCGGAGATCTACTAGAGATAGACAACCCTCTACTAGATATCCTTCTGATGAATTTATTTTGTTAATCGATGCAGGTGAGCCTGAGTGTTATGATGAGGCTATTAGTGGTGTATGTAAAAATAAATGGATTGAAGTGATGAATGAAGAGATGCAATCACTTCATGAGAATCATACATTTGAGTTAGTGAAGATACCTGAAGGGAGAAAAACCTTGAGTAACAAGTGGGTGTATAGGTTGAAGCAAGATGATAGTTCTCTGCAACCTCGGTACAAAGCAAGATTGGTAGTTAAAGGTTTTGGTCAGAAAAAAAGTATTGATTTTGATGAAATATTTTCTCCAGTTGTAAAAATGTCTTCTATTCGTGTGGTTCTAGGCATTGCAGCGAGTCTAGACTTGGAAAGTGAGCAAATGGATGTAAAAACAACATTCTTGCATGGTGACTTGGAAGAAGAGATTTTTATGAAACAACTTGAAGGTTTTGTGGTTGAAGGAAAAGAAGATTATGTATGCAGACTGAAAAAGAGTCTATATGGTTTGAATCAAGCTCCGAGGCAGTGGTATAAGAAGTTCATGTCAGTTATGGGAGAGCAGGACTACAAGAAGACTTCTTCTAATAATTGTGTATTTGTGAAGAAATTTTCCGATGCCGATTTTATTGTTCTCTTACTTTACGTGGATGATATGCTTATTGTTGGGAAGAATACTTCGCGGATTGATTCTTTAAAGAAACAGTTAAGTAAGTCTTTCGCAATGAAAGATTTAGGTCCAGCAAAGCAGATTCTCGGCATTCGAATTACTAGAGACAAAGACTTGAAGAAGTTGTTCTTATCACAAGAAAAATACATTGAGAAAATTCTTCAGAAGTTTAATATGGACAAAGCTAAAGTGGTTAGCTCACCACTTTCCGGTCACTTCAAGTTAAGAAAGAAACAATGCCCTTCAACTAATGAAGAAAAGAGAGACATGGCTAATATTCCATATGCATCTGCAGTTGGAAGTCTCATGTATGCCATGGTATGTACTCGTCCTGACTTAGCTCATAATGTTTGTGTTGTGAGCAGATTTTTGTCAAACCCAGGTAGAGAGCATTGGGAAGCCGTGAAATGAATTATGAGGTACTGCGAGGAACCTCTAATTTGAAGCTAAGTTTTGGGATGAATAAACTTTAGTTGTTGGCTTATTCTGATTCAGACTTGGCTGGAGATGTTGATACTCGCAAGTATACTTCTCGATATTTGATTAACTTTTGTGGTGGCACTGTTTCATGGAAATCAAGACTACAAAAGTGTGTTGCCCTTTCAATGACAGAAGCTGAATTTATTGCAGTGACAGAAGCGAGCAAAGAGCTACTATGGATTAAGAAGTTCTTGAAAGAACTTGGATTTGAGCAACACAGGTATGTACTGTTATGTGATAATCAGCGTGCTATTCATCTCGTGAAGAATTCGTCATTTCACTCAAAGTCGAAACATATTGATGTGAGATATAATTGGATTCGAGATATTCTTGATGCTAAACTAATGGAGGTTGATAAAGTTCATACAGACGATAATGGGTCTGACATGATGACAAAGGCTTTGCCTAGGGGAAAGCTTGAACATTGTAGATTGATCGCCGGGATGGCGAATCCTCCCACATAGTCGTGAGGGGGAGATTTGTTGGGCTCTTCCTATGTGGGAGTCCAATTATCATATGGGCTAAGCCCAATTTGGATAACACATAGGATTTTAGTTTATGTATAAATATATATATATTTATACAGTGTCTTTCGGAGATGAGCATCATATTCTATATCTTAGTTTTTGAGAGAAAAAGGTGATTCGAGGCGGAACTTTGTGCTTTCAATTGGACTATCTCCGGTTGTCCGATCGGCTTCAATTTTGGTGAGAAGGCTCGTCTACTTGTCCTCTACAATCCTTCGAGAGGGTTTTTGATTTGGAGTCATCTAAGTGTGTTTTTCGATCATCTTCTTCTAAATGTGTTTTGGGGATATTTCAGTGAGTTTTCCGATTTCGGTTCATTATCTTGTGTATTGGGGTTGTGTATGAAATTGTCATACTTTTTGTGGCGTATGCTCTAGTTTTATCTAGAGAATAGTTTTGTAACCCATCTTCTGATAGTGAATATTTGGTTGGACTCCGAAATCAATCTCGTGGTTTTTTACTCCCTACACTGGGAAGGTTTTCACGTAAAAAGTGTTCTGTGTTGTTTGCGTTTATTTTATTCAGACTTGATATTTTGTTTGGGATCATTATCTCTATCATACTTGATACAAGAAGGAAGATTTCGTTTGTACTTCTATTTCTTGTATTGCCCATTCTAAACTGAGCGGTTTAAGTTGGACCAAGTTTAATAAGAGTCATACAGTTAGTAGTGATTACTAAAAGGAATAGTAACTGCTTGGGACCTAACTCGTTAGGTAAATATTAAATTATTTAGTATCTTGTATAAAAATGTTTGATTTTTTTTAATATTATTTAAACTTTCTTTTCCAATAAATAAATAAAAAAAATCTAATAATAAATGATAATGAAATCATTTAAACCAATATATATATATATGAAAAATGAGAGTACATTATATTAATTTTTAAAAAAAGTTCTTTTTATATACTTCTAACTTAGTCAAAATAGATATTTATGGTTATTTTGATTCTTTTTCATTCTTCATGGATATATATACATATATATAAAAGATGAATGAAGAAAAAAACTATTTTTAGATCCACGTTAGTTTCATATTTGCTGGCGCAATTGTAAACAATGTGAAATTGAAGTGCTTCATATTCATTTTGGTCAATGTTCAGTTGTAAACAATGTATAACTTTAAGTATTTCATATTAATTTTGGTCGTTGCGTATTTGTAAACAATTTAGAACATTAAGTATTTCATATTGGTTTTGGTCATGCCACAATTGTAAACAATGTGTAACTTTAGTATTTCATATACATTTTGGTCATAACTCATGTTCTAAACAATGTGAAACTTAAATCTAACATATTTATTTTGATCATGGTTCAGTTGTAAACAATGTAGAACTTTTAGTATTTCATATTCATTTTATTCATTTTGGTTATAGCACAGTTGTACACAATGACTTCGTATTCGTTTCGGTCATGGCACAATTGTAAACAACGTGGAACTTAAATATTTCATATTTAGTCATGACAGACTTGTCAACAATACCGAACTTAATGTTTCATGTTCATTTTGGTCCCACAATTATGTATAATGGGGAACTTAAATGTTTTGAGTCTGCTTGAGCCTTGACACGGTCTCTACTTGAGCCTTGACGTGGTCTGAGCTTGAATTCCCAATCATATTGTTTCAAGTCCAACCCTATACATATAGGTACAACATTAATGGCTTTGTTCATTTCATCTCTAAAGGTTATATTATCCACTCAGTCACAAAAAAAAACTCATTATTAAATAATGATTTTTTGTCACTAACTTTATGATATTGTCTATTTTGGAAATCATATTATTTTATATACCATGACGTGTTAGGGTAGAAACTAGAAAATCAGTTATTCAATATGAAATAGCAAAGTTGTATTGTCATGATTACTTTCTTTCAACTATTTATAGTCCAGAACTTTTTGAATTTGAGCATGTCAACAGATCATCACATACACGTTATTAAGATCTAAGAAAGGCTAGTCAACCGCTCTATATGTTCGGTCGGTCGACATAATAAAACTGTTTCGCTCTATATCATGTAGCACTTCGTATTTAGAGAATTGTAGCCCGAGGGATTTCATTATTATATGTTTATAAGCAGTATACAGAAAAGGAGGAGAAAGAAGTATGTCCGGAATAATTTAGTTGAGTTAAGTATCAATATGTTTATTAATATAAAATATGTATATCATTTAGTTTAGTTAATTATTGGTATGTTAATTTGTTTACCGAAGGAATGACTTTTAATTTGTTTAAATGATTATGTACCATGTTTCAATATCTTTCAGTGTAGAAGATGTTGAAGTTGAAAATAATATCAACTTATAACATGACAATATATATTGAAAATTTGAACCAACCCTTTAAAATGGGTGATTATATTGGTTTAAGTTGCCATTTGTTTTTCTTATAACATCCGGACATAGTTCATTTATAATTTTTTTTTCATAGTATTACGTAGGTGCTTTAGTAATTTCATTTATATGGTTTTACTCTACTATAAATAAGAGAATTGTTAAAAATGTTATTTTTATTTAGAAACCTAATTCATTTTTATTAAGTTTTTTAGAAGAAAAAACAACCAAAACACTATAGTTTCATTAAAATTGAAAGTCAACCCTTTTAACTAGTTATTTAGTATTTTTTATTTGAATAACATTTGTTTAAAATTTGGAAAATATGTTTTAAAACTTTGTTTTTGTTTATTTTTAAATTTTCAAATTTTTTAAAACTCGATGGTTTAAATTAGTTCAAGGTTATAAATAATAGTTAGTTAACCATTCATCTCGAGGTTATAAATAATAGTTAGTTAACCATTCATCCCGAGTTTATCAAGTTATTTCTTTGAATTTGCCATAAAATATAAATTTTACTATTGAAGTTCGTAGTTTAAACGTCTTTTTTAGAAAATGTTGCATTACACCTCTGTCAACACAATGGGTTCATTGTCGATCAACTATTTTTGTTCTAATTATTGTTACAAGTGGTTCAGTTATGTGGTTGGTTATATGGTTTGATTTGCTGAATATTTATGTTTACATGATTGGTTTTGATATGATGGAAGTCCCTTCAACTTCAATGTTTTTTACACTTAAAGATAGATTATATCTCTAATATTTTTGTTTGCGATTTTCATTCAAGAGTGAATAAATCTCTAATATTTTTGTTTGCTATTTTCGTTAAATACTTAATATATATGTATCGTTTTCATTAAAGATTCACTATCTTCTACTTCATTTATTCACGATTTCTTACACTCATCCCGCATCTATCATCTAGTTTTGATAGATGCAAGACCGGTATGCAATATTTTTTAAAACCTTTTTAAGGATTCTTATTTTCGCATCGTGAACAAGTTATCAACGTCTAAAGTTAATCCATATTATTATCTTTAATAAAAATAAAAAATATACATGCTTAAACAATAACAAAAAATTCATTGTTGTTAATGATTTTTCTGTTTGTCTCATTTTTGTGTTATGTGTTAATACTAACGAATGTCTATAATAAAGTATTTTATGATTTTGCATTTATATATAAATGATTTAGTGTTGCATATGTTTCTCCTTAAGCATGCTTCTAATATGATTGCCAATTCCATAACTCATGGTTTACTCCATAACACCGATCTAATCGAACCGCTCATGACCTTGGTAGCAACCATACTTATTTCCATTAATATTGATAATAGTTCTTTTATTATTATTAGAAAATAGAAAGTGGAAACGATAACTTACAAGACTTTGCAAAAAATACTCACTTGAAAGTCACAAAAAAATCATCAGAAAGATGAAAAGACTTAAAACATGTATTAGTATATGCACTTTTTAAAAATAATTATTTCGATTAATTTATGAACAATCTCATATGAACGATACCCTTGTTTTGGAGGATGCACAAATTTTAATTTGATGTATTATCATGTACTAAAAATTCAATTTACAATTTTTTTAATCTTGTAATTTCAGTTCCTCATACGAATTTAAAGATATCGTACTTTATTTGGTCAAAATTTAATAGAATGCAACATGGTTAGCTACAAATATGTTTAATAATTAAAAGAGAATATATATATTATCTAAATATGTACGTACCCGTATATATACTAATGTATTTGTATGTGGTTACGAGTATTTTTTACTTTATTTCACTTCTTCATACACAGGGGCAGATCCAGAACTCAAATTAAGAATATGCCAAAAATAATATTAAAACTTTTGAAAAAAATAAACATTTTAGTATGATATAGTAAATGTTTTTTTGAGACACAGCTATATTGATTACCAAAACAACGCTTACATAGTAGAAAGTTTAATATTACACAGTAAAAATAATATTAAACTTTTGACTTAAATTAGGAAGTGGCTATTTTGATTACCAAACAAGGATTACAATGACTAATTCTAAGTTAAAACTGAGCGCTGGTGAGTGAGACAATGAAACAAATAACTAAATAAAATAATTTAAAGCGAATGCTCTCTTTGGAACATCAGGCGGTGGACACGACGATGAAAACTTTGCAACAACAAAAATATGCCAAATTATTCCTAAACACCTCAATCCATACCCTCAAGAAGAAAAATAAAGCTACTTACCAAATATACTAAAAATATTTTTTGAATTTAGGGTATGCCATGGCATACTTGAATATCCCATAAATCTGCCCCTGTTCATACATCTTTAACATCACGGTTTGCTTCCACCACAACTTTAGCAAACGCAGCTTTGATTGCAAGTGTTTTTGTAAATAATTTTATGTTCAAACAAAAATGAAGAGTCTTTCCTAAGAAAATAAGAAAAAAAGGGATTACATTTTGTCAAAATGAAAATTGGCTAAAATATTATAGGCTTTTACAAGTTAATTTAATATTCATTTAGTGTTGGAAAATGTTAAACATTCGGTTCATGCTCGCTGTGTTTGACAATAAGGATGCTTAAATTTGTTTCCATATCAATCCTGTTAATTTTATTTAATTTAGAAATCAACATACGATTTAGAAAAGCCCGATACTCAGCCACGATAGGCAATTGCTTCGCATATATTCTCCCACTCCCAACAATTATGTATCAATTACGATCTCTGATTAGACCACCTTCGCTAGAATCACCTGTCATACATCAAGCCCCATCCGTGTTTAGTTTTTACCTGTTACCTTTAGGATGGTTTCATTTGAGATAAAGAGAAATCACGGGCTTGTTCAAATGATTAACACAACTAATAAAAGTAGCTATACCTATATCATTTCCTCATTGAGATCTCTTTAAGAGATTTTCACAATCAAGACTAGTAAGGATATATATGATATGGTAAATTATTGTCTTTGTGTTTACAATACGATATGTATGTTTGTATTTTATTTCTTGAAGACCAAATAATCCAGGAGATAACTGGAGGGAGGATAGTCCTTATGTGGATTTCTTTGTTTGTTGACCAAAACCAGGACCTAATCATGTGAGTAAAGGACATGCTCTTGTTGATGGTAATATTGAACAGAGTTGCAAATTAGTTCCAAACATTACAAGAGTCTTGACATTGAACAAATACATGATCAATGGATTCAAAGTTCTCACAATATTGCATTTAGAAGCCAATTGGAACATTTTTTATGAAGAACTGAATCTATATGAAGCCAGGTATATAATGTTCTCCATAGGAGAAAAGAATATTTCATTGGAGTGATTGGATTCCAAAGTTTATTGTAGAGATTGGACTTATTACCGTAAATTGTAATTGAGTTCCAAGTGTCATTTGTGTTATAGTAGTCATTCAATGATAACGACCATTTGATTGTGTCATTGGATAAGTTCAAATCACTCTTTTCATTTTAACAATATCAGTAGTAGTAACAGGTCCTTTCAACTTCTATATGTTCCACTACCCATCAGCCCAGAAATTTCTAACTTCATCCATTTCATACCATGTTCTATATTCCATATCATTAAATTGACTGAAAGGACTAGTGGATCACCATCTATCCAACCAAATATATATATGCCCAACCTTACAAAAAATATATTTCTCACCCATGTCTCTTATATCCAATAATATGTTCTGTGTCTTTGAACTTCTGTTTGGCTTTGGAACAATAATTGGATGGTGATAAGGGTTGTATATAGAGGACATCAGCCTTGCCCAAAGAGTCTTTTACTCTATGAATCTAGGCTATAGTTCACAGGAAAAACCAGTTTGAATATCCTCTACCTTTCTAATATTCAAATCACCCTCCTCATACGACTTGCAAATGTTAGACCAATATGACCAAGTAATAACTAGTTTGTTTTCCATAGATTCCTAGAGGAACATGTTACATAGATAATTAATCATTTGAATAATAGATTTTAAGAAATATGAGGGTTGGATGTTGTAGTTAGGAATAGTTGTTAAAACATACTGAACCAGATAGCCTCCAATCACATGATAACAGATTACTATCCCACTCAGATATTTGCTTCTTATCTTGTGAACCAAGTCATCAAAACTGTTAATTCTGTTGTTTGCATTGACAATAATCCCCATATATTGAATAGGCGGATGATTGTGCTTGAAACCCAAAATACTATTCGACCTTTGAATTCTTGAATGCAACATTTTAGATGACGCAATGATTTTAGATTTTCATTGTTGATAACCTGACTCGATCTATCTTGATAATGATTAAGGAACTTACTGGTCTCTAAATTTGTGATGGTAGATACATTTCTAATTACAATAAATTCATCCGCAGAAGTTAAACACGATATGTAACAGCTACCCCTAGACTTGTATCAACAAGAAATATTCTCAAATTCCATATGGTTGAATCTCCTTATGAAATACTCTCATGCGATGATAAAGAACTGGGATTGAATGGATCACCTTGTCTTAAACCCTTAGTTGAATTAAATAACCCCTCATTTTACTATTTACTATGATTAAAGAACCAATATTGTTTATTCTCTTAATAACTACGTTTAAGAACTTATTATTGAACCCAAAAGAAGCCATTATTCTTAGGATGAATTGATATGAAAGCATACAAAGGCTTTTTGCCATATCAATTTTAAGTAATACATTACTTTATCTTGTCTTCTAGTTAAGATCATAGCTGAGTTCTTGAGCAATCAATATGTTTTCATAGATGCTTATTCCTTTCACAAAATCCTCTTGCTCATCTGAAATTACTTTAGGCAATAGGGTAGCAAGTATGCAGTTTGTTACCTTAGAAACTATTCTACTGAAAATAGTGCTAAGGCTGATTGGCTTGAAATTTTTCCATATCTTTAGTGAAATCACTTTCGGGATTAAGTAAATTTTAGTAGCATGAAAACCATTAGGAATAGGCATGTATTTAAAATTTCCCCCAATAGTTTCACAAAAGTCGATAGAGATGATGCTCCAACGAGTTTGAAAACATTTCCCATTAAAACCATCAAGGCCAACAAGACAGTTAGGATTTAGAGACTTTGTTACATTGTAGACTTGAGTTTGATGAGGCATAGACATTAGCATGGTGATGTCCTCATTTGTTATCAACTTAGGGATGTAGACAAACAGTTCATCACTCTCTCTAAAATTTGGAGGCTCAGTCAATAAATTTTTGAAATACTATTCAGCTGAGTTACCAATAGAATCCTGATCTTCTAACCAAGCATTACCATTCTATAATTCTGTTGATTTTGTTTCTCCTGCCTCTTTTCTTAAGAAAGTTGTTGAAGGAGGTAACAAGTATATTTTTTTAGTCTTGTGACTCTTATCCCACAATTAAAATGTGGAAAAGAAATGCTACCAATTTTTTTATAAAAGACATGGTAGCTTTTCACAATAAGCATATTTTTCTTAATCTTATCCCACATCTAAAATGGGATTGTGAATTTCTACTAAAGTGCTTCTAAAAGTAGCCCATCCAATAGTGCAATTAGTTAAAATATTTAGTGGAAATTCGGATTCGGATATTATCCGTATCCGGATAATATCCGTCGGATACGGATTCGGATGTTGTTTTTTATAAAACTTTGGATTCGAATTCAGATTCGGATAGTGATTTCGGATTTCAGATTCGGATTCGGATATAGGCAGATTTGTATCCGAAATATCCGTTTGACCGTCCTAACTATCGTATTGAATAATTTAATAAGTATTATTAATGATGGATTAATAAAATATTGAACCCATATAAACCACTGATTATTAATACACATTTACAATGCTAATCATTAATAAAAAGGACCCAATATAGGCTTTTAAGTTTAAAATTTAAATAATGTAGTCTATTTTATTCTTTTGTGGAAATAATGAAAGAGATTTCTAACCCTGTTGTAAAAAATGTAGAACTCAAGTGTTTCATATTTCTACAATGTAGAACTTAGGTGTTTGGATCTACATTGGTGTGCTTATTTTCTATGGACAGGTGACTACATATTCTTAAATGGATTACATTTTTTTAAATGGATCTACATTGGTGTGCTTATTTTCTATGGACAGGTGACTACATATTCTTAAATGGATTACATATTCTTAAATGGATAATTTATTTTTAAATGAATAGTTGATTTCATATTATATTTTGTCATCACGCAGTACACAACGTGGAACTTAAGTGTTTGGGTCAAGTACTTATATTCCATGGACAACATATTTTTAGATGAACTGATTTCATATTAGTTTTTAATTAATTTTTGTTATTTAATTAAGAAAATATCACTTAATTAATATTACAAACGTTTTTTTTAAGCAAATTGATTTTCTACTAATTTTGGTTCAAAGAGTGGTGGGTGGTAGAGTAATCATCCTAAATTTTTTCTTCTAGAGTAGAATTTACATTTTTTAGAAAGAAATTGATTATTATTATTTATAATTATATATATATATATATATATATATATATATATATATATATATAGGAAGTGTAGTAATTATATATAATGTATTATTGAAGTTGAGCCGTGGGCAGGAAGGGAGGCTAAGAGCTATAGCCAGGAAAGGGATTCGCAAAGATCATGTCAAGTGGTCACCTGCTGCCACTGTGACTTTCATGAGTGAACAAAAATCATTACCAACGAAGCTGGAGGAGAAACATGCTTTGCTTGATAGCAGTTCTACAAAAGTATTAGATATTGATCCAGCTACTCAACAACAAACATTTATGATGATGAAGTCCTAAAGAAAGTAGCAGCTATGGATAAGTCAGGGCTTTGAGATATATCCCAAAGAAGATTGTTTTATATCCACAGTCGAAACCACCGGTGCACTCAAAGCTTCTTAGCTTCTATCTAACGCGATAGAAATCATAAAACAAAAGCTGGATGCAGTTCGCCTGGCAGACGATACTGTGGAAGCTGATCACTGGGAAACTAGGTGCCCATATGCATGGAGGATAATCAATAACGGTTGGACTTATGGCACCATCTTAGAAACTTTTTCACTCAACCTAGAATTAGCAGTTCAACATCTTAGAAACTTTTTCACTCAACCTAGAATTAGCACTTCAACTAAACATGCTTTTGTTGGTTTCATTTAACATTATGGAAAAAATATCGCGTTTTTGTTTATATAGTTCATGCTTGTGTTTTTGCTACCACTAGAATTCTTCGATGTTATAAAAGGGAAATTAAGATATGGGAGGAACTCAAGTTCTAATTGATTTTAAGATCATGGATCCTTAGTATGTACTTAAACCTAGCCGACCGAGTCAGATGGTTTTATAAGTACTGTTAAAGTAAACACATTTATTTTGCAAGAAAGGTGGATGGTTAGCTATTTTAAGAAAACAAAAGTTAGTGATTGGATGTATAAGGTACTGTAATATATTTTCTCTCAATATCTAGTCAGCTATGATTATTACATACATATTAAAAACCCAACAAAAGATTCAGGCTTCATGAAAAACTTCTATAGTTTGTAAGTTTTTAAATGGTTGGCCTTATGTATAATAAAGATTTCCTACCTCGATTCGTTATGTCCTCTAGAGGCAGGTATATATTACAGGTTTACCACACTATTGCTAAATTTACTCTAGTATCCCAAACTCACATACGTTATGTAAAATATGTTTGTTATTACGAAATAAACCTACATATTAAAGTAATTAAAAAACAAATGTGGAAACCCAAAACTAGTAATCCTCAAATAGGTCCTTTTATCTCAATGATATAAGCCATTACAGGGTTATCAATTTCAAAAATATTAACTCTCTACTTTCTTAAAAGAAAATTATTTAGAAAAAAAACTTTCAAAAAAATATAATTTTACTTTAAACATTGATTTTTATTAATTAAAAATTAAAGATATTAAATATATTACATGGATGTGAAGTTTTACCAATTTAGATTCAAAGCCAAAATGTATAAAACTAAAAAAAAATCTAAAAAATTATTGTCATTGCCCTAAACAATCATCTTAGAAAAGGTTTTTGCATTGATATATTCTGAATAAATTTGAAACCTAACTTATACCGATCTAAAAATAGATAACTTTATATATTATATAATTACCGAAGTTTGAAAGTCTAGTTCCAAAATTTAAATTAAAATAAAATTTTATAAAAATACATCATCATTGTAACCCATTATCAAACCCGAAGTTGTGCAATATACACTTTCGAACCCGAAGTTGTGCAATACTTTTTAAGAGTACATAATAGCTATTTAACAAATAGCATTGACTAAGGAGTGTAGTACAGGTTACTTTGGTAGGTTTTGCATCTATATAAACTTTAATTATATATTTATTGAAAATATAAAACTATTCCTATAATTTATATATAGTTCAACGAGTTGAATTTTAAATAAAAAAATTGAATATTAAATTATTCAACTTTATAGAGGTTGGATATTGTCGTCAAGATTGTAAAACATGGCCATAATGATATATCTAAATTACCAGTTATATAACGTATATGAATTAGTATACGAATGTATTCATAGTCTTTTTCTTAGGAGAATAAGCATTGCCTCCCCCTTAAAAAAAGCCAATATAATGTCCGTAAGGAAATTAATTACGTTGAATTAAATTCAAAGCTAACTGATTTTGGTTCGGTGGAATGGAAATCTTATCATTTCAAATCTGCATATTTAACGATGATTTCGTAAAAAATTGAAAGTACTCCCGTTCATATTGTTTAACGGTATTACTTCCTCTCATATTCTCTGTTTTTATATAAAGTTAACATAGTTAATAACAACTTCTTATATGATATTACATCAATTCAAAATTTAATTATTGTATTTATTAAAAAGTAAAAGTTAAATTCATATAATATATATTTGCAGAAAATCTACAAGTCAAGAGATGAATAACTTAAATTAAATTAAGTTATGTGGTAGTAAATATGGTAGAGAATGTATTGGAAAATAGATGACTTATGTATCCACTCTCATAAAATATGGAGTATCTTGTATAAAATGTTTGGACCAATTTTATATTATTTAAATTTTCTTTTTTTAATAAATAAATAAATAAAAATATAATATTAAGTGATAATGAAACCCTTCGTATCTATATATATATATATATATATATATATATATATATATATATATATATATATATATATATGAAAATGTCTCGTTAATATATTTTGTGAAGGGAGGAGACAACTATTTTTAGTTCCATTTAAAGTTTTTTATTTTATTTTATTTAGCTGACATCTTTTGTCGATTCCTATGTTTTTGGAGTTTATCATCTATATCGTCTCACTTTAATAGGATTTCTAAAAAGATTCAGTGTGTTCGTGTCATAATTTTGGTGTCATGACACCGTTGTGAACAATACGAACTTAAGTGTTTCATATTCGGTCATTGCGCAATTGTGCGCAATATGAAACGATATGAAACTTAAGTGTTTCATGTTAATTTTGGTCAAACAGTTGTGTACGATGTATAAATTAAATGTTTTAGGTCCACATTAATATATCACAGATAATCTATGAGAGGTCGTTCAATTCAAGATAATCCAATAGTGATTCCATGAATGGTGTTTGATCTACATGTTGATGAAGAATGGTAGGGTTAAGAAATCAAACTTTAAACGTAGCTAGTTTGGAATATTAAACTCTTGAAGTGATGACAGTAGATCAAAATCAATCAGCTGGTGAGGTGTCTAGAGCGGATCGTGTGGATGATGGATCTGGTGTCCAAAAATATGTTTCCTCTATTTTTCAAGATGTAAATCTCATGAATAAGGAACGATATGAAATGAGTTATTTTGAGAAGGTTACAGAAACATAACTAACATTTAAACGTGAGCAAAACTCAGATGGAAGTTTGGTTTGAGTGTGAAGGTCACTCAAGTAGTATTGAATCTAATATGATTAAAGGAAAGTAGGTAATGCATCACAATGAGGAAAGACCAAGAATTACATATTATATGTTGCAACAATCACATTTTGATAATGAAATTTTGGAAGGAAAACTTCCACGAAAATTTGATCAATATCGCACGAATACTTATAATGGATTGAGTCATTCAAAACATCATTTTGAACAATATGGAAGCATGATGATGAGAGACGACACTCATGATATCTTACTGTGTAGAAATTTTTCAATGAAGTTTAAAGGAAAGACATTGGATTGGTTTAATTTTTTGCTTAAGGGAACAATTCAGAATTTTGATGGACTCTGGCATGCTTTCAGAAACTGTTTTTTAAGGAATAAAGCGTATAAGAAGGATGGTGACTCTATAATGATTTTTTACCAACATTGAGGGAGAGATTTATAGAGTTATGTTTAGTGATTTGTGCGTGAGTTGAATGCTTTAACAACATATAAATAAGGTATAGTTGTTGGTGCTTTTAGAAGAAAAATTATACGAGGATCTTGTTAGATTTCCGATTAAGACTATAGTAGATATTCTAACAAGAGCGGATCATATCATTAGGGTCGAGGATTCGAAGAGTGGCGCATCAGATTCTTTCAAAATTCAAGATTCAGAAGCTATGATAATGGATAGGAAAATGGTAGACGAGTTGAAGCATGGAGAAGTCATTAAAGCCCATTTAAACATGTCGATGTTATTTTACTATGATAATCCAGCATGAAGGTACACGTCGTTAACTGAGAATAATGCCACCATTTTTGATAAGATGAAAGAATCAAATATTAAGCCACCTGGTCAAATATTTTCACCCGATAATGGAATATTTAAAATATTTTTTTATGCATATCATAATGATCACGGGTATTTGATAAATGATTATTTTTTGTTGGAAAATGAATTGTAAAGGATGAGTGATAATGGAGAATTTATTAAAAGGAAACATAAGGAGAAGAATGAAGGAAAAAGTGAGGAGTTGCATAAAGATTTGGAACCGGATGAGAAAATATATGACATGAGAAAACAATGGTTGTTTACTATTTCTGAAGAGGATAATTTGTCGGGAATGAGTTCCATCTCTAGAAAAATGCATAAAAAAACTTAGATGTGCATTTAATTGATGAGTCATCTTGTCATCATTATAGGAAGCCGATTGCTGACTTATCTTTATAAATATGCTTTGATTGTTAGTTTGGATATTTCAAGAGTATGCTTATTCGTGTTTTGATTGGAAAAGATATCTTGGCTAATATCTTTTTCAAGGACAGTTATGACAAAATGGTCGGGTATCGTAACTTAAGCCGATTGTGAAATAATTAATGAGTATGATGGTAAAACATCTAGTTTTGTTGGAAAACTGAGTTGTATGTGATTGTGGGGTACGGTCGTACATAGAAAACTATGAAGACTATATTTTTTATTAATGATGCTCCAAGTCCTTATAATGTGATTATGGGTCGAACATGGTTACACAGATTATAATCTATTATATTAACGTTCCGTCAATATCTTAAGTATCATTTAGAAGGTTTTTCGGGATAGTTAGGGGAATTCACGGAGCAACAAGGGTTTGTTATGCAATTATTTTAGATATTCCTAAGTTATAATCCTTGCAATTAAAGGGTCGTCAATCGAGTGAAAAAGTTGATTGCATAAATGAGGTTGATGACCCCAAAGAAGAAGTGCAAAATGATAGATGTTTGGAGAAAGTTGATGAAATTAAAATGTCAAGTAAGTAAGTGGTTAAAGTTGGAAGTTATTTGATTCAAGGTTTTAAGAATATTTTGGTAAAGTTGTTGAGAGATTACAATGATGTATTATCCTGGATTGTTGATGATGTTACCGGGGTAATTTTTTTGGTCTTGTCATGAATTGGTCATTGATAAGTGATTGAGACCAATTCGTTGAAAGAGAAATACCTTTTCGCAAAAGAAAGATGAGGTTATTATTAAGGAAGTTGAGAAATTTCTAAGGCTAGTTCATATACTGGAATCAAAGTATCCTACATGGTTAGCTAATTTAGTATTGGTTAAGAAAAAAAAATAGCCAATGAGGGATGTGCGTGGATTTTACAAATCTTAATAAAGCATGTCCTAAATATGCGTTTCCTTTCTCTTAAATTGATAAATTAGTTTATATGGCTTCTGATTATTATCGTTTATCATTTATGGATGCATATCCAAGAAATAATCAAATTCAAATACATCCAAATGATGATGAGCATACAACTTTTCAAATAGAGAGAGGGTAGTATTGTTATCGAGTAATACCGTTTGGTTTGAAAAATATTGAATCAACGTATCATAGAGTGGTTGATCATATATTTAAGAAAAAAAAGAAATCATGTGGGAATATATATATATATTATGATTGATAGAAATAATTCAGAGCATCGACATGGTGAAGCCGTGAATGAGATTTTCCAAAATTTGAGAAATTTTAATTTTAATTTGAATTCTTTAAAGTGTTCTTTTGGGGTTAGAATTGAAAAGTTTTTTGGGATATATTGTTAGGAAGAATAGAATTGAGACTGATCTGGTGCAACTTAAGGCATTGTTAAATGTTGAGCCTCTAAGAAATATTAAAGAGTGCAAAAGTTGACGCGATGTTTGGCGGATTTATCTCGTTTTATTTCTACGTAATCAAATAAGAGTCGTGTTTTTTTAGATCCTTAAAAGAGCTAAGAAGTTTTCTTGGAGTAATTATTGTCACGAGGCTTTTCAAGTGTTAAAAGATTATTTGGTTTCGCCAGAGATCATATCATCGCCAGTAAAATGTGAATCTTAATATCTTTATTTTTATGTATCTAATCACGAGGTTAGTTATGTCTTGGTTAGGGAAGGGGATAAAATGTAGTGATCAGCTTACAGTGTGAGTAAAAGTCTAAATAATGCTGAAAAAGGTATTTGAATTTGGAAACATTGGCTTTATACTTTGTTGTATTTGTAAGAAAAATAAGTTCTTATTTTTAGAGTCATAGTATCATTATGAGGACTTATTTTCCTTTGAGAGGTGTATTACAAAAATATGTTGTTTCGAGAAGGCTCACGAGGTGGTCAGTTAGATTAGGAGAGTATGAGATTATTTTAGCCTCGAACTGTGATTAAGGCTCAAACAGTAAGAGATTTTATAAATGAATTTATCAGTGAAAGGTTGAACGTTGACGATGGTGAGCTTTCGTACATGGTAAAGAAGTTTGAGTGGATAACTGAGGTGGATGGAGTGTCATATACTGGTAAAGATAGAACGTGAGTTATATTGAAAACACCTTTTGGTGAGGAGATTAAGAAATCTATTAAGTTGGGTTTTAATGTGACTAACAATGTTTCTGAATATGAGGTTGTCTTATGAGGGTTGAGGTTAGCTCATATTTCTGGTACGATATTAATTTGGGTTAAATCAGATTCTAAATTGATTGCAAGTCAAGCTAGTGTCCAAATAAAGTTGAGGAGGAATAAAGCAAATGTCCAAATAAGATATCTAAGGTATTGTGGGCTTATAGGACGACTCTAAAAGTTATTGCAAGAGAAACGCCATTTTTATTGGTATATAGAATATATGATGTTGTTCGAGTAGAAGTTTTTATTCCTAGTCATAGAATTGAATATTATTTGGAGAAGAATAATGTTGAATGAAAGCATATTTCAGTGGATTTGATTGACGAATATCGCGATCAAGCTTGAGGTAGAGCACAACATTATAAGAGTTCAATGAAAAGTAAATTTGATTTAAAATTGAAGCCAATAATTTTCAAAGAGGGTGATTTGGTTGAGAAGAAAATTTCTCAAGGGGGAAAAGATAAAAATCTGGAAGAGCTACTCCAGATTAAGAAGATTCATACAAAGTGGTTTCTAAGGGTTGTCTTGAGGCGTATAGACTACAAGATTTGAGTTGGAACACGTTGAAGCATCCTTGGAACATTCAACATTTAAAGTTGTATAAAGAGAATTTGTAAAATTGGATGTGTGCTCTTTTTCCTTTCTAGTGGCGTAGGAAGGTTTTTTTTTAGTGAGACACATTGCAAAGTAGTTTCATCAATAAAATTTATTTTTTCCATATTGACTTAAAACATTCGAATTATCAGATAATGTTACAAGATATAGAAAGATATTAAGGATATAAAATGGGGATTCAGATCAAGTAATGAATAAGAGATTATGGTTAAAGAAACCAAGCCTAAGGTTGAAAAACCAAACGGTTACGCAAAAAGGCCATAGTGTGCCCTAAATTAATTGTAAAATTAGCGATTATGGTTGAAAACAAAGCCTAAGATTGAAAAACCAAACGGTTACGACATAAGGTTATAATGTACCCTGACTTAATTGTCAACTTAACATTATAGTTGAAAAGCCAATCATAAAGTTGGAAAGCTGAACGGTTATGCATGACTATATAAAGGTTGGAGTCTGGTTTTTTTGTAGATTTGATATAGGTAATTTAGAGCATAGATTAATGTTGTTTAAAAGAGAAAATGGTAAGAAAGATGAATAATGAGATCAAATGAGTTTATTTTTCTTGGATAATAGATGAATGTTTAAGTCGATAAAAAATGATAACCGTTAGATTAAAATAGTGCTAAGAGTCTGATTATTATTGGGAATATGAAACAATGAAAATATTTTATCAGAAATATTAATTGATTTTATGACATGTTTGGTGACACTTATCAGGATAGTAGTGCATGCATCATCTGGTAGGTGTATTTATGATATTGGAACAAGTGAGATCGTCTTGTTTGTTTTATATAGTCTTTAAAAAATAAATATCTTTAAATATATTTTTTTCAAAAGAGTAAGGAGAGTCCTGATATGGTTACATTCCACTAATGAAATATATTCTTTATTAAGACAAGGTAAGTGAATCAGAGTTATGACGAGAGCGTGAAACAGATTTCTGATGAGAGGCAACACTCATGATATCTTACTGTGTAGAATTTTTTCAATGAAGTTTAAGGGAAACACATTGGATTGGTTTAAATTTTTGCTTAAGGGAACAATTCAGAATTTTGATGGAATATGGCATGCTTTTTGAAACTGTTTTGTTAGGAATAAAGCGTATAAGAAGGATGGTGACTCTATAATGATTTTTTACCAATAGAGAGGGGCAGATTTAAAGAGTTATGTTTAGTGGTTTGTGCGTGAGTTGAATGCTTTAACAACATATAAATAAGCTATAGTTGTTGGTGCTTTTAAAAGATGTTTGATTTTAGAAGGAAATTTATACGAGGATCTCGTTAGCTTTCCTATTAAGACTATAGTAGATATTCTAACAAGAGCGGATCATATCATTAGGGTCGAAGATTCGAAGAGTGGCGCATCAGGTTCTTCCAAAATTCAAGATTTAAAAGCTATGATAATGGATAGGAAAATGGTAGACGAGTTAAAGCATGATGAAGTCGTTATAGCCCATTTAAACATGTCGAGGTTATTTTACTATGATAATCCAGCATGAAGGTACACGTCGTTAACTGAGAATAATGCCACCATTTTTGATAAGATGAAAGAATCAAATATTAGGCCACCTCGTCAAATATTTTCACCTGATAATGGAATACTTAAAATATTTTCTATGCATATCACAATGATCACGGGTATTTGATAAGATATTATTTTTTGTTAGAAAATGAATTGTAAAGGATGAGTGATAATGAAGAATTTATTGAATTTATTAAAAGGAAACATAAGGAGAAGAATGAAGGAAAAAGTGAGGAGTTGCTTAAAGATTTGGAACCGGATGAGAAAATATATGACATGAGAAAACAATGGTTGTTTACTATTTCTGAAGAGGATAATTTGTCGGGAATGAGTTCCATCTCTAGAAAAAGACATTGATTTAAAATAACAATACAACAAGACATTGATTTAAAATATCAATAAGCAACTAACTAAAGTTATAACAAACTAAAACTAAAATGATAACAAACTTAATTTACAAAATAGATATTTTTAGTCCTTACAAAGTCTTGTCACTCTATGGTGTTGGTTAATTACTCCATGAATTTGAATATATTTTCCAATTCGATCGAATAATAGATTCATCCATCCAAGAGTCTCTATATAAAAAATTATTTTTAACTAATATGATCGAGTGGTAGCAGTCCATTCAGATGGATCATGACACGTTAATTAAACACAAACAACATTATATAACAAAATCTTGTTATGAACGTAATAAACAACTCAAACCATAAATTTTATTACGTTAACCAAATGATTCATGTTCACGTTTGCAATGTAAACCTTTTTTTATTCATGTGAGAGGGGAAACCACCTTATAAAGGTAAAATTTTTGAATAACCACATTGATAAGATATACACATGATGTATTTAAACATGATCGTAGTGACGAGACAAATATTGGGCACTAAGTCTAAAAGGACAATTACATTTTTTGTGTCGTGTTCTTATTTTGATATTAGATTTCTTAGACTGTTTTCTGTATGGTGCAAATTTCTCCAAGAAAATATTAATCTTGGAGCCCTCTCATTTTTTCTATCATTGTAATAATTATTAACTATCAGGTTTTCCATACTTCTACCTATATTTTCTATCCATTCTTCAATTTTAGATTTAATGTAAGGTGTAAAAGACATGAATACGTGCGAAAAATATTCGTACATTTTTTGTTGTATGTTGATTTTGATTACCTACAAAATTTACCAACGAAAAGATAATTTAAGTCATAAACTAAGTTATAAAGTGTGGATTCCAAATAAATAACAATTATTATTAACGTCTAAAGCTAGTTCATATTATAATCCCAATAAAATCAAAAAATACACATGCTTAAACTATAAAAAAAATTATTGTTGAAGATTATTATGCTTTCTTCATTTTTGTTTTATAGGTTAATACTAAGAGATGTTTTTAAGAAAGTATTTATGATTTTATGGAAAACATTTTAGAGTTATATTGTATAATTAAATTTTGTTTGGTTTATTTTGGGCTCGGGGTAGTTTAGTAAAGTGTTTTGTGAAGTTTAAAGTATTAAGTGTTTGGTGTAAAGGGTAATAAGATAATAGAGCAACCTGCTTGTATTAAATGTTTATCACCCTCATTAATGAGAGTGGTTGAGGTATTTATACTCTTAATTTAATGACCCATGAGCTTACGGGTCAAGTTATGAAACTGAGTCAAGTTTAAGGACCCATTAGTCTTTTAAGTAGATTAGAAAATAGCTTAGTCAAAAAGTGTGTTACTTTTGTCTTGTCCTGATTATTTAGTGGTATGTGATTGTCCGAATTACCCCTGTCTGGATTATACAGTGGGTTGTGTCTGAAGATTCTGAACTCATCAGTAGCCCCTTTTTTAGACCTTGCCAAATATCTTTGGTATGGCTAAAAAATCCACTAAGCCAATAACGAATTTGTCCGATCTGCCCGTGCGGTCTGTACTAGGAAGTTTAATTTCAATATTAACTCAGTTCCAAGTTTGTCAAAACTAGTTTCTCTTTCCAGAATTCTAAGAGTTTTCTTCTTGGATCGTGGGACACGTGTCAATATCTGGTTCGACCTACCAGTTGTTATTTTTCCTAGACCGGCGCACCCATTAAGTCTAGAAAGTTACCTAGGCATTTGATCCTTCACACGTTTGCGCAGCCTTTACTCATTGCAAAACCCTCTCCAACTTCTCTTAGGTAACTATTACTTTTTACTGTTATATAAATTCTCTTTCACTATTTCATTGTCTTCCACACTCAAAGCTTTCAATAGATATTTCCATTCCTACCTTCAACTTGTTCTTGAGAGGTTTTATGCTCACAGCCAGAAACACACTAGTTTAAGACAGTTGGTTAAATTTATCATAGTTAGAAAGAGCGAAAAAGGTAAAAAGAGAGAATCGCCTTGCCGTCGGCCTCTCAGTTTCTCCAAGTGAGAAATCCAGTGAACCGACTCAAGAAGCCGATCAAGTTTCATTTTCATCCAAAAACCCTAAGCCCAAATAACTATTCAAACCAAGTCTTTCACCCCTTCCCTCAAGTTCTTCTGTTCAAGAGTCCCAACCTTCTGTGCCTAAAGAAAAAGTTGTTTCAAGTATCAGAAAATCCTATCCCTTCATTACTATGGGTTCTGATGTTGAAAAGTCTCTGGAGAAGATAACCCCTCGCCGGACAACCCGCCAAAATAAAACTTAATCTACACCTTTACCGACAAAACCCTCAGGATCGGAGGTATCCAAAGTATACCAAACGGCCAAACCCTCCGGATCCCAACTTCAACAGATACCAGGCCTTCAGATACAACAAGTGCTCAACCATCCGGACAACCCCTTGTGCAAGAAACCGATCCCCATTCTTCCAAAGGAGCTGATAAACCTTCCACGGTGATGGAAGGAAAATGGAAGATAATATTGAGGAGTCCCCCTTTGAGACTGAGGCCTCAGGTCAAACAGGAGACTTCTGATAAGAAGGGAAAAAGTAAGGTGAAAGTCTGCATGACTCATCCGGACTTACTTCTGGAGTGCTTAAAGGTCAAGATAGCCCCATGCTTTAAAAACGTTAGTATCAAGTACCTATTGGCTCTAGAAAACATAAACTACATCTACACCCACACTGCTGATTTGGGCCGGATCCGGACAAAATGGAAGATTCAGAGTCAGTAGAGGTAAGGATACCCATTACTCCGGATACTCTCATCGACTGCAAGCTTAACGAGGTGGTAATATTCACCGAATTACTAAACTGGGGACTTCGGTTCCCATTGGACCCAGAAATCGTCAGGTAGTTTCACTTAGTTAAACTCTGCCATAGCCATGCTTGATACTCTCTCCTTGCTTGCATCATGGCATCAAGGTTGTCGAAAATCCCACTTCCGATGGAGTAGTTTGCTGGTATGGAAAAGCTTATGCAAGAATCACCAGATTTCATTCTACCATCACAATATGGGGAACAACTTCAAAGTTATGGATGACTTGCTAGAGTCCAAAAATAACTGGAGGACACGATTTCTGTTTCTTAGTGGGACATGGGAGAACAGTAGGAAGATCAAAACCAACACCAATCCTATCTTTGTTTTTCATGTTTTTCATTTTAAATTATAAGTGTTCTCATTCTGATTGATTTGTTACTCCTTTTTCGGTGCTGCCGAAGGAGTTCACCGGACACCTATAGGAGGGACAAAAAACCTGTGCAAAACTCAATACATGGGCTGCGGAGCACTGGGAGAATGCCTTCCACAACTGCTTCACGTTAGGCAATCTTGTGAGGTCCCATCTGTGGAATACCACAGGCCGCAGGGATCTCACATGGGAAGAGTTAACTACCCTTCCTCCTCCTGGGGTAATTCTTAAAAGAACAGAGGCCAAGGATGGTAAATTGTTCTTACCTTCGAGAGCAAAAGCTCCTTGCAAGATGAAGAACAATAAGAAAAAAACTGTCACAGAGTTGGTTCAAACAACCACAGAGGGGACTGGTTCGGGGAACCAAGATGGAATTGATGCTTCCCTACTCAAAGTAGTAGAGGCTCAAACATTGAGGGAGGCTGGAGAGTCGCAGAACCCACCAAGGCCTCCTAAGAAGGACAGGAAAATGAGGGTCAGTAGTAATGAGAAAGCTACTAAGAAAAAGAAAGTTACCCTGGGAGAAGAAATAATTCTTCATCCTTCGGAAACTCAACCTCCACCAACCCCTGTTGACCCCACCTTACACGAGAAAATCCCAGCAAGTCTGCAGTCTTGAGAGGTTGCTAGGGGAGGGAATGAAAAAGTGGACATTAGTTCCCTTCAGGACATTGATTTATACTTCAATGATTCTGAAAAGGATGATTTCGTAGGTCCCTACCGCCCCTCTAGCTTAGCCAATATGGTGAATTTCAATGGTAAGTCTTTCTTCGTCTCCGGAGAGCAAGATATTCTGAGTCATTCCCTCCTTGGTCACATCCAGCCAATACTTGATTTGGAAAGACAGGTAAAAAGTAAGACCACCTTTATCAACTCCCTCACCTCTGACAATGAATCTCTATCAACCAGCCTTCTCAATGTCAATCAAAGTATAGAGGACCTGAAGAAGGAGATGGAGGCATTGAATAAGGAAAATGAGGATTTGGAAACCAAGTTAGCCACATCGGAGGCAACCAGAACTGATCTCCAGACTAAAAATATCGGCTTAGAGAAAGACCTCATAATGTTGAAAGAGGATGTACAGACCAAGGATGACATCATTCAAACCTTAACCGATGAGAAGGCTAAGCTGGAGAACTCTGTTTCAGAGATGGCCAAGGATAAGTAAGAGTTAAAGAGCCAACAAAAGCAAGCTATCCAAGCAGTTATTGATAAATATACCAATAAAATGATAGATTCCTTGGAGAAAAGAGATGATGAAGTCAAATCTGACATGGTGCTGCTTTTCTACGAGACTTTTCCGAAGAGGACCCTTGGTCCCTTGTGGAAATATGTGGAATACAAAGACATTCCATTTCACAATATGGCCGATGGAGACAAGCACAACTAAGCCAGTGAAATAGATTCCACTATGGATGATAAAGAGGGAACTGGTGAGAGTTCGAGCGCCGAACTCAAAAGTCCCAAAAAAGATGATGGTGGTGAGGGAAAATCCGAAGGGAACAAGCCCTATAGTTTTATCATTTTTTTTGTCTTTCCGAACAATTGAAGTCCTTGGATGACCAAGGCATATTTTATAATGTTTAAACACCTAAAGTCCTTGGATGGCCAAGGCATATTTTGCTTTCCTATTCGGTTCAAGTCCGAATAGTTTTAATCTATCAAACCTTCATTTATTTAACATTTTCTTTCCTTTAAACTTTTCATGGCTAATGTTTAAGTAGCCCCTAGCATTTCAGAAGTGTTATAGTGAGAGTGTTTAATATCTCTTATGGCATGTATTATATAGTCATCACTTCACCAGGTTTGTATGATTTACTAAAGATCCAAGGTGTTGAACAAGTGATTTGTACTTGAATTAAATCATAGTAAAACCACTCTGAATGTTTTAAGAAGGAATCACATATTATCAAATAAAAAACCGGACACCTTATTAAAACCTCCCCGCGCCACCAAGGTAGGAAAAAGTATGCCCCAAAATATTTACATTGAAATCTAACAAGTAAATATTTACACACAAATTTCATTCTAAATATAACATAAGATGTTTAATATTTCATGGGTGCTTCAAAACTCTTCCTTCTTTGTCCTGAAGCCTATATGTCCCAGGCTTAAGTTTTTCAGAGACCTCATAAGAGCCTTCCCAGTTCGGAGCCAGCTTACCGAACTACTTCTCCTTGGTGTGTAAGAAAACGTTTCTTAACACCTTATCTCCTTGTTGAAAATCTCTTCTCTTGACTTTAGAAGCAAATATACTCCTCATCAGGCCTTGGTAGTGAGTTGTTCTTAAATGAGCTTTAACCCTTCTTTCTTCCATTAAGTCCAACTGATTCCTAACTGCTATCTCATTAGCTTGTTCAGAATAGTGATGGACCATGTATGATGGTAGGGTAGCTTCTATGGGGTTAATTGCATCCATCCCATACACCAAAGCAAAAGGAGACTCATGTGTAGTAGCCCATGGAGTAGTTCGATACGCCCACAATACTTCTTGCAAATAGCTTGGCCACTTTCCTGCAGCTCCTTCTAGATTCTATTTTAATCTAGACAAAATAGTCATGTTGGAAACTTCAACCTGGCTATTTGCTCGTGGATGGAAAGGAGAAGAAAAATAGTGGCCCATTATTTGTGGTAATCTTTTGAGGAATTGCAAATCTGCAACCTATATTGGATAAGATAAATTTAATGACAGCCTTTGAAGTGGTTCATGCCAAAGGAGTTGCCTCTATCCATTTTGAGAAGTAATCTATAGCAACTATAATATTTTTGCACCCTCCGGACGCCATTGGCAAAGGCCCAACTAAATCCAATCCCCAACGAGAAAAAGGTAATAGCTCGGAAATAGGCTTCATACATACTGCTGACACATGGATTTCATTGCCATACCTTTGACATGGATCACACTTCTTTACCATTTCTTTAGCATGTGCTATTATGGATGGCCAATAGTACCCATCCAACAATACTCTCCGAGTTAGTGCCTTATACCCACAATGTGTTGATCCTTCTCCATCGTGTAGTTCGGATAAGACGACTTGAGATTCTTCAACCCCCAAACAACACAGGAGAGGTCTACTGAAAGAATTTTTATAGAGAACTCCCTTGATGATCAAAAATCCACGAGCCATGTGCTTAACTTTTCTTGCCATAGCTTTATCGAGAGGCAAAACCCCATCAGAAATGTATTGAATAAGAGAAAACCTCCAATCTTTAGGTTGAATCACCTATATGCTCAAGATTTCCTCCTTTTCCTTGATTTGACTTGGTTGTATGGATGGGCATTCTTGTTTGTGTATCCAAGGGTAAGATTCAGAATACGCTATGGTTGCCAAAGAATCTACCAGTGTATTTTCTAACCTAGGAATATGCTCATAACAAACACATTTGAAGTTGGCCGCCACCTCTTTCAAGATGAGTAAGTATTTGATCATCTGCTCTTTCTTAGCCTCAGACTGACCTTAAGGATGATGGATAAGAAGCTGAGAGTCAGTCATCAATTGAACTCTCTTAGCCCCACATAGGAAAGCCAATTTAAGACCAGCTATAGCCACTTCATATTCCGACTCATTGTTAGAGGCCCTGAATCCAAAGGATATAGGCTGGTACATTTTATCACCATACAAAGAGGTTAGGAAAATTATAGCTCCACAACCCATTTTTCTTGAACCACCATCAGTCTGGACCACCCACTATTTCTTGGTTTTCTCTTCTGAAGTTTGTTTAGAGTTCCTGTCCGAATGGAACTCTACTAGGAAATCAGCAACTGATTGAGCTTTGATAGCAGTTCGTGGGGAAAAATCAATGTCATAATCGCCCAAATCTACTGACCACTTGGTAATCCTGCTTGATATGTCTTCCTTCTGAAGAACATTTTTTAACGAAAAAGATGTCCGGAGAATGATGGAATGAGAATCAAAATACGGCCTCATCTTTTTTACCGCAATCACCAAGGCTAGTTCCAACTTCTCAAGCTTTAAGTACCTTTTCTCAGCATCTATTAAACGTTTGTTAATGTAGTACACCGGACAAGGGTAATTGTCCACTTCTCTTACCAATACTGCACTTATAGCACATTCTAACACAGCCAAGTATACATAAAGTGTTTCTCCTTGAATAGGATTAAAAAGAGTCTTTGGTGAGGATAAATGTTTATTTATCTCAACAAAAGCTTGGCTAAACTGTGGAGACCAATTAAAATCTTTAACATTCTTCAAGGTTTGGAAAAACGGAGCACACTTGTTCGAAGACCTTGAAATAAAACGATTCAAAGCTTCCAACTTCCTGGTGAGTCTCTGGACTTCTTTAACATTCTGAGGAGGATCGATTTCTAATAGGGCATTAAGTTGATCCGTATCAGGCTGTATCTCTTTCTCACTTAACACATAACCCAAAAACTTTCCCGATCGAACCCCAAAGACACATTTTTCTGGATTTAATTTTAATTTCACGGCTGCTAGATTAGCAAACATTTCTTGAAGGTCAGCTATACGTAAATCCTCTTCTAGGCTTCTAACCATCATGTCATCTATGTATACTTCCATATTTCTGCCAATCTGACTTGTGAATGCTTTTTTTACCAACCTCTGATAAGTAGCCCCAGCATTTTTTAACCCAAAAGGCATCACCTTGTAGAAATGGAGACCTCTGTCTGTTTTAAAGGTAGTATGATCTTGGTCCTTCGGATCCACCTGTATCTGGTTATACCCAGAGAAAGCATCCATGAAGGACAATAACTTGTTTCCAGACGTTGAATCCACCAACTAAATTATCTGGGGGACTGGATAAAGATCTTTTTGGGCAAGCTCTGTTGAGGTCAGTAAAGTCAATACACATACGCCACTTCCCATTCTTTTCTTGAACAACACTGGATTGGCAGTCCATAAAGAGTATTGGGACTCCTTTATATGTCCCATCTTGGTAAGCCGATCAACCTCTTGAACTATCACATAAGCTTTTTCTTTAGAAAAAGCTCTCATTTCTGTACAACAGGAGGAATATTACTCTGGATCGATAACTTGTATGAGATAATGCTTGTGGGTACTCCAATTACATCACCATTGCACCAAGAAAAGACATGCTGATTGTTAAGTAAAAAAGACAACAACTTCTTCTTCAATTCCGGTGCCATCTTGGAACTAATCTTGATACTTCTACCCTATGCAAGGGAATGGTTTTCAATCTCTTCAACTGGTATAAAAACACTAGGAGCCTCTCTAGGGTCATCAATCTCACCCTCCCCCTTAAAAGGCTCAAGTAACTGCTAATCTTCATTGATCTGAACCGCTCCCAAAGTTCTAGGAGAAAGAGTATTGGCATAGCACTCCATGGCTATCTTCTGACTGCTTCGGACCACACCTACTTACCCTTGAACTGCATACTTTAGACACTGATGGATTGTTGAGTCCACAACATGCATTCTGGAAAGCCAGTTACTCTAAAAAATTGCATTGTAGCATGTGGGGCAATATACCACAACAAATAATACCCTCACCAACTTTTTAAAGGGCCCTTTACCCAACAACACCTCTTTCTCAAACTCCCCAATTACATCCGCAGAGCTCCCTGTGAAGCCCACAATGATTCTATTTGAGTTTTGAATAACGGCTGGATTCTTCATCTGCTTGTAGGAGCTTAAGAAGATGATGTTTGTCGAATTGCATGTGTTTATTAAAATTCGGCGAATATCATTGCCCCCAATAGATGCTCATATCACCACCGCATCTTCATGAGGCCCAGCTATATTTCTTAAATCATCCTCATCAAAAACTATGAATGGAAAAGGGGTTTGGCACTGATGAGAAGACATTCCCCCTTCCAGCTGAGTAGCCAGACTATGTACATGCCTCTTTCTTTATGAATGAGTGGATGTTGTCACAGTATCCCCTCTAAAAATGGTAAGTGACTCAAAGAAACTAATGAGTCCGGACACTGTCTTGGTTTGTTCTGTTATGAACCCCACTCTATTCCGGGTTGGATCAGGATCCAGGTATTCCGAATCAACATTAAATCTTTCAAGGATCACCATTTCCCTTTCTTGAGTAGATGTTCCCACATTGTTTGCAGGGCCTGTTCGAGGAGCATTGTCAGGCCTGTTTCCACTTCTTCTTTTGACATAAGCTCCCAGCTTGCCTCTTTCAGTAAGGTTCTGCACTTCTTGTTTCAGGGCTATGCAGTCTTCAATATTATGGCCTATAACATTATGATATTGGGAAAAACAAGTATTTTGACTCTCTCTAGGAGACTACAGTGTTGCTGGTTTCCAGAAATGGACTTCCTCCTTGGTCTTGTCATATATTATGGCAACATTGTCTTTCAACTCTACAAACCACTCCGGTTGAACCCAAGGGCCTCTTTTACTTCTTGACTGCTGGCTATGGGACTGATTCTAGTTGGACTAAGCTTGTTTAGCCCTATTGGACCCTTGTCCGGTTTCCTTAGCCTTATACCTAGACTGGTTCTGAGTTGCTATGGTGGACCTCACTTGACGGTGCACCATGATTTTCTTGGTTTCATCTACATTAATTTGTTTTCCCACCTGATTCAATAAGCCACCCCAAGTCATGCCTTTCTTCCTGTTCACCGAATCAGCCAGATTCCCAGGGTTCAACCCTTGTCTCAAAGAAGCAATTGCCACATGTTCGAAGCAATCTGTTAATCCGTTCTTTGTATTCATGAACCGACTTATGTAGTCCTTTAAGGACTCGTTTGGTTCTTAGGCACAATGGATAATGGTATCTCTATTTCCTTTTATCTCCTTACTTCCCACAAATTGCCTTCGGAAGGCAACCTATAATGTATCAAAGTATCTGATACACCCCTGGGTAAGCTGTTGTACCACTTAAGAGCGCTTCCCGTAAAATATTAGGAGAAAGCTCTGCACAAAAGTTTGTCATCATCATCAAAATTCATCATGAAGTTCTTGAACTGCTCGAGATGGTTGTCCGGATCCTTACTTCCATCATACTTCTCCATTTTGGAGTTGTCAAACCTTTTGGGTAGGTTTCTGGACAATATCTTGGGAGACAAAGCTGAATGTCTCCAATTTCTATTACGACTGAAGACTGTGTCTTCATTAGGAGTTGCGAAAAATACCTGGTTCGGTCTGAAAAGCAAAAGGATTGATTAACAACTGATCAATATGCCTGTGGCTGTGAGATGACTCTTTGCCCATATGCCTTTTAAGCCTCCCATGCATATCTCTTTTTCTTGAATATTTATTTAATTAATTTCATTTTCTTTCTGGACCTCCCTTCACCACTGCTTGATGACAAAAAATCCTCAAGCTCAGCCTCGTTCGAAGAGCTGCTGGAGTACTCATAATTTGAACTTTCAACCGGCTTAGACCGATGAGTCTTCTTAGAACTAACATGTGTCTTTTTTTAACACAGATGAGTCTTTGCTGATGGATCATTCTCCCTAGGGTTGTCAGTATGATGAATAGCTGACGTCCCTGATTTCTCCCTTATACCATTTTCTGCTTGTTTTATGGCCCTTAACGTCTCTATTTCTGCTCTCAACTTGTCTCGCTCTTCAATGGTGTATTCCTTGTTTTCCCCAACAGTATCCACCACAGGTGGTGGAGTTCCCTGCTCATTCAGATCCATCCGAACTGGTCTTTTCTACTGGTTGTGAATGCAAGATTCAGGTACCTTTATGCTCCCACTATGGTCACCAGTTTGGTTTGGTTTATTTTGGGCCGAGGGTAGTTTAGTAAAATGTTTTGTGAAGTTTAAAGTATTAAGTGTTTGATGTAAAGAGTAGTAAGATAATAGAGAAGCTTGCTTGTATTAAATGTTTATCACCCTTATTAATGAGAGTGGTTGGGGTATTTATACTCTTAATTTAATGACCCATGGTCCATCTTTAATAGCCGCATTTTTTTTTCTTTTTCTCTCTGCGAGTTTTGTTTTGCTTCTCACCATCACTCATGGGCATTCCTTCACTAATAGCATGGTCGCTGAGGACGACCATGCGTTCAAGTTCTACATCTTCCAACATCATCAGAAGTTTAGGATCCACTATTTGCATTGTTGGGGCACCGGGCTCCATAATATCAATCTTTGCGGCCTCAACAATAGTAGCCTTCTCCACAACTATATTCCCTGGTTCAAATTTTTTTATGCCAGGCTAGGTTTTTCCATCTTAGTTTCGGATAACTCCTTTGACTTGGAATGTTTACTATGAGCTCTATTACGCTTATGTATGAAGATAATGGTGTCGGGGGCTTGTAGTTTTTCCACCAAGTCGATAGGAACGGGTGTCGCCCTTAACTGTTCAGCACTTAAGTAATTATTAGAGCAACGTTAGAGATTGCAATTGATCATATTTATAGGCTTGAAGCAATAATGGAAAGCCCAACCCTAGTTCCTTTTGGCCCACTTCTTCAGTTCTTTAAAAGTTTCGAATGACTAGTGGACATGTGGCATCGTCTAACACTTTTGCAGGACTAGAAAACTAGCATCATCATTTGGGGGTCAGTCAAATCAAGAGGCGATCCTTTAAGGACCACAAGAAACCAGTGTCTTGTAAATAGTAGACATGTGTAAGACTGTGGCTCGATCCTTTTTCAAATAAGGCCAATGGGTCTGGTACAATTAAGGAATGGGAGGAAGTCCAACAAACACATGCCCAAAATAATAGCCCCACCAAGGTCGGGCGGATTGGTTGAAATTTACTAGTGAGTGGGCATCGGGTGTACCCGATTTTCGGTTGAACGACTTGTTAACATCACGCCTGAACAATTCGCCCCAAGATATCGGGCAACCATGCACCAAGACAAATCGACCCTAAAGACTTTATCGTCGAGGCAGTGGAGGGTCGACCCCAATGCTGATAGTACAGTCTTTGCTCATTCTTTCTCACAAGGGCTGAGGGGTTACAGATAAGGAAGAAAATTATCTGGACCTAATCTGGTCGGCAAATGATAAGGGTATTTTAAGAATGTAATAATTGTTTGTACTAAGAAGAAGATATTATAAAATAAGAAGGACGCATCTTGTAAATAATGATTATATGGGTAGAATTATAGTAAATAAATGTAAATATAAGATAAATTGGGTCACACGTTGGTAAAGGCCCACACCGATTACTATATATAGGAAGATTCTTTTTATGGAGTGTGGTGAACCGTTATTATTAATAACTACTTTTACGATTTTCTTTCTCTAGAATCCTATGTTTCTCTCTCTACACACTGTTACGATATTATCTGGTAGTTAGATCATGGTCTGGATATTTATGAAACTATTAGTAACAAAGTTGAAAATCAAGAAATTTACTACTAATGCATTTCCATATATTATTGAAAGTCTCATATTAGTTTAGATAAGTTAACCAGTAAGGATTTTCTTTTGTTCATTTTTTTAGCAACCATCTTTGTTTCGTATCTCTATTGTTTATTCTTTCGCTTTTAGCCATTTTTTGAGCTCTTAAACAATTCATCCGCTTTATAAAGTTATCTGAGCATTTCATTTGTATCGTTCGACCCTAATGACAGAGAACAAGTAAAAAATAAGGAACCATCTATTAAACAAAACCATATTCATGCTTATGAATCATCGTTAAAGGTTCATTTTTTCTTTTGTGTATATTTTAGTGACGTGCATATAATTTTAAATTTTATTTGTATTTTATTTTCATTAAATATTTTGATCTGCTTACAGCCATTTCGGTTTTACTTATTTAGCTTTAAGGGTTTAATAGTTTTATATTTGGTTTTAATTGGGACGAAGTCGTAAATTGAGAGAATAAAGAAATTTAGTATGGTTACATTTACATATATCAATTGAAAGTCTCTCATTAGTTCGAATAAGTTAACAATAATTATTTTTTTGTTTATAATGTTTAGTAAGTATGTTACTTTTGGACATCGTTGGAGCTCTTCAACTATATCACCTGATCTTCATGACAAACAAAAAGTAAAGTATTTCTACCATTTTATCAAGTGTTTCAAGTAAAGCAGGACGATACTCATCGTTTCTCGTTGCTCTTATAAATAGGGATCTTCACTCCAAGTATTTCTTGATATCTTTTAGTTTTCACGCATGTAATTTTAAATTGGATTAGTATTTTATTTTTATTAATAATGTTGATCAGGTCTTACTCATTTGGGATTAATAGTTTTATGTTAGGTTTTTATCGGAGTTCCCTCTAAGGTAATATGTCATACTTTGGCTTTAAACCCAAAAGATATACTCTAACTCAAAAGAGGAAGACTTTTTCAGTAGAAAATGTTGATGGGATTGTGACAAAATTGATTTGGTTATCTAAGGTAGGACATATCTGAGAAGCACATAACCATTGTGGACAACGAATTTAGTGCTTGTAAAAAAACAGGAAATTGAGGATATATGTCGACTTTACCGATCTAAATAGAGCATGTCCGAATGATCCATTTTTTACCAAAGATTGACGAGTTTGTTGGCTCAACATCGAGGAATAAGATTATTTCCTTCATGGATACACAATCCACCTGTGATTCTCCGATCTGAGTGCATCATAGTTGGGTTTACAGGGGTAACATCGAAAGTCGTTAGAGAGTTTGAGGATGAAGTTCTGTTAGGAAGTGGTCATTTTAGAAAAAGAATTCAAGTCTTATTCATGATGGTGGATTGTCCGACCAGCTACAGTACTATTTTTGGGAGATCAAGGCTATCCAAAATACATGTCGTAGCTTCAACGATCCGTCTATGTAATCGGTAATCGCATTAGAGTAGTTTGAAACGAGCAGCAAATGGCTAGCGAGTCATATGCAACAACTTTGCACACCATCAAAAATATAGCTAGTGATCAGATGGTAGAATAACAGTCAAGGGGTTGTTCTCAGATACTGATGCGGTAGATGATCTGAGGGAGACCCCGGGTTCATTAATCACATGTGAAAATGTAGAACTATATATGTTTCCAAATGGGAAGAATTTCTGAATAGTGACGTTGTTTTCGCCTACATTACGTTACCAATTGTTAAGGTACTTGTCCAACAATTTAGAGGTTTTTGCTTAGAAAACTGAAGATGTTATCGAGATTCCTTCTGAGGTAATATGTCATACCTTGGCTTTAAACACAAAAGTTAGACTATAATTAAAAAAAAATGAGGACTTTTTTGTGTAAATGTTTGATGCGATTATGCCATAACTTGATTGGTTATCTAAGGTAGGAGATATCCGAGAAGCACATATCCATTATGGACTGCGAATTCAGTGCTTGTAAATAAAATAGGAAATGGAGGATATATGTTAACTTTACCAATTTAAATAGAGCATGTCTAAAGGATCAATTTCATGTGCTAAGGATTGACAAAATTATTGACTCAACATTGGGGAATAAAATTCTTTCTTTCATTGATTCATTTGCACAATATAATCAGATTCAGATGAATTCCAAAGATAAAAAAAGAACTACATTTGTAATTGACAGAGGATTGTACTATTATCGGGTTATATATTTTAGTCTCAAGAATGATGGTGCCACATATCAAATATTAGTGAATAAGGATTTTGCTACTCGTATTGGTAATATGTTAGTCAAAAGCTCGATAGATGATGAACACATTTGTAACTTGGAATAAACTTTCTCAAATTTGAGAGTCATTCTCCTAAAGTTAAATTCATATAAATGTACCTTCGGTGTCAGATCGAGGAAATCTTTGGGGTATATAATAAGTGAAAAAGGAAAATTTGATCCTAATTAGTTGAAAGCTTTGATATTAATGACCCCTCCTCGGTCGATTAATGAGGTGCAGGTTTTGACAGAAAGGTTGGTAATTCTAAATAGATTCATATCTACATCTTTTGATAAATGTGCCACATTCTTCCAAGTTGTGAGACAATTAAATTAATTTTCCTAGACACTAGAGTGTGGGGTGACATTTTCTAAAATTAAAGAACAATTTTCATCGTTATAAGTCTTTTCAAAGCCTTAAGTATGAGAGCAACTATTTTTGTATATTGTTGTATAAGATTATGCAATTAGTACTTTGATGGTAAGGGAGGTAGATGTATATCCTCGGTCGGGGTATTATGTAATAAAAATTTTGGTCGCGTCGTAAAATATATATTTGAAGCTCAAATTTTTTGCTTTAGCCTTGGTTTTAGTTGCCAGAAAAAATGCGCGCTTACTTTCATGCTCATTCGATTGTTGTCTGAATGTAATTTCCATTAAAAATTGTATTACAAAGACCAAACATTTCTGGTAGGATGACAAAGGGGACCATTGAATTAAGGGATTATGATATAGATTTTACTCCTCGAACGACTATTAAGGCCCAAGCTTTAGCATTCGAGCCATTTTGATGAGGAAAATGATATGAGTATATTATCAACCGCTCAAGAGTGGGTGGTTCAAACTGATGGAGGCTCTGGAGCTTTGGGGTCAGGTACGGGAGTATATTTGATTTCTCCCTCCGGAGAAGACATGTACCAGGGCATACGGTTTGGGTTCAATGCGTCAAATAACGAATCAACTATGTAGCTGGGTTAAGGCTTGCAAGTATTTGTGGAACAAAAAAACGTTATTTGCACACAGATTCACAGCTTATAGCAGATTAAATGTTATCCAAGGCTAAAAATGAACAACATATCAAGTTTCTGTGTGAGTTATGAGGGTTGGCTCTTTTATTTGATGAAGTGACAACCGAACATATTAACCAAGAGGAAAATACTATTGCAGATTCTTTAGCAACTATTGATTATTATGAAGAGTATCCTTGAATTTTATTACAAGAGAGTCCATCTATACTGATGAAGAGTTTTTGGGTAAAGCATGATGATACTCATCGTTTCTCGTGGCTTCTGTCAACCACGGATTTTCACTACAAGTATTCTTTAGATTTATTAGTTTTTCTTCTTAAATCTCAACTAACTTATTGTTAGGGTTTCATTGTATGGTTCAATTTCATGATTTTTTTGTATTTACATATGCTTTTAACAAAGGTTTTTGTTTCCTCATAACACCAATTACCCTACTTTTTTACGTTATTTGAGCACTTCATCTATATTGTGCAAACCTAATGAGATTGAACAAGTGATAAGGAAGGAACCACTTGTCAAGTAAAAACGAATCACGCTTACGAATTATCGTTAAAGGTTCATTTTGGCTTTGGTGTCTCCGTTAGTAACGTGTCTGTAATTTTAAATTGGATTACTTTCATCAATTATTTTGATCAGCTTTTATAGTGATTTGAGTTTTACCGAATTGGGTTTGATAGTTTTATGTTAGGTTTTTACTGTGAAGAAGTTAAAAACTGAGAGAATCAAGAAATTTAGTATTAATACGTTTACAAATATTACTGAAAAGTTTATCATTACTTTATATAAGTTAACATTAAGGATTGTTATTTTGCTTATTTAAAAAAATTATCTTTGTTTCGTACATTTACCATCAATTATTCCGCTTTTGGACGTTGTTGAATCTCTTTATCTATATCACCTTATCTTAATAACAAACAAAAATGAATTTTAGCACACATACCCATGAATCAACAAAACCTAAGGAAGAATTTGAATCTAGTAAGGGGGATAATTTTTTTAACAAATAGAGACTCGAAGAGTTTAAGAATGAGATTGAGTATTAGATGGACTATTGTGATTTCTACCAATTTATCGTGTGTTTTAAGTAAAGCAATATGATACTCATAGTTTCTTGTTGATCCTGTGAAACAAGGATCTTCACTACAATGTTTCTTTAGATTTATTAGTTTTCATTCTTAAATCTCAACTAAGATTTTGTTAGGATTTCACTATTTTGTTCAATTTTCTGATTCTTTTATATTTTCATATGTTTTTAATATAGGTTTTTCTTTCATGGTAAACAAAATTTCCCCACTTTAAAATGTTATTTGAGCACTTCATATGTATTGTCCGACCCTAATAAGAGAGAACGATTTAAGCAATGAACTACATGTCAAGCAAAATCAGATTCATGCTTATGGATAGTCGATAAATGGTCATTTTGGATTTGGTGTCTGTGGTATTGACGTTCTTGTAATTTTGATTTTGATTGGTATTTTATTTTAATCTATGAATTTGATAAGCTTTTACAGCCATTTGGGTCTAACTCATTTTGGTTTGATAGTTTTATGTTTGTTTGATATTATGAGGAAGTCGAAAATTGAGAGAATAAAAACATTTAGTACTAATACATTTACATATATTATTTAAAAATCTCTATTTAGTTTAGATATAGATTTCCAAGGAATGAAGAAGAAAATCGTCGGCCCATTTTGGTTAACAATAAGGGTTTTTTTCTCATATTTTATGTTAGTAAGCATATTTGTTTCGTACCTCTATTGTTAATTCCTTTGTTTTTTGACGTCATTGTAGCTCTTACTCTATATTTTTCAACCTTAATAACTAACAAAAATTAATGTATAGAACGCAAACCAATGAATCAACAAAACTTAATGAAGCAGCTGAATCTAGTAAAAAGAATAATGTTCATAGTCAAAAGAGACTTGAAGAGTTTAAAAATGATATTGAAGTAGATGGATTGTTGATCTATTATATTTTTAAGTTCTTGAGTTTACGTGCTTATTTTTCATGGATTGTTGATTACATGTCTTTTTAGATGAACATATTAGTTCATGTGGCAGTTGTACACAATATGAATCTTAAGTGGTTAGGTCTATATTAATATGCTTATTTGTATGCTTATTTTTCATCGACCATTCATATTAATTTTTTCTTAAAGTAGTTATGCAAATGTAGACCTGTTATCGGGTCGGGTCGGTCCGGGTTTGGACGGGACCGAGACCGACTCGTTAAGTTACCGGGCGGGTCGAGCCGGACCGCTAAGCGAAGGGAGCCAAATATGATGGACCGGGACCGGCTCGTTAAGAGTCGAGTCGGTCCGGTCCGACTCTTAACGGGCGGGTTTGTTAGTTTATCATAATTATTTTTAGGGTTTTAGTAAAAAATATACATAGATTAGGAAAAAAATTTATATATTTCCCTTACCGGGCTGGTTACCGGGCGGACCGGTCCAGACCGGTAAGAGAATCCGTCCAAAATTTTGGCTCCCAACCCGCTCCCTAAGATATCCGGACCGGTCTCGGGTGGGCCTTACCGGTCCGGTCCCGGGCGGGTTAACGGGTTGAGAAGCCTCCTAACAGCTCTATGAAAATGTGAACATAAATGTTTTTGTCTATATTAGTGTTTTATTTTTTGTGGACGGTTGATTTCATATTAGTTATTGTCCTAACTCAGTTGTATGTGAAAATTTGTTAATTTCATATTAGTTTATAAATCCTAGCATGTAAAACTTAACTATGTGAGTCAACATTAGTTTATTTATTTTTCATCAATTTTTTATTCATATTAATTTTTATCATAGCATGCATAACGTACAACTTAAGTGTTTGAATAGCTTATTTTTTCAGTTTTTTATAAAATAAATCACACAATTAGACGATTGAGATTCTTATATTAGTGAACATAGCTTAGGTTTGAAATTTTGACTTTTAAAAGTTTGATTTTCTTATAGTTTTAGTTGTTTGTTTGTTGATTTGTTAATTGATTATTGTTTGGAAGTGATGTATCTAGGTTTCTGATGTTTTTATGTATAAAATATATAAGATTTTAAGGAGTTAGGGTTTTAGGTTGGGTTTCTGGAAAATAAGTTTCGTCTCGTATATCGCGCGACAATAAAAGTGTTCATCACGTATGTCGCTCGATAACAATGCTTGTTGATCGCAACATGCGATCAAGTGATATTTATCGAGTGATCGTCACGATAATTCAATTTATTATCATATATATTATACAATTTTTTTACTGTAATTATTTGTTTCCATATATATTTTGTTGACTTGTTCCCTACGTCTTGCGGCATTTATACGATATATATATATATATATATATATATATATATATATATATATATATATATATATATATATAGTTTAAAATGTATGGTTTGTATAAGAATTGGTAAATTTGTGTTTTGTCTAGCACGTCTAATAACATGAGACATTTCTTTTAAGACCGCATAGGATACATAAATCAATAATTGTAAGTTTAGTGTAATTCTATTACATGGTACAATATGAAACTTACTTCGCTCGAAAGATTCGAGAATTGATGAATGTTGCTTACATAAGAGCTTGCGCATTTTGTCTTAGAAAATTTCGAAATTATATTGGTTGGTAGCATGTTATATTTTTAGAGTCGTGTGAGCAGTATCACGTCTATAAAAAACATTCTTATAACATTGAACTTTTATGATAAAAATATAGTATTGATAACTAAATTTGGGTTTACTGGTTGGTTGTTCTATTATCATAATGTTTGATCTTGTTGGTTCAATGATTAAGATATTTTTCGTCGTATTTCGTTATTGATGATGAAATAACATATTCTATATATTTTGGGTAATCGACGAACAATTGACACGATACTATTAGAATCCGATCATAAACTTTTACCATGTTTGGTTCAATAACAAACTTATAAAACTCCATAAGTTGCTTTGAAGCAGTGTCGAGCATCAACTTTCTAATTGTGCCAATAACGTTCTTTTTTATATGAAACTTGCATATCAAGTTCATTGCATCCGGAAATATATCTTTAATAGCTAACATCAATGTTAAATCACGATCTTTTAAAATGATGCTAGGAAACACAAACATATTATCCATCATCACACATCGTAGAACACTCAAATCCAACCTATAGTTTGTTGCCTCCCCCTCCACTCGGGAATACAATAAGAAATGCTAATTGTAAGTGATATTGAAGTTACTCCAACAATCTTAAGCCGTGGTATTTTATACCTAGTTGTCTTATACGTACAATCCATGATAAGTGATATGATTAAATTGTAAATAATGTAAGTTCAGTCCTTAAATTATATATAATGTAAGTTTTAAAGAATATTTGTGATTATGTATAATTGTTTAGGACTAAAGAGCAATTTGTCCTCTTTTGTAATAGATTTCATTTTAAGACTAAGTCTTGACTCCTCTATATAAAGGGCAAGGCTCATTTGTACTTAAACTTTCTCTCTGTAAAAACTCTCTAACTCTTTCTCTCTCTATAGTTCTCTTATAACAATTTACTAAGGTAAAATCTATACTCACCAATGCTATTTTTGGAATATCATGGCTTTCAAGAATGTATGGGGTTGTATCTACAGTTCATCAATGTTTTAAGTATGTGGTTGGAGATCGGATTGGGGTCGTTCGAGGCGACCAGAAGGTAGCTAGGGAATGTTATGCCACTGCACTTCGGATCTGAGGATCCAGTAGTGGAGATTTAATGCATGAATATCAGTTATAAGGGATGCTCTCGGATTTAGAACAAAGGGTTGACGATCCGAGGGAAACCCCACGGTCTTTGACGGTAAGTGAAAAAATTGAGGGGTTTACTTTTTTGGAAGGAAAGGTGCTTCAAATCGAAACCTTATTGACCCCGCTTCTACGTCAACAAATGCTGGATTTTTTATCTTCTAATTTGGATGTCTTCTCTTGGAGGATAGAGGATGTAACAGGAGTACCAATTGAGGTAATTCGTCACAACTTGGATATCGATCCTAATGTCAAACCGATTATTCAAAAATGAAGAGCATTTTCTTCGGAAAAAACAAAAGCGATTGTTGCTGAGGTGGATCGATTATCTAAGGTCGGACACATAAGGGAGTCACAATATCCTTTGTGGATGGCAAATTCGGTAGTGGTAAAAAAGAAGAATGGGATATGGAGAATGTGTGTGTATTTTACAGATTTGAATCAAGCTTGTCCTAAAGATCAATTTCATGTTCCTCGAATAGATCAGTTGATTGACTCTACCTCAGACAATAAAATTTTAACTTTCATGGATGCTTTTGCATGGTATAATCAAATTCAAATGGATCCAAAAGATCAAGAATGCACAACTTTCATAACTGATAGGGGCTTGCACTGTTATAGGGTTATGCCCTTTGGATTGAAAAAATATTGGAGCCACTTATCCAAGGTTGATAAATAAAGTTTTTGTTACCCAGATCGGAAGGAATATGGAAGTATATATAGATGACATATTGGTAAAAAATTCAAAGGATGAAGTGCATCTTGATGATTTAGAGGAAGCTTTTTTGAATTTAAGGGCAATCAGGTCAAAGTTAAACCCTGAAAAATATACCTTCGGAGTTCGGTTGGGGAAGTTTTTGGGTTTTGTCATCAGTGAAAAAGGAATAGAAGCTGACCTAGAACAGTTGAAAGCCTTGATAACAATGAATTCACCTCGGTCTATCAAAGAAATTTAAATTTAGACAGGAAGGTTAGCAGCACTTAATCGATTTATTTCTAGATTTTCTGATAAATGATTTCTTATCTTTCAAGTTTACGAGGGCTAAGCGGGTTTGAATGGGCATCGGAATGCGATGAAGCATTCACAAACATTAAAACTTTGTTGTCATCACCAAATTTTTTGTCAAAACCTCGAAATTGGGAGAAATTCTTTTTGTACATCGCGGTATCAGATTTTGCATTGAGCGCAGTGTTAATTAGTGAGGATTCAGGAGTTTCGAAGCCGGTATATTACATCAGTAAAAGTTTCGTGGCAGCATAAAAGAGATATATGAAATTAAAAAGATTGGCATTAGCACTGGTGATTGCTGCTAGGAAGATGCATCCATATTTCCAAGCTCATACTATTGAAGTACGAACTTCATTCCCTTTGAAAAATGTTTTACAACGACCTAATATTTCGGGGAGAATGACCAAATGGTCAGTGGATTTGGGGGACTATGATGTTTTGTTTACACCTCGAACAACAATAAAGGCGCAAGCATTGGCAGATTGTTTTTGTTGAATTTCATTCGAGCCGGTCAGATAAGGAAAAAATTAAAGAGGATATTTCAATAAATTCGAGATGGGTTCTCCAAACAGATGGAGCATCTAGTGTTTCAGGGTGCAGTGCTGGGGTACAATTAATAGCTTCAACTGGAGAAGCGATGATTCAATCTATTAAATTTGGTTTTCATGCTTCAAACAATGAAGCTAAATACGAAGCTGCTTTGGCAGGTTTAAGATTGGAAAAAAATTGTGGAGCAACTTCAGTACGTTTGGAAACAGATTCTCAATTGTTAGCAAATCAAGCATCTGGATTTTCCGAAACAAGAAAGGATCGTTTAATTTTATATCTTCGGTAACTTCAGAATTTAATGCTTATGTTTGACAATGTTGTTGTGGAATATATTGGTCGAGGGAGTAATATGGTGGCTGATTCTTTAGCAAATATCGCTTACAAGGAAGAATATCCTTGGATTTTGTTATAAGAAAATCCTTCAATTGTTACTCAATATAACCAGTGCGGATGTATAAAAGAATTCTTTATCACATCTGAAGTAATCCGAGGTGATTGGCGATCAGACATTCTGAGTTTTTTTTAATTAAGGAACATTACCCGATGATTCACCATTGGCAAACAAAATTAAGATGTAAAGCCTTTGGATATATAGTACTGGATGTAATATTGTATAAAAAGGTGTTGAGCATGCCATTATTACGCTGTTTAAGCGAGCAAGAATCACAGGAAGTGTTATCAGAATTGCATCATGGTGAAAGGTCAGCTCATTGCGGGTTCAAAGCTTTGTCACGTCGAGTTTTACTTGCAGGATTCTATTGGCCTACAATCATGAATGATGATAATAATTTAGTTCGAAGTTGCGATACTTGTCAGAGATTTACTAATGTTATTCATAGGCCAGTGGTGCCGCTTATGTCTATAACCGAGGCGGTGTCATTTAACATATTGGGAATTGATCTGGTGGGTCATCTGCCAATCATTTCTAGAGGAAGACAGATGATAATCGTAGCACTAGATTATTTTACAAAGTGGGCCGAAGTAGAATCGCTTTCAGGGATAAAAGCAAAATATGTGATCAAGTTTATTGTAAACAGTATTTGTTGTCGTTTTGGAATTCCTCGGAGGATTACAACAAATAATGATCCTCAGTTTAATAACAAAGAGATGGCTTCATTTTGTACATCAAAAGGAATTCAACAATGTTTTTCGACGTCTTTTCATCCTCAAGCTAATGGATAAGTGGAGGTAACAAACATAACAATTTTAGATGGCTTGAAGAAGAATTTGACGGGGGCAGCAGGAAAATGGCCAAATTATTTGCAAGAGGTGCTTTGGGCTTATCGGACAACTCCTAGAGAGGCTACAAAAGAGAATCATTTTGCTTTGGCATATGGAATAGATGCAGTCAGCCCCATAGAATCTATGATGTTATCTTATAGAATGAATCAATATTCAGAGAGGTCCAATGATGAAGTTAGAAGGGAAAATTTAGATTTGATTGAGGAGAAAAGAATTCGAGATCCTCTGAATGTAATCCAGTATCAAACTCTTATGATGAATATATATGATTCGAAGGTGAAGAGAAGAGATTTTAAATAAGGTGATAAGGTGTTGAGAAAATTATTCTTGCACACAAAGGAAAAGAACCTTGGAAAAATGGCTTCGAACTGGGAAGGGCCCTATATGGTTGTTGAAAGGATAAAGCTAGGGTCTTATCGTCTTTGTGATTTCAAGGGGAGGATGCTTCAACATCCATGGAATATACAACATTTGAAGCTTTAGTGGGAGTATATATATATATATATATATATTGGAATTTTCAATTTCGACTAGCGCACTCTTTCATATGCTGTTGGCCCAGGAAGGTTTTAACGAGGCGCTGTGTACATACTCAATATTATCAATAAAATTGATTTTTGGCCAATGGTTGTTTATACGTGCTTGAATAAAACTATCTTAGCAACTTATCAAAGACTGGTCATCTTTGAGTTTAGTTAAGAGTAGAATATTCTGAAGTGTTTATAACACTTTTAGAAGAAACAACCATTTTAATAAGCACATTATAGTGTTTTTGAAGTGCAAGCTTAACAGCGCACTGAGAGTTTTTTGAAGAGCTACCATGTTCACCAATTTCATTAAGGTATTTGAGGTGGTAAGTTTATAGTTAATAATTATATGTTGAAAGTTCAAAGTACTTAAGTCACATTCATTTTCAAATTTAGCATCGAATAATATGTAAATAGAATAATAATAATAAAACAAGGAAACCATTTGTCGATTAGATTAATTCTTTGAAGCAGAAAATGAAATTTCCTAATCTGACTAACACAAAAAAATAATAAAGTTAATCAGATGATTCATCCTCCTCAGAGGATTCTTCTTCTGAAGATGATGAATCAGGGATAGGATCGAAAGCTTCACTTGGACGCTTTTCGAAGGGAATGTCATTCCAAAAACTTGTGAGGTTTATTTTTTGATAAGTAACGTGAAGTTATCGAAGAAGGAGAATGGTTGTTTCTTCTTTTCCATTGTTAATAGCAGCCAACATGTCTTTTGAAAGTTCAGCTTTGGCAGTAGTAACAGCAGCATCTTTTTCCTCCTCGAAATCTTTCTTTAGTTTAGCTATCTCCTCACTTAATTCTTTTTTTTTTCTTCGCAAAGGGTAACAATGTTTTGCAAACCTTTGGATTTGGATATTTTGGTAGCCAGTTCAGTAGTATGATTAGCTTTGAGCTTATTCATATCATTTTCATGAGAAGTCACCTGCAATTCTTTGTCAACCATATGTGTTATTCGCAAATGATTTTTCATGTAGAGAGCACCTTTAATAAGCTCAGACCTCGTTATTTTATACATATGAAATTGCTCAACCACTTTGCTCTGCAATTCTTCTCTAAATTTCTTCTCAGCTTCGTAAGATTGTTTGTAATAGACCATATCTTTAGCCAATTATTTTAGATGGTTTTGAGAAGCTTCGACTTGGGAAGCAAGTTCTTTTGCTGCAATGTCGAGATCGGTAAATGGTTGAAGTGCAACAACAACCGCATGATTTGGAGGAGGAGGAGGAATTTTTGTTTCCGCTAAGCTAGGACGCTGAATCATATCTAAAGTTGTGGTTGGAGCAGGAGGACAGATAATTTCTGGAGACGTCTCGGCAGGTGTTGGTCTCCTAAAGTTAAGCATATGATTTTGAATGACTTGAAGAACAGGATCATCTTCACCAGTAAGCGCTTCGGTGTTCTCAAAATTAAATGAAACTATCACGATCAAAGTTTTCAGCAGCTTGATTTTCGTTAATAGCATTATATTCGATGATCACGGTGTTGCCTTTGTCTGTTTGCTCTTCGACCAAAGGGTTTTATTGGTTTTGTTGGTTTTCAGCAGTAGGGTTTTCATATTCATCAACCAGTGTATACGAAGTGATTTTTGCTTGTTTCTTATCTTTTCATGGGAACTGAAAGAAGCTTTCTTTTTCTTCGAAGTCAGTTCTTGATCTTTCCCCTCTTCGATGGGTGAGAGAGCATGTTCTGTAGTTTTTCTTTTTTGAGGCTTTGGCTTCGATGGAGTTGAAGGGCTATCACCAGATGTGCTAGCTGTCTTTTTACCTTTCTTTTCTTTGTTAGCCTTTTATTTCTTCTTTTTTGGCAAATGGCTTTCTGATCTGTTGCGAATATGAAGGAAGACATCATATTTCGAGGTGGCAAGGCACCTTTTGAGATTGGGAACATGTTGCAGTTAAGGAAATTGATGGGCTAGAAGGTAGTGTGGAACGCATTATTCTATTCTTTCTCAACCCAAGCAGCAAGTTTTTGAAACGTATCCTTAGCAGCTAGTCGACGTGCTGAATAACGCCTCAAAATTTCTGGAATAATCATGCAAATAGAAAATTAAGGAAAGAGAAAGGCAAAAGCCATAATTTATTTCAGAGTATAAAAGTTTCGAAGTGCTTACGAATGCTTCTCCAGATGAGATTTAGCTTTAGAGGATTAGCATCGGAAATTTCTTTGCCATTCTCCCATGCTCCTGATATAAAAATGAGTTTCTGCTTCCAGAATTTATCAGCTTCTAAGAGGTCATCGATGATTTTGAGGTTATCCACCAGGGCGAGGTAATAAAAGGGAAACTGCGGACCTTTCGATAGTTGAGTCAAGAAGATGAAATCCTTGATGTTAATTGGAATTTGGGATAGTTGAGATGCCATTATCACTGCCATAAGGGTGAACCATTGATTCGGTTTCACATGAGTAAGGCATAAGTTGAGAAGTTCGAAGTATTCCAGGACCATAGGATCCAGTGGAAACCGAAGACCCCAATTGATGATTTTGGGGTAGACTATTAATTCGTCATCTTTGCAGTCTAAGGGAGTTTCTTCTTCTTTAGGAAATCAAACAGTTATATTATCTCCTATTCCCCATTGCTTTTTTAGAGCCGAAGCTTGGCTATCTTTGTAATATATATACCGAAATATTTTCAGAGCAATGATGTATTTAGCTTCGAGATCTCTTAAATTTCTGCCAATTGTAGCTCTTTCTTCTTCGGAAACAAGAAAGTATATTTTTATTTCTGAGGCTTATGGGTATTTTCTAAGTTCCCATCATTGGATTCAGCTTCGAGATTGGAACTGGTAGCCTCGGAATCAGCTTCAGTAGCCTTGATGTTTCTTCTCCAGATTGTTGAGGTAACTGATTTACAGTTTCTGGTAAAGGGTTATTTGCTTGAGGAATTTCTTTGGTTACTTCTCTCTGAGGAGGAGCTTCGGTATCTGGGTTCGAAGGGGGAGGAGTTGGAATAATTTCTGAATCATCTCCCATGGCAATAAAAGTTCTTTTTCTGTTTGTTGAAGAATGATTCAAAGAATGAGTATTTGATTTTTGCCTCAAATGAGATTCTTCACTAATCAAAGAAGAAATTTTACTTTGAGATAAAGAGGCTCGATGTGTTTTAGGACCTAAGACTTTGAAAGAGGAACGTTCTTCGATTATAAGAGAAGGAGAAACAATATGAGCTTTGGTTGGATTGAAATTACCGTATTAAATTGTTTTGATGGTTGTTCCAATAGGAACGTTATTGATTAATCCTGCAGCTTTGTATTCTTCCGCTCTTTGACTAATGCAAAAGTAGTCGTACAATCTGAAGACTAAGTTGTTATTAGGTTCTGGATATTTTGGCTTCTTGGGTATGTTAGCCTTGGATCTTCTGGTTTTTGGGTTTTTTTTCATAAACCAGATGAAGATTGATCGGGGAAGATAAGTGTTGGCCAGAAAATTTGGTTTTTTTCTGATGAAGATACTGGGAAAAAGGAAGAATGCGATGAAGGTAGCCAAGTGTTTCAAATTTCTCTCAAATGATTTGTGTTGTAAATGAAAAATGAGGCTATTATTGAATTTATAGAAAGAAAAGAAGACGTGTGAAGTGTAAGGGACTCTGGTGGTGATAGGGTAGAATACAAAGCGACATCTGTCAGACTAGGCATCTAGTTATGGGTCTAAAAGCTATATAGTCATGATAGGTTCGAACGGTAATATGAAAGGGTTACATTTGTGTACTGATTTAATAAAATTCGATGATTATATTTTGAAGCTTTGCTTCCATAACAATTCGAATAGTTGTTTTGGTTGCTTCGAATGGTTGTTCGAATGGTTTCCTTGAATGGATGCTTCGAATTTGCATTTTCAAATGGATTTTTGATATGATGTATGGAAGAATTCGAAGACACTTTAGTTCTCATTCATTTACTGACATGAGAACTAGAGGGCTTCTGATATGGAAGTAGGATTTTGAGGATTAAATTGTAGATAATGTAAATTTAAGGATTAAACTGTAAATAATGTAAGTTCAGTCCTTAAATTATATATAATGTAAGTTTTAGAGAACATTTGTGATTTTGTATAATTGTTAAGGACTAAAGAGCAATTTGTCCTCTTTTGTAACATATTTCACTTTAAGACTAAGTCTTGGCTCCTCTATATAAAGGGCAAGGCTAACCTAATAAAGGGGTTGAACATTTTTTCTACTGAACTCATTTGTACTTAAACTTTCTCTCTCTAAAAACTCTCTAATTTTCTCTCTCTAGAATTCTCTTATAACAATTTACTATGGCAAAATCTATACTCACCAATAAGTACATGTGGGATTATACACAACAAGTCAATATTTATAGGATGCGCAAAAAATAAACGTGACCACGTCCGATGTATCACTTGTACGATCACGTACACAATATCTATGTTCCTTCATTTTTTCCAAAAAATATCACATTTAAGATTGACCATCATGATCAACAACACGATGTATTTCATGACAATTGTATGTCGTACGCATGTTTGAAACCTTTCCCGAGTAATGCATCTTCAAACCAACATATATTTTCCTATGTGGAGATCCAAGGAAAGATAAATTATGGACTAGTTTCTCTTTATCCACCTTGAGTCTACAAGCTTGCGAACTGTCTAATCTAATATACTTTTCAAGGTTGTGTTTCTTGTTTTCAACGGTCAATCTCCATTGTTGAGCTAGTGCATCAACCAGATGTTCTTTTAATTCAAATGGACAATTGTATTTTTTGGTTCTACACTTTCTTTTATTCAAAGTTTCCCATTTAGCTTTCGATCCACAAACACCGTACCTCTCGCATTGGTAGGTTATCCTATGAGTTTTCCCCATTTATCATAGTCGTATATGATAGAAATGACGATTAATCCTATCATTTTCCCTTTAGAATAAATCTATTCATCTATTTACGGTTTAGTAAAATATCTATTAGTTGTAAAAATATATGTATAATCAGCCATCATAAATGATGGTTCCCCGGTTCCTACGATATATAATCATACACTAATTAATAGTAATAATGCATAAACCATACAAAATTCTCTACGTGAATTTAAAAAATCACACAGAATACTCGAACAATATACAATACGTCACATGAATATTTGCGATGAGACTACCCTAAAATCACACCAAGTACTCGAATAATCTACAATATGTAGCATCAATGTTTACGATGAGACTACCATAAAATTGTATGATATATGCTACACAATTAAGATAAATCGTATGTTGTCTGTAACGATGTCATTGTTCATCGCACAAGTTATACAATTGGATGTCTTGCAAATGTACAAATTCAAAAATTACCCCCCATTCTAGTGGCTTCATCTATAAAATCGGACAAAGAGAACCTTAATTCTTCATCTTTCATGTTTTTTTTACTATTATGGAGTGATTAAGAGGTATATATAGTATCGTTTAAGTTATATATTTTTAGGGTTTTAAAAAGGTTTTTATTTTTCAGGTGAGTGATATTTCCGTAATTAGGTAGGATATTTGGGTTATTTTTGGGTTTTCGCGTTTGTATTAGAAAAAATAAAGTAGGGTGAGAGATTTAATAAAAATGATCCTAGATTTAGTTGTGTCCTTAAATAAATCAATACTTGAGCACAACCATGCAAAAAGGCCAATAATATCACGCATAAAATAATAGAGTTAATCACATCTATATCATTCTTATTTCTTACATGGTTCATAATATATCTAATATATATCTTTATCTTTCTTACATGGTTCATAATATATCTAATATATATCTTTATCATTATCCGGTTACAAGTAACTTTGGATGAAATCAAAATATAAAAATTATTGTGTAAATATATAATGAGTTCTCGTTAGATAATCATTACACCATTACACTGTGATATTACTTATGGTATTATTTGTAATATACCACATAGTATTCATGGTATGTCCAGTACATCGTACTCTTACACGTTCCTATGTATCAAGTTTTAGTATCTACATACATATAACCAATGAGATATGGTCATCGGTCAACATACATACTAGTCTTGATGTATTATTATTATCATGATTAATAATAATACTCAACTAGAGACCTTTAAGAATATGATTCATTGATATTATATATAATCTCATGTTCAACTCACATACTTGAAACTATATACAAATTGAATGTAATTTTAAGGATGTTTATTAAGCTAATATTTATATCGTAGTAAATAAAAACACAATAACCATAATGTATTTCCTCTAAGGAACCTACACTAACAATCTCCCACTTACACTAGAGTCGATAACTCATATATCTTATACCATGACCTAGTGTGATATTCATTCTTTTGTCGATAAAGCCTTAGTCAGTGCTTCTACAATATTATCATTTATATGCATTTTATATATATAGATTTCGCATGTATCATTAATTTCTCAAACAAGATGATACCGCATAAGTATATTTTTGGATCTGGAGTGTGACCTAGGATATTTACTATGTGCAATGGCTTAATTATTATCACAATAAAGATCAACGAGATTTGAGGAACCACCCAAGTTTAGTGTTGTTCTTCTGAGTCTAAACAACCTAATTGGCTGCTTCAGAAGCAACAATATACTCGGCCTCTATTGTAGAATCAGTTAATCTTTTCAGCTTGCAACACCTTCATTAATACAAAACATAAAACACAAAACTAGACTAGAACACAAAATTTCCATTGTTTATTTGAATATTAAGATAAGTATAGCCATTTACCACTAGTTTCTCAACTTCTTCATACGCCAATAATGAATTCTTAATCTTTTAATGGTATTTCTAAATATTCTTGATAATTATCTAGTGACCGTGACCCGGATTAGACTGGTATATGTTCATCATACTCAAAGCACACGAAGCATCATATCGGGTACATATCATTTCGTACATAATATACCAAATTTCTGAAGCATATGCATATTCATAGGGTCCTTATAATCTAATAATTGAGGAAGTTGATATTCAGATATCACTATCCTATGAGACATATAAAGATATACCATTTTTCATATGGCCTCCCAAAACAATACAAAACTTTATCAATTTATTTACTTTGATTTACACCAGTAAATTTTTTATATCACCTAATATTTTATAGAGGAACATATTCCCAACCAAGTCTTAATAGTTTGTAAATAAAGAATATCATTCCCAATAAGTATATATCATCAATATATTATTATAAGGCCATTACCATAAGGAAAGATAAAAACATGATACATATGAAAGATGCACCCTCGGTATCGGTTAGAGGATTCTAGACCGAGTGCTAAAAGCGATCAGGAATCACCCGTCGAGAAATGACACAAGAGTTTTCCGAGGGGTCAAACACCTCGCCGATGCTACTCTTAACCGTTATATCCCATTTTCCTTACTGTTACCAATCTTGCAGCATAACTAGTTGTGGAGAGGCATAATGGGCATTTATTACAGTCCACGTTCAACCTAAATAATTCCACGTTCAAACAGAACGATTTTGTCATTAATGGGAGAGAAAAAGTTCTACAGATTGTATAAATACAATCAGTATTATGAAAATCATATTTTTTTTCTTTATAGATTAAAATTGTTATCAATTTGACATACACTCGTGAGTATTTTCTTGAACAAATTTGACACCATCTGTGGGAATGATATTCACAAATAACATATTTTTTTCTAATAACGGTAACATGATCCGGGATTAAAAAGAAGCACCACATGGAAACCTCCTAGCTAGAAGTCAAACGGTTGTTCTAAAATCATCTCGCAACCTAACCTTTGAAACCATCCCATCAACCAATCCAGCTTTAGCCCACCCGACCACCACCACAAACAGATCTCTCACTAAAGGAGACCCATTGTCCGCTGATATCAGCATTGGTATCATTCAACCCAGTTGACACCATACTCTACATTGAACTCTCCACTACCATTTTTCTTTAAAATAACGTTATAGACTGGTTTAGTGGAATATTGAAAAGATCTATACGGATTCTGCAGAATTATAAAATACTTTTTGAGATCGGTTCATGGACAACAAAAAATCTAAACATAAAGTGGTTCAATTATAGATTTACATATAAAAAAATAAGAGTTATGTCAAAAGATTCGTCTACACCATGACCCTTGTCCGATTTAGAAGAACCACCAGCGTCTCTAAAACGAAATTTGGACTGTAAATTATATATCAATAACTAATCCAAGTAAAACAAAAGTTAAATATTTAATTTGATATTTTAGAGATAATCTAATTTCTTTTACTCGGGATATCCCTTTTAGTCTAATGAGTTGTTAATAATGATAGTCAGCGAAAACCTTTATTTTTCATCCGACATTATACTCAAGTTGATCTAGTTAAAATGACAATCCTATTTAGAGCATCAATATTAGTCTAACTAAATCTTAACTACAATTTAGCTATATATTTTATTTTAACTATTCTTTTTAAAATTTTCATTTTTAATCTCAAATTCCTTATTTTTTTCTCTATTTATCTAACGAATCTATCTATAATTTTTAAAAGATAAATTTTAGTAAACAAATTTAATCAAAACTTACAAAATAAAATACCATAAAAAACTTTGCAATCCATATGCGGTTATTCTAATTAAGTTTATGTTTCATTTATAATAATTTGTAGTTTTCAAAATAAAATGTTAAATTAATCCGAACACAATCAAACTGTTGTTTTTAATTTGGTTATTTTATTATTTTCTGTGTTTAAAGTTTTTCTCTACTATTTATTAAAAAGTCTAAAAACTATCTAGCAATATTTATTTGATAAATATATATTGTACAAAAAATAAAATTTGTTAAGTCTGAAAATTTGTTTTTTTAAATAATTTTTTAATGAATTTCTTTAAATTTATAATCATCAAATAAGTTTTAAAAGTCTAATACAAATATTTTAATATAGTGTACCATTAACGTTTTATGGTGATATTTTTTTGGAAAGGTTTTTGGCTAAATTAGGATATTGGTTATTTTTGGATAAAGAATCTCAATTTTAACTATACCCACACATAATTTGACTAGTCCATTTTTATACTCATAACGTCCCTTCGTTTTTACTAACTCCTAACCCTAAACACTAACCATCCCCAAAACAAAAACAAATCTAAATCAGCCCCAAGTTTCTCTCTCCTTTCTCTACTTTAACAAACCTCCAAAATCAGTCCCAAAATCAAACTTCAAGAACTCCAGTAGATCAATACTCACTCAAGAACAACAATGAGAAAAATGAAAAGAGTAAGTTTATTCTCTTAAATATAGTTTTTTGCTATATTTAGTTTTTCTTAAGTTTTGAAGATTTTGATATACATTGGTTGTTTGAATAGGTGAAGCATGTGTATTTACGTGTTTTAGTTGTATATTGATGCTAGGGTAGATTTAGTGTGACTGATTTGGTGTTTTAGGGTAGATTTCGAGTTTTGTTTGAGGTCTTCAATGGTGTTTTATGGATATGTTCGTGTTCCCCCTGCCGGGTGAGAACTAGTCATACCGGCGGGGATGTTATTTTTTTGTAGAATTTTCTTCATCCCCGCCGGGTGTAAACGGGTTGATCCGGCGGGGTAGCCAACCTGGAAATTGTCATGTTCTTAAGCCCCGCCGGACGTGGATGGATATACCCGGCAGGATCAAAATTAGAATTTTAATTAATTATAACTCCCTGCCCGGTGAAAATAGTTCAACCGGCGGGGTCAAAATTAGATTATGAAATTAATATTATCTCCCCGCCGGTTGAAAATTGTTCACCCGGCGGGGACCTAGTTAATTTTCACAGAACTATCTAACTTCTTTTCTTTTATTTGTTTCCGCAGACACAAAGCACCTATACCAGAAAAAGAGAAGGTGAATAAAATCGCAAGCCGAGAACGGGAAATCCCTCGCCCAAGAACAGGTGAAGGTAGTGGACAGTCGAAGGTTGATCGATCCGAACGTGGGGATCGGATCGAGCGTGGGGTGCACACGGGCCATACCGAACGCTCTTTGCGGCATAAAAATATGATGCCACAAGGGAGCGTGTAGTACAACATTCTCCTCCACGAGAGGTCCCTAGTCAATGGCGTGCGCTTATTGACGAGGAGGGTACGGAGGAAGAAACAGAGGTCCCCATGCCACCACCTCGAAGAGAGGTCCATGCGGAAGGACGTCCAACTGATCTGGAAGGATGGAAAAACCTATTTCTATGCCAAAACAACGATATTTCTATTCCCGGACTATATGCAGCATGAGGCGTACTACACATTGAATGACGACGTAAGTTATCAATTTCCGGAATTAATTATATGTTTTATTACTTAAATTGTTTTATTAACATTCTATCTATGTTTGATTTTTTTTTTGCAGTCGTGATCTGGTATCACGGTCCAGTCGAAGTACGGTCTACTTGGTCAGTGGGACCTTAGCAAATAGTTGGGGGTGAGGGATTTGTTGGAAGAAACACCTTCCTGGACACTGATGCTCCATCTACCGAAGTTCAACAACCATGTGCAGTTGGCCGAGGTGTTCATTGAGAGGTGGAACCAAGAGACGAACACCTTCCAGTTTTTCTTCTGGGAGATGGCCTTGACGTTCGACGACGTGTACGTGATCACTGGCCTCTTGGTTGAGGGGAGAATTATCGATGTCTTCAGGCCATATTCGATACATGCGATATATGGACGCTATGCATATTTGTTGGGAGTTTCGGCGGATGTTGTGCGGGAGGATATGGAGGCGCATGATGGGAGTGGATTCGGCCTCCGATGGCTAAGGATGACATTCTCTGCAGATGAGTATTTGGATTCTAATGTTGCCCTTAGTACGGATATGAAGAAGGCAGCTGTTATGGCATACATCATGTTCTTCCTACGGTGTACCATCTTCACCAACACAAGCCAGAAGAACATCCAGTGCGATTTTCTCCATCACCTTGAGGATTTGATGAGGCTTGGTGAGTACGCATGGGGTACGTGTACACTCGTGTGGTTGTACAAGAGCTTGGGAGGCATTTCAAAGAACTCCTTGAAGAGCTTGGTTGGGTTCTCGGCCTTGTTGGAGTGTTGGGTCTATGACCATTTCCCTATCTTCCGAGCGGCGGTGAATAGCGGTTATAGCCCAACCGATCCAAAAATGCTGGCATGGTTTCCTAAAAGGTTCCCGATATCACTAGCTCGCGGGAAGCTGTACTACCGTGACATCCTCGCGGCACAAGGAGAGACAAATGTAAGTTAGCTTATTTACGTTTATTAATATTTTTCTATTATATACAAAATGGAGTATGAGTAATTGCTTCTTTGTAGGTGATTTTCCGACCTTACGAGGATGTCCGTGAAGTGTGAGTGGATCAAGCAATAAGGTTGTATCGAAACCTTATTCGCCTTATGCTGGTTAGCGAGGCATATCACCTGGACCGAGTGATGCATCACTTTGGTTGGATCCAAGAGAAGCCGATAGACCCTTTTATGGCTAGAACTGGTCTCTCAAGAGGAGACCATCTTCGTTATTCGCTTCATGGTATGCATTGGATAAACTGGAGGGAGAATCTGTATGTGATTGATAGGTATTCGAGGCCCTTAGAAGGGAGTAATCAAACAGCATCCCCCGAGTACAAGGAATACATGAAGAGGTACGGTTGGTTTAACATCACGCCTCAGATTCTTACCGAGAGCTTCGCGGTTGATGTGGTGAACACGATTAATCGTGTTTGGCCGTTAGACGATTCCATTGACGAGCTCGTTTCGTTTGCAAGGAAGGTGCTAGAGATCACTAGTCCTTCGCTTTTGATTATGATAGTCACCTTCTTTATATGTATGTTGTTTTAGATGATGATACTTTGTGTTTTGGATTATGTTTTGTTTTAATTATGTATTTACACCGCAGGTTGATAATGCCTCAACCGGCTGGTTGTTTGACCTAAAATGCATTTGGATAGTCACTTTTTATTTGGTCACTTACCCCGGCGGTTTGATAATTTAAAACCGTCGGGGATGTTTTACCCCCGGCGGGGTAGGTTCTCAACCGCCGGTTGAAAATGCTTCAACCGACGTGTTGGCTGAACTAAAATGTAATTTGTTGTTTAAAATGCATCTTTTGTATGATACTTTATGCTTCAATTAGAATATCTCTTCTTTGTATCTTGTTATCGTTCAAACAACATAAATACGTTAATTTGAAGCATAAACTGAAACATAAACGTAAACATAAGTTCGAGCATAAACTCGAACATTAACACAGACTCAAACAAACTGAAACTTAAACTGAAACGTGAACTCAAACAAACTGAAACACAAAGTCAAACTTAAACTAAAACACCAACTCAAACAAAGTGAAACACAAAATGAAACTTAAATTAAAACACGAACTCAAACAAATTGAAACACAAACTCATACATAATTTATCTATCAGGCCAGTTCCAGTTCATCAACCTCCTTTCTTCCTTCGCATCTTGGTATTCACACATTTCCTCTACCTGGATGTTAATAATGTCAGAACGGACATGATCCAGCTGCTCATCTGTTAGAGAATTTGTGACCTGGCAGTTGAACCGGTTACACGCAACACGACGTTCCAATTCGGTGAGGCCATAAACTGGATGTAGACGGAATCTGACTAGGACTGACCACCTAGATTTCACCTCATCCACACACCTAGAAATTCTAGGCGGCTGGACACCATCCTTGCCGTATAGAAAATACATCTGGCATAACAATGCCTCCTAGTACGTTTTACGCCCCTCTTGCTGGTTTGTGTTACCAACTTCGATTGATGCTTTCATCAGATATTGATCTTCCAACTCAGTCCCTGGACACATTTTTTGCTTAATTTATCAACTAGTTTACTCTTTAATGTGGATACAACATCTATTTATAGAAAATTTTGTTTTCAGATAACATAATCCAGTTAGACGAATGAAAACGTGACACATGTAAAGTGAGGAGGACGAAAGATAAGGATAGAGATAGATAATTATTAACTAAAAAACTCTCACCGAAAGCATTACCAGAAAAACTCCCGCCAACTTGATAACTCTTACCAATTCTCATAAACAAAAAAACTCCCGCCAACATAATAACTCCCGCCAATAGTAGTTAGTCTGTATAAACATGACATGTACTCCCGCCAATAGTAGTTACTCTAGCGTGTGTGTTGTTTTAGATTAAGATTCCCCCTTATGTGTTTCAATTGACGTTATTTGTTATGTATTTATAATTATGCAATGCTTTCAATTAAAGTGTAATGTTTTAATGCAATTGACAAATTGGGAAGTTAAAGTTTTAATGTTTTTAAGATAAACATCCACAAAAAAAAGTTTACATGCATTACAATCACATAGTATTCAAGCAAAAGCGGATAAATCGGTTACATCGGGCCAATCATTTTTTAGTTCTTCGTATCTTTTGCACTGAGAGACAATCGGCAATGCCCAACCCTCTGCTTCCGGTGAACCCAACTTTAAGCAACAAGGATGTATCCTCGCTCATGGGGCCTCTGCCCTAATCCCAAGCTACAAAATAAAACGTCGATAAAATGAATGTCTTAATATTCAAACTAATCGTGAAGGTAAAAAAAATACTTACGTCCATGAAATGGTTGGAGTTGACCCAACCCAATCCGATTTCCACCCGGTTTGGCATTTGAAGCGGTGCACCTCTTAGCGGGAGAAAAGTGAAGCCGACATCCATATTTTGGTACTGTCCAACAAAATGGAGTATGCAGTTAATGCAGATGCAATTTCCACCCCCATCTCGGGTATGGACATCCAATGGCCTTTAGTACCCACGTTACTAGAGCACTTCACACACTCTGCAACATCAATCAGTTCCTCCATGTTTGTAAATATCTTAACATACACGGATGGATAATCCATCAGTTCGTTGTAAAAGGCATCCTCATCAACCTCCACCCATCTTATTGCTCGTTCAAGGCATACGCTATCGAGCGGAACCCGCAATGGCCATCGAATTTTACGTCACAAATTGACTCTACAAATGGTCTGAAGTAGATGGGGAATTGTTTTAAGTATCCTTTATGGTCTACAAAACTTGCCTTTACCGGAAGCGTAGAGCTTGACCTACAACCCACTGTTCCACTACAAAGCATCATTCCACTTGCTTGCGTCAGAATCGCGCTACCTTTCTTACGAGCGGTTGCACTTTCGGAACTAAGTTTATTCCCCGAAAATTTTTCCCTTTACTTGACGTTGCGGGATTAGCTTTGAATTCTTTTACAAATGACGGAGAACTTGCATTTTCCGATTCAAGCACATAATCGTGCACACTTTTTTCGTGTTTAGTGGATGTATCATCAATGGTAATAGACAACTTGTATTTGTTAGGTGGACGACCGCGCACTTTTTTCTTCACCAATGGCTCCAAACTGGTAGTTGTTTCGGAATGAACGACGGTAAACCATTTTTTATAGACGTGCTCTATTCGTGTTTCGTCTTTGGATTCCATGGCATCGCTTACGGATACTCTTTGTTTGCGGATACTTTTTGAAGTCACGGTGCAATTCGGCTCGGTAGTCGTTGAACGCTACATCCGTTTCCGCCAACATCATTTGATTCCACACTTTCAAGAATGCGTCGGACACTTTCTTCTCCTTTATGATTTTTTTCGTTTTCCCTAGGACGTTCATGTTGATGTGCTATCGACACAGCATATGAGTTGCATTAAGGAACACATCTTTCACCGCCTTCACAAGCGCCAATTCTCTATCCGTCAAAACGATGGATGGTAATTCGATGGAGTGAGTTACCATCAACGAATGTAAGCACTATAACACCCATTTGTAGCTCTCAAATTTTTTCCCGACATAAACGCGAATCTGATGTAGAAAGGCTTCCACATACAAGTGGCTCCGACGACCTCGTACAATGACATCCCGTATTTGATCACCTTGTACGTGTTATCCATTTCAATGACGTTTAGAAATGTGCGTAACAAATACAAACTAACCGGGTGCGCGAAGAAAAGCGCGTCTATGACATCGCTTCCGTCTTCAGACTTTCTATGAAATTCGTAGTAGTTTAACTGCTTTAGTTCATTCAACAAGTATTGAAATTGTGACCCACCACCTTTCTCGAGCTTGCGGTGTTTTAGTTGAGCATTGTAAACGGTGCGCATTGAAGAAGAACTCTTAGAGTTCAATTTTTTCACCCCACCGAGAATGTCCCGATGACGGGATCCCATTTTCATATAACTAACTACGAAATTCATCTCTTTTTTGTTCAATCATCCCAAGTACGAATGACCTTCTTTGTACGATGTAGTATCGTGATTGTGAACGTCGCATTTGACCTCTAAAGCCCACAAATCATCACCCAACTTCTTTCCTTTAAAGGTGAAAGGGAATCCGCGTTTTTTGTGCCATATGACTTCCTCTTTAGATGCTTCGGATCTACCAATTTTGTGTAAACTCCAGATCTTTCACACACAAACTCAATTATCGGAGTTTTTCGATCAAGTCTATCGCATCGTCGTAATATTACCACAAACCCGTTATCCGTTGCGGTCTGTTTAACCCATTCAATCAACTCCACTTGAGAGCAATGACATTTGGTGTCGAACAAGTGGCTATAATCGACTGAGTAAGGCATCAGCATTTCCTCCTCCTTCACCATGCAAGAACTATACAACTCATCTTTTAACTCTTCATCTTTTAAATCTTCATTTTTAACTCTTCAGCCTTTAACTCTTCAGCCTACATAAAAAATACCGTAGATTATGTTAGATATGTATAAATCAAAATTGCTGACTTCGCCCGCCGGTTGAAAAACCATACACCACCGGGGACCTTCTCAACAGTCGGGGAAGTTTTCAACCGTCAGTTGATAATTGTCCAACCGGTGGTTCTGGCCACTCACCCGGCGGGTAACTACTTCGATACCGGCGGTGTAATAAAACCCTGATGGGTGAAAATAATTGAATCACCGGTGGCGTTGTCATTCGTCGGTTGAAAATAGAACAACCGAAGGGGATGGACCACAGTATCCTTCCTTATATGTAAATAAAACCAAGGAGTATCACCTACCGGTGTAGAAGTTCCAACCCCGACGGGAGCCTAGCATTTAAACCGGTGGGTGGAAGTCGATGACACCGCTGGTTGGGCATGACCACCCCAAACTGTGGACCTTCATCATCAAATATGAAGATTCTTTATCCTCGGCGGGTTATGGGGCTTCCACCGGTGGGGTAGTTCAGATCCAACTTTCCAAAATTAGAACAACTACAAAAAAAGAAACTTTTTTCGAAAGATTGGTTAAAACAACTACCATGTTTGCAGTTCCACGTTCCTCAGCAAGCTTCTCACGCACTGAATCCATTCTTCAATGATTTGGATTTTTTTAACAAATTTGTTGATTTATGGAGGTTGAGAGTTTATAGAGTTTGTTAGTGATTTTTGGAGTTTTTGAATTTTTTTGAATTTTTTAATCTTTTTGAGTTTTTAAATTTTTGAATTTTTGGTTAAGTGTTGAGTATATGAAGGTTGTTCGGAAGAGTAATTTTGTGTTCTTCTATAGTTGGTTAACTATACCCACAATTCACTACAAGACAAAATTTAAGATTTTTGGTCAAAAGACAAAACCGTCTTTAACTATTTATTAAAAATAATTCTCTACAATTTTAAAATGGTTAATAAAATTTGGGCTCCAATTTAACCATTTGTTTGAACATTCTCTTTTATAGTACTCCTATAAGGCTATAATTGATTATTTTCAAATGGGTCAAGCTATATATACCCAATTCAGGTTTAAGTATACCCAATTTTGAGTATACCCAAAGGTGACCTAAGTATACCCATTTTTTTCCAAAAATACCCTTTTGTGGGTATATAAGCCATTTTTTACTAACTTCATCCACAACATTTTAAACTTCACTTTCTCTCACTTCACTAACTTCTCTCACTTCTCTCTAAAATCTCACTCAAACACTCTCACTTCTCTCTCAAATTTTCCGGTGAGCCACCACCACCACCACTCCTCCTCCTCCTCCTCCTCCTCCTTCATCATGGTCAAGAACAACCCCCCCCCCCCCCCCCCCCACCGCCACCTACGTAAGTTCCTAAACTAAATTTGTTTGTTAATTTTGTTAGATTTAGGTATGAATTTTAGATTTGCGTTAGATTTAGGGTTGAATTTAGGATTTAGGTTAGAATTAGGGAGTAAATTTAACAAAAATTGTAGGATTTAGGGGCCATTTTCCAGCCAACTTACCGGCTGGAAAATGGTCGGCAAAGTGCACTGGTGGTGCGCCTTGGGCAGCACCATCGGTGCGTATGCCCAGTACCATCGGTGCGAGCAGGTGTGCCGCTCGGTACGCCTTGTTGCGTACCTATGGTGCGCTGTTTTTTTTAAAAAAAATACCCAAATTATGTTTCAAAGGTTTTACTTTTGCATTTTTTTAAAAAAAACTTGAAATTTATAAGAAATTACTTTATAAAGTTAGCTCGGTTGCGTATTAGAGTGTTGATGATTTTAATTTTGTGGGTTACATCATATGTTACTGTTATTAATTTCGTGATTTGTTTTGTGTTTTTGTAGGTCAGACGCGGTTGAGGAGCGACGTCTTCCTCGATCCAGGGCGTATCCCCCTAGGTCACGTTCGCCACTGCCGGGGAAGAGTATTAAGACTGTACGGGCCGTTGAGGATGAGCGGGTCCGCGATGCCAAGCGCGGACGAGATTTACTTGAGGACCCTGAGACTATTCGTCTTAGGGAGGAGGAGGAAATGATACGGAGTGATCGGTCTTTGTGCCGAATCAAGCATGGGAAGTGGAAGGAAAAAGCCATAGATACTGCGGACATTGATATCAAAGGTGAAGGCTCCTCACGACGAGAGACGTCGTCATCACATCGATCACCACCTCCCACTGCTAGTGATCCACCACCTCCCTCTCCTGCTCGCAGAGCTCCGTCCCCTGCGCATACTAGTACACATCCACCACCTGTTAGTGACAGGGTGGATGCCACTGGGGACCCTGAGCAGGACACCATCGATGAGGAGCATATCGATGCTATCCACACTGAGGAGCAGCGGAAGACGTTTTCATTTCTCAAATGCAACAAGATACCTCTGTTTCCTGACTACAAGGAGCATGAGGCGTACCACGTCTTCATAGGACAGGTAAGTACCTAACTATTAAACGTCTAGTCTAAGGTTTTACTATTATTATGTTTTGACTTAGTTTTTTATTTATAGGGTCGCACTACACTAGGCATACAGGCACATTATAATGTGCTTCGTATGTAGGACCTCAGTGCTCAGCCAGATGTGCAGCGATTTTTGGCGCGGACTCCTTTCGGTCCTCTTATAGCCCACCTGCCTCAGTACTTCACACACTCCGTGCTTGATGAGGTTTTTGTTGAGCGTTGGCATCAGGAGACCAACACGTTCAATTTCTCATTTGGGGAGATGACGATTACGCTCGACGATGTCAGCTGCATTACAGGTCTCCCTGTAGTTGGTCGGACCCTAGATGTAGTCACGGCTCCACGTGATGAGGCATACAGCTACTATGCAAGTATGTTAGGTCTGACAGTGGATGAGGTCCGCGCAGAGATACAGTCCACCAGAGGCGTTGGCTTCAAGATCAAGTGGCTGCGGGAGACTTTTACCAGGGGTCGCTACGTTGAGGAGACTGATGTTGAGACTATCCGCCATGTATCACGAGCATACCTTATGTTCTTATTTGGTTGCACTATTTTTGCGGATACTAGTCAGAAAAGCGTCAAGGTTGACTACTTGTACTGGTTGGCGAATATGGATCTCGGTTTGTGGGACATTGCATTGGGTACGAGTGCATTGGCATTCCTTTTCCGTGGTTTGGGTGATGCTTCGAAAGCATCGAAGCATAACCTTTATGGATTTGTAGCTATGCTCGATTGTTGGATTTACGACCACTTCCCCGCGTTTAGGGCCTCAGAGAATGCTGACCACGTAGCGAGGTAGCCTAGGATTGTGAAGTGGCTACCGAAGCGGATTGTTGGGCAAAACATCCGCCCCAAATCGGTTGTCCGTACTCTCCTTGCAGATCAGAAGGAGGCAGATGTAAGTTTTTAAATTTTATCTGGCATGAACATTTTGATATTAAGTTTTAGGATTTTAAAACAGTCTAATTGTTTTACTGTTTTGGAACAGGTGATATTTGAGCCATACCAGGACATTAGAGTCCAGTTCCCCATGCAGGAGATCCGCACCATCGTTTATCCTTTGCGGATGATGAGCACGGTCGAGGGCTACATGCCTGATCGGGTTATGCGCCAGTTTGGACGGGTTCAGGATGAGCCCGAACTCCCACTTGTACTACGACCAGGTTACAGGAAAGGAGATCTAGCGAGGTACATGTGGCGAGAGAGCACATGGCTAGATTGGCGTCAGCACTTGCTTTCTGAGGATCGGTTGACAGTTACCATTTCCACATATAGACAGTCTGCGACGAACACCTACTAGAGGTACCTGGCTGAGTATGGTTGGCATACTATTACTCCACCACCACATACCACGGACGACAGATTGCTAGACGCTGTTCGCTCGATTGTTACTATGCCTGTAGGGCGTGGGGAAGTGGGTGCGCTTAGGTGGAGGGATCAAGTCCTGCAGCTCTTCTCTCCTTGGTTGTTTGTCCTCATTATTGGACTTGTTTTACCTTTGTTGTGATCTTTTATTCTCATAGAATTTTTAGTTGTTTCACTATCTTATTTTGTATTATGACTTATGAAATCTACTTTGTATTATGACTTATGACATCTACTTTGTTGCCCCCATTGTTTCTTTTAGATTTCTCGTACTTAAATTGAATTTGTTTTTTAATTTAGATTCCACAAACGAACATAAGTCGCACCATTCTTACAATCAATCCTTTATAACAATTATTTAATAAAGTTCATCACCCGTTAGAAAAAAATAACACCATAACATTCACTTAAATCCATGCCCCAAGACTTACATTTTTAAACGAAAACAAAACAATTTTAAAAAAACTACAAGTTATTGTGCACCATTGGTACGCAGTCAGTAGTACCTATGGTGCACACTACTGCGTACCAATGGTACAACAGTGCGTGCACCATGGGTACTGAAGAAGGCGTACCCATGGTGCGCTGTACCATCGGTAAAGGGGGCATGTACCGATGGTACCACCCCCTTTTACCGATGGTACCATGCACCGGTCGGCATGTTATGTACCGGCCGGTGCATGACACCATCGGTACACAGTCTAGTGCACCGATGGTGCACCACACTGTGTGGTGTACCATCGGTACACTAGATTGTTCACCATAGGTAACGTAGCCTGTGCACCATAGGTACACAGTAGACAGTACCTATGGTGCGCAATTGAATCTTGGAATTTTTTTCCCGGTTTTTTTTCCCGCGTTTTCTGTTTTCGCGCTCTTAAATTCCCGCTAAAGTAAACTTTCATTCTTCTATATAAGGAAGTCTATCTTACAACACCAAACACACAAAACTCTCCTTCTAACATAGTTGAAGTCTTTCTTAATGGGTTGGAGTATGTTTGATGATGCTCATCTGCTCAAGGCTGCTAAAGCTGTGAAGTTCAAACGGCCGGACGATAATGTTGATGAGTTCTTTGATGAAGTTTTGTGTATGATGTATTTCATGTACGGCGAAATGTCTACGTCTAGACAAATTCCTCGATCTCGTACTCGTGAGGAGGTAGCCACAAGGTACAATTCTATAACTAGTGGACCGATGTTCTTGGTGTTTAACGAGCCCCCAGAAGTTAGGAATGAAGCATTCGACTCCTTCAGTTTAATGATCACAGACTATTTGTCTTTGGAAATGGCACAATACATTCATTCTCAAATTTCCATGAAGGAGGAAAAAGTGCGTATTCTCAGCGACAATGGAGGCTACGATTTTGACTAATTGTATTCTCAATCCCAAGTTATGTACTAATGTTTATGCGATGTTGTTGTTGCTTGTTTGTGATGTTTGATATTAAGTTATGAAATGATTATTGGCGTATCGTTATAAGTTGGTAAATTTCATGAATTACTGTAATAAAAACGAAGGACCAAAACGATGTAGTAAAATAAACAAAGTTCTAAACAACATAAATCCGTCCAAAAGACATAAAGCGACCAAAAGACACAAATGAGTTCGAAACATGAACACAAACCCGACCAAAACACATAAACCAACTAAACAAATTCATCAAGATTAGTTACTTTTGGGAATGAACAAACTGGATTTCTCCCTTCGAGTTCAGTGTATTTCTTGCAACGACCAACTATTGGTAGCTCCCAATTCGTAGCCTCTTCACTCTTCAACTTCTGCCACGTAGGATGTATGCGTGCGCAAGGGCAAAGGGGCTTGATTGATAGCTGTTTTATACTACTTAAATTAGAACCAACAATTGAGTAATATAGTGATGAGAAAAAACATAACCATATATCGAATGACTTACATTGACAAAGTGGTTAGTATCAACGAATCCAAACCCAATCTCACGTCTTTGGGCCATAATGGGGGGTTTACCGCGCAGAGGTAAAAAAGTATGACTACAGTTGTGAGACCCCACGAGTGACTCAAAATGAACAATGCATTCGAACTTGGTTGCAATCGCAATCCCCATTTTAGGCATTGTCATCCAATATTTGGGTGATGCTGGTGTCTCGTAGTAGTTTATACTTTCTCGAACCTTCAAGTAATCCTCTTTAACGTTATAAATCTTGCTGTACGTGTCGTAGTTTTCCATTAGTTCATCGTATATTTCCTTCCGAACACCTCGCCAACCTTCTTCATGACCATACAACCCAAATAAAACTGCTCTATATCCACAATGTCCATCTGGCTTAACATCATTTATACCCGATATAAAAGGGTTGAAGTGAATCGGAAACCAACGCAAAAAACCTTTCGGGTCATGTATTAGTTCTGTGACTCAATCAATGGACGGTTGTGTTAGGTGCGACCAAAGTCCCACATCCCACATCGGTTAAACATGGGAAGAAAGATCAGTATATAAGTTAAGAATACATCTCCATTAGTGTGAGGCCTTTTGGAAGTGGACCAAAAGCAAAGTCGTGCGGACCAGTGGGCCCAAAGCGGACAATATCACACTATTGTGGAGATCGGAGTATTCTTACTTATATACAAAGGCGGAATATACAGACCCAATATTCCCTACAAGGTTGTACGATGTTGCTAGCGCGCGAGACAATGGAAGAACTACGAGTACGAAGTACTTTAGGCACATATGCCAGAATCGTATTTTCACTACCAACTGCTTTACCCTTTTTAACTTTTGTTGGTTTTAAAGACTGTATGACTGCGTCATGACTAGCTTCATCCTCTTTTAGCGGGTACTCCCATCCGCTCATGTCCCGTTTAGTGGATGATGTATCCACGACTAACTTTCTTTTCACCTGTGGGCGGCCTCGGTGTTTCTGCTTCTCCAATAGCTCTAGCAATGACGATGTTTCAGGATAAACAACTTCAAACCATTTCTTGTAAATGTATTTTATACGGCTTTCATCTTTTGTCTCCATAACATCGGTTACTAGCTTTAGCAAATCATCTTTGAGAATTTCCATGGTCGTACAGAATGTACGAGGCATTATTTCTAACCTTGTCCAGTGGATCTGAAAAGCATCTAGAGAGGCGGAAATTCCGCCTTTACGCCACTTGCGGACCTGGTGATAGCAAGGTATACCATGGGTAGATTTTATAGCGCATATACAAACGCCAGTGTCTTTAACATCCGACCCATCTTCAATAGCGACCATCTTGGTATCTGCGGCCTTCTCTACTTCGGCGAAAAATAGTTCTAACGCCATGTGGGAAACCTTGCCTCGAATCTCATCAAACAGTTTATCCGCGAACTTATGCAGTGCTATGTAACGACTCTTCTTGAACGACGACCTAATGCCAGCATGTTGGATTTCAACAAGCGAATGAACCCTCCCCCAAAATAACTCGAAGTTTAATTTTCTTGTACGTATGTAACGCTTTAGGTTAGAATGAGCACTCTCGACACAGTTAGTTGTGCAATGTCCCAAATGCAAGTTATTGTTCGTCTTCCAAACAACAAATTTGTCCATGTACTTATCGAGCCACGATTTTTCAGTGTATTCAATTGCAAGAGGGTAATCTTTATACTCCAATAGCATGTCCCGTCGGGCGTGATCAAATTCAATCTCTGGTGCTGCATGCGCAGTCTTCTTCCAAGCAGTAACAAATTTTGTATGATCACTTTTCTCAAGGAAGTGTTTTCTTGTTTGCCCTTGAACATTTTGGTTTATGTGCCAGTGACATAACATATGTGTTGTCTCTGGGAATACCACTTCTATGGCGTTCATCAATGCTAAATCTCTGTCGGTTAGGATGACCCGAGGTTCTTGAATTCCGTGAACGAAAATCAACAACTTCAAACACTCTAACACCCATTTGAAGTTGTTTAACTTCTCACCGGACATGAAGGCAAATGCCGCACATAAAGTCAATCCGGTACACGTCACACCCACTATCTCGAACAATGGAATACCATATCATATGACTTTATATGTACTATCCATAATCAAAACTGTCGGAAATGTCCGCAAAAGGTCAACACTGACTGGATGGGCAAAAAACAAATCTGTAATGATTTGTCCATCGTCTTCACCAGATTTATGCCATTCATAATAATTATGTGACTTAAGCTTGGTGAGGTTAATAATCGTTTGAAGGTAAATTTGTAATTTGTCTGGAGGTTTGTGGAAGTGTACGGTTGTTTTATATTTAGAGTAGAAAGTAGAGGGAGAATTAAGCAGCCTGGTTGTATTTAATTTTCATTACCCACATTTAATGCAGGTGGTTGGGTATTTATACCCTTACATTTGGGCCTTATGGGTTTTCGGGTCATGTTTAATGGACCCGGGTCATGTTTAAAGACCCATGAGCTCTAAGTAGGAGAGCAAGTAGCTTAGTCAAGAAGTGTTTAGGTTTTTTAGTACTTTTGTCATAGTTCGAACAGCTTAATGGCTGAGTGTTCGAAGTGTCCTGTCCGGTTCGGTGAGTTTGGTCTGATTTGTTCTTGTCCGGAGAGGAGGCAGGATTCAGACTCATCAAGAGCCCCTTTTTTAGGTGTTTGTTCAAATACCTTTGTCAAAAACATGAAAAACAGTCCGATGTCAAGGGTAGTTTCAATCCGGACAGGCTTGCGTATCTTGCAGTTTTATCCGGACTGATAAAGCTTTTGTGAATCTAAACAGTTTTTTGCCAGAGTTTATGGGACACGTGTCGCTTTCTGGTTGGTTGCTTTAGCCGTTTTTTCACCTTGAATTTCGAACCCACCTTCTTCGAAAAGCAACCTCTTAATTGAAGGTGGTGACATCAGCGCCGTCTGTAATCATTACCAATCTTTTCGAATTCTCTTAGGAATCAAACTCCTTTTTCAGATTTACTATAAATTAAAACACTTTCTACTGTTTCACCATCACTCTCATATTTACTCTGAAACTTCTTAAAGCTTTTTCTCTTCAAAGCAAAAATTTACCCAGATAGTTTATGTTTACAGCGAGGAACGCTCTGATCAAAGATGGGTGGCTCAACCTTTCTGAATTAGAAAAGGCGCAAAAGGTCGAAAGGGAAAGACGCATTGCAACAGGACTACCTGTTTCGCTCATCGACAAGCCAGTGACTTCAGCCACAGAATCAGATCAAGGTTCTTCTTCCTCAAAAGGCATCAAGCCGAAAAAGCTATTTCAAACTAATCTCTCCCCCATTATCTCTGGTTCCTCGGTTCAAGAATTGGAACCTGTTGTTGAGCCAGGGGTAACAGTTACCAGCTTCAGAAAGCCCTCCCCCTTCTTAGCTATGGGGTCAGATACTGAAACTTCCCCTGAAAAGTTAGTCGACCGGAGAAGAGGCCGGCTGGTCAAGGGTCAGGCCTCTAAGAGCACTCCTTCAAAGTTGGGTGCCAAAGACAGCAGTACTGGGTCAGAAGTGCCCATCAGAGCTCCCAAGGACAGACTGTCTGGTTCGGAAGGTAGTAGCCCAGGTCTTCAAAGAGAAACCTCTGCATCGGATCCCCAGTCGGAGGCCAGAAGCCAATGGAACACTGAAGCCCAACAGTCCGGAGACCAGGCTGAGCCAGATCCGAATCCTCCCCTTGCTACTGCTACTGAAAACCCTTCATCAATTATGAAGGAAGTAATGGAGGACTCTGTCGAAGAGGCTTCATTTGAGTCTGAGCCCTCCGGTCAGACCAATAGTGCTGTTGTTGCCAAAAAAGACAAAGGCAAAGAGAAGTTGTGCTTGAGGCATCCGGATCTGCCGGAGAGTCTCGAAGGAAGGGTGGGGCCTTGTTTTCACAAGGTTAATGTCAAGTACCTCCTCGCCCTGGAAAAGATTAACTACGCATTCATCCACACAGCTGAACTGGGCCGGATGCGTACGAAGTGGGGAATACCAGAGAACGTGAAGATCAGGATCCCCATACACCCAGAGACTCTCATGGACTGCAAATTAAGCGAAATTGTCATCTTCACGGAGCTATTCAATTGGGGGCTTAGATTTCCCTTGGACCCAGAGATTGTCAGATACTTCCATCTGATAAAGCTCTGTCCGAGCCAGCTGAGCCCCAATGCCTGGTACACCCTCATGGCCAGCATTATGGCTTCAAGGCTCTCCGGGATTCCTCTACCAATGAAGGAGTTTGCTGCTGTGGCCAGTCTCTGCAGAAACCACCACATCCCCTTCTACCATTTCAACATGGGGGATAACTTCAAAGCTGTGGATGACTTGCTAGAGTCGGAGAGGAATTGGAAAACCCAGTTCCTGTTTGTTAGTGGCGCTTCGGAGAATGGGAAGAAGATCAAGTCTGGAGTCAACCCAAGCCTTCTCACAAGCACATGGAGGAGCGATCGTAAGTCGTCTACTTTACATTCTTGTCTCTGTTTTTTTTATAAGTTAGTTTAAACTAATTGGTCTTACTTTTGCCTTAGTAGAACTGCCCAAGGACTTTAGTGATCACTTGAAAACCGGGCAGACAACTTGCACCAAGATCAACGTTTGGGCTGCAGAGAAGTGGGGGAATCGGTTCCATGCTGCCTTCACAGCGGGCAACTTAGCCATGTCTCACCTTTGGAACACCATAGTTCGGAGAGACCTAACTTGGGAAGAGCTCACTACCCAGCCTCCTCCGGACGTAGTGCTCAAAAGAACGCATGAACCAGATGGGTCACTCTACTTGCCAGGCCGGGCCAAGGCCCCGAGCAAGATGAAAGGTAAAAAGAAAGGCAAGAAGGTGGAGGAGGATGCTCCAATAAATCCGGAGGGGCCAGTCCCCAGCCAAATTGATGCTGCTCTCTTGGAAGTGGTGGAGCAGGAGACTGAAAGGCAAGAAGTGCACTCCCCAAAACCTCCAAGGGCTTCCAAAAGAAATCGTAAACTAGGAGGTGAAAGTAAAGACAGGGAGGCCAAGAAGAAAAGACCTCTAAGGGTGACGAGCTTTCTCTCCGGGTTCCGGAGCCTCCTTCCCAAGCTGATCCCACTGACCCAACACAGGCGGAGGAAATACCTGGTGACTTCCAAACCGATGAGGTCGAAGGGGGGGGGGGATCTTAACATTGATGGGGTAGACATCACTGGTCTTAGTGGGCTTGGTGAGTACTTCATCAATCTCCCCAAAGACGATTTTGTTGGGCCTTACCTTCCTCCAAGCACCTCAAACACAGTCACTTTCAATGGTAAGACCTTTATTGTTTCAAGTGAAAGGGATGTCATAGCCCACTCTTTATTAAGCAATGTTCAGCCTGTGCTCGTGTTGGAAAAACAAGTTCGAAATCAGGGAGACATTATCAAAGACCTTAAGTCTGACAAAGAGAGGCTGTCTGACGACCTTCTTACTGCCACTTCGAATGCTGCCACTCTAAAGGAAGAAAACGAAGAGTTGAAGAGGAACCAAGAAGCGAGTACCACAAAAGTCACCACACTAGAGAACACTATCACAGAGCTCCGGGAGAAGCTGTCCGGTCTGGAGAAAGATCTTGCCACCTCAAAAGGGGAGACCAAGGCCAAAGACCAAATCATTACCAACTTAACCAATGGCAAAATTGCACTTGAGAATACAGTGTCCAAAGCTGCCGAGGAGAAAGCCAGTTTGCTAAGGGAGCAGGAGGCCAAAATCCAAGCTAAGATCGATGCTTATGCCAACAACGTGATCGACACTCAAGAGCAAATGTATGCCAAGGTAAGATCAGACATGGTCTTGCTCTTTCACGAGAAATTTCCGAAGAGGAACCTAGGGGATTTATGGCTTCATGTAGAGGTTGAAGACCTCCCATATCATACAATGGCCGAAGGCGACCAGATTGGATTCTCTAGTGCATCTTCATCCGATGACGAAGAAAACACCGGGGAGAGCTCAAACGAAGAAAAAGATGATCCTAAGGGGAAGAATAAGGTAGATGAAGCTGATCCATCTTCAAAGGCTCAGTCTTAATTTACGAATTAATTTTTACTTTTCATGTTATTTGAACCAAAGTCCTTGGAAGGCCAAGGCATTCTTTTTGTAAGTGTGTCCAGTATCTGACCGGATAGATCCTTTATTCTGTTTTGACAATTTGAAAGTCCTTGGAAGGCCAAGGCACTTTAGTTATTTTAATGAATATCTTTATTTTGCACAACTCTCACCTTTTCTCATAGTCTGTTCCAATTTTAATGGCTAGTGTTTAAATAGCCCTTAGTTATTTCATAGTGAGAGTGTTTAAGTTCTCCGATGACGAATGTTTAAGTGGTCATCACTCTTTTATTTCAGTCCGGATAGTGTGACAAAAGACAAAGTAAGAACACTTCGATTTTTTTTTAAGAAGGCATCAATTTTTTATTAAAAACCCGGACACCTCATTAAAACCTCCCCGCACCACCAGGGTAGGAAAGAGTATGCCCCCAAATATTTACATGGATGTTTAAACAAGTAAATATTTACACAAATGTTACTCCAAGTACATCCGGAGATGTTCGATATTCCAAGTACATCCGGAGATGTTCGATATTCCAAGGGTGGGTCAAGACCCTTCCATCCTTGTCTTCCAGCCAATATGTTCCAGGTTTGAGCCTTTCAACAACCACATAAGGTCCTTCCCAAGTTGGGGCCAATTTTCCGAGCAGCTTTTCTTTGGTGTGTAAGAAGACTTTCCTCAATACTTTGTCCTCCGGCTGGAAATCTCTTCTTTTAACTTTAGAAGCAAATCCGCTCCTCATCAAACCCTGATAGTGTGCAACTCTAAGGTGAGCTTTAACTCGTCTTTCTTCCACTAGATCGAGCTGACCTCTGACAGCCACTTCGTTAGCACATTCAGAGAAGTGATGAACACGAAATGATGGAAGAGTTGCTTCTATGAGAGCTACTGCATCCATCCCATAGACCAAAGCAAAGGGTGTCTCCTAATTTGCAGCCCCAGGTGTCGTCCGGTAGGCCCACAAGACCTCTTGTAAATAACTAGGCCACTTTCCAGCAGCCCCTTCCAAATTTTTCTTTAAACCGGACAGAATAGTTCTGTTAGCCACTTCAACTTGGCCATTTTCTTGTGGGTGGAAAGGTGAAGAGAAACAATGTTGTATACCCCTTGAGGCACAAAAACTCTCCATTTCTCTATTGTCGAACTGTGGCCCATTGTCTGTTGTTATCTTTCGTGGGACACCAAATCTGCAACAGATGTTGGATAAAATGAATTTTATGATAGCTTTTGACGTTGTTCCTGCTAGAGGGGCTGCTTCAATCCACTTCGAAAAGTAGTCTATAGCAACGATTATAGTTATGCGCCCTCCGGATGCCATAGGGAGAGGTCCCACTAAATCCAACCCCCATCGAGCAAAAGGTATAGGCTCAGAAATTGACTCTAAAGGAATGGCTGGGACACGAACTTCATTGTTGTATCTTTGGCATGGGTCACATCTTCTTACCAGCTCCTTAGCATCTTTTATGATAGATGGCCAATAGTAGCCGGGCAGTAAAACTCTCCTCGTTAAAGCCCTGAATCCACAATGAGATGATCCCTCACCATCATGCAATTCAGAGAGGACTACCTGAGACTCATTATCCCCCAAACAGTGCAAAAGAGGTTTACTGTAAGACTTTTTATATAGAATGTCTCTCAGTATGATAAAACCACGAGCCTTGTGTTTCAATTTTCTTGCTAGTGATTTATCCGGAGGCACGACGCCGTCGGAGAGGTATTGTAGGAGAGGAAACTTCCAATCCTGAGGTTGTTTCATTTGTACTTCAAAAATTTCTTCTTCTTTACCCATACCAAGTTGAATGGAGGGGCTCTCTAGCACATGGATCCATGGATACGACTCTGTATATGCTATGGTTGCCAATAAATCTGCTAACTCATTTTCTGTCCGGGGTATATGCTCATAAATAACGCTTTTAAACTTGAGTGCTTCATTTTTAAGGAGAAGTAAATACTTCACTAATTGTTCTTTTTTAGCCTCAGATTGACCCTGAGCATGGTGGATAAGAAGCTGGGAGTCACTCAGTAGCTTGACCCTCTTAGCCCCACAAATATAGGCCAACTTTAAACCAGCTATAGCTGCTTCATACTCAGACTCATTATTGGAAGCCCTGAAAGCGAAACATATATCTTGGTACATTTTGTCACCATACGGGGAAGTCAAACACACCCCTGCACCACAGCCCATAGTGCTGGATCCACCATCTGTTCGGACGACCCAGGCCTTTTTGTCTTTCATGTTAGTACCCTGCTCCGAATCTCTGTCGGAGTGAAATTCAACCAAGAAATCAGCCACAGCTTGGGCCTTGACTGCCGTTCGAGGAGCAAAATCTATGTCGAAATCCCCCAATTCTACTGACCATTTTGTCATCCTACTTGAAACGTCTGCCTTTTGGAGGATATTCTTCAAGGGAAAAGATGTTCGGACGATGATAGGATGAGCCTGGAAATAAGGCCTCATTTTTCTTGCAGCTATTACCAGGGCTAATGCTAACTTCTCAAGTTTCAGATAACGTCTTTCTGCATCTATCAAACTCTTGATGATGTAGTATACTGGATGAGGGTAATTATCCACTCCTCTCACCAACACAGCACTGATGGCACAGCTTGAAACAGACAGATATATAAAGAGTGTCTCCCCATCAATTGGTTTAAACAAGGTTTTAAGGGAGGACAGATGCTTCTTGATCTCATCGAAGGCCTCATCACACTATGAGGTCCAATTAAATCCCTTTGCACCTTTCAAGGTTTGAAAAAATGGGGCGCACCTGTCCGAAGACCTTGAGATGAATCTGTTTAGAGCAGCTAACCTCCCCGTTAGCCGTTGTACTTCTTTAATATTTCGAGGAGGCTCCATGTGGAATATAGCATTAAGCTGGTCCGGATCGGGCTGTATCTCATGCTCACTTATAATATATCCTAGAAACTTCCCGGATTGAACTCCGAACACACATTTTTCTGGATTTAACTTTAAATTCACTTTCACTAAGTTGGTAAAAGTTTATTGGAGATCAGTCAAGTGCAATTGCTCATCCACACTCTTTACCATCATATCATCGATGTATACTTCCATATTCCTTCCAATCTGATCAGCAAAAGCTTTGTTTACCAATCTCTGATAAGTAGCCCCAGCATTTTCAACCCAAATGTCATTACCTTGTAGCAATGAAGACCCCTGTCAGTGACAAATGTGGTATGCTCTTGATACTTCGGATCTACTTGGATTTGATTGTATCCGGAGAAAGCATCCATAAAGGATAACAGCTTATTCCCAGAGGTGGAGTCTACTAGTTGGTCAATCCGGGGAACTGGATACAAATCTTTTGGGCAAGCTCTATTGAGATCTGTGAAGTCAATGCACATGCGCCATTTACCATTTTTCTTTTTTACCAGGACCGGATTGGCAGTCCACAAAGGATATTGAGACTCCTTGATATGCCCCATCTTTGTGAGCCTGTCAACCTCTTGTATAATAACATCAGCCATTTCTTTGGAGAAAGCCCTTCTCTTTTGAACCACTGGTGCTATGTCTTTCCGGACGGATAAGTGATGTGATATCACATTTGCTGGAACCCCAGTAACATCAGCATTGCACCAAGCAAAAACGTGCTGATGGCTTTTCAAAAACTTTAGCATCTCACTTTTCAGATCAGGTGGCATTTTAGACCATATCTTGACGTTTTTTCCTTCTTCTAAACAATGTGTCTCTACCTCTTCGACCGGTATTAACACTCCAGGGGTCTCTCTGGGGTCATCAATTTCACCCTGACCCCCAGAAAGCCCCTCAAACTGCTATTACTCATTGATACAAATTGCCCCCAACGTCCGGGGAGCCAGGGCTGTAGCATAACATTCTCTTGCAACCTTTTGACTGCTCCGGACAACTCCTACCTATCCTTGAACATCATATTTCAAACATTAGTGGACCGTTGAAGCCACTGCATGCATCCTAGAGAGCCAAGACCTCCCTAAAATAGCATTATAGCAAGTGGGACAATCCACCACGATAAAAAGTATCATGACCATCTTCTTGAATGGGCCCTTGCCCAATAGAACTTCCTCTTCGAACTCCCCGATCACATCTGTTGAGCTGCCAGTAAAGCCCACAATTGATCTGTCCGAACTCTGAATTACGACTGGATTTTTCATTCTCTTGTAAGTGGTTAAGAACATGATATTGGCTGAGCTACCAGTATCCACCAAAATTCGTCTTATGTCGTTGCCCCCAATAGATGCCTCCCTCTAGCTGGGTGGCCAAAGTATGAACGTGCCTCTTCCTCGAAGAAGTAGTAGGAGCTGTCATAATATCCCCTCCGAAAATTGTAAGGGACTCAAAAAACTTACTGAGGCCGGAGACTGTCCTAGAACACTCTTCAATTGTACCCACTCTATTTCGAGTTGGATCAGGATCCAAGTATTCAGATTCCACATCAAACCTCTCGATTATAACCATGGCTCCCTCCGGAGCAGCATTACTTGGACCAACCCGGTGAGTATTGTCAGGCCTATTACCTCCTCTTCTTTTAACGTAAGCCCCCACATTTCCCCTCTCAATCAAGTTCTGAACCTCTTGTTTTAAAGCTATACAATCATCGGTGGTATGGCCAGTATCATTGTGATACTGGTAGAAAGAGTTATTACGGTGTTCTCTAGGGGATTGTAGCGTGGTTGGTCTTCTATAGTGCACCTCTTCCTTTGTTTTATCATAAATGGTGGCCACACTTTCCTTTAATTCTGCGAACCACTCCGGTTGAACCCAATGCCCTCTCTTGTTTCTGGATTGCTGACTCTGAGCAGGAGCAGCTGGCTGAGATTGAGCTTTAGCCCTGCCATGCCCCTGTCCGGTCTCCTTCGCCTTGTTCCCGGACTGATTCTGATTGGGATTTGGTGCCACCGGGGCAGACCTCACATACCTGTGCACCCTTGTTTTCTTTGTTTCATCAACGTTAATCTGTTTTCCAACCTGATTCAATAACCCTCCCCAAGTTATTGCCTTCTTTCTGGTCACCGAATCAGCCAAATTGCCAGGGTTCAAGCCCTGCCTTAGAGATACTATCGCAACCTACTCGAAGCAGTCAGCCAACCCATTCTTGGTGTTCACAAAACGACTTATATATTCTTTTAAGGACTCATTCGGTTCCTGGGCACAATGGATTATTGTGTCTCCATTGCCCTTTAGCTCTTTACTCCTAATAAACTGCATTCGAAAGGCCACCCAAAAAGTATCGAAATTCTTGATACAACCTTGTGGTAAGCTGTTATACCATTTTAGAGCACTCCCCGTAAGCGATTGGGAGAATGCTCTACAAAGTAGTTTATCATCGTCATCAAAGTTCATCATGAAATTTTTAAATTGTTCCAAATGGTTGTCCGGATCAGTACTGCTATCGTACTTTTCCATTTTGGTGCTATCAAACCTCTTAGGGAGGTTTCCGGATATAATTTTAGAAGACAATGGAGATTGCCTCCAATTCCGACCACGACTGAACACAGTATCCTCATTGGGAGTTGCAAAGATACATGGTTCATCGTAGAAGGCAAAAGGATCCATCAGTATCCGGTCTATATGCCTCCGGCTGTGTGATGTCCCTTTGCCAATATTCCTCTTCATCCTTCCATGTCTATCCCTCTTTCTTGAATATTTTTTGATATGCTTTTGCTTCTTTTTAGTTCGACCCTCATCACTGCTAGAGGATAAGGATTCTTCAACTCCCTCATCATCCGAAGAGCTATCAAAAGATTCTGAGCCTGAGTCAGAACTCTCTACTGGCTTAGACCGGTGAGACTTTTTGGAGCTGGCATGAGTCTTTTTGGTACTCACACGAGTCTTTGAAGGCTCATGCTCTCTAGGGTTATCGGTGTGATGAGCAACTGATGCCTTTGACTTTTCTTTCATGCCCATCTTAGCCTTTTCTGCCCTTAGAGCTTCTATTTCACCCTTTAACCTATCGCGCTCTTCGATAGTGTACTCATCGTTTTCACCCACCACTTCGAGCAAAGCTGGTGGTAATTCCGGGGCGTCCGGATTCATTCGGACTGACTTTTCTTGCTGGTTTCGAATGCTTGATTCAGGCACCTTCTCCTCCCACTGTGGTCGCCAATTTGGTGAGGTTAATAATCGTTTGAAGGTAAATTTGTAATTTGTCTGGAGGTTTGTGGAAGTGTACGGTTGTTTTATATTTAGAGTATAAAGTAGAGGGAGAATTAAGCAGCATGGTTGTATTTAATTTTCATTACCCACATTTAATGCAGGTGGTTGGGTATTTATACCCTTACATTTGGGCCTTATGGGTTTTCGGGTCATGTTTAATGGACCCGGGTCATGTTTAAAGACCCATGAGCTCTAAGTAGGAGAGCAAGTAGCTTAGTCAATAAGTGTTTAGGTTTTTTAGTACTTTTGTCATAGTTTGAACAACTTAATGGGCTGAGTGTTCGAAGTGTCCTGTCCGGTGAGTTTGGTCTGATTTGTTCTTGTCCGGAGAGGAGGCAGATTCAGACTCATCAAAGCTCACCCAACAAGAACTGAAGTTGTGACCTACCCGCATTCTTTAAAACCCGACTTTTCTGTCGTGCATTGTAGATCGTCCGCAGGGTAGAAACATTATCTCCGTTCAACTTCTTGACACCATTCAGTATATCTCTGGGGTTAGTACCAATGAAGGTCGCTCGTTCAACATATTCCATCTCTTCATCATTCAAACGGCCAGCAAAAGAATGACCATCTAGATGTAAAGAAGTCTCATGGTTATGAATACCACATTTCACTTCTAACTTCCATTGATCTGGTTCAACCATTGACCCGAGAAGCTGAAATGGGCAGTCAATCTTTTTCGTTCCTGTAGACTTCCGTTTACGGTTTTTTTTCTGCAACTCTTGGAGTATATTTCCCCCCCTCTCACACTGGAAATAAACTCTCGGATTTTTTCTGCTGTTTACTTTGTCGCGCCGACTTATGTTGATAACCATACCATAGAGTTTTCCTATCTTCGTAACCCATTTCACCAACGCGTCGTGTGTGTAGAACTCGGTAGTGAAGAACAACTGACTGTAATCAGTAGCGGAAGGTGCCTCAGTCCCACTAGCGACATCCGTCCCCTGTTACACAACAAAAAACCACAATAAGCATTCAGGTATAGTTAAAAACATAAAAAAAACCTTGATTTTTTTCGAAAACATGCGTGAATCCAAGGTTAAGAGGCCTAAAACCGGTGGTTCTAGGCCTCAGAACCGGCCGGACACGACCATAAGCACCACCGGTGCTGAGGCCATGAACCGGTGGTGCTGGGGCCTCAGAACCGAGCGGACTGAGGCCCCTGCACCACCGGTTCAAGGCCTCAGCACCGGTGGTGCTAAGGCTTCGGGACCGACCGACTGGTGGCCCATGCACCATCGGTTCCATGGCCTGGAACCGATGGTGCATGGGCCACCGATGAAGTTTTTACCTTCTCCGGCGATGGTGATGCCTGCTCCGGCGACTGTGGCTGCTTCTCCGGCGACTCCAACTCTTTTTCCGGCAAAATTTCATCATCCCTTTTTTCCAGCGACATCAACTCCTCCACAGTGATCCCTAGTTCTGCTTCGGTCATGATCGATTTTGTGTTTTAGGTTGAATGTTCTTGATTTTGTTATGAAGTTTGAATTTGGTTTCAAAATTTTTAAGAAAACTATACTATTTGGATACTAAATTCAGCAAAGAAGAATGTTTGTTTGGGTATAGATAGCGAAATAGGTCATTTGGTGAATTGTGTATACTCAGGATACACTTATTAGTTTTTTTTACTTAATGGCAGTTTAGATATTAATTTTCTGATGGAGGATAAAAATATCAAAAAAAAATCAAACGAAAGTTAAATGTTGATTTGGTATACTTAAACCTGAATTGGGTATATATAGCTATACACTTTTCAAATAAAGGTAATGCTACTCTACCAATGTGGTTTAGGCTGAGGTGAGCATAGCATGAGCCATGTATGACATATAGATACATACATCTACACACTTTCTCTCTTGGAAATACTCGCTCTTTGCTCACCGGTCACCCCACACCTCCATCGATACCCTCGCCTTTTCACTAATTTCATGTCAGTCTCTCCCACACCTTTACTTTTCCACTAAGATAACTCTCCTTTATCATTTCATTTCATGTGCTCTTCTTCTTTTTCTCTCTCTCACCAACCACCGGGACTCAACCACCCAAATGACTCGTAATCCACCGGCGCCGCTTCAACCTCTGCTCGATTTAATCACCGGCGTACTCTCTCTCCTCTTGCTTTCTTCTCTCACTGTCCAATCATTCGTCGGACGCTGGCAGATCCTCCGCAACAAACTTATCTCCCTTCAGTCTTCTCTCTCCTCCATCTCCGACTCCCCTCATTGGTCTGAGAATCCTCTCATTTATACTCTACTCCCTTCCATTCTATCTACTCTACAGCGTCTTAAATCACTCTCAGATCAATGCGCCGTCGTATCATTCACCGGCGGGAAGCTTTTGATGCAGAGCGATCTCGACATGGCCTCAGCTTCTCTCTCTACTCATCTTCACGACCTTGATCTCCTCCTCCGATCCGGTGTTCTATACCAGTCAAACGCCATCGTTTTGTCGCATCCGTGCGCTGGCTCAGGTAAAGAAGACTTAGGTTTCTTTATCAGAGATCTCTTCACCAGGCTACAAATTGGCGGTATTGAGTTTAAGAAGAAAGCTCTCGAATCTCTACTCAAACTTTTGAACGAGGATGAGAAGTCCGCCGGATTTGTTGCTAGAGAAGGTAACATAGGATATCTAATAAACCTACTCGATCTGCACCACCACTCGTCGATCCGTGAGCAAGCTCTATCCGCCGTCTCGTTGCTGACGTCAGCCTGTGGCGATTCAAGAAAAGTTGTGTTCGAGGAAGGTGGATTGGGGCCGTTGTTGAGAATCCTCGAAACAGGTTCGCTGCCTTTAAAAGAGAAAGCGGCAGTTGCTGTTGAAGCTATCACCGTGGATTCGGATAACGCGTGGGCGATCTCTGCATACGGCGGCATAACTGTACTCGTTGAAGCGTGCCGATCTGGATCTCAAGCGGTACAAACGCATGCGGCCGGAGCGATTAGGAATCTCGCCGGCAACGAAGACATTAAAACAGCTTTAGCCGAGGAAGGAGCTGTTCCAATTCTACTTCACCTGTTAATCTCAAGCTCCATTGCTGCTCAAGAAAAAGCAGCGAGCTGTATAGCTATACTAGCCTCTTCAAGCGAACATTTTCGCAATTCGATTATTCAGGACCGAGGTTTACAAAGATTAATCCATTTCATCCAAACTGCAACAACGAGCTCCGATTCCATCGAACACGTATTACGCGCGATTAGCTCTCTCTCAGAATCCAATTCCGTTTCGCAGATTCTATCATCCTCTACGATTTTCATTATCCAATTAGGTGAATTTATCAAGCAAGGGAACATAATCCTTCGACAGATCTCTGCATCACTCATCGCAAAACTATCCATCAGCGACGGCAACAAAAGAGCGATCACTAGTTGTATGTCATCGTTAATGAAGCTGATGGAGTCGCCGAAGCCAGTGGGAATGCATGATACGGCGGCTCAAGCTATTATATCACTTCTCAGTGTCCGTTCGAACCGTAAAGATTTTGTGAGAGACGAGAAAAGCGTTATGAGATTAGTACAGATGTTGGATCCAAAGAATGAAAACGTAACGAGTAAGAAATTTCCTATAGCGGTTGCAGCTGCAGTTTTATCCGGCGGTAGTAAGGGTTGCAGAAAGAGGTTAACTTCCGCCGGTGCTAATCAACATTTGCAGTTACTGTCGGAGATGGAAGTTCCCGGCGCGAGAAAAGTATTGCAGAGACTCGCCGGGAATCGACTAAAGAATATATTCTCAAGGACTTGGAGGGAATAACCAGTAAAGAAACTAACCCACCCGCCAAAACAGGTAAAAAATTAAGGATAGAAACGTAAATTCAGTCTTTTCTTTCTTAATCATTGCTTTGCTCACTGTGAAGCTATAGGCCATATGTGACGTGCCCTTAATTGGTTGGGTATCATTGTCATAGTAAGTTTACTGTAGTGTCCTTAGGGTTTACAGTTGGGTTTCTATTTCACATGTCAGTTAAGCGTAACATGCGTCAGTTTATATCTTAGTTAAATAATGGGCCCACATAATTGAGGCCCACAAAAAGTGGGCCAGTACTTGTACGAGCACATATTATCAATAGAACTAGAGAGTGTTGAGTACCACCATCCATCACCATCACCATGTGGCATGTATTATTTCGCAATTCGATTAGTCGACTAAATACTTTAACTGAATCTGGACTCTAAATCATACTAAAAAATTTTACTCGGTGATTTAAATACGTATAGCTGGAAACCATGGTTTGGCTTTTTGTGAGCTAGTCTATTGACACTGCGAATCGGCTTTTCAGAATCACTTTTCAGGAAAAGATGACTAGTCAACTAAAGTGAATAAGTCTTTTGATTTTTAAATAGAAATTATAAAACAATTTTATCTGTTTTAAAAAAGATTGCACTATCAATTTATATTATATATTTTTTCAATTATTATGCAGAAGGTGGACGTTGGATTTTGTACCGTCAAAGGATGAGGAAAGAAACTATGATGAGTTTATATAATATATTACTTCATAATTAAATTAATAGTAACAGAAGGGATGGATGCGGATTTTTAGAGTATCCTCTTTTTAATTTTGAATCAGAAATTACTTCACACTTGAAGCTACTCTGCTTTTATATATTTTTTTGTTCTTTTCAACAGGGTTTGTCTTGTAATGTCTTTGTATATCTCAGACCCAGAGTTTTTGATGTTATGTGAAATAGAAGTAATCATATACTGAACGACTTTTTCGTTGTTGTTTTTTTCAGTACTAATGTTTGATTGATGAACTTTATCTTGTCTGCTTTGTTTGGCTTATTGTGGTCATAGAAAACAAGATCACGTTCTGTCTAATTAATAGTGATGGTTGGAAGTTGATTGTTATAGACATTAGTGATAGGGTGTTTGAGGTTCAATAATTGTCAATATATAATTTCCAACTAAGTATTATTGTACATTTTGTGTATTTAATAGAACATGATTTTATGATGCTTAAATTAAACAATTAAATTCAATACACTTGTCCAAAATGGATCACGATCTCTAGAGCTGTATATTCAATAGTCAATACACCTTGCGTTCCACTATTTCTCTTTATACAGCATGTAACATGGCAAATTGGCAAATAATGTGTAGAGTATTCTTTTACTTTTCGTTATAAATAATCTGAATGTTTGGTGCTCTACAGTAATGTGATGAGGATGAAATGGGCCCCTCTCACGCTTATTTGTTCTGGGCATTGAATTCGCATAAGACTATCCACAGCAGTGGGGATATTTCATCTCTCAAAAGCGCGCCACATCAGCATACTCTCCAAATAATTCTGCAAAAATTTCCACTCCCCACAGCAGTGCATATTTCATCTTTTCAGCATACCCCACCATATTTCTCTCTCTTCCACATCATTATACCATACAATATTCTACCATATATTTTTATTTATCTTTCTTATTATTTACTATATATTTATATTAAAATTATATATATTAAAATAAATAATTTTTTTAAATTAACATAATATATTTTCATTACAAATAAAAACTATAAAATTGAAATAATTAAAAATATAATACATAATATATAGTATATTTAAAAATCAAAATTAAAAATAAAATTGGTTTGATTTCCGAAAAAGCTTCAACTTTTAATAGAATAAATAATTTACAAACCAAGTCTCTATTTATAGATCTCAAGAAATTATAAATCATGGTATAATTTATTTATTTTTTTAACTTACAAATGTTCCGAAAATTGTTTCGGAAATACTAAATAAATAAAAACTTAAAAATTTTCGTTGTCCGAATCAATCAAACCAAGTCTCTATTTATAGATCTCAAGAAATTATAAATCATGGTATAATTTATTTATTTTTTTAACTTACAAAAATGTTCCGAAAATTGTTTCGGAAATACTAAATAAATAAAAACTTAAAAAATTTCGTTGTCCGAATCAATCAAACCAAGTCTCTATTTATAGATCTCAATAAATTATAAATCATGGTATAATTTATTTATTTTTTTAACTTACAAAAATGTTCCGAAAATTGTTTCGGAAATACTTAATAAAAAAAACTTAAAAAATTTCGTTGTCCGAATCAATCAAACCAAGTCTCTATTCTATAGATCTCAAGAAATTATAAATCATGGTATAATTTATTTATTTTTTTAACTTACTAAAATGTTCCAAAAATCATTTTGAAAATACTAAATAAATAAAAAACTCAAAAAAATTCGGTGTCGGAATGAAACGAACCAAGTCTCTACTCGTAGATATCAAAAAATTATAAATAATGGTATACTTTTTTAAATTTTTTGACTAACCATTTCTTTTAAAAAACCGTTTTTCTAAAAGAAAAAAAAAAAAAAAAGGTAAACTGCAGCATGCCAAATGGCATGCTGCAATTGGTTGTTTAAAAGATGGTTTGGGGTTCATCTTTTGAACCCCAAACCATCTTGGGCTGCCAGCGTGTATGAAATACACGCTGCTGCCCAAGATGCAGCGCATATTTCAAACGAAATATGCGCTGCTGCATATGGTCTAAGGAGAAGTAAAAGTGAATATTTCTCTTTTCCTGGACAAAATTATATGAATAAACTTGAGCAAACTAATCCAAAAAGGGCAATAGAAAAAGAAAATGTAAGTGGAATTTTCTCTCATTAGTGTCTTAACAGTACTCATATTTTCATATTTGCCAATAAATCTCCATCTATATAATTCGGGATAGAATTAATTCTAATTATTTTATCAAGGTTTCTTATATATAAGAAATGATGGTTTAGCCCCAAGGGGTAGCCGAGTTGATTGAGCATGACATTCTTATAACCAAAAGGTCATGAGTTCGAGTCCCTCTGCATACGCTTTCTCGGCTGAGCCTGTCACCTTGTGTGGTTTACCTTCTGGCGTTGGTTTGCAGGCTATCGCGTCAGACTGAGGGTTTACCCTGTGCGCATTCATTGCACTCTGAGTAGCGGCTGCGGGTTCCCTCCGAAAAAAAAAAAAAAAAAAAAGAAATGATGGTTTAGCCCCAATGGGGTAGCCGAGTTTGTTGAGTATGATATTCTTATGACCAAAAGGTTATGAGTTCGAGTCCCTCTACATACGCTTTCTCGGCTGAACCTGTCATCTTGTGTGGTTTACCTTCTGGCGTTGGTTTGCAGGCTATCGCATCAGACCGAGGGTTTATCCTGTGCGCACTCATTAAACTCTGAGTAGCGGCTGCGGGTTCCTTCCGAAAAAAAAAAAAAATGATGGGTTATTTTTATTTTTTTTCCTTCAAGACAGGCCGAACATATATAATATGTATACTATTCGTAATTATAAATAAAAAAAGTCCCAACGGATTAAAATGGTTATTTAATGGAAAATATCAATTTTTCGTTGACTGCGTCAAACCCATTCCCAAGTTTTTATTAATATTTTTAGTTATGAATTGATCGCGTTTTCTTACTGTTTTTAGATTGTTCTGTATCATTTCGATGTATGTAACTGATTTTGTAAAAACTTTCTATATCAATTATATTAATTCTGGTCTAATTAAAACAGAAAAATTATAAAATTTGAAAATTTGGAATATTTTTATATTGGAATTATTAGAGAAATTAACGAGAAGAAAAAAGAAGATAAGCAGATAATGATACATGAAGGAGAAAGATGCGAAAATTCAAGAAGCTAGGGTGTCTTTTTTAAATCGATTTGACTTGAGCTGAGTTGAAATGAAGTTATTTAATCTAAAAAGTGTGTTTAAGAGAGACCCAGCTCAGCTACACCAACTACTGGATTTTTTTTTATAATTTGGGCCATTATTTAGTAATCAACCCAATCAATTTATATAACATCGATCAACACAAAGAAATGACAACTACAAAAGTATCTGTAAATGGAGTTAGATTATAATAAGATACAGTCATAATGAAAATTAGTTTTTAGAACGGGATTTTTATTGATTACAAAAATTTTACTGATAACACCTTATATTTTTTTGAAAACCAACCATAAATTTATAAAAAAAAACTTCATTTTTTTTACTAGTAAATTTTAAAATTTTATATTTTCCAAATCCGACTCCACATCTCTGGTAAGGTATATAGTATATATTTATTGACGTGTTTTGTTTTCAATTTAGATACATATTTTTATTGATATTTAGAGCTAAATATTTAGTTTAAAAAATCGATTTTTTTTTATATATTTGTAGTTGTTATTTTGAATTTAGTTAATTCTATATGGTAGGTTACTCGAATATGTACGATTTGGCCTAGTATTTTAGGGTATAGGATTTGAGGTATCCATGACTGTCGAAGCATTTCAAGACACCCATTATGCGTGGAAATATTAGATACACGTATATATTGAATTCTACATGAGTTTGTTTATGGATGCAAATTGTGTTTACTTTTCATTTTTCTAATGGTTTCATCGTCTGAAATTCAAAAGATTTTAGAAAATGAGTTGATCTAAAGTATTTGTGCTATTAACTCGTAGAAAGTCATGGATCTTTATTTTATTTTATTTATTAACTAGTGATTTATTATATTAATAAATTTGATGTCTTCGGTCAGATTGAAACGATGAGCCACCTAAACCTACAACAATAGAGTCAGGATTAATTTCTTTACGACTTACCTTCAGTTCGATATAGTGGAATTGATATTACTCTTAATTTTGAATTCGTAATTTGCAAGCTTTTCAAATATATAATTAAAGTTTCTTTGCGTTTCAATGTCTAACTTGATGAATGTACATCACGTTGGATGTGTTGGCATTGTCATGTTTATGGGTTTTTAGTATATTTTTGGGGTTATGGTTACTGTTTGTAGTGATAGTGGCCGAAGTAGAATGTAGATATTAAGGATGAATTTGGATATTTATATGTTCTAGATATTTTAGCTATTTGAAGTTTTTGTATTTTTTTTTATTTAGAAGTCTCATTCTAACAAAATGGGGTCTAATTAGAGTATAGTCCTTGTAAATAAATATTAACATGCACCAACTTATAGTTAAGACATTATGTGAAATAAACATTTGAATATTGAATATGTGCTATATATATATATATATAAATCAAGCTGTGTGATAGTAAATAAAAATACATAGAAATTAAAACAAAACATAGTTAAGACATTACGTGAAATAAGTATTTGAATATTGAATATGTTATATATATATATAAATCAAGTTGTGTGATAGTAAATAAAAATACATAGAAATTAAAATAAAACATATTTTTGAATTTTAACTTCGTATTAAAACATGCTCTGTACTATGGGAGGTGCAAATGAATCTTGCATCCTAAATTTAGATTTTGTTGACTATGTTAAAAAGTCTCTCATAAAGAACATCGAACAACTATATGAACTTCTTAAGAAATGTATTTCAATTATCTATTGTGAAGGATAATAATATGAAGAATCAAACTATAAAACACTTAAGCAAACAGAAAAGATAAATTATTAAAGGTAGATAATAACATACCAATTCCTGTTAAGATGGTTGCACAATACTATGGACACTGAATTAGCTACCCATTTGATGCAAGAAAATAAGTCTAAAAAGTTGCATGATACATCTCAAGGCTCTTAGGATCACACACCAGATCCAAGATCACCTACAATAGCAACCTCCAAAAGAAAGTTTACACCTCAAATTCAGCTGCTTTTTCGCCAAATGAATAAGAGAAAGGTGGTTTGGCAATTTTTTTTCCTACCGAGAAAGTAACAAATTGACTCACAACTTTAAGTATATGCTCCACCAAAAGAATGAATGGTCCATAATCCCCTAAGATATCAACAACAAGAATTTCATTATTCGACATCTCAAGGTTGTCCTCAATAGTAATACATCTCACAATAACTTAGATAAATGAATGACTTAGTTCAGACCGTGTGTATCCATCAGTTTTAAAAAATGCAACCTCGATAATCGATTTTTAAACATCCACACATCGATACATCTTTAGATTGTAGATTATCAGCACCGAAAAACAATTCATTCGCAAGCTTCGACTCTTTAGCGACCACAATTACAAATTCCAAGGCTTTGGGTATCTCAGCCTCCACCCCAAAGACAAAATCAATCTTTAAATTCTCAGCCACATATGCGAACTTCCAATGCATAGAAGAAACAACTACTATATTTTTATCACCGATCTGTTTAGTTTAGAACCTAAGACAACTTGATTCTTTGACTTTTTTACATTAGAGGATCCCGCACTGCTATTTTGAATCTGTGTTTACTAACAGCATGGACTAATAAACAAGTAGTCTCGACATAACCTTGCATGGATACTTTCTCCCTCAAAGGTTTGAGGTCAACATTTAGCCTTACCTCATATTATGATGGAAACCCGCGTCAACGATATTTTTAATGATGAAATGGACTGAACGACTCAATAATTAAAGAATATGAAATCAGTTTTATTACTTTATCTCACTAAAAATCACCTCTCTTAAATAAAGTAATACATTTCTATTTATAGGATTTATCATGCGTAAAATAAAAGATGAATTACACGTGTTTAATAAGGCATATATCATTCATTTGTTACACTTGTTGTTACAAACATTACTAAATTACACTATAATAGTTCTTGGTATCTAAGTCATATCAAGTAATAGACTAGAAGTTTAGTGAATGATCTTATAGGCACACAACCTTAATATTATCTTTAGTTATAAAAAAAAATTCTTTTTATTTTGTAAATAATTATGTTTCGTCTTGATTTTCCCCCCTTTTCCGGCTTATTATGTCTCGTCTTGCTTATACACCATCATTTTCAACTTTTTCTTGTAAAAATCTCTTAATTTCTCTTTATATTATCTTTAGGTCATCTTACTTGTTTCATCTTACGAATATTATATGTGGTGCGTCATCCAATTTTTAGGGTCATTTTTTTTTACCTTAATATTTTTAGTTCATTTATATATGAATGATCTGTTATAATCTGCAACCTGTCATTATTCTCGGTTCATATTTAACACGTTATCATCATAAACATTCGTTACTATATTTAAGGTCGTCATTATACTTATATTCATACCTCATATATATAAAGGCATAGACCCTAGCATGGTATACCCTTATCAAGACTCCCATATTAATTGAATGAAGTTATAGTTTTTTAAGGACTACAAAAATATTTTTATAAGGTACGACTCATCTTTTTACTCATATTTTTAATAACTTCTATATTTACTAACCTATTTTTTGTATAATTTCTATAAAATATATTATGAATTTATCAAATTAAGATAATCAATTTGATGAGTCTCAATTTTACTCACCAAAATTAGTTAGCGAATAAATATAGAGAGAGAAATGTACAAGGGAGAGAGATATAATAGTAATTATAAGAGTATAATAATAATTGTTTACCTTTATCCAATAAAGTGATAAGTTATATTTATAGTGACTAATGTGAACTTTTGAGCTCTATTGACCCATAAATACAAAAAGTCCCTTATATGGTTTGTGTTTAGCCTACAATAATATGACTTAAGCCGGTCCAAAATGGCCTTAAACCTAACATATAATTCATATATAAGTAGTTCTCATATTCCTATTCCTGGTGAGCTGGTCGATGCTGAAATATCAAGAGCCATTGGTAGGTTAGAAGGTGTTAGTCTGGGTGCCCCGAAGTGCACTGAACTTTCAATGCCTTGAGTAGAGCCCATGTAGTATTACTCTTGCTTTTCGAAGTTCCCGCCTATGAATTGGAAGCATTAGTAAATGGGAAGTAGCCAAACAGGTTCATTGCAAAGTATTGGAGTCCATCTCAAGTTCTCTCCAAAGTGGGAGCTCTAAAGTTTGTCTCCCACAAGAATCAGAAAAAAGTTTAAAGCTAGGTTTTCACGTCTTCCAAAACTAGGTGTGTATATTTCTGCCATGTATCATCTATTTTTTTTACCTAAGGACAAGCTTTACTATAGCTTTACGACACGTGTTTATAGAATCCCAGTTGATTCAACTCCAGAAGGCTCAGATCATGATTGTTTGCTAAGTTAGAGGTGTCGAGATGGTATCTCTTTATTTTTTATAAACAAGGGAAACCTCGTGTTTACTTCCCACATTTATTTTAAAGAGAGAGAATCCAAAAGTTAGAGAGAGAAACTTTATGACTCGTCTCCGCTATCTTTTTTCTGGCCTACGCATATTATATATGACGACTCAAATTGTAACCTATTTTTGCTTTCTCCGACGACCAAAGTTCTTTTCGAAGATCTTACTCTGGTTCATGTCTTCTTTCTCACTTTTCAATCTCCTTCAAGTGATCTTCGACCTTTTCGAAATATATATTCAGTTTTTTGTTATTATTTTTAGTTATGGCAAGAAAAAATATGAATTTGTGTAAGAAGTCGTATAACCATGAAAAATTGAATAAGCCACTGGAATTCAATCTCTTAGACATAGATACCTAAATATTAGAAACCTTTATGAGATGAGGAGGGTAATTCCGAGTTTGAGTTGTTGTTCTATTCCTCTTCGCAGAAAACCACCCCAACCCCATAGATAGTCAATAATCCAACTGAAGCTAAACTATTGAAGCACGGTCGACTAGCATCATATGCCCGTCGACGAGTCTAACGCCCAAATAGACCCCTCTGGTTAGTCCTCGACCTCCCAATACAAAATCACATTTCTTCTAATGCGACCACAACTAGAAATGCAGTTAAGACACAATAGAGATTGAGAAGCCCGAGAAGTAACCAACAACCCCGACGTCCACGAAAAAATTAAATTACCTAAACAAAAAGGTTTTTGAAATTAGACCGAAAACTAGAGTTACAGGTGAAAGTTCCTAGAAAATTTCTAAGATCCAAAATCTTCTAGGGGTCTCCACCATCAAAGCTAACAAAATCAAGAGCTTCAAGCTTACCTAGTAGCCCCCATATTGGAGTTTCCTGACTTGGTTTTTGACATCAAGACCCCACATCGTAACAAACTTAAAATGATAAAGTATGGATAGCCTCACCCAGACGGACTCCCGAGTCTGTGAGATCGATAATAAATTCCCAAGAATATTAAGAGAAAGGTGAAACCCCTCTCTTAGTGAAATCAGACGAATTGGTCTCCTTTATTTATATTTTTGTTGAGGATTCCGATTTCCTTTTCATCCAAGTATTATAGAGTTTTTTTTAATATACTCAAACTTCTCCCTAGTCAAGGCAACCCGAATGCGTAAAGGACGTTGATGTTTTCCATAATGGCTAACTCATAAAGAGAATAATAAGGATGAACATTGAAGCTTGAGGTTGTCATAAGAAAGAACACCAAATTACCATTTTGGGTTAGATCTCATAGTAAATGTGTCAACCAAAAAAAAGAAGTATGACACCCCTTAAAAGAAAGCGAAGACATTAATAAGCTCAGAGGTTGGTGACACTGACATTCTCAAAGTTGATGGGTTGAAGCTGATCAATCCTACTAAATCTATCATCGTTTTGAAAAGTGAATCTCCTAGTATATAAAGGTGAAAAAAAACCGGAGGAGGTGAAAAAGAGGAGGCCATATCGAATCCATGACAAGTCGTGTTTCTTAGGGATTGGTTGTGAAGTATGAGCCAAAAAAGAAATCATGTGTCATAGTTGATGGATTTGAAGACCTCTCCAAAGTAGTTGCTAAATATACTAATAAGTTGAAGCTAACTTCGACACTCAGTCATCGATCCATCCCCAACGTGATTGTTTGGCATATACATCTTCAGGCTTAAATCAGGAAGTTGTTCATGGACTATTCAATTTTCTTTCATCTAGTCCCTCGAATTTATAATCACCTGTGAGAGGTCCTTAACTTGGAAAAATCGATAAATTTAGTCCCTAACTTACAAAGTTTATAAATTTAGTCCCTCAAGTTTGTAAAGTTTATGAATTTAGTCCCTCCAACAACTTGATACTATCTCCCCTAGAAGATGTTGTTCTCAAATTTTTGGAAAGGTTGGACAACCAAGTCTTTCTTCCTACCCAAGCCAGGGCTCCGAGTCATCAGGGTGCTGAAAAATCCGATATTGAGGAAAAAGAGTCTGAGGATGACGCTGACTCGGAAGAAGATGCTCGAAAAGAACAACAAACTGAAGCCCATGAGGAACAACAGACTATTTTAAATAACAGACCACCAGTTGAGGCCTAGGAAGTCCAACGGACTCATATTCGATGGGGATCCCAAGCTGATGTTCAAGAAGAAAACCCAACCAATGTTATTCATGAAGACGTGATCAAAGTGAGGCGAGCAGGGAGAGAAGATGCTGTGAGGTCAAGGAGATTCTCTGCTCAAGAAAATCAAAAGAAATTTATTGACAATGAGGAAGAAGATGACAACATAAAGGGTCCGAGTTTTCCCCTTGTAAAGAAATTTGTTATCGTCGGCTTGGACTCTAGTAGGGAGTTTGTCCAAAGTAAACAAGTTCCTGGGGAAATTCCTGAGGATGGTGAAAATTTGTCTCATGCCTCATTGCCAACAAACTTAACAGGTTACTCTCTGATGCTGCTATCCTTGAGAGGAAATCCAATCGTAAAGATCGTTATAAAAACGAAGTTATTCAAAGGAATACTGAAGTGAAAAACTTAATAGTTGAGGTTAATAAGTTGAAGGATGAGGTTGTCCACCTAAAGAAGGCAGCTGAAGATTTAAGGAAGACTGAATTGAAGAAAGTGGAAGATGAAATTTCCCATGAGAAAGAAGTATTTGTTGATCATCTAAAGAAAGTTACTTCCATGGGGACTAAACTGAGGAGAAGACGAATTTCGTTGACGAACGGGTTTCATCACTAAGGATACCGAATGAGACACCCTTATCGATGGTCTCGTTGAATCATGTGCTATCACTAAAACATATTTTGAGAATGCTGTTAACGAAATTGAAACACTCACCAAGGAAAAAAACTCATTGACAAAGAACTTTGAGACTAAGAAGAACAAATACTTAGATGCCTATGCTACTTGGTGAGGATAAAAGTAGCCTGAGGGTAGGCTGGTAATTTTAAGTGGAGTTTTAAGGCGGCGTAAGGGTGTTTCACGGTGGTGTGGTAGTGTTTAAAGGTGTTTTAAGATATTTCAGGGTGTTTCAAAGTGTTTCAAGGGTGGAGAGAGAATTAAGCAGCCTGGCAGCAGTTATTTTTTCTTACCCCTAGTTAATGCTGGTGGTTGGGCATTTATAGTGTAAGATTTGGGCCCTTATGGGCTTTCGGGTCAAGTTTAATGGACCCGGGTCATGTTTAAAGACCCACAAGTTTTAAGTAAGTGAATAGACAGCTTAGTCAGATAGTGTTTAGGTATTTTAGTACTTTAGTCATAGTTCGAACTGCTTTATATTTGCAGTGTTCAAAATCATCTGTCCGGTTCAACCAGTGCTGTTCGAATTGAAGTCATGGAGTCTGTCCGGTTTTACGGGGTGATTTACTTTGGACTACCCTTCCGGGGAGCTCTTCGAATTCGGACTCATCACTACTGACTACGTTTCTCGTCTTGAAAAAAGAGATGCCAACCTCATATCAGCTTTGGTTATGGAAATGTATGAACACTTTCATAACTTAAAATTAGGAAATCTTTGGCTACATGTTATAGAAAGACATAGTCCAGTTGGCGTTTCCGAGAAAGACTTAGTGAGTAGCAGTGACTCGGAAAGCTCTTCATTCGATTTTGACTCTTTGGAATATAAAAAAGATGAATCTGCGCCCGTATAGAATTAATGATTGTTGTTTCTTTATATTCGAACTTTATCTTTTGTGTAACCTTTGTTATTCTACCTTTTTAGAATCCCAGATCAAACTTGATAGGTCAGATATTTTGGACACTGCACTTTGCTTTTATCCGAAGGGAAATTCGGACAAAGCCACTACCATGAGAAATCGAACATGATAAATGTAGTGGAAAATGACTAAGCTAGGTGCTGGTCATGTCACACCTTGGGCTAATGGGTTCTTAAACTTGACCTGACTCCACAATCCGACCCAAAAGGCCTATGGGTCATTAATTAAGTATAAATACCCCAACTATTTTCAATAATGAGGGTGATCAGAATTTAATACAAGCACACACCTTAATTATCTCACTACACTACATATTAAACATTATATTCCCAAAACACTTTACTAAATTGCCCTCCACCAGAAATAATCCACACCCAATTGGCGACCATAGTGGGAGCACGAAGGTTCCTAAATTTCATATTCAAAACCATCATACAAACTAGTTCGGATGGATCCGAATGCCCAGAATGTTCCACCTCATGAGGTGGAAGTTGCAAAGGAAAACATTGAATACACTATTGAGGAACGCGACCAGTTGGGGGCTGAGATAGAGGCGTTGAGAGCGGTGAAACAAGCAGAAAAAGGGTTAAATTGATATTCAGTGCATTAGTACTTCACCATACTGACAATCCTGGAGAAAATAAGCAGTCTCTAACGACCCATCTTAGCTCAAAAAAACACACCGATCTAAACGTGTGGAGAGTTCTACATCGGAGTCCTCCAGTAGTTCATCTAATGAGGCAGAACTTAAAGAATCGGTGTCCTCAAGCATTGATGAAGGACGGTCAAAAAAGAAAATGAGGTCAACTAAAAAATATTTAAGAAAAAAAGATATGCATGGTAGACTTAAGAAGCACCATAGAAAGGGGAAGGGCTCAGCTGATCAGCATATTGACCGTTTGTTGATTGACCCTTTTGCGTTCCAATCCAAACCAGGTATTTTTGCTACACCAAATGAAGATATTGTTTTTAGCCGCAACATGAACTGGAGGCAATCGCCTTTGTCTGCGAAAATACTCTCCAGACACCTTCCCAAGAGGTTTGACAGCTCTAAGATGGAGAAATATGATGGGAGCAAAGATCCGGACAACCATCTGGGGAAGTTTAAGAACTTTATGATGAAATTTGATGATGATGATGATGATAGACTGCTATGCATGGCCTTCTCCAAAACTTTCATAAGATATGCCCCCAAATGGTATAATAGTCTCCCTCAGGGAGCTATTAATTTTTTTGATATATTTTGGGTTGCCTTTCAGAGGCAGTTTGTTGGAAGTAAAGAGCTTAAAGGTAATGGGGATACCATTATCCATTGTGCTATGGAGCCAAATGAGTCACTAAAGGAGTACATCAGTAGATTTGTGAATACAAAGAATGAGCTAGCAGATTGCTTCGAACAAGCGACAATTGCTTCCCTTAGACAAGGGTTAAATCTCGGCAACTTGGCTGATTCAGTCACTCGAAAATAAGCCATGACTTTCGGGGGGGGGGGGGAGGTATTGAATCAGGTGGGAAAAAACAAACGTAGAGGAAACTAAAAAGACTAGGGTACCTTGTCAGATAAGGTCCATTACTATAACATCAACACCTCAAGCTGCTAATCAGTCCGGGTACAGGTCAAAGGAGACCAGACAGGGATCTAATCGATCAAGGCAGAATCAGTCAAACCAGAATCAGAACCAACAAGTTAGAAACAAAAGGGGATCATGGGTTCAACCTGAGTGGTTTGCTGAATTGGGGGAAAGTGTGGCTACAATCTATAACAAAACTAAAAACGAAGCGAACTTGAGAAAACCAGCAATGTTGCCATCCCCCAGAGAAAACCGGAGTACCCGTTTATGCAGATACCACAATGACATAGGCCATGATACCCATGATTGTATAGCCTTGAAGCAGGAGGTCGAGAACCTCATTGAAAAGGGTAAGTTGGAGGCCTATGTCAAAAAACAAGGGGGAAGCATACCAGAAAATGCACAAGCCAATGCGAATATTCCATGAACTAATCCTTCAAGCAATCATGGAACGTCTACGCAAGAAGATACAATGGTGAGAACTGAAAGGTTTGATGTAGACTCCGAGTACCTTGATCCGGATCCAAGTCGAAATTAGGTAGGGGTAATAACAGACAAGACTAAAACTGATTCCGGTTTGATTAATTTTTTTGAATCTTTAACCATCTTCGGAGGAGATACTGTGACTGCACCTTCTAGTTCATCAAGGAAGAGGCATGTCCATAATTTGACCACCCAATTAGATGGAGAAATATCCACACGACTGCACCAAACTCTATATATTTTTATAGTTTTCAATGATGATGACCTAAGAGACATTGCGGGGCCTCATGAGGTTGCTGTGGTAATAGGGGAATCAATAGAGGGAAATGATATACGCCAAATTCTGATTGACACAGGAAGTTCGTAAAACATCATGTTTTTAGCTCATACAAGCATATGAGAAACCCTTCGGTTATACAACGCTCGAACAGAACCATCGCGGGTTTTACAGGAAGCTCTACAAACGTGATTGGGGAATTTGAAGAAGAGGTGTTATCCGGCAAAGGACCTTTTAAGAAAATGGTAAGAGTACTATTTGTTGTGGTGGATTTCCCAACATCTTACAATGCAATATTTGGGAGGTCTTGTCTCTCTAGAATTCATGAAGTGGGCTCTATGGTTCACTAGTGTTTGAAATATGCTGCCAGGGACAATTAGGTGTTCTCCGAAGAAGCCAGAAGATAGCCAGGAAATGTTATGCAACAGCCTTTCCCTCTAAAACTGTAGAGGCAATCAATATTAACAGAGATTGGAAGCTACTAGAGTCTTCCACCAATGAGAATGAAATTGATGATCCCAGGAAGGCTCCCAGTGTCATGATACCTGTACAGGAGGTTTAAATCCATTCCCTAGCTGAGGGCAAGAGTATTAAAATTTGGTACCAAGTTGGCACCGAGTTTGAAACACAGACTGTTGTCTTTTCTAATGGATAATCAACATGTATTTGCTTGGTGCAACGATGATGTTACTGGAGTGCCAGCCGATATAATTTGTCACAAGTTATCTGTACGAACTGATGTTGCAGCAGTTGTATAAAAAATAAAGTATTTTTCTAAAGAAAAAACATATGTGATTGTTCAAGAAGTTGATCGTCTGACCAAGACGGGCCACATAAAAGAGTCTCAGTACCCTTTGTGGACTGCCAACCCTGTCCTGGTCAAGAAAAAGAATGGCAAAGGGCGTATGTGCATTGACTTTACTGATCTTAGTAAGGCATTCCCTAAGGATCTTTATCATGTTCCTCGGATAGATAAGTTGGTGTATTCTACTTCTGGAAATAAACTTTTATCTTTCATGGATTCATTTTTGGGGTACAACCATATATAGGTGGATCTGATGGATCAAGATCATACCACTTTTATTACAGATTTGGGGCTTCATTGTTATAAAGTGATGTCTTTCGGATAGAAAAATGTTGGGGCCACATATCAAAGGTTAGTAAACGAAGCTTTTGCTAATCAGATTGGCAGAAACATGGAAGTTTATATAGATGATATGATGGTAAAAATCTTGGAAGAAGATACACATATATCTGACCTTCAAGAAACATTTTCTAATTTAAAGGTTGTGAACTTGAAGCTAAACCCTGAAAAATGTGTTTTTAGGGTCCGATTTGGAAAATTCTTAGGCTACATAATAAGTGAAAAAAGTATTCAACCTGATCCTGACCAGCTCAATGCCCTGCTAGCTATGGAACCTCCTCAGAGCAACAAAGAAGTTCAAAGGATAACCGGAATATTGGCTGCTTTGAACAGGTTTATTTCAAGATCATCAGACAAATGTGCTCTATTTTTTCAAGTATTAAGGAATGACAAAGACATTAATTGGTCTCCCCAGTTTGATCAGACATTTATTGAAATTAACAAGCATTTGTCTTCACCTAAGACTCTTTTTAAACCTGTTCAGCGGGAAAAGCTCTACGTATATCTAGCTGTATCAGAGTATGCAATAAGTGTTGTGCTAGTAAGAAAGGTGGACAATTACCCTCGTCCGGTGTATTACATTAGCAAAAGTTTGTTGGATGCTGAAAGAAGATATTTGAAGTTTGAAAAACTAGCATTGGCCTTGGTAATTGCAGCAAGAAAGATGAGACCATACTTCCAAGCTCATTCCATTATCGTTCGAACATCTTTTCCCTTGAAAAGTGTTCTTCAGAAAGATGATGTGTCAAGCATAATGACCAAGTGGTCAGTTGAGCTGGGTGATTATGATATTGATTTTGCGTCTCGGACGACGATGAAAGCCCAGTCAGTGGCTGATTGCTTGGTAGAATTTCATGTTGATAGATCATCCGGACATATGCCAGAAAACCAATCTAAGAAAGAATGGGTAGTCCGAACTGATGGTGGATCAAGTACTTTAGGTTCTGGGGCTGGAATTTGTTTAACTTCTCCCTATGGTGATATTATGTACCAGGCTATATGTTTTGGTTCCAGGGCTTCTAATAATGAATCTCAAAGTGAAGCAACTATAGCTGGTCTTAAGCTAGCCCTCATATGCGGCGCCAAAAGAGTCTGATTAATGAGTGATTCCCAATTACTGATTCACCATACTCATGGGAAATTTGAAGTAAAGAAAGAACAATTGATTAAATACTTGCTGATGTTAAGAGAAATTGTTGCAAGCTTCAAGAATATCTACTATGAACACATCCTTAGATCGGACAATATTGTGGTAGCTCTTTGGCAAGCATAACTTATTCTGAATCTCACCCTTGGATTCTGATGCAAGAATGCCCATCAATACAAATGGTCCAATAAAAAGGTAAAGAGGATGAATGAAGTATGAGCATAACAACCATTCAAACCAAGGAATTGAGAGATGATATTCTTCAGTTTATTTCCGATGGGATTTTGCCTCCGGATAAGGCCATGGCTAAGAAAATCAAGTATAAGGCTCGTAGTTTCTTGATATTAAGGGAAGTTCTTTACAATAAATATTTCAGCAGACCTCTCTTGCGTTGTTTAGGATTTGAAGAATCCCAAGTTGTGTTATCTGAACTACATAATGGAGAAGGTTCTGCACATTGTGGCTATAAAGCCTAACCAGAAGAGTTTTATTAGCAGGGTACTACTGGCCAACCATGATGGCATATGCTAAAGAAATGGTAAAGAAGTGTGATCCTTGCCAAAGATATGGAAATGAAATTCATGTTCCAGCAGTTCCTATGGAATCCATATCTAAACCGATACCCTTCGACAAATGGGGGTTGGATCTAGTTGGGCCTCTTCCCATGGCATCCGGTGGATGTAGAACAATCATAGTTGCTATTGACTATTTCTCTAAGTGGATAGAGACAACTCTTTTAGCTGGAACCACTTCTAAGGCAATCATTAAATTTATTTTCTAACATATATTGTAGATTTGGGGTTCCGCGAAAGATTACCACATATAATGGGCCACAGTTTGATAACAAATACATGGAAATGTTTTCAGCAACTCTAGAGGAATTCAACACTATTTTTCTTCTCCTTTCCAACCTCAAGAAAATTGGCAAGTCGAAGTTGCTAATCGGACAATATTTTCCGGGTTGAAGAAGAATCTGGAGGGAGCTGCAGGAAAGTGGCCAAGTTATTTACAAGAAGTATTGTGGGCTTACCGAACTACACCTTGGGCTGCTACACAAGCATCTCCTTTTGCCTTTGTGTATGATATGGATACAATCACTCCCATAGAAGCTACTTTACCATCTCACAGAGTCCAAAATTATTCCGAATAGGCAAATGGTATGGCAGTCAGGAATCGGTTGGACTTGATTTAAGAAAGAAGAGTTAAAGCGCACTTGAGAACGACGCATTACCAGGGTTTGATGAGGAGCAAATTTGCCTCCAAAATGAAAAAAAGAGATTTTCAGTTGGGGGACAAAGTCTTAAGAAAATTCTTTTAACACACCAAGGAAAACATTTCGGTAAGTTGGCTCTGAATTGGGAAAGCCCTTATATGGTATGTGGGAGAGTTAAACCAGGAACATACATGCTCTAAGATAAGGAAATGAGAGCACTAAAACACCCATGGGACGTTGAACACCTCATGTTATACTTAGAATAGAACTCTCTTGTAAATATTTACTTTATAAGAATCAATATAAATACTATGGGGCATACTCTTTCCTAAGCTGGTGGCGTGGGGAGGTTTTAACGAGGTGTCCGAGTTTTTTAATAATATCTTATGCCTTCTTTAAAAATCTGGTGCAATTATGTTCTTGATTTAGCCATATTATGAGGTGGTCGGATATTAAATACTTATTAAACACCCCGACCAAATATTGAATACCCTTACTTAACACCTCTGAAATATTGAAGTCTATTTAAGCATTGGGCATAAAGAGTTAAACAAAATTCAAACAAAGGGAAATATGATATTGGAATCTAATCGGACTAGAACCGATCCATGATTCACAGATGCCTTGACCATTTAAGAACTTTAAGTTTTACAGAACAGAGATTAAACAAACAATGCAACAAAATATCTTGGCCATCCAAGGACTTTAGTTTCTCAACAAAAATACATAGCATAACAATACAACCTTAGGGCTTGTCCCCTTCAGCTTTTTCTTAACCACCATCTTTTTTCGGACTTTTGAGTTCAACACTTGAACTCTCACCAACTCCTTCATTTTCATTGGAATCTTCCCCACTTGAATAGTTGTGCTTGTCACCATCAGCCATCGTATGAAAAGGGAGGTCATCGGATTCCACAAATTTCCACAAAGGATCAAGAGTCCTCTTAGGAAAGGTCTCATAAAACATTGAGACCATGTCAGATTTAATGCCATCATCCCTTTTCTCCAATGAGTCTACCACTCCAGAGGCATACTTCTCTATTCCAACCGATATCTCTTTGGTTTATTTTTGTACTATAGTTTTATTCTCCTCTGTTTTTTTCTTAATAAGATCCTTCAAGATGGACTTGTCCTCGTATAGAGTCTTGATGGTTTTGTCTCTAGCTTCTAGTTGCCCCTTCAAAGCTTTAATTTCATCAGAAGAAGTTTCAAGTATAGAATACTTGGTCTGGAGATCTTTTTGAGCATCTTCTGACTTAAGCAATTTGGCAGCCAAATCTTCTTTTTTATTCTTCCGAGATTCTATGCTTTGTTGAGCGGTGGAGAGGCTATTCGTTAAACCTTGGTTAGCTGTGGTCATGGAATTGATAGTGTTTGTTTGTTCCCTCACTTTTCTGAACAGGTCAACTACCAGACGAATGTAACTTAGAAGGGAGCGAATCATGGTGTCTTGCTCACTTGATATCACATAAGTCTCACCATTATGGGTTACAGCATTAGACGAGTTGGCAGGCGATAAGTCTCCGCGAAGTCATCTTTGTCCAGTTCATTGAAATACATGTTAATATTCTGAAATGTATCAAGATTTACCTCTCTATCAGCAGCGGTCTATTCGGAATAAAGGTTGGATGGAATTTCTTCTTGTAGAGTAGGATCAGCAGGAGCCGGAGGAGAAATTTCAGAAGGACGTAGAATTATCTCTGATCCCAGAGTAATTTTTTTCCTTCTTTGCAGCTTTTTCATCACTGCTTGCCTTGTGTTTCTTATCCTTATTCGTAATCTTTGGTGGGTTTTCCGATCCACCAGCCTCCTTAACAGTAACTTCCATTGCTTCCAGCAGAACAACATTGATCCCTCCTTGGTTCTCCGAATCGGTTCCTTCGGTGGTTGTCTGAGGTAGGCCTATTGTGGTTTTCTTCTTTCTTTTGTTCTTCCTCTTGCCCAGATGGCTAAGGGATTTGACCCTGGAAGGCAAGCAAAGCTTGGTGTCCTTAGCCTCAATCCTTTTCAAGATAACTTCTGCAGGAGGATGGCTGGTCAATTTTTCACATGAGATGTCTCTTCTCCTTGTGCTATTCCATAGATGAGACCTCACAAAATTCCCTAAGGTAAAGAAGTTGTGGAAACTATTCCCCCATTTCTCTAAGGCCCAAGCGTTTAGCTTGGCGCAAGTGTTTTGAACTGCCTCCACGTGGTCTGAGAACTTCTTCGGAAAAACTGAAAAAGGACTTGAGTCAGTTCGGAATAACCACATAGTATTTAAAAGACTAAGGGAAACTTAAATAAAACTTACTTATAATCTTCCAGCGGCTAGTTAGTTGGCTTGGGTTAGAGTGAATTTTTATATTTTTCCCATTCTCCCAGGCTCCGCTGATGAAGAGGAACTCCGTCCTCCATGGTTTTTCCGACTCCAGTAGATAATTCACTACCTTGTACTAATTCCCCATATGGTAATGGTAGAAGGGAATGTGGTGATTCTTGCACAAATTCACCACAACAACGAACTGTTCCATTGGTAGTGGGATCTTAGATACTCTGGAAGCCATGATGCAAGCCATTAGAGTGTGCCACGCGTTTGGGCTCAACTGACTCAGACATAGCTTAATCAGGTGGAAGTACCTGAGTATATCTGGATCCAAAGGAAACCGGAGTCCCCAGTTCAGCACCTCTGTGTAGACCACTAGCTCATTAGGCTTACAATCCATCAGAGTTTCCGAGGTGACCGGGATTCTCACCTTGACAGACTCAAGGAACCCCCACTTTATACGAATACGACCTAGTTCAGCGGTATAGGTGTATACGTAGGATATATTCTTGAGGGATAACAGGTACTTCACGCTGACTTTCTAGAAATTTAGCCTTACTTTCCCTTCTAGACATTCCGGAAGTGCATCCGGATTAGACATACCCACTTTAGTTTTCCCTTTTGATCTGTTGCGGTGTCCTCTGTCTGTCCAGACACCTCAAAATGAGTATCACCAATACTATCTTCCATATTTTCTTCCATTACAATGGAAGGTTGTTCAGATGGCTTAGTTTCTGCCAGGGGCTGTTGTTTGGATGGTTTGGAATCTGGAAAAGGCTTTATGTTCACTGAACTAGTGTGTTTCGAAAGAGCTAGGAGTGGACTTAGCCTTGGATTAGCGAGTTATTCGGCAAGGGGTATTCTTCTCAGGAGACTTCTCAGCGTCCGAACCCATGGCAATAAAGGGTGAAGGCTTCATAACACTAGAAATGGCCTTTTCTAGGTTATGAGATTCTTGAATAGAGGATCCTGATTGAAGAGGAGAAAAAGTTAGGACAAAAGAGAGTTTTCTGAACCTAGATGTCTTTGATGACGATGAACTTTGGTCTGTGTTTGTTTTTAGTTGATTGATTTCTTCACCAGAAGAAATGGGGAACACCATCAGCTATTCTCTCGTCTCTTGCAACTTTTCTCGCTCTCTCTAATTCAGACAAATTTAACCAACCCCCTTTCACTGGTGTGTTTTTGGCTGTGAACATAAATTACTTGAACGTAGTTTGAAAGAGTATTAAGCTTCCTCTCTCTAGAAGTGTTTGTATTTTTGAAGACAATGGAACATTGAAGTGGAGTTAAATAACTGTGAAAATTGAAAAGGTTACCTACGGGAAGATAAACTAATCATAGCCATGATTAAAGGCTATTAAGCATGGGGAGTTACGCCCTAAGTAATTTTCTAGCCTAGTAGGTATGAGCATCTAGGAGAAAAAAGGCTGAGAGGTTGAACCAGAGCCTGACACGTGTCCCACGTTTAAAAAACACTCTTGAAATTCTTAACGGTAAAATCAGTCCCACCTAATTCCGGTCGGGCTGACTCTTGAAATTATTAGCTAGAAAAAATGGTATATTCAATCCGGATACAAAGGCAGATCAGAAGAGCACATTGGTAATGCATTGATTTCTATTCTTATGGGTTAACTCTTCCAAAGATTATTTACAATACCTAAAGCGGCTACTGATAAGGCCGGATATTTTGGACATTGTACTTTGCTTTTATCCGAAGGGAAATTCAGACCAAGCCGCTACCATAAAAAACCAAACAGGATAAATGTAGCGGAAAATGACTAAGCTAGGTGCTGGTCATGTCACACCTTGGGCTAATGGGTTCTTAAACTTGATCCGACTCCACAATCTGACCCTAAAGGCCCATGTGTCATTAATTAAGTATAAATAACCCAACTACTTTCATTAATGAGGGTGATCAAAATTTAATACAAGCACACACCTTGATTATCTCACTACACTCCACGTTAAACATTAAATTCCCAAAACACTTTACTAAATTTCCTTCCACCAGAAATAATCCACACCAAAACTTACTCAAAAATCTTTACTTTGTATGACTTTTGTTTTACAAGCGATCTAAATGACATAGTGTTTTGTGTGATCACCTTCTATTGTTTTATGACAAAGTTATTTTTCTCCAAAGTTTTTCATATGGTTGAGCAAGTTGCTGACCATCATTCATTAGTTGACTATTCTAACTCAAAAAGTGGAGTATTAGAGTATGCTATTATTTAGGTGGACATTGTTCTTTGGCATTCAACATAAGACTTTCTTAGTTCAAAATAATGAAAATTGTACCCCAACACTTGTTGGATAGCCATTTGACTAAAAAAGATGAGAATTATCATCCAAAAGGATGTTATTTTAGGTTAAAAAAGATGAACATTTACATCCAAACTTTTTTGGAGTGTATTTTGAGTCCAAAATGATGAACATTTATGGAGATCATTTTAAGATGGTAAAGAGATTTTTATATATAAGTCAGCTATTAGGACACCTCATTAAAAACTTCCCGCACCACCAGAGTAGGAAATAGTATGCCACCGATACTTACATAAGTTCATAAATAAAATATTTACAAATTTACACTTTCACTCTATATAAAGCTTGAGATTCTCAATGTTCAAGGGGTGGGGAAGATCTCTTCCTTCTTTATGTGTAAGTTTGTATGTCCCCGGCTTGACTTCTTTTGTTACCGTGTACGGACCCTCCCAGTTATGAGCTAGCTTCCCAAGCCTTTTTTATTTCGTATGGAGGAACAGTTTCCTTAGAACTTTGTCCCGGATTTAAATTCTCGTCTTCTAACTTTTGACCGTATTGAATCTCATCAAAGTCTGATAGTGTAGAGAATTCAACTGTGCCCTTCTTTGTTTTTCTTCTACTAGATCTAACTCTGTGCACTTTCTCTTGTCGTTTGTTTCCTCAAAATATTCACTAAGCCTAAATGAAGAGAAAATTATCTCTGATGGTACCACTGAATCCATCCCGTAAACGAGTGCGAATGGTGACTTTTGCGTTGCAGTCTGGGGAGTAGTTCTGTAAGCCCGCAAACCTCTTGTAGATAATCCAGCCATTTTCCATCCTTACCTTCCATGTTCTTTTTTAAACCATCTAGAACTGTCTGATTAGTCACCTCCACTTGGCCATTCGCTTGGGGGTGAAGGGGTGCTGCGAAGTATTATTGTATCCCCTTAGATGCATAGAAGGCTTTCATCTCTTTGTTATCGACCTGTGGTCCGTTGTCCATTGTTATTTTCCTCGGAATCCCAAAACGACAACAAATGTTAGAAATAATAAATCTTATCACATTCTTAGCTCTTGTACATGCTAAAGGCTCAGCTTCCACCCACTTAGAAAAATAATGGACTGTAACAATGATTGTTTGTCGACCCCCAAATGACATTGGTAAAGGTCCGATTAGGTCAATACCCCAATTGTCAAATACTAAATAATCGGGTATCCATTCGACTGGCACACCTGGTGCATGGATTGCGTTAGCAAACCTTTGGCAGGTATCACACTTCTGCACTAATTCCTTAGCATCCGAAGAGAGATTCGGCCAGTAATACCCAGCAAGAAGAACTCTTCATATCAATGTTTTGTAGCCACAATGTGCTGACCCTTCCCCTATAGCTCTAAAAGTATCATCTGCGATTCATCTCTTTTTAAACATCGGAGTAAAGGCTGGCTAAAAGATTTTTTTATACAATACATCTCCGAGTACAACATACCCATATGCCTTAAATCGTATTCTTTTAGCCATCACCTTATCAACTTGTAGTATGTCATTTACCAAAAATTCTTGAATCTTGCTCCTCCAATCTGTTGCCACACTTGTAGAGATTTGAAAAGCTTCGAAAGATCCTTCAACCGATTCACATCTTTTTATTATAGAAAAGGTTTTCTTGTGTGATTATCCAAGGGTACTCCTGTGATTAAGAAGCTTTAGCCAAAGAATCAACTACTGAATTTCTAGCTCTGTGAACATGTTCGAAACGGACACATGATTTATGTGAAGCTGTGAGTCGCTTATCAACTTTACGCTTTTAGCTCTGTAGATTTTAGCAAGTCTTAAGCATGTCGAAGCATCTTCGTACTCGACTTCGTTATTTGATGCTTTAAATCCAAATCGGATGGTTTGATACATTACAATTCCTTCAGAAGAAACCAATTGCACCTCTGCTCTAAAACCAGACGAGCTTGAACCCTCATCAGTTCGGATTGTCCACTTTGCTCCAAGTTTTTCCTCATCGACTTCCATATTATTTTTGCATAGTGAAATTTGACTAAGAACTCAGCTTTAATAGCAGTTATTGGCTCAAATTCAATATAAAAATCGATCACTTAGTCATTCTCCCCGACATATTAGGCATTTGTAACATATTTTTTAATAAAAAAGATGTTCGTACGATAATTGAATGAGCCTGGAAGTACGACCTCATTTTTTGCGCAGATGTAACTAGTGCGAGGGCTAGTTTTTCTAACCTGAGGTATCGCTTCTTAGCATCAAAAATACCTTTTTACTCACATAATTTATTGGCCTCGCCTCTTCTCGGATTAAAACCGCACTCACAGTGAAATCTGACAGTGCCAAATAGATATATAACTTTTCCCTTGGATTCGGCTTTGTCAAGATTTATGGTGAAGAAAGGAATTTTTTGATCTGATGAAAAGCATCTGCATATTCTGGAGTCCAATCAAAACAATTTATTTTTCTTAGCACTTGGAAAAAAGGAGCACACTTATTCGATGACCGTGATATGAACTTGTTCAACACTGCCAATATCATGTTAAGATTTGTACCTCTTTTATTATTCTTGGTGGTCCCATAGTACTCAAAGCTTTTAATTGTACCGGGTCGGATTCAATACCATGCTCACTAACTATGTAACCTAAAAAAATTCCGGATCTTACCCCAGACGTACATTTTTATGGATTCAAATACATGTTTATCTTTGTCAAGTTGGCAAAAGTTTCTTCTAAGTCATCCAAATGGGTTTCATCCTTTGAGCTTTTGACTAACATATCATCAATGTAAACTCAACGTGTCTTCCAATTTGGGACTCAAAATCTTTGTTTACTAAACATTGATACGTTGCTCCAGCATTCTTTAACCCAAACGGCATTACCTTGTATCAATGTAAACCTCTACCTGTGATGAAAGTTGTACTTTCCTTATCTCTTGGGTCCATTCGGATTTGATTATAACCGGCATACATATCCATGAAAGATAATAGCCAGTTTCCGGATGTCGAGTCAACTAACAGATCTATTCTGGGTACAAGGAAAGGATCTTTGGGGCACACTCTGTTTAGATCAGTGAAGTCCACGCACATCTGCCACTTGTCATTCTTCTTCTTTACTAGGACCAGGTTAGCAGTCCATAAAGGATATTGTGACTCGCGTATGTGACCCACTTTAGTTAAAAGATCCACCTCTGCCACGATAGCTTTAGTTTTTTCTTGAGAAAAAGATCTCCTCTTCTGTATGATCGGACGAATACTGCTTCGTACCGCAAACCTATGACAAATGACATTTGCTGGAACCTCTATGACATCCTCTGTACACCATGCAAACAAATTTAATTTGGTTGATAAAAACTTGATTAAACTTTCTTTTACCCCCGGAGATAATTTTGTGCCGATCTTGAGGCTTTTAGCCGGAAAGAATACATGATCCTTAAAAATGTCGTCTGGGATCATGAACCCGGAGGCTTCCCTCAGATCATCCACGGGATCAGATTCTGGGGGAACCCTCACTAATTGCTATTCTTTCTTTGTCTCAACCCCCTTAACATGCTTGGGGGCCAACGCTACCCGGTAGCACTCTTTTGGCATCTTCTGGATGCTTCCACATGTTCCCACATTGCTTCCCACAACGTACTTTAAACATTGATAAATGGTTGATGACACAATATGCATTTTAGATAACCAAGGCCTTCCGAAGATAGCATTATAAGATGTAGGAACATCTACAACTATAAACAGGACTGTAACTAACTTTTTGGATGGTCTTCGGCCCAATTCAACCACCCCCTCGAACTCTCCGACTACCTCATCTGTAGCATCGGTGAATCCGACTATTGTTCGACCCGATTATAAGATGGTTGGTGGGTTTTTGATCTGGCTGTAAGTAGTCATAAACATGATGGTAGCTTAACTACTCGTATCAATCAAAATCTTTCGTATCTCATTCCCAACTATCTCCGCCCGATAACTAATGCATCTTCATGCAGACTAGCTACATCTCTCATATCGTCGTCACATTCGAAGCAAAGTATTAGAGATGGATTTCTATACAGATGTATTGAAGTGCCTGCTTACAATTGTGTTGCTAGACTAACGATGTGTCTATTTCGAGAATAATTTGATATTCTTGCAACTGTATCTCCTCCAAAAGTTGTCAGTGACTCAAAGAAAGCACATAACTTACTAACATTTCCCCTTGCTATCGATTCTTCTACCACGTTTATACTATTTCTGCCCGGTTTTGGGTCTAAGTACTCAACGGAGATGTCAAATGCATCTATAGATTATTCATCAATTGTTTCCAATATCATCATTGTATCCTCTTGCTTTGGAACAAATTTTTGTTTTAGAGAAACTGTATAATTCTTCTTCACAAAATTGATTAACTTCCCATTCTCTATCAAGTGTTCTACTTATTTTTTTCAGTGCCACACAGTCTTTTGTATCATGCCCGATATCCTCATGATATTGGCAATACTTGCAGTCTGTATTGGAGTGCCTGGCTTATAACTTGAACAAGCGCCCGGGGTCGAACTTACTTGTTGGTTGCGATACTTACTGTCGGACATTCACTGATGTCACACTGGCTCTTATCATGGTCGGATCCTGGCAGAACTGATTCGAATTAAACTACGACATCGATTCTATTTTCGATGCTATAGTTTCTTGAACTAGAATTCGCTTCTTTATCTGATCCAGAAATGCTCCAAATGTCATAGCCTAAATTTCTGTGGTATTATGCTTCATCACCACCAGAAGCAAACCCATTCGGAAGGCAGCTATAGCCACTTTGTTTTCACAAAACTTCATATCTGTCTTGACCTAGATAAAATGATTTGTACACTCTTTGAGACTCTCCTCCACTTTCTGCCTACGGTAGATTATAATGTCCTCGTTTGCTCGGAACTTCTTGCTTCCAACAAAATGATGTCGGAACATGCTCTAGAACATATCAAAAATTCTTGATACACCATTGACGTAAATGATTATACCACTTTGACGCAACATTCTTGAAAATTTGAAAGAAATCCCTGCATAATAACTTATCATCATCGTCGTAATTGACCATGAAATTCTTGAATTTTTCTATGTAGCTGTCCGGATCTTCTGTCTCATCAAACTTTTCCAACTTAGATATGTCAAATCATTTTGGAAGATTTTCATACAAACTTTCTGGTTACTGACTATTGACTCGGTAATCCTGATTATAGCTGTTAGACTGAATTTTCCTCTAAGGAGTTATATTTTCTTGTCGAGTTACATTTTCCACTTTGTCAAACTCTTCGGAGTATAACTTTGTCTTTTCATGATAATATTTTTTCTTCCTTGAACCCTTAGTCCTTCGACTAGTTCGATAAGAACTTTTATGCACCCTCGAATCTCTTTGTCTCTGACTTGCTTTATGTCTAGCATCATTATCCGAAGACGAAAATTCATCTGAACTAAAAGAAGTATACTCACTAGAATCTGTTGATTTGTATCGTTGTTCATATCTATCTCGCCTTTTGGATGATCGACGGGTTTTTCTCCGATGTCTTTCCTCAAATGGATTGACATCTTGGGCTTGATCGACGGGTTTCTCTCGTCAGACTTTTGATTTGCTTCTTTGCGAGCTGATTACTGCTTTCTTTTCACCATTTAGCCTCTCAATATCCTCTAACAGCTCTTTCCACCTTGCTACCAAGACAGATTCTTCGATGAGCTCTTCAGCATATCGATTGTTGTCGTTTCTTTCATTTATTACTTGCTCTTCCATCACAAGATCTCCATATGAGACTCCAATCAATTTTTTATAGATTAATTTTGTAGTTTTGGAACACTGATTTCGGGTACCACTCAGATTCCCATAGATGGCGCCATTAATGAACTCAATTTTTTCTTAGTAATAGATCTGGATGTGAAAATTTTTGTATGGGAGTGTCATTCTAAGAAATGTCTTTATCAGATGCTTTTAGAAATGGAACCAATATTTAATAGAGAGAGAGAGAAAAAAAGATAAAAGGAATAAATAGAGTAAAAATTGACTAATCATTAGACTTTTTTCCCAAAAGGGAATGTCATTTATATAATACACAAGGTGAATAAGGACATTACATAATTACCACTGTTAAAGTGGATTTCTCACCCCCACTCCTTTACTTTTCATAAACAAGTTTACTAGTTATTAAATTTAACCCCCGCAGTCCTTATGTTTGCTTTAGATTGTCATTGCATTAATTACACTTATTTGACCATTGTATTTGCTAGACCAAAGCTTATTTATCATCATATTTTCCTTCCCTTATCAATAACAAACCCACGTATAACGATTATAATAATCAATAAAATATATATAATAGGCCGAAGCACAATTCGTGGAAACATGGGATGGACCACAAACATGAGAATATATATAACCTAAAGAAGTAACATAACAATAGATATTTTTATTAAACGAAGCAAAGAATAATTTTTTTTCAATTTACAACTACTACAATCATAGATGTTACAAGTGTTCAACTAACCGAAAATATATGTAAAGACCAAAATATTTAAACGCGAACCAGATAAATGTCCTAAAATGGGAAGCCAAAGATAAAATTCAAATGACAAATGACTCAAATAAAACAAATAAAACAAAGACAAATCTAACACTAGAGGGATCAACATTAATCACTTTGAGTTCCTCCAAATATAGAGTTCTCTAAACCGGCCTATTCCAATCATCCTCTGAGTACGTTGATCATGTATAATATAAATAGAATCAGAAAAAAGACCCAATTGGTTTGGTTTATTTTGGCTGGGGGTAGTTTAGTAAAGTGTTTTGTGAAGTTTTAAAGTATTAAGTGTTTGGTGTAGAGGGTAGTGAGATAATTGAGCAGCTTGGTTGTATTAAATGTTTATTATCCTCATTAATGAGATTGATTCGAGTATTTATACTCTTAATTTAGGACCCATGGGCTTACGGGTCAAGTTATGAAACCGGGTCAAGTTTAAGGACCCATTCGTCTTTTAAGTAGATTAGTAAATAGCTTAGTCAAAATATTCCGAACTCATCAGCAAATAGCATGGTCATGTCCGAATTATTTAATGGCATGTCATTGTCTGAATTACCCTTGTCCGGATTATGCAGTGGGCTGTGTCTGAATATTCCGAACTCATCAGTAGCCCTTTTTTAGGCCTTGCTAGATATCTTTGGTAACGCTAAAAAATCCACTAAGCCAGTAACAACTTTGTCTGATCAGCCTGTGTGGTTCGTACTAGGAAGTTTACTTTCAACATTAACGCAGTTTGAAGTCTTTTAGAACTGATTTCTCTTTCCAGAATTCTAAGAGTTTTCTCTTGGATCGTGGGACACGTGTCAATATCTGGTTCGACCTACCAGCCGTTATTTTTCCTAAACCGATGCACCCACTAAATCTAGAAAGTTACCTAGGCATTTGATCCTTCACACGTTTGCGCAACCTTTAATCATTGCAAAAATCCTCTTCAACTTCTCCTAGGTAACTGTTGCTTTTTTTTACTGTTATATAAACTCTCTTTCACTATTTCATTGTCTTTCACACTCAAAGTTTTTTAGAGAGATTTCCATTCTTACCTTCAACTTGTAATTGAGAGGTTTTATGTTGACAGCTAGAAACTCACTAGTTAAAGGCGTCTGGTTAAACTTATCAGGGTTAGAAAGAGCGAAAAAGGACGAAAGAGAGAATCATATTGTTGTCGGCCTCTCAGTTTCTCCAAGTGAGAAATCGAGTGAACCGACTCAAGAAGCCGATCAAGGATCATCCTCCACAAAAACTACTCGCTCATACAGCTATTCAAACCAAGCCTTTCACCTCTTCCCTCGAGCTCTTCTGTTCAAGTGTCCCAACCTTTTGTGCCTAAAGAAAAAGTTGTTTCAAGTATCTAGAAAACCATATCCCTTCATTACTATGGGTTCTGATGCTGAAAAGTCTCTGGAGAAGATAACATCTCGCCGAACAACCCGCCAAACTAAAAACCAATCTACACCTTCACTGACAAAACCCTCCAGACCGGAGGTGTCCAAAGCATACCCAAAGGCCAAGCCCTCCAGATCCCAACTTTAATCACATACTAGGCCTTCAGAAGCAACAAATGCTCATCCATCCGGACAACCCCTTGCGCAAGAAACCGACCCACCCTCTTACAAAGCAGCTGATAAACCTTCCACAGTGATGGAAGATAGTATTGAGGAGGCCCCCTTTGAGACATTGGCCTCATGTCAAACGGGGGATGCTGCTTCTGACAAGAAGGGAAAAAGTAAGGTGAAAGTCTGCATGACTCATCCGGACTCACTTCCGGAGTGCTTGGAGGGCAAGGTAGACCCATGCTTCAAACATGTTAGTGTCAAGTACCTGTTGGCTCTACAAAATATAAACTACATCTACACCCACACTGCTGAGTTGGGCCAAATCCGTACAAAATGGGGGATTCCAGAGTCAATAAAGGTAATGATACCCATTAATCCGGAGACTCCTAATTGCAAGCTCAACGAGGTGGTAATATTCACCAAAGTACTGAACTAGGGACTCCGGTTCCCATTGGACCCATAAATTGTCAGGTACTTCCACTTAGTTAAACTTTTCCCTAGCCAGCTAAGCCCCAATGCCTGGTACTCTCTCCTTGCTTGCATAATGGCATCAAGGTTGTCAAAAATACCTCTTCCGATGGAGCAGTTTGTTGCTATGGCAAGCTTGGGCAAGAATCACCAGATTCCATTTTACCATCATAATATGGGGAACAACTTCAAAGTGGTGGATGACTTGCTGAAGTCCGAAAAGAACTAGAGGACACAATTTCTGTTTGTCAGTGGGACATGGGAGAGCGGCAGGAAAATCAAGGCCAACACCAATCCTAGTATGAAGACTAGCAGGTGGAAAAGTACTGGTGAGTTTTTTTCCTTATCTTTGTTTCTCATGCTTTTTCCTTTTTAAATTACAAGTGTTCCCATTCTAATTAATTCGTTACTCCTTTTTCAGTGCTGCCGAAGGAGTTCACCGGGCACCTTGAGGAGGGGCAAAAAACATGTGCAAAGCTTCACGCATGGGCTGCGGAGCATTGGGGTAATGCCTTCCACAACTGGTTTACCTCGGGCAATCTTGTGAAGTCCCATCTGTGGAACACCGCAGGCCGGAGAGACCTCACATGGGAAGAGCTACCTACACTTCCTCCTGTTGGTGTAATTCTCAAATGGATAAAGGCCAAAGATGGCAAATTGTTCTTACCTTCTAGAGCAAAAGATCCCAGTAAGATGAAGAACAAAAAGAAGAAAGCTGCAATAGAGTTGGTTCAAGCAGCCACTTCAATGATTCTGAGAAGGATGATTTCGCAGGTCCCTACTGTCCCTCCAGCTCTGCCAATATGGTGACCTTCAATGGTAAGTCTTTCTCCGTCTCCGGAGAGCAAGATGCTCTGAGTCATTCTCTCCTCGGTCACATCCAACCAATACTTGACTTGGAAAGAAAGGTGAAAATTCATACCATTCTTATCAATTCACTCACTTCTGACAAAGAATCTCTATCAACCAGCCTCCTCAATGCAAATCAAAGTATAGAGGAACTGAAAAAAGAGATAGAGTCATTGAAGAAGGACATGGAAGATTCATCAACCAAGTTGGCCACCTTAGAGGCTTCCATAACTGAGCTCCAGACTAAATATTATGGGTTGGAAAAAGACCTCACAGCGTTAAAGAAGGACCTAAAGACCAATGATGATGTCATCCAAACTCTATCCAATGAGAAGACTAAGTTAGAGTGTACTGTGTCAAATATGGCCAAAGAGAAAGAGGATTTGGTGAAGCAGCAAGAGCAAGCTATTCAGGCAGGTATTGATAAATATACCAACAAAGTTATAAATTCCTTAGAGAAAAGAGATGATGAAGTCAAGTCTGACATGGTGCTACTCTTCCATGAGACTTTTTCGAAGAGGACCCTTGGTCCCTTATGGAAATATGTTGAATATGAAGACATCCAATTTTACACTATGGCCGATGGAGACAAGCACAATTATGCCAGTGGAATAGATTCCACTACTGATGATGAAGAGGGAACTAGAGAGATTTCGAGTGCCGAACTCAAAAGTCCCAAGAAAGGTGGTGGTGGTGAAGGAACATCCGAAGGGAACAAGCCCTAAGGTTTAATCATATTTTTTGTCTTTTTTTTGAATAGTTAAAGTCCTTGGATGACCAAGGCATGTTTTGTTTTCTTGTTCGGTTAAAGTCCGAATAGGTTTAATTTATCAATCCTTCTTTTATTTAATACTTTCTTTCCTTTATATTTTAATGGCTAATGTTTAAATAGCCCCTCGTATTTCAGAAGTATTTTAGTGAGAGTGTTTAATATCTCTGATGACATGTATTAAATAGTTATCACTTAATCAGGTTTATACGATCTACTGAAGATCCAAAGTGTTGAACCAGTGATTTGTACTCGAATTGAATTGTAGTAAAACCACTCCGAATGTTTTAAGAAGGCATCACATATTATTGAATAAAAAATCGGACACCTCATTAAAACCTCCCCGCGCCACCAGGGTAGGAAAGAGTATGCCCCATAATATTTACATTGATATCTAACAAGTAAATATTTACACACAAATTTTATTCTAAATATAACCTGAGATGTTCAATATTCAACGGGTGCTTCAAAACTCTTCCTTTTTTGTCCTGAAGCCTATATATCTCAGGCTTAATTTTTTCAGAGACCTCATAGGGGCCTTCCTAGTTCGGAGCCAGCTTACTGAACTGCTTCTCCTTGGTATGTAAGAAAGATTTTCTTAACACTTTATCTTCTGGTTGAAAATCTCTTCTTTTGACCTTGGAAGCAAATATGCTCCTCATTAAGCCTTGGTAGTGAGGTGCTCTTAAGTGAGCTTTAACCTTTCTTTCTTCTATTAAGTCCAACTAATTCCTAATTGCTATCTCATTAGCTTGTTCGGAATAGTTATGGACCTTGTATGATGGTAGGGTAGCTTCTATAGGGGTAATGGCATCCATCCCATACACTAAAGCAAAAGAAGACTCTTGTGTAGCAGCCCGAGGAGTAGTTCGGTATGCCCACAACACTTCTTGCAGATAGCTTGGCCACTTCCCTGCAGCTCTTTCTAGATTCTTTTTTAATCCGGACAAAATAGTCCTATTGGCAACTTCAACCTGGCCATTTGCTTATGGATGGAAATGAGAAGAAAAACAATGCTGAATGCCTCTAGAAGCACAAAAATTCTCCATATCTTTGTTATCAAACTGTGGTCCATTTTCTGTGGTAATCTTTTGAGGAATCCCAAATCTGCAACATATATTGGATATGATAAATTTAATAACAGCCTTCGAAGTGGTTCCTGCCAAATGAGCTGCCTCTATCCATTTTGAGAAGTAATAAATAGAAACTATAATAGTTTTGCACCCTCCGGACGCTATTGGCAGAGGCCTAACTAAATCCAATCCCCAACGAGCAAATGGTACTGGCTCAGAAATAGACTCCATGGGTACTGCTGGCACATGAATTTCATTGCCATACCTTTGAAATGGATCACACTTCTTTACAATTTCTTTAGCATCTGTCATTATGGATAACCAATAGTACCCAACTAACAATACCCTCCGGGTTAGTGCCCTGTACCCACAATGTGCTAATTCTTCTCCATCATGTAGTTCGGATAAAACGACTTGAGATTCTGCAACCCCCAAACAAAGCACAAGAGGTCTACTAAAAGATTTTTTATAGATAACTTCCCTTACGATAAAAAAAACCATGAGCCCTGTATTTAATTTTTCTTACCATAGCTTTATCCGGAGGAAAAAACCCCATCAGAAATATATTAAAGAAGAGAAAATCTTCAATCTTTAAGTTGAATCACTTGTATGCTCAAGATTTCTTCCTCTTCCTTGTTTTGACTTGGTTGTATGGATGGGCATTCTTGTATGTGAATCCAAGGGTAAGACTCAGAATATGCTATGGTTGCCAAAGAATCTGCCAGTGTATTTTCTGACCTAGGAATATACTCATAACAAAAACTTTTGAAGTTGGCTGCCACCTCTTTCAGGATGAGTAAGTATTTGATCAGTTTCTCTTTCATAGCCTCAGACTAACCTTGAGCGTGATGGATAAGAAGCTGGGAGTCACTCATCAACCTAACTCTCTTAGCCCCACACATGAAAGCCAATTTAAGATCAGCTATAACTGCTTCATATTCGGACTCATTGTTAGAGGCCCTGAATCCAAAGTATATAGCCTGGTACATCTTATTACCATACAGACAGGTTAGGAAAATTCCAGCTCCACAACCCATTGTGTTGGAACTACCATCAGTTTGGACCACCCATTTTTTCTTGGTTTTTTCTTCTTAAGTTTGTTTAGAGCTCCTGTCCAAATGGAACTCTACCAGGAAATCAGCAATTGATGAGCTTTGATAGCAGTTCGTGGGGCAAAATCAATGTCATAATCACCCAAATCTACTGACCACTTGGTCATCCTGCTTGATATGTCTGCCGTCTGAAGAACATTTTTTAACGGAACAGATGTCCGGAAAATGGTGGAATGAGACTGAAAATACGACCTCATCTTTCTTGCTGCAATCACCAAGGCTAGTGCCAACCTCTCAAGCTTTAGGTACCTTTTCTCAGCATCCATTAAGCTTTTGCTGATGTAGTACACCAGACGAGGGTAATTTTCCACTTCTCTTACTAATACTACACTTATAGCACACTTTGACACATCCACGTATATATAAAGTGTTTCTCCTTGAATGGGCTTAAAAAGAGTCTTTGATGAGGATAAATGTTTCTTTATTTCAAAAAAATATTAGCTACACTGCGGAGACCAACTAAAATCCTTAGAATTCTTCAAGGTTTCGAAAAATAGAGCACACTTGTCCGAAGACCTTGAAATAAAAAGATTCAAGGCTGCAATCCTCCCAGTGAGTCTCTGGACTTCTTTAACATTTCGAGGAGGATCCATTTCTAATAGGGAATTAAGCTGATCCAGATCGGGCTGTATCCCTTTCTCACTTATCACATAACCCAAAAACTTTCCGGATCGAACCCCAAAGACATATTTTTATGGATTCAATTTCAAATTCACAGCTGTCGGATTAGGAAATATTTCTTAAAAGTCAACTATTTGTAAATCTTCCTCTAAGCTTTTAACCATCGTGTCATCTATGTACACTTCTATATTTCTGCCAATCTGACTTGCGAATGCTTTGTTTACTAACCTCTGATAAGTAGCCCTAACATTTTTAACCTAAAAGGCATCACCCTGTAGCAATGGAGACCTATGCTATAAAGGTAGTATGATCTTGGTCATTCGGATCCACCTGTATCTGGTTGTACCCAGAGAAAGCATCCATGAAGGACAACAACTTGTTTCCAGATGTTGAGTCCACCAATTGATCTATCCGGGGGACTTGATAAAGATCTTTTGGGAAAGCTCTGTTTAGGTCAGTAAAGTCAATACACATAGGCCACTTCCCATTATTTTTCTTGACCAACACTGGATTGGCAGTCCATAAAGGATACTGGGACTCCTTTATATGTCCTATCTTGGTAGGCCGATCAACCTCTGGAACTATCACATCAGCTTTTTCCTTGGAAAAAATTTTCATTTTCGGTACAACAAGAGGAATATCACTCTGGATCGATAACTTATGTGAGATAACGCTTGCGAGCACTGCTGTTACATCACCATTGCACCAAGAAAACAAATGCTGATCGTTTAGTAAAAAGGATAACAACTTCTTTTTCAATTCCGGCACCATCTTGGAACCAATCTTGATACTTCTACCCTCTACAAGGGAGTGGGTTTCAATCTCTTCAACTGGCATTAAAATACTAGGAGCCTCTCTGGGGTCATCAATCTCATCCTCTTCCTCAGAAGGCTCCAGTAACTGCTAATCTTCATTAATCCAAACTGCTCCCAAAGTTTTAGGAGCAAGTGCAGTTGCATAGCACTCCCTTGATATCTTCTGACTACTTCGGACAACACCCACTTGCCTTTGAACTGTATACTTCAAACACTGGTGGACTATTGAGGCCACAACATACATTCTAGAGAGCCATGACCTCCCAAAGATTTCATTGTAGCATGTGGGGAAATCTACCAGAACAAATAACACCCTGACCAACTTTTTAAAAGGCCCCTTGCCCAACAGCACCTCTTCCTCAAACTCCCCGATTACATCCGTAGAGCTCCATGTGAAGACCACAATGGTTCTGTTGGACCGTTGAATAACGGTTGGATTCTTCATCTGCTTGTAGGAGCTCGAGAAGAGGATGTTTTCCGAACTGCCTGTGTTTATCAAAATTCGTCGGATATCATTACCCCCAATAGATGCCCATATCACCACATTATCTTCATGAGGCCCAATAATATTTCTCAAATCATCCCCATCAAAAACTATAAATGGAAAAGGGGTTTGGCACTGATGAGAAGACATCCCCCCTTCCAACTGAGTAGCCAGACTATGTACATGCCTCTTTCTTGATGAAGACATGGGCGTTGTCATGGTATCTCTTCCAAAGATGGGGAGTAATTCGAAGAAACTGATCAATCCAGACACTGTCTTGGTCTGCTCTATTGTGACCCCCACTTTATTCTTAGTTGGATCAGGATCCAGATATTCAGAATCAACATCAAATCTTTCAAGGATCGTCATTGCCCCTTCTTGAGCAGATGTTCCCAGATTGTTTGTAGGGCCTGTCCGAGGGGCATTATCAGGCTTGTTTCCACTTCTTCTTTTGACATAAGCTCCCAGATTTCCTCTTTCAATAAGATTATGCACTTCTTGTCTCAAGGTTATGCAGTCTTGATTATTGTGGCCTATATCATTATGATATTTTCAAAAACAAGTATTTCGACTTTCTCTAGGAGACTGCAGTGCTGATGGTTTCCGGAAATAGACCTCCTCATTGGTCTTGTCATATATTATGGCCACGTTCTCTTTCAACTCCGCAAACCACTCCGGTTGAACCCAAGGGCCTCTTTTACTTCTTGACTGTTGGCTCTGGAACTGATTCTGGTTGGACTGAGTTTGTTTAGCCCTGTTGGACCCTGTCCGGTTTCCTTAGCCTTATATCTGAACTGATTCCGAGCTGTTGTGGTGGACCTCACTTGTTGGTGCACCCTGGTTTTCTTGGTTTCATCCATATTAATTTGTTTTTCCACATGATTCACTAAGCCACCCCAAGTCCTGGCTTTCTTCCTGGTCACCGAATCAGCCAGGTTCCCAGGGTTCAATCTTTATCTTAGAGAAGAAATTTCCACCTATTCGAAGCAATCTGCTAATCCGTTCGTTGTATTTACGAAGTGACTTATGTATTCCTTTAAGGACTCGTTCGGTTCTTGGGCACAATGGATAATGGTATCTCCATTTCCCTTCACCTCCGTACTCCCCACAAATTGCCTTCAGAAGGCGATCCAGAATGCATCAAAGTTTCTGATACACTCATGAGGTAAGCTGTTGTGCCACTTAAGAGCACTTCCCGTAAAAGATTGGAAGAAGGCTCTGCACAAAAGTTTGTCATCATCATCAAAATTCATTATAAAGTTCTTGAACTGTTCCAGATGGTTGTCCAGATCCTTACATCATACTTCTCCATTTTGGAGTGATCAAACCTTTTGGGTAGGTTTCCAGACATTATTATGGCAGAAAAAGGTGACTGTCTCTAATTCCTGTTACGACTGAAGACTGTGTCTTCATTAGGCGTTGCGAAAATACCTGGTTCGGTCTGAAAAACAAAAGGATCGATCAGCAACTGATCAGCATGCTTGTGGTTGTGAGATGACCCTTTTCCCAGATGCCTTCTAAGCCTCCCATGCATATCTCTATTTCTTGAATATTTTTTAATTAGTTTCATTTTCTTTCTGGACCTTCCTTCATCACTGCTTGATGACAAAGACTCCTCAAGCCCAGCCTCGTTCCAAGAGCTGCTGGAGGACTCAAAATCTGAACATGCAACCGGCTTAGACCGATTAGTCTTTTTACAACTAACATGGGTCTTTTTTTGAACTCAGATGAGTCTTTACTGATGGATCATTCTCCCTAGGGTTTTCAGTATGATGAATAGCTCACGCCCCTGATTTCTCTCTTATACTCTTTTCTGTTTGTTTTATGGCCCTCAACGCCTCTATTTCCGCTCTCAACTTGTCTCGCTCTTCGATGATGTATTCCTTCTTTTCCTCATATGTTTCTACCACAGGTGGTAGAGTTCCCTGTTCGTTCGGATCAATCCAAACTGGTTTTTTCTACTCGTTTTGAATACAAGATTCAGGCACCCTCGTGCTCCCACTGTGGTCGCCAATTTGGTTTGGTTTATTTTGGGCTGGGGGTAGTTTAGTAAAGTTTTTTGTGAATTTTTTAAGTATTAAGTGTTTGGCGTAGAGAGTAGTGAGATAATTGAACATCCTGGTTGTATTAAATGTTCATTACCCTCATTAATGAGAGTGGTTGCGGTATTTATACTCTTAATTAAGGACCCATGGGCTTACGAGTCAAGTTATGAAACCAGGTCAAGTTTAATGACCCATTAGTCTTTTAAGTAGATTAGCAAATAGTTTAGTCAAAAGGTGTTTTATTTTTATCCTGTCCGGATTATTTAGTGGCATGTTATTGTCCGAATTACCCATGTCCTGATTATGCAGTGGGTTGTGTCTAAATATTCCGAACTCATCACCAATGAACAGCTTTACGCAATTGACTGACCAAAACAAGATTTAAGACAAGTTTGAGAACGTTATAAACATTACTGAGATATGTATGAGGGGTATAAATAGATCCAACACCCTCTTACTCATATTGATGTAACACTGCCATACAAAACATATAGGTGGAATAAGAGACAAGCATATAAAGTATAACATGTAAGAATACATCTGAGGAGACACACAAGAATCCAAAATAGACAATGATGAAGGATCACCGAAAGTAAAAGATGATAACAGACTTGAATGAGGGATTGATATAAACATAATAGTAAGATTGTAAAAAAATATTCTCTCTAAATGATTTAAAATTATGGGGGAGGGGGGTTAATGTTATGAGTGGCATGGTGCTACCAATATTTTTCAATTATACAACAATAATAAATTGTACGAAGATGAAATGGCTGAGGATAACGTCTATATTGTTGAAACGATTATTGTTGAATGGGTAGTTGCTGAAAGGATGTTGTTTTGCTTTCAGCATTGACCAATAATACGTCCAAAATTTTCTCTCTTTACAAAAAGCACACTCATCAAAGATTACCCCTGTCCGGATTATGTAGTGGGTTATGTCTGAATATTCCGAACTCATCACCAATGACCAGATTTACGCAATTGACTGACCAAAACAAGATTTAAGACAAGTTTGAGAACGTTATAAACATTATTGAGATATGTATGAGGGGTATAAATAAATCCAACACCCTCTTACTCATATTAATGTAACACTGCCATACAAAACATATAGGTGGAATAAGAGACAAGCATATAAAGTATAACATGTAAGAATACATCTCATGAGACACACAAGAATCCAAAATAGACAATGATGAAGGATCACCTAAAGTAGAAGATGATAACAGACTTGAATGAGGGATTGATATAAACATAATAGTAAGATTGTAAAAAAATATTCTCTCTAAATGATTTAAAATTATGGGGGAGGGGGGTTAATGTTATGAGTGGCATGGTGCTACCAATATTTTCAATTATACAACAATAATAAATTGTACGAGGATGAAATGACTGAGGATAACGTCCATATTGTTGAAACGGTTATTGTTTAATGGGTAGTTGCTGAAAGGATGTTGTTTTGCTTTCAACATTGACCAATAATACGTCCAAAATTTTCTCTCTTTACAAAAAGCACACTCATCAAAGATTACCATTGATGCTTGATTAGGTTGATTTGGAACAAGGGGTCATTGTGTACAATAAACACAACATGAACATTAGTCACTTTTGATCTTTTGCCTACCTGATATTGGTTTCGAGTATCCTTTGTAATAAGCTCATGAACTACTGCATCAAAAGTAGGAAATGAGATCATTGAAAATTTGTTCCATACAATCTTTCAAAGTCGGAATGTGGAGTCATAAAAAATTGCACCAATCTTTGCTCATCCCTCCCAACAACATAAGGTCTAAACACCTTCAAACTACATATTCCTTAAGAGTTAATTGATTCCACAAATCTAACGTATAAGCATAAAAATAAGAAATACTTATATCATCATGTTGTAAAGCACGTTATCATAATCTAACTTTTGGCAAGTTGAACTAAGTATACAATTTTTTCAAACGATCACAAACCTCTTTTGTGGTTTCAAACTTAATCGACTGAATAATCCAAGTGATAACCTTAGCGTTATCAGTTTTCCACGCATTAATATTTATTTTATTAGTAGGTGGAAGTTTTGTACCTAAATCATATATCCACGTATGTTTGCCACGAAAAAGTTCTTCATGACATAGTTCCAACAGGTAAAGTTTTTGCTAGTAAGTGAAGTACTAATAGGCTATAAAGAGTCGTATCTTCTTGTCATATTTGCAATATGATTCTAAAAATTTAATCGAACATAATCGAACAATCAAGACATACCAAATCAAAATCAAAATCAAATAAAAAAAATCTAAAAAATCAAGTCGAAACAGCTTCTTTAATCCAAATCAAAATCTAAAATCAAATCGAAACAATTTCTCTAATCAAACAGAACCCAGCAATAAAAAAAATGCATTCAAAATCGGAATCCAACCTCAAAAATCGAATCAAAACAATTTTCTAATAAACAATCAGAATCATATCAAAACCGTTTCCTAATCGAAATCAAAACTGAAAATCGAAATTAAAAATCCGAATTAAAATGTGAAACCAAATCAATCCAACTTATTTAAGCGAAAATAGAAACAAAATATGTGGGGAAAAAATTGGATCTGCGAAACAAGAGGCGAACTACCCTTCTCCAATCGTATTAATCCTTGAACAGTCCTTTTATATCAACGAGAGAAACAAAATAATCCTAAAATTAGGACAATGTATTTACAAATACCTTAAATCACAAATCAAGTGTTTTGCCATAATCTTATTTTGATTCTGTAACCACAACTGTTGTTCATGCAAAAGAATTTGCTGACTAGAACGCCCATTACTACACAAATTATCTTTCTCGGTCGAATTTGAAAACGGCTCGAAAAGATCATCTTCAAAGCTTACTGATTTTCGGGTACAGTTACTTTCCCGCGCGTTAAAAGTTGGCGGGTGAACTTCCTTTGAAGTTGCCTGAAACGTCGGAGCTGCTGCAAACAAATCACCTAGACAATCAATCGATTGTTCGTTTCCTGTACTAGTTTCATAAGCCGATTTATCTGTGTTATTATCCAGAAATGGATTATACGGGTGCTGTGATGTTGATACAAGCTCTTGATCGAAGTGACTACTTGTACTTTTAGGGGAAGCTTCGAATTCGATGGATTGTGTGGCTGTTTGAGCTAGTGCGATCTCCCAGGCACAACTACTCGAATTGACATTTGAGTTTTCATTATGTGTTTGTTCAATAGGCCAATCATCGAAAAGGACGAGGTCTAAAGCCGGGTTTGATCCTTTATCATCATTGGGTAATGAATGAAACGAACCTGAATCTGAAACGCTAGCTGTTTCCTCTAAATCTAGTTGTGTCATGCATGGCTCTGAATAACGCGAAATTGACGGACTCATTCCAGGTCCCATCATGAGCTCTTCCAACGACGTACACGATCCTAAACCCGGTTCTGACAATCTGTCCATGAAACCGTTGGAAGGGGGAGCTGGACAAAGCATGTGTGGCGATGCTGATCGCGATCTTGTGTTTGGTTTTGTGGGGAAAGACGGTTGATCTTTTACAAACTCCTCAAGTGTTTCTAGCAATTCCTGTGAGATTTTCTGTATGCTTGGATATTCAGAGCTTCGGCCAACGTTGTTGGATTTGCAGAAATCGTAGAAATCGTTGAGTTCTTCGAATTGTTTCGTAGCTTTAAGGCAGCATTCGAAAGCTTTAACACAATTTTGGGACTGGAGTTGAAAGAAATTATCGAGTAGTACTGTGAGTCCATCGGATATATCTTTGTACAAATCGAAACTCTCTAAAACGATTATGTGAAGTGAGATCTTGACGAGCTTGTTTGATTTTGCAGATCCCTTAGGTCGAGTCGCAATGGCTCGGTGAAGTAACAGCTGCCAGTAATTGAGTTTGTCCAGAAGAACTGCAGGTTTCATATCGTAAATCGTGGATTCGTAGCTTTTCCGACTGCCTCTCTTGCTCCTATATTCGTCCTCATTCGTCGTCACTCGTCTGTATATCTTGCCTTTCAAGAAACAATTTAATCTTTCGTTGAGGTACAGCGCATACAATCTCACAAATGCAGTATAGTCCCATGGACTACTCGAGTTGGAGTCGTCTCGAAAATTCGAGAGGTCGAGTATCCTCATTCCGCGTTTCATCGTGTGAAGAACTTCCCTAGGAAAATACGGATCCCCGTCTTGGAACACACGCAAGACAAGAATGAGAGATTTTAACGCGACAGCCCAATTCTTCGTACGACTGATCCTCTTTCCGATCGCGTGCGCGCAAACAGCCGCGTAAGATTTGTTGGATGAAACGAGAGCGAGGATTTCAGCCACGCACCGTTCGTCCAACGGCATCTCATCATGAGTAGTTGTTTTAAGGACCGCAACTTCAAGGTTTGATCCGTTGTTGCTTACGACTTTGGCTAGGCTAATGCTCGTTTGGTCCTTGACCGCACCTAATGCCTTCCGTAGTTTGCTGGACATCATTAGTGAATCTTATCGTTACAATTTTTCGTCTTCTTTTTTAAACTCTATGTTTATTGTTGAAGAATTGGGCAATGCAATGGTGTTTTTTGCCAGATTGGATAAAATTTTGTGATGAAGGCAAGAAGGTTGGTTTCATAATTGGTGATGAACAAACGGAATCGAGTTGTTTTTGCGTGGTGGAGTCTAAAAATAGAAAGTACTAATAAATCTTTTCAACCCTTGAAGACATGACAATGACTCAGGTGTTTTGATTGACAAAATCTGGTTAATATTAGAAATGGATAATTTATCTCATATTAGATCTTTCCAGCAGCATCTTTAAAATCCTACTTAAATATAGGTTGGATTTTCCCTTGTAATTTTGGATTTTTAATGCGTAATTTAAGTAGTTAATTCAGAATTTAACAATTAATTTAAAAAAAATTAAGAGATAATAGGTAAAATTACCAGCAAATATATCTATCCAAATTAAAATAATGATATATATATATATATATTAATTTTTTCTATTAGAAATACATAGATTTATTTAGCTTGTAGGAAAGGCTAAAAACCATCATTTGTATTTGACATTTGTTTCAAAACGAACATTCGTATCCTTTTCTTTTAATCATAAATAGAAGTATATTGAAAATTTTGGACCAATACATAATGTTTACAAAAGAATACGGACGAAGGATAATTTTACACATAGCTTTAACAAGTTAAGAGAGAATGAAATTTCTAGTCTAAAGAATTTGAAATACTTCCAAACTCTAACAGACCACATTTTCTTTCACGAAATTTTTTCTATCAAGACCTCCATCTTTGCAAGATTTAGTCTTTAAATAAATCCACCTTTGACTTCTTCTAACTTCATATATCTCCTTTTTTTTTACTCTATGAAATGCATCTTTCTAAAGCCTCCATCAGTGTTTGATCCTATTTTAAAACAAGTCCAGATTTCTTCTTTTTCATCTACTTTCATCAATATCACTTTTTGATTTTTTTGGATTTTCAGCATCAAAACCTTAACCTCAGGAACCTGAAATCATAAAGTAAAGATCAGCAGAAACTTGTTTTTAAACACGAGTAAGAATCAATCAGAGGTAGTATTCATGTAACCAATCCATAAGCATTCTAATAAAGCAATAGCTAGGAGTTGATTTGGTGCATTAAGGTGAGAAAATTCAAGTTTTCGCTTGCATTTTAAAGTTCATTTTACAAGCCAATATGCGGCTTGATTTTGGACTCTAGATATATATTTAATAGACATTGAGGAAGTTATTAGTTTCCTGCAAATAGAAAGAAGAAAGTTTAGATAAGGAGGGGAACTTCCCTCAGTCAGAAGCTTGATTAACATTTCGCAGTCTCACTCAATATCCACTTGTAACCAGTTGTTTCCTTTGCAGATTAGTAATCCTTCAAGTAAGGCTCTCACTTCTGCTAACAAAGGCGAAAGTTTGCCAAAAGTAGTTCCTGAACCCTTTATGATTTCACCTATATTTCTAATCCCCATTCCCCTCACTAGATTCTTCGTTACTAAGGTATGTTGCGTCAATATTCAGTTTCAATCTTCCAATGTCAGGAGCAATCCATTTGAGGTATATACCTTTCATTCCTCTTTTAATTATAGAAGTACAACCTAAAATGGAACATGCAGTAAAAGCGTTAGACCAGTGTTTTCTAGTAAGCACATTAGTTGAATCGATACCAATAATGATATTGTTTATAAGATTGATTGACTTTGTAACAGAGTCACTGAATCCTTTAAATTTAGAGTGATTTTTGTTTCTCCAAATCACCCAACAAATAATAGAATGGGTGATATGAGTTATATGCAATCTGTTAATAGAAAACCAAAACCAACTTCTAATGACATGAGTTAAAACCATATGTCTCTGGATCCTTATGTTTTAAAAAATCATTGAAATGCTTACAAATTTCCCAGGATAAATTGTGTTTAATAAATAAATTATTTGTATCTTCATAGTTGGGATAAAATTGACATTTAGAAACAAGCATTATATGTCTCTTCTGCATTATATTATGAGTAGAAATGAAATTTTTCATTTATTTCCATAAGAGAAATGAATACTTCCTGGAAGTTATGGCATTCCAGATCTTCCTGTAAATGTTGGACTTATTATACTTTTGTCTTGTGCAATTCCATGTGTGATTGGTGTTGAAGTTATAGTCTAGAGAAACCTTCCAAATCATTATGTCCTCCACATTGCTTGTCAACGTTATATTATTTTATTTGGTTTAAACTGTCTTCGGGTAGAACTCCTTTCAACGAATCAATATCCCAATAGTTATTCTTTAGAAAAAGTTAACTTCAACCTCCAAGAACCAATTATTACTTTTATTATTAATAGAATCAATAATAGGAGGATGATTATGCCAGTCATTCAACCAAAAATTCATATCTCTTTTACCCAGTAACCATCTAATATCTCTTTTTGCATCTTCTTTAATCCCTGCAAGCCTTTTCCAAATCAAAGAACCAACTTTGTTATAGTTAGCTTTTAAATGATGAACATGTTTGTTGTATATATTGTTCATAATTTTAGCCCAGAGAAACCAAATCTTTTGAGAGAAGGTGTTATGAATATCAGCAAGTTTTCTGATGTTCAGACCCCCCCTCCTCCTCAAAAGGCTTACAAAGAGATGTCCAATTGGACCAATGAATGCACTTTTCAATGTATTTGGATCTCCATAGAAATTTATTAAAGATTTTTTTCAATTCTTTTGATAATGCATTTAGGAATAATGATATTCTGCATCCAATAATATGGAGTGGATATTAAAATAGAGGAGATAAGAGAGAGCCTTCCCCCGTATGATAAGTATTTTTTGTCCCATTCAATGATCTTAGCATTAATTTTGTCAATGATAGTACATAAATTCCTTGCTTTATTGTTGCAGTTTAAAATTATTCCAAGGTAATTGGTTGGGAGATAATCAACAGTGAATCCCGTCAAGTTTTCAAGGTAGTTTACTCTGTTGTGATGAAGTCTTGTTGAAGTCATGATCTTTGTCTTCCCCTTGTTTATAGCATGTCCTAAAAAAATTGGTATTTGTCTAGACATTTGTTAAGCTTTTCAATAGTTGAATTCAAATTCTTAGTGAACACAAGGATATCATCGGCCTAAGCTAGACAAGAATCCAAATACTCATTTCTTGAGGCATATTTCATTTTCTTGTTATGATAAAATAGATTATAGATCCACATCGGTAAGGACCTCTTCCCTAAGAATGACGAGACTTGAGGAAAAAAATCTCATTGTCTCAAGCCTCTCTTGGGGTTAAAGTATCCAAATACATCACCATTTATCTGCAAAGATATATTGACATCCTTAATAAGCTTATTGATTAAGGATATAAACTCATTAGTAAAACCAAAAGATCTAAGAAATTTGGAAATAAATGAGTGAGACATTCTGTCAAAAGTTTTTGACATGTCCAACTGAATTATAATGTTCCCGGATTTTGGTTTTCTATTGAGATCATATATATATATATAAACTCCTTAGCAATCAGAATTTTCTCATGGATAGACCTCTATTTAAAGAAAGTGTCTTGAGTATTTGAGATGATTTTAGGAAGTATGTTAGAAATCCTAGTGTTTATAAGCTTGGAAAAGATTTTGTTAAGCATAGAGTAAAGTCCAATAGGTCTATAGTTATTCCACTAAGTAGGATATTTAATCGTTGTGATTAGACAAAGACCAGTAGAAAATATACCATTAGGAATAGTTTGGCCATTAAGATAAGAGTTGAGAGCTAATCACAAATGAGATTTAATAATTTTCCAACAGACTTTATAAAAAGTGATATTGTACCCATCTATACCAGCAGTACTAGAGTGGTTCATGTTATTGATTGTGTGCCAGATTTTCACCTCACTTCTAGGCTTCATAAAAGTATCATTGTCCTCCAGAGTAACCAGTCTAGGGATGTTTTCAAAAAATGTATCCAGCAACATATCCTGCTACTCTTCTATGTTGTTGTAAGGATTACTAGTGATGTTTTTTAAGAAAGATTCAATTGATTTGCCAATTACATACGGGTCAACAATCCAGTTGTTATCTTCTTTGATACATTTAATACTATTCTTATTCTTCTATTTGAGACAAAATCATGATAAGCTATTGTATTACGCTCACCATCCTTTAACCAATTGCTATAGCATTTTTTCCTCCAAAAGTCTTCCTCAATTCTCAAGGCTGTAATATGCAGATTGTTAGCCATATCCAATGCTGCTTTGGTGTTTAAGTTGTTGATATTTATATGATCCCTCTCTTTCATCATGACATGCTCTTCAGTCTCCTTAACTTTGCTGAAAATGTTACCAAAGTTATTGATATTCCAAGCTTTCAAACATTTCTTCAACCTTTTTAACTTGAACAAAAAAATATGACTTGGATCTCTATTGATCCTAAGCTTCCAATTCTGTTCTACCACACTTAGGAAATTGTCATCTTTAGTCCACATATTAATGAATTTAAAACTTTTCTTTTTGTTGTAAGAGATGTTAGAAATATATATATTAGTAGAAATTAGAAGGGGGTCATGGTCAGAACAAGTTCTAACCATGTGAAGAACCTGAGTGTTTTTGAAGATGTATGTCCATTTATTGTTCAACATAGCGCGATCTAAACGTTTTCACTTTGTGTTTCTGTTCCAGGTGAACTTGGATCCCACAAATCCGAGATCTTCTAGCTGAAAATATCTAATGATGTCATTAAATCATTAATGATGTTCTGTCATAAAGTGATGCAACCAATTTTCTCTTCAGATGAGGAAACGACATTGTAGTCCCCCATAGTAAGCCAACCTACTTTAGTAGATGAAAAATTCTTAAGTTGATCCCACAACTCAAGTCTCTGTAATCTCTTACATCTAGCGTAGACCACAGTTAGACTGAAGCAGATATAAGAGTCTGGATGAGTAACTCTCAGATGAATACATTACTCCAGATTGATAAGCATATCAATGTTGTAATTCATGTTCCAGACAATCCGTATCTTGTTAGCTATGTTAACATTAAATATAATAAATCCCAGCTTATTAACAATCTCTTCCATCTTCTCAATGTTGGCCATAGGTTTCCTGAATAGCTAGAATTTTAATCTTCTCTTTGTAGATGATTGATTTCAACCTTCTTATAGTTGGGTTGTTGTTTATTCCACTAGCATTCAAACTAAGAATCTTTATCATTATCCGATAGAGATTTATAACGGTTATTTTTCCCTGAATATTTCAATGACTTGATCACCGACTTACTTAGCTTTTTCATTTTCCTCGCAAATTTAAGTTTTATGTCAAGTATGAGATTAAATTCTGGATCAAGAGAGGATTATTTCAAGATCGGATTTATTGGAGAGCTTCCAATATTGTCTGGGTAAGGAGTGTTTCTACCTGAGCTAATATTCTCATAATCATTTTTTTTGTAAATAACCATCTTCTAACTTTTTTTATAGCATCTATAACTTTCATTTCTTTAGGGGAAGATGAGTCTTTAATGATCACTTTAGATATACTGATGTTTGAATGATCTTTACTGGTTGATGTAGATTTCCCTTCAGATTTTTTCCCCTTGTTTTCAACTATTTTTTTACTTTTTGGAATCATAATTGATGTGATTTTTGGTCGATATACCTTGTTTAGAATCAATTTTTCCATTAGTATATTTTTACTGAGAGAATCATTTTCTTGATTGACGATGGATTGAACTTCTGTGACTTGGTTAGTATTCTATTTATTCCTTTCTGGTTTGTTATTAAGATACTTCTTGCATTCAGAGACTTTAGGACCCAAATGCGAACAGAAATCACAGTAAGAAGGAGGGTTTTTGTAACTTATTGATAGCCATCATCCTTCATTAGATCCAAACTCGATCCAGATGTTATTATGCATCCATCTTGAAACATCAATCTCAATCAAAGCAAAACAAACATTTTTGTATAAGTATTTTGGGATTTTCTCTATCCTCACCCACTCCAATTTTCTGCTATATCTTTTAAACCATAATATACGTTGTCGGTACTTTACAACTATTCAGTTTTGCCTCAAATTAGAGACATAAAATAGGATATGTAATGGGGTAAGCCCAAGAGCCACCCACTTCTACGTATCTCTATACAATCATACACTTTTAAATATTATTTTAAAACAAAAGCAAATTATTCAAGATACTATATTAGCCTTTCCATGGAATTGTTTTGCGACTAGTGATATAACAACATCTACGGATTTGGATATGTAGTGTGTAACTTTAGATTAGATGAATCTTGAATGGATACTCTAAACAATAATTATGTGGTTTAAATCTATTCGCAAACGCAATACCTGTTATAATTAGAGAGATTATATTAGAGTGTTTATATGTTTTCAAATTAAAAATAAAATCATGTCAATTTCATTTGATAATGCAGCTAATTAACTAATTTGGTTTTTTTTTCAGGATTCGAACCAAGCATGGTTTTCTCAAACCAAACATGGTTTTTTTCAAACCAAGTATGGTTTTGGTGCTATCAATGAGCTAATTTAGTCATTTTTTGGATTCAAACCAGGCTGATATTTTTCAAACCAAGCATGGTTAGGATGAACCTAATGAGCTAATTTGATATTTTTCCACATTTGAACCAAGCATCGTCTTTTTTCAAACCAAGCATGGTCCGAGTGAAACTAATGAGCTAATTTGGTATTTTTTTTTCTGGATTCGAACTAAACATCATCCTTTTTCAAACCAAACATGTTTCGGGTGTAGATAATTAGCTAATTTGGTTTTTTTCCTTCCTCGAACCAAACATGGTAGTTTTTGGAACCAAGCATGGTCTGGGTGTAAATACTGAGCCAATTTAGTCTTTTTAAGATTTAAACCAAGAACTACTCGAGTATGGTCTTAGTGTAGTTAATGAGCTAATTTGGTTTTTTTTAGAGTTTGAACCAAGCGTGGTCTTTTTTCAAACCAAGAATGGTCCGGGCGCAACTAATGAGCTAATTTGGTCTTTTTCCAGATTCGAACCAAGTATGGTATTTTTCCAAACCAAGCATGGTCTGAATGCAACTGATGAGCTAATTTGTTTTTTTAGATTCGAACGAAACATGGTATTTTTTCATAAAAAATATGATCTCGGTGTAGCTAATGAACTAATTTGGTCTTTTTATGGATTCTAACCAAGCATGGTATTTTGTCAAACCAACCATAGTCTAGGTGCAGCTAATGATCTAATTGGTCATTTTCAGGATTCAAACCAAGCATGGTTCAAGTGCAGCTAATGAGCTATTTTTTTTTTCGGATTCGAACCAAACATGATCTTATTTCAAACCAATCATGGCTCGGGTGAGCTAATTTGGTATGTTTATGGATTCAAACCAAGCATGGTATTTTTTCAAACCAAGCATGGCCAGGGTAGCTAATGAGATCATTTGATCTTTTTTTTATTCCAACCAAGCATGGTCTTTTTTCAAACCAAGCAAAGTCCAGTTGCAGCTAATAAGTTAATTTGGTATTTTTTTGGATTCGAACCAAACATGTTTTTTTTAAACCAATGGGTTCAACTTGATAGTTTCAAATATTATTGGAAAGTCGTTTGAGCCAAAATCTGAAGGGGTAATTCAGACATCTTTTACACCAAAGTATTAATGAACAGCAAACATAAGTGGATTATGACTCAGCTGTGTGCTAAACCATTTTGGTTTTGGGCTTTGGACACATTAAAATTGACCCGAACGGCCCATGGGTCGTAAAACAAGATTATAATTACCCCAACCAACCACATTTAACAGGTTGGACTTTTTTTAATAATATTATTCACAATCACACACCTATTTTATCTCTCTTTGTCTTCTACTTTAAAATTTAATACCTCTTCAAACAAAAGACCTTAAATAATCTTCGACCAAAAACAATCCACACCAAATCGGTGACCACGGTAGGACGCGACAGTGCTTGAATAACAAATTTAAAACCAATAAATAGAAATGATAGTTCATATATCATCAAAGCATGGATTTCAACATGCAGGATGTTCCACCTCCAAGAGTTTTTGCTCCAGTTTCAGGATTTGAAGGTATGACCCAAGATAATATCCTTCATCACAACCCAGATGAAATACATTTCATGCAAGATGAACGTGATCAGGTGAGGGCTGAAATTGAAGCTTCAAGGTCTCAAATGCAAGCTGGAAAAGAGTAAAAGAAAATTCAGATGTGTCTGGATTTCGTCCTACAGATGAGCTTGGTGATAATGAAAATTCACAAAGACTCATGTCATCTCTAAGAAAACGCATCGTTCTAAATGATTTGTAAGTACAACATTGGAGTCTTCTGATAGTTCAACAAATGACTCAGACCTTGCAAAGTCGCTTTCATCTAGTAGTGATGAGGGCCACCTAAAGAATAAATTATGGCTAACTAAGAAATATTAAAGATAAAAGGACAGATGGGGTGGAATGAAAAAGAACAAGCATCAGGGAAAAGTAAAGGGTTCGGCTGATCGTAACATTGATCATATGTTTCTTGATCCATTTATTATTCAATCTAAACCATGTATGTTTGCTACTCCCAATGAAGATATTGTATTTAGTCGTAGCTACAATTGGAGACAATCACTATTGTCCTAAAAATACTCTCTGGACATGTTTCCAAGCGATTTGATAGCTCCAATATGGAAAAGTACGATGAAAATAAAGATCCTGATAACCATCTATGGCAATTCAATAACTTTATGATGAACTTATGATGACAATTTGTTATATTGGGCCTTCTTACAAACCTTTTAGGAAAGTGCCCTCAAATGGTACAATAGTTTCCCTCATGGGTCTATATATAATTTTGATATGTTCTTGGTGGTGTTTCGGAGACAATTTGTTGGAAGCAAAGAGCTTAAAGTAAGTGGTGATACTATTTTTCATTGTTCCCAAGAGCCGAACGAATCTTTGAAGGAATATATTAGTAGGTTTATGAACACAAATAATGGGTTAGCTGATTATTTTGAACATGTGACAATCGCCTCTCTAAGATAAGGTTTGAATCTCGGCAATTTAGCTGATTCAGTAACCTGGAAGAAAGTGATGACTTTTGGAGGACTGCTAAATCAAGTTAGAACAAATCACAATTGAAGAAACTAAGAAGTCTAGAGTGTCTTGTGAGAACAAATATGTTGCTACAACATCAATTCCACAAGCAACAACTCAATCCCAACCTATTGTCAATTATAAGTCAAAAGAATCTGGACATGGATCACATCGGCCCAATCAAAATTAGTCCAATTAAAACCAACAAGTTAGAAGTAAAAGATGCCAATAGTTTTAGCTTGAATGGTTTGCTAAGCTGGGAGAGAGTGTAGCAACAAAATTTGACAAAACTAAGAATGATGCATATTTTTGAATGTCAACCCCACTATAGTCCTCTAGAGAGACTCGAAGTATTTGTTTTTGTAAATATCACAATGATGTGGGTCATGACACACATGATTGTATTGAATTAAAGAAAGAAGTACAAAATCTCATTGAGAGAAGGAAATTAGATACCTTTGTTAAAAGACAAGGGGGCAGTAGACCGGATAACACTCAGTCCAATACCAATACACCCTGAATGACTTCATTAGCCATTCCAGGGACATCCAGACAGGAGGATGCCATGATGATTGTTGAAAGATTTGATGTGTTAACTGAATATATTGATCCATATCGGAATCAAGTGGGGGTAATAGTGGATAATTCTGACACAATTTCTGGTATGGTAATGTTTTTTGAATCATTAACTAAATTTGGGGGAGACACTGTAACAACTCCCTCAAGTTGTTCAAGAAAAAAGGCATGTCAACAGTTTGACTACTCAGTTGGAAGGAAAAATATTTACACATCTTTACCAAACCCATGCTCTTTTCATAGTCTTTGATAAAGATGACTTAAGAGATATAGCGGGTCCACACGAAGATGTTGTGGTAATAAGAGCATCAATTGAGAGTAATGACATACGATAAATCCTAATTGACACCAGTAATTCAGCAAATGTGTTATTTTTAACTACTTATAAGCAGATGAAGAATCCCCCATTCATCTAACGATCAAACAGAACTGTTGTAGAATTTACTAAGAGTTGGGCCGATGTCATCGGTGAATTTGAAGAGGAGGTACTATTGGGTAAAGGACCATTTATAAAAATGGTAAGGGTGTTATTTATTTTGGTTGATTTCCAACCATCCTACAATGCCATATTTGGAAGATCTTGGCTCTTTAGGATGCATGATGTGGCCTTTACTGTCCACTAATGTTTATATTATGTTGTGGGATGACAAGTAGGTTTTGTCTGAAGCAAGCAGAAAGTTGCTAGGGAAAGTTTCTAGGGAATTCTATGTAGCAGCTACTGGAGCCTTCCACCAATTAGAATGAAATAGATGATCCAAGGGAGGCTCATAGTTCTGTAATACACATTGAAGAAGTTAAAATCCATTTCTTGGCAGAAGGCAAAAGTGTTAGAATTGGAACTAAATTACTATTAAGCTTGAAACAAAATTTATTGTCATTATTATCTAATAATCTACATGTGTTTGCATGGTCCAATGATGATGTAATTGGAGTACCAGCCGAGGTGATTTGGCATAAGTTATCAGTCTGATTTGATACTGGACCAGTAGTACAGAGAATGAGGACTTTTTCCAAAGAAAAATATGATGTGATAATATAAGAGTTTGATCGGTTAACCAAGATGGGGCATATCAAAAAATCTCAATACCCTTTGTGGACAGCTAATCCTGTCTTAGTCAAGAAAAATAATAGAAAATGGCGCATGTGTATTGACTTCACCGATTTGAATAGAGCATGTCTTAAATATCCTTTTCCAATGCCTCAGATAGATCAGTTAGTGGATTCTACATCATGTAACAAGTTGTTATCCTTCATGGATGCCTTTTCAGGGTATAATCAGATTCAAGTGGATCTGAACAATCAGAATCATACTACCTTTATTACTGGTAGAGGGCTTCATTGCTATAAGGTGATATCATTTGGGTTGAAGAATGTTGGAGCTACTTCTCAGCGGTTGGTAAATAAAACATTTGCTAACCAAATTTGCAGAAATGTGGAAGTATATATAGATGACATGATTGTGAAGAGCCACGAGGAAGAAGATCACATATTTGATCTTCAAAAAACAAATTCTAACTTGGAAGCCATCAATTTGAAGTTAAACCCTGAAAAATGAATTTTTAGAGTCCAGTCTGGCAATTTTCTAAGATATGTCATAAGTGAAAAGGAGATTCAAGTCGATCCGGATCAGTTGAATGCTTTATTAGCCATAGATCCCCCTCGGAGTACTAAAAAGTCCAAAGACTAACCGAGCAATTGGTTGCGTTGAATCTGTTTATTTCAAGATCATCGGAAAAATATATTTAGTTTTTCCAATTGAGGAATGTTAAAGACTTCAATTAGTCTCTACAGTGTGACCAAGCCTTTCTTAAAATCAAAAGCACTTATCTTCGCCCAAGACATTGTTTAAAACCATCCAATGAGATAAACTTTATATTTATTTAGTTGTATCAGACTATGCAGTGAGTATTGTGTTAGTAAGGTAAGTGGATAATTACCCCCATCTGGCGTATAACATAAGCAAGATTTTGTTGGAAGCAGAGAAAAAATATTGAAATTAGAAAAATTAGATATGGCATTGTTTATAACAGCCACAAAAATCAGGTCGTACTTTCAATTATAGTTCGAACATTTTTTCCTTTAAAGAATGTTCTACAAAAAGTTGACATATTATGAAGAATGACTAAATGGTCAATCAAGCTTGGATACTTGATATTGATCTTTCATCTTGATTTGCAATCAAGGCTCAAACTATAGCTAATTTACTTGTAGAATTTCATACTAAAAGACTCTACGAAAAAGCTCAAGAAAACAAGTTTAAGAAATAGTGGGTAATCCGAACAAACGGTGGGTCTAGTACGGTGGGATATTGAGCTGGAATTTATTTAAACTCCCCTTATGGTGATATTATGTACCAAACTATATGTTATGGTTTGAAGGCATCCAATAATGAATCTAAACATGAAGCAGCTATAGTTGGTTTAATATTAGCTCAATTATGTGGAGCAAAGAGGGTCTGATTAGTAAGTGATTCCTAGTTACTTATTTATCAGGCTCAAGGGCAATTTAAGACTAAAAAAGATCAGGTAATGAAGTATATGCAAGTGCTGAAGAAAGTAGCCATAGGTTTTAAAAGTGTCTGGTATGAGCATGTCCCTAGATCGGAGAATACTATAGTAGATTCTTTAGCTTTCATAGCCTACTCTGAAGCGTACCCATGGATTCTTATGCAAGAATGTCCATCCATAGGCTCGTTCGAGAAAAAAAAGGTGAAGCTGAAGAAAATATGAATATATCTAGCATACAATCCAAGGATTATAGGTATGAAATACAACAGTTTATTACTGATTGAGTTTTAACTTCGGATAAAGTTTTGGCTAAAAAGTGAGGTACAAAGCTCGTGGTTTCCTGGTGTTGAGAGAATTTTTTTATAAAAAATATTTTAGCAGACCTCTCCTACGTTGGATAGGGTTTGAAGAGTCCTAAAATATTCTATATGAATTACACAATGGAGAGGGGTCAGCACATTGTGGTTATAAAGCTTTAACCAGCGTTTTGTTAGCAGGATACTACTAGCCTACTATAATGGTAGATGCCAAAGATATAGTCAGAAGATGTGACCATTTCCAGAAATATGGGAATGAAATCCATGTACCAGCAGTTCCCATGGAGTCAATATCTGAACCCATACCTTTTGATATATGGGGTTTGGATTTAGTTGGACCTCTTCTCATGGCCTCCGGAGGTTATTAAATGATAATCGTGGCAATAGACTATTTTTATAAATGGATAGAAGCTTCCCCACCAGTTGGAAACACTTCTAAGGAATTCATAAAAGTTATTCTATCTAACATATGTTGCCGATTTGGATTTCCCAACATATTACTACAGGAAATGGGGCACAGTTTGACAATAAAGATATGAATACATTTTGCGCTTATAGAGAAATTCAACATTGCTTTTCTTCTCCTTTCCATCCTCAGGAAAATGGGCAGGTTGAAGTTTCTAATCGAACGATTTTGAGAGGTTTAAAAATAATATTGAATAAGCTACAGAGAAATGGCCAAGCTATTTGTAAGAAGTTTTTTGGGCCTACCGAACTACTATTCATACAGTTACTCAAGAGTCTCCTTTTTCTCTTCTTTATGGGATGGATGCAATCACACCTATGAAAGCTACTTTGCCCTCATTCAGGATATAAAACTGTTCCAAACAAACTAATGATATGGTGGTAAGGAAGAAAAGTGAAGGCATATTTGAGAACAGCACACTACGAGGGTTTGATGAGAAGTAGGTTCGCATCTAAAGTAAAAAAAGATTTCCAGATAGGGGATAAAGTGTTGAGGAAAGTCTTTTTACATACCAAGGATAAAAAATTGGGGAAATTGGCTCCGAATTAGGAAGGCTCATACATGGTATGTGAAAGAGTCAAGAAAGGAACATACGTAGTTCAATACAAAGAAGGCAACATGTTGAAACACCCGTGGAACATTGAGCATCTCATGTTGTATTTAGAAAAAAATCAACTTGTAAATATTTTCTTTATTATACTTCAATGTAAATATTCGGTGGCATACTATTTCCTACCCTGGTGGTGCGAGAAGGTTCTAATGAGGTGTCCGGTGTCTTTTCAAAGAATCATAGTGGAGACAGTGGATACCAAGAGATCAGATGAATTAAACACCTATTAAACACCTCCGACCTTCAAATGAAATATCTTTGAAGTTATTGGATGAATTGAACACCTATTAAACATCATTGGCCTTTAAATAAAATATCTTTGACATGGTCGGATGGATTACAAACTTGTAAAATACGTCAGAAAATTAAATGCCCATTAAATACATTTAGCCTTGAAATGATATATTATTGAATGGCTCGGATATTAAATATTAGTTAAAGTTTATATTTTTAAAATATCGGATTGGGTTTAATCCATTTATACCACATTTAAATATCAGAGTTTAGTGAAGTTGTAGGAACATCAGTTGGAAGAGTAGTAGAAACATCCGCAGGTCGGAGTATTATCTTTAACCCTATGGTGCCCTTTTTCTTTTTCCAAGTCATTCAGTTACTACCTTCCTTGTGTCTCTTGTGACCTTTTTTCTTAATTTGAGGTGAATATTCCGACTCTTCGGCTTCACCCACTGTTACAGAAATTTCCTTTAACAAAGCAGCATTGATCCCTTCCGGATTACCTAAACTACCTGATAAGGGAAGGAAAATATAGGTGATCAGTATGTAATTTATTCCACAAATAAGACCAAGATTTATATCTTTAGTGGTTAAGGACCAAAGTAAAGCAAACATAAGATATAGAGGGACCAAATGATACACCCCAAGAAATTCTCTATAAATAGTCAAATAGTGGGGTGAGAAATCCATTTTTATAATGGTAATTATGTAATTTTACCACATACCTCATTTATTATATAAAGGACATTCCCTTTTGGAGAAAAGGGCCAATGATTAGACAATTATTGTTACATTTATTCATTTTGTCTCTATTCTTTTCTATTAATCACTGATTTAGTTATTTGTTGTCACTTCCCATGAATATTCTCTAATCCGATCCTCTCCTATGAACATTTTCGCTTCTGAACCTCCCTAAGGATTTTCTGAGTTTATCCTTACCCACATCGAAAATATGATGCGATGGGTTAACTTCCTCCTCCTTCTTCTTCTTCTTCTTCTTCTTCTTCTTCTTCTCCTTTATCTTGTCCAGATGGCTGGGGTCTTTATTCTGGGATGGTAAGTAGAGTTCACCATCCTTTGCCTCAGTTCTTTTGAGGATAACATCCAATAAAGGGGAAATAGTAAGTTGCCACCTGGTAAGCTCCCTATTTCCACTAGTGTTCCACAAGTGAGCCCTTACCATGTTTCCAGCATAGAAACAATTATGGAAGGCAAGGCCTCACTTCTCTAAGGCCTATTGGTTTAATTTGGTGAATGTAATCCTTCCAGCCTCTAGAAGCTTTGAAAATATTTTTGAAAATACTACAAAATAGACGCGATAATCAGTCCGGTATAACGAAATAGAATCTAAATACTAGTAAAAAAATCCAAACAGAAAGTTACATGAGCTCTTCCACTATCTGGTCAACTGAATTTAATTCCTGTGGAGGTTTATCTTTTTTCTATTCTCCCAAGCCCCACTTATGTAGAAAAACTAAGTCTTCCATGGTTTATCTGCCTCCAATAGATCGTTAACCACTTTATAGTCGTTCCATATATTGTAATGATAGAAAGGGATGTGGTGATTTCTACACAAGATAGCCACGGCAGCAAACTGCTCCATAGGCATTGGAAGTTTTTACAATCTCGAAGCAATAATGCTTGCTAATAGAGTATACCAGGCATTGGGACTCAATTGGCTTGGGCAAAGCTTTACCATATGAAAATACCTTACTGTTTCTGATATAAAGGGAAACGAAGACCCAAGTTCAGCACCTCAGTGTATAGTATACCACCATCTCCCCTACTTTACAATCCATCAGAGTTTCTAGAGTGATGGGAATCCTCACCTTAATAGACTATGGAAATCCCCATTTGTTTCTGATATTGTCTAACTCACCAGTATCCGTATACACGTAAGAGATTATCTGAAGAGCTAGTAAGTACTTCACACTAACCTTGCCATAGTTGGGCCCCGCTTTGCCCTCTAGGCACTCCGGAAGTGCTTCGGTATTAGATATCCCAACCTTTCCTCTGGTAGTCCGAACTGTTGTGGTATCTCCTGTATTTTTGGACGTCTCCAGGGGGGTATCTTCCCAATAATTTTCCATGTTTTCCTCCATTATACTTGACCGTTGATCAGTCGTAATCATACTTTTAGCTTCTTTCTCAATTTGAGTAGCTTCATTGAGGGGAAATGATGGATTCAGATCCACAGAAAGTTGGGCAGGAGGTTCTATTTCCCCTGAGCTAACATTTTTTAAGGATAGAGGGGTACTTTTGACCTTGGAAAGTCGTGTGACTCTTCGGGTTGTAATATTTTCAGTATTTAACCCCATAGCGATGAATGGTGAGGAACTCTTGATACTTGAAACTATTTTGTCCTTAGAAAAAGACTTTATGAGTATTTGAACTGAATGCTCAGAGTCTAATGTAGATAAAGTTGGAATAAAATAAGTTTTTTTTATTACCGATGTTTTGGACGAAGATGAACTCTTGTCCGGCTCCGGTATTGTTTCGTTAATCACTCCACCATAAGAAGCAAGGAGTCTGGAAGCGATTCTTGCTTCCTTTCTTTCTCTTTCCAATTCGGACAGATTCAACCAACCTTCTTTAGTCAAAGCAGTTATAGTTGTGAACATAAAATTTCTTAAACTTAGAACAAATCAAATATTTAGCTTTATCTCTCGGAAACTAAAATTTGAATAATCTTAATTACAATCACACATCTTTTTTATCTCTATATCTTCTAATTTAAAAGTTAATACCTCTTCAAACAAAAGACCTTAAATACACTTCGACCGGAAATAATCCACACCACAACTAATGAACTAACTTGTTTTTTTACTGGATTCGAACCAAGCATGATAGTTTTTTTAAACCAACCATGGTTTGGGTGCAACTAATGAGCTAATCTGCGTTTTTATGGATTCAAACCAAGAATTGTCTTTTTTTCAACCAAGCATGGTTTGGGTGCAACTAATGAGCTAATTTGGTATTTTTTTCAGATTGAACCATATATGGTCTTCTTTCAATCCAAGCATGGTTCGGGTGTAGCTAATGAGCTAATGTGGCATTTTTCCGGATTCGAACCAAGCATGGTCGTTTTTCAAACCAAGGATAGTGTATGTGCAATAAATAAGCTAGTTTGGTATAAATATTTAAACCAACCATGATCTTTATCTTGTTCTTTCGAGGTTCAAAGTTTGTTGATTAAATAAATTCATTTCATAACTAGGGGATTGTGTAAACAAGTAAGAAGAAATATTATCTCGTCATAAAACATGGTTTTCTCAAATCAAAATTTAATCGAAAATGTGGTGTAAATATTCAAACTAAGCATGGCCTTATCTTGTTGTCTCCAGATTCAAAGTTTGTTGATTAAATAAATTTATTTTGTAGTTAGTGGATTGTATAATCAAGTAAGAAGAAATCTTATCTCGTCATAAAGCATGGTCTTTTTCAAATCAAAAGTTAGTAAAAATAGGGTTAAAATATTCAAACCAAGCATGGTATTATCTTATTGTCTCCGGATTCCAAGTTTGTTTATTAAATAAATTCAATTTGTAAGTAGTGGATATTGGGGAAACATAAGAAAATTATCTTATGATAAAACATGGTCTTATCATATCAAATGTTATGGGAACAATTAGTGCAGTAATTCAAACGAGATAATTCAAATAACATTTTTATTCAACTATTGAAATAAACCCACACAAACACAAATAATATTAAAAATAACGCACACACAGAGATATTGAAACCAACTCACACACGATAATTGAGAATAACAAACACATAATAATTAAAATGAGCACACACAACAACAATTGAAAACGAAACATGTAACAAACTTGCTACTCCGGAAATATTTATTTCACTATATTTGAAACATTTTCGCATAATAAGGATTGCCATTTGGATGTTATTCAACTCTATAAACATCTTCATTATGTCTTGAATATTCATCCAAAGCTTTTTTTTTTTGAATTCTTTTGTTAGAATGTCATATTCTTTTTAGTCAAGTTTTGTTTCCGAGCAACTTACAAGCCCTCTAACTCGTCCTTAAGTATAATCTTTGTTATTTTATCTCTCTTTTTTGTTTTATCCCTACATTCAGGACGTACAAAGAGACTATATTAGGACTCAACCAAGTCATTATCAGTCTTTCTCTTTGATCTACTGCTAGCGGAATTAATCTGTACTTGACATATATCTCGGTTCATTACGAACTAACTTCCACTCTTCCAGTTGTTGAAACTTTTTAGCTTCCAACTCATGGTACATATTTACAGCCTGAGAAATTTGGTGGTCATCAGACCAACCGATATGCCTTTCTCTACATGCCTTACTGTAATAACAAACAAAAATACTAATTTTACTATCGATCGCTTGAAAATAACTTTTGGTTTGTATCCGGGTTCTTGGATTTCTAGTCTTCTTAGTTATAAAAATTACAAATTTATCACAGAAAGTATCACCTTTTCGGTTCGTCCCACTTTCATTATCATTACTAATATGGACATAACCATACAGTAAACATTCATTATCTTCACAACTCCAAACCCCATATTTTTTTTATTGGTGAATTTTTTTTGTTGGAATTACAAAACTAGTATAGGTATCTATTTCACTTCCACACAAGAAATATTTGGATATAAAATTTTAGGATATATGGGTTATAAGTGTTTGAGTAGTTCATAGGAGCGGGAATATAACTATTTTCGGGGATATGTGAGTATCCAAAAGGTGTAGAGGATTGGTGGTAGGGATTTTGCATGATAAAATTATGAGGCATGCCATACTGCGAGACAATATTTGGATTCCACTAATTATTTTGAGGAATTTCTAGACGTTGAAGTCTCGGTTATGGTGGTCGATTATATTTGAGTTTTAAGATTGGTTGGTGAAACCGTATTATAATGGGTACCAATTAGAGTTTCTTGAAAAAATCATGAAGGTAATGGAAGATGACAAGAGAAAATTATGAAATAATGAAACAGGGTGCAAAAAACTCAAACTTTTTTATATCTAAATCATATAAATAAAGTTTCTATTTATAAATCTCGAAAACAAAAAAATAGTATATTTATTTTTTACAAAAAAAGTTAAAAATTAATTTTGAAAAAAAATCATCCTCCATGTGACAAATACTAACTCTTATGCGGATTTATCGGGCGTGTGTAAAATGATGAGGTTGTAATTATCGAAATTAAGTCAATTGGGTAAGATGTGACTTCAACCAAGTAGAAAAATCACCCAAGTCCAAACCGAGGTCATCGACTTCGTAACAAGAAAGCATACAGACTATCAGGAAAAATTAATACCGACAAGCTTACTAAGGCTCATAAGAGAGACACTAGGTCCGTTTTACCAAAATAAACTAGATGGGAGTTGAACAAAACAATCAATAGAATATGATCGAGGCTCGTCCCACCAATAAAGAAACCGAGCATAGGCTACAATTTGACATGAGCTCGATCAAGATTTTACCGATCAGAGGTTATGCCGAGAAGGCGTCATGTATGAAGGGTGACAAGCAAAGCGAGGCTCATCATTGACCGATGTACGTCAATAGAGACCAATAAAGCTCGATCATTAGTAACGACTAATTATGAGGCCATAAAAGAATTCAACACTTATTAAAATAATGGTTAACTGGAGAACCATGTAACACACCATGACTCGAGTAATGACCATAATTATAGGGTCTTTACCATAAATGTAGGTCCACGATCTTGATTAATGGAGTCGTGTAATTAATATAGGATTAAAACTTCTATGTAAATAATATAAGTAGTATGTAAAACAGGATTTATCTTCTCGAAGCTGTAAAATTGCTATCTTGGCGAGTATTTGTTAGATTTATTTTTAAAAAAATTGGCACCATCTTTGGGGAACTCTTTGAAAAATAAACATCGATGTTTGATGTAGTAACAAGATCCGGAATTGAAAAAGAATCCTCCAAGAGAAAAATTGTAATGATAAACCAAACTCTAGCTGTAGACCAAATTGTCATTCCAAGTCATATGCCACCCCTTGCTGCCACCCCCCCCCCCTTTTGAGGGCAGTGGAGGTTGCAGTAGATACGCCTCGTTCGATCCTGAAATCTCCTTGCTCACAGCGTACATTTTTATAGATTATGTCGATCCATCTTTCGGAGTCGATAACCCTGCTGATACCACAGGAATTCAAAAACTGGAGCTACATATCTGACTTACGCAGCAGACTAAGCGGAGGGATGTTCATGATCAGAAGGCTAATGATCATAAGGCTAAAGCAACCTTGGCAGAGATAAATGACACCCTCCACGCATTAACGGCTAAGCTCCGAGACGAAGGCAAAAGGCGACCATGGTCTAGAGTCGAGACCAGTCGGGCACCTCATAGAGAGGGACCTTCCAAACGCATAAATAATGGCGAGGGGACTTGCCAAAGCAACAGTAAAAAATACTCAAAAGAGAAAGCGCACCATCGTGAGGACATGCAAGGCATCCCCAAAAGGGCTATGGATAACAAAGCCTAACAATATGACCAAATATTCCCTAAAATGAATCTCCGTTCGTGGAGAAGATCCTCGCGGCTGCTATGATGGTACAGGCGATCTAAAAAAGAATTTATAGAAATTCAGGAATATGATGATGGTGTTTAATTCAGATGACGCCATTTTTCCCAGGCTCTATCTATGACACTAAAAGGTAAATCCAAGGACTTGGTAGCAGTTTACCTAAAGGTTTTATCCACAATTTTTCATGACTATTGAGCGCATTTAGAAATAGATTTGTTGGCAATAAGGAGTCAAGGTGTAAGAGTGATTCCATCATGGACTTTTACCAGACAAGAGGGGAGACGATGAAGAGTTATGTAAAGCGGTTCATCCTTAACATAAACACTATACCTGATTTTGTATAAAATATAGTGGTTTCTTCATTAAAAAGAGGCATCGACTGGAAAGGCGAATTATACGCTGACCTTGTGCACTTTTCTATTACAAAGATAGGAGACCTCCTCGCTCGAGCTAACCAATTCATCAAAGTGGAAAATGTAACGAAAGGTGACTCTCCCGGCCGAATTGCAACCGATTCCAAAAGGAGGGCCTATGAGCGAAGGAGAACGGAAGATGTGGCCCAACGTGAGGGCCCACGAGATGCTAGAAATTGGTCTCCACCCTATTAAAATCTAGCGCGACGTTTTACTCCACTACCTGATACCATATCCATCATCAAGAATAGAACCAAGGACGGATGCGATATCCTCCCCCCCCCCCACACTCGCACTCAGCAATAAGCGACCGAGCATGCATTTATGTGCTAATCATAATGATCACAACCATCTAACAGATAAGTGTTGTCAGTTAAAGATGGAGATCCAAATACTAATCGACAGCGACGAGCGCATCCAATTCGTTAAACAACAAGGGAATCATCGTCAAGGTGACAAAAACGAAAAGCCCCACCCAATAAAAAATAAGGAGAGCCAGTTGGAAGATAAAAGGGTTGACAAAGGAAATCAATAGTGGATTTTTACAATTTTTGGAGGAGGATCTCTGACAAGTGATGATCAACAATCCATAAAAAGGATGAAGGCCGAACAATAGATAAATACGGTCAAAGGCTATTCGTACCACAACTACTGAGAGTCAGTAGCTGATCTCACGTTCAATGATGATGATCTGTGAGGGATCATTAATCCTCATAAAGATGCTTAAACCGTCAACTTAAACATTGGTGAAGTTATGGTGACCAGGGTATTAGTCAATAGAGGCAGTTCAGCCAACTTCATTTTAAAAACAAGCTACCATAAGATGTTAGAGGTCCCACCATATAAGTCTACCCAACAAACTTTGATGAGATATAAAGGCAAAATATCAGAGTTTGTGGGAGAGGTCGATCTTATGTCAGAGCTGGACACAGAGTCACGAAACGGGAGGTCTGGACATTGTTCATAATTTTCAATCCCCCAAGCTCATACCACGTTATTATTGGGCGATCATGGTTGTATCGGATGGAAGTCACGCCCTTCACATTTGCCAATATATCAAATACCTAATGGGAAACTCTGTAGGAATCATCAAGGGGAGCCAGTGTACTGCCAGAACCTGTTACTTAGTGGCGGTTAATCCCACCAAGCCGATACGAGAGCAATTAGATGGCAAGAGAGAACAAGCTGCACTAACAATATACTCCCCTTTCTTAACCCAGTGGAGGATCCTAAATTGGTCGAACAAATTGAGAATCATCCAGAAGATGTTATTGAAGAAATGATGGTCCAATGCTGCATGTTGCGAAATGGTAACAATTTAGATTCATGTTTTAGAAGCTCTTTAGCTATGTGATTACAAAAAAATTATATATTTTTGCATAGCATTATAAATGGAAAAATATGAAACCATTAGCAATGAGTTCGGTAAATTATTTAGGCTCGGGCACATACGTCACGCTAAGTATCCTATATGGATAGCTAACTCGATGCTAGTTAAGAAGAAGTGTGGGTAGTGGCGCAAGTGTGTTGACTTCACCGAACTGAATTAAGCATATCCAAAAGATGCTTTCCCATTAACTCGTATTGACCGGTTGGTGATTTTAGCCTCTAGATGCAAATACCTATCATTCATGGACGGCTACTCTGGCTACAATCAAATTTGCTTGCACCCGAAGGATGAAGAACACACGATATTTTAAACCGAGCGTGGTTTATATTGTTATACCATTATGTCATTCGGTCTAAAGAACGTTGGCTCTACCTACCAGAGATTAATCAATCACATCTTCAAAGATCAGTTGGATCACCATATGGAAGAATATATAGATGATATGATCATTAAAACTAACACAATCGAGCAACAGTTAGAGGTATTTAAGAAAAATTTTGTAGTGCTGCGAACATACAACCTCAAGCTTAATCCGCTCAAGTGTTATTTCGAGGTTCGCAGCGGTAAGTTTTTGGGATATGTCATTAGCAAACGAGGAATTGAGACTAAACATGTACAACTAAAATCAGTAATCCAGATGGAACCACCAAAGAGTATAAATGAAGTTCAAAGTCTAACAGGGCGTCTCGCAGCACTGTCTCGCTTCATCTCACGAGCATTAGATAAGAGTCACCATTTTACAGAAGTGCTTCGGGGGGTAAAAAAGTTCGATTAGAATGATGAGTGTGACGCAGCCTTCATCGCCGTGAAAACTTATTTCACATCATTTGAGATTCTCTTTGCACCTACCACATGTGAGATGTTATATCTTTATTTGCTTGTTTCTACCTTTGCAGTTAGTGTTGTACTTGTCCAAGAACCCAAGGGCATACAATGACCTGTTTTCTATACAAGCAGGAACTTGGTAGATGTCAAGACCCACTAACTCAACCTGGAAAAGGTGGTCTTGCGACTCGTGGTGGCCGCCCGCTAAATACGTCTTTATTTTCAAGGCCACCCAATCATAGTGCAAAATTAATTTCCTTTATGCAATGTAATGCAGAAGGCAGATGTAGACAAGTCATCCCGTTTGTCTTTCATGTCACTAATAACGCAGCAAAGTACGAAGCGGTAACCGGGGGAATGAAGCTATCACATATATGTGGCGCCAATGTGCTCTGTGTTAAATCTGACTCGCAATTAATCATCAACCAAGCTACATGTACTTACAATGCCAAGAAAGAGGTAACCCATGGCTATCTCATAATATTAAAGGAATACGAGTCCAAATTTCAGATGCTTAATTACGAACAAGTGTCCCTCCTCGATAACTCTCTTGCCGACGCATTGGCGACGACCACTGCCTCAGGGGATCACCCATTAGTAACACTTCAAGATCACCTAACCATGGAGGCGTATACCTCCTAAAATATTATATGCTCTATTGACACTGTTACTAACTGGAGGCAACCTTATCTATTATATCTCAACGACGATACACTCCCCTCGGACAAAGCAACAGATAGGGTGTTATAACTACACGCTGCCAAATATTGTGTGTTGGATAACATTATTTATGGAAAAAGTGCAACTTGACCATTTCTGTGTTGTTTAGGTCAAGAAGAAGCTATAACAGTTCTCCATGACTTATATTATGGAGATGCAAGAGCATAGTACGGTCATCGCAGCCTAATTCGTCGGTTCCTCTGTGTTGGTTATTAGTGGTACGATTTGGCATCAAACGCGGAGGGGCTTAATGTGCTCGATGTTGTAAGGAAATGTTGGGATAAAACAACTAGTTAAGAAAACACATACACCTTCATTTTGATAAGTTTCAATTATTCACCCTAACGCATGTTTTACAAAAAAACCAGCAATTACATACAGTAAAAGCATATACAACGATTGGTAACGATGTTAACATACAAACAATCAAAGGTTTTTTTAAAGTTTTACGCTATAAAATGTTATAATTTAGGGATCGCCGAGGTGGACCCCAGCTTCATCCCACCAAGGGTATTGTCGATATCAGCTGATACCTTTGTTACAATAACAGTCGCGGTGTTGGCATCCATTGTCAGATGATATACCTCTAGCCCCTAAAGGGATGACTCTACATTCTTCATATTCACCTTCTCTTTTTTAGGCAAAAACGTTTAATGGGACCCCAACACCATATCAGGATTCAACACCAACAACTCCTCCACCATTATCTGTTGGTCCTTGTGTATCATCCCCATTGCTACTTCCATAACTTGTCTTTCTCGTTCTTCCAAGTCTCGATCAGCCTTTTCTAACAACTCCACATGTTGCCGATCTGTATCGACCTTAGCCTCCTAGCCTCCCTAAGGACACATTTATATTGACCAGTTCCAGGGTAAGCTCGACTATCTTGTCAGCTTGGTCCTCTGCTTTTTGTTCTTGGTTTTGTGATACCAAGTCAGCATTGTGGGACATCAGCATATCAATCTTCTTCACTAATATATTATTCTGCAAAGATAATAGAGCGATCCAACTAATTAATTCTATGCATTTTTTACAGGTAATAATCTCGTTCATTGGCAACTGAGATGAGGTCGCTCTGAAGTTTCTCGTACCCCTTTGACACCTTCTCATGACTTGTTTTCACCAAGGCATATGTATTATTGAACCGAGCCAATTCAGTAGTAAAACCTCATATTGATCCAAATAATAGGGGGTCGGGCTTCCTTTTTTTCCAATATAGGACAATCGACCGGTGCAGCCGTCGGTAAGCCAAAACCAATAAGCTATGATGCATATATTTAAAAGAAAAAGAGTTATCATCTAATCACCATTTTGGAAAACATTACATACATATACATTTATATAATTACCTCGATCGCTAGATCCAGTTGGCATTGAAGAATCTCACTTATTGGCGAGGTGCCATAAAATACTAAATCTAGACAATACTTCAGTTGTTCCATCATCAGTTGAAAAGGCCGCAACATGGAAACTTTTATGGATGGTATATCTTCTATCACTTTGGTACCTCGTCCAGCTTCGCTAATATGAATTTTGTCAGGCATACGATCTGACATCATGATATTCACAAATGTAGACCTTGACCCTACACCGTTCACAGTATTATGCATATGTTGCGCTAATCCTTATGGCAGTCATTTTGTCTTCCCAACAACGTTATCATTTTTACTCAGCTTCTTCAGTTATGTATCGTTTCTTGTATCTCCAATCACAATCACCTCGGGCGATTTGCCAGTTGACTTTACAGCTACTGGCGTTGAGGTTTCTCTTCCTTCCTTCTTCATTAGACCTTTATCTGCTTCATCATTTTTGTCTACCAGTGGTAGTTTGCATTATGATATTGATACCGCATTCACAACAACACAGTTTTTCTCCAAAGGAGGACACTCATCCTCATTATCCTTATCTTCATCATGAGGATGCAGACCCCTTCATTCACACCTTCTTCCATTATCTCTTCATTTATTATATCCTCTCGGGAAGGTGAAGATTCAATTATTTCCATCACATTACGGATTTGAGGTACAAGTAACCTCACGTATCTGTTATTCTATTGCTTAAACTTTTTTTTTATCAGAGCTCAGAGTTTTCATCGTTGTCGTCTACCCGCTGTCGACAATATGAACTTGCCCGTCTTACGAAATATCTAATTCTGGCACATGCCACAAGCCATACTTTAGATAGTTTATGTGGGAAAAGATGCACGGAGTTTCCAACCCCCATGTGGCATTCGCAGCTGCATATAACTTAATCATAGGGTTCAGCGTGCCTTCTGGTAGTCCATCTTTACACCACTCTTGAAGGTTTCTTCGACTACAAACACAAAAAATAAGTTTAACCACATGTCTCAAGTTAAATTTACTTATATTACCTACACAACCTGAAAACCTTACACTTAGCCTTCCACCGTCTCTAATTACAAGTTCATTACAACACGTCCGTACTCCTAATTTCTCGACACATACATGAAAGTATGTGTCCAATTTTTATCAAATGTAGGTAGTTCTATCAGTTGTCTCACCTCAAACAATTGGAGATAAAAAAATGGAAGGGGCTAACTTAGACACATTCACGACCGCTAGGATGTCTACCAGGAACACAGGGATGTTCAGAATTTTGGAGCTTAGTACTCCACGCAATAACACTCTCCAGTTATTGGTTGTTAATTATGTAGGGCATATACCTATGAAACTAAAGAAATCGAATAAAAAAATGGTAGGCGAAGACCCAGTCGAATATGGTAGTATATAAGCAAGTATCATTATCCTAGGTCTGATAAGGTTGATCCCTGGAAGAGGGAAACCTCACTGTCACGTTTTCGGGAATTCCATACCTAACCCTAAATTCTCGAAGCAATTCTTTTGTTAGGTACCTGTATTTGGGTGTTACGTTGGCAAATTACTCTTCCAAATATAATGTACTCTCAAATACAGAGTTTGTGCCATCATTATTGGATTTCTCTTTATCTTCAAAATTTTCTTTGGCGCCATCACTTGGGTGGCTGCAATGATCCAACAGTAGTTATTAGCACAAGCTATTACCCTAATTAGTTTTCCTCGCGCAAAGTATCGGCAGATAAGTATTCAGAAAACCAACTAACAATTATATTATCCACAAAAATTTATGGGTAATCCCTAATACCGCCCCAAACAGTTTTACTAATGCTAGATATTTATTAAATGTATAAGCAGCGTACCTTAGTTAGCAGTGAAATTTCCAGCGATGATTGGCAATGCACTTTCACGATCTGTCACAAAGGGAAGTTTTTTATCATTTGCATTTGCAGCGAAATACTTTAAATAGGTTATGAATCCATTTGTGATGGATTTACAATGAGAAATGAAAGTTACCATGTGTTATGAGACTATATTCATCATTTTTCATTAATTAAAGTTAACACACTTCGCTATTACCTTACGCCATTTTCTAACACGTCATGGCACACCCAACTCATACTTCACATTTATTCGCTCAATGTAAGTTATTACATTTAGTACTTTTTTCAAACTTACTCAATAGACTAAGGGGGCCCTGATGAGGTCGTTATTATCGACATTAAGTCCATTCGCTAACATGTGACTTCAACTAAGTCGAAAGAGCACCCAACGACAGAAGAACGAAGTCAAACCGAGGTGCATCGACTTCTTATCGAGAAATCATGTAGTGTATCCGGAAAAATCATTATCGACGACCATATCGAGGCCCATACGAGAGGCACTGAGGTCGTCTTACGAGAAGAAACTAGACGGGAGTTGAACGAACGATCAATAGAATCTAATCGAGGCTTGCCCCACCAATAAAGAAACCGAGCAAAGGTTATTACTTGACATGCGCTCGATCAGGATTTTACCGAGTAGAGACTACGCCGAGCAGAGGTCATACATGGACGATGGCAAACAAAGCGAGACTTATCATAGACAGATGTGTGTCAACCGAGATCAGTAAAGCTCGATCATTAGTAACGACTAATGAGAAGATCATAAAAGAACACTTATTAAAAGAACGGTTGACTGGTCAAACCACTTAACGCACCATGACGACCACGATTTGGTGCGACCACGATTATAGGATCTTTACAATAAATGTAGGTCCACGACCGAGATTAATGAAATCGTGTATTTAATGAAGAATTAAAACTTTTATGCAAAATAATATAAGTAGAGCGAATAAAAAAAATTCGAACCAATAAAATTATTATCTTAGCAAATATTTGTTAGATTTTTTTTAATATAAAACGCTTGTCCGATATATAAACGATCAACTACCAAACTACCGTACGATGGACTGTAACGACATGAGAATAATTTTGATACGGAATTAAAAGATGGATAGAAACAAAAATTGATGGAAACAAAAATCGTCAACCAAAAATCTCCGGCGGTAGGTAGTATGAGACTCAAACCAAAGATGCTGAGACTTAAGCTTGGTACACATGTCAATCAAAATAAGCTAAGAGAAAGGAAAATTCAAGACTAACTCGATAATGTACATTTTAAATGAAACCATAGTATATTTTTTGTGCATTTTACCGCTTCGTGGGTCTTATGTTTATTGTGTTATATGCAGAAAAAAGTTATTACATCTAAAACGGTCGTAAATTTTTGTATTCATCTGATTTTCACAAAGCTTTCCGAAACTATAATTTGGATTACACCGGAAAAAAAAAACTATAACTTGGAATGAGTCTCATCTGCCAAAATATTGTTAATGAAACCACTTTGTATAATGTAATAATCTATGGCTACGGTCTTGTAACAGAGAGATAAAAAGTAAAGTGCTTTTCAGTCCACTTGCCAATTTGGATCGAAAGGAGAAAATAAAACCATAAATCTAGAATTCAAGGAGATTCATTCCACCTTTATCAAACCAACTTAGGACACTTTTCATTTTTTTAAAATTAAGATCCCCTAAACTTTTGATGGGTAAAAAGAATCTTCAAAATTTCTAAAACGCAGTAAAAGATGCCATATCTTAAACACGAGTAAACTACGGACACAAAAATACCCACCACAAAACAAAACCATAAACAAATTACATTAGAACTTCAAACAAACGCCAGAGAAACAAACATGTCTCTGAGTAGTATTATATAGACTAATACTAAAATTAGTCAAAATTAAATGTGCTTAAACCAAAACTACCCATCACTAGATTACACTAACACAAAATAATTAACACTGACACAAAATAATTAACTTCTAATATATCTTCCAAACTCAATACCCAGTTGGAAACTTGCATTCTCCAAACTCTGCAACAACAACAACAAAAATGTAAGTCCAAATATTTTTATAATAATATGATTTTGATTGTATGAAAGTGCGTAGATAAGTAAATATAGACGGAGTGAAGATAAAATACGCACTTGGTGGTTGGGTAACAACATACGCCGCCCCGCCAAAATAACAGCTACCAACGGCACGACCTTGTTTCTGATAATAACTGTTAAACGCAAACGATGCATGAGCCTGAAGAGTATTAGGATCGTAACACGTGGCACCATCTTGGATCGGACGGCAATCAGCTTTTCCCTCACCGCAAGCGAAATCTAAACCGGCTTGTAGCTTATCATTCTTTGCCTCATCACTAGCCACACACCATGTGTCTCCCGTCGAACTCTTCGAAACGCCACCGTCTTCTCCTTCAGCCGGTGGTTTCGTCTGCTGACTATCGGTGACCGGAGACCGGTCTTGGTCTTCCTGGTGGTGAGTCTCTAAACCTTTGACAGTGAAAGCAACGTCGTACACTTTCTCTTCGTTTGGGTAAAACAGCCCGTAGTTTTTCTCCGAAGTGGGTCCCGTTTTTTTGTTCTCGTTGAAAAGAGCGAACAAATAAACGGTCAGATTTGACTTTGGTCTCAAAGGTGTCCCACCACCAGTCAAGATCCGACGTACTAAATTACCGTTATAACCCGCTGCGTTTTCTACCGTGGCTCCGATCTCGTTTTCGTCTCCTTTCGACGGCCAGCCTGTTTCGGTCACCACGATTTCGATGTCGTCGAATTTCAGAGCCGATACAGCGGCGAAAACGGCGTCGATTTGGGCGTCGAACAAACTGAAGTATTTTAACCCGTTACCCGAATCCACCATACCCGGGTTCTCTCTAAACAAAGCATACTCCAATGGAATCACATCTGCGTTGGATTCGTAAGCGAAATACGGGTACACATTCGCCATGAGGTACGACCCGGTTTCGCGTAAAAATTCAAGCATGGGTCTGATGACTGGTTCGATTAATTCGGGTCGGAAAGATCCGGATGAAGATGGGTACGAGTTCTGTAACGCGCTTAACGCTATTGGTGAGGAGATCTTGATAGAGGAATCGAGATTGTACTTAATCAGAGCTTTCTGGATATTTCTCATGGCGGGTAAAAGAAACCGGGTCGTGTTATGCGGATCCACAAAAACTTCGTTACCCACCGCGATTGCTTCGATTTGGGTGGACGGGTGGTAAGCGGCGACGTTTTTTTGAACCCATGTGGCGGCAAAGGAAGGGTGGTTGGCGACGGAGGAAAGAAGTTCGTTGGGGAGGTCGACGGTGACTTTGATTTCGGATCCGGATAATGATTTGAGCACCGCCGGGTCAGTATCAAATATTTTGACCCGGTTTAGGCCTTGTGATTTGAGGAGCTTGACCACTTTGGTTGCTGATGGTAAATTGTTTGCGATTCTGCCGTAGTTTACTCCGATAGATCCTGCATCTGCAAATGGCATTAAATACAAATCAGTTTCTGGTTAAAATGCTGTTTGTTTCCTGGGAAAATGAGCTTTGGTTTTAGAAGATTTTTTCAACTTTCTCTTGTTTTTTTCCAGCATCGAAAAACATAAAAGAAATGCTAGAAAGCTTGTTCCTTTTCAAACGAAATGCTGTTTGGTTGTCAAAGAAATAAGCTCTGTCTTAAAAAAATCTTCCTAAGGTGCAATGGACGAATGAATGTGATTGTTGTTACCTGCAAAAGTAATGAGAGAGAGAAACAGTATAGAAACTTGAACAGAGAGAACCCCCATGCTCTTGTTCTTGAAGAAACAGAGCATGAAAAAAAAGAAAGGAAAAAGAGAATGAGCAAAAGTTCACGAGAGAGAATCTTTGTTTGGATTTGTGGAGTGAGTGAGTGAGTGAGTGTAGACAGTAAGATTTGTTGTTTACAATAAAAACAGAGACTTTCAGCTGTATTGAATTATGGATGTAATGACGGGAACATTTTTATAAGTAGAAACATACAGCTGCATCTTCTTGTAACTTTAGCTGTGCTTCAGATAAATTAGTGTAGTTTTTAAAATTTTAGTTCTGATAATTTATTTTAAAAATTTTGATTTTTCACTAGGATATAGGTTTACGAAAATAACTTTTTGTTAGTAAGTAGTTTTGGATTTTCAAAATCCAAATAGAAATTTTTTAACTATATAGATTAGATAAAGTTAATTTTTTGCATCGGTGGATTAATATAAACTTATCACGGGATACTAATTAGTTTAAAAATATTACATGATACTTTACTCATCAAAATTTGCCTAACTAATAATTTTTGAAATTTAGTTAGGATTTTAACATTTTACTTAATGATATGTTTTATTTTTTGGTAAAATGAGATTTTTAATTAAAATAATAAAAGTTTACAAAAGGCGCCAAGATAGAAATTAAAATCAATAGGCGCCAAACTTAAAACCTAATACAAAGGTTAGCCAAAATCTTAACCTAAAACTTGAGATAATTTTAATTAAACAAAGCTTAATAAGCCCATCAGACACATCTGCACGAATCATCACCCGGGAACACTACTTAGAACAAGAACATCAACCAGGAAGATTGACGCCAAAATTTTCAGCTAAAACCATCTTGCTACTTCCGATTGATCAAAACAGCAGTCAGCTTCAGGAAACTCAAAACCATCTCAAGCAAAGCCTCTGCAGCATATTATGACTTCATCAGACTTCTTCAACACCACTCAGCATCAGTCCATCAATCGATTTAAACACCTTGCTTAGGCAGAAACCATCAGAATACTCATTAGCTTTTGAGCAAGGACATACAAGCATCAACACCATTATCCTCAGCGCAAGAACATCATGAATTAGATCACAAGACATGTAAACAAATAACAAAGATTAGACAGCTTCAACCAGGTAATTAATCAATTAGCAATATATCCAAGGCCAAGAGCTTCCAAAATCATAATGCCTAAAGATCAATAGGAAGAGAACTAGGTAAAATGTTGTAACCAGATTTATTTTTTAAAGTATACTGAGCTAACCAATCTGCAGCATGATTTTGCTCCCTAAATATATGAGCAATAGACATACTGCTATGAATCAGCTTAAGAATACAGTCCATAATTGGTCTTATATACCAGCAGTCATTACCATTCTTGTTGATTATCCAATTAATAGCAGTTAAAGAGTTTGATTCAATATCTACCAAAGTTCAGTTATTAACTTTGCATATAAGCAGACCATCCAGGAGAGCACGAATCTCAGCATATAAGGGAGTAGACTTACCGTATAGATAGCTTTGGCCTTTAACCATGTTACCATGACTATCTCTAGTTATGACTGAGCCACTAGCTTTATCATTACTCAAACATGATGCATCAGTATTCATTTTAAGCCTACTGGAAGGAGGCAGAATCCATTTGATATAGGAAGGCCTATTAGCAGCTTTCAATTGATTACTCCTGATGAGTCCGGATTCGAAGAGCTCCCCGGAAGGGTAGTCCAAAGTAAATCACCCCGTAAATTCGGACAGACTCCATGACTTCAATTCGAACAGCACTGATTGAACCGGACAGATGATCTTGAACACTGCAAACATAAGGCAGTTCGAACTATGACTAAAGTACTAAAAAACCTAATCACTGTCTGACTAAGCTACCTGCACATCTGCTTAAAACTCTTGGGTCTTTAAACATGACCCGGGTCAATTAAACTTGACCCGAAAGCCCATAAGGGCCCAAATATCATACTATAAATACCCAACCACCAGCATTAACTATGGGTAAGAAAAATTAACTGCTGCCAGGCTGCTTAATTCTCTCTCCACCCTTGAAACACTTTGAAACACCCTTAAACACCACCACACCACCGTGAAACACCCTTACACCGCCCTAAAACTCCACTTGAAATTACCAGCCTACCCTCAGGCTACTTTTATCCACACCAAATTGGCGACCACAGTGGGAGACGACGGTGCCTGAATCAAACATTCAAAACCAAGTAAAGGAATTCTGTCCGAATGAATCCGGATAATCCAGAGCTTCCACCAGCTTTGCTCGAAGTGGTGGAAGAGAACGATGAATATACTGTCCAGGAGCGTGACAGGTTGAGGGTTGAAATAGAAGCTCTGAGGGCTGAAAAGGCCAAGATGGGCATGAAGGAGAAATCCAAAGCATCGGTTGCTCATCGTTCTGATAACCCTCGAGAGCATGAGGCTTCAAAGACTCATGTGAGCACTAAAAAGACACATGCCAGTTCTAAAAAGTCTCACCGGTCCAAGCCTGTGGAGAGTTCTGACTCAAGTTCAGAATCTTCGGACAGCTCTTCGGACAGTGAGGGAAATGAAAAGTCCTTGTCCTCCAGCAGTGACGAGGGGCGAACCAGGAAAAAACAGAAGCAAGTTAAAAAGTATTCCAGAAAAAGATACTAGAGACTTGGGACGGCTTCGCACTAAGTGGGGGATCCCTGAAAACGTAAAGATCCGAATTCCCATCGATCCGGAGACCCCGATGGATTGCAAGAGAAACGAGATAGTCTTCTTTACGGAGCTACTCAATTGGGGACTCAGGTTCCCATTGGATCCAGAGATAGTGCGCTATTTCCATTTAGTCAAGCTATGTCCATCACAGCTGAGCCCTAACGGATGGTACACCTTGATGTCATGCATTATGGCATCTAGGTTGTCCGGAATTCCTCTTCCAATGGAAGAGTTCGCCGCTGTTGCTAGTCTGTGCAAACACCACCAATTCCCTTTTTATCACTTTAATATGGGGAACAATCTGAAAGCCGTCGATGATCTCCTGGAGTCGGAGAATAAATGGAGGAGCCAGTTCTTGTTTATAAGTGGCTCATGGGAGAATGGTAAGAAGATTAAGGTTGGGGAGAATCCTAGCCTTCTTCGAAGTAGATGGAGAAGCGATCGTAAGTTCTTTCCTTAAGTTTCTGTTCGAATCTTCCCTTCTTTAAGCTTTCACTAACTAGTTATTCTTTCGTTTTGTTAGAACTGCCAAAAGAGTTCGGAGACTATCTGAAAGCCGGACAGGTCACCTGTGGCAAGATAAATGCATGGGCCGCAGAGAACTGGGAGAACCGGTTTCACAAGGCTTTCACTCCGGGGAACTTGGCGAGATCTCACCTGTGGAACACCACAGGTCGAAGGGATTTAACATGGGAGGAGTTCTCCACCCCTCCTGATGATGACATAGTGTTGAGAAGGTCTCATGAGCTAGATGGGACCCTTTTCCTTCCTGCCCGGGCCAAAGCCCCAAGTAAAATGAAGGGCCAGAAGAAGAAAGGGAGGAAAACAGCAGCGGATACGGAGAAAAAGGCTCCAACTGACACAGAGGTGCCAGTCCCGGCTCAAGTTGATGCAAACCTTCTTCAGGTGGTAGAAGTGGAAAGTAAGAAACACGGAGAGACTCCCTCAAAACCTTCAAGGGCCTCCAAACGAACTCGCAAGCAAATAAGCGATAGTGCTGACAGAGAGGTAAAAAAGAAGAAGACTTCTCAAGAAGAAGAGTTTGCTCTCCGGGATCCGGAGCCCACTTTCCCAATTGATCCAACGTTGGCTGAAGAGATCCCAGAGAATCTTAACGAAGGGATTCCAAGGGAACTCCATACTGATGAGATTAAAAGGGGAGAGATTAATATGGACGAAGTGGATGTCACCGGCCTGGGTCCTCTAGGTGATTACTTTCTTGGTCTGTCAAGAGATGAGTTTGCTGGGCCATATGTCCCCCCAAGCAGCCCCTTCCAAATTCTTCTTTAAACCAGACACTATTGTTCTATTAGCCACCTCAACTTGCCCATTGGCCTGTGGGTGGAAAGGTGAAGAAAAGCAGTGTTGAATACCCCTTGAGGCACAGAAGCTTTCCATTTCTCTGTTGTCAAACTGTGGCCCATTGTCTGTTGTTATTCTCTGGGGGACACCAAATCTGCAACATATGTTGGATAGAATGAATTTTATAACAGCCTTTGATGTTGTTCCTGCTAAGGGGGCTGCTTCTATCCACTTCGAAAAGTAGTCAATGGCTACAATTATGGTTTTACGCCCTCCGGACGCCATAGGGAGAGGCCCAACTAAGTCCAATCCCCATCGAGCAAAAGGGATAGGCTCAGAAATTGATTCCAAAGGAATGGCTGGTACATGAATTTCATTGCTGTACCTCTGGCATGGGTCACACCTTCTTACTAGCTCCTTAGCATCTTTCATTATTGATGGCCAATAATATCCGGAGAGAAGCACTCTTCTTGTTAATGCTCTAAATCCACAATGGGCTGATCCCTCACCATCATGCAATTCGGAGAGAACCATCTGTGACTCATGATCTCCTAAACAGCGTAGGAGAGGTTTGCTATAGGATTTCTTGTACAAGACCTCTCTAATCATGATGAAACCACGAGCCTTGTGTTTTAAAGTTCTGGCTTGTGATTTATCCAAATGTACGATGCCATCGGACAGATATTGTATAAGAGGAGACCTCCAATCCTGAGGCTTATTTACTTGTATTTCAAAGACTTCTTCTTTTTCCCCTTCATCAAGTTGAATAGAAGGACTTTCAAGCACATGGATCCATGGATAGGACTCCGTGTATGCTATTGTTGCCAACGAGTCTGCTAGCTCATTCTCTGCCCGGGGAATATGCTCATAGACAACAGCTTTAAACTTCATTGCCTCATTTTTCAAGAGAAGTAAATATTTAATCAATTGTTCCTTTCTAGCTTCTGATAGGCCCAAGGCATGGTGGACAAGCAATTGGGAGTCGCTTAGCAGCTTGACCCTTTTTGCTCCACAGATATAAGCCAATTTCAACCCAGCTATAGCTGCTTCGTATTCGGACTCGTTATTGGACGCCCTGAAAGCAAAACAAATATCTTGAAACATGTTGTCCCCATAGGGGGAAGTAAGACATATTCCTGCCCCAGATCCTATGGCACTGGATCCTCCATCTGTTCGGACAATCCACACTTTTCTGTCTTTTGAATCAGCAGGTTGTTCTGAGTCCCTATCAGAATGGAATTCGACCAGAAAATCAGCCACAGCTTGAGCTTTTACTGCTGTTCGAGGAGCAAAGTCTATGTCGAAGTCCCCCAACTCTACTGACCACTTTGTCATTCTGCTTGAAATGTCTGCTTTTTGAAGGACATTCTTTAAAGGGAAAGATGTCCGGACGATGATAGGATGAGCCTGAAAATACGGCCTCATCTTTCTCGCAGCTATCACCAAGGCCAATGCTAGTTTTTCAAGTTTCAAGTAACGTCGTTCAGCATCAATCAGGCTTTTGCTGATGTAGTATACTGGGTGAGGATACCCATCAACCTCCCTTATTAGCATAGCACTGATGGCACAGCTTGAAACAGCCAAATACACAAAGAGAGTCTCCCCCTCGATTGGTTTAAACAAAGTCTTGGGAGAGGACAGATGCTTCTTAATCTCATTGAATGCCTCATCACACTGTGGCGTCCACTCAAACCCCTTTGCACCCTTCAAAGTTTGAAAGAAAGGAGCACACCTGTCCGAAGACCTTGAGATGAATCTGTTCAAGGCTGCTAACCTCCCCGTTAACCGCTGTACTTCTTTAATGTTTCGAGGAGGCTCCATTTGAAATAAAGCATTGAGTTGGTCCGGGTCGGGCTGTATTCCATGCTCACTTATAATATACCCTAAGAACTTCCCGGACTTCACTCCGAACACACATTTTTCAGGATTTAACTTTAAATTTACCTTGGCCAGGTTGGCAAAAGTCTCCTGGAGGTCGGACAAGTGCAGCTGCTCATCCACACTTTTCACCATCATATCGTCAATGTAAACCTCCATATTTCTTCCAATTTGATCAGCAAATGCCTTATTGACTAACCTTTGATAAGTAGCCCCAGCATTTTTCAAACCAAAAGGCATTACCTTGTAGCAGTGTAAACCTCTATCAGTAACAAAAGTGGTATGCTCTTGATCTCTTGGATCCACCTGGATCTGATTGTACCCGGAGAAAGCATCCATGAAGGAGAGTAGCTTGTTCCCAGAAGTAGAATCTACCAGCTGATCTATCCGGGCATATAGACCGGATGCTGGTGGATCCTTTTGCCTTCCATGATGAGCCAGGTATCTTTGCAACACCTAATGAGGATACTGCGTTCAGTCGTGGGAGGAACTGGAGGCAATCGCCATTGTCTTCCAAGATACTGTCCGGAAACCTCCCCAAGAGGTTTGATAGCACCAAGATGGAGAAGTACGATGGCAGTACTGATCCAGACAATCATCTGGAGCAATTCAAGAACTTCATGATGAACTTTGATGATGATGATAAACTACTCTGCAGGGCATTCTCCCAGTCCTTTACGGGGAGTGCTCTGAAGTGGTACAACAGCCTTCCTCAGGGTTGTATCAGAGACTTTGATACCTTTTGGGTGGCCTTTCGAAGGCAATTTGTGGGGAGTAAGGAGCTCAAGGGTAATGGAGATACCATAATCCATTGTGCCCAAGAGCCAAATGAATCGTTAAAAGAATACATAAGTCGTTTTGTGAACACAAAGAACGGGCTGGTTGATTGCTTTGAACAAGTGGCAATAGCATCCCTGAGACAAGGTTTGAACCCGGGCAACCTGGCCGATTCAGTAACAAGGAAGAAAGCCATGACCTGGGGTGGATTGCTAAATCAAGTTGGCAAGCAAATAAATGTTGATGAAACAAAAAAGACCAGGGTGCACAGGCAGGTGAGATCCACCCCGGTGACACCAACTCCCAATCAAAACCAGTCCGGAAACAAAGCTAGAGAAACCGGACAGAGGCATGGAAGAGGAAAAGCTCAGTCTCAACCAGCTACCCCTGCACAAAGCCAACAGTCTAGAAACAAAAGAGGGCCATGGGTCCAACCGGAGTGGTTTGCAGAACTCAAAGAAAGTGTGGCAACCATTTTTGATAAAACTAAAGATGAAGTACACTACCGGAGACCAGCAATCTTGCAGTCTCCCAGAGAACATCGAAACAGTTCTTTTTGTCAATATCACAATGATATTGGCCATACTACTGATGATTGCATAGCCTTGAAACAAGAGGTTCAGAACCTGATTGAAAGAGGGAAATTGGGTGCATACGTTAAAAGAAGAGGAGGCAACAGGTCTGACAACACTCACCGGGCTGCTCCGGTTAATGCTGCCCCAGAAGGGGCTATGGTGATCATTGAAAGGTTTGATGTGGAATCTGAATATTTGGATCCTGATCCAACAAGGAACAGAGTGGGTGCAATAGAGGAGCGTTCCAGGACGGTCTCCGGGCTCATTAAATTCTTTGAGTCCTTGACAATTTTCGGAGGGGACACTGTAACGGCTCCTACCACTTCATCAAGAAAAAGGCATGTTCATAATTTGGCTACCCAACTAGAAGGGGGCATGACCTCTTATCAATCGTCAAGTTTATTCCCATTCATTGTCTTTGATGGGGATGATTTGAGAGACATTGCTGGCCCTCATGAAGATGCTGTTGTCATAGGAGCATCGATAGGGGGCAATGAGATAAGGCGAATCCTGGTAGATACTGGGAGCTCTGCCAATATCCTTTTCCTAGATACTTACAAGAGAATGAAAAATCCAGCAGTGATTCAAAAGTCAGACAGATCGATCGTAGGCTTCACGGGCAGCTCAGCTGATGTAATCGGTGAGTTCGAAGAAGAAGTATTGTTGGGCAGAGGCCCTTTCAAGAAAACGGTCAGAATACTTTTCATTGTGGTGGACTGTCCCACTTGTTACAATGCTATTCTAGGGAGATCTTGGCTCTCTAGGATGCATGCAGTGGCCTCAACAGTCCATCAGTGTCTAAAATACGCTGTTCAGGGGCAGGTTGGGGTTGTCCGGAGCAGTCAAAAAGTTGCAAGAGAATGCTATGCCACTGCCTTGGCTCCACGAACGCTGGGGGCAGTCCGTATAAATGACCAATAGCAGTTTGAGGGCCTTTCTGGGGGTGAGGGTGAAATTGATGACCCCAAAGAGACCCCCAGAGTGTTGATCCCAGTTGAGGAGGTTGAGACACACTGCTTGGAAGAAGGGAAATTTGTCAAGATAGGGTCCAAAATGCCACAAGTGTTGAAAGAAGAGATGTTAAAATTCTTAAAAGACCATCAGCATGTCTTTGCTTGGTGCAATGCTGATGTTACTGGAGTTCCATCAGAAGTGATTTCCCATCACTTATCTGTCCGGAGAGACGTAGCACCAGTGGTGCAAAAGAGGAGAGCTTTCTCAAAAGAAAAGGCTGATGTCATTGTACAAGAGGTTGACAGACTCACAAAGATGGGGCACATTAAAGAATCTCAGTATCCTTTGTAGACTGCCAATCCAGTCTTGGTAAAAAAGAAAAACGGTAAATGGCGAATGTGCATTGACTTCACAGATCTCAATCGAGCTTGTCCAAAAGACTTGTATCCGGTTCCCCGGATAGATCAGCTGGTAGATTCTACTTCTGGGAAAACACTACTCTCCTTCATGGATGCTTTCTCCGGGTACAATCAGATCCAGGTGGATCCAAGAGATCAAGAGCATACCACTTTTGTTACTGATAGAGGTTTACACTGCTACAAGGTAATGCCTTTTGGTTTGAAAAATGCTGGGGCTACTTATCAAAGGTTAGTCAATAAGGCATTTGCTGATCAAATTGGAAGAAATATGGAGGTTTACATTGACGATATGATGGTGAAAAGTGTGGATGAGCAGCTGCACTTGTCCGACCTCCAGGAGACTTTTGCCAACCTGACCAAGGTAAATTTAAAGTTAAATCCTGAAAAATGTGTGTTTGGAGTGCAGTCCGAGAAGTTCTTAGGGTATATTATAAGTGAGCATGGAATACAGCCCGACCCGGACCAACTCAATGCTTTATTTCAAATGGAGCCTCCTCGAAACATTAAAGAAGTACAGCGGTTAACAGGGAGGTTAGCAGCCTTGAACAGATTCATCTCAAGGTCTTCGGACAGGTGTGCTCCTTTCTTTCAAACTTTGAAGGGTGCAAAGGGGTTTGAGTGGACGCCACAGTGTGATGAGGCATTCAATGAGATTAAGAAGCATCTGTCCTCTCCCAAGACTTTGTTTAAACCAATCGAGGGGGAGACTCTCTTTGTGTATTTGGCTGTTTCAAGCTATGCCATCAGTGCTGTGCTAATAAGGGAGGTTGATGGGTATCCTCACCCAGTATACTACATCAGCAAAAGCCTGATTGATGCTGAACGGCGTTACTTGAAACTTGAAAAACTAGCATTGGCCTTGGTGATAGCTGCGAGAAAGATGAGGCCGTATTTTCAGGCTCATCCTATCATCGTCCGGACATCTTTCCCTTTAAAGAATGTCCTTCAAAAAGCAGACATTTCAAGTAGAATGACAAAGTGGTCAGTAGAGTTGGGGGACTTCGACATAGACTTTGCTCCTCGAACAGCAGTAAAAGCTCAAGCTGTGGCTGATTTTCTGGTCGAATTCCATTCTGATAGGGACTCAGAACAACCTGCTGATTCAAAAGACAGAAAAGTGTGGATTGTCCGAACAGATGGAGGATCCAGTGCCATAGGATCTGGGGCAGGAATATGTCTTACTTCCCCCTATGGGGACAACATGTTTCAAGCTATTTTTTTTGCTTTCAGGGCGTCCAATAACGAGTCCGAATACGAAGCAGCTATAGCTGGGTTGAAATTGGCTTATATCTGTGGAGCAAAAAGGGTCAAGCTGCTAAGCGACTCCCAATTGCTTGTCCACCATGCCTTGGGCCTATCAGAAGCTAGAAAGGAACAATTGATTAAATATTTACTTCTCTTGAAAAATGAGGCAATGAAGTTTAAAGCTGTTTTCTATGAGCATATTCCCCGGGCAGAGAATGAGCTAGCAGACTCGTTGGCAACAATAGCATACACGGAGTCCTATCCATGGATCCATGTGCTTGAAAGTCCTTCTATTCAACTTGATGAAGGGGAAAAAGAAGAAGTCTTTGAAATACAAGTAAATAAGCCTCAGGATTGGAGGTCTCCTCTTATACAATATCTGTCCGATGGCATCGTACCTTTGGATAAATCACAAGCCAGAACTTTAAAACACAAGGCTCGTGGTTTCATCATGATTAGAGAGGTCTTGTACAAGAAATCCTATAGCAAACCTCTCCTACGCTGTTTAGGAGATCATGAGTCACAGATGGTTCTCTCCGAATTGCATGATGGTGAGGGATCAGCCCATTGTGGATTTAGAGCATTAACAAGAAGAGTGCTTCTCTCCAGATATTATTGGCCATCAATAATGAAAGATGCTAAGGAGCTGGTAAGAAGGTGTGACCCATGCCAGAGGTACAACAATGAAATTCATGTACCAGCCATTCCTTTGGAATCAATTTCTGAGCCTATCCCTTTTGCTCGATGGGGATTGGACTTAGTTGGGCCTCTCCCTATGGCGTCCGGAGGGCGTAAAACCATAATTGTAGCCATTGACTACTTTTCGAAGTGGATAGAAGCAGCCCCCTTAGCAGGAACAACATCAAAGGCTGTTATAAAATTCATTCTATCCAACATATGTTGCAGATTTGGTGTCCCCCAGAGAATAACAACAGACAATGGGCCACAGTTTGACAACAGAGAAATGGAAAGCTTCTGTGCCTCAAGGGGTATTCAACACTGCTTTTCTTCACCTTTCCACCCACAGGCCAATGGGCAAGTTGAGGTGGCTAATAGAACAATACTGTCTGGTTTAAAGAAGAATTTGGAAGGGGCTGCTGGGAAGTGGCCTAGTTATTTATAAGAAGTCTTGTGGGCCTACCGGACAACGCCTGGGGCTGCCACACAAGAATCACCTTTTGCCTTGGTCTATGGGATGGATGCAGTAGCTCCCATAGAAAAGACACTCCCCTCTTTTCGTGTTCATAACTTCTCCGGACGGGCTAATGAAATAGCAATCAGAAATCAGCTTGATTTGATTGAAGAAAGGCGAGTAAAAGCTCATCTTAGAATGGTACACTATCAGGGCTTGATGAGAAGCAGGTTTGCTTCTAAGGTTAAAAGAAGGGACTTTCAACCAGGAGATAAAGTGTTGAGGAAAGTTTTCTTGCATACCAAGGAAAAGCTCTTCGGAAAGCTGGCCCCAACTTGGGAGGGTCCGTATACGGTGGTTGAAAGAATCAAGCCTGGCACATACTGGCTGGAAGACAAAAATGGCGGGGTTTTAACTCACCCTTGGAATATTGAACACCTTCGAATGTACTTAGAATAAAGTTTATGTAAATATTTACTTGTTTGAACATCCATGTAAATATTTGGGGGCATACCACTTCCTCTCTTCGGCGCCACGGAGAGCTTTCAATAAAACTTGGAGCCTTTTTAAACAATTTTCTAAGTTGTTACAAAATTCTGTTGATTGCCATACTACCCGGACGGAAAGATCTAAGGGCTACTTAAATTCTAGCCAGAGAAACTAAACACTCTCACAACACGATAACTCGAAATTACTTAAACTCCAAGATATTTAAACAGACTATGGAATAAGAGAAAGGTTGTGCAAGATAAAACGTTCATTCAATAAACTTAAAGTTGCCTTGGCCTTCCAAGGACTTTTTAAACAAGTTTGAGCACAATACAAAAATCTGTCCGGTTAAAACGGACATCATCACAAAAAATGTGCCTTGGCCTTCCAAGGACTTTGGTTCGAACAAAAAGTAAACAAAACAAATTACCAACTAAGGTGGAGCCTTTGAAGATGGCTCACCCTCATCTGTTCCCTTGGTCTTGATATCGCTTTTTTCCTCAATGACCTTCTTGCCTTTGGGGTCAGCCTCTTCTTCACCCGGACTCTCTCCGGTTTCCTCCTCGTCACCAGATGAGGATATATCAGTGTACCCTTCATCAACCATGGTCCAATATGGGAGATCATCGTCATCCACGTAACGCCATAAGTCCCCAAGTCTCCTCTTCGGGAACTTCTCGTGAAATAGGAGGACCATGTCGGACTTCACCTTTTCAATCAATAATTCCTCACTCCGTATCATCTCCCTCGCATAAGCGTTGATTTTGGCCTTGATCATGGCCTCTTGATCCTTCACCAGAGCAGCTTTCTCGTCAACAGCCTGAGTCACTGCATTCTCTAAAGCAAGTTTGTCAGTAGTCAGATTGGTGACAAGCTTCTCTTTTGCTGCAGTCTCATCTTTTGAGGTTTTCAAGTCCTTCTCCAACTCGGACAGCTTAGCCCGGAGATCTTCTAGGGTTTTCTCTAAAGAGGCAACTTTTGTGTTGCTTTCATTTTGACTCTTCTTCAGCTGTTCGTTCGACTCCTTGAGCAAGTCGACCTTAGTAGTGGCAGTCCTGAGGTCTTCAGACAGTGACTCCTTCTCAGACTTAAGTTCTTTGATGGACTCTGCCTGACTCCGGACCTGCCTTTCCAAGGTAAGTACTGGTTGCACGTTGCTAAGGAGGGAATGAGCTATAACGTCCCTTTCGCTGGAAACCAAGAAAGTCCTACCATTAAAGTTTACTGTGTTGGAGCTGCTTGGGGGAATATATGGCCCAGCAAACTCATCTCTTGACAGACCAAGAAAGTAATCACCTAGAGGACCCAGGCCGGTGACATCCACTTCGTCCATATTAATCTCTCCCCTTTCAATCTCATCAGTATGGAGTTCCCTTGGAATCCCTTCGTTAAGATTCTCTGGGATCTCTTCAGCCAACGTTGGATCAATTGGGAAAGTGGGCTCCGGATCCCGGAGAGCAAACTCTTCTTCTTGAGAAGTCTTCTTCTTTTTTACCTCTCTGTCAGCACTATCGCTTATTTGCTTGCGAGTTCGTTTGGAGGCCCTTTAAGGTTTTGAGGGAGTCTCTCCGTGTTTCTTACTTTCCACTTCTACCACCTGAAGAAGGTTTGCATCAACTTGAGCCGGGACTGGCACCTCTGTGTCAGTTGGAGCCTTTTTCTCCGTATCCGCTGCTGTTTTCCTCCCTTTCTTCTTCTGGCCCTTCATTTTACTTGGGGCTTTGGCCCGGGCAGGAAGGAAAAGGGTCCCATCTAGCTCATGAGACCTTCTCAGCACTATGTCATCATCAGGAGGGGTGGAGAACTCCTCCCATGTTAAATCCCTTCGACCTGTGGTGTTCCACAGGTGAGATCTCGCCAAGTTCTCCGGAGTGAAAGCCTTGTGAAACCGGTTCTCCCAGTTCTCTGCGGCCCATGCATTTATCTTGCCACAGGTGACCTGTCCGGCTTTCAGATAGTCTCCGAACTCTTTTGGCAGTTCTAACAAAACGAAAGAATAACTAGTTAGTGAAAGCTTAAAGAAGGGAAGAATCGAACAGAAACTTAAGGAAAGAACTTACGATCGCTTCTCCATCTACTTCGAAGAAGGCTAGGATTCTCCCCAACCTTAATCTTCTTACCATTCTCCCATGAGCCACTTATAAACAAGAACTGGCTCCTCCATTTATTCTCCGACTCCAGGAGATCATCGACGGCTTTCAGATTGTTCCCCATATTAAAGTGATAAAAAGGGAATTGGTGGTGTTTGCACAGACTAGCAACAGCGGCGAACTCTTCCATTGGAAGAGGAATTCCGGACAACCTAGATGCCATAATGCATGACATCAAGGTGTACCATCCGTTGGGGCTCAGCTGTGATGGACATAGCTTGACTAAATGGAAATAGCGCACTATCTCTGGATCCAATGGGAACCTGAGTCCCCAATTGAGTAGCTCCGTAAAGAAGACTATCTCGTTTCTCTTGCAATCCATCGGGGTCTCCGGATCTTTACGTTTTCAGGGATCCCCCACTTAGTGCGAAGCCGTCCCAAGTCTCTAGTATGAATAAACGTGTATTTGGTTTTTAACAAAGACAAAAGATACTTAAATTCTACCTTGTGAAAGCAGGGCCCAACTCTCTCTTCAAGGCTCTCCGGCAGATCCGGACGCCTCAGATACAAGTCCTCTTTGCCTTTCTTGGCAACAACTATAGCAGTTTTAGCTTGTCCGGAAGACTCGGACTCAAACCTGATCTCCTCAGTGGAGTCTTCCATCCTCTCCTCCATTACTGTTGGGGGAGCTTCTGCAGAAACAGCCCGGGGAGGGATGAAGCTTGGCACAGCTGATCCTCCGGACTGTTGGCTAGATGTATGTTTTTGAGTTCTCACCTCAGTTTGAGTTTTTGAGGTCGAGGTTTCCTTGGGAGGTAGTGGACTGCTAGCCTCCGGACCAACCGGCCTTTCCCGGAGAGTCCTAACAGCTGCCCCGGACCCTGACTCGCTGGTATTTTTTGAAGAGAGTCCCTTAACCAATGTGCTTGGTCTTTTTATAATCAGTTTGTCTGGAGAATGGTCAGAGTCGGACCCCATAGCAATAAAAGTGGATTTCTTCCTGACACTTGTAACAGTGACCCCCGGTTCGACGATAGGGATCGACTCTTGAACTGAAGAGTCAGATACGATGGGAGAAAGTGTTGATCGAAAGAGTTTTCTAGGTTTTGTACCTTTCGAAGAAGACGAACCTCTATCAGACTCTTCGATTGAAGGGGCTGACTTCTCAACTGGCGATGCTGGAAGCCCTGCTGCAAGTCTTTTCTCTTTTTCAACCCTTTGAGCTTTCTCTAGTTCTGAAAGATTGAGCCAGCCACCCTTGATTAGAGCTGTTCTTGCTGTGAACATAAAACAACTAAGGAAAGTTTGAAGTTTTAGAGAGATGAAGTTTTGAGTGAAATGGCAAAGTAAAAGTGAAAATGAGACTGTGAAAGACAAATGGAATTTATAGTAAATGTAAAAAAGGGTTTGATTCCTAGGAGAATCCGAAAAGTTGGGCAATGATTAAAAACGGCGCTGACGTCATCAACAGCATTTAAAGAAGTAACTTGTTCGAGAAAGTGGTGCAACTTTCAAGGTGAAAAAACGGCTAAAAGTAACCAACCAGAGAGTGACACGTGTCCTACTACCTCTGACAAAGAACCGTTTGGAATTCGTAACGGTTGGACTGTCCGGGCCTATCTCAATTCTCTTCGAATTGGAAAACCACTTCTTCAATCGGACTGTTTTTCAGTTCTTTAACAAGGACACTTGTTCAAATACCTAAAAAAGGGGCTCCTGATGAGTCCGGATTCGAAGAGCTCCCCGGAAGGGTAGTCCAAAGTAAATCACCCCGTAAATTCGGACAGACTCCATGACTTCAATTCGAACAGCACTGATTGAACCGGACAGATGATCTTGAACACTGCAAACATAAGGCAGTTCGAACTATGACTAAAGTACTAAAAAACCTAATCACTGTCTGACTAAGCTACCTGCACATCTGCTTAAAACTCTTGGGTCTTTAAACATGACCCGGGTCCATTAAACTTGACCCGAAAGCCCATAAGGGCCCAAATATCATACTATAAATACCCAACCACCAGCATTAACTATGGGTAAGAAAAATTAACTGCTGCCAGACTGCTTAATTCTCTCTCCACCCTTGAAACACTTTGAAACACCCTTAAACACCACCACACCACCGTGAAACACCCTTACACCGCCCTAAAACTCCACTTGAAATTACCAGCCTACCCTCAGGCTACTTTTATCCACACCAACTACAACCAAGACTAATAGCAGCTTTAGGACAGATAGACCAATGAGCTTTGTTTATAACTTTTTTCATATCAAGAGTATGAATGACGGAGTTGATTTGGCTAATTGTAGAGTTAATAGATTTTTTTATACCCTTGTTCTTAAGTAAGTTCCTAGCTTTCCATATATTATGCAAGATTAGAGAAGGAAGAATGCTTCTGACATGAGTTTTAGAAGTCTTATACCCTTGCCATAATCTTGTAATATGCTTAATGTTCATCTTCTTAGACATGTATATTCTAAAGATAACAACATAATGAATCCAAATTGACCAAGCAAACTTACATATTATAAAGAGATGACTTATAGATTCACAGTTGTCACAAAACTGACATTTAGAAGCAAGAACAATACCTTTTTTTTAATAACAGAATCAACAACAATATAATTATTAAGAATCTTCCAATGCATGAAATAGCTTATACTAGGAGATAAGATGTTCCAAATATTTTGAAAGACAGAATCAGTATTATATCTAGTTCTAGTACCCTCCCAAGTATCTTTTAAGTTATAATTTTCATTCTTAGCTAAACTCCAAATCATTAAGTCATATTTATTATCATCAATAGATAAACGATTAATGCAGGAAATAATATTAGGACTGATAATGCCATGAACTAAAGTTAAATCCCAAGAGTTATTAGACCAGTATGTCTTAACCATTTCAGTTGTAAACCACAAGTTGTTATCATTACTATTAAGAGTTAGAATGGGCTCAGAATCAGTCCAATTGTCTAACCAAAAATCAACATAACCCTTACCTATTTTCCACTTAATATAACTTTCAGCACGATCTCTAACATTAATTATTCTTTTCCAAACCAAAGAGCCAGTTTTAAAAGGACTAATTTGTAAAGGATGATGATTTGGGCAATAGATATTGTGCATAATGGTAGACCAAAATGTATTATTCTTCCTAAAAGCAGCCCATAAATTGAAAGATATAACAGTTTGAATATGATACATATTCCTAACATTAAGATCACCTTCACTATAAGTTTTGCACAATTTACTCCACTTAGACCAATGCACTTTCTTATCAGTTTGATTAGAACCCCAAATGAATCTATTTAATATGAATTCAAGCTTAGAGATAATACCTTTAGGAAGAACATTAGTCTGCATCCAATAAAGAATAATGTTTAGCAAAACTGACTTGACTAATGTAAGTCTGCCAGCAAATGAAAGGCTAGAAACATTCCACTCCTTGATCTTGTTGCTGACCTTGCAGACTAGTTTGTTGTAGTTGTTAATTCTACTATTTGTATTGATTGTGACTCCAAGATAATCTGTAGGCAAATAACTAGAAGAAAAACCAGAATGATTTGAAACAATATCAATCTTGTTAGCATCAATCCCGTTAGCCATTATGACCTTAGTCTTTTCCTTGTTAACAACCTGGCCCGAAAGAGTTTGGTATTTGTCAAGAAAATTACACAGCTTATCAATAGTGGTGTTTTTGCAGTTAGAAAATAATAAGATGTCATCAGCAAACGCAAGACTATTTATACTAATATTGCTTCTACATCTATATTTCATACCTATATTTTTATGAATAAGAGAGTTGATACCTCTAATGAACAATTCCTCAGCAATAATGAATAGATAAGGAGACATAGGGTCACCTTGACGCAAACCTTTGGTAGTTTTAAAAAAGGCAAACATTTCACCATTAACAAGCATAGAAACATTAACAGAATTGATCATTTTCTTAATAAGGCAAATAAACCTAGAAAAGAAGCCAAACTTCTCCAAAACCTTGAAAATGAAGCAATGAGTTAACTTGTCAAATGCTTTAGACATATCAAGCTAAATCATAATATTGTTATCCTTAACCTTTCTATTCAAGTCACAAATTAGCTCATTGCAAATCAAAGTGTTTTCATGAATACTCTTACCAGGGACAAAACCACCTTGATTAGGAGATATGATGTTAGGTAAGATAAAAGCAAACCTATTAGCTATTATTTTAGACATGATTCTATTTAACAAGGAACATAAACTGATCGGCCTATAGTCTTTCCAACCAGTAGAATTAGTAAAATTAGGGATTAAGAAAATACCAGTTGAAAATATACCTCTATGGATATTCTTACCATTTAAGAAGTCATTCATAGCATTAATCATATCAGATTTAATGATATGCCAACAATGTTTAAAGAAGCTTTGAGTAAAACCATCCATACCTAAGGCACTAGAAGGATTCATGAGCTTGATAATATTCCATAACTCACTTTCATCAATGGATTTAAGTAACATTCTGTTATTTTCAGAAGTAACCAAGCTAGGAATACTATTGAACAAATCATCATTCATATTCCTTTCATCCTCATTATTATTACCACCAGGATAATCAGCAAGAGCATTATGAAAGAAATTAACAGCAGATAAACCAATATCTTTAGAATTAGAGATCCATACTTCTCCACTCTTTATACCTTTTATACTGTTTCTTCTTCTCTTCTTTTGAACAAAACTATGATAGAATCCGGTGTTTTTATCACCATCAATCAACCAATTACAGTAACATTGCTGCTTCCAATACATCTCTTCCATTCTATGAGCTTTGATAAGCAATGTATTAGCTTTAACAAGCTCAACATTTTGATGATTAAGCTCTTTGTGCAAAACCTCATCCTCCAAGCTTTGAACTTTACTAAAAGATATTACCCACAACATCTCTATTCCACATTTTTAATCCTTTCTTCAGCCTTTTAAGCTTATTCCAAAGAATGAACAAAGGATCACCAACCATATCACGATTCCAGTTAGCTTCAACAAAAGGAAGAAAAGATTCCTCCATGATCCACATTTCCTGAAACTTAAAACTAGATTTACCTCTCGTAGAATCGTTAGAAAAGGATATAATCATAGGCATATGGTCAGAACCAGTTCAAGCTAGATGATATACTTTAGTATTGTTAAATTTATTAGTCCAGTTATTATTGGTGAAAACACGATCTAATCTCTTCCATTTAGAACCATTAGACCATATAAACTTCGAGCCAATATAACCAGCATCCTCAACATTACAACAAGTAATCATGTCATTAAAATAATTAGTGTTATTCATACAGAAAGTACTACAACCAATTTGATCATCAATAGAGCAAACATCATTAAAGTCTCCACAAATCAACCAACATAAATCAGTATTAGCAATGCTTTTGAGAAAGTTCCAAAGATCAATTCTATTGATTCTTTGGCACTTAGCATACACAACAGAAATCATAACATGCTGATTATCATTGACAAGACTAACTTCTAGATTTAAACATTGGTTAATATCATTTAGAATAGTTACAGAAATATCATAATGCCAAAAGATCCATATTTTATTAGTGACATTAGATGCAAAGTTTTCAAAACCAAGCTTAGCAGCAATACTACTAATACCATTAACATTCACAAGAGGTTCTTGGATTGCAATAATTTTAGCTTTATATTTCTTAGCAAGAAATTTGAGCCTACGAATAGAGACTTTATCTTTAATGCCACGAATGTTCCAATTTATAACACTAATCATTAAGAGAGTTAGAGGATTTTGATTTACTTGATTCATTGAACTGTAATGCTTTTATGATCTTGCTCCTTGTTTTGGTCTTACCTTTAGCTCTTTTATTTTTTTATCAAAGATCTATTTAAAGCTTGATTCTCCTTCTTCATCATTCTTATTCTGAACATTAAAGTTGTTCATTTGCTCATTATCCTCTTCATTATTTATCATTTCTACATTCAGCTTTTGCCTTTCCTTTTGATGTCTAACCTTGAGTTGATCCATTTGACATGTATCTTCCCTAGCAGACACCATTGGATCACCTATCATTTGCTCTTTATTATTCCTTTGTTCAAGACTATTCTGCTCATCCTGACTTCTTTCTCTAAAGAATTCTGGAGAATTTGTGATCCATTTCTTAGTAGGAGAATGTTGCAGACTTCTCAAACTTCCCTTAGGAGAATTGTCATCTTCAGATACCATGTTTACAAAACCATTATTGTCCGTCATTCCCATAGCTAATGTTTGAATGGCTTCAATGATTTCTCCTTTATTTCAGCAACCTGAATCTTACCTTTATCTTTATCCAACAATTGTTTAGTTATAATTGATTTAACCTTTTTACTCTTAATAACCTCTTCAACTTCTTGATCTTTACTAACTTTCTTGCATTCATCATTACTGTGACCAAGATGAAAACATTGATTACAATATAACGGAAGATTTGTGTACGTTATTTTAACCCGGTATCCAAAGTTATCTCCAAATCCAATCCAAACATCTGAGAGAAGTTTAGAAGTAACATCGATCTCCACAAGTGTTGCACATGATGAAAACATTCTGTTCTTTTCGGAAATTTTCACCACTAACGTCTCTCCTAACATAGATTACTTAATGATGTGTTGATATCATAAACGTTTAGGAAGATTGATTTTATTTTGTTATGTGGCACCAAAAAATGAGTTAAACTATTCATTTTCCATTCTTTTTTTGTATGTTTGGCGGTTTTATATTTCTTCATCTTCTCTCTTTTTTCGTAATCCATTAGTTACACATTTATAGATTATATTTCACTTTCACTTTTACTAATACTTTTATAAATTATTTTGGGAAACTGCATTACAAATACCAATATAGGACAACATTGTGAGTTGAACCAAACAAAGAGTAAACTAATTTAGTTCATACATTTTTTACAAACAATAAAATTACTCTAAATTTGTACATTAATTGACAATTTAGTTTGTAATGCGCATTAGGTTAGGCTTATCAAGTGCATTACATCATGTCAAACTCATCTTAAAGATTCCTAATTTACTAAACTTTACGCAGAAACCTGACATATTAAACTTGAGTCTAAAACCTTACGCCGAAACTGCATATCTTAAAATTGACCATGACAAAGATATAACAAGAAGTGAACTTGGCTAAAGATATAATTACATATACAAAAATGAAGCTCTCAATGCAAATGACAAAGTTGTTATGTAAAAGCTGAAGCTATCCAATAACTTATCAAACAAAAAAGTCAATGAAGCTTATAGAGAACAAAGCAATAGAATATAATAATATTATACCAATTAATATTCATCACTTAATCTGAAATTAAAAAGACAAAAGGAACACACTATTATGTGAAAACTCGTACCAAAGACAATAACCAAGAACAATTAAGATTTCAGATAATTAAAATCACTTGTGTAAAAAATACTAGTATCGCTTTGCAGCTATAAATTCTTTTCAAATTTGGAATTGTGTTGATCAATTTTGTTGAATATTTCCACTTGAATCCTTAATCAATTATAAAGTAATAGCCTCTATAACCGGATTCACCATCAATAAGGACATCATTGGTGTATTTGAGATCTCTTTTCTACCATTTACCCTCTATAAGTAACCAAACCTTCTCCACAGGACTATAACTCAAAATCTACCACTAGTCAATAATGGTCAGATATCTTCTAAGTTCTATTAAGACAGATTTCTTACACCATAAATAATGAAAATCAAGTTCAACCAAAGAAAAATTTCGGTATTTATAGTTACATAAATCTCTGATTGGTTATTAGGTCTAAGATATTGTGAAAGTCACATTTTAGATAAAGAAAAACACAAATTATGAAGCGAGAAGTTTCTAAAAGTGGTAATAAATTAATTGTTTACCATTTCTGAAAAAATGATACATTGTTTTATATAATAATAACAGTGGGCCCAAATACCACATGGTTTGTCCATTTATAGCTATTATACTAATCTTAAACATATTTAATTCTTATTAAATGATATGTATTCAATGTTATATATTTGTTGCGCATGTTTTACGAGACATATACTGGATCAAATTAGCCTAGTATTCTACCGGTTCGAACCTTGGTTTGTATAAATCACACTCTTATCAGATATTAACATCAAATGAAAGTATATAATATTGATGAGTATTTTCAACATCGCAACAAATCAAATAGATTGATCTGTAGACAAATACACCACTATTATTATTAATATAAGTACAAAACCAGATTAATAAGAAGTATTTTTTGTCCTTCTCCATATTTTTGTTTCTGAATTATAAAGTATAGAACCCATTTGTTGTCCATCATGTTCTCCCAAAAAATAAAAACAATATTTTACTAATTCATCGTCTGATCAGACCCCAACCTTAAACTTAACCCTAACGCAAACGAAATACCGTGTAGTATTATTCATATCTTAAGAAAATGACAAAATTATAAATTCTCGTCTTGAAAGATAACATACACAAAATTTATTATCGTAAATAAGAATAAGAAAGCCTCTGGTAGAATAAATAAATCGAGATTGTTTGTAGATAAGTAAAGACTCTGTCATTGGTCTAGTATATTCACCCTCACCTACTTCCAATTGAAAGAGATTGGATCCATCGTACTCTAATAATATACTTGGACTATAACAAGCGTGACGAGTTTTGATCAACTAAAAATTGTCAATTGTTTTTTGATAGAGATTTGATAGGCAACTAAAATGCAAAACATATATATATAGCTTTTATCAAAAAGTGGTTTATTTTTTATACATAGATTGAGAGAAAGAGAGATTGTCTAAATTTAGATTTTGCCTCTGATGAGGCTCTCACCAATGTAAAAATACGCACATTATTATGGGTATATGTATTTTAGTTTTTCAAAATAATTTACAAAAGTAATAGCAAAAGTGAAAGTTAAATATGATTTGTAAATATGTAACTAATTTTATGGAGAAAAATGAAAGAGAATATAAATAAATATAATATCACGAAACATGAAGATGAAAAATAAATGAAGATGAATAGTTTAACTCATGTATTGGTGCCACGTCACAAAATTAATCCACCCAAGCTTCTTTGATGCCAACATGTCACTCGGTCAAATATTAAATTGGTAACTAAAGTTGAGGGATTACGAGTAATACAAATTTATGTTGAATATGATGACACAATGCAGCTTTAAGTTAATTAGCAGATGCATTATTATATATTTTTTATAACAAATCATGTTCAATTTCATTATTTATTGTCATTGTTATTTATAAAGTTTAGTGGGTTATACAATATCATATATAATATTGGATGATTTAGTTAAATAGTATTTTAAAAATAAAATAATATACTTGATCATAATTTTTATTTAGGATTGATAAAGGCAAACCTAAATTAAAATTAGGATATATTACATATATCCAATAGAAATTAGTAGAAAACAAATATTTAAATATTACATAATAAAATATATCAATATTTTAATTAAATTGAAAAATAAAAAATTGTTTATAGTCCAAAAGCTAAAAAGTTCTTTGTTTATGGTTTAATAACGTTTGATAATATCATGATCATTGATTATGGTAAATGTACGTGTACTTCCGAAACCGAAGAAGCTCGTATCACTTCCGCTACAATCAAGGTAAATGTAGTTGTGCATTTGAGCATATCGAGTGGTCTTTATAAGATGACCCACATAATCATCGTAAATAATCACCAAATATTGATACATATTCTGACCCAATTGAGCATAATACTCGTACTCAAACATCGAGTAGTACTCCCGATCTCAAGAATATATTCTTGGCACAAAACAACATCATATTGTTTTGAAAGTATAAGCTTCGTGAGGCGTGCAATACCTATGTTGGGATTGTACGTTTGATAATATATTTTAATTTATTTCTAATATTTGGTTTATAATAATATTTTTGGTTTGATTTTGGTTTTGTTTTTAAAATCTCATATGTGTTACTAAGATGGTACATCAGCAACCAACAACCAGTTAAGAATTTTTTGAATGAGATCTCGTTCGAGGCACTCATTCGACACTTGAGCATGTAATCTTCAAACTCGTAATTGAACGAAGATTTCATTGAACGATGGAATCAAGAGACTAACATACCTTAATTCTCATTCGGAGAGATGTCTGTTATTTTAGATAACATATTCATCATTAATGGCCTCAAGATGGTGAGGAGAATAATCGAACATGATCATGATGAGATAATCGTTGAACAATACACACATTATGCAAGTTGTTGGGGGATTTTGGTGGTCGATGTTTGTGTAGAGTTTGAGTTGTAAAAATTAGTTGGATTTGGTCTTAAATGGATTAAAGAAAGATATTATTCTGAGTTGTATTTGGATGAAAATCAGAATTGTACTCATGATGTTATCGTACATATTGTACGTGCGTACCTGATGTTTTTTGTTACATCATTTTCATTGATACCAGGCAGAAGTTCGTAAATGAATACTTCCTTCTTTAGATCATATGATAGAGTATGCGATGAATCGTTGGGAGAAATGTTGAAATCATCGATGAATACTCTTTATGGCTTCGTCAGTTTGTTAAATTGTTGCATATAATATCATTTCTCTTGTTTTTCCCTCAGGTGAACCACAAGTGTAACATGTCCAATCTGAAGCTTGTTAGATGGTTTCCAAACAAACTTACGCGCATGAACATTAAAGTGAAAACCTACTACCGCACCAGACTTAATGGTATCAAGATGGAATGATGTAAGTACTTTAGATTTTTTTTCTTATAATTTTATCAAAGCATGTGTGTATCTTAATATTTTATGGATTTTTTTGCAAGTTATATTTAAGCCATGTGCGGATTTGACGGTGACGTTTCAAGTACAAGATGTCGGGATCTATGGCGATCGGATTTAGATTATTCTTACAATTAATGGATATATATTGGATCCAGTGATGCAATAGAATGGTTGGATCCAAGAGCAATCGAGGACTCCTCAAGAACCTGGAGCGGTTATTAAGAAAGAGGATCATACTTGATATATTATTTGGAGGCAGAACTGACAACAATGGCGTAACCTTTTACTTGTTATTAACAATATGATACATCTCTTGGTCGGGAACCGCAAAGCAATGATAATCCGGAATGATAATTATGTGAAGAGGTATAACTTGTACATCATAACTCGTATTGTTCTTGATGCGCGTGAAACAGTAGATGTGATTCATAAGATCAACTATATACGACCTATTAACGACAACGAGTAAGAGTTTCAGATTTCTGTAAAACAAATTATGGAGATCACCTATTCTTGAGCCATTATACTTTTAAATATTTGATATTTTTTTTACTTTTTTATATGCATCAAAAGATGCATATGATGTTGTTTTTCTAAATATCATTTTTGGGTAATATTTGATGTTATTTTATTTTCAAGATTTTATATATTTTGTATTGGATATTGTTGAGATGTTATATTCGATGTTGTTTTTTTTTTGTTATGTTGTTGTTTTTTATTTAATGTGGATGTTATGTTGTGTTTTCGGTTTACCACACAAACATGTAATGGTATAAGAAAAGTTAGGTAATTTGTTTTCCAAAATTACTTCATTATAACGACGATATAAACATTATATACCGTCGATAGAATAGATGCACCAGCAGTATAGAAATTCTATACCAACAATATAATAATTCTATATCGCCGATATGATCAACCGAAAATAAGGATTTTGATGTGTTATTTATTATCTCAATACCAATGATATATATATTGTATGCCTCCATTAGAATAAATGCACCTACAATATGGATATTTAATACTGCATGTAGTATCTTACCAGCGATATAATATTTCTATAACGCTGATATGGTGAACCAAAAATGGGGGTTTTGATGAGTTATTCTTTTATCCCAATACCTTCGGTATAAGCATTGTATACAGTAGATAAATTATATGCACCACTAGTATATAAATTGTATACCAACTGTGTAGTATCTTACCGACGATATAACAATTCTATTTTGTTGGTATAGACATCAAATGATATTATAACCCTAAATATCTCACGATAAATAAAAATCCCAACAATAAAAAAAAACTTCCTCCCAATTCCATAATTCATTTTTCTATAAAATGCTACTCCAATCTACCATATTAGTTCGTATAACAGAATAGCATATATAATTAAACCCAAACTGAAGCTCTCTATTTGTATGATTGTATGATAACGAATAAACTGTCAAAAAGGACAAAGACTTGTTGCAAATTGTCAAGTTTGTGAATATAACGAGATCAGATTAGACCACTGATAGGTTTTGTAATCGAGTGTTGTGTACAATGATGTATATATACGGATACATTTATGGTTGTGAAACAAAACCATGCATGACTCCTCGCAGTTGTAAAAAAAGTTTTTAGTATATACATTTATTTGAAATCACAACCAATAGTTCGGATGTTCGACGTGTCATAATCATCTTGACAAAAGACGTTCAAATCGTTCAATTTGAAAACCGTTGATTTTACAAATGATATCCTACGGTACTTTATTCAATCACGCGAAACCCTTATATGTCATCTTCCTCTACGAGCCATAGTAAAATTTAAAGCTATCTGCATATAATCCGAAACTACTTCCATATATAGACAAAATTTACTATTAAAACATTCAATTAGGATGTCATACTAAAATCGACCCTTGTCTATCTGTATTAGTAGTACTATACTAATATTGACCCTTGTCTATCTGTATTATTATTTATTATTATGATGGATTGATGGTTAAATTATTAGCTCATGTTGGTAATTATACGAAAAATCGAGAAGCGCAAGTGGGTAGGACCCGCATGTCAGACTAATGACAGGAGCAGAGGACAGAGAGCCGTAGAGACACAGACCACGATATCCCCCACTCGGGTTTTGGTCATCCTCACTCTTCAACTCCACAGTTAGTTTATTTTCTACCAATTAAACTATAGGTCAATAGATCTACGCTTCTGATTCATTACTTCGAAGAATATACTTGTTTCGATTGTAACACGTGTCCTACGTGCCCTTAGTCGACAAAATCGCCAAGAGGTGCTTCTTTGGTTCACTGTATAACGTTCATATTTAGGAGACGTTAATTATTATTTTATTTTTATTTTGGCATCATGAGCATATACTCTAATAACTTTTAGATTATTGTTTAGGAGTATTGTTTTTAGAAAATAAACTACTCCTTCCGATTTTGTTAGACGTTTTAGGAGAAATATTTTTTCTCATATTAATAGCATTTTTATTTTTTTAAGACGGTATTAATTACACCTCTTATATTTTTCACGAATAAGATTTTTTTATTAACTGCACAAACTTTTTATCCCAGCAATCAAATTTATTTTTGTTTATTTTTTCAAAGCAATTATTGTTTTTTTTAATATTGGTGAAAAACATTAACTGTCTCTTATTATGAGACAATGGAGTATATACGATTTCATAACTATTATTGCGAATGGTTTCAATGTATTTATTATTATAAAAAATTGGGTTTAAAGGTTATTTTTTAACACAAAGTTTTTGTATTAGATTGAAATATTTTTTTTGACACATTTTAGATATATAAATTGAATTACTAAATATAGTAGGTGGAATTAATATTTAATTTTTTTTTTAAATACTCATGTTTTGTAATAACTAACCATTTCAAATTCCAACAATATCTAAACACCCATTTGGATAACTTAAGACGAAGCTCAACCGATGCAACCGATACCTGTTTGTTAGTAGTATTAAATATGCAACAAGAAATATATGAGCTATAAAGTTTTGACTCGTACTGAAAAATTTAGTTATGCGGCCGGAGAAAAAACAAAAAAAGAACAAGAATGTAAATACAAACACACGCATATCCAAACACACACATATGACAGATTTAACGTGGTTTAAATTGTAGATAAATTTTACATTCAAGGACAACATAAATTTTATATATATAATGTTACATTAAAACTCTATAAAAAATAAACACTTAGTTACTCATCTTTGTTACAAAACACTTTGAGCTTACAAATGAACTATGGATCTCAAAATGTATATTTAAATGTTTATATTCTACCTCAACTATAGTCGAAAGTTCATATATATATATATATATATATATATATCACGTGTTTTTACTCTCATCAATGACTTCATACCCTACTTTCACTATCTATAGAGGAGCACAATACTATCCAGCTCACAATAGCACAATATAGCTCATTGACTCATATGGCTAGACAAACCATCATATAAAGACAAAGTTGACGTTGATATTCGTACGACGGGGGCCTACGACGCCCCCTTGTGACTCAACTTTCTCTATAGGCTTTTAGGTATCTCTATAAGTCCTTCGGAACATCATGCACTGCCCTTTCGATATCATAAATGATCAGTCTGCTTCTTCGGTTTAAGTAATGAAAAACTTATTGCTTTCAACACAGCTTCACCTTATATTCCAGCAAGCGTTTTTACACCTAAGTCTCAGCCTCAGCTCATGCCTACGAGATTCAAACAGTTCATGTCTCCATATATCATCAGTGATCTATCTTCAGCCACATATAGTATTCGATAATAGTTATGTTCTCAAGTTTCTTTAGCGTGCATCTAACAATTAATTTCTCTATCCAAAATTTGTTCAAATTCTCTTTCAAAAAAACTCAAACCAACTAACGCGATATTTGTTTTTGACAAATTCATATCCAACTTATCAGTTTATAGGGTAGTGGTTCTTCTAACTTTCTCTTTCATTAACACATAAAAAATGTTTTTAGCACACACTATATGTAGTTTGTAAAATAGATTATCGTTTCCTCGTATTGGAAACATATTTATACCTTTATACGAGCCAATTTCGGTCATCAAATAAGATCATAAGCGAAACAAAAAATATAGATATTTATAGTGTTCTTCACCATGAAGAAAAAAGTTGTTATTCAAAAAATTTAACATCTATATGTTATATAGCAAGGTATAGTTAACTTTGATATAGTTTTGCATGTGGTGTTAGGATTTTTTTACAGTGCAAGTCTTTTTAAATTCAGGGTGCTTTAAGTGTAAAACCAGTCGTCTTATTTGAATTAATAACACATAGTTTGTAATATAAAGATTAATAAACTACAAACAATATATTATTTAAACAATTAAACTTAAGCTATGTTTGTCTTGCCAAATTATTATATCTCGCATGCAGACTCAAAATTCACTATATCTTGGAAAATTTCTTAGTGATGTTTGCCACATTGCGTACAATTATGACAAATTCAATAACAAAATTCCATGAATCCTTACGAAGTTTATACCAATGTTTGTCAAGTTAATTGGAAAATTGTAAAACTTATTTTGTCGTATCGATGTTGATGTAACAAACTATTTTGCCAATATACTGATGAATTAGGTTTGGCCATTCTCACCATAGATCTATTGGGGTTTTATGGCCCATATGTTGATTATGTGTCATAATAGCAAGATTTACATGAATTACTGACTATAGATGTTTATTTTTATTATTTTCTAACCTAGACCATGAATACATAAATCTAAAACAATGCTTGCAAAATCTGTTGTAATATATGTGTAAAACCTTATATAAATTGTATGCAAAACATGTAAAAAGTATGATACGAATAAATTATAAATAACATATGCGAAACCTTCATAACTGATTTTGTCGTATCGATGACAGATAAAAATAACAAAGTTTCCATTGCAATGGTGAATTATGTTCAACCATTCTAACCACATATCTATTCATTTTGGTAGGACCCATATGTTGGTTTGGTGTTATGGTAGAAAGATTTACGTTAATATTGACTTAGATACTATTTTTTTAATGTTTTCCAACTTAGACTATGAATGCATAAACATATAATATTTCTTCAGAAATTTAAGTATTTATAAATGTGAAACCTTATATAAATTAAATGCAAACCAAGCAACATGTATAATGAGAAATTGAGAATAAATTATATATGCGAAATATGACTTATGTATAACCATTCTAGCAAAATATAATGTATTATAAATGCCAAAAAAATTTAAATTTAGATGTGAAAACTTGTAGTATGTATTGATGTAAAACGATAAATAAATAGTATATGTGAAACCTGCATAACAAAGATATAATTTTTTGATATATTAAAATATTTTTTATGTTTTTATTCATATTATGGATGAGGTCGATGGATCGCGTACCAAACTGGTAAAGTGAATGGCCTTGAAGGGAGAATGAGTTGGTATTTTCGTAGAGCCAGAACAGTTACACAATACCAATCATGACGTGGTCATGAAATTATCACTTGTTCAATTCCAAGACACAAGTGTTACGATACTTGAGTCGGGTACTGGAATAACTTAGTAAATTCTTCCATTCCAACTCGGATATCGTGGTTTTTTTAGTTTTAAAAATATATGACCTTAACAAAATATGGAAAAGTCAGATAATAGTAGAACTTAATTTTACATTTGTGAGACATAGTATATTCTAGTTGTGAAAATATGATTATATATGTGAAACTTAATTTTATGTTGTAAAAGAAGACTTCCATGCAATTATAAGATATTTATATCGGCTTGGGATAGTGAAGTCTCATATATCGGAAACGAGTATGTGACTGTATGGATACAATACCGTTTGGGTATCTTATTGAGCCTTTCGGTAATTTTAGTCCCAATGCTCTTCTTACTGAAGTACTCATGGATATGTAACATAATTAGAGACTAACATATTTCATTTCTAGTTTGGTATAAGACCATCACGTTAAATGATGTGCATATTATTACGAGGGTGAGTGTCTCTAATAATATTATGAATATTCTGGATAATACCCCTAAAAGAGAGGTTTATTTTATCTTCAGATTAGAAATTAGTTAAGAGTAAGTTATGAAGAATTATATGATATTATTAGAAATTACAACGGTGTTTGGGTCAGTTTGAATTATTATTGAATGATGTTTGGAAGTCTTGGATACCATGACAATAACTTGAGCTTATAGATGACAACGTGACCCATGCAACGCAAGCGTACTTGTTGTGGTTGTTCAGATCCACTATATTTTCTGACAAAATAAATTGGTATATATTCTATACTTATGCGCTCTTACTCGAAGACATTGATCTTATGTAGTCTTATGCATGACAAAGCTTCATAATACGATATGAAGACCATGTATGTTTTTTGGGTTAATTTATATTCATGGGCAATCAACTACTTCCTTATTTTCCATCCCATTATACGCTTCAATACTGATTTTATATCCATAAGTAAATTGGAGAAATTAACTAAGCCACGTGGTCGAGTCTGAAATAAATGCACAATATACTTGCAATTTTTTATCATTATATGTGCAATATATATAAATAATTAAGTGTAAAAATATAATATTATACACTTGCAAATTGTCAGAAAAATATAGACTTATTATTTAAAACATTCATGCACGTTGTGTTCCAGTCATATGTAGCCATTTATTACGCTTTTTCTTTTCAAGAAGTAACATAGTACCTTGAAAATATAGTTTGGTCGAAGAATGTGTAGGCATATTATCCAAGACATATAGTTCACTAGTTTGACACGTATAAGGCATTCAGAAACTTGATGTGGCTGACAAGCTTCCATAAACCAAACGGAAGCCAAGGACATCTATGTACGAGTGAATCGATCAAATCTGGCGATCGTGGCACTCATTCATTTTGTAGAAAGAACACATGAGGTTTTTAATATCTAATATTTGCAGTTCGATACATTCGGTATTATGGTGGATGGATACGCGAAATAAGATGGGTGGAAGTTATGAACTCTTAAATCATAGATATTGATTTGTACGTATACAACCACCGTAAAAATTAATTAAAGCGACAATTGAGACCTATGTACCAAATGATTTATAGGACTTGTTGAGGCTTCTATAGAAATTATGATGAAATTTACGCCATTTTCCATTAGCATTGCAAATTTTTGGACAAATATTAGTAGTAATGTATATATTAATTTGTGTAGTTTTTGTTGTTGTTATATTTGATGTTTGCTATTTTTTGTATTATAGCTATATAAGTTATATAATATACATGTATGCACCAATGTTTTTTATTTACTTAGACATTATTATTTCAGAAATATATAATTTTTAGAACAGTTATCTCGATGCGAAACATATAACATATGATTTGTGTAACAGTTATGTCGATGAAAAATACGTATTACTTGTAAATTATCTTCAAAAATCTTTATTTTGCAAGCATTTGGAGAATATGTATATTTGAAATATAATTATAGTTGCTAAATATTGATATAGATCCTTGTGAAATATAACTAAAATGTGAAATGTGTACGTAAAATATGGCAAAATATGGATGTAAATGTCCATTGGGAAATACATGCCTTTAACTTTTTCTGGCTGTCCTTCACTTATTGGTGAATGAAGATTCAACTCTTGTAAATCATCTTATACACATTTAAATTCAATTTCCCGCCAATTATAATATCCCATCGACTATGATATCCCGACAACTATATAATATATACCCACTAAAATACATAATATATCTTTATTCTAAAAATATGATAACAAATGAAACTTCTAATTTATTTGGTATAGATTGTGTTATGCAAGAATATAAACATTTGTCAAAACCACCACCATTGTGAAGAGAACCAGGTTTGACAAAAAAACTGGGTTTTTTTTTATAAATTTGTCTACATAATATACTACATGTACGATTTGATGCATTTATATTGTTCATGTATGATGTTTCTTGCACGAGGTTGTGAAAAAAATCTTCATAAAGTTTAAATATATAGAATAATTTCCAAGTTTTTGGATTTCCGATCTCCACCGTAATGTCATACAAGATGAGTGCAAGTTGTTTCATTTCTGTATTATTGAAAAGTCTCTAATCAGACATTAACAATTAGTTAAGTTATTGACTATTTGAGTTGGCAGAGAGTCATTAATGTTAACAAATAAAGAATAATTGGTTGTTGTCGTAATGTGAGTACATGAAAAAATTTCCAAATATATAAGGCTAATCTTTGACGTTATTTCATTCATACTAGTTTATTATATTTATTCTTTCTTTGCAAATCAATACCTTAAATACCATTTTTCAACCGCATATTTTTCTTAGTTTTTTTGAAAGTGACCACAAATACAAGTTCTTGTGAGTTTACATTTCTGACAAGCCTCGACACCTTTGAATTTCCAATTGCGTTCAATACAAAATAAAAAAAATCAAAAGATGATGCGATAGGAAAGTAATTTAATTTTAGTATTTTAATATATGTCTTGTTGTCTCTGATGTACATTAATTTTGATATATTGATCTTGAGGTATTTGTTACTGTAATTGCAACATTAAAAAAAGATAGATGGACGGAGATACATGAATTAATGATGAAAATGATAACATGTTTGCTTCAATTAGTACTTAGATTGCTTGTGGCTGTGTTATCAATTTTCTAATTACTGTACTCGCGGAATATAAAACTTATCCATTCACGCAAAACGTATTTTTAATTTCACTTTAACATTTAATAAAATTTTAAATATGTTTTTTACATAATGTAAACGTGTTAAAATTTAATAGGAATAAGAAATATCACGATTTTATTTTTTTGAAATATTAATATAGTATGTTGCGAAAGATTAAAAAGGTTGAGTAAAAAAGCATACACACAAACATAAAAAATTACGACTTATGCATCACATGACTTGTACTTGTGAAGAGGATTTAAAAATCACATGCTTGAACACAAATAAAATATGAAAAACTTGGAAACGCATGCGCAAACAAAATATTTGCGTACTGTATGTCAACCTATGTCATGGTAGTTAAATAATTGATATTTTGTGTATCATTTTGCATTATAGTTCTTACAAAACAATAGAAGATCTAAAGGGAAGATATACTGAAATAGAATCAATTGTTAAGTATCGCATATTTGATCTTACCGACTACGATATGGTGTTAGCAAATACAATGCACGGTAAAGAGTTTTGATATTCTATTAATGATTCTTAGTTTGAATTCATTGAGTAAGTGGTATTAGAAAACGAACATGTTCGCCGTGAGACCATAATATATGAATTTGATGACGAAGAAATCATCTGATTTGTTGATCATGCACTTAGTACTAAATTAAAAATAGATTTTGTTTATCTATAAATTAGTACTTTAGTTGTTTGTAATATTAACTGCGGAGTTTTTAGTGTTTGACTTGCGAAAAGTAAACAATTTTCATTCATGAACGTTTGTTTCTCTCCGGTGATAGGTTAATATAAATTTGTTAGTTTTTTATTTTTGAAATGTAAATTATTTATAGTTTTGAAAAATTAATATATTCATTACACGAAAACAATCCAAATGTTACTAAGAAGTTGATGCAACGATTTATAAGTAGAAGTTGTCAATGATATAGAAGTTATTTCACATCAATATAAAATATTATAAAGGTTTGGTGCAAAGTATTACAAAGGTTTGATGCAAAATTGTTCATTTCATAAATTACAATAAGAACCTGACAACGTTCATATGGTTTATGTAAAGATAAAACATTTCAACTCAACGAACAGACTGAATGCCATCTTCAAATGTTTCTGAAAGCTTGCCAGTATCGATGAAGTTTTGCATATTCACATACAAAATATCATAATCAACATATCATTTTTCCATTAAGGGATATTTTTTTAGCTTCGTGTCTTCATCGCTGGTATATGGCCATTTTCTATAAATTACTTGTACTCCAAAGTCAAGTTGCCTAAATAAAATTATTTAATTTTTATTCTTATATTACCATAAAATAAAAAAGCATACATAAGTGTAATGTAAATCTCTACCATGTATTTAATTTTTTTCTTTGTTGCGTTAGTTTTAGTTGACATCATAAGTAAATAGTTGTTGATAATCATGTTATTAAAATCTATATAACTAAAATCAAGTGATACCTTCCACCTTTGTCTTTATACTAGGTGCAAATTGGAATAATAACATATTTTGTTTATAGATCATTTTATTAAAAACTTTCCCCAACCACTTAATCTACATCCATTTTTGGTAAATCAACGTCTGCAATATGAGAAAATATAAGAAATTTAGATGTTAACAAATTTATATCATTAATTTTTAGATAATATTATATTTAACATACCATTGCATGACTCGGTAAGTAGATTCTACTGGGAGGGTTTATGGTCTAATGGTGTTGTAGATAGATATGGATGTATACATTAATAACTAGTATATCATAATAACGTACCAAATTAAATAGATTATTGCAAAAAGTAACGATTCCAAGTGTGAAATTGTAACAATTGTACGTGCGAAACCTAATATAGCAGTATTTACAAAACATCCAAAAAAATAACTATATATATATATATATACACACACACACTGTAAACGAACCAATTATATTAAAATTAAAATATGTTACCTTATAATATAAGTCTTCCTCAATTGATATCTCTAACATGTTTGAGAAAGTGACAAAATATTTTTTGGATTAGACCTTACAAAATCTTCTTTATTGTTACTATATTTCTTCACCATACAAAAGTTTTTGACATCATCTAGGTTGATTAATATTTTTGTTTCATTGTTGATTGCCCAAAAAAATCTATATTTTCTATTTGGTTCTCGAATTCTATAAAATCATATTCCGATGATCATTCTTCTTCATGTTCTTGTGACCATGTCTTGTCATATTTTGGTAGTTCATCTTCTATTTGTCCTTCAAAGATTTAATGTCAAATCTTATATCTTCTGTTTCATTCTCAAATACTGCTAAATCATATTTTGGCCATCATTCTCCTTGATTTTCTTATGTACTTCCAATGTCATATTATTCTGATTTATCTTTCATGTGTCCTTTAAATTCTGACGGATCATATACTTCTCAATCTCATATTTAGTTGTCCATTCTTCACTTCTAAAAGCTACTCTTTTGGAATCCATAAGATCTAGATCTACAAAAACTTGCATCTAACACATAAGTCGTGAAACATATGATTAAAAATATTACGTACTATAATCCAAAATATATGGTGTAAAGTATTTATCATGTAGTTGCATAACACAATTTAAACACACCTATCTCTTCAAAGGTTTTTAAACACATGCCACAACATATTTATTATACCACTTAAATAATTATGCAATAGTATGTGCTACTTATACTGAATATATTCCAACGATTGTGTCTTCCATGAGAAATTGATGTGCATTATAATATTATCACGCACACTTTAAAATCAACTAAGATTTGTTTTTCTTAACATTTATAGTATACTAACCATGATAATTGGTACACAACCAACTGTCTTTTTTAGGGTCATCGTGCAAAAATCTTTAACTGGGCTCATTAGATTATCTCTGATTGCATATGTCCAACAGTAGCCGCTAATTTTTTTAAAATGTCTTTGGCGTAATATATTACAGATACAACAATGGAATAACTAGATGTATTTAAAAGAAATGTTTTATATAGATTTAGAATCAAGAGTACAACTATATCTTCTATAGTTTTTTTACTTATGTTGACACTTATAAGTCTACAACACCTTATAATAAATAATATAAATATTAGTTTAAACATATTTATGTGCAAGATTTTTTTACTTATGAAACCCATATATCAAGAATAACCTATATGTTTATACATTCGAACCATTTTGTGAAATATATGGTTGTGTGTTTGCGAAACATACTAATATTGGCATGCAAATATAATAATGATTGTTACGAAACAAAGAAATGTTCGTTTGCGAAACTTATTTATTTTTTTAATGCAAAACCTTTTTTAACTCAATTTTATTCTTTGTAATCTCGGGATGCATTCCTCTGATTACTTTTGTTATTTTCAAAGTATACGAGAAATAATATTGAATGATTCTACATTATTCTCGTTTGTTTGAACTAAGATTAGAAATTTTTATTTTGAAGCTGCTATTTGTACTACCACCAAATTTGACGTCCAAAATAACCATTACATTATGGGATGTATATGTAAGATCTTATGTGCCAAAATTAAAAGTTTTTTTTGTAGGATCATAATTTTTGCGAGTTATAAATACATCTAACATCATATTGCTTTTCGTATAACTCTAGTTGAAGAGTCATGGATAAGTACGGAAAATATCTTATGTCATCGGTGGTCTCCATGTTAAGTTTCTCATATGTAGTATAATGAATGTGGGCTTAATGAGAAATATATGCACATTCATATAGTTTTATACGCATTACATGTAACTAAATATAATTTATTCGAGTTACATGTATAGTATACTAACCATAAAAATTAGTACACAACCAAACCGTCTTTAAATGGGAAATATTGCATCACTTTTTAATTAATTTAATTAGCTTTTCCCTGATTGTATATGCCCAATCATAGTCGTTGATCAGGAGTACATCTAAATCTTACGCATCCCTTTGATACTGCCAACGCAATTGCATCCTACAAAAATTAAACTGGATGTTTTGATACACTACATTTACGGTATGCAAAACCCATTAAACAATGGCTTGTTAAATCCATACAATTATGGATTACAAAACAAGTATAATTATGACTTACGCAACCCTTACAACTTACATGCTATGTATTTTTACACAACCAAATATTTTTTGGGAAGTTATATTTGTTATTCTAGATTTAATGCCTAAAATAACCATTAAATCATGAGATGTAAGTGTAATAGATGCTCTGCCAAAACTATAAGTTGGTTATCTGAGATCATAACTTTTGATTATTTAGGTTAGTACTTCTGAGTTTGCTTGTGTATCATTAACATGATTATAAACATACCTATGATCAGATGCAAATTCGAGGAGGAGGAATAAAGGTGTGTTTTTTGGAGTGCTTATATGCTCCCTTCTTACCATTGATGTATTTATTATTTTCATTATATGAATAATTTTTAAAATTTTATATTGTATCATAGGTCATTGTTCTTTATATATATTACCGAAATTAGAGTTTTGGAAATATAGACACTCGCGCGAAGTAGTTAACAACTCAAAGACACAAACACAAACAAAAACAAGTTATGATAATGCATGTCTCGTACTTGCGTAACATAGTTGAAAATTGATTGTTGTACTAAAGACTTGAATACATTTAATACAATGAGTATTTTACTTTTAATAACCGTACACATAATTCTACAACCATAAGCTAAGATTTAAAGTTTTTGCATAACAATTCAAATATCATAGACAAACATAAAGTTATGGGTTATACATGACATGTACAGTAGCAAAAACTAAGTTGAAAATCTTGTGCTATAACACAATTATTTATAAAAAAAATAGCAAAATCCAAACAATGATTTGGGCACTGCATGCCATCGTATATAGTTAAATATTTTTATAGAAACCACCGAAAAAATAAAATCCTACAAAAATTACTTAGGTTTTAGACAAAAAAGTTCATAAATTTGATGTATGATGAACCCTTTGTAATTTTTAAAATTAGTAGAAAGTGGAAATAACGCTTGCTTGTGAAGAAATAGATAGAAAAATATATTTGTAAAGATATAGAAAAGAAGAATGAACCTAGAATAACACAAACTATTATGTATTTAAACTAGAGGGTTATTTTAGGAAGTTCATGCATATTGTAATCGTTCACCGTATGTCCTTTTTTACAAAATAATATTACATAATATGCATTTGTTATGAGAATCCATCATGCGAAAGTGAATTATCGCTTTTTCATCGTCCATCCTCGTGACCTCAAAGATATTTTACTTGATGGACTTCATTATGTTCCATAATTTATACCAAAACTTACTTTGATATCAGTGTTCATGAGATTCATGCATTTTTAATTGAAATTTGAACGTTGCTCAGTCCATATCATGCGTCTTAATAACTTCACTTATTAGATAGTTTTTTTTGGACAAACAAACCAATATCTCTTCAATCAAATAATAATTTTTAAAGAGTTTAGAATTGCGTGGTACTCAAATGTTCAATATGGTTTTCATGTATTATATCATGCTCAATCTCGTTATCTAGGGTATAAAATTTTGATCAGTATCGTACCGATATGTGAGGTTGTCCACCAGACTTGGCAGACTTTGGAGACTTGGCAGATGGTTTCATGTTTACTGTGTAAAGATGTATGAACGAACCCTAAAGTGCTAATTCTGAAATAAATTAATATTATTGTATAGTATGCTAAACCATTACTGCGAGGTATATGAGAAATAAATAATGTATAATGTATACGAAATACACAATGTTTATGATATATGAAACCAGTAGTTTTTATTGTATGCAAAATTGTTGTGCCAATTTGTGTTGTTTTATTATATAATATTAAACATGTACCGATTTAAACAAATCAAACATCAAAATTTGCAAAAAGTTACGCAACACTAATTTGGAAAAGATTAGACTTACGAGATGTTAATCAACATATGACCAAGAACCTATGTATAAATTTAATAAGAAAACAAACCTTGTTGATGATAATGAACTAAAAATAGAAAAAACTCGAAGAGCATAAGTGAGAAAAGAGAGACCGTATGATTTTTATGTATTGTTTGCTTGTTCGAGAGAAAGAGGCGGTATGAAAAGACACGATATGTTGGTATCACAAGAAATCATCAGACTTCTAGTTCATATTATATTAACATATTTTTAAAAAATTAAACTTATTTTCTATAAGTTTGCAAAATATTGAATTTAAACTGAAAGTCCTAACATCATAGTGAATATATTAAAATCGTACAATTATACTTGAAATTTATATGTGTGTGGTTTCATATATAACATACAAATAAAGTTTCATACACGTTTATTTCTAAGTCTTTCTTGAATAAAGTTTCACATGTCATGTTAATCAATGTTTCATTTCTAACAACTCTTGGTAACTTTGATAATAACAATAAATAATTTTATTTAGCTTTTTGTTTTTTTCACTATGAAAGACATTGATTTCAAGTGCTAAATATATTTTTGGAATTTGATTTTTTTGTACGTGGTGGTATAGAAAGAAACAATTAGAACAATAGTTTCATAGTGAATATACTTTAATTCCACAATCATTTCACATTTAACATACAAGTCGGGTTTCACACATGACATTTGTTTCTAAACCTCACTTGAATCTGGTTTCTCATGCTAGGTGAATCAAGGTTTTACATAACTTTATGACTACTATGGAATTTCACATATATTTTATCCATTATAAATTATTGTGCAAATATTTAGCAAATTGTGTTTCGTAAATGATAGAAAAAAGGTTTATAAAATGGTTTGTGCTCGCACAATAGAAGTAAAAAGGGTTGAATAATATCAAACTTAAACATTATCCAACTTTTCTTAAATTTTTTATTTGTGGCGAACAATCGATTCTTATTGAAGGTATAAGTTATATGAATATCACAATTGAATGATTCTTCTTGATTATATTTATACCATATGTTATATATAATTGATAAAATTCTACCGCAACACATTTCGACTTATAAATCCGTTGATGGTTGAAAGATAAGTAAAAGATATGAGACCAAATTATAAAATAAATATTGAGTAATCGATAAAAAGACGTACATCAGTGTAATGATCTCCTTTTATGTATGCACGTCTGAGCTTTTATGGTTGTACATCCGGAGGGGATGTCTCTTTGAGTGGTAGATACCAATAACTTTCTAAACATGGATCGAGACAATAAAATATATGTTGAATTATTTTAAGTTCTAAGATAACTTTCTCTCTAACGTAAAATATGAGTTAGAATATTTTAAGTCCGTTTTTTTGGAAAACTCATCTCGTATTTCGACCGAGTAAGTACTCCATAGTATTCCAAGCGTGTGATTTTAGTAATATATTCAAATTTGCTACCATAAACCTCTAAATAAAATTTGTCTTTTTAAATTTATAAGATAACTTTCTCCCTAACACTACTGCATCCATGCTTGTATCCTAACAAACCAACTGACAAACGTTTGAGTCCGTAATATATGTCAGATTGAAATTTTGTCACCTTAGAAATACAAAGATGCATGTAAGATGGTATGAAATTTATGAATAATATTTTTGGAATTTGACAGCCGATAGGCTCTATGCATACCATATTCACAATCGTTGTATGAGATTCTTTAGGAGATGCTAGATATTGAGATACGACTCACTATCATTTTGTTGTATTTGATTTCTTGATTAAGTTAGTGTGGATTTTTCAAACTTAGTTCTAGTGATGCTGCTAACGTTTCCAACCGTTTTAGCAAAATCTGGATTGTTAGCACTACTCACATGAGACGATCCACTATTGTTCGATGTATACGAAATAAGATATATCCATTTGTGTAGAATTGTCCACAAAGGTTCTCCTGCCTCTATCCCGACCCCGAGCCTGACCTAAAACGAGAGTATGAGCTCTTGTTTTAACAACCTAATCAGGCTCACACAAAAGTCTACTTGAAAGACCCAGTATTCGTGTAAATATTTTTAGCCAATATCATATATTACTGGCATGGAGCACATCTAGATTTGCATTTAAAAATGAATAATCAACGGAAACGAATTCTTCTCTCGTTATCTTAACGTGAGGTTTGATGGATAGTATTTTCCCAAAGCTGTCTATCAAATGTAATATAACCCACCGACCCTCTCGTAAAAGTTGGACTAGTTCATGGATATATGGTTGCCCTTGTGTTTTTAGCATCTCTATCATTTTCAAATAATATCTTCAAATCTTGTTCGAAAACCTCTCTACGCAACTCACAAAAACAAGGAATTTGATAATCATGGCCATATGACATGCATTTCCTTAAAATGATCATTTTATAATTGAGTGTTGTATTACAAGCAAACCGTCAAATATTTCCCAACATAGTATAAAATTAAACAAACTCGAGCCAATGAATTTCTTCACGCTAGAGTGCATAACTTCCATAATGAGTTATAATAGTTATTGCAAATAAAAGGTATGTAGGTTTCAGAACTATATTTATAGTACTTATACATTTCAAGTCAAATGTATTAGACCATATTAAGAATCACGTGCTTATTATATTTCACAATAGTAACTATACGTTTCACATCACACGTATTTTAAAACATTTATAATGACTATATGTTTCCCTTATTATGCATTTATCATAACTATATATTTCTCATAAAACGTATTATACCACATTACAAATTACTTACGTATCACAACAATAAATTTACCATGATTTTTTTAAAAAATATGTCACGTTTCGTACCATATAAACGTTGTTTTGCAATTGAACATTTATAAACAACGCCAATGTTATCCGTTGGTTGTCGTGTTTCTGAAATGCATGATATTATTGGTGTATGTATGAATGAAATTAATTATAAAGGTGTTGTCCAATATTAAATCACATAATCGAGCCCTTTGCTCGCTTTTATGAACAATAACTACATTTTTATTATGTTATCGTTCATGTAAAAAATAATGCTAATCCAAATTAAAATCGTTCACGCGTCCATAAACATTTTGAACTATTTATTATATTTGAACAATTTTTTGTGTTGACGAGTACATTCTTGTTGATACGACATTCTCATAACATGTAAGTCGCGGTCGATAAATTCTTATCAACACTATTTTATCAAAACCAATTCATGATCGGTTAGTATAACACAAGGCAACTCACAAACGTTTCCAAACCCCATTGGTAGCTATCTTACTTCTCTTTAGTCATGAATAAGATTTTGACACAAAATATTATATTTTCAGAGTTAATCCCTATTCTTTTGAACATCGATGATAATAGAGGATTCCCCAAGTAAGTGCAAGAACGAGCAAAATGACCGCAAACTTGGATTAGGACAAACAATAAAGAAAAAGGATGAGCTCCACAGCGTTGACGAGCTCGAAGGCAGATCGACCGTTACTTAGATCGAGCTTGAAGGTATTAAGAGAAGAGTTGATCGACCAGATTAAAGATAAGATGAACATATGATCAAGATTGAGCGCGAGCTCAAAGAAGATATACCGACCATAGGATCGGTAAGCTCGACCTCAACAAGCCTGAACAGATCTGATTGCACTCAAGGGATGGCTTAGTTTGATTTGAAGCGCATATCAGACAAGGCTTTCTTTATTAATTATGTAATGCATGTTTTGACTATTAAGTCAAAATGTATTAAATACTTACTCAAAGATTAAAGGGATAGTGTCGTTAATGAGTTAGTGGAGCATTTAATGTGAACGTTTGTAACCGCCCACTAACTCGCAGCATTATAAATTAGAAGAACATATCCATGAATAAGATCGATTCTTTTTTGCCTTATCTCATTCTTGACTAAAATCTTAGTGACTTAATCGTGGCAAAACATGTTATTCCCATAACAAATTTGGCGTCGTCTGTGGGAAATCTTAACCAATCACCATGGTAGTCACAAGGTCAGGAATCGAGAGAGACAACCAGTAAACTAGCGAAGCAACAACACACCGAGAGGAGCTATGAATTCACCAGGCGGGCGACGCTTCCTGCATTCCGGTCCTGTAGCTCCTCAAGAAGGTAATCCCGTGGCACCCCAAGGGTGGATGGTGACAGAGGAACTACTAATTCAGCCCATGATCGTTTCCCGGGCAGAAGTGTATCTCCACCAGCCGGCGGATGCAGTGGGGGCTCGCAGAACTATGGAACCCAGCCCAGCAAATGACTCGGTGGTCCTCCAACTAGATGCAAGGGAACAAGCCATTGATGCCATAATGGCAGGAATGAATGAAGATATTCATGCTCTCACCGCTAAGATCAAGGGAACGAGCACGGCAAATCAACCGTCCGGTCCAAAGGCGAGTAAAGTTAACAGAACAGATCGATCGTCCAAATGAGATGACAAACAGGAAAGTGAAGGCGAGAGCAGGGATAAAAATCGTAGCATGGGTCCGCAGGACGAGGCAAAGCAGACGTGAACCAAGCGGGCTCGGGAAAATGAAAATCTCCGTTACACTCAGGTCCGCCTGAGGCTATCAGCCTACATACTGAAGGAATCACCATTATCTGAGAAGATTCTCGAAGCTCAGCTCCCAAGGAAGTTCGACCCATTAAGGATAGAAGCGTATGATGGAACGAGAAATCTAGAGAGACATTTGGAGCAATTTAAAAACATGATGATGGCCTTCAACCCCGATGATCGGATGTTATGTCGCGCACTGTCCATGAACCTCAAAGGTAACACCATGGATTGGTTCAGCAGCTTACCGAAATGATCCATCTATAACTTTACAGGACTGTAGAAAACGTTCAGGGAAAGGTTTGTTGGAAATAAAGAGCTTAAGCGCGAGCGGAATTCAATTATGGACCTTTATCAGCGACGAGGTGAGTCCCTTAAAAGTTATGTTAGAATATTTTTTCATGCTATGAATGCTTTACCAGATTTGGCCGAAAATATGGCGGTGGCCTCCCTGAGACGGAGGTTCGATCGAAAGGGGGATTTGTATGTAGATCTCATCAAGTTCCCAACCGAGAACATGGGGGCCTTGCTCGCCATGGCAGATACCTTTATTAATGTCGACGATGCTTTAAGGGGAGGGTCACCCAAACGGCACATATCAGATTTCAAAGAAGGTGCAACAAAACGTAAAATGATTGAGGAGCAGCCAATGAGGGATTATAACAGGCAACCCCTGCAGCTTTAGCAGCCAAATAGGCACTTTACCCTATTGACCGAGGCTATCTCGGTGATTTATGATCGAACAAAGGGATGCAAGAAGTACCAAACTCCGTACATGATAATCACACCAGAATTTAAACGATATAATCGGTATTACTGCGCATATCATCATGATCATAGACATTCCACGGATGAGTGCTGGCAATTAAGAGAAGAGATTCAACACTCGATAGACAGTGGCGAGCTGATACAGTATATCAAATGATCTGACCCGGATCGCCATGAGGAAGTTTGTTCTCAAAACAATGAGAAATTGGCTAATGGAGAAGAGCCAAAAGCGAACATGCAACAATGAATTCTTACCATATCAGGGGGGAGCTTGGCCGCAGGTCAAAGGTCTGCTCAAAGCAAGCGAGCCAAAAATGAGTTTGACGTATACGAAATAGATGCAAACTCTTATCAAAACTACAAGGACCCAGTAACTGACCTCACATTCAACGAAGACAATATCAGTGGTGTCAGTCTACCACATGAAGACGCTTTAACTATTCACCTAGATATTGAAAGGGTAATGGTAACTCGAGTGTTGGTTGATAGAGGAAGCTCGACAAATATTATTTTTAAAAGCAGCTTTGATCGTATGCAGAACGTGTCCCCATACCGGCCTACTCAGCGGACGTTGGTGGGCTACGAAAGAAAAACCTCACAATGTGTTGGGGAGGTGGAGATGTCTGGTAAAGGTTGGTTACGGAGCTACAAAGAAGGAACTAAAAACAATGTTCATAATTTCTGACGCACCAAGCCCTTACCATGCAATTATTGGAAGACCATGGCTACATAGGATGGAGGTGACACCGTGTACATTTTAACAGTGCATCAAATATCCGGTAGGCAGCTTACTAGGAACAATACAAGGCAGCCATAGAACTGCACGAACATGTTATGCAATCGCGTCAGACCCATCCAAACCTCTCCAATAGAAATTAAATGGCGAGGGGGATGTTACGTCAGGAACACTAAATCTCACCTCGCCAGACCTAGTGGACGATCCACAAGAAAATGAGGATTCAACTACTGCAGATATAACAACCGTGGACATGTTTATAGCTGACATTAGAGTGCTTCAGTTGGGTAAGGAGTTGTCTCAGGACTCAAAGGTACGTTTTATAGCTTTGTTAGCCAAAAATTTAAATGTCTTTGCTTGGGAGACAGCTGATGTCTCGGGAGTAAACCCTTCGATCATAAGCCATGGTATTGATTCCTTCATTCATGGTCATATGCCACTGAACGTAGTTGTGTATTTGTAATGTAGACAAAAAGCATTGAATATGTGAAGGATCATATGCCAGACAACCTTTTTTGGTTATTGTATACATTACACATGTTAAAGGCATTTCGAGGATCATTAATCTTTAGACCATGTAATATGAATTTCTAGAATTTATCTATACTGTCAATTTGTTGTGGATCTAATTCTTGAAAGTAAAAGGGAGAATGATTTTAGAGAAATAAAATAATAGTGAAAAATGATCACAATGAAAGAGAGAGTTTCCCTTGTATGCAAAACCTCAGTCTTTATTTATAGGCGTTCTGACTTAGTTATAACAAAATTAGTTACATACATGGTTAATTACATTTTAGCCCCTCATATTTACAAGCAGTCTAAAATGTGTCCTATATCTTTACCGTTGATCATATAAGACTTTAATTCATTACATTTAACCCCTCAACATTCTATATCTCTATCATTAGCCTCCCTAGTTCTTATAAAAGATAATAAATGAGAACTAGTTATAACATAAGAAATCATAACAAACAAGAAAGACTCATTGCCAAGTTCAATCTGCTTCGAATGTAAATCACTTCAAAACTACTTAACTTCATGTTTACCCTCTTCAGATATATATGCGTGTATTAACTTCGAATTTAGATTAAGTCAATCTCCTCGAATAAATTTGTATGTAGAAGTATGAGTTGGCTTCTTCATAACGGTTATAAACGTTTAGTATAACGTGGTACGTGTGCATTGAGTCATTATTCTTTATTCCTTAGAACTGGCCCTGAGTCTAACAATTAACAGACGTCACACTATCCCTTTTACACAAAAACGTTTCACCTCTTCAACTTCTTTGACACCATTCTCTCTTTCCTAACTTCTTCTATAAATAGCCTTTCACCCTTTGACTCACACAAACTTTCTAGAGAGAGAAAATTACCTTCGCCTGAGGAAATCCCTTGATACCCTTCTCTGAGTAACCTATTCCTTGACTACCTTTACAGGAAAACTTATAATTTCCATCCAATCTTCAAGTTAGTATATGAAAAAACGCTCAAAAACAAAAAAAAACCTAGAAAAACAATTCTCCAAATCCTGAGAAACCAGTTTTTGGTACTTACGATTAATTATGTATTAGTGAAAGGGCTGAGGAGTACAGAGCTACAGGATTGATAAGCAACGCTCCTCGATTTTCCATTGAAACATACATTACGCTAATTTTGATCCAAATCAGAGCTCCCTAGTGTTCCTAAGTCCAACTACCCCATAATCTCAACAACCTTTATCAATAAATTCTTCGCAATCAACACCTCGAACTTCCTCTCCATCTCCTACTGGTTTAATACCTGCATCTCCTCAAAAAAATCGTAAAGTCACTCGAGGATTATCTATTTTAAGAAAATCAAAAGAAACTCATCTCATATCACTACGCAAAGAAACTTCTCAGGTCCAGCCAAAAGCTCACCTTCCCCAAAGTCATCCTACCAAAAATAAATTTTTATAGCTATGGAAGATTTCGAGACTGTCAACACTTCATAAAATGCTGCAAACAACCCTTCATTATCTTTTCCTCCTCTGAGGGAATTATTGAGACTATCATATAGTCACAACAAAATCCCTCAAATAATGAACAAGAGAACCCAACCTCAACTTCAATTCCATGTCGACTTATAGATGAAGCTTATGGCGAAGAAGTTGATTAAGAAGCAACTCAATCAAAAGTCAAGGCTTATACAGAAGATGATGCCTAAAAAAATGTTGAAGCTGATAGTGATAAGAATGCCTCGAAAACAAGAGCACCGGGGAAAACGGAAAGAAAAAGAATGCTCCAATTAAGCTTCCCGAGGATGTTGTTGCTTCAGTGAGTGTAAACCTAAAGCCACTTTGTCCCGAATATATCATGGTGCTAAAAACATGCCTTGCATCTACTATAATGAGGTTCAAGTTGGTCTTCTGAAAAAATAACGGGGAATGGCAGATAACATTACACTTTAAGTGCCAAAAAGGGCGAAACTCCACTTGATTGTGGAAAATATGAATTGGTGGTCTACCCTGATATCATCAACTAGGGTTTTTCGGTTCCCATTAGATCCGATGATAGTGGAGTGCTTCAAACTCATGGACTTTTTCACTACATAAGAAACACCCAATCAATGGTTCACACTTCTATCAGTGATCATGACTTCCAGACTAACTTAAATTATTCTGTACATCAGAGATTTCATCTCCCTAACCAAACTTTCGAAGAGACCGGTATTTCCCTTCTACTATCTAACCCTTATTATGATCTTAACATCATCGATGACTTGCTCGAAGCTGACAAATTTTAGAAGCAAAAATTTTTCTTCATATTTGGAGCTTGGGAGAATGAGAATGAGATATTCGAGGAGAACCGTTCAAGACTCAACCTCGTTTGGAGGAGTAACAATAAGTTCTATTTTATTTTCATTTTTGCTTTCGCTGTATACCTTATGCTTAATTTCCCATTTATATTTATACCGTGTTTAGGAATTTCGAAGAGATATAAGGGTCGCAAGAAGGATATGAAGGATATTTTTGTGAAGCTAGCTACATGGGCAGAAAAAGAATGGGGCAATGAGTATCATTCGGCTTTTCTGCCCATCAACTTTATCAACAACCACTTGTGTGGGATTAACCTGAGTGTTGGCCTCCCCGAAAACATGATGGAGCCACCAAATCAAAATTTAGTGGTGAAGATACTGATATCACATGATGGTAAGGTGACTATTCTAGTGAGAAACAGATCCGATAGCCATTTTCCCGTAAAAAATAAAGGGAAAAAAAAACTAATACTTCTGATGCTAGCCCTTCAGAAAATCCGAGCCCTCAGAAGGAAAAAGAAACAAAAAAAGGATTTGAAGTTAGTCTACCCATAATCGAGGAGGGAGTCGAAGATGAACCTTCTTCAAAAAAGAAGAAAACTTCTAACCCAAGATAAAAACAAAGTTATAAAAACTTCATCATCAAAAGAAGTAGAAAAAACCCATAAATTAATCGCTTTAGATATTCCTCCAACCGAAGTTGAGGAAACTACAACAGAAAATCTTCGAGGAGGGGTTGAAGTAAAAGATAATCAAGGAGAAATGACGACAGAATATTACCAAGGAGATGACCAATTCTTTCCCGATGAGCCTACTAGTGAAGAAGAGCTTCAAGCTCTCTACAAAGATATGGATCCAAAGGTTCAAGAAATCCATGAACAATATCAACAAATTTTCCATCAAAGCCACTGCTCCTCTCTTGCATGAAATCCTGTCTTCTTCATATACTCACTTGACTTCCTCATCTGCTATCATGCCTTACAACAAGGAAAGGTTCATCTCTGTCCATGAGACATCCGAAGAGGTACTACTTGCTCTGCAACCTTTTGCCAAACTCAAAGCAGCAACCAAAGCATTATGCACATATGTAAATTCTTCTCGAAGCCAATTACAACCTATGGCTTAGGAGATGGTCCGACATAAAAATGATGTTGCTCCACCGAAAAGACTAAGAGAGAGTTTTGAAAAACATATCGAGAAGCAATTTTGTGTATTCCAAATTGACAGGTCGTAATTTATTCATGAAGCCATCTAACTTAAACGTCGTCTTTGCTCCATGCATGGTCAACAACTGGAGGAGCTCAAGACTTCTCATGAAGCTAAGATAGAAGAACCAGCATGCAAAATAGTTATCTGAGGAGATAAAAAAATATTATACTATTCGGGAATCTTTAATAAATAATGAAAAGAGAAAAAGAATATGATAAGTGATATGGCTTATCTCAAAATTGCCCTTAGGAAAGAGAAGAAAATTGTTGTAGAGGCCGTCAAAACTAAATGTGGGAAATACACATTGGCTGCTATCAAGAATGCCAAGGAGCAGCAGTCAATCACTTTGCTTCATTAAATTCACGCAACATTCCACAATGTAAATTTGTCTAGCTTTTAGGAATTAATCCCCATAGACAATCGACCCTGTGAAACATTTGATCATGTCCCCACTGACTCCTCCGAAGAAACTGAAACTGATCAAAGAGATTCTTCAGAAGAGAATTTTGAAGACAAATAACTGTTGTTTTTCCCTTTGTTGTTTTGTGTTCCAAATCACTCGATGTTTTGTGATAACTTGTTTTTTTAATAAATGCTTAATTGTTTAGCATTTAAAATATCTTTTTGTAAGGTCATGTTATCTTTTATGAATTAGTACTTTTCCTTTTCCTATATTCATTTTCCCTATCACAAAAACTTATAATTTTAACAACAAATTCGTTTTTAACTTGAATAATAATAATGCCTTAAAAATGCGTTTAATGAATGTAGCACCTAAAATAGCAATTGGTGTGTTTTAAGAATGTAACACCTCGAGTAACAATTGGTGTGTTTAAAGAATGTTAACACCTCAAATATATATATATATATATATATAGTGCATTTAGAGAATGTAACACCTCAAATATGGTTGTTTTCTCGAAAAGTGTTGATGATAAACGTATAACACTTCAGAATAATTAATCTTGGTTAACAACTTCAAAGAATTATCAGTCTTTGACTCGTTACCAAAATTATTTGAATACTTATGTTTAAAACAACCATTTGCAAAAACCAATTTCTATTAATATCTTCAAATATTTACATGACACCTCATTAAAACCTCCCTGGACCAACAAGGTAGGAAAGAGTATGTCAATTATTCAAAAAAGATTCAAAACAGAACATTATCCCCAATAAATTAAGGTGTTCTATATTCGAAGGATGTTGAAGCATCCTACCTTGGTCATCACAAAGGCGATATCTACCCGACTTTAACCTCTCCATAACCATATAAGAACCCTCCCAATTTGGGCCAGTTTCTGAGGCGTTCATTCTTTGTATGAAGGAATAATTTTCTCAAGACTTTATCACCTACTTTGAAATCTATCATTCTCACCTTCGAATTGTAACGGCTCTTCGCCAACATTTGATAATGATTCATATTCAAATGAGCTCTAATTCTTTTTTCTTCGATGAAATCCAGCTCTATTCTCTTTGCCACTCCATTAACCTCTTCAGAATATTGAAGTACCCTATAAGAAGGTAGAGTAAATTCTGAAGGACTAATAACATCCATACCATAAACCAATGCAAAAGAGGTTTCTTGAGTAGCCTATCTAGGAGTTTACGATAAACCCACAACACCTCTTGTAAATAATTAGGCCATTTTCCTACATCACCTGTTAAATTCTTCTTCAAACCTTCTAGAATATACCATATTGGTCACTTCTACTTCGCAATTTGCTTGTGGATGAAAATGCGTAGAAAAACATTGTGTTATTCTCCTCGAAGCACAAAAAGAAGTCATTTTCCTATTGTTAAATTGAGGCCCATTATTTGTGGTGATTTTTTGAGGAACTCCAAAACAGAAACTGATGTAGCGAAAACTGCGGACAGACTGGTTTCTTGCCAGATATTGGAATTAAGTCAAACATGTACTCAAATCGAAGATTTCGACGAGTCCGCCAGATTTCAAAACTATGACTTGTCACAAAGCTTGATACCCAAATTCGACATGAGAAGCCTTCATAAACTAGTTTTAATATTTTAGTATTAATTTTATTTATTTATTTTAAAATATTTATATAATTTTCCTTATTTGAAATTAGGGTTTTTGGTAGTGCCACATAAAGAACTTTATACCCTATTTTGCCGTCAGACTTTGATTAATAAAAATTGAGATTTTTCTCTCAGTCTCTCAGTCTCTTTTACTCTCTAACCTAGGGTTAGGGTTTCATATCTACTGTTTTTATTCTTCTAATCTTCCGCTATGCTATCAACAACAAATATTGTTCACAATGAACTTAATAACATCATTTTCCTTTGTTCCAGACAATGCTTCAGCCTCTGCCCACTTCGAAAAATAATCCACTGCTACAATGATCATCTGACGCCCTCCAGAAGCCATATGCAATGGTCCTACCAAGTTTATTTCTCATCTGTCAAAAGGAACAGCTTCTGAAATAAATGTAAGTGATACTGCTGGTTTGTGAATAAAATGGGCAAAGCGCTAACAAGTATCACAGCCTCGAACTAGAACTTTAGCATCATTAACAATTGAAGGCCAATAATACTTTGCCAACGAAACCCAACGTGTCAAAGACTTGAAACCAAAATGTGTTAATCCCTCACCATCATACAATTAAGATAAAATATCTTGAGACTCTTGTTTTACCAAACAACATAACAATGGTCTACTCTAAAAATTTCTTGTATAACGCTCCATCCAACACAACCTAGCCATGAGCTTTATATCTTAATTTTTTAGCTAACTGTGGATCTTGAGGCAACACTCCCCTTAACAAAAAAATTAAGAATATCAGACCTCCAATCACCTTGAATTGTATATGTAGTGACAAATATTTCCTCATCATATTTACGTTGCTCTGAACGTGTTAAAATGGAAGGAATCTCCTGTAAAAATATCCAAAAATATTATTTTGTATAACTAATTATTCCTAAATATTCAGCAACTATGTTATCCCATCGATTAATATGTTTTATAGTTACTTTATCAAACAGGAGAGCCAAATTTTGAAGCTCACACATATACAAAATTAAATGATCTTTCTTACACTTAGAAACACATGTCATATGATTTGCTATTAATTGTGAATCTGTTTCTAATCGAACTGTTGTTTCTCGACAAATAGTAGCAAGTCTCAAACCAACCAACGCAACCTCATATTCAGCTTCATTATTCAATGCACGAAGCCCAAATCGAATGGCTTGATATATATCCTCCGCAGAAGAAACAACCAACTGCACTCATGCACTGTACACCAATATACAAGAGCCACCATATGTTTGAATTATCCATACTGAAGTTTTGGGCAAGGTCTATTTATCTGTCTCCTCATCAGATTGGGTTGAATAGAATTCAACAAGAAATCAGCTAAATCCTGAGCCTTGATAGTCGTTCGAGGAGCAACAGTGATATTAAAAACTCCTAACTTCACTGAACATTTGGTCATCTTTCCATAAATGTTTGGGCGTTGTAACATATTCTTTCCAGGAAAAGAAGTTCGAACCACAATAGTTTGAGCTTGAAAATAAGGGCGCATTTTTCTAGCAGCCACCACTAAATCTAGAGCCAATTTTCAAGTCTCAAATACGTTTTATCTATTGCTAAAAAACTTTTACTAACACAGTAAACTGGCTTCAAAATTCCCTTATCTTTACTTACTAAAATAGCACTCGCTAGTAAAGTCAGAAATTGATATGTATAAGAACAATTGCTTTGCAGTTCGAGGCTTGGACAATATCTCTGGTGATAAAAAAAGTTTCTTAATCCTTGAGAATGCTATTTCACCATCTGATGTCCATACAAACTTCTTTGGCCTTCGTAACACTTGGAAAAAAGGAAAACACTTGTCAGAAAACCTCGAAATAAATTGATTAAGGGCACATCCTTAATAGTTTGAGGTGATGTCATTGAGACTAAAACCTTCAACTATTTTGGATCAGCCTCTATCTCTTTTCACTAATAATGTATCCCAAAAATTTCCCCCCTCGAACTCCAAAAGTACATTTCTCAGGATTTAGCTTTAATCTCTAAATCCTCAAAGTGTCTATCATAAGCTAGAATTTTGACCAATATATCATAAATGTATACTTCCATATTTCTCCAAATATGAGAAGCAAAAGATTTATTCACCAACCTTTGATATGTTGCTCCATCATTCTTCAATTCACAAGGCATAACCCTATAACAATGTAAGCCTCGATCAGTGATAAATGTGGTACTCTCTTGGTATTTTGAGTCCAACTGAATCTGATTATACCCTGCAAAAGCATCCATAAAGGACAAAATTTTATTTCCTAAAGTAGAAGCAACCAGCTGATCTATTCGAGGAACATGAAATGGATATTTAGGACATGTTCGATTTAAATCTGTGAAGTCAACACACATCCTCCATTTTCCATTATTTTTTTTAACCAACACTGGGTTTGCTATCTATAAAGGATATTGTGCCTCTCTAATATGTCCGACCTTTGATAAACGATCCACTTTTACAACAATAAGATCTGATTTTCAACAGAAAAAAGCAATTTTTTTAATAATTGGCTTGATCCTCGAATTTATAGCCAAGCATGACATATCACATCAGATGGAACCCCCATTACATCCTTTGATTTCCAAGCAACAACGTCCAAATTAGCAAACAAAAATTATAACAATTGTTGACGCAAAGTTGGTGACAAAAATATCCTTATTCGAAGAACCTTTTCATTGGGAAAAAATACTCTTTAACGCATTCACTTACTGTTAGAGAACCCATGGTTTTCCTTTGTTCATCAGTTCTGTCTTCTTCTTCTTCTTCCGAGGTCAATCCACCTGATTATTATTCAACCATTCGATCTTCACTATTAGGTCCTCGATACGAAGAGTTGTTGCATAACATTATCTGCCTACTTTTTGATCACTTTGGACCACCTCAATACGGTCTCTTATGATATACTTCAAACACTAATGAACGATGGACTCATCTTCATACATTATCGAAAGCCAAGATCTCCCAAAAATAGCATTATAGTTGGTAGGACAATCCACCACCATGAATAAAACTTGAACTTTTTTTTAAAAGAGCGCTTTCCCAAACACACTTCATCCTCGAATTCTCCAATTACCTGAGATGTCACACCTGTAAACCCAATTAAAGTACAGTCTGATTGAAAAATTCGAGGGGGATTATGCATCCTATCATATGTTGGTTCGAACAGGACATTCACAAAGCTTCATGTATCTATCAAAACGTGTTGTATTTCAACACCAGCTACTTCTGCTCCAATAACCACTGCGTTTCATGAGGACCTACAGTGCCTCTCAAATCATCTTCATCGAAAAAAAATAAAAGAAGCATCTTCCTTACAATACAAGTGAGTAGACATCCCTCATTCTATTTGAGTAGCTAAACTTACCACATGGCTTTTCCTGGAGCTATTGGTGTTACTAGTCATAGAATCTCCCACAAAAATTGCCAAGGACTCAAAATACTCACATAAGTTTTTAACTCGTCCTTGTTCTACCGGTTCATCCACAACCATCAAAATTAACCGATCCGGATCTGTGTCCAAATATTCTGAAGTTGCGTCAAACTCATAAAACTTAGAGTCTAGAATCCTTAGAATAACTTCTTTTGAATTCAGATTTGCTGCTTGCAAAGTCGATGCACTTTGTGCTTTTGATCCACTGCTTTGCCCTTTAACAAAAGTAGCTAATTTACCATTTTATATTAAAATCTGCACTTTCTTTTTCAAAGCTATACAATCTGCAGTATCATGTCTTATATCATTATGATACTTACTGCCTGTTGTTGCACTTTTCTCTTGGTCTATTATCAGAGCTGGTTTTTTAAAGCTCACATATCCTTTAGTTTTTTCATAAATCGCAACAACATTCTCAGTTAAACTAACATAATATTTTGGCCTTATCCACTGATTTGGCCTCAGTCTTCGAAATGGATACCATGTAGCATGAGTTGGGTACCCTCCTTCTCGAGGAGGAAAACTGTTGTTATTCCTTGAACGTGATGGTTGAGTCAAATTCGAAGAATATTCCTGATTAATTTACACATGCCCTGAATTATTTTGATTAGGTCCAACCATTCCTTGAACTCTAGTTTATTCCATCATTTTATTTTGATCCTCGACTTGACCCATCAATGCCCCAATAGTCAAAGCTCTCCTCTCTATTGTTTCATTTGCTAAATCACCTAGTAATAAACCCTGTCTAAATGCAGACACGGTTACCAACTCCTCACAATTATCTAATCCTGCTTTTGTTAACACAAAACATAGTCCTTCAATTTCTCTCCCACAACCTGCTTACATTGTATACTGGTGTCACCATTTGCTCGCATTTCTTTACTACCCACAAATTATCTTCGAAACGATGTATAGATTCTTTAAAGTTGGAAATGGATCCTATCAGAATCCTGTTGTACCATTTCAAAATTGTACCCATAAATGTATGAGAAAAGGCTCTGCATACCAGCCTATCATCATCTTCGAAGTTCATCATATAATTCTTGAATTGTTCGTTGTGATCATCGGGATCTTGCATCCCATCAATTTTTTTGACCTTAGAAATATCGAACCACTTTAGAAGGGTAATATACCTTATCTCAATTCTTAAAGGAGAATTTCTCAAGTCAACTCGTTGCACATACTGCTCGTCTCCTATTGTTCCCATGTCAGCATACAAATTTCCATCATCCAATCCCGTGTATTAATTCAATGTATTTATTTCACACCATTTTGTTTCCCTCAAACAACGAGGCACGTTGTCTCTTCTTGATCTATATTGTTTACGTGATTTTCGAGGCACACCTTTTTCTTCTTTAGAAGATCCTCGATACCTCTTTTGTTTAGATGTCGAACTATCAAACTCATCATCATTGGGTGTAACTACACATGCTTGTCTTTTTTATCTTTTCATGATGATTTGATTCAAAATGTGTTTTTTCTAGCTCACTTCGAATATGACAAGCTGTACAACATTGATCAGATTGATTTTTCAGATCGTACTTCTCCTATACTTGTTGCACTTCAGATTTCAACCTACATGATTGGATATTTTCTCTCTTTAAACATATTTCTCATTTAGAATTGTAATATTATCCAACAACTGATTCATTCGAGCTTCAATATCTGAATGAGTCTGCTGAATTGGACTTTGATTATCTTTCTTACTTTCTCATTTCCGCAAATCAGATCTTAGTGTCTTGATTGCCTTTTGAACCAAAAGATCATTTTCTCATAGTTCCATTTTCGATCAAGAATAATAATAACAAATCAAGAATTCAATTATCTCTGGTTTTAGATTTTGAAATCAAGGTATCAATTAATTGAAATCTCTCACTGTGGTCGTCAAGTTGTCGTGGATCTAATTCTTGAATGTAAAAGAGAGAAAGATTTTATAGAGAGAAAGCAATAGTGAAAATGGATCACACTTAAATAAACTTTTCCCTTGTATTCAAAGCCTCAACCTTTATTTATAGGTGTTTTGACTTAGTAATAACTAAATTAGTTACATAAATTGATTAATTGTACTTTAACCCCTTATTTTTATAAAGAGTCTAAAATTTGTCTTATATATTTACGATTGATCATATAAGACTTTAACTCATTACATTTAAACTCTCACCATTATATATCTTTATCAGCCAGTAGTTACTAATTTTTAATTAGATCAAACCATAGTAGAAGATATAAAATTGAAATTAGATGACGATTGAAGAATTAAACCCCATTGTCGATTGACGACGAACGTATTGGTCAAAGAAACGTTGCATTAAATGGCTGGAAATCAAGTTCAAGTACCCAATTTCTATTGTCCATAGTACACATGTAGATGAACATGAAGTTGAAATCTTGAATTAACAAAATATAACATATAACATCAATTCATCATGCATCAAAATATAGTACAACCAACTGAGTTTTAAGAGATAAAATAGAGTGAATATTTTCAATATTAAAAATCGAAATCAGTGTACTGTCTACTACCTTGTTTAAATTCAAGATATTCAGCAAAGATCAAATTGTCCATACTAAGTTCATAGACATTCACACGAAAATGTTAGAAAATACCAAGTCTTGGGAGAATAGCTAAAGTGACAAAGGGAGGCAAAACTATAGATTCATGTAAGATAAGTGAAGGGAATAAGGGAGAAGATGAGAAAATAGAAAGTCAGGAAAGTCAAGTGTTTTGTTAAATAAACTACATAGTCAGAATTAAAACTTGTAACTTGCAACTTGCATATCCTTACCCCATAAATTAAACATAGGGAAAGTACATGTGTATATTGCATGAAAAATGGGAGAATATGTATTTCTTCATGTTAGGGGAGTATTTGAGCTTTTCAATGAGTAGATGTAGAAGTGGTTAATAGATAACTGACCGTTTAACTTCAAGTATATCGCCTGGTTTTAGACTTGCGATATGCTGGCTCATTTTCCTGTCAGGATAGATCTGCAATTTTTCTGAAAGTGTGTATAACTGTAATTTACATAGGAATAATACAATTAGGATGCATGAAATTTTTCTGAAAGTTTGTATAGATGTAATTTACATAGGAATCATACAATTAGGATGGAAATTTTCACAATACTGCTCTAGGATATAATTCGTTTAAAGCCATGTGAAATTGTTAGCATTCCCATAAGTTGATTAATAAATCAAAGTGCATGCTTGAGTCTGAATCAGATATAGGATTATATCTACAAAATAAAATCATGCAATTTCAACAAATAACTAACAGTATTAAGACTAACACAACATTAAATTCGGATAAAAAATTCACATAAGCAAATAAGAAACTGAATCCCAAAGTCATAAGTAGATGGTACTCCACTAACAAAATATCAAATTTCTAATCTTGAGCTCAGCATACTCACTTAAACAATCAACAATCAAGTACACATAAAGAATAAACCAGAAGTAAGAGAACTTTAGACGGTCGTATGACATATTTTGTTTTTTCTTCAACATCTTGTCTTATTGGAGCCCTGTAGTAATAAACAAACACAAAAATTCAAACTATAAGTACAAGACTCCTCTAAATTCCAGTCAAAATTGCCATGAAATTCCTATATAAAAAGCTTCTTCAGAAACTTTACGATATATGAGGAAAATTACATATTTTCAGCGACCTAAAACATAATATACCCGGTAATGATACAACAAACACATCGAAGTCGAATGTTGTCGTATGATCAAATGAAAACCTCTTATTAGATACGTACAAGTAGAATAAAATAAAATCCCATAGTATATATACCATTTTTCACGTAAAAGGTGGCACGTGACAAAGAGGAAGATTGTCACAACATCGTACAGATCTTGAGAACAGAAATGCATGAAAATAGATAGAGAGATCGAAATCGGAAACCCTAATTGATAGAGAAAAAAAGTTAGAGACAGGAGAGAAATAAAAAGTTGGTTTCGAAGTTGAGAATGATATTCAATTTATGTTTCTGTAGTAAGTTTGGGTTATAACAAATTGAGCTGATTTTAATTAGGTATAAAAATTTGATAAAAACAACTAGCAAACGTGACACTTTTTAATTTTGGTAAAATATTTGGGGGAAAAAGAGACAGTAACTTAAATTGGCCTAAATTATTGAATTTATAATTTTTTTAAAATAATACCATTGCAACTCTGTTCTCACTAAAAAAGTTGTTCAACGAAATAGTATGTTGGTTGCAATTTCGTTCTAAAAACTGGTCCGCTTTTCATTAAATGGATCCAAACATATTGTGCTGTAAATACAATTCTATTTAAAACAGATTGACAACTAGAAAAGCAGAATCGTTGTAACAAACATTTTATCTAGTAGTGTGATTAACAATCAAATCAGTTATCATTGAATCAAAAAATTCAAATTTATTGTGAAGTATACATATAAGGTTAGTGTTTATGTTAGGTTTAATTTATGATTGGTACCAGAGACTTTGAGGGAGGTAGACATAAAGAAAGTTGTTTGATAATATTTTGTAGGGAGTTAAAATATAAGGATATGATGCGCAGCTTGAGGAGAAAATAAGTAAATAATGGTTTATATAAATTCTAGAAAGTTTCATTGTCTTTTATTTTATCGAAACTAAAGAAAGGTAATGAATTTTTACATCCACTCTTTTTAGTTGCCTAAAAGATAAGTTTTTTGGTTTTACATTTATACTACCACATTTAGCATGATTATACATGATGTTTGTATCAAGTTAAACGGGTTGTTTCTTATTTGTGGTACCTATTAAAAGCCCACAATATGATAACCAGTATGTTTGTGAAGCACATGCTGAAAGTAGCTCTCACATGAATAAAGAAGAAACCGATCCTAAAAAACTCGTCGTGCGTGGACCCCAACTACCCTTTATTTGAGAGTACAATTAGTATTTTTTGGGTTTTACTCGAGATACACCTGGTGTATTGTGGAAGAACATAAGTATATATTGAAATCAGAAGATATCCACATATGTTGAAATTATTCATCTCTGACAACCACTACTTTCAATATTTTTTGTAATGTAGTAAATGCCAAACTATATGTTGGATTGATGTAACTTTTGACATGTAGTCTGAGCCTTTAGACGATGATGACAAGTATGACTTCAAAGAGCCGACTAAAATTAAGAATTTAGTGAAAAAATACTCTATGTTCGTATCATTCTTCATCTATATTTACGTATGGACTTAAGTTGTTTTGGCAAAAGAAAAATTGTTGTAAACTGACAGATAGCTAACTTTAAAATGCATACAAGGCGAGGTCGGGTTTATGAGCGTTCCTTTTTTCTTAAAAGATTATGCGTATATTTATTTTAATTCCCAATAAAATATAGATTTCTCTTTTAGAATTCAAATGTTCAAATCTTAGTTTTCTAGGTCATATACCCAATACACTCGATTGATGAGATTGTCATCCAAAACCTGTAAACTTGCAAAGAAAAGAAGTTTGTTGACATTAGAAAAGAAGATTTAGAGTTTGATCAACAATAATAGTATATATCCCCTTGATATACTTATCTCTTTGTTATAGCTTGCAACTCATAAGTTTTTATTATGGAATAATATATTTTTGAATTATGAAAATGGCTAAAATTGTTGTGCAAAGGTTCCATGGTATCAGTAGTTTTTTTTGGATTTTTATTAAATTTACCAATGGTATTGCAAAAGGTGTTCAACGGATTCGTAACCGAATTAATTTATTAACAACGACATTCAAGTCATGTACCTAAATATAGGTTTGATTTTTTTATAACGAATTTACAATAGATTTTGCAACGACACAATCCATTTTCATTCAACTAACATTTGTAACTTATTCAAATTGCAACTGCTTTCTGGTTGCAATCACCTTTTGTTAGTTACTGTGTGAATACAACTGATGGTTTCTATTTGTAAAATACATATTGCAACGCAATAGTGACGAATTCACTAACTTGTTGCAAAAAATGATTTATGTAGTAGTTATAAAAAAAATAACCTAAAAAATATTGATCATTGTTCGAATCTACTCCGTCAACCCAAACAAAATCCAACTACATCATTCATTATATTTGTGGAAACCAAAAGGAGTGTATAATAACTTTCTTTCAAAAACATATAAAGATTATTTCTAACCACAATCGGAAAATGATGACGTGTCGTTCACTATGTTAGGACTATAAACTCCTTGCAGTTCTGTCATTATCACACTTTTTTTTAAAATAGCATCACCGTCACATAAAACCTTCATGCGGTTGTCGTAGTGCAAACCATACTAACCGACGTGCAATATCTTATTGTTGCCACTGTAGTGCAAAATACATTTATGTCGATGAAATGCAATATCTTATATTCTTAGTCATTCAAACTTCATATGTCAATCGAGTGTACGTTGTTAACACCTCCAAAGCGGAATTTATCACCAAACGCAAACAACTAGTTCACGATATCAATCAAACTTATGTGTGGCCATCGATAGATTTATTGTCGTTGTCGGAGAACCCATGCGTGCATTATCATTTGTGGTAATCACATATCGGTTACAATTCAACCAATTTTATGATAAACACCATTTAAAAGAAGTCAATGATGTTTCATTCGTTTCAATCGTAAGTTACCGACCAAATGTCGACCACTCGTTATGCCATAAAATTAAAGAGCATTGCCAACATGAGAAACCTATCTAAGAAAAGAGCGCACATATACAATTTGAAAAAAGGTTGATAAAAAACCACGAACACTTTAATCCCATACATTATTGGGTTCACTCATGAAGTCGATCTCTTGTAGGCCAACTTCAAAACCATGTTTCACCGAATCAAGCCCAACACCAGAGTATGAAAAAGAAAATGGTATGATCCCACAGTGTAATCAAACCATCCACTCCGGGTTGGAGCATGATTCATCGACCAGACATGCCCCAAGATAACAAAAAACTGAGGTAAGAGCATCACGATTCGAGGTATCGTTTGGCAACATCATCGCTGGAACTAGGTAACATCACGAACTTTTATGAAATAATTTGATATATTTAAAATTGACAAATATGATGGAGAAAGAGATCCCGAGAATGATATTAAGTAGTTCTTATACACGATTCTTAGGTTTGACGATGACAGTAGGGGTGTTATGTCAACATTCTCCATAATTTTCTAAGGTATCGTTTTGACATTGTTTCATTATTTACCGTCAGGCTTAATTCATACTTTTTAAACATTTTGGGCTGCATTCTATGATCGATTTATCAGAAGTAAGATAATTTGTGAAGACAGATATTATATTTTCTATTTCAAGGAAGAGCTAAATAAAAGCATGAGTTTTTAGACTTAGAGGGTTTGAAATGTAAAATATTTCCTCAAAAACTACCATGATTCCATGGCATGCGTCATAATCCATCAAGAAATTATACTCGATGTTTTTATCGATGCTATCATGAAGTGCAAGAATCTTAACTTTATAGAGATCCTAGTGCAAGTGTAGCGATAAATTCAGGTTTAAGAGAGGATGCATGCAATGATGTTAGTAAGATCGAATAGATCTGTCATATCCATCGTCCTACTTATAATCCGAGAACGGCCATGTGGCTCGTATCTAATTAGGTATACATATTATAGATACTTATCAGCGATGCTATTTTTTTAAAACATGAATTCTAGAACGATGGTCGGTGATCCGTCAAAGGTCAGGGGTCTCATAACCGTAGGGTACAAATACCCAGTAAACTGAGCTCACCAATAACGTAGTCACGATTAATGAACGAGCCCGAGACTTATTTCGGTTCCAAAACCCAAAGAAGATGTAGGGTCCGAATGAGTCCCAAAATTAAAAAAAACATATGTAAGTATCAAAATGATAACAATCATCATACACAAGACTATTAAGCGTTAAATAATGAAATTCAGTATCTCGTTGACCATGGATAACTCAGGATTTTTTCAAAGTTTGAGCCCTTACTCACGTTAAACGCATTCTAGTATAAGCACCTTGAGTTGAGCCCCATACAGCAGTGCTAGAGGTTGCAACGCCCTTGGCATGTCAAACTATGATTTTATTTTAAGAAAACCTCAGATCCTTGGATCCCAATCCAAATAAGCAGATTGTGGATACTATCACTAGAGAAGACATTCTCGCAGATATCACAAATACTTCTCAGAATAATCATATCTCTGACCTTGGTGTTCATCATATGAATGAGACTTTAGTCCATCTTTATAGCCTTATCGTGTTCCAATCTCATATACTGACATTTTTATCCATAATATTGATATATTTGTGTGTTTTACACAAGACATCTTGAGAATCCCAACTTTGAAATCCTTCAATAAGTTATCAATCAACAGTAGATGTTGGCCAAGCAAACAAAATAGAATACCATACTCTCATGAGAAATTTGAGGTAATCATTTCCAAGGTCAATCAATTAATAAAAATAGGTTATATTAGGGAAGCATTGTACACTGTCTAGACTGCAGATCTAGTTTTTGTAAAAATAACGCCAAATGAAAGATCTGTATGAATTTTATTGACCTCAATAAAATATGGTTGAATGATTAATTCCAGGTCTTGAGAATTGATTAGTAGGTGGATGTCACCTCGAAAAAAAATATTGTCTTTCACGTATTCCTACTCAGGCTACAATCAAATTGTCATGCACTTTCACTATGGCGTCCATACAATCTTCATGACCGAGAGAGGTTTCTAATACTATAAGGTATTATTTTTCGATCTAAAGATATAGTTACAACATACTAGTAGCCGATAAATAAACACTTTTTGGACAGATCTGATGGAACGTTCAGGTATACATCAGTGATATGTTAGTCACCACCCAAGAATAGGCAAACCACCTTCCCTACCTTAAATAGACCTTCGATAACCTCAAAGTAATAAATCTAAAACTAAATCGAAAGAAATATACATTCAGAGTCTGCTCCAGTAAATTCTTAGGGTACTTCATCAGTAAAAATATGATTGACGCAGACCCAACTCATGTAGTGAACGTAGCAACGATGAAGTTGGTGTGGATTATTTTAGTCTGAGGGTAATCTGGTCAGGTGTTTTGTGGTGTTTCAAAGGTATTTAATGTTTAAGTAGTTTGTAGTGAGAGATTTTAGCTGCCTGGTTGTATTAAATGTTCATTACCCTCATTAATGAAAGTGGTTAGGTATTTATACCCTTAATTATGGGCCACATGGGCTTTCGGGTCATACTTATGAAACCAGGTCGAGTTCAAAAACTCATTAGTTTATTAAGCAGATTAGCAGTTAGCTTAGTCAAAAGGTGATTAGCTTTTAATACATTAGTCCAGTTCGGATGGTTTAGTGGGTGGTTTTTTTCCGAATTGCCCCTGTCCGGTTTCCACAGTGACTGGTGAAAATATCCGGACTCATTAGTGGCCCCTCTTTTAGGTTTGTTCGAAGACCTTTGGCAGGACCTAAAACATTGCCTTTGAGCACTTGTGACATTGTCCAGAGGGATTTCGAATTGAGTAAAAGACTTATCCGGACTAAAAAATTCTTCAGAAGCTTAAAGGTTTTGCCATGGATCGTGAGACACGTGCCCCCTTCTGATTCGCCTCACCAGCCGTTTTTCTCCTAGAACGGCGTTCCCACTCATTTCAAAAAGTAACCTCTTCAATTAATGCTGGTGACTTCAGCGCTGTTTTAATCATTACTCCCATCTTTTCGTATTCTCCTAGGTTTCTGGGTATCTTTTTGTCTCTTTATTATAAATTACCTTATTTTTCACTGTTTTACCATCTTCATCACTCTTTCACTCCTTTTCTTCAAAGCTTTCATCTCTCTTTTCAAAAACCTTATTGGTGTAAGTTTATGTTTACAGCAAGAAACGCACTTGTAAAAGGTGGGTGGCTTAATCTTTCGGAGTTAGAGAAAGCACAGAGAGTCGAACGAGAAAGGCGCATTGCTACATGCCTTCCAGTTTCTCCCATCGACATACCTAAAACACCAAGCTCAGAGCCTGATCGAGGTTCGTCTTCTGCCAGAAGCTCCAACCCTAGAAGGTTATTTCAACCTAGTCTTTCACCAATCATTTCTGGCTCATCGGTTCAAGAGTCACAGCCTATCATCGAACGAGAGCAAGCAGTTACAAGTACCAGGAGACCCTCACCATTCATAGCCATGGGATTAGATACTGATATCTCTCCAGAAAAACTAACGCTTCGACGAAGAGGCCGTTTAGTAAAGGGCCAGGCTGTCGCTCCATAGTCCAAATCTCCAAAATTAGGCCCCCCTAAGTCTGGGCCAAAGAAAAAACTACAGGGTCAGAGGCACCCATCAGAGTTCCCAAGGATAAGTTATCTGATTCGGAGGCTACCGGAACAAGCCTTCGAAAAGAACCCTCCGAATCTGAGCCCCAACTGGACACTAGACCACAAAGAGAAACTGAAGCTCAGCCATCCGGACAGCGTACAGATTCGACCACCGGCGCTCTCCCACCAAAGACAACTGACAATCCTTCCAGGGTGATGGAAGAGGTGATGAAGGACAGTGTTGAAGAAGCCCCTTTTGAGACCGACGTCTCCGGGCAGACAAGTGAGACTGCCATTGTTAAGAAAAACAAGGGTAAAGAGAAGCTGTATTTAAAACACCCAGACCTGCTGGAGTGCCTTGAAGGAAGAGTGGGACCTTGCTTCCACAAAGTGAGTGTAAAGTATCTGCTAGCCATGCAGAACATTAATTATGCTTTCATTCACACTCCTGAGCTAGGCCGGATCCAGACGAAATGGGGGATCCCAGAATCGGTTAAAGTAAGGATACTAGTTGATCCAGAGACGCCAATGGACTACAAGCTAAGTGAAATAGTTTTCTACATAGAGTTGTTCAATTGGGGGCTTAGATTTCCCGTGGACCCAGAGATCGTCAGATATTTCCATCTGATAAAGCTCTGTCCAAGCCAATTGAGCCCCAACGATTGGTTCACCCTCATGTCTTGTATCATGGCTTCCAGGCTCTCCGGAATCCCGCTTCCGATGGAGCAATTTGCTGCTGTTGCCAGCCTCTGCAAAAATCATGTTATCCCCTTCTACCATTACAACATGGGTGACAACTTTAAAGTGGTAGACGACTTGCTTGAATCGGAGAAGAACTGGAAGACTCAATTCTTGTTCATCAGCGGTGATTGGGAAAATGGGAGGAAGATTAAAGCTGATGTCAACCCAAGCATGCTTACGAGTAGATGGAAAAGCACAGGTAAATATTTCATCACGTCCATCTACCTTTCCTTATAACAAGTTTATTTGTTTACATGCTCTTTTTTTTGGGTAGTGCTGCCAAAAGAGTTTACTGACTACTTGGAGGCAGGGCAGACCACTTGTGCCAAGCTGAATGCTTGGGCTGCTCACAAATGGGGAAATCGCTTCCACAATTGCTTTACTGGTGGCAACCTAGTGAGATCCCACCTTTGGAATACAACCGGCCGGAGAGACTTGTCTTGCGAGGAATTAACCACACCGCCTCCTTCGGGTGTTATTCTATAGAGGACAGATGCAAAAGATGGGAAGCTGGCCTTGTTGGGTAGGGCTAAAGCCCCAAGTAAAATGAAGGGCAAGAAAGGAAAGCAATTGTGTTGAGGTAGCTGAGGTCAACCAAGGTGGTGTTGAGGAGACAGTCCCAGCAAGTCAAGAGGTTCAAGACCAAGGAGGAATTGATACGGCTTTGCTTCAAGTGGTGGAAAATGAAAGTACCAAAGAAGCAGTTGGACTTCCAAAACCCCCAAAGGCTCCTAAAAAAGACCGTAAACGGGGAGCTGATGGTGATGATAGGGAGACCAAGAAAAAGAAAACCTCCAAGGGGGATGAGGTAGCTCTCCGGCCTCCAGAGTCTCTTCCTCCGGTCGACCCAACAGACCCAACACAAGCAGAGCAATTCCCCAGTTACTTTCATACCGGAGAGGGTGCCGGAGGGGATATTAACATTGATGGTGTTGACATTTGTGGCCTTCAAGGGATTGGCCTTTACTTTGAATACCTTGAGAAGGACGACTTCGCTGGCCGTTACCTCTCCCCAAGCTCTTCGAACATTGCCACTTTTAATGGCAAATCTTTTTCTGTTTCAGGATATAAGGACATGGTGACTCACTCCTTGTTGAGAAATATTCAACCGGTGCTCAACTTGGAGAGACAAGTGAGAAATCAATCAGCCCTCATCAATACACTTAACTCAGATAAAGAGAGCTTGTCTTACAACCTCCTTACTGCCAACCCGAATGCTGAAGCACTAAAGAGAGAGATTAAGGAGTTGAAGAAGGGGAAAGAAGATTTGGCCCTCAAGTTAGCCACTTTGGAGGGGGTTAGCAAGGAACTTCAATACAAGTGTTCTGGCTTGGAGAAGGACCTCTCTGCTTCAAAAGATGAGGCAAAGGTCAAAGATAATGTCATCCAGACCCTAACCAATGACAAAATTTAACTCGAAAATGATGTGTCTAGGGTCAACCAGGAAAAGAATGATTTGATAAGGGATCAGGAGAAAACAATCCAGGCAAAGATCGATGCATACACCAACCAGGTGATAGATTCTCAAGAGGAGAGATATGCAGAAGTCAAGTCGGACATGGTCCTGCTCTTTCATCAAAAATTTCCAAAGAGGACACTTGGAGACTTATGGCAATTTGTGGAGTATGAAGATCTTCCTCACCATACTATGGTCGATGGTGATAAGCACAGTTATTCCAGTGGTTGGGATGATACTACTGATGAAGATGAAAGGACCGGAGAGAGTCCAGATGAGGAAACCAATGTACCCAAGAAGAAACCAAGTGAGGCTGGGCCATCTAAGGAAGCTCAGCCTTAAAGTATCAACTATCTTTTAATTTTTGTGTTTGAACTAAAGTCCTTGGATGGCCAAGGAATTTTTGTAATTGTGTCCGGCCCTTGTCCAGATAAACCTTTCCTTTAAAACTTCAAAATCCTTGGATGTCCAAGGTATTTTACATACTTTAATATCATTCCTTCGTATTAGTCGGGAAGTTTTATCTTACACAACTCTTACACTGTTTTATAGTTTTCCAATTTTGATGGCTAACGTTTAAACAACCCTTAGTTATTTTACAAGTATTTTAAAGTGAGAGTGTTTAAATTCTCCGATGACAAATGTTTAAGTAGTCATCACTCTATCAATTCAATCCGGTCTGCCATTGATATACTTTAAAAAAATTCAAAGAAGCTATCAACTGAAACACTCTGAATTTTTCAAGAAGGCGTCGAATTTCATTAAAAAGCTCGGACACCTCATTAAAACCTCCCCGCGCCACCAGGGTAGGAAGGATTATGCCCCCTAATATTTACATGAACTTTAAACAAGTAAATATTTACATAGTTTTCATTCTAAATACAACCGGAAGTGTTCAAAGTTCCAAAGGTGATTCAAAATTCTTCCATCTTTATCTTGAAGCCTGTATGTCCCAGGCTTTAGCTTTTCAGTGACCACATAGGGTCCTTCCCAAGTTGGAGCTAGCTTTTCGAACTGCTTCTCCTTAGTATGCAGGAAGACTTTCCTCAACACTTTATCTCATAGTTGAAAATCCTTCCTTTTCACTTTGGAAGCAAACATGCTTCTCATCAATCCCTGATAGTGTGCGGCTCTGAGGTGAGCCTTAACTCTTTTTTCTTCTATCAAGTCAAGTTGGCTTCTGATTTCCACTTCGTTATCCTGTTTAGAGAAATTGTGGACTCGGAATGAAGGGTGAGTGGCCTCAATGGAGCTATTGCATCCATACCATATACCAAGGCAAATGGAGATTCTTGCGTTACAGCCCCGAGAGTAGTCCGGTAGGCCTATAATACTTCTTGTAGATAACTTGGCCACTTTCCAGCAACCCCCTCTAGATTCTTCTTAAGACTGGACAGGATGGTCCTGTTAGCTACTTCAACTTTCTCATTTGCCTGTGGATGGAATGGAGAAGAGGAACAGTGTTGAATGTCTCAAGAGATATAGAAATTCTCCACATCTTTATTATCGAATTGTGGCCCGTTGTCTGTAGTTATCTTTTGGGGAATCTCAAATCTGCAGTAAATATTAGACAGGATAAATTTTATAATAGATTTCGAAGTAGTTCCTGCCAATGGTGTTGCTTCTACCTATTTTTAGAAGTAATCGATAGCAACAATGATAGTTTTGCACCCGCCCAAATCCAGCCCCCAACGAGCAAAAGGTATTGGCTCAGAAATTGACTCTAAAGGGACAGCTGGGATATGAATTTCATTACTATATTTTTGGCATGGATCACACTTCTTGACCAATTCCTTGGCATCTTGCATTATGGAGGGCCAGTAATACCCAGCTAGCAAGACTCTTTAGGTTAGAGCCCTGAATCCACAGTGTGCTGATCCCTCTCCAACGTGCAATTCAGAGAGCACTATTTGGGACTCTTCGATCCCCAAACATCGTAAGAGCGGTCTACTAAAAGAATTTTTTTTATAAAGAACGTCTCTTAGGATGACAAAGCCACGAGCCTTATACTTTATTTTCCTTGCCACTGTTTTTTCCAGAGGCAAGGTGCCATGTGAGAGATATTGGAAAAGAGGAAATCTCCAATCTTGAGGTTGATTTACTGGTATATTTAAAATTTCTTCTTCCTTGTTCTGACTGAGATGAATAGATGGGCACTCTTACACATGAATCCATGGGTAGGACTCAGAGTAGGCTATGATTGCCAAGGAGTCTGCCAACGTATTTTCTGTTCGGGGAATGTGCTCATAGGTGATGTTTTTGAAATTAAGTGCCACTTCTTTAAGAACAAATAAATATTTAACGAGCTGCTCCTTTTTTGCCTCGGATTGACCTTGTGCATGATGGATAAGAAGCTGAGAATCGCTCATTAACCTAACTCTTTTGGCTCCACAAATTAGAGCTAATTTTAAGCCAGCTATAACAGCAATTACTAAGGCTAGTGCTAACTTTTCAAGTTTTAAATATCTTTTTTTCTGCATCAATCAAGCTTTTGCTGATATAGTACATTAGACGAGGATAATTATCTACCTCCCTTACTAGCACTGCACTTAGGGCACAATCAGAAATAGCTAAGTGTATGTAGAGTGTCTCTCCATCAACAGGTTTAAACAAGGTTTTAGGGGAGGATAAGTGCTTTTAATTTCATTAAAATCTTGGTCACACTGTGGAGTCCAATTAAATTCTTTTGCACCTTTTAAAGTTTGAAAAAATGGGGCACACCTATCCGAGGACCTTGAGATAAAACAGTTTAGAGCAGCTAACCTCCCTGTCAATCTTTGCACTTCTTTAATATTCCGGGGAGGTTCCATCTGCAATAAAGCACTAAGCTGGTCTGGATCAGGCTGTATCCCTTTCTCAATTATCACATACCCTAAAAATTTCCCGGACTTTACTCTGAAGACAAACTTTTCTGGATTGAGCTTTAAATTCACCCTCATCAAGTTGGTAAAAGTTTCTTGGAGATCTGTTAAGTGTAGCTCTTCTTCCACACTCTTTACCATTATGTCATCGATGTAGAATTCTATGTTTCTTCCGATCTGATCAGCAAAAGCCTTGGTCACCAACCTCTGATAAGTAGCCCCAGCATTTTTTAACCCAAATGGCATCACCTTATAACAATGGAGGCCCCTATCAGTAAAAAATGTAGTGTGTTCTTGATCCTTTGGATCTACTTGAATCTTATTATACCCTTAGAAAGCATCCATAAAGGATAATATCTTGTTCCCAGATGTGGAGTCCACCAATTGATCAATTCGGGGGACCAGATACAGGTCTTTTGGGCAAGCTCTATTGAGATCTGTGAAATCGATGCACATACGCCACTTTCCATTCTTCTTCTTTACTAAGACCGGATTGGTCGTCCATAAAGGGTATTGAGATTCCTTTATGTGCCCCATCTTAGTAAGCCGGTCAACCTCTTGAACTATGACATCAGCTTTTGTACGGCGTATTTTAAACATTGGTGGACTGTTGAAGCCACAGCATGCATCCTGGAGAGCCAAGATCTCCCCAAAATGGCTTTGTAACATGTGGGATAATCCACCACAATAAAGAGTATTATGACCATCTTCTTAAAAGGGCCTTTGTCCAACAAAACCTCCTCTTCAAACTCCCCGATTACATCAGCTGAGCTTCCAGTGAAACCCACTATTGTCCTGTTCGAACGCTGAATCAGTGCTAGATTCTTCATTTGTTTATAAGAGGTTAAAAAGAGGATATTGGCCAAACTGCCGGTGTCCACCAAAATTCGTCTAATGTCATTGCCCCCATTGGATGCTCCTATCACAGCAGCATCTTCATGGGGACCAGCTATGTCCCTCAAGTCATCTTCATCAAAAACAATGAAGGGAAATGGAATTTGAGAATGGTAGGAAGTCATGCCTCCTTCCAGTTGGGTAGCTAAAGTGTGAACATGCCTCTTTCTCGAAGAAGCAGCTGGTGCAGTCATGATGTCTCCATTAAATATTGTAAGTGACTCAAAAAAGCTGATGAGTCCGGACACCGTCTTGCAGTGTTCTATGATAACGCCCACCTTATTTCGGGTTGGATCAAGATCCAAATATTCTAATTCTACGTTAAACCTTTCAATTATCACCACAGCCCCATCCAGAGCCGATGTCTCTACATTGTTTGGGCCAATCCGATGAGCATTATCAGGCCTATTTCCACTTCTTCTTTTAACATAAGCCCACAACTTCCCTATCTCAATCAAATTCTGCACTTCTTGTTTCAACGCGATGCAATCTTCAGTGGTATGGCCAGTATCATGATGATACTGACAGAAACAATTATTACGATTTTCTCTAGGATATTATAATGCATCCGGCTTTCTGAAATGTACTTCGTCTTTTGTTTTATCATAAATGGTGGCTACATTTTCTTTCAACTCAGCAAACCACTCCGTTTGGACCTAAGGTCCTCGCTTATTTCTAGATTGTTGGCTCTGAGCTGGTGCAGCTGGGTGAGATTGAGCCTTGGCCCTATTATGATTCTGTCCGGCTTCCTTTATTAATGAGGGTAATTAGAATTTATTACTAGTAGACAGCTTAATTATCTCTTTACTTACCACTCTAAATATTAAATTCCACAAATCATCCAAAACACTTTAAGAGATTACCTTCAGACAGAAATAAACCACAATAATACCCATGATTTAATAACCTTGAAACAAGAGGTGCAAAATCTCAAGAAAATGGTAAATTAGGGGCCTATGTTAAGGGGGAGCAAGCCAGATAATGCACCATCCATCGTTAATACACCCCGAACTACTCCTGCGGTAGCTCCTGGAACGTCTACACAAGAGGATGATATGATGGTTATTAAAATATTTGATGTGGATTCTGAGTACCTTGTCCGGATCCAAGTCGGAATCAAGTAAGGGTGATAGTGGATAAGGCTCCAGCTGTTTCCGACCTGGTTAAATATTTTGAGTCCTTAACCATATTTGGAGGAATTTCCATGATTGCACCTTCAAATTGTTCAAAAAAAGGCATGTCAATAGTTTAACTACTCAGTTAGATGGGAAAATGTTCACACATTTATATCAAACTCCAACTCTTTTCATAGTTTTTGATGAGGAAGACTTAAGGGATATTGTTGGACCTCATGAAGACGATGTGGTAATAGGGGCTTCAATAGAAAGAAATGATGTACGCCGAATCCTGATTGATACGTGCAGTTTGGCAAACATATTATTGTTGAATACCTATAAGCAGATGAAAAATCCATCAGTTATTCAACGGAGTTCGGTAGACGTCATCAGATAATTTGAGGATGAGGTATTACTGGGCAGCAGACCTTTCAAGAAACCAGTAAATATGTTGTTTTTTGTTGTTGATTACCCAACATCTTATAATGCTATATTTAAGAGATCTTGGCTCTCCAGAATGCATGTTGTAGCCTCTACTTTTCATCAGTGCTTAAAATATGTTGGAGGGAGGACAAGTGGATGTTGTCCGAAGTAGTCAAAAGATAGCTAGAGAATACTATGTAACAGCTCTTGCCTCAAAAAAATTGGATGAGGTTAAAGTTAACAAAGAATAGCAATTATTGGAGCCTTCCACCGATGATAATGAAACTGATGATCCAAGAGAGGCTCCTAGTGTTATAATACCTATAGAAGAAATTGAAATCCATTCTCAGGCCAATGTCAAGAACGTTAAAATTGGTACTAAGTTGCCACCAAGTTTGAAATAAAGGCTATTATCTTTCTTATCGGATACCTTATATGTATTTTCATGGTGCAATGATGATGTAACTGAAGTGTCTACTGAAGTGATTTCTCATAATTTATCAGTATAAACCGATGTTGGACCAGTTGTACAAAGAAGAAGGTCATTCTCTAAATACAAAGTAGATGTATTTGTGCAAGAAGTTGATTGGTTGACCAAAATGGTCCACATCAAAGAATCTCAGTACCCATTATGGACTGCCAACCCCGTTTTGGCAAAGAAAAATAATGGCAAGTGGTGTATGTGTATTGACTTCAATGATCTTAATAAAGTATGTCCCAAAGATCCTTATCTTGTTCCTCGGATAGATCAGTGTATAGAGGGTATTTTCAGGGTATAATCAAATACAAGTAGATCTGAATAATCAAGACCACATAACTTTTATTACAGATGAAGGACTTCAGTGTTACAAACTAATGCCATTTGGATTGAAAAATGTTGGGGAAACTTATCAAATGTTAGTAAATAAAGCATTTGCTAGTCAAATTGGCAGGAATATAGAGGTATATATAGATGACATGATGGTAAAGAGCCTCGAGGAATATGCGCACATATCCGATCTTCAAGAAACATTTTCTAACTTAGAGGCTGTCAATTTAAAATTAAAGCATGAGAAATGCGTTTTTGGGGTCCGACCTGAGAAGTTCTTGGGTTATGTCATAAGAGAAAAAGGGATTCAGCCTGATCCAGTTCAGCTAAATTCTCTATTAGCTATATACTCTCCTTAGAGCAGTAAATAAGTTCAAAGATTAATCGGATGCTTGGCTGCGTTAAACAGGTTTATTTCAAGATCATCAGACAAGTGTGCTCAATTTTGAAGTTAGAAACGTTGGCCTTGGCATTGGTAATAACAGCTAGAAAAATGAGACCATACTTCCAAGCTCATTCAATTATCGTCCGGACATCTTTTCCTTTGAAGAATGTTCTCCAAAAGGTTGATATATCAAGAAGGATGACAAAATAGTCAGTTGAGTTAGGTGATTATGATATTGACTTTGCGCTCCGAACTGCAGTTAAGGCTCGATCAGTGGCTGACTTCTTAGTAGAATTTCATGTTGAGAAGCCCCTTGGGCGGAAACAATAAAACCAGTCTACAAAAGAATAGGTCGTCCGAACTGATGGTGGGTCTAGTACCATGGGTTGTGGCACCGTAATTTGTTTAACTTCTCCTTATGGTAATACTATGTATCAAGCTATATGTTTTGGTTTCAAGGCCTCCAACAATGAATCTGAATATGAAGCAGTTATAGTCGGTCTCAGACTAGCCCTTATATGTAGGGCAAAAAGAGTCTGATTGATGAGTGACTCCCAACAACTTATTCACCATGCTCAGGGGCAGTCTGAGGCAAAGAAGGAACAATTGATAAACTATTTGCTCATATTGAGAGAAGTTGTTGCAAATTTTAAAATATCCAATATGAATATATCTCTAGATCGGAGAACACTGTGGCTGACACTTTAGCAACTATAGCCTATTCTGAATCTTACCCATGGATTCTGATGCTAGAGCGTCAATCAATAGATTCAAGACAAGAAAAAGGTAAAGATAATGAGGAAAGTATGAGTATATTTGTCATTCAACACAAATACTGGAGGTATGATATTTTTCAATTTATTTTTTATGGAACTTTACCTCCGCATAAAGTCATGGCTAAGAAAATTAAATATAAGGCTCATGGTTTCCTGGTATTAAGAGAAATTCTTTATAAGAAAATATTTAGCAGACCCCTCTTATATTGTTTAGGATTTGAAGAATCCCAAAATGTTTTATCCGGACTACACGATGGAGAAGGATCTACACATTGTAGTTATAAGGCCTTAACCAGAAGAGTCTTGTTAGTAAGGTACTATTGGCCAACAATAATGGCATATGCCAAAGATATGGTCAAGAGGTGTGATCATTGCCAGAGATGTGGAAATGAAATCCATGTGCCTCTTCTCATGGCATCCGGTGGGGGGTTGGATTTGGTTGACCTCTTCTCATGGCATCCGGTGGATATCGAACGATAATAATGGCAGTTGACTATTTCTCTAAATAGATAGAAGCAACTCCCTTAGTTGGAACCAGTTCTAAGACGGTTATAAAATTCTTTATATCCAACATATGTTGCAGATTTGGAGTTCCTCAGAAGATCACTACAAATAATGGGCCACAATTTGATAATAAAGACATGGAGATATTTTGTGCTTCTAAAGAGATTCAACACTGTTTTTCTTCTCCATTCCACCCTCAAGCTAATGAGCAAGTTGAAGTTTCTAATCAAACGATCTTGACTGGATTGAAAAAGAATCTGGAATGAGCTTAAGGAATGTGGTCAAGTTATTTGCAAAAAGTACTGTGGGCTTACCGAACTACTCCCCTGATTGCTACACAAGAATTCATTTTTGCCCTCGTTTATGGGATGGACGCAATCACACCCATAGAAGCTACTTTACCATCTTTCAGGATCCAAAACTATTCCGAACAAGCAAATTATATGACATTTAGGAATCAATTAGATTTCATTGAAAAGAGAAGAGTCAAAACACATTTAAGAACATCACACTATTAGAGTTTAATGAGAAGCAGATTTGCATCCAAGGTTAAAAGGAGAGATTTTCAATTAGGAGACAACGTATTGAGAAAAGTATTTTTGGATACTAAAGAAAAGTAGTTCGGAAAGTTGGCTCCGAACTAGGAAGATCCCTACGTGGTATGTGAAAAATTCAAGCCAATGGCATATAAACTTCAAGACAAAAAGAAGAAAGTATTGAAGCACCCATGGAACGTTAAACATATCAGGTTATATTTAGAATAGAACTCTCTTACAAAAATTTACATTCTCATATCTCAGTGTAAATATTCAGGGGGCATACTATTTCCTATCCTGGTGGCGCGAGGAGGTTTCAATGAGGTGTCCAGGTTTATTCAATAATATCTTATGCCTTCTTCAAAATTCTTGTGAATAGTATAAGGAGATCGGATATATTAAACACTCATTAAACACCCCGGCTCTCAAATGAAGTATTTTTGAGCTGACCATATTTACTAAATACTTGATCGGATTCATCAAACATTCATGATGAGAGTCATTCAACATGGGAGTCATTCAATATTGGAGTCATTCAACATTGGAGTCATTCAATACTTATTAAACATCTATTAAACAAGTCAAAAATATTAAAAACCACTTAAAACAATAGCTATAAGAAGACAATGAAGCTTGTTCGAAATAAACATTTGATATTTAAACTTGATCGGAGCAAGTTCGGTCCACAATTCACAAGATACCTTGGCCTTCCAAGGACTTTGGTTTAGAAAAAAAATTCAAAAACATAACAAAATATCTTGGTCATCCAAGGAATTTAGTTTTAAAACACAAAATCACATTATAACCTTAGGGTTTTTTTCCCTTTGGTTTCTTCATCACCTTCGTTTTTCTTAAGACTTTTGAGTTCAACGCTTGAACTCTCACCAATTCTTTCATCGGAATCTTCTCCACTCGAATAGTATGGAAAAGAATCTCCTCATATGGTACATATTTCCACAAAGCACCAAAGGTCCTCTTCGGAAACATTTCATGGAATAGCAAAACCATGTCCAATTCGACCCCCTCGTCTCTTTTCTCCAAAAAATCCAGCACTCTGGCAGCGTACTTCTCTATTCATGCAGTTATCTATTTGGCTTGTTTGCTTGTTAAAGAAGCATTCTCATCTTCCTTATCTTTGAGAAGCTTCTCTAAGTTAGTTTTTTCTTTGGATAAAGTACTGATAGTGCTGTCATTGGTAGCTTATTGGTGGGTCTAGTACCATGGGTTGTGGCGCTGTAATTTGTTTAACTTCTCCTTATGGTAGTACTATATATCAAGCTATATGTTTTGGTTTCAGGGCCTCCAACAATGAATCTGAATATGAAGCAGCTATAGTCGGTCTCAGATTCCCCTTAGACCCAGAGATCGTCAAGTATTTTCACCTGATTAAGCTTTGCCCAAGCCAGTTAAGTCCAAATATTTGGTACTTCCTCCTTGCCTGCTTAATGGCATCGAGGTTGTCTGGTATCCCTCTCCCTATGGAATAATCCGCCGTTGTGGCAAGCCTGTGCAAAAATCATCACATCCTATTTTATCACCACAACATGTGAGATAATTTCAAAGTGGTAGATGCCTTGTTAGAGTCGGAGAAGAACTGGAAAACTCAGTTCATATTCATCAGTGGGTCATGGGAGAATGGGAGAAAGATCAAAGCCAAGGTCAACCCTAGCATGCTTACTAGTAGGTGGAAGAGTACAAGTAGGTTCTTCAATCTTGTTTTTCATTTTCTCCTTTTCATTTTTACAAACATTCCACTTCAGAGTCATTCATTTCTTCCTTGTCAGTATTACCGAAAGAGTACACCGCTTATCTGGAGGAGGGGCAGACTACATGTGCCAAGTTGAATGCATGGGCCGTAGAACGTTGAGGAACACTTTCCACAATTGCTTTACTTCTGGTGATCTGGTGAGATCTCATCTGTAAAATACCACAGGCCGGAGAGATCTCTTATGAGAATAATTGACCACACCACCTCCCCCAGCTGTCATCATCAAACGAACAGAGGAAAAAGAGGGAAAAATGGCCTTGCACTCCAGAGCCAAAGCTCCTAGCAAGATGAAAGGAAATGGAAAGAAAAAGAAGGTTGCAGCAGGGGCAGTTCGGGTTGTTGCAGAGGAGATCGGTCCAGAGAAACAAAGAGGGGAAAACTAAAGAGGAATTGATGCCTCCTTACTCCAAGTGGTTGAAGATGAAACTGTCAAGGAGGCAGGAGAAAGACCAAACCCACCAAAGCCTCCGAAGAAGGACCGTAAACGGGGAGCCAGTAGAGATGATAGGGCCACCAAGAAGAAGAAGCCACCTTAGGGGAAGAAGTAATCCTTCGCCCTTTGGAGCCTCTACCTCCAGCAGACCCAACTGACCCCATCTTGGCAGAGAAGATTCCCACCGGTCTGCAATCCGGATTAGGTACCGGAGGAGAGATTGATGGAGTAGACACCACTGCCTTCCAAGACATTGATCTTTATTTCAATGATTCTGAGAAAGATTATTTCGCTGGCCCCTACCCTCCTTCAAGCTCTTCTAATATGGTGACTTACAATGGCAAATCCTATATTGTTTCTCGGGAGAATGATGTGGTGGCTCATAGTCTTCTGGGTCATATTCAACCAGTACTTAACTTGGAAAGGCAAGTGAAAAACCAGTCCTCCCTTATCAATACCCTCAATACCGAGAATGAGTCTCTTTCAACCAACCTCCTCAATGCTAACCAGAGCATCGAGGAACTGAAGAAGGAGCTTGAAGAGTTGAAGAAGAACAAGGAAGATCTGTCTAACCAAGCTGGCCACTTTGGAGAAAGCTAACACAGAGCTCTAAACTAAGTGCTCCGGTTTGGAGAAAGATCTCTCAACTTTAAAGGAAGATGTGAAGACCAAAAATAGTGTCATTCAGACCTTGTCCGGTGAAAAGACTTCCCTTGAAGAGGCTGTGTCCAAGGCAACTAAGGAGAAATAAGACTTGGTGAAAGAGCAGGACCAAAGAATTCAGGCCAGCATTGATAAATACACAACGAGGTGATAGATTCCTTAATAAAAGGTATGCTGAAGTGAAGTCTGACATGGTACTGCTTTTCCACGAAACGTTACCGAAGAGGACGCTTGGTACCTTGTGGCAATATGTGGAGTATGAAGACATCCCATTCCATACGATGGTAGATGGTGATAAATAGAACTATTCTAGTGGAATCGATTCTACCACCAATGAAAAAGAAGGAACCGGGGAGAGTTCAAGCGCTGAGCTCAAAGGCCCTAAGAAAGGAGGTGACACATGAATATCCAAAGGGAATAAGCCCTAAGGTTTTTAACAATCTTTTTTGCTTTTTTTATTTTGTGAACTATTAAAGTCCTTGGATGGCCAAGACATTTTTGTAATTGTATCATGTTTGAGTCCGGTTAAGCCTTTCTTAAAAATTAAAGTTATTGAATGGCATGTGCATAGTTTGTGTTTTAATATCATTATCCGCTTCTTACCCGGACAGGCTTATCTTACCCAATTTTTGCCTCGTTTTATACTTGCTTTCAATTTTAATGGCTAATGTTTAAAGAGCCCTTATTTTCCTTACAAATATTTAAGATGAGAGTGTTTAAAATCTCTGATGACATGTATTTAATGGTCATTATTCAACCAGATTAATCTGATCTGTCAAAGATCTTTAGTATTAAATTAAAGACTTGAAAAGAATTACAACCAAATTACATCGAATATTTTAAGAAGGTATCATATTTCATTGAAAAAACCAGACACCTCATTAAAACCTCCCCGCACCACCAGGGTAGGAAATAGTATGCCCCCTAATATTTACATGGACTTTAAACAAGTAAATATTTACACGACTCTCACTCCAGATATAACCGGAGGTGTTCAATATTCCACGGGTGCTTTAGGATTCTTCCATCTTTGTCTTGAAGCCTATATGTCCCAGGCTTAAGCTTTTCGGAGACCTCATAAGGGCCTTCCCAGTTTGGAGCTAGTTTGCCGAACTGTTTTTCCTTAGTATGCAAGAAAACCTTTCTTAATACTTTATCCCCTGACTGAAAATCCCTTCTCTTGATTTTGGAAGCAAATATGCTTCTCATCAAGCCTTGGTAATGGGTGGTTCTAAGATGAGCCTTAACTCTTCTTTCTTCTATTAAGTCCAACTTACTTCTAATTGCCAATTCATTGGCTTGTTTGTAATAGTTGTGGACTCTATATGATGGTAGAGTTGCTTCTATAGGAGTAATTGCATCCATCCCATATACCAAGTCAAAAGGAGACTCTTGTGTAGCAGCCCCAGGAGTAGTCCGATACGCCCACAATATTTCTTGCAAATAGCTTGGCCACTTCCCTGCAGTCCTTTCTAAATTCTTTTTCAGACCAAACAAAATGGTCATGTTTGGCACTTCAACTTGACCATTTTCTTGTGGGTGGAAAGGAGAAGATAAGAAATGTTGAATGCCCCTGGAGGCACATAAATTCTCCATATCCTGGTTATCAAATTGTGGCCCATTATCTGTGGTTATCTTTTGTGGAACCCCAAATCTGCAACAAATGTTAGGCAAGATAAATTTTATAACAGCTTTCAAAGTAGTTCCTGCCAGTGGGGCTGCTTCTATCCACTTTGAGAAATAATAATGGCTACAATAATAGTCCTGCACCCTCCAGACGCAATTGGTAGAGGCCCAACTAAATCCAGTCCTCAACGAGCAAAAGGCACTGGCTCATAAATTGACTCCATAGGAACAGCTGGGATATGAATTTCGTCACCATATCTTTGGCATAGGTCATATTTCTTCACCAATTCCTTGACATCTGCCATTATGGATGGCCAATAGTATCCGGCCAACAAAACCCTCCGGTTAGAACTCTATAGCCATAGTGTGTTGATCCCTCTCCATCATGTAGTTCAGATAAGACAATTTGGGACTCTTCAACCCCCAAACAACGTTGGAGAGGTCTGCTGAACAAATTCTTATAAAGAACCTCTCTTATGATTAAGAAACCACGAGCCTTGTGTTTCATTTTCCTTTCCATAGCCTTCTCCGGAGGCAAAATCCCATCAGAGCTGTATTGAAGAAGGGGAAATCTCCAATCTTTGGGTTGAACCACTTGTACACTTAAGCTCTCATCCTCTTCCTTGCTCTGATTTGGTTGTATGGATGGGAATTCTTGTACATGAATCCATGGGTAGGACTCAGAGTATGCTATGGTTGTTAAGGAGTCTGCCAGCGTGTTTTCCGATCTAGGAATATACTCATAGCTAACATTTTTGAAGTTGGTTACTACTTCTTTAAGAATAAACAAGTATTTGATCAACTTATCCTTCTTGGCTTCAGATTGACCTTGAGCATGATGGATAAGAAGTTGAGAATCACTCATTAACCTGACTCTTTTATCCCCACATAGAAAAGCTAACTTCAGACCAGCTATAACAGCCTCATATTTGGACTCATTGTTAGAAGCCCTAAAAGCAAAGCATATAGCTTGGTATAATTTATCGCCATACGGAGAGGTTAAACAAATCCCAGCCCTACAACCCATTGTACTTGATCCACCATCTGTTCGGACAACCCAATATTTTTTAGTTTTCTCTTATGTAGCTTGTTTAGTACTTTTATCTGAATAAAACTCTACCAAGAAATCAGCAAGTGATTGAGCTTTGATTGCAGTTCGTGAGGCAAAATCAATATCATAATCACCCAATTACACTGACCATTTGGTCATCCTGTTTGATATGTCTGCCTTTTGAAGAACATTCTTCAAAGAAAAAGATGTCCGGACGATGATGGAATGAGACTGAAAATATGGTCTCATTTTTCTGGCAGCAATCACCAGGGATAGTGCCAGCTTTTCAAGCTTTAGGTACCTTTTTCAGCATCCATCAGACTCTTGCTGATGTAGTACACCGGACGAGGATAATTTTCCACTTCTCTTACCAGCACTGCACTTATAGCACATTTGGACACAGCTAAGTATACATACAGTGTTTCTCCATCAACAGGCTTAAAAAGGGTTTTGGGAGAAGACAAATTCTTCTTTATTTCATCAAACGCCTGGTCGCGCTGTGGAGACAAGTTGAAATATTTAGAACCCTTCAAGGTCTGAAAAAATGGTGCACAAGTATCCGAAGACCTTGAAATAAAATGATTTAATGCAGCCAATATTCCTGTCAACCTTTGTACTTATTTAACATTTCGAGGAGGGTCTATTTTTAATAGGGCATCGAGCTGGTCCAGATCAGACTGTATCCCTTTTTCACTTGTTACATAACCCAAAAATTTTCCGGACTGCACCCCAAACACACATTTTTCTGGATTTAATTTTAGATTAACCTTTGTCAAGTTGGCAAAAGTTTCTTGAAGATTAGTTAGGTGCAACTCTTCTTCTAAGCTTTTTACCATCATATCATCGATATATATACTTCAATATTTCTCCCAATCTGATAAGTAGCCCCAGTATTTTTCAACCCAAAAGGCATCACCTTATAACAATGGAGACCCCTATCTGTAACAAAGGTTGCTCCTTCGGATCCACCTGTATCCGGTTATAACCGGAGAAGGCATCAATGGACAATAATAACTTGTTTCCAGATGTGAAGTCTACCAACTGATCTATCAGGGGGACTGGATAAAGATCTTTTGGGCAAGCTCTGTTGAGGTCACTAAAGTTGATACACATACGCCATTTCTTATTATTTTTCTTTACTAACACTGGGTTGGCTGTCTATAAAGGATATTGATACTCCTTTATGTGCCCCATCTTGGTAAGCCGGTCAACTTCTTGAACTATTACATCAGCTTTCTCCTTAGAATAAGCTCCTTTTTTTTGCACAACAGGTGCAACATCTCTCCGGATAGGTAGCTTGTGTGATATAACGCTTCCAGGTAATCCGGTCACATCAGCATTGCACCAAGCAAAAACATGTTGGTGATCTGCCAGAAAGGACAACAATGTTTTCTTCAATTCTGGTGCCATCTTGGAGCCAACTTTAACACTCTTTCCTTCAGCCAGAGAGTGGGTTTCAACTTCTTCGATTGGTATCAAAACACCAGGGGTCTCTCTGGGTCATCAATTTCACCCTCACCCCCAGAGGGCCCCAACAGTTGCTAATCTTCATTAACCCGGACTGCCTCCAGAGTTCTAGGAGCAAGTGTAGTTGCATAACATTCTCTTGTTATTTTTTGGCTACTCCGGACAACTCCCACTTGTCCTTGAACTGCGTACTTTAAACATTGATGGACTTTTGAAGCCACAACATGCATCCTAAAGAGCCAGGACCTCCCAAAGATTGCATTATAACATGTGGGGTAATCTACCACAACGAATAATACCCTGACCATCTTATTGAAAGGACCTTTGCCCAACAATACCTCCTCCTCAAATTCTCTGATTACATCTGCAGAGTTCTCTGTGAAGCCCACAATAGATCTGTTCGAATGCTGAATCACTACCGGATTCTTCATTTGTTTATAAGAACTTAAAAAGGGAATATTGGCCGAGCTACTAGTGTCAATCAGAATTCTCATGATGTCATTTCTCCCAATTGAGGCTCCTATCACGACAACATCCTCATGAGGCCCAACTATATTTCTTACATCATCCTCATCGAAAACAATGAAAGGAAAATGAATTTCTGACTGATAAGAAGACATGTCTCCCTCTAACTGAGTAGCTAGAGTGTGAACATGCCTCTTCCTTGAAGAAGAAGTCGGCGCAGTCATAGTGTCCCCCTCAAATATAGTAAGTGACTCAAAAAAGATTATGAGTCCGGACACTGTCTTAGTTTGTTTTGTTATAACCCCCACTTTATTCCGGGTTGGATCAGGATCCAAATATTCTGACTCGACATCAAATCTTTCAAGGATTACCATAGCCCCTTCTGGAGCAAATATCCCTGCATTGTTCGTTGGGCCAGCCCGGTGAGCATTGTCAGGCCTGTTTCCACTTCTTCTCTTGACATAAGCTCCCATCTTCCCCCTTTCAATAAGATTTCGCACCTCTTGTTTCAAAGCGATGTAATCTTCGATGTTGTGGCCAATATTATGATGATATTGGAAAAACAAGTATTATGACTTTCCCTATGAGATTGAAGCATCGACGACTTCCTGAAATGTACCTTATCTTTAGTTTTGTCATAAATGGTTGCCACATTCTCCTTTAATTCGGAAAACTACTCCGGTTGGACCCAAGGTCCTCGTTTATTTCTGGGCTGCTGGCTTTGAGCTGGATTTTGGTGGGATTGAGTCTGTTTGGCCCTATTGGGCCCCTGTCCGGTTTCTTTGTCCTTGTATCCGGCCTAGTTATGGTTTGGAGCAGCTGGGGTAGACCTTGCTTGCATGTGCACCTAGTCTTCTTTGTTTCATCCACATTGATTTACTTTCCCACCTGATTCAACAAACCGCCCAAGTCATGGCCTTCTTCCTTGTTACTAAATCAACTAGATTCCCAAGGTTTAACCCTTGTCTCAAAAAAGCTATTGCTACCTGCTCAAAGCAATCAGCTAAACCATTCTTAGTATTTATAAACCAAATTATATAGTCCTTCAGTGACTTATTTGGCTCTTGGGCACAATGGATAATAGTATCTCCATTTCCCTTCACCTCCTTATTCCCCACAAACTACCTTCGGAAGGCCACCTAAAACATATCAAAGTTTCCGATACAACCTTGTGGCAAGCTGTTTTACCATTTCAAAGCACTTCCCATAAGAGATTGGGAGAAGGCTCTACAAAGAAATTTGTCATCATCATCAAAATTCATCATAAATTTTTTAAACTGTTCCAGATGGTTGTCCGAATCTTTGCTCCCATCATACTTCTCCATTTTAGTGCTGTCAAATCTCTTGGGAAGGTTTCCGGACAGTATCCAGGATGAAAATGGTGATTGCCTCCAATTCCGACTACGACTAAAAATTGTGTCTTCATTAGGTGTTGCAAAAATACCCGACTCATCATGGAAAGCAAAATGATCCATCAGCAGCTGATCCACATGTCTGTGACTATGGCTGTGGCTGTGAGACGACCCTTTTCCCAGATGCCTCTTTAGTCTCTCATGCCTATCCCTCTTTCTTGAATATTTTTTAACTAACTTTTGTTTCTTCCTGGACCTCCCCTCATCACTGCTTGATGACAAAGACTCCTCAAGCTCATCCTCATTCGAGGAGCTACTAGAGGACTCGGATTCTGAGCTCTCCACCGGCTTGGACCGGTGGGACTTCTTAGAACTGACATGGGTTATTTTTATGCTCAAATGAGTATTTGCTGATGGGTCGTTCTCCCTCGGGTTGTCAGTATGGTGAATGGCTGACGCTTTTAACTTTTTCTATAAACCCATCTCTACCTTTTTAGTGGCCTTCAATGCTTCTATTTTAGCTTTCAACTTGTCTCGCTCTTCGGTCGTGTACTCATTGTTTTCTCCCACCACCTCCACAAAAGGTGGTAGAATTTCTTGCTTGTACGGATTCATCCGAAGTAGTTTTTCTTACTGGTTTTGAATACTAGATTCAGACACCTTCTACTCCCACTGTGGTCGCCAATTTGGTGAGGTTTATTTTAAGCCGAGGGTAATTCTGTCAAGTGTTTTGGAAAGTTTTAAGAGTATTAAATGTTTGGGTGTTTTGTAGTGAGAGATTTAAGCTGTCTGGTTGTATTAAATGTTCATTATCCTCATTAATGAAAGTAGTTGGGGTATTTATACCCTTAATTATGGACCCACAGGATTTCAGGTCGAATTATGAAACCGGATCAAGTTTAAGGACCCATTTACTTAATAAGCTGATTAACACCTAGCTTAGTCAAAAGATGTTTAGTTATTTTATACTTTTGTCCTATCCGGATAGTTCAGTGGGCAGTTTATGTCCGAATTGCCCTTGTCCGGAAGTCTCAATAAGCAGTGGTGAAGTTATCCAGACTCATCAGTTCCGACTATTGCTTCTACTTTTACCTTTAGTTTTCCAACCGCGATTTTCATTTCCAGCACGCTTCTTAACGACTAGAGCTTCTGAATGTGAAGAGAAACCAACTATTTTTCTTCTCATATCTTCATTGAGAACACTACTTTTAGCCAATGGCATTTATATATTACCTTCAAGAGCTGAATTAGAAAGATACATTCTGAAAGTGCCCCACGAGTCTGGCAGCGAACTAAGCAACCATAACGCCAAAACCTCATCATCAAATTTGACACCCATAACAGCCAACTGATCAATCAAGCCTTGAAAGGTATTCAAGTGATCTGTAAGAGGTGATCGATCTTGATACCTCAAATACATCAACTGTTTGAACAAAAATAACTTACTAGTTTTCCTGTCTTCCGAGCATATAACCTCTCAACTTTACTTCACAAAGTCCTTGCATTTATTTCGTCTACAACATGATTCAATACATTATCATCAACCCATTTCCATAGCCACAAACCTGTCGATTAATAATTATCCATTATGTATCAGACTTATCTTTAGGTTTTTCATCACGGAACACTGGTAAATGAAAACATTTAACATAAAGAAGATCTTTCATCTTTGATTTTCATATATAATAATTCGAACCATTCATTGTCACCATTCTGCTTGTATTCACCTTCATATTTGATACAAGACAAATACACAACCAGTTGCTCTGATACCACTTTGTAAGGAAATAGAAGCACAAACACAATTTTCCTTCTTGTATCAATTATGATTAGAGATGACTCACTGAAATATCCACAAAAACACAGTTAGAAGAAGCAGATTGAAAAATACACTTAGAAGACTCCAAATCAAAATCATTCTGGTGAGATTATAGAGAACAAATAGACGAGCATGCTCACCAAAATTGAAGTTGATCGGCAACGGAAGACAACTCGATTGAAAGCACAAAGTTCTTACTGGAATTGTTATTCTCTCAAAACTGCACTGCACTGCACATAGAATTGTGACAACAGAAAGCATGAGACAAGAGAATAATATTTATATAAACCAAAATCTTATGTGTTATAAAGATCCCAACATAACTAACAATATGTACACTTAGTCCATCAGCGTCGTTTGAACTGGTTATGCATGTAGATAATTGGGCGTCCAATTTTAAAATGTATTGTTCTACCATTTGAATTTTTCAAAAATCATTATATTATTGTATAAAATTTGTCAAAAAATATCATATTAGTGCTTTATAGATTTGTGAGAAAATAGACATTTGATCTTTTACACTATATTGAAAAACACATATTTAAAAAGTTAACAAATCACAAAAAATAGTGCGATCCCTTCAAAACTAAAGGACTAATTGCCACAAAACTAACAAATTAAAAAAATGGAATCAAAATTTTAAAAATAAAAAAACTAAATGTTCAAAATATTAGTAATCAAAAGACCAACCAAAATTAATGTCAGTATTTACTTTTTTATTTATTGAAAAATATTTTTTAGTTTTCTCATTCTCGTCATTGGATATAGTAAAACCAAAATAACTAATATGAGGTATAATTTTATTAGTAGATCTATTCTTGGCAAAACAACATTGGATATACTTAAACTAAAATAAGTAAATTTATGAGTACTTGAATAGTTCTATTCTCGGCAAAACAACATTGGATATACTTAAACTAAAATAAGTAAAATTTTATGAGTAGTTCTATTCTCGGCAAAACAACATTGGATATACTTAAACTAAAATAAGTAAAATTTTATGAGTAGTTCTATTCTCGGCAAAACAATATATTTTATGAGTAACATTGGATATAATAAAACTAATTTTTTTTATGAGTAATTCTATTCTCATAAAACAATATATTTTATGAGTAACATTGGATATAGTAAAACTAAAATAATTACAAATAAAAGTTTGTCAATCAAAAATAGTTTTCAATTTAAATCAAAATATTTTATCTATATTTTATATTTAATTTTTTATATTTTTAAATTATTTTTATAATATTTATAATAAGTAAAACTTTTATCATTTTAAAAATGTAAATAAAATAATTAAGTTAATGATCATAAAAGTTTTATAAGTAAAATTTTAAAATTGTATTATTATGGTTTTTATGGAAAACCCCCCTTAAATTCTTGAATTTCTATAATAAATAACATTTTATATTTTTTTTATATAATTTTAATCAATATTATGAATATTACTTTGCTTTACATAATATAAAATTACAATAATAATAACACCAAAAAAGTATTTAAATAAACTTTAATAATTCTTTGATAATATGTAGACATTACAATATAAAGGATAAACATAAATAGACTTTGGTAAACAAATTGAAAGAAGAGGGACAAAAATGGTGTAGCATTAAAAATTGAAGACTAAAAGGTTAGAAATCTCATATATGGGGACTATCATGTTTTCTAGAAAAAGGTAGTAGTATATAATCGACGATCAAGCTTGAGTCCTCACTACTTTACTCTTCACAGGAAAGAAAAAAAAACCCTTGGTCTCCAATACAGATACAGAACGACAAACATGTCAGGAGTCGCCAACAACCAGCCAGCCGAGGAGGACAAGAAGCCCACCAACGATCAAGGCGCTCATATCAACCTGAAAGTCAAGGGCCAGGTTTTGATATTTTTTTCTAGGGTTCTTTATTTTCAAATTTGTATACATGCATAGATGTTTAGTTCTGGGGTTTTGTCCCTCTATTTGAAATTCTGGGTTTATGTTTTGTTTGTTCTCGTGGGGATCTGGTTGTTGCATGTTGTAGCCTTTTAGTAATTTGTGGATTCGAGTATGTTTTATGGACGCAAGTTTGAGGGCTCAATTTGAGAATTTGATTTAAATTTTGGTAATTACTTGAATGCTAGGGCATGTGAGCAGTCGAATTTTTCAGTGTGATTTCAGTTTTGCTGATTTCAGAATTGTCATTTAACAACAGATTTTCAGCTAGTTACTTGTATTTATAGATTCGGTGATAACCCATGAAGCACCAAGCAGGAAGGTTGGTGTGACGAAAACTATTATATAATTATATAGATGTAACTTATTATAGAACAGAAGTGCATACATTGATTGTGTACATATGAAGTTTCATATGAAATGTTGTTCGAATCAAGCTCTTGATTATTTATAAGCTCTTGATTATTTATAATCATTTCGGTTTAAGGATTGGGATGCATGTTAATAGAACTTGTTTATGTTACGAGCTTTATAATTGGTAAATGGTAATCCAGTTATGTTACAAGCTGAGTCTTTGAGTGTATAATTGCTCAAAACTGGTTCCTTTTACATTTCTAGTTTGGTGTTTGTGTGTTGCATTGTTATTCTTAGTGGGGTATTATGTTTAAAGGTATGTGGGGAGGGACAGGATCTTGTTCTTAATGGGTTGCTATTTGTTTTGTAGGATGGCAATGAAGTATTTTTCAGGATCAAAAGAAGCACTCAGCTTAAGAAGCTTATGAATGCTTACTGTGACAGGCAGTCTGTTGACTTCAACTCCATTGCATTTCTCTTTGATGGTCGTCGTCTCCGTGGGGAGCAAACTCCTGACGAGGTTTCTTTTTTCTCTCAGCTTGAACATTAACACAAGCATGTACATATCACTCAGTTTAAAAGTTGTCCTACCTTGCACTATAGGGTAGGGTCAATGTATGTGCCATTGATGCACGCATTGATGCTATCCTATACCCTGTAACACACGCATTGACTCTACCTTATAGCCCACCCACTAAGCAACTACCCTCTAGCACACGCAGTAAGGTGACTGCCCTGGTGCATACTTATTAGCACATTGATGATACCCTATGGCACACGCATTATTAGGTAGCATCAATAACTGTTATCCGTTAGTGTCAATACGTGTTCTATGGGGTAGCGTAAATTTGCCGGGTAGCGTTGATTTGCGTGTGTTATGGGCTAGGGTTAATTTGCGCGTGTCATGGGGTAGCGTTAATTTGCGTGTGTCATGGGGTAGCGTTAATTTGCGTGTGTCATGGGGTAGCGTTAATTTGCGTGTGTCATGGGGTAGCGTTAATTTGCGTGTGTCATGGGGTAGGGTTAATTTGTCGTGTGTCATAGGATAGCGTAATTTGCGTCTGTCGTGGGGTAGGGTAAATTTGTGTGTGTCATAGGGTAGCCTTAATTTGCGTGTGTCATGGGGTAAGGTAAATTTGTGGTGTGTCATAGGGTAGCGTCATTGCGTGTGCTATGAGGTAGCGTGTTATTGCGTGTGCTATGAGGTAGCGTGGTTGCTTGTGCGGGTAGTGCTATTACATGTAGCCTTATAGGATTGATGGCTCGGCCAGGTTTTTTGTCCTCGTAACTTTGATAATTGTTTTCTAAATACTGGAATTTTAACTCCATATTTTTATATAACTGTTTCTTAAACCTGTTTAAAACAAGTCCTTAAGATTTTAAACACATTGGATAACTGAATTTTGATGTCTAGTAAAAAAACTGATTTTAAAAACCGTATTTGAATGTCTAGAATTGGATAACTGAATTGTACTGTATAGCAATTGATTTTAATTCTTATTTATTCCATTCTTGTGTTCTGACATCTGATATTCAAACACTATACAACTTGTTTTACATGTTGAAGTAATTCTCTAGTTTTTCCTTTTTGCGCTATTCTAGAGCTTTAAACGGCTGATATACACATTCTTAGGTGATGATGGACTTGTTTTACTTGTGCCTGGCTAACTAAGTTCTTTTTTTATTGCGCTTTGCAGCTTGAGATGGAGGAAGGGGATGAGATCGATGCTATGTTGCATCAAACGGGTGGTTCTCTGTTTTGATAGTTATAATATACTGATATTTGGTGTTATGATTGGATGTAGCAATCAGTGCTATTTTTCTATTAATCTATGTTAAGACTATGCAGTTATGTTTATCTAGTTACAGTTTCTTGATGGATTTTATTATTTCTGAAGTGGCTAGAAGTTGCTTAAATAGCTGGGTTGCTTGTTTCTCCTATTGAGGAAGAGTATTTGTTTCTAAAAATTATATATCTATTTATTCCTTGGATTTTCTAAAATGTCTCTTTCGAAAAGAGAAAAATGTTTTTTTTTGGGTGAAATAAAGCTTTAAATTAATTGAAAAATTTCTTATTATTGAATCTAGAGTTTTATAAAGTTAAGACTCACAGCTTTAAGCATTTAGTTCTACTGATCTTTTTTAGATACAAAATACTTTTAAATCAATAATAAATATCTTTTTTGAAACCAGATATATAAGAGCATTCCTAAAAGATAAGTTATTTCACGCAAAATAGTAAAGATATCTAGTATTTTTTAAAAAATGCTTTCCAACTATTATTGTTGTTTGATTATTTTTATATTTTATAAAAGTTAATTGTATTTTTAAACCTTGTATTAAAGATTTATAAAAATAAAAGTTAGTAAAATTAAACTTATATATTTTTGAAGATTTAAGATCAATGAGGTCTGGTCTGATAAGTTTTAAATGTGAAAATTAGTGGGGATTGATAATTAAAAAACGGTTTTTATTCTATTTTTAAAAAAAAAAACTGTAACCACTGGTTATTTTCATCTCTCTTTTGGAAGTAAAGAGAAGATTAAATTTAACACTGGTTTTTTTTGTTTGTTTTTTATTTTAGTTTTTAATCAATAACCGTAATCAACTTTTTTAGAATTTAAAAGCTCAAAATTTAAATTTAGAGTTTTGAAAAAGTTAATATTATGGAAGTATTTAGAGCGAATTGGCCATAAACATTTTAAAAATATATATTATACCGGTTTAGATATTAAAACTAACGTGATCCCAAACATCTACAGTGAGCATGTTTATTGTCCACCGTTAAACATACGACAATTTTATTTAATATTAAATTTTTTTCATCATTTTTTAAGTTTATAATAATCACAAATGGGTTAGGTACATGGACATTGTCCTTTAAGGTAAAAGTTGCAGGTCCATTAGGCCCAATATGCAAACTAACTTTATTATAACGATTATTTAATATATTATAATAGAAAAACAAAACTAATGACATAAGTAACATAACAACGGTTTCTTTTAAACCATTTAAACCACAATACTTAGATACATTCAATTTTATTTCTCTGATTTTTTTTTTTAAATAATTAGTTTTTAAAAACTCAAAAGGTTAGGTTTCCGTTTCAAAAAAATGGACAAAAATTGACCCAAAAAATGAAATTTCTCGCTATGCTTATGGTATAATATTTTAAAAAATTTATCCGAAAATGGTAAAATCTTAAGAAAGATTTTATCGGAATTTTTATTGTTCAATATTTTAGGACGCATATAATATAATAACTTCTAGTAGATTTTACATAGAGTAATTAGTGAGCCCCCAAGGGGTAGCCGAGTTGGTTGAGTATGACATTCTTATGACCAAAAGGTCATGAGTTCGAGTCCCTCTACATACGCTTTCTCGGCTGAGCCTGTCACCTTGTGTGGTTTACCTTCTGGCGTTGGTTTGCAGGCTATCGCGTCAGACTGAGGGTTTACCCTGTGCGCACTCATTGCACTCTGAGTAGCGGCTGCGGGTTCCCTCCAAAAAAAAAAAAAATAGAGTAATTAGTGACGTACAATATAAAGAACTAATAAAAAAAAAGATATTATAATATTCTATTTTCTATAGTAGTTTCATGATTAATTAAAAAAACACAATTGTCATTCTACAAGCCAAAAATTATTTTTTCTTTAGCCACACTAATATTTTATAGTTAAATCATCTTAAATTTAAACAAAAATTATAGATTAAAATAAATTTTGTTTTCGCAAGGTAAGTAATGAACCAACAAAAAATGGTTCACTATAATTATTATTTTTATTATTAATAGTTTACAAGGAAACCAAAATTATTATCACTAAAAGTAGTTAGTGTTTTGGACAAAAAAAAATATTCTTTGACACCAACTCAACATACTAAACATAGTTACCATGATACATTATCTTTCTATCAAGATAAACATATTTTTTAAACTAGTTTCTAAAACCAAACTCAAATCAATATTGTAAATTTGTATTTTATGACAAATCCAACTATAAGTTTAAAGGTATTTTATTTTGAATGTCTTCAAACTTTTTTTACTATTTTATGCTATCCTAGATAAGTCCTAGTTCCATATACGAGTTGTTTTCGTCCATCAAAACGTAAACGAACCAAAAAATGCTAAGCTTCATAATATTCTTTACCACGACAATTACGTAGAAGAATACTATCTACAAAATATTATATATATATATATATATATATATATATATATATATATATATATATATATATATATATATATATATATATATATATATATATATTCTGAGGCGTTGTATAGTTATTGTAATCTATCTTTGCAAGTCAGGTATTAGAACTTCTTTGCAAATCAAGTTTTCTGAAGGTTCCATATGGTATAGATTCGTTTGTGAAAATATGATATTTTAGGTGCGAAACTTGTGAACATATTTGAATCGCAAAACGTAGGTAATACAAGTCTTGCGAAACATAATATATATTTGAATTGTGAAACCTATGCAATACATATCTTGGGAAGCTACACAATATTGCAACAAATGTATACTACGTTTCGTAAATGTCTTAGAAATTCGTTGAACCTTGGCGAGTTCATAGGCGTATTTTAATACGTGCCACAAAATTATGGAAAATTTAACAAAACAGTCACCCATTTGGCAAATATCATATAATATTTCACCATAACGAGACAAACTTTCATCGTATTTTACTACATACTTGGCGAATAAACTTTATTATGTTGTAAGAACTGCAGTAAATTATTTTTTGTCTATCTACTGGTCTATTTTTTGTGGTGTTACTAAATATTATGTGAAATATGAACTTTAGATACTTGTTCGTATCATTTTACAACCTAGCATAGTAATATTATAGTCTAATAAAATATTCGCAAAATCTTGTTTAAACCACATGGGGAACCTTACGTTAATAATATGTGAAATGTATAATATATAGGCCACGAAAGATGAGAGACTAATATATGCAAAACCTATACTTCCATATAATTGGAAAATGATACATATATTTCGCCACATACTTAGCAAATAAAATTCACTATTTCACCAAAGTCTAGACAAATTATTTTTAGCTACTATAACAACTAACATGTTAATTTTTTTTCTTGATCTATTTGTTGTTTGTGTGGTGTTAGGAAATATTTTGTGAAATATTAACTTCGGAACCTAGCCTAGTAATATTATAGTCTATGAATACTTTTGTGGAACCTTGTTTAAACCATATGTGCAACCTCAATAATGTACAAAACATGTACTATATAGAGTACTAAATATAAGAAACTAATATATGCAAAACCTATACTTGCATATACTTGTGATTTGATACACATATGCACCACATACTTGGTGAATAAAATTTATTATGTCGCCAAAGCCCTCACAAATTATTTTGACCATTCTAATCATTGATCTATTGATTTTTTCCTAATCTATTTGTTATTTTTATGTGGTGTTAGGAAATGTTTGATGAAATATTAACTTTAGATGTTTGTTATTATCGTTTATATATATATATATATATATATATATGAAACTTATACTTTCTTATACGAGTGAAATGATACACATACTTGACGAATAAAGTTCACTATATTGTGAAATACCTGATAAGTGCATTTCATATCACTTATTACGCTTCCATTATTCTTAAAATCATCACCGGCTCTCAAGTATTCGTTGAGTTTTAACGTGTTTTTCCAGTATTATTAAAGTCGCTTGTGCCGCGGGTAAATTGTGATAATATTAATAAATTTGGGTTGAAATTGAAGAAACTGGAAAATTAATGTATTTAGGAAAATTTTGGAAAAGTTGAAAAGAAAAGAAAATATATTAATGCTAAAAATATATTATGACGAGTGATTTTCCAAAAGAAAATATATTAATGCTAAAAATATATTATGACGAGTGATTTTCCAAAAAATATATATTAATGCTAAAAATATATTATGACGAGAGATTTTCAAAAAAATATGTATTAATGCTTGAAATATATTATGACGAGTGATTTTAAAAATATATATATATATATATTAATGCTTGAAAAATATATTAATGTTGAAAAAAAAGGAAAATATATTTTCTAAGATATTGTTTAAAATATTAAATTAAGAAAATATTAAAGCGAAGCATAAAAGGAAACTAATGCTGAATTAAGAAAAGAATATTAGATTAATCAGAATATTTTATTTAGCTATATTGTTTAAAATATTATTTTATTTAACATAAATATTTACCTTACGTAATTTAATTATTTTAGGGTTCGGCAGAATATCTATATAAAGAGACGTAAAGGAGAAAGAAAGTGTGCCGTTTGGTTTCTTGTCTTTCGGCAAAAATACAAATAAAAGAAAAAAAGAAAAAAAGAAAAAAAAAGAGAACAGAAAAAGAAAGAAGGAATTGTCGGCTGGTACAATTGACGACAGACTCGAAAAACAAAGCCAATTGGTGTCAGAAAAGCATATACAATTGTTGATTACAACAGATACAATTAGTGGCTGTTCGAAAAGCAATTTGGTTTCAGACTGTTCGAAAAGCAATTTTGGTTTGGCGACTGTTTGAAAAGCTATTCGGTGTCAGACTCGAGAAGCAGATACAATTGGTGTCAGACGCCGAATTGAATTTCGATTAACACAGACGGCAATTGACGGCGAATTGACGTTGAGTTTCCTATTCGGTTTAATATTTTTCTAAAATCTTCTTCGTTTATTTTTATTTTTATTTATATTAATCAAGCTATGTTTAATATTTTCTAAATTCTTCTTCGTTTATTTTTATTTTTATTTATATTCATCAAGCTATGTTTAATATTTTCTAAACTCTTCTTCGTTTATTTTTATTTTTATTTATATTCATCAAGCTATGTTAATTTTTAAGACCATGATGATGATTTGTTCGATTATGAACTAATCGTTGTCATGGAACCTTAGCGGATTTGTTTGAATAATATTTAGGGTTTATTGCTTAATTGATTTTTTTGAGATATATTTATCGGTTACTTAGTATGGTTGTGTTTTTTTTGTTAGATGCGTCGCGAACATCTAGATTGTTTATCTTTAATGAATACGAAAGTATATTTAAGGATTAGAACTTGCCATGCTAGCATAGGTTCTTGAAGGATTCATATTGTGATTGTTCATGATTCGTAATATGTCATTAACCATATCATATTACCCTATATGTAATCGAAATAGATAACTTGTGCTTAAAACCAATTGTACCTCAATTCATATAGACATATAGGATTGTCATGCATGCGGTGTCTGCTTAACTGCTATCTTTTTTGTGGTTGATTAAGTGGTTTGGTTTACGTGTACTGAAAGGTAGCGTATTCTGATTTTGAGTTATCTGATTAGTAATCGTAGTATCTGACATATTGATTAAGTATATTAATACTCTAAGTAAAATAAACAATGAAGTTAGGGTTCCATGTTTTCTCTCGCATAAGTTAATCTTGTTAGTTAATTTTCTTAGTTATATTCATTCACTCATACTTTATTATTTGTTCCAGCAGTAGTCTAATAATCATACATTGTTGCATAAGTAAATCTTTGTCTTATACACCTAGTCTTCGTGGGAACGATCTTTCTTACTTATTACTTGCTACGATTTGACCGCGTATACTTGCGTGAGAAAATGACTAACAAGTTTTTGGCGCCGTTGCCGGGGACTCGGTGTTATTTGACAGTTTTATTGCTTATCAGCAGGGGTCGTTATAAAACTACTGACTTGATTTGGTTACTTGCTTTTCGAGTGTTTCTTGTGCTTCAGGTACTTGAGCGTGTATACAATGGGAGATCCAGCTCCAAAAGCACTCATGGAGTACTCTCAACCAAATATCATAGATATTCAGTCTAGCATTGTCATACCCAATATCGCTGCGAATAATTTTGAGATTAAACCCAGCACTATTCAGATGATGCAGAATTCTTGTCAGTTTGGGGGAGCTTCATCTGAGGATCCTAATATGCACATTATGACCTTCCTTGAAATCTGTGATACTTTCAAGTTCAACGGTGTTTCAGATGATGCCATAAGATTGAGACTCTTCCCATTTTCTCCGAGGGACAAAGCTAAAAGCTGGTTAGACTCTTTACCAGCAGGCTCGATCACTACTTGGGATATACTAGCACATAAATTTCTCTCAAAATTCTTTCCTATGGCAAGAACAGTTGCCTTGAGGAATGCTATTACTCAGTCTTCTCAGTCATATGGTGAATCTTTAAGTGAAGCTTGAGAGCGTTACAAGGAGATACTCAGAAAATTTCCTCATCATGGGATGCCTGATTGGTTAGTAATAAATTGCTTCTACAATAGGTTGAGTGCGCAAACAAGGCCCATGGTCGATGCTGCATCTGGGGGAGCCTTATTAACAAAAAGCTATGAGGAGGCTCATGAGCTCCTTGAGATGATGGCTGCTAATGAATTCCAGAACCCTTCTCAGAGACAGTCACAACATAAAGTAGCTGGTATTCTTAACGTAGACACTGCCACTGCTTTAGCAGCTCAGCTTGAAGCTCTAAATATGAAGGTAGATTCTTTGACTAAACTAGGGGTACAGCAGGTAGCTAGTGTGTGCGAGATTTGTGATGGAGGTCATGACACTCAACAATGCCCAATATTTACTGAGTCAGTGCAATTTGTGAGTAACTTTCAGAGGCAGAATCAACAACCAATCTCAAACACCTATCACCCAAGCAACAGAAATCATCCAAACTTCAGTTGGAGCAATAATCAACAAGGTAATCAGCATTATGGTGCTAAGCCATACGCTCCTCCTGGATTTCAGCAACAAGGGCAGCAACATCAATCTCAACAGTATGCCCCAAAACAAGCTCAGAATCAACATCCTGACCCTTCTCAACATTCTGTGAGAGACTCTGAATTTGAAGAGATGAAGTTAATGATTAAAAGTCTAATGGTATCTCACAAGACCTTGGAAAATCAGATTGGGCAGATGGCCAGTAACATGATTGTTAGACCTCAAGGAGTTCTTCCTAGCGACATAGAACATAATCCAGGTAAACGGGACGGCAAAGAGCAATACCAAGCTATCACATTGCGATCAGGAAAGGTTGCTGAGAACCCCACAGTTGAACAAGAGGCGGATTTTTCTCAAAATCAGTCCATTATGAAAAATTCTGCTCAAAATCAGCCCTCATCTGAGGTTAATTTTGGTCAAGATCAGCCATCTAAAAATCCATCTCAGTCAGTTGTTGAGCCTACGATCTACCTTCATCCACCTTTTCCACAAAGGTTGCAGAAACAGAAGCTAGATGCTCAGTTTGGGAGATTTTTGGAGGTGTTCAAGAAGCTACACATCAACATACCTTTTGCTGAAGCATTAGAGCAAATGCCTAGTTATGCCAAGTTCATGAAGGGAATTCTTTCGAAAAAGCTAAAGCTTGGTGATTTTGAGACAGTGGCGCTCACTGAGGAATGCAGTGCGATCTTACAACAAAAATTGCCTCCCAAACTTAAAGATCCAGGAAGCTTCACCATTCCTTGTTCAATCGGTAATCTAACTTTCAGCAAATGTTTATGTGATTTGGGAGTGAGCATCAATCTGATGCCCCTATCTGTGTTTGAGAAACTTGGGCTACCTGAGCCAAAACCGACTAATATCTCTTTGCAACTGGCTGATCGTTCTATTACATATCCTCGTGGGATCGTAGAAGATGTCTTAGTAAAGGTAGACAAGCTCATCTTTCCTGCTGACTTCGTTATCTTGGATTTCGAAGAGGACAAAAACATCCCCATAATCACGGGAAGACCATTCTTGGCTACGGGCAAAACTCTAATCGATGTCCAAAAAGGGGAACTCACTATGAGAGTGCAAGATCAGACTGTCACTTTCAACGTTTTCAAGGCTATGCAATCCCCAATAGAGGATGAGGAATGTTTCAGGTTGGATACGGTCGATTCTTCGCACAGTAATGAGTTGGATCAGTTCTCGAGTTCAAATGCTCTAGGCAGAGTTCTACATGGTGAATCTGACTTCGAAGACGAAGAAATATCCGAATGTGTTCAACTACTACAGGAAGCCCCGTATCAAAAGAGGCTCAATATTTCACATGAGTCGCTCGTATTGGATGATCTTAAGGATTCTCAAGAAATACTTAAACCTTCTCTACAAGAAGCTCCTAAACTTGAACTCAAACCACTACCAGATCATCTCAGGTATGCTTTCTTAGGAGAGTCATCTACATTACTTGTTATTATTGCATATAACCTTTCAGGTAGTGAGGAAGAAAAGCTATTAAGAGTTCTGGGGAACTTCAAATCAGCCATTGGTTGGACCATAGCAGATATCAGAAGATGTATAAGGAAAAAAGTCAAGAAACGGCATGATATGAAGCTTGTACATAAAGCTTTTGATCCAGGCCAACTTGTTATTCTTTTCAACTCTTGTCTAAAGCTTTTCCCAGGGAAGCTCAAGTCAAGGTGGTCTGGACCTATTAAAGTCAAGACAGTATATCCACATGGAGCAGTTGAAATCTATGAGGAATCGCCAGACAAAGCATTCAAAGTTAATGGTCAGCGACTTAAGCATTACTATGGAGATATGGGGAACCGTGAGGCATTCAGCATCAACCTCGACACTATATGATTCCGAGTGGTATCGTCGAGCTATCGACGTTAAACAAGCGCTTCGTGGGAGGCAACCCACTGGGAAACAATGATTAACAATGCTGGACGAATAAGGGAGTGTTTCTTGTTTCTTTTAATTTCTTGTAGTTGCATTCATCATAGTAGTTATTCATGTTAGTCATGTTTATTTGCATATTCATGCCATGATTATATATACTATGTTTAGGATCGATTTAGTCTATTAGCATAGCAAAAAAAATTCATGCATTTCGCGTCCTTGATCCCTTCAGTTGCTGTTTCTACTTAAGTAGCCGATGATGAAAATCGTTTGGAATGACAGTAGGAATAAAATCTAATTAGGTTGCTTGTCAGTTAGCTTGCTTGATGTAGAAGCACAATTAATACATGTAGACTCATCGATTGTTTTTATGCTGGTTACGGACACACTTGAGTATTGTTATACATAATCCTTGCTTAGGTTCAGAATTACACCTTAATCCTTTATTAGCTCATGGATTGCAAAAAGATAAGTTTGGGGGAGTTAAAAGATAAATATGCGTATTATTCAGTTAGGCGTCAAAGGCTAGTAGCCGCTCGTTGACGTACGTCCTCTCGCTGGGGGCTGCGTATTGCGAGTAGTCTAGGGGTGGAATGAGATGGAGCGAAACGCACTCATTCCTAATCTTATTGCTTAAAAAGGCAGAATTGGCTAGGATGAGCTCTTTGGTACTCGAGTTATTAAGTTCTAGGGGACTTTGTGCCTAGTGACCTAAGACTTCTCCGGTCTGGGATCCGCTAACCTAAAGCTCGCTACATGGGCACCATTGTATAAGTCTTTCAGGGACCTCATCCATTGTACAGTCAAATAAGCCTTTGAGTGTCTGTATATAGAGTAAAGCATAATAAATCTTTGACAACCCCGGAGAAATATGGATGTGCAACTTGACTATGAAGAATCTAGGTTGTATTTCGTTTCTAATCTTGTGATTATTATGATGAGAACAAGTAAGGTCCATTAATTTGTACTAAAAACATGTCGATTGAGTTTGAGCACACACGCACGCTTCTTCACTTGTATTGCTAACATTTGAGTACCTAGTTATTTCACATTCCGAGGTCATTACATTCGTTGAGGCATTTATGCTTAATTAGTTACGGTTACTTGTTCGCGCTCTTGCATCCATTTAAATTCAGTTGCATTCATGCATCAATTGTTAAACATGTTTTGCATTGCTTGAGGACAAGCAACGGTTTAAGTTTGGGGGTTTGATAAGTGCATTTCATATCACTTATTACGCTTCCATTATTCTTAAAATCATCACTGGTTCTCAAGTATTCGTTGAATTTTAACGTGTTTTTCCAGTATTATTAAAGTCGCTTGTGCCGCGGGTAAATTGTGATAATATTAATAAATTTGGGTTGAAATTGAAGAAACTGGAAAATTAATGTAGTTAGGAAAATTTTGGAACAGTTGAAAAGAAAAGAAAATATATTAATGCTAAAAATATATTATGACGAGTGATTTTCCAAAAGAAAATATATTAATGCTAAAAATATATTATGACGAGTGATTTTCCAAAAAAATATATATTAATGCTAAAAATATATTATGACGAGTGATTTCCAAAAAAAATATGTATTAATGCTTGAAATATATTATGACGAGTGAATTTCAAAAAAAATATATATTAATGCTTGAAAAATATATTAATGTTGAAAAAAAAAGGAAAATATATTTTCTAAGATATTGTTTAAAATATTAAATTAAGAAGAAAATATTAAAGCGAAGCATAAAAGGAAACTAACGCTGAATTAAGAAAAGAATATTAGATTAATCCGAATATTTTATTTAGCTATATTGTTTAAAATATTATTTTATTTAACAAAAATATTTACGTTACGTAATTTAATTGTTTTAGGATTTCGGCAGAATATCTATATAAAGAGACGTAAAGGAGAAAGAAAGTGTGCCGTTTGGTTTCTTGTCTTTCGGCAAAAATACAAATAAAAGAAAAAGAGAAAAAAAAGAACAGAAAAAGAAAGAAGGAATTGTCGACTGATACAATTGGCAGAAAAGCATATACAATTGTTGATTACAGCAGATACAATTAGTGGCTGTTCGAAAAGCAATTTGGTTTCAGACTGTTCGAAAAGCAATTTTGGTTTGGCGACTGTTTGAAAAGCTATTTGGTGTCAGACTTGAGAAGCAGATACAATTGGTGTCAGACGCCGAATTGAATTTCGATTAACACAGACGGCAATTGATGGCAATTGACGGCGAATTGACGTTGAGTTTCCTATTCGGTTTAATATTTTTCTAAACTCTTCTTCGTTTATTTTTATATTTATTTATATTAATCAAGCTATGTTTAATATTTTCTAAATTCTTCTTCGTTTAATTTTTATTTTTATTTATATTCATCAAGCTATGTTTAATATTTTCTAAACTCTTCTTCGTTTATTTTTATTTTTATTTATATTCATCAAGCTATGTTAATTTTTAAGACCATGATGATGATTTGTTCGATTATGAACTAATCGTTGTCATGGAACCTTAGCGGATTTGTTTGAATAATATTTAGGGTTTATTGCTTAATTGATTTTTTTGAGATATATTTATCGGTTACCTAGTATGGTTGTGTTTTTTTTTGTTAGATGCGTCGCGAACATCTAGATTGTTTATCTTTAATGAATACGAAAGTATATTTAAGGATTAGAACTTGCCATGCTAGCATAGGTTCTTGAAGGATTCATATTGTGATTGTTCATGATTCGTAATATGTCATTAACCATATCATATTACCCTATATGTAATCGAAATAGATAACTTGTGCTTAAAACCAATTATACCTCAATTCATATAGACATATAGGATTGTCATGCATGCGGTGTCTGCTTAACTGCTATCTTTTTTGTGGTTGATTAAGTGGTTTGGTTTACGTGTACTGAAAGGTTGCGTATTCTGATTTTGAGTTATCTGATTAGTAATCGTAGTATCTGACATATTGATTAAGTATATTAATACTCTGAGTAAAATAAACAATGAAGTTAGGGTTCCATGTTTTCTCTCGCATAAGTTAATCTTGTTAGTTAATTTGCTTAGTTATATTCATTCCCTCATACTTTATTATTTGTTCCAGCAGTAGTCTAATAATCATACATTGTTGCATAAGTAAATATTTGTCTTATACACCTAGTCTTCGTGGGAACGATCTTTCTTACTTATTACTTGCTACGATTTGACCGCGTATACTTGCGTGAGAAAAGGACTAACAATACCTGACCAATTTTTTTTATTATTCTAACCACTGATTTATTAGTTTTCTTGTTCTATTTGTTATTTTTGTATGGTGTTATGAAATATATAGTAAAATATTAACTTTAGATGTTTGTTCTTATCATTTGCAACGTGCCATAGTAATAATATAGTCTATGAAAACATTTGTGAAACCTCATTTAAACCATATGTAAAACCTTAAATTAATAATGTACAAAACATGTACTATATGGGTTACAAAAATTAGAAAATTAATACATGTAAAACTTAGACTTGTATATACTTGTGAAATGATACATATATTCACCATATACTTGACGAATAAAATGCACTATATCGCCAACGCTTTGGAGAATAATTTATTACCATTTTAATCGTTGATCTATTGGTTTTATTCGGATATATTTGTCTTTCTTATATCGCATTATGAATTTTTTTGTGTAATATTAAAGTTAGATACTTACTCTTATCACTACAACTTATCATAGTAATACTTTAATTCATGAAAACAGTTACGAAACCTTGTATAAAACATGTACTAAACTTTACATTAATAATGTGAGAAACATGTAGTATAGAAAATGAAAAACATTTGCTGAGACTTACAATATGTTTGTGTGTGTTTTAGCTTGGTTGGTTGTATAAATATTATTTTTTATAGATTATGAATCGGGTTGATGGATCGCGTACTAGATGGGTCAAGGGAAGAAAGTTGATCATGAGAGAAGATAGTACTTCCACATAACCGTAACCGGTATATTACACCAATCTAGATCCGATCATTGGATCATCTTTTGTGTCACGCAAAGATACGAGACTTCTATTTCCTAAGATAGATACTTGAATAACTAAATAAACAATGAGGCATAAATCAGTGATTCATCCCTTTACTATGACGATTTCTTCCATATAGTCCATTGACTTCAAAATGTCTAGTGAGGGTCCATCAACTTGTCGATTTTGATAAATTTAGTCCATGAACCTGTGGATTTCAATAAAAATAGTCCATTGACTATGATGATTTTGATCACTTTAGTCATTTATTAGACTAAATGTATAAAAATATGAAAGCTAAGAAACCCTCACTAAATGTTTGGAAATCAACAAACTATATTGAAAAAATTGTTATGGTCGAGGATGAATCACTGATTTAAACCGAGAAATGGCTCCCTCTCTAACTCGAGACTGCGGTTATTTCCGAGTTTCAAAATATGTGTCATAATAAATATAAAAATGCAAGGCAATACTAAATATGAAAATACGAGGTAATACTAAAGTTAATTTTACATTTGCGAGATATAATATATTACACTTGTAAATCATATTATCATATATGCTAACATTTGCTAAATTTATTCCAATATATGTAATTTTTATTAATTTTTATGTCGTATGATATGATCATATGATTATACGCTTATTATACCAGTTTGAGATCGTGGAGTCTTGTACATATGAAGCCAGTACACAGCCATTTGGATATAACACCATTTCAGAGGTTTATCGATCATTTGGTTAATTTTCGTCCAAACCCTCTCATTACTAAAGAGTTGATGGAGAGGTGATATCCAGAGACATATTCATTTTATTACCGGTTTGGTGAAATGACCATCATAATGATGTGCATACTATTACCAGGTTGAAGGCCACTGGAAATGTTGTGAATGTTTCATACAATATCCTCCAAAGTGAAGCTGAATCATCAGGTTATCAATCTATTGGTTCTAGGTTATGAATAATTATATGACGAGATTGAAAAATATGACGGAGTTGGAATTAGTATCTACATGATGTTTAGCAGCCTTAGATACCGCGGCAACAACCCCGAGCTTACCGATAACAACATAACCCATGTGACGTGAGAGTATTTATTGTACTTATTTAGATGCACCATATTTTTCACAAAAACAGCATGTACGTGAATCCTGAGTATTTGCTTCTCTCAAAGATATTGATAATATGGAATCATACGTATGGGGTATTTGTGTATTTTTGTATATTTACCATCATTTAGGTGAAACATCTGAACATGAAACAAAGACCATGTGAGGTTTTCTAGCTATGATGGATACACAGATCACCGATCACATCCCTACCTTCCATCCCGTTATACACTCTAATTACACATGTGAAAGGCCATCCATAGCTAGGTGGATATGTACCGCACCAATTCTCTTACTCTAGGTTCAAACTAAACTAGAGTATTAAGTTTAGCCACGTTGACGACTATGACGCAAGTTGCACTACTTATTTGTTTTTATTTATTCTAAATGAGGTTGGACATCTAGGTTTCAAAATGAGTATAAATATATTTTGAAAATTTGTTATAAACATTTGAAAAATTATAGGTTTTTAACTTGCGAAATATGATCATCTTAAATAACAAACACAATTTTCTTAATTTGTGAAATGATAAGAAACAAAGTTGCAAAATATCAATTTATTAATTGATTGAATTTAATGATTTTTAAGGTGTGTGCTATCTATATTTAGCTATCTTTGACACTCAGACAGTAGCATGGTACCATGAAAATATAGACTGGTTAAATCATGTGCAGATATATTATCTGGAACTAGTAGTTTTCTAATTTTGACGTGTACAAAACCTTTGATCAATTCATATGAACCATAAGCTCCAAATAAACAAACGGAAGCTTGGGATGGCTATATTCAAAATGAGTGATAGAATTTAACAATTATGGTATATTGTTTTGTACGCTGAGTAAAAGGGATCTTTAGTCTTCGAGTGCGCAATCTGATGTACTCTGAGTTATGTCGGTTGAATGGAAGTTGTAAATCATAAAGTTGTAGACATTGAGTTGTACATCTACAAAGATCGTAAAAATAAAATCATGCGGTAGTTGAAAGATACACACCAAGTGATTGTTATGAAACATCAAGACTTCCATGGAAATCATGATGAAGTCTACGCCGCGTTCCTTCATAATTTATACATTTGAAATAACACTAGCAATAGTTTTTTTGTTGTTATATTTTCTTTTTTGCTATTTTTGCACTATGGCTACAATATGTTTTTTACATACCGTTATATTTTGTATTTCGATATCATCATTTGCAAAACACATGACTTATTATTTATTTAACATGGCTGCAAAACATGTAGTCAACCGTCACTTGTGAAACAACATGAGCTTTATGAGATTTTATTTGCAAAATAGATTTTATGAAGCCTTATTTACCACTATCTGAAAAATAAAAGCACCTAAATAATATAAAACTTGCAAATTATAAACGTATAGCCATACATCTTTTACATGTTTCTCTTTTTTCCTTTATTTAATATTGAATACCAATTCTCATGTTACTAAACTATCTCTGGCTTTAAAGGTATCCTTAAGTCTAAAAGTTGATATAGATCTAAGATAGTCAATTCATGACATGGAATAAACTCGAAGATAGTTAGTTATTTGAGAAGGACAGTTACCACGATGCAAAACACTATAGTGCATAGCCTAATGCATAACATGTAAGTTGCGGTCATATTTTTTTTAACATCATTTATCAAATAAAGTTTCTGTTTGTTTAGTATAGTACAAGGAAACTCACAATTGTTCTATTTTATAAGCGTTTTTAAACATCCTAACTTTCATTCGTACCTATATTATTTCTCCTTATTCATGAATGAGAACCAAAGAAAAACATTATATTAGTGGAACTAATACATATTATTTCGAATAACCACATGCCAAATATAATATTTTTATATATACTATCCATGACAAATACTTAGGTAAAAGTCCGTAATAAATTTATGTTCGTCGGGTGTACAGAAACCAAGTTTGTTGCAAACTAGACAACAAAAATTGCATTTGATACTGATCTTATTTTTTAATCAACCTTTTCTCTGCAATAGTTTTATACATTACACATACTGAAGTTTTTCTAGGGATCATACTTTTTTTGGTTACTCAGTATATCACAGAGACGTGCTCTCATATGTATTAGAGCTTCTGTCAATATTTATTATGTCCTTTTAAACATCTTCATGAATGCATGTTTTTGAAAGTATTTGGTCAGTGTGTGGTTTTATCCGCCAGAAATCACACTTAACAAACATATTATCATCTTTTATTGTTTGACCTAGTAATTCAAAAAGACAACCTACTTTTTACTACCGAATAATTTTTATGTTTTATCTTTGTCCTTTAAGACTTTATCTTATCTCTTGCATTAGTACACAAATTTAGGCATTCTACCTTTACGGCCTAGATCAAACGTTTTTTGAGTATAATTACTAAGTCTAGTTCTTTATCGACCTATTTCACCTACGCGGTCATCAAATCTAGTTTTAATTCTTGTGGGTCAGAAAATGATGAGTGTAATCCTTTGTTCTTTTAATTGACCAATATTTACCTCCTAAAATAAGAAAATATCATGAAATTTTATTGGAGGTTAAATTTCATAAGATAACCACATTTGTGTGTCATAATATAACAACATTGTCTTTCGAACATTAATATTTTAGGTTTCACAACTATTGTCATAGACTATAATATTATTAGGTTGGATTGTAAAATGATAAGAACAAACATCTAACATTAGTATCACGCTAAAATCTTCTAAAAACAACACAAAACAACAAATGGATCATATAAAAACCAACAACGCAATGGTTAGAGCGACCAATAATAATTCATTAGGGATTTGGTGAAATAATGAATTATATTTGCCAAAAATGTGGCAAAATATGTAACATAGGTTTCACAAAATGTTTGTCTTCTACATTTTTCGTATGTTTATAAGGTTTTGCATGTGTTTAAAACTAGGTTTTGTTAATATTGTCATAAACTATAATATTGTACTATAATATTGTACGTTAGGTTTTGTAAATAATTCACCACTATAGAATTCTCCATGAGAATCCTAATTTATAGGCTTGTTCATCAACATAATAGCGTCATACGTTTCAGATTTCACCGCTTCCTAAAGAATTTCATGGATTGTGCGATACATAAGATAAATAAATATGAAACATATATTTTTTATATATAATTTTTCTTGATTGTGTAAGTCAATTACACTACGGTTCGTAATGTTTTCATGCAATGCAAAATCTGAAAAGAAATTATTTGTGAAATATGCCTAAAACCTGAGTCCCCACGCTCACAAAATATATTTCACAACCGTAATGATACCCAGATTCGTAACTCTTCAATATCATGTATTTGTGAAATATACATAAAAGCTGCCATGCAAAACCTTAACATTATAAGTTTGGTAACTTAAATAATATTATGTTTCTCAACAGTTCTATAACATGTTTATAACGTACATATCGTATGTTTTTATAATTTAACAAATTAATTCCCCAAGCGATGATGACAAACATCATCTTCTTCCCCAGTTATCTAAATTTCCAAATCTAAGAAAAATTGAGAAACAAAATATATCAAACTACTCATACCTCTTCCACGGGCGTTATGGTATAAATATGTCTTGTTTCCTCGTTTGTTTTGGCCATATGTTCAATTTTAGAAGTGAGGAAAAGTTTAATTTTTGTAGCAATGGGTTTTTGGTTTGCCATGGGTTAGCTTTGAGTTATAAAGCTTAGTAGTGTCCTGATTTAGCAAGAATGGTTTGATGGATTAAATTGATTTTTTTTAATTTATTAAGTATGAGTTATTGAGTTGTATGAGTTTTTAAGTATACTGGGTTTATATGTTACGTAAATATGTTTAGTAATTAGTGACACTTGTTATAAATAACTAAAAAGACAAGGGGTATTTTAAGATTTTCACTAAATGCTATTTTTTAAATATAAAAACAGTTATGTAACTATATTAGTAATAACGATATTTGGTGTATTGGTTCCCCGAGTTAAAATATGATATTTTTAATTGGTTGGTTGAGTAAAAAATTATATCAAATTTTCTATCTCGATTCTTTCAGTGTAACTCACTCGCTACAAATAAGACTTTCAGTAGAGGAGTTTCGGGTTGAAGTTTTAATACTCCATTTATATTTTAGTTTTTACTCTCTTTTACTACTACTCAAATTAAATTATCCCTAAATATTTATTGTTCTTGTTTGTCTATTTCGATTAGAAAAATTCAAGCATTATTATTGGTGTTGTGTTTACAAACTTAAGTTCCTAGAAGACTTTAAAAAATATATTTTCACCACTTTAAGAAAATTAGATTCAAAATTTGACAATGTCAAACCCAACAACCTCTGAACCCAACATTTCAAGGTAAATGAACATCTAGATCCAATTTCAGTGATACGACGATAGATGACAACCTTGCATCACAATCAAGCACAAGAGCTCATAGCCATCAGACAAATGGTGGGGCCTTAAAACCATCATCACCGGACGTTGTTTTAGTTGTTAATAATACGATAAAATAACAACAACGGTTTTTAATATGTTGTGGTCGTAAATAACTTGATTCTTATGTTGAATATGATGCATTATCATCCTCGGTATAAAGAGACCAATTATCAACTAAATATTCACCCTGATGAAAGCACATATATATTATCATGCTGGAGAAAACATTTTGCAGGATAAAAATTTCGGGGGTAAATCTAAAAAAAGGATCACAGACTAGACATGAACATCATTCCCATAAGAAAAACCTGTTTATTTCAAAGAGCATAAATTTTATTCCTCGACATGGTCCTAACAACAGAGCACCACTACATTCTCGAATTACAACTATCCATTTCATATGCCAAACCTCTAGCATAGCTTCGGAATATCCACTCAAAGCCCTTATTGGCCTAGGTAATATCAACAATAGATCCTTCATGTAAACCAACAAATCACCCCGGTAATCTAAATATGCATGGAGGGCCACTTACAACCCCACCATGTCTCCTTTAACACCATCAATAGTGGAAATATATTTGCCTCCCAATTTAAAACAATATAAGATGAATGAGTACGATATGATGGAAAAACCTGAGCATCACATCAAACAGTTTAGAAATGAAACGGTAAGGTTTGGCAGTGTCGATTATTTTTATCAAGTGCTTTCTGTATGTTTTTTGGAGGTAATCCTCTAATTTATTCCAATCACCTGCTCTATGCTTGATTTATACCTTCAATTCTATGTACATATCTTTCCGATATCAGTTTATTAGAAGCTAGGTCATCTGAATTAATGGAAATTATATCATCCAATGTAAGCAGGACGTCAATGAGAGTATTCGGGATTATACAAAGAGGTTAATCCAAACCAAGAACAGCTTAGAGAACTACCAAGACCTCGTGGCTTGTATTTCTTATAGACATAACGTCCTACAAAGTGATGAACTCAGATAATTCTTAGGTAAGTTCAGATGCGGAAATATTCGTGGGAGAGTGTCTTTTTAAGAATTGTTCGTATCAGATATTTAGAGCATCGGTATTAAGTAGAGAGAGAGAGAAAGAGACAAAAAGAATAAATGTAGAAATAATTGATTAATCATTGGACCTTTTCTCCAAAAGGGAATTTTCTTTATATAGTACATGAGGTGGATAGTAAAATTATATGATTACCACTGTCAAATTGGATTTCTCACCCCACTCCTTTACTCTTTACAAACAAGTTCTAAGGGTATATCATTTAGCCTCCTTATCTTTTATATTTGCTTTAGTTTAGTCCTTGGTCACTAAATACACGAATTTAGACCTTATATTAAATATAATAAACCTTGTTATTATTTATATTTTCCTACCCTTATCAGTATCCCTCTAGTCCTTGTGAAGATATCTGAAGGATGATTGACTGATGAAAGTCATTATTCCTTCTTTTTGAGCCTCCTCATACTTTATGAATTCCGAGCTTCTTTGTATGACCTCCTGCACTCTTCTTCTGATCGGGCGCCTTCGTTACTTGTGTTCAACAAATAAATATGACAACCCCCTCGGATTGTGTGGTATTGGACTTGCTCGAATTTATGACCTCACATCTGGTCATAGTGACCTCACCTAAGTCATTATTTCTTGTAATCTCGCGTGCCTTTGCCTAGCCTTTATAATGTTAGAGATAGCTTAGGAATGGAGTTACTTCTGGCCACGTGTCGGGTATCTACTATTGCATGTCGGCGCGTTATTTGAAATGATTTGTAAGGAAGGTAATGTGTCAAAGAAATTTTTGAAACTGAATTTTCACATTTTGCCCCTTAATACCCATAACTTCACTATAAATACTCGTCTCTTTCTCTAGTTCTAAGTTTACCTATTTTATTTATGCTTACCTTTGTGTAGAGAAAGCTTGTTCTAGAGAGAGAGATAATCTTTCAAACTGAATTATTTTTCAGTCTTTCACGCCTGAAGAGTTTATCAATCTTGAAAAATATAAACTTTGGAGGTGGTTCAATTATCTCAAACAAAGCTGCTGAACGTAGAGCTTCCAGTGACAGAGGGTATCCGACGCTTGTAGACATTTTTGAGGCAAACTTTCACGATAACTGGTCCTCTCTCCAAGAACGCAGTTCCCTTACTACTCAGCCCCTCGGTCAAGCTTGTTCAAGAAATAAAAAGGTTGACCCTTCTTCATCTAAAACTACTCGCAAATATTATTCTTTCTTAACGATGGGCAGTGAAAACGAAAAGCTTTCTGAAGCAAATAAGGGAGATCATGCTAAGAGGAAAAGATCCCCAAACATACCTCCGAGTAAAGATTTCTTCTTCTGTTGCGACCCATCAGGTAACTCCTCAAGAGTCCCCTCAAACAACTTCCAAAGTCATCTCTCAGAGACTTTCTTCACGAAATGTTCGACTGGAACAAGTTTTGAAATTCATCCCTGAAATCCAAGAGAAAAATATAATTGACGAGTCTAGTAGTGATCAGGAAAAGAACGATGTGGTTATGGTTGAAGCGCAGCCCCTACGAGTTGTCCCAGCGGTAACTCTTCCCCCATGACCTTCTCCTAAAACGGTTATAACTGACCCTCCCCCCCCTCCCTTTTCAACGGGGAGAGGCTTCCCCGGTGAAAAAGGATAAGAAGAAGAAAAAGAAGAGACGTGCCTCAAACCTTCCGTCGAATATAGAAGACATTTTTGGGGAAAGATTTCGTGATATTGAAGAAAAACATATACTTTCCCTTTACAAGGTGAAATACAAATACTTCCACTCAACCGAGGAGGTAAAACTCAGAGAGTGATGGGCTATCCCCGAAAATGTTACTATTCGATTTCCCACTGTTGGAGAGACACCGCTATCCGTTCGCGATCATGAGTTAGTTCTTTACACCGAACTTATGAGTTGGGGCCTTCGCTTGCCTCTCGATCCTACTTTAGTGGAGTAATTAAATCTTATTAGACTTTACCCCTCTCAAGTTGGTCCTAACATGTGGTATAGACTCATGGTCTGCATTGTGGCCTCTAGGATTTCTAAGACAACATTTTCTATGGAGCAACTCGTCTCTATCTCAAGTGTAGCTAAGAACTCTCATTACCCATTTTATTATCTTGGTTTTGTGAGGTAATACAAGGTGATCAAGGATTTCTTAGAAGCCATCAAAAAATGGAAGCAACAATTTATTTTTATCAACGGGTTGTGGGAAATCGGTTTTGAGGATTCCCAAGACCTTCCCCACCGGTTGACTCTGAAGTGGTCTGGGCGAGGTATGTATCTACATATTTCATTCTGCTTTACTTATTAAAATTGGTTAACTTAAAGTATCTCTTTTGAATAGCTATGAAGGGAATTGCCAAACCCTTTAAAGATTATGTGAAATTCGCAAAGAAAATCTTTGAGAAGCTAAGTATTTGGTCAGGTGCTAATTGGAGCCATAAGTTTCATCGGAGCTTCATGACAATGAACTTGGTGGGAAGTAATATTTGGAGATACGATCCTGGTAAAAAAAATCCATGACTGAACTCATGGTACCCCCCCCCCCCCCCCCGTAGGATCCTATTCTCAAGCGCTTGGAAGACTTGGACAACATGGTTTTTCTTCCCACTCAAGTCTGAGCTCCCAGTCATCAAGATGCTAAAAACCAGAAGAGGAGGAGAATATACCAAGGAGGACGCAGGCTCGGAGAATGACGTCCACAAAGAATAGAGAACTGAATCCCAAAGGGACCAGCGGAATGAAACTCAATAGGAACGGCTAATAGAAGTCCAACAAGAATAAAGGTTGATATTCGGGTAGGCCCTCGGGCTAGTGTCCGGGAAGAAGACCAGACGATGCTGACAACGAAAATTTGGTTACAATAAGACCAGTTGGGAGGGCAGGGGCTGTAAGGCCGAAGAGGCTCACTGCTGAAGAGAAAAAAAAAAGAAGGTAGTCGATAGTGAAGAGGAAAGTAATACAACTTGTCCGAGCTTACCCCTCATTAAGAAAGTCGTCATAGTTGACTTAGATTCTAGAGGAGAGTTTTTCCTACAGAGAAAACAAACTGCTGGTCAAGAATAAATTCTTGAGGAATGTGAACATCTCTCCCCTGCCTCAGCTTACTTTGACGTTTATGAAAACGACTTTGTTGCCAACGAGCTGAATAAATTGCTTTGTGGTGCTGCTCTTCTCGAAAGAAAACTAATCGCAAAGATCGTTAGAAAAGTGAAGTTGTCCAAAGAAGGGGTGAATTAAATAAATTGACTACTTAGGTAACCAACTTGAAGAATGAAGTTGAAAGCTTGAAGGATGAACTTGCCAAGGAGAAAAAAACATCTTCTCAGTTGAGGAAGGTTGAGGACGAGCTTACTCAAGAGAAAAAGACGTATGCTGATCGCTTATCCAGTATCACTTCCTTAGAGGATAAACTCTCTGAGGAAAAAGGAAGGTTTGACGATGAGATGGAGCACTTTGTCACAAGAGACCTCGAAAGCAACATTACTATTGACGGCCTTTATGATTCTTTTCAAATGACCAAGTCATATTTTGAACAGGCTGTCACAAACATTGAAAAAATTTCTAAAGCCCACGAATCTCTGAAGAAGGAATTTAAAACTGAGAAGAAGAAAAGTTTGGATGCGTATGCTACCAGTATTACGTCTCGTCTTGAAGAAAGAGATGCTAACATGAAGTCCGCTCAGGTGTTAGAGATGTATAAAAAGTTTCCTGACTTGAAGTTAGGTAGCATCTGGCATCGCGTTAATGAAAGACACCGTCTGGTAGGTGTCTCTAGGGAGGATTTGGAAACTAGCTGCGACTCATAAAGCTCCTCATCTGTCTCTGGCTCTTCATAATACAGTAAAGAGAATACTGCATCCGATTAGTGTTGTTAAACGTGATAATTCTTGTTTTGTTTGATCATATATAAACATAAACATGTGGGACTTTGTTTTGTATGACAATCTTCATATTATAAGGACATTTAATGAGATATCTCTGCTATTCAAATTTTTTTCGTTCTTCTTTTATTACAAAATTTCCCATAAGAAAATGTTTTACATGAAAATATTTTGCCCATGTCTCCCCCCGGATAAAGAGTTTATCAACTTTTTTCTTAGGTAGAAGATCTTTTATGTGAAAGTGTTTGACAAGGTTTAGAGCGATGAAAACTTTGATGATCACTTTTCTTTGTTCAAAATAATGAACACTTTCTTCAGAATATCTTTTGAGTTCAAAAAGATGAACATTATTGTTTAAACTTTTTTGGAATATCTTTTGAGTTAAAAAAGATGAACATTATTATCCAAATATTTTTGGAATGTATCTTGAGTTCAAAAAGATGAACATTATTGTCCAAACTTTTTTGGAGTGTCTTTTGAGTTCAAAAAGATGAACAGTATTGTCCAAACATTTTTGGAGTGTCTTTTGAGTTAAAAAAAAGATGAACATCTTACGAGTCATTTTAAGATGGCAAAGGTATTTTATATATAACTCGGTTATTATGGCACTTCATTAAAACCTTCTTGCGCCACCAGGGTAGGAAAGAGTATGCCACTGATACTTACATAAGCTGATAAAGACAATGTTTGTATAGTTACTCATTCACTCTTGATGAGTCCGAATTCTGCATGCTCCTCGGACAAGGACAGATCGGTCCAAGGCCTCCGGACCAGACAGATCACTTCGAACACTCTGACCATAGGACTGTTCGAACTATGACAAAAGTACTAAAAAACCTAAAAACTTATTGACTAAGCTACTTGCTCTCCTACTTAGAGCTCATGGGTCTTTGAACATGACTCGGGTCCATTAAACATGACCCGAAATCCCATAAGGGCCCAAACATCAGGGTATAAATACCCAACCACCTGCATTAAGTGTGGGTAATGAGAATTAACTGCTACCAGGCTGTTTAATTATCTCTATACTCTCTACTTTAAACACATAACACCCACACACTACTATAAAATACCAACCAAATTACTAGCCTACCCTCAGGCGATTAATATCCACACCAAATTGGAAACCACGGTGGGAGGAGAAGGTGCCTGAATCAAGCATTCAAAACCAGCAAAGAAAGTCTGTCTGAATGAATCCGGACAATCCAGAAGTACCACCAGCTCTGCTCGAAGTGGTGGGAGAGAACGATGAGTACACTGTCGAAGAGCGTGATAGGATAAAGGGTGAAATAGAAGCTCTGAGCGTAGAAAAGGCTAAGATGGGCGTGAAAGAAAAGTCCAAAGCATCAGTTGCTCATCATACCGATAACCCTAGAGAGAATGAGTCTTCAAAGACTCATGTGAGCACCAAAAAGACTCATGCCAGTTCTAAAAAGTCTCACCGGTCCAAGCCAGTGGAGAGTTCTGACTCAAGCTCAGAATCTTCTGATAGCTCTTCGGACGATGAATGAGTTGAAAAATCTTTATCCTCAAGCAGCGATGAGGGTCGAACTAGAAAGAAACAAAAGCAGATAAAAAAGTATTCAAGAAAAAGGGATAGACATGGAAGGATGAAGAAGAATATTGGTAAAGGGTCATCACACAGCCGGAGGCATGTGGACCAGATGCTGATGGGTCCCTTCGCTTTCCACGGTGAACCAGGTATCTTTGCAACTCCCAATGAGGATACTGTGTTCAGTCGTGGAAGGAATTGGAGGCAATCTCCGTTGTCTTCTAAAATTCTGTCCGGAAACCTCCCCAAGAGGTTTGATAGCACCAAAATAGAGAAGTACGATGGTAGTACTGATCCGGACAACCATCTGGAGAAATTTAAGAACTTCATGATGAGCTTTGACGATGATGATAAACTACTCTGTAGGGCATTCTCCCAATAATTCACGGGGAGTGCTCTAAAATGGTACAACAGCCTGCCTCAGGGTTGTGTTAAAGATTTCGATACTTTTTGGGTAGCCATTCGAAGGCAGTTTGTAGGGAGTAAAGAGCTAAAGGGCAATGGAGACACAATAATCCATTGTGCCCAGGAACCAAATGAGTCCTTGAAAGAATATATAAGCCGTTTTGTGAATATCAAGAATGGGTTGGCTGATTGCTTCGAACATGTAGCAATAGCATCCCTGAGACAGGGTTTGAACCCAGGAAATCTAGCTGATTCAATTACCAGAAAGAAGGCCATGACATGGGGAGGGTTGCTGAATCAAGTTGGCAAACAAATAAATGTTGATGAAACGAAGAAAACCAGGGTGCACAGGCAGGTGAGGTCTACCCCAGTGGCACCAAATCCCAATCAGAATCAGTCCGGGAACAAAGCAAGAGAGACCGGACAGGGGCATGGTAGGGCAAAATCTCAGTCTCAGCCAGCTGCTCCTGCTCAAAGTCAGCAATCCAAAAACAAGAGAGGGTCATGGGTCTAACCGGAGTGGTTCATAGAGTTAAAAGAAAGTGTGGCCACTATTTTTGATAAAACAAAGGAAGAGGTGCATTACCGGAGACCGGCAACACTGCAGTCTCCCAGAGAGCATCACAATAACTCTTTTTACCAATATCACAATGATATTGGTCATACCACTGATGACTGCATAGCATTGAAACAAGAAGTTCAAAACTTGATTGAGAGGGGAAACTGGGGGCTTACGTCAAAAGAAGAGGAGGCAACAGGCCTGACAACACTCACCGGGTTGGTCCAAGTAATGCTGCTCCGGAGGGAGACATAGTTATAATTGAAATGTTTGACGGGGAATCTGAGTACTTGGATCCTGATCCAACTCGAAACAGAGTGGGTGCAATTGAGGAATGTTCTAGGTCGGTCTCCGGGCTCGTTAAGTTTTTTGAGTCACTTACAATTTTCGGAGGGGACACTATGACAGCTCCTACTGCTTCTTCGAGGAAGAGGCATGTTCATACTTTAGCCTCCCATCTAGAAGGAGGCATGACTTCCTATCAGTCACAAAACTCATTCCCCTTCATTGTTTTTGATGAAGATGATTTAAGAGACATTGCTGGCCCTCAAGAGGATGTTGTTGTCATAGGAGCATCTATAGGGGCAATGACATAAGACGAATCCTGGTGGATACTGTAAGCTCAGCCAATATCCTTTTCTTAACCACATACAAGATAATGAAAAATCCAGCTGTAATTCAGAGTTCGGATAGGTCAATCGTGGGATTTACAGGCAGCTCAGCTGATGTGATCGGAGAGTTCGAAGAAGAAGTGTTATTGGGCAAGGGCCCTTTCAAGAAAATGGTCAGAATACTCTTTATTGTGGTGGATTGTCCCACTTGCTATAATGCTATTCTAGGGAGGTCTTGGCTCTCTAGGATGCATGCAGTGGCTTCAACAGTCCACCAGTGCTTGAAATATGCTGTTGAGGGACAGGTTGGAGTCGTCCGGAGCAGCCAAAAGATGGCAAGAGAATGTTATGCCACTGCCTTGGCTCCTCGAGTGCTGGGGGCAGTCCGTATTAATGAACAATATCAGTTTGAGGGCCTTTCTGGGGGTGAGGGTGAAATTGATGACCCCAGAGAGACCCCTGGAGTATTGATACCGGTTGAAGAGGTAGAAACACACTGTTTGGAAGATGGGAAAAGTGTCAAGATAGGGTCTAAGATGCCACCTGTTTTGAAAGATGAAATGTTAAAGTTTTTGAAGAACTATCAGCACGTTTTTTCTTGGTGCAATGCTGATGTTATTGGGGTTCCATCAGAAGCGATATCACATCACCTATCTGTCCGGAGAGACGTAGCACCAGTGGTTCAAAAAAGAAGAGCTTTTTCCAAAGAAAAGGTTGATGTCATTGTGCAAGAGGTTGACAGGCTCACAAAGATGGGGCACATCAAGGAGTCTCAATACCCTTTGTGGACTGCCAATCCGGTCTTGGTGAAAAAGAAGAATGGCAAGTGGCGCATGTGCATTGACTTCACAGATCTCAATAGAGCTTGCCCAAAAGATTTGTATCCGGTCCCCCGGATTGACCAGTTGGTAGACTCCACCTCTGGGAACAAGCTGCTTTCCTTTATGGATGCTTTCTCCGGATACTATCAAATTCAAGTAGATCCAAAGGATCAAGAGCATACCACGTTTGTCACTGACAGAGGTCTTCATTGCTATAAAGTGATGCCATTTGGTTTGAAAAATGCTGGGGCTACTTATCAGAGATTAGTAAACAAGGCATTTGCTGATCAGATTGGAAGAAATATGGAAGTGTACATTGATGATATGATGGTGAAGAATATGGATGAGCAATTGCATTTGTCCGATCTCCAAGAAACTTTTGCCAACTTGGTAAAAGTGAATTTGAAATTAAATCCAGAGAAGTGTGTGTTCGGAGTGCAGTCCGGGAAGTTTCTAGGCTATATTATAAGTGAGCATGGAATACAACCCGACCCGGACCAGCTCAATGCTCTTTTCCAAATGGAGCCTCCTCGAAACATTAAAGAAGTACAACGGTTAACGGGGAGATTAGCTGCCTTAAACAGATTTATCCCAAGGTCTTCGGACAGGTGTGCTCCTTTCTTTCAAACCTTGAAGGGTGCAAAGGGATTCGATTGGACCTCACGGTGTGATGAGGCTTTCAATGAGATCAAGAAGCACCTGTCCTCCCTCAAAACTTTGTTTAAGCCAGTTGATGGGGAGACACTCTTCGTATATTTGGCAGTTTCAAGTTGTGTCATCAGTGCTGTGTTGGTAAGAGAGGTCGATAGTCATCCCCATCCAGTGTACTACATTAGCAAAAGCTTGATAGATGCGGAAAGACGTTACTTGAAACTTGAAAAATTGGCATTAGCCCTGGTGATAGCTGCCAGGAAGATGAGGCCTTATTTCCAGGCTCATCCTATCATCTTCCGGACCTCTTTTCCCCTGAAGAATGTCCTCCAAAAAACAGACATTTCGAGCAGGATGACTAAGTGGTCAGTAGAGTTGGGGGACTTCGACATAGACTTTGCTCCCCGAACAGCAGTCAAGGCCCAAGTTGTGGCTGATTTTCTGGTTGAATTTCACTCCGACAGGGATTCGGAGCAAACTACTGACATAAAAGATAAAATGTATGGGTCGTCCGAACAGATGGTGGATCTAGCACTATGGGATGTGGTGCAGAAGTATATTTAACTTCCCCATATGGAGACAAAATGTACCAGGCTATTTGCTTTGCTTTCAGGGCATGTAATAATGAGTCCGAGTACGAAGCAGCTATAGATGGGTTAAAGTTAGCCTACATTTGTGGGGCTAAGAGGGTCAAGCTGCTAAGTGACTTCCAACTACTTATCCACCATGCCCAAGGCCAGTCTGAGGCTAAGAAGGAGCAACTTGTGAAGTATTTACTCCTCCTAAAAAATGAAGCACTTAAATTTAAAGGTGTTGTCTATGAGCACATTCCCCGGACAGAAAATGAGCTAGTAGACTCATTGGCAACCATAGCATATACGGAGTCATATCCATGGATCCATGCGCTCGAAAGCCCCTCCATTCAACTTAGTAAGGGTAAAGAAGAGGAAATTTTTGAAGTACAAGTGAAACAACCTCAAGACTGGAGGTTTCCTCTCCTGCAATATCTCTCTGATGGTGTCGTGCCTCCGGATAAGTCACTAGCCAGAACATTGAAACACAAGACTCGTGGTTTCATCATATTGAGAGAAGTGTTGTACAAAAAGTCCTGCAGTAAACCTCTCCTGCGCTGTTTGGGGGATGAAGAGTCACAAGTGGTCCTCTCCGAATTGCATGATGGTGAGGGATCAGCCCATTGTGGGTTTAGAGCTTTAACAAGAAGAGTTTTACTCTCCGGTTACTATTGGCCATCCATCATGAAACATGCTAAGGAATTGGTAAGAAGGTGTGACCCATGCCAGAGGTACAACAATGAAATTCATATACCAGCCATTCCTTTAGAGTCAATTTCTGAGCCTATTCCTTTTGCTCGATGGGGATTGGATTTAGTAGGGCCTCTCCCTGTGGCGTCCGGAGGACGCAAAACTATAATTGTGGCCATAGACTACTTCTCGAAGTGGATAGAAGCAGCCCCTCTAGCAGGAACAACATCAGAAGCTGTTATAAAATTCATTCTATCCAACATCTGTTGCAGATTTGGTGTCCAACAAAAGATAACAACAGACAATGGGCCACAGTTCGACAATAGGGAAATGGAGAGCTTATGTACCTCAAGGGGTATACAACATTGTTTCTCTTCACCTTTCCACCCACAAGCAAATGGGCAAGTTGAAGTGGCTAATAGAACTATACTGTCCGGTTTAAAGAAGAATTTGGAAGGGGCTGCTGGGAAGTGGCCTAGTTATCTACAAGAGGTCTTGTGGGCCTACCGGACAACACCTGGGACTGCAACACAAGAGTCACCCTTTGCCTTGGTCTATGGGATGGATGCAGTAGCTCCCATAGAAGCAACTCTCCCCTCCTTTCGTGTTCACAACTTCTCTGAACATGCTAACGAGATGGCAATCAGAGGTCAACTTGATTTGATAGAAGAAAGACGAGTTAAAGCTCACCTTAGAGTTGCACACTATCGGGGATTGATGAGAAGCAGGTTTGCTTCCAAAGTTAAAAGAAGAGATTTCCAACCGGGGGACAAAGTATTGAGGAAGGTCTTCTTACACACTAAAGAAAAGCTGTTCGGAAAGCTGGCCCCAACTTGGGAGGGTCCGTATATGGTTGTTGAAAGAATTAAACCTGGAACATATTGGTTGGAAGACAAATATGGAAGAGTCTTGACTCATCCTTGGAATATTGAGCATCTCCGGATGTACTTGGAGTAGCGTTTGTGTAAATATTTACTTGTTTAAACATCCATGTAAATATTTGGGGGCATACTCTTTCCTCCCTGGTGGCACGGGGAGGTTTTAATGAGGTGTCCTGGTTTTTTGAATAAAATTTGATGCCTTCTTAAAATTTTCTAAGTGTTTTAAATTTTTGTCCCTTGTCACACTATCCGAATTGAAATAACTAAAGGCTATTTAAACTCTAGCCGGAGGACTTAAACACTCTTACTATAAAACAACTAAAGGCTATTTAAACTCTAGCCGGAGGACTTAAACACTCTTACTATGAAACAACTAAAGGCTATTTAAACTCTAGCTATCAAAATTAGAACAAACAATAAAAGAAGATGAGATTTGTGCAAAACAGAAACATTCATTGAAGTAACTTAAAATGCCTTGGCCTTCCAAGGACTTTTGAGTGGTCAGAGTAGGACAAAAAACCTATCCGGTCAGATACCGGACACAATTACAAAAAGAATGCCTTGGCCTTCCAAGGACTTTAGTCTGGATAGAAAATAAACAAAGTAAATCATAAGTTAAGGTTGAGCCTTTGAAGATGGCTCACCTTCATCCACCACCTTCTTTCCCTTAGGATCATTTTTCTCTTCATCTGGGCTCTCCCCGGTATGTTCTTCATCATCGGATGAGGAAGCACTAGAGTAACCTTTCAAGTCTCCATCAGCCATTGTATGATACGGGAGGTCATCAGACTCAACATGAAGCCATAAATCCCCTAGGTTCCTCTTCGGAAACTTTTCATGGAAGAGTAGAACCATGTCAGACCTCACCTTGGCAAGCAGTTGCTCTTCGCTTTTGATCATCTGGTTGGCATAAGCATCAATCTTGGCCTGGATCTTAGCCTCTTGCTCCCTTAACAAAGTAGTTTTCTCCTTGGCAGCCTTGGACACTGAATTCTCAAGAGCGATCTTGTCAGTGGTTAAGTTGGTGATGATTTTGTCCTTTGTTTTGGCTTCTTCCTTTGAGGTAGCAAGGTCTTTCTCCAGACCGGACAATGTCTCCCGAAGGCCTTTAATGGTTTCCTCTAAAGTGGCGACTTTTGTGGAGCTTGTCTTTTGGCTTCTCTTCAACTCCTCGGTTTCTTCTTTTAACATGGCAGCATTGGAGGTGGCAGTGCGAAGGTCTTCGGACAGCTTCTCCTTGTCAGACTTAAGGTCTTTAATGATGTCTGCCTGACTCCGAACTTGTCTCTCCAACGTAAGTACAGGATGCACGTTTCTTAACAAGGAGTGGGCTATAACATACATTTCACTAGAGACAATAAAAGTCTTACCATTAAAGTTGACTGTGTTGGAGCTGCTCGGAGGAAGGTAAGGCCCTGCAAAGTCATCTCTAGGGAGATTGAGGAAGTATTCACCAAGCTCATCAAGGCCGGTGATGTCTACTCCATCAATGTTGATATCTCCCCCCTCAACCTCATCGGTGTGAAAGTCCCTCGGGATCTCTTCGGCTTGCGTTGGGTCAGAAGGATCAGCTTGGAAAGAAGGCTCCGGAGCCCGGAGAGAAAGCTCGTCTCCCTTAGAAGTCTTTTTCTTCTTGGCCTCCCGGTCTGCGCCTTCGCTCCCCTGTTTCTGATTTCTCTTGGAAGCCCTTGGAGGTTTTGGGAGATTCGCTTCCTGCCTTTCAGTCTCTTGCTCCACCACTTGCAAGAGAGCAGCATCAATTTGGCTCTGGGCTGGCCCCTCCGGGTCTGTTGGAGCATCCTTCTCAGCATCAGCAGGGTTAGCATCACTCACCACCTTTTTGCCCTTCTTCTTATTGCCTTTCATCTTGCTCGGGGCTTTGGCCCGGCCTGGCAGGAAGAGTATCCCATCTAACTCGTGGGTCCTCTTAAGTACAACATCCGGAGGAGGCTGAGTGGTGAGCTACTCCCAATTCAAGTCTCTCCGACCTGTGGTGTTCCACAGGTGAGACCTTGCCAAGTTGCCACTGGTGAAAGCAGCGTGGAATCGGTTCCCCCAGTTCTCAGCGGCCCAAGCGTTGATCTTGGATCAAGTAGCCTGCCCGGCTTTCAAGTAGTCACTAAACTCCTTGGGCAGTTCTGCTAAGACAAAAGAAAGACAAATTAGTACAAATTAAGTCTAAAAAGAAAAGAGAAGAGAGACAAAAATATAAAGGCAAGATACTTACGGTCACTCCTCCATCTACTTCTGAGGAGGCTTGGGTTCTCTCCGGATTTTATTTTCCTGTCGTTCTCCCAAGCACCACTGACAAATAGGAACTGAGTCCTCCAGTTCCTCTCCGCCTCCAACAGATCATCCACAGCCTTAAAATCATCCCCCATATTGAAATGGTAAAAGGGGATGTGGTGGTTCCTGCAAAGGCTGGCCACTGCAGCAAATTCCTCCATTGGCAGAGGGATCCCAGACAACCTTGATGCCATGATGCATGACATAAGGGTATACCAAGCGTTGGGGCTCAGCTGGCTTGGACAGAGTTTGATCAGATGGAAGTATCTGACAATCTCTGGGTCTAGTGGGAACCTGAGCCCCCAGTTGAACAGCTCCGTGAACATGACCACTTCACTTAACTTGCAGTCCATGGGGGTCTCCGGGTGTACAGGAATCCTGATCTTTACATTTTTTGGAATGCCCCACTTCGTACGCATCCTGCCCAGCTCAGCAGTGTGGATGAATGCGTAGTTATTTCTTTGTAAGGAAAGGAGGTAATTAACGTTGACCTTGTGAAAACAAGGCCCTACTTTCCCTTCTAGGCTCTCCGGCAGATCCGGATGCCTCAAGTACAGCTTCTCCTTGCCCTTGTCCTTCTTGGCAACTATCTCTTTACTGGTTTGACCGGAGGGCTCAGACTCAAATGGGGCCTCTTCAACAGAGTCCTCCATCACTTTCTCCATGATTGTTGAAGGGATTTCAGCAGCTGTAGTAGGGGGAGGGTTCAAACTTGACTCAGCCTTGTCTCCAGACTGATGGGCCTCAGTGCTCCTTTGATTTCTGCTCTTCGGCAGAGTGTCTGGAACAGAAGTTTCCGGTTGAAGATTTTGATTGGAGCCCTCCGGTCCGGACAACCTGTCCTTGGAGGCTCTAATTGGCACCTCAGATCCGGTGCTGCTATCCTTTGCCCCCGACCTCGAGGGAGTGTTTCTAGTCCCCTGGCCTTTAACCAACCGGCCTTTCCTCCTGTCAACCAGCTTCTCAGGAGAGTGCTCCGTATCCGATCCCATTGCAATAAAGGGGGGGCGGGGGGTTAGGCTAGTGGATGTAACTCCTGGCTCAACAGCAGGCTCCGATTCCTGAACTGAGGAACCAGAGATTATGGGGGAGAGGTTGGTTTGAAATAGTTTTCTAGGCTTAGTACCTTTGGAAGAAGACGAGCCTCGATCTGATTCGGTAGCAGAGGCGGTTAGTCTATCAACAGGCGAGGTGGGTAACCCTGCTGTGATCCGTCTTTCTCTTTGGACTTTTTGAGCCTTCTCTAACTCAGAAAGGTTGAGCCACCCGCCTTTGGCAAGAGCGTTCCTCGCTGTAAACATAAACTATTGAACTAAGTTTTTGCTTTAGAGAGAGAAAGCTTTGAGAGTTTTTGCAGAAGTAAATTTGAAGGAGATGGTAAAACAGTAGAAATGAGTTTGTATTTATAGTAAATCTAAAAAAGGAAGTTGATTCCTAGGAGAATTCGAAAAGTTTGGCAATGATTAAAAGAAGGCGCTGATGTCACCACCTGTAATTAAAGAGGTTGCTTTTCGAAGAAGGTGGGTTCGAAATTCAAGGTGAAAAAACGGCTGAAGCAACCAATCAGAGAGTGACACGTGTCCCACGAACTCTGGCAAAAACCGTTTTGAATTCGTGAAGCTTTACCTGTCCGGATAAACTCATAGCCCAAATTGATAGACCTGTTCGGATAAAAATTACCCCTGATGTCGGACTGTTTTTCAGGTCTTTGACAAGAATATTTGCACAAACACCTAAAAAAGGGGCTCCTGATGAGTCCGAATTCTGCATGCTCCCCGGACAAGGACAGATCGGTCCAAGGCCTCCGGACCGGACAAATCACTTCGAACACTCTGACCATAGGACTGTTCGAACTATGACAAAAGTACTAAAAACCTAAACACTTCTTGACTAAGCTACTTGCTCTCCTACTTAGAGCTCATGGGTCTTTGAACATGACCCGAGTCCATTAAACATGACCCGAAAGCCCATAAGGGCCCAAACATCAGGGTATAAATACCCAACCACCTGCATTAAGTGTGGGTAATGAGAATTAACTGCTACCAGGCTGCTTAATTATCTCTCTACTCTCTACTCTAAACACATAACACCCACACACTACTATAAAACACCAACCAAATTACTAGCCTACCCTCAGGCGATTAATATCCACACCAACTCTAAATAAATTTTGAGATGCTCAATGTTCCAAGGGTTGGGAAGATCTCTTCCTTATTTATCTTTGAGTTTGTACGTTCCCGGCTTGATCTTCTTTATTATCGTGTATGGACCCTCCTAATTAGGAGCCAACTTTCCCAGCCTCTTTTCTTTCGTGTGAAGGAAGACTTTCCTCAAAACTTTGTCCCCGACTTTGAGCTCCCTTCTTCTAACTTTTGATGCATATCGACTTCTCATCAGAGTCTGATAGGGTTTAGGGTTTAGGGTTTAGGGTTTAGACTATGTTGTCGCTTTCTTGTATGACTATCCAAGGATACTTCTCTAAATAAGATGTTCTAGCAAAAGAATCAGCCACTGAATTCCCAACCCTGTGGAAGTGTTCGTATCTGACGCCTTCGAAAGTTAAAGTTAAAGCCTTCAAACCCCCAGATACTTCACTAAGTGATCTTTTCTTGCATCTGACTATCCAGAGGAGTGGTTTATGAGAAGTTGTGAATCACTTATCAGCCTTACTCTTTTAGCTCCATAAATTTTAGCAAGTCTTAAGCCTCCCAAAGTAGCTTAATACTCCGCTTCATTATTCACTGCTTTAAACCTGAATCGGATGGCTTGATACATAGCCATTCCCTCCGGAGATACCAATTGCACAACTGCACCACAACCAGATGAGCTTGAACCCCGGTAGGTCCGGATTGTCCATTCTATTCCAAGTTCTTCTTCATCGACCTTTATTTCAATCCTATCAAAGTGAAACTCAACTAAAAATTCAGGTAATGCTTGTGCTTTAGCTTCAAATTCAATATCAAAATCTCCAAGCTCAACTGACCACTTATTCATTCTTCCCAACACATCGGGCCTTTGTAATATGCTCTTCAACTAGAAAATATGTTTGTACAACAATTGAATGAGCCTGAAAGTAAGGCCTCATTTTTCGCGCGAATGTATCTAGTGCAAGGGTTAGCTTTTCTAACTTGAGATATCGCTTCTCAGCATCCAGAATACTCTTACTCATGTAATATACGGGCCTCGAAACATTTCCCTCTTCTCGATCTAAAACTATACTCACTGTAAAATCTGACACTTCCAAATAGATGTATAACTTTTCCCCCAGATTTGGCTTTGTCAAGACTTCCGGTGAGGAAATGTATTCTTTGATCTGGTGAAAAGCATCCGAACATTCTTGAGTCCAGTCAAAATAATTTGTTTTTCTCAGCACTTGGAAAAATAGCCCACTTATCTGAGGACCGCGATATGAACCTATTCAACACTTCCAATCTTCCAATCAAGATTTGTACTTCTTTGATTGTTCTCGGTAAGGCCATAGTACACAAAGCCTTTAACTGTACCGGATCGGCTTCAATACCCTACTCACTGACTATCTAACCTAAAATTTTTACGGATCTTAATCTGAACGTGCATTTTCCCAGATTCAATTTCATATTTGAATTGGCAAAAATTCCTTCTAAGTCAGCCAAATGATTTTAATCTTTTAAGATTTTGACTAACATGTCATCAATGTAAACCTCAACATTTCTTCCAATTTGACACTCAAGATCTTTATTTAGTAATCGTTGGTAAGTTGCTCCAGCATTCTTCAACTTGAATGACATTACCTTCTAGCAGTGTAAACCTCTTCCGGTAATAAAAGTTTTGCTATCTTGATCTCTTAGGTCCATTTGGATCTGATTATACCCAAAATAGGCATCTATAAAAGATAACAATCGGTTTCCAGATGTCGAATCAACCAACTGATCTATTGTGGGCACATGGAAAGGATTTTAGGGACACACCCTGTTTAGATTGGTGAAGTCCACACATATTTTCCACTTGTCGTTTTTCTTCTTTACTAGGACCATATTAGCATTCCACAAAGGATATTGTGACTCGTATATGTGACCCACTTTGGTTAAATGATCCACCTCTGCCATTATAGCTTTAGCTTTTTCTTGAAAAAAAGATCTCCTCTTCTGTATGATTGGACAAACATTGTTTAATACCGCAAGCCTATGACAGATGAGGTTTGTTGGAACCCGTATGACATCATATGTACACCATGCAAACAAATGTAATTTTGTTGAAAGAAACTTTATTAAACTTTATTTTACCTCTAGAGATAATCTTGTGCCAATCTTGAGACTTTTACCCCGAAATAAGACATGGTCCTCAAAGCTGTCATCTGGGACCATGAACCCCGGGGGCTTCTCTCAAATCATCCACGGGATTGGACTTCGGAGAAGCCCCCACTGATTGTATTTGTTTTTTTTATTCAACCTCCTTAACCTGCTTGGGGCCAACGCTGCTCGGTAACATTATCTTGCTATTTTCTGGCTGCTTCTTACTGTTCCCACGTTGCTTCCAACTACGTACTTCAAACATTGATGGACATTAGAAGGCACAACGTGCATTTTAGAAAACCAGGACCTTCCAAAGATTGCATTATAAGATGTGGGAGCATCTACCACTACAAACAAGACTGTAACTATTTCTTGAATGGTCCTCGACCCAACTCCACCATCCCTTCGAACTCTTGGACTACTTAAGCAGTAGATCTAGTGAATCCAAACTATCGTTCGATCCAATCGAAGGATTGTTGGTGGGTTTTTTATCTGGCTATAAGTAGACATAAACATTATGTTAGTTGAACTACCAGTATCAATCATAATTTTTCTTATCTCATTTCTTGCTATCCCCGCTCCGATGACTACTGCATCCTCATGCGGTCCAGCCACGTCTCTCATGTCATCATCCTTGAAGCAAAGTATTGGGGATGGATTTCTTTATAGAAGTGTTGAAGCGCCTGCTTCCACTTGTGTTGCTAGACTAACATTGTGTCTCTTCCGTTAGTAATTTGATATTCCTGCAACTGTATCTCCCCCAAAAGTTATTAGTGACTCAAAGAAAGCACACAACTCACTAACCTTGCCCCTTGCTATCGGTTCCTATACCATGTTTATGTTGTCTCTGCCCGACTTTGGGTCTAAATACTCAATAGAGATATCGAATGCATCTATAGATTTTTCCCGATTGTTTCTGATATCATCATCGTATCCTCTTGCTTAGGAGCAGCTTCTTGTTTAAGAACAACCGTGGAATTCTTCTTCGCAAAATTGACTAACTTCCCATTTTCTATCAGATATTGTACTCCTTTTTTCAGCGCCACGCAGTCTTTTGTGTCATGCCTACTATCCTCATGATACTGAAAATTCTTATGTTTTCTATGCTCCTTTGGAGTCTGCATTGGAAATGGCTTATGAAAATGCACATTTGAACGTGCTTTCTCAAAGATAATTGATACACACTCAGTCAGTTCGGTATAATGAGCGGGTCCGACCCACTTGTTAGACATAGGCCGGACATACTATTGAGTGGTGACTGCAGGTGTGTACTGTTGAGTGCTGACTATCCTTTGAGGTGCCTAGTTTATAGCTTGAACAGGTACTCAGGGTCGGACTTTACTTGTCGGATGCATTACATTACATGCGGTCGGACATTCACTGGTGGCGCACTGGCTCTTATCACGGTCGAATCTTGGTAGTACTGAGACATCAACTCTATCTTCGACGCTCTAGTTTCTTCAACTAGAATTTGCTTCCTAATCTGATCCAGTAATTCTCTGAATGTCATAGCTTGCGTCTCTAAGGAATTATTTTTCATCATCCCCGGAAGCAAACCCATTTGGAAGGAAGCCAGAGCCACTTTGTCTTCACAAAATTCCATATTTGTCTTAACTTGGATGAAACGTTTTGTGTACTCTTTGAGACTCTCTCCAACTTTATTCCTGCAGTAAATTGTAGTATCCCGTTTGCTCGGAATTTTTTGCTTCCAAAAAAGTATTGTCGGAACATGATCCAAAACATATCAAAGTTCTTTATACATCCTTGAGGTAAACGGTTATACCACTTTGATGCCGCATTCTTGAAAGTTTGAGAGAATTCCCTCCACAATAACTTGTTGTCGTCATCGTAATTGATCATGAAATTCTTGAACTGCTTAATGTAGCTATCTGGAACTTGTGTCCCATCAAATTTTCCAGCTTGGATATGTCAAACCACTTTGGAAGATTCCCGAACAAAATTTTCGGAGAGAGTGAAGATGACCTCTAATTATGTCCAACGTTATAATCACTTCCCACTGGTCCTTCCTTCGCGGCCATGTAAAGTCTCTCCTCAGACGGAAAAGTAAATTTATTACTGACTCGGTAGTTCTGATTGTAGCTATTAGATTGATGTTGTCCGCGAGAAGTTACATGTTCGTGATTCATCGCTTGTCAGGCTCTTCGGAGTATAACTTTCTCTTCCCATCTTCGTGTTTTTTCTTCCTCGAATTTTCGGTTCTCCGATTGGTCCGATTAAAACTCTTGTGCACCCTTGAATCTCTTTGTTTATGATCTACTTTATACATGGAATCGGTATCTGAGGATGAAAATTCATCTGTACTAGGAGAAGTAAACTCACTAGATTCTGCTGATTCGTATCGTTGTTCAGATCTAGCTCGTCTTTTGGAAGATCGATGACTTTTACTACGATGTCTTTCCTCGGACTGATTGACATATTGAATTTGATCTGCCACAACGCGCTCTCGTTGGACTTTTGATTTGACTCTTCTTGAGCTTATTATCGTTTCTTTTTCTGCGTGTAGCCTTTCAATATCCTCCAATAAATCGTTTTTCCTAGCAACCAAGACAGATTCTTCAATGAGCTCTTCAGCATATCAATTATGGTCGTTTTCTTCATTTGTCACTTGCTCTTCCATCAGATGGTCTCCAGATGCGACTCTGATCAAGTTATTTGTCGGATTTGCCTCCAACTCTCCACGAATTTCAGTTTCCATTATTTTTTACTTTAGATTACTTTTATGGTTTTGGAACATTAATTTCGGATACCACTCAGGTTCCAACAGATGGCACCACTGATGAACTCAGATAATTCTTAGGTAAGTTCAAATGCAAAAATATTCGTGGGAGAGTGTCTTTTTAAGAAATGTTTGTATCAAATATTTAGAGAATCAGTATTAAGTAGAGAGAGAAAGAGACAAAGGGAATAAATGTAGAAATAATTGATTAACATTGTCCATTTTCCCCAAAAGTGAATGTTCTTTATATAGTACATGAGGTGAATAGTAAAATTACATGATTAGCACTGTCAAAGTGGATTTCTCACCCCCATTTTTTACTCTTTACAAACAAGTTCTAAAGGTATTCCATTTAGCCCCCTTATCTCGTATGTTTTCTTTAGTTTGGTCATTGGTCACTAAATATATGAATTTAGCCCTTATATTTAATATAATAAACTTTGTTATTATTTAGATTTTCCTACATTTATCGCATAACCTCCTTGCAGAGTACATATTGAAGCGTAAAGCTTTAACCTTTGGTCAAATTATGAACTTATAAGACGCAAGATGCAAGAGAAAATAACTTTTTCAGATCCATATAACATGGAAAATATGAATTAGACATCAAGGAATGAAGCACCTACGGATATCTAAGTTTGTTTAATGATTGTAAACTTTTGTTTTTTTTTTATTTTAGGTTAACTTTCTCCTATTTCGGTGACATGAGTAGGTTTTAACGATGCATATCTTTATTAATAAAGTCATGATTCCTTCCTATATTAGTGTTATATATATATATATATATATATATATGCCAAAGCAACACCACTAAGTTAACACATTATTGTATTTATACAACATCCATGTGCAAAAGCAACATATTTTTTCCAAATAGCACATATATGTGCACCGAATACCATTATACTTATACAAAATTACCATGCAAAACCGACGTTGATATACTATTAGCACTTAAGTTCAATGGACTTTATAATTAAACACCTGAATCTCTCTATTCAGACTTGCTCGAACCCTAAATAAAGGATTTTTTGCGCTAAAAAATTGTATGAAAATAAACAAGCAACAAACGTGTTTTTATATACATCCGACATATAAATTTATAATAGATTAATACATTTGTTGATGCATAAGGGTAAAAATACTATCCTTAGGGACATTCTCTTCAATGATGAAAAATTATTATGCATTTCAAGCATATGTTTAATATATTATTAAAAACAATATCATAAGAAAATATATTACATTAGCAAATGACTTTGGCCGAAAAAACATGCTTCGGTATCTAACAAAACAATCTATAAAAAAGAATTTGATAGATTTAAAAATACAAGCAAAACTAAAAGAATTATTCATAGCAAGATGAACTTTTTTTCCTTCTCCTTCTAGAATATTTGTTGGGGAAGCATCACTTCTTATTAAGAGAAATCCTTAGTAGTTAGAACTCTTTTTTCTTCCACAAAGGTTATACGAGGAAGAATCATATATTCTTCCATTGGCGTTACATTAGAATGAACTCCCTGTTTTTTTAACCATATTATTAGAATAACTTGTTCTCCTCTTTTAATCTTCTTTACAAAATACACCTTTTCTTTTGTACTAGTGGGATCAACATGCAAAGGTTTGTTTCATATGTTATCATATTTAACCTTTTCTTTGAGTGAGTCTGTTTTTTATTTGGTAATTAAGACTTGAGACGATAGCACACGTTCCTTTTTACTAACATCCGGAGCTAGACAAATGATATTTTTATCATTATTTCTCTATGATGGGGGAAACTCGTTTGGTATTTAGTGTAAGTGTAATTATACGCATATATATATATATATATAGTTAACCCTCATATGCATATTTTATTCTATTACAACTTCTTAAAGACTTCACAACTCAAATCTCTGGCACATGTTCGTGAGTTAACAAGATGATATTGGCCTCCTGTTATTTTCCAATCCCAACTGCATGATCAGCAATCAACTTCTTGGTTTCATCCAAACATTCTATGTTGAACTTGTAAACTATCTAAAATTTAATCATGATTGGTTCTCTCTTCATCTGATAATGCTATCATACTATCCAATTTATTCTTCAATGATACTTGTGCACTCTCTTAGGTGGATAATTGGTATTCTAAATATTTGACTTTGTACTGGTTTTCCACGAATTCGTCTCAACACCTTGCAGTTTTATTACTTGCATTTCTACCTCATCCCTATCCTTCTTATCATTCTTAAACTGATGTTTAAGTTGGATCTTAGAGTTGTGGTACGCTTGTTGTTGTAATCTAAAATGCTCTTTCAGTTTGAATTTTCAAAGTCTAAGATGATGAAAAATTTGAGTCTATAAATATTCTTCCAAAATAATTGATTTTGTAAGCAATATTATTAAAGCAGATAAATAATCACTTACCTCAAGACTCGGTGTTTGTGAATAATCAGTTCCATTAGTGGTTCATCTGCTCCTACATTTTGGTCCCGAATCATGGCTAATAATTGAGAAACAACGACCTTGATGGATTTTAAGATAGAAAATTTAGATGAATTTTGATGAGATGTATCTTTTCTAGTTGAGGCTTTCGGAGGCACATTTATTGGTGTTAAGGGAGGTAGATCCTCTTGAAAGATTCATTCATATGTGTTTCTTATTTCTACAGATGTAAAAGTAAATTGGGCTCAATTCTCTCTTTTAGGGGTCCCGCAAGGGATACGACAGTGATATTTTTTCCTTCTTGTAGTCGTTTAATGATGTGTAACAACCGATCTTATGGGTTTTACGCCAACGATAGTTTTCAATTCTTGTTTCTTTTTTACAAGACCTGTATAATATTTATGTTCATGTATGCGTTGGCATCGCTCGACCGATTTAACCAATATTTTCTTCTTCATAAATTTTTCATACTCTTCATTTAACATCTCATTGAGTTGAGGCTTTGTCGTAGCCTTGCCACCTTTAATTGCACCACTCTTACATTTACTCTCAATCATAATAGGTCTTGAAAATTCTGCAACTTCTTGATAATGACCATTTTTATGCCTGATTGGGGCGGTCAGATTACAATAGGACTTCAACTCTCAAATTCCCTTCAGTGTTGGAAATTGGTGATGGCTACCAGTCTCCCACCTCACGACAAACACCACAATTTTTATTTCAAATCTCTTAAAGTCAGGTCAATCGATCACTACTTTACATTGATTATGAAGAAATGTGCATTAGTATGGACTTGCATTGGTAGAAATTATTTGGACTACAACTATGAATTCCTCCATCAAGAATTCATTGTTTGTATAATTAGCAACTAGAATCGAGACGACTAATAATCTCCCACCATTCGATGATACTTGACTGGAGACTTTTTTAGTAATTGAAATAAATTCAATAGTGATAGACGTAAAGTCCTTTGAAACCTCATGTCCAATACAACGTAAAAAAATATTATTTAATTGGTATAATAATATGTGGGCGTCTCCCCCTCCTTGAAAATCTTGATCATCCTGGTCGTTTGAGAATTTCATTTCTTATGCAAAGAATTAAATTTATCTTCATTGGAAAGGATATACTTCTCATCCCAAATTTAATTCTTAATCTCTTCACGTTATGGGTAAGATTCGGCCGGTTCGGTTAGTTAGTTTGAAATTGTTTTAACATATCTGAATTAATTCGGTTTATAAACAACAAACCACATTTGAATAATAAAATTGAATTTTATTTTGGTTTAATTTTATTTCGGTCAATTATTCGATTTTGATATTGTAAACATAAATAAATTTATTTATATATTAAAAAATTATATAATTACAAAAAAAAATACTTTGTCATATATATATATATATTCTTTATATTTTTTATTATTCATGGGTTCCATCAATTAAGTAATTAGATTAATAATATTATTTTTTACTAAATTAGATAATTAGATATAATCATATTTTTTAAGGGTTAAGTATCATTAAAGATCCAATAACAATTTTATTATCCATTTAAGACCCATATTTTTATGTTTATACGAGAAAGACCCATTTCACTCAAATATACCATTTAAGACCCACTTTTACCCTAAATATCCATGCTCAATTATATAAAAGCAATTAACACCCCATACTTCTCTCTTTTTTCCTAATTTTCTATCTCTCTCTATATGAATAGAACAATGCCTTACATTTTAGGTGACTTTTTCAATTTTGTACTCGATTTCTTGTTTTCTTTTATTTTTTTATGATTTTGATTGTGTTTCTACTTGATTTCAAAGTTTTATTTTAGATATCTATTTAGATAAGTTTATTGTGTGTGTGGTAACTCGAATTTTAATTTCAAAATATTATTGTACTCGATATATGTTTCTTTCTGATTTTTTATGGTTATATAGTACTACGTTACTAATGTAGTTTATTTGTTGTATTCGAGTTAGGTTTTTTTAGTCTGTTTTTTGTATTTGTGAAATTTATGTGCGTGTAAAACGGTTTTGGGTTTCAGATGAAGGAGATGCAAAACGTGTTGTGTCTGTATGTACCGGTAGTTGCGAAACGTGTTAGTTCTTGAATGGTAGATGCAAACATATTTTTGATAGATGCAAACGTTATGTATTGTAGATGTGAATCCTATTTACAGATATCTGCGAAACCTTTGTATTGTTTTCTACTGGTAAATGCGAAACATATGTATTCCTTCTATTGATAGACTCTAAACCTATTTACTGCTACCTGCGAAACATGTGTATTCTTTTCTACTGATAGCTGCAAAACATATGTATTTTTTACAATAATGATAGTTTGAAAACCTATTTATTTTTCTCTCTAATGTAGGTACGGGATGTCTTGTAGTAGATTGTGTAAATTTAAACTAAGTGGTGAGCTTGCAATTTGTGATCTTTGTGTGTTTGTTGTTTTTGAAGATATTGTTAAATTTGTTTTAAGTAGATATGATACGTTGGTTCGGAGAAAATTCAAATCAAGATATTGTTGTGGTGATCTAGAAAATGTTATCTTAGGGTGTGATGGCGATTTAATTGTTTTGGTCTTAGTTGTTGATAGTTTGGGTGTTTAAGTGTTACTATTATAGTTCAAGGTGGTGTTGTTCTTGGTGATAATATTAGAGAAACTACTCAAATTATATTCGAAGCTTTAAATGAATATATTGTTTGTGGAGAAACTGGTGAAACTTCTGGTGTTAATGTTATTTGACACAAGAACAAAGCACTTGTTACTGTTGGTTGGGTTAATGAAATTAGTGGTGTTAGTCAGATATTTGAAGATGGTACAGTAAGTTTAAGATTAGTTGTTAGTCGGTTGGCTTTACAAGAAGGTTTTACTTTCAAATATTTGCATAACAATAAACAAAGAATAATTGTTGATTGCACGAAAAAATATTCAAAGTGTTGCCCTTGGGGACTTTATGCTAAACAAGAGAGGTCTACTAATTTTTTTATTATTAAGAAGTATGTCTGATGTAGCAAAGACTGCGAACAGACTGGTTTCTTTCCTAGGTATCGGAATTGGGTCAAACAGGTACTCAAATCGAAGATTTCGACGAGCCCATCAGATTTAAAAAATGTGACTTTGTCACAAAGTTTGATACCCAGATTCGACCTGTAGAGGCTTCGAAAACCAGTTTTATATTTTAGCGTTATTTTATTTATTTATTTTATTTTAAAACATTTATGTAATTTTCCTTATTTGGAATTAGGGTTTTGGGTCATGCTATATAAATCATCCTATACCCTATTTTTCCGTCAGACTTTGATTAATTGAATTTTGAGAATTATTATTCTGAGTCTCCTTATTTCTCTAACTTAGGGTTAGGGTTTTATCGTTGTCTGTTTCTTCTATTTCCGCTTCGCTACCATATTAGTATCAGAGCCCAACAATTCCTGCTACGCAGATACATGAATCATGTTCTGGGTACCTCTTGATTTGAAGGCTAGAATAGAGAACGACATCTTCCAGTCTACCTGCACAATTGGAGGAAGAATTTGCAAATTTGTAATTGATTCAGATATCTATGAGAATCTGATCTCATAGGAGGCTGTTCAGAAACTGGCGTTGAAGACTGAAGCTCTTCCATACCCATACATACTGTCAGGACTGATAGAGTATACTGAGGTAACAGTTTCTAAACGGTGTCAAATTGTATTTTCTGTTGGTAATTACAAAGTTACAGCATGGTGTGACGTAGTTCCCATGGACGTTTGCCATCTAGTTTTAGGAAGTCCATGGCGATTTAAGAGAAATTCTACTTATGATAGTAGAACAAATCGATACAGTTTTGTGAAAGATGGTATCAAGTTTATATTAGTGTCATCTAGAGTAATGTCGCCAAAACCACCACTAGTTAAGGAGTTTCATGCTCAAATTGCACCAGCTGCCGATCTTAGTTGTGATGCTAAAACTGTGTCTGACTCCGTGTTTGACAAACCAGTCTATGATACAAATATTTTTAAAGATGTATCTGGGTTGGTATTTGACAAACCAGTCTACGATGCGTATGATGATGATGATTGGGATGATGAATATCTAATTGATATTGAGGAGAAACTTTTAGATCGAGATATTGTGTCAGGCTTCAATACACCAGACTACATCGCTTCAGACCTTCTATCGAAGAAGCACTGCAAACTAGCAGATTTTATTGTGGAGATGCATCTTCCAGGTATTTTATGTTATCCTAAAATCAAACCTTTGAATCGGTTTTCGGTGGATACATGTTGTCGTATTGGAAAAATAGAAGATGATATTTTTGTGTTTGAGATTATGAATAAATTGATAAAGGAAAACTATAGTGTTTTAATGGATAAAAGACTAGGTTTTGTAATAGAACCTGGAGGATTTTTGTGTGATGGTTGGGGAAATAAAAGAAAGTGTTACAAGTTAAAAATAGAAGATTGCAGTGTTTTGAATCTGATGGCAAATATATACTCTGAAGAACTTGAGAAGCCATGTACTATTCAACAAAGAGGAATTATTCCTTTCTACAAGGGTTTTGATGTGATACAACAAACACAGTCTGGAACTGGAAAGACAATAACTTTCTGCACGTGCAAAGGTGATGTTGTGCTTAGTAAATGGGTTGAAATATCAGACATAGAACAAGTGGGTGGAGTATATCTTGATACTGGTGACCACAGTACTGCTGATGACATGGTAAAGAGGGACAAAGCTGAGAAACCACTTCTTGACAAGAGCTGCAGCATTCGAATTCTCACCTCTTACACCCTTATCATCGGTGAACACGTCAATATTTTTGCAGTTCTTTCAATGTTTCAGCGTTCCGAATTCGAGGTCGAATTCTTCCCAACCGGGGAAGGAAGATGTAGCAATGACTGCGAACAGACTGGTTTTTTTCCTAGGTATCGGAATTCGGTCAAACAGGTACTCAAATCGAATATTTCGACGAGCCCATCAGATTTAAAAAATGTGACTTTGTCACAAAGTTTGATACCCAAATTCGACATATAGAGTCTTCGAAAACTAGTTTTAATATTTTAGCGTTATTTTATTTATTTATTTTATTTTAAAACATTTATGTAATTTTCCTTATTTGGAATTAGGGTTTTGGGTCATGCTATATAAAGCATCTTATACCCTATTTTGCCGTCAGACTTTGATTAATTGAATTTTGAGAATTATTATTCTGAGTCTCTTTATTTCTCTAACCTAAGGTTAGGGTTTTATCGTTGTCTGTTTCTTCTATTTCCGCTTCGCTACCAATGTCCAACCTCATACATGTGGGACTAGTTTTAGCAAAGAAAATAGAAAGCGTTTGCCATCTGATTTGATTGTGAATGAAATACGTTATTGTGTGATGTTACAGTTAGAAATGTGAAATCATTTTTAAAAAATGATTATGGTTTAGATATTTCTTACCGTGTTTCATGGATTTCTTTAGAGAAAGCTAAGATGGTCGCATATGGAGATAGTTCTACTTCGTATAAACTACTTAAGAATTATTTTAAGACATTGAAGATTCTTGATAGCAACAATGATTATATAGTGGAGTATTCTTTGGAAACCAATGTTTCAAGCGTTGTTGTGTAGCATTCGGTTCTTGTCCCTATGGTTTCAATTCTTGTCGTCAAGTTTTATTTATTGATGAAACTTTTTTAACGGGGAAATATATAAAAGGGTGTTGCTATCTACCATAGTTAAAGATGGTAACAATAATGAGTTTTTGTTATCTATTCTTTTATATTGGAATACAAGTTTTCTTTTCTTATGTATATATAAATCTGCAAAATAGGTATGTAGAAAAATAAACTAGATACGAAACCTTTTATAACTAACATGAGAGATGTGAAACCTTAATGTATCACCAAAGAGATAGATGTGAAACACGTATGTCTTAACATGATATATGCAATACGTACGGTATGAGTAAATTGATAGATGCGAAAACTGTTTTAATCATTCATTTATTGTTACGGATGAATATAATGAGCATTGGTTATGGTTTTTAGAGATTATAAAAGCCCATTTGTTGGGTTGATAAATTACATTTATTAGTGATCGCCGTATAAGTTTTGTTAGTGTTGTATCTGCTATATTTCCATATTGCTATCATGGATACTATCTTTATCATCTTTTGAATAATGTGAGGCATAATTTAACTGTTACATCAACAATATTTAAGGATACATGTTGCTGGTTAGAATTTGTTTATTCAACATATTGATGAATTTCTTAAACAATGAGGTTGTTGGGCTGAAAATTTTTGTGCTAATTTACCTTCCGACAAATATGCTTGTGTTTTTTTCAAAGGCAAGAGGTATGGTTTTATGGCTTCTACTCCAGCTGATTCTTTTAAAAATCAAACCAAACAATTTTGTAGTTTGCCTATACTGGAGTTAATTGATAGGATTAGAGTTTTACAAATGAGTCAAATTTCAAGACGTTTTTGTGATGTTGAACGTTGGACTAGTGATTTGTATCCTGAATTAAATAAAAAGTTTAAATCTAATGTGGAAGAAGGTCGTCCATGGATAGTTCATTCGTCTACTCCTCTTTTGCAAGAAGTGTTTTGTGATCTTGTTATGGTTGTTGATCTTAGTGTACGTACTTGTACTTGTGGTGCGTGGCAACATGATTGTTTCCCGTGCTCTCATGCTTTATTTACGTTATTTCATATAGATGCGGATCCTATGAAATATCTTGAGTCATTCTATTTTGTAAGCTCTTATAAGACAACATATTCATATGGTATAGCTGCATTTACTACTTTTGGTCAAGCATCTACTTCAAGAACTTCTCCACATATACTTTCTCCAGTTTTAGAAAGGAGAGTTGGACGACCTAAAAAGAAACAAATTTCATCTAGAAGAGAATTAAGTATTCGATCTATAACGTGTTCTCGTTGTTGTAAATCGGGTCATAATAGAAGAACATGTGTAGACGATTTGTAAAGTCAATGTAATTTTTTATACTTTTAGTTTTTCTGATTTTTTGGCATAATAAAAATAGATTGGAAACATTTTATTATAGATAGAATTGATAGATGCGAAACGTTTAATTATAGATGCACCTGGTAGATGTAAAACCTTTAATAACCAAAATAGATGGACTTGATAGATGCGAAAATAAGCATTAACAAACTTATTGATTTTGTTAGATGCAAAACGTTGTATAACGAAATCCATTTGTGTATGATAGATGTGAAACTGTTGAAAACCAAATACATGGGTTTGATAGATGTGCTACCTTGGATAACCAAATACCAAACATTATGATAGATACGCAACCTTGGATAATCAAATATATTATAATGTGATAGATGCAAAACCTAGGATAACTAAATACATTGTTTTGATATTTTCTAAACCAACTCATAACTAACTATATTTTTTGTGGTGATAAATGCAAAACCTATGATAACTAAAATACATGGTTTTGATATATGGGTTAAAACATGTATACAAAAAGATAAATCAAATGATTAATTTCATTATGAAACAAGTGTAATAAATGGTAAGTTCAATAAACTAGAGACAAGCTTAAAGCAAATTCAAAAACAGTGTCTCCTTGTTCAGACTCTGATTCAGACTCTTTTTAGTCATAGTCTCCTTGTTTATTATGCTCATCAAAAAACAAAAAACATAAACTTGCTCCTACCCTTAGTTAAAATAACAAAAAATAAAACCAGACACTTCCTCATACCATCAGTCAGAGTCTTTTTCGCCCTCTTCAAATTCATCTTCCTTTGATTCATCTTCCTCGGATTCTTCATCTTCGTCTTCGTCTCCCTCTAAATCTTCATATTCCTTGTTTTCATATTTCCTCTTTCTCTTTAAGGACAGCAACATGATCCTATTTTGGATCCTCGTCATCTTCAAAAAAATGAGCTTCTGAATATTGTTCATCATAAAAGGAACTGTAACCATCATCAGAGATATCATCAGAGAATTCTACCGTTTTTGTTTGTTTCCAGTTTTATTTTCCTTCAGGGGAACGAGTAGGAGAACTGAAATCAATGTAAACAGAACCATCAACTGAAGAATAATTAATACTTTGAATTTTTCAAAATAACATTTTTTGTGTATGAGAACTCAAAGTATGAAGTGAACTTTATAGAAGTAGCTAAATGTTTAAGAAGGTGAAAAGGTTAGAATATTTCACAGTAATAATATCTTGGTTGATATTCATGAGTTTTGTAGTTAATACAATGCACTCATGAGTATCTAATTTTTGTCAAATCATGTAAGTAAATAACCAATCAAATTTAAGTTACTAGTTTAAATTTTGATTTGAAATAATAGGTGGGAGATTGGTAAGCTATATTAATTACAAAAATATAAATTTCTCTAATTAGAACCGAAGATAGGAAATAGTGACCCATAAAAATAATGACTTGATATATGCAAAACAATTTATATCGAATGAAAGCTAGATGTGAAACCTTGTTTACATTTAAGGTGATGCAAAACATTGTCTACAAATCAAACGATAGATGTGAAACACTTTGTTTACATTTCTAATAGATGTGAAACGGGCAGTGTTAGAGTTTATTTTCATTGAGATATATTGATTGTAGGCAAACTGTACAACAAACAATTATTAGAAACATACCAAAAAAAGTACAACAAATATTACAAGACATCGTCCCAAAATTGTTAGTGTTTGTGTCATTAAGAAACATGTAAAACATTTATGCTCTTCTTAATGGTGAAATATCAGAAGTTTTATCTAAGCCAAGTTTCTATGAAAAACATAATATTTGAAGTAATCGCAGACCATTACTCTGCAATCAAGTGATCCAGTTCTTTGTTTAGGAATTTTTACTAGCCAATATACCTTTATTGCTGCTTCTGCTCGTAAAATGTTTTTCTGTTTGAGGTATGAAATATATAATTTAATAGACATACAAATAAATTAGATGATATATATGTGTTATGAAATTACATTAGAAGAGAGACACTTAGTAATCTTTCTGCAGTTTTTCTTGTTGGATCTGGACGTTTGGGTATCGGGTTTAGATTTACTATTGTTTCATGTTCGACATCTATTACCAATAATGTCCAATGGTTAACATTCCCAGGTCGGGCTTCTGTTGAAAGCGGAACGAAGATATTACCTTATGTGAGGCCTCGTAGTTTATCGTCAACGTATAATGTTACATCCACATTTTGGTTTAGCATCGGTAATAATTAGAAGCATTTTTGTTAATAAATTAATATGTGTTGTAAAAGTATAGTATTCTTACCATTACACTTCCAGATAAGTATGTTACCGACATAAATTCTCCCGGAATTTTAGCAATAAGTATTCAAAAATTGTGTTGTTTAAGGTGGATATACATATAATCGTCGATCACCTGTGTTGTCAAAAGTGAAAGCTATACGTTTGTTAATATATGTAATGGGAACCAAGGTAAACAAACTGAATGTAAATTTAACTTTTACCGTAGAGTCGATTTCATCTTCATCTACTATCTTCATCAAATTACTAACAAAAATATGAGATCCTGCAACCTCTGGACGTGACCATACTATTGGATCAGAATTGTTTTCTCCTTTTTTCAATCACTTCTAATTTGTAGTACTTCTGTATGTCAATTGCAGTTGTTACTTTATTCGTTAATGGCCATTCATTTATGGTAATTCCCATGTTAGGTAGTTCTTTATAGATTTAATGTTGAGAAGGATCCAAATTTAGTTCAAATGAAGGCCATTCATCCAACTCTTCCTGCACATATGTGAAACTATAAGAGGAGAGAGATGTGAAACGTTCAGAAATACAATAGATGAGAAACAAAAGAACTACGCTAGATGCGAAATCAAGGAAATGTGATAGATGAGAAACCTATGAAACTAAATTAGATGTGAAACCTAAGGAAATGTGATAGATGAGAAACCTGTGCAATTATGTTAGAAGAGAAACTAGTGAAACTATGCTAGATGCAAAACTTGTAAAAATATTATAGATACGAAGACAGTACAGTATGATAGATGCAAAAATAGTGCAATCACTTACCTGTATCTTATGTATATCCTTTTCAATTCTGATAATTTTGTTCTCAACTGTTGGGTCCAAATCACTGATTTGTGGCGTTTTGATTTATTGGACTTCAGAGGTCTGGTCTTTTATAAAAAAACAAAACTGCACATTAGATGCGAAACAACGGTAAAAGGAATAGTTGAGAAACAAGGTAAATATGACACAGACTGAGTGATAGATGTGAAACTTGTCATTTTTAATGGATGTAAAACACTTATATTACACAAACCACCATGCTAGTATATGATACAAACATTAAATATATGTGTATATATATTGATAATATTACAGTATTTAAGTAAAAAAAGAAGATAATACACAACAAAATATATCTTCAAATACATAGGTTTTTTAAAACAATTTTTTTTTATTTGGGTTATCTATATCACCTCTTTGTCCACGACAACATTCTTTTTACTTAAGTTACTTCCAACTACATTCTTGGACACTTCAGATACTTCAGCAACAGATTCTGTAACTTCATGTACAGCAGCATTAGTATATTTATCCTGTAAAGCAGCATTAACAGCATGTAAAGCAACAGTAGTATCGAGATCCTGTTCTTCCATAACAGTTACTTCAACAGGGGGGTCTTCTTGCTAATAAACCACAACTTTAGTAGGATTAACATGCTCATTGTCCACGGCAACAATACCTTTAGAGGTAACAACATCTACATCAACAGGGTGATCATCTTGCTTTTCCACCCGACATTTAATAGGAGTAACACACTCCTTTTCCACTGCATCAATATTGTTAAATGTAACAACATCAACATCAAGAGGGAAAATATTTTGTTTTTCAACCACATTTTCAATAGGAGTAACATGCTCTTTTTCCACAACATCAATACCTTTAGAGGTAACAACATCAACATCAACAAAGGAAATATTTTAGTTTTTAACCCCATCATCAGCAGGAACATGTATAATACCCTTAGATGTAACAGCAGCAACATCAAACGCAACCCCAACAATATTGTCATTTTCAACAACAACAGTGGATCCTATTGTTCCACATCAACGTCATTGTTCTATCTTTATGGAGGTAGAACCTTGTCTTTCACTATAGTATTAGGTGATGTGTCGTGGTTGTTGACATCAACAACAGGGTTTTCAACACAAAAACTAATAACATAATCATGTAGCTTTTTTCTGATTTTATTTGGTGAGTGTTGGGCTTGATCATTCAGTCTCTTTTTTCTTGCATAAGTTTTTGGCTTCTTGTTAGCTGTTTTGTTAACTTCATCCTCTATGTTTGGTTTCAACATAGACATTTTATGTGTCTTTTGTAGGTCAACATGTATGTCCAACTCTGCATCAGCTTTCATTTGTGTAATGATCTTCTCTTATTCCTCGAGTTTCTTTTTTAGTTCTTCAATTTGGTCTCGAAATTTTCTACGTTTTAATTCATTTTGTTCAATTTTTTCAAATGTTGATAAGTCAAAGATTTGGCTTGAGACAGGGTCTGCTGGTGATTTTGGTGGGGTTGAGGCTAAGGCTGGGGTTAAGGCTAAGGATATATTGTTAAATCTATGCAAAATAATAAGTCATGTCAAATAAGTGAAACCTTTTATATAAGAAGATGGATGATAGATGTGCAACCTTAAAAAATTTGATAATTGTGAAATATAAATAAACGTGATAGACGTGGAACCTTTCACTAGATTATTCACGATAGATGTGTAACCTTAATAGGCATGATACATTTGAAACAATATCTAAATGATAGTTTTGGAACCTTAATAGATATGATCGATGTGAAACGTGAATTAAAATGATAGATACGGAACCCAATAGAAATGATAGATGTGAAACGCGAATTAAATGTAGATGTGGAACCTTTAGTAAACATGATAGATGCAGAACCTTAAGTAAACATGATAGATGTGAAATATGACTTAAATGATAGATGTGCAACCTTTAGTAAACATGATAGACGTGAAACATGACTTTAATGATAGATGTGAAACATATTATGATATTATTGATGATGGATATGGAATGTATCGTAAATATGATAAAAATGAATATTTTTAATTTTCTCTTGCTAGTAATTTTTTCAACCTTTTGTTTTCTGTTGTGAGATGGTACAATCTGTCAAAACTGTTAATTGGAGACTTATTTTTTATTTTCTTTTCAGATCTCTTTAGAATCTTAAAAATCTGCGATATTGAATTCTTCTTTCTTGCAACAGGCGCACATCATGTTTGTACCATCTTCTGTTTGTTCAGAGTACCAGTTTCTTTTGGTAAAGTTTTCTTTGCCACTTTCTTTACTGGTTTTCTTTTTTGTTTTGCAATCATTTTGGTTCTTGTAACTCTTGGACGTGGTTGAAAACTGTATTGGTCTATTATTTTTTCATTATCAGTAGAAACTCTTGCACCTGAGTTTTGGTGCATATCCCAATGCAAACTATCATCATCTTCGTTGAGTTTTACTTGTTTAGAATCGTGTAGTGGAACATAATCATCGTTTTTAGGAATATCATTATTTTCTTCTTGTATTTGGAACTCTCCTCCAAATTATTCTTCTTCTTCTATTAGTTTCAATTCTTCTTTCAGAACCTACAAAACTGTTAAAATGTTCATCTGTTATCTTTGTTATGGCTTCAATAAAATCTAATGTTGTTTTTCCCTTAATACCCATCCATTTAAAGCATCTAGGTATCTTGTCTTCAATTTCATCATTTTGACATAATGTTGTATGTTCCATGATGAATGACTATATTTAACAATACTTTAGATACCATTTATCTACTAAATAATATTTAAAATAGAATAAACAAAAATACTAACCAGTAAAAGGGTAACACAACCAACTACTTTTCCAGGTTTAGTTACATAACGAGCTCTTATTGAATTCATCAACTTTTCTTTGGTTGCTTCAACCCAATTGTAATTGTTAATTTTATCTAGGTGTTCTATGTAGTACATCACTGTAGAAGCTAGTACATTTCCAGATGTAGGAAAAAACAAGGTGGAACATGCTAATATTATAAAGAGTATCACAACATCTTCTATTGCCTGTTCTCCATGTATTTTTGTTGCTTTTCTTATAGCATCCTATCAATATGGAAAAACATTAGTGAAAAGAGATAGATGTGAAACCTATGCTAATTTCAAACATATTTAATTGATAGACGCGAAACCTATTCAAATGTGAAAGCAGAGTTAAAAAGGTAGATGCGGAACCTATGCAAATGCTAAAATGATAAATGTGAAACCTGTATTAATATCAATAGATGTGAAACCTAGTCTGATATGAAACAGGGCTAATGTGATATATACGGAACCTATCGAAATGTGAAGCATAGTAAAATGAGAGATACGAAACCTTATGCATATAGTAAACTAAATTAGAAGTGGTAGATGAGAAACCAATGGAAATGTGAAACAGGGCAGAGGTAGTAGATGAGAAACCTATGAAAATTTGAAAATAGTGCAAAAATGTAAGAAAAGTTCGAATTACATTCCTTTAACATTTTTTAGTGCTTGGTCTTGCTCGGCTTTTATTAATTATTCTTGATGTTTGATCAAAAAATTAATTCTTTGTTATCCTTGATTTTTTTTCATCTTTTAATTCAGAAAACTTAGGTTCAAAATGCTTGGCTTGTAGTGGCATAATTTTGTTTCCATGTTTTAAATAAAAGATGATCTGTATGTCATGGTTTGTAAGCCATAGAAACTTTTGGCCTAACTTAAATGCTTTATTTTTGTCATCATATGTCATTAATATCTCTTCAATTACATTCCATTTATTTTCATACGAATTCTTTTTCTTTCGAAGATCGTGTGTTGCCTTTAAAAATGAGTAAAAGGGTGTCTTCTTTGCTGCTTCTATATGTTCTTACCTCATGTTTGTATCTTGCACCTATTTTATTAGTGTAAAGAGGCATGACCTGTGAAAACATGTTTTTGGTGCCATTTTACCTGTAAAATCAATAAATGAGAAAAATATATCAGCTCTGATAGATACGAAATTATTTGGAAGTTAGATAAGTGATAAATGTGAAACGTATGCAAAATTGAAACCATTCTAAAAGTGATAGATGTGCAACCTTTGAAAATGTTAACACATGTGGTAAATCGATATATTTGAAACCTATGTTAATGTATATACACTGACACATTGATAGATGTGAAACCTATGTTAATCTATAACCAATACATGTAGATAGCTACGAAACCTATGTTAATGTATAAGCACTGACACACTGATAGATGTGAAACATATGTGAAAGATTAACTAATACACACTGATAGATATGAAACCTATACAAACCTACAATTATGAGAAAATAATAGGTGCGAAACTTATGTTAATGTATAAGCACTGACACACTGGTAGATGAGAAACCTATGTTGATCTATAACGAATACACACAGATAGATGTGAAACCTATAAAAACCTGCAATTACGGGGAAATGATAGTTGCATAGCCTATGTTAACGTATAAGCACTGATACACTGATAGATGTGAAGCTTATGTTAATCTATAAACAATACACATAGATAGATGTGAAACTTATACAAACCTGCGATTAAGGGAAATGATAGTTGCGAAACCTTTACAAATGTAACAAAAGCAAGTTGAAATCGCAGTAACAATAGTAAGGCCATTTGGATACGAAATTACAGGTTGTTTATGTATTTACTATGAGTGTCTTGTGTCTTGCTTAAGCGAGGCACGAGTAAGCAATATTAGTTACTGATGATCAGACAGAAAAACAGGTATAAATGAAGTAATTAAGAAGATTTATCACACAAAACAGATATGAATCACACAAAACAGATAAATTATCGTTAAACTAAATCAGAAACTCAAAAAACCATGGCAATGGAACCCTAGGTTTCTAAAATATACTAGAACCAAACTGTTTTTCGAAGAAAACATAATCGGACTTACTGATTTAACGTTGATATAGTTCTTGAGTACTTGAATCTTCAATCGGAACGTAAACGGAATTGAATCAAAGAACTTGTCGGAGAAATTAAGAATTCGTTGATATTAGGTAGGAAGTTAGAGAGGCAGGTGGAGGGATAAATAAGGAGTGAGACAGAGGTTAGACGCGTTTCAAAATGTGTATTTATATGGGGGAAAAGTTATAAGAAAAAATGTTGAAATTTTTAGCCCTTTATTCGTAATAGTTTTAGGTAACGGGTGTTATAAGGTAAGTCTCCCATTTTTTTAATATTGTAATTGTAATTTAATTAATATAATAGTTAATTACTCTAATAATAGACCATATTCTAAATTTTGTTATTCATCGATGAGGATATTTATATTGTAAATATAATTTTAAAATTGTTTAAATACAAAATTTATATACAGTTTTTTTTTAATATTTCGATCGACTCGGTCTGGTTTTGTTCTTTGATAAATCAAAACCGAAACCGAACCGAATTTATTTCAGTTTAAATTTTTTTAAACTGAAACCGACATAATCGATAATATTTGGTTTGGTTCAGTTGGTTCAAATATTTTTTGTCTATGTTCATCATTTATCTTATGCATATTGTTATATTGTCTACGCTCAACCTTATCCCATGCATATTTTTTATGTATCTTAATCTCATGGATACAAAATGAATTTTTTTTCTTCTTTTAATTCCTTTGTAACATTAACTCTTGATGCAATATTGGACCTATTGATTGCAATGATTTAGAATTTATAGTTTTTTTGTAAAAAAAATAGATCGATTAATTATTTTCTCTAAAACAGCTCATTTTGTTTAATACATTGTTAAGAAAATAGAATAAAATGAAAAAATAGAAAGAATCGTGAAAACTAAGAAAAATATATAGAAAAATAAAATAAAAATAAGGTGAACAAAAAAAGAGTTAAAATTTGTAGTGAGCATATCTTATCTACCATAGATGTGTTGAAGTTAACAACGACAGGTAACCGAAATCACATTAATATAAGTGTGACACATGTCAAAGTGTGTATTTTTTAACCACCCATCTCACCTGACATATTCAATTTTCTCCCCACGCACTCATCATTTTTAGGACTAGGGATCTCCAACTATCTATTTTTTTGTTTCAAGAGTTCAGAACTCTCATTAATTTTTATTTTTGGGTTTGGCATGGAACCACATAACAATGATTGAATTTTTAACTAATAGTACTTCTTATCATATTACTTTGAAGTATTATGAGGCTAGTCATGTTCAAATTAATTATTATTAATTATTTTAAAAAATACGCTAGTTACACTAGTAGTCGATTACTTTATCATGTACTAATTTTCTTTTTGCTAAAAAAGATTTTTTGTCCATACAGAAGATTTATGTCAGTGGAGAGTTTTTGAACTGGCATGAATAAGGGCAATACCGAAAAAAGCTCCATGAATTATGATAGTTTGACTAGATGTAACTGAGCTCAATAAAAGACAAGGAAAGTAAAGTATGAATATTATTTCAACCAGAGATTATAAAACTAATCACAAAGGCCGATAAATTAGAGAGATCAAGGGATCAATTATGCAGTTATACTGAAATCATGTTGTTCGTTACAATAAATTACTACAAAAGTCATAGGCTCAATAGAGATGAGACTTTGTTTTCGTTCGTCCGAGACAAGTAGTACCTATGCCAACTTATCGAATCGAACATTTTGATCTAAGAAACAACAATTCAACTATAAGAGATGGATATACATAGATTTGTACTCCTCCCTCACTTTGTTCGCAAAGACTAAAAGGCTACTCATAATGATAAAATATGTAAATTAGTCGAACATTAGTTTATAAAAGATAAGGTTATAGTAAAAAGATATTATAATGATATTTTTTCCAATATATAAGGGTAGAATAAATCAAACTAAAATATTATTAGTAGTTAGTTATGGAGTAAAATATTCATATCATATATTTTCCCCTGATTCTACGACCATGGTCAATATAAATCGCTCACTATTAGATGAGACCTCCAATAATTAAGCTTCATATTATAGTTTTAAAGGTGAGTTACCAATGAATAAACAACTAGCCTTTTATTATGATTTGGTACCTAGTAAATTCAAGTTACTAATAGGTATCTTAACCAACTCTTATACGACAAATATAATTTTCTTTTGTGTTCTTAAAATATTAAAATCGATATCTTCAAACTATAATCCAAAAAAAATCCTAAAATTTTATTCATTTTATTTTCTAAGGCAAACAAAACTTGATCAATGAATGATATTTTTTTACTGACCAAATTTCAAAACAAAAGGTAAAATAAATTATGAAATGTATATTGTTTTGCATTTTGAAATTTTACGCTCATTTCGGAATAAAATTGTTAAACCTTACTTTACAATTCATTTAACCCTTATTTTACCATTCATTTTTTGCCCTTATTTATCATTATGTATTTAACCTTGATTTTGTATTTTAAAATTTATTTGTGTTCATGTTTCACAATTCATTTTTTATCATCTTGCGCAATTTATTAAACTTTTATTGCAACTTATTAAACCTATTTTTAATATTTTGCAATTGGACTTTTTTTTTCATGTTTCACAATTCATTTAACTATTATTTCATAATCCAAAAAGAGTTACATTTAACCTTTATTTCGCGTTTAAAAGTTTATAATTCTCTTTTGCTCATGTTTCACAATTTAATTAAATTTTATTTCGTATTTCGCAATTCATATGTTTTTTTATAATTGCAGTAACACACACCGTTGAAGCTTTTTAAAATTTGAGTTCAATTTTTCAAAAACAAAATACAAAATATTGTTGAATAAGTCTCAACCTATTTACAAGGTTATTTGTAATAAACATAGAGTGGAGTAGGAAAAGATTATTATCTCCATTAGTAATGTTATTTTGTCCTCCTAAAATTTTCAAAATTAATTTAACGAATATTTTTACCATTTTACCTTCTATTTGACTTCAAATTTATATATTTGTTGTCAATCACTTAATTAAAACCATATTTCTTAGAAACATAAAAGTTAGTCGTATCCAACCCAAATATACTCCTAAACTTTAAAAATTTAAACCCTAAAACTCCAAAGCATGATGAAGAAAAAAAGATTTAAATCAAAGAAAACAATTCAATGAAAGAGGAAAACAATGAAAAATATCACTTAAATCACCCTTTTAAATTCGTGAAATTACAGGTTAGATTCGGAACTAGACCCTTAAAATTATGTGTTTAAAAAAACTAATTTTAACGAATTGTCTCGGAAGTAGGTGTCACTTTTGGAAATAATTATTAACAATACACGCTATTTAAATCAAAAATAGTTTTAATTTAATCATACTTTGTAGAAATGTAACTTGTTTCTGGCTGTAATCATGTATTTCCAAAAGAAGTCGATGAATATAAAACAAATTTAGTTTTTAAGTAAATACAAACGTAAAATTTATCAACTTTTTACCTACCAACTTTTAACACAAATTGCAGTTAAAATGGCAATAACACGACACCATACTGGTTAAAATGATCTTAACAAATGCCATTTGCGGTAAACAGCCTATAGATTGTAGCAAGATCTACGATAATCAACTAATGACAATTATACACGTTAAATGATCTTATCATATATCATTTGCGGTCATCAGCCTATACATTACAGCAAGATTTACGATAATTCACAAGAATACACGACACCGTCATTTCCCTGTGTAAGGTATACAGGTCGCATGTACAATCTATTTACATTCAATACAGTAAATGACCCGTGACAATGGTAGAGAAGACGATACAAAGAAAGCAAAAGAAATCTAATCTAAATATGGAAAAAAAAGACTAAATCTAAGATAAAACAAAAGAAATCTAAATCTAAAAATGAGAAGGTAGACTCATATGAGACAACAGGAGGCTCAAAGCTTCTGTCCGTGTTACCATACACTATAACTTCACTGGCACCAATGCCTGTTATCTTAAAGCAACAATGCCCTTGCGTTTTGCTAACCATGAAACATGACTGACGTGACAATATGCATTTAATGTGGCTTTTCCTTCTCACTTTTACCTGCCAGATCAAACCTAAAGAAGTCAACCCTAAACTATACAGGTGTCTGGAAAGTAATCAGGTAGATACTAGTTGAAATTGAAAACTTATGTATCAGAAACTCACTGTGTATAGGATCCTGGGATCCTGATCTGGTTGTCCGATCAGACAGTCTCATTAAGAAGTCGTGTATGTGGTTATAAATGCTGCATATAGGGCCACACATTGTATTACAATAACATATTTGATCAGAAAAATAAGCCCTTTGCCATTATGAATGCAATACATAATACTAGAAAGTGTCCCGGGGTAACTTTGCTTGCAGCAAATATAGACCTAGGTAATTTTGTCAAATGCATAGCTCAGTGCTTAATAAAAGTTTTCATACATAAAAAGGGAATCTAGAATTTAGTGATATAAATTTTATATCTATCTTCCCATAGAGTGAATTTATATTGCGCAATGAAGAGGCTAGGCTACTTTTGGAGATGGATAGTTCTTAAGGCATTATAAAACGCTAGAATAGTATACTTTAATTTTAGGCATCTATATTTAGCCTATCAACCAAAAACAAGACAATGAGACTCGTGGCAGCGATATTGCTTAAGACAAAACGATGATATATACCTAAGGCGGTGCCTGTTACAAGCTGCAAAAAAGTCAGCAAATACATTGAGTATGCTCCGAAGAGCACGGAAAACCTGAAAAGACACATGTTAGTGCCATATACGTTTAGTTTAATAAGTCAGTATTCACCATGATATCAAATTATAATTTTCAACCTGGGAAAAAAGGTCTTTCGAAAGGGAACGCCACATGGAAACTTCGGATGTACTGACTGCTGCCTTAGAACTGGAAGCAAACCTGATTATGCCACTTGCAGATCGCCATACGTCTGTAAGAACCTTAGATATGTATGAAGAAACGTAAGAGAAACAACTAGCTAGTTTTAGGACACCACGAAGGGGTATATACAAAAATTTCCAAAGGATCCAAAACATAGGACCAAAAACAGAAGTGCCTGCAGTAAAAAAACAACAAGAAAGCAGACATCAATACTCTGTTCATCGGCTAGAAGATAACATAAGACAACAGATTTGCCAACCTACCGATTTGCGAGATAAGTGAGATGATAAACGATATCGGTAAAAATATAAACTGTACAATATCCTCTACTAAATCGTAGGAAGACCCGACCACAATCCAAATAGCTGAAAGGACACTCTCTCCAACTTCTGTGAGGATATTCCAGAGGGGAAAAATAAACTCTACAACTTCCATGAAAGGCTGTGCCAGCGGGATAGTGAGAAATGAAAAGAATGACCTCACAGCACTTGTCATTGTCACACTCAACCTAACAGCCTTCTGAAAATTATGGAGAAATAACATTGTTCCCAAGTATCTGATCCTTGATACCATATCCCAAGTCTCGACCCAATCAAAAAGTGGTCCGCATAGATGGGAAGCTGTTGACTTAAGAACAGGAACATTTTTGTATAGATCATAAAACCCTATTATAACGGTGACAAGGGAAACCAACACATATAATGTCCTTGCCAAAATGCACATCCAGGGGCGATAAAGATGGCAAACGAAAGGATATGATTGTAGGAAAATAACCCAAGACGGAAGCCCAGCCTCAAGTAAAGTAAGTAACCGCAGATCTGACATTATAATTTTTCGTAATTCAAATGGGAGATCGGGATCGTCAAACCTGAACACAATTAGAATGTCCTTGTACTGAGTGGGTTCAGCTGCTTCTTTGTCATTATCCATGGAATCAACTTCGATGTTTTCTGATGAATCTTCAACTCCATTCTGAGTTTCTTCCATATAAACGTCCATCTCACCACCAGTGCTAAAAACCTTGGTTACTCTTCTTCTCTTATAAGGCCCAGTGGGAGGGGGGGTATGTGGCTCACTTTTTTCGTCTTCCGTGGTTGCAGGGTAATCTCCAATAATTCTTCCGAGATCGTGAGGAAAATCATTTTCAGCAGAGATATTGTCATTACAACAATTATTATCCTCTTCAGTGGGAATGATCCTCGGAAATTCTTTTTCAGCATCGTAGAACACGTCTCCTGAAAGAGTTTCAACATGATTAGCTTAATCTGCCAGTAAATGGAAAGATAGTCAGCACAACAACAGCTACATGCACTCAACCTACAGAATCATTGATGCATGTTTCTTATTCTAAATCAAGACTGTACTTTAATAGCCTTCAAAAAGCTAGAAGTATGGACCAATAAATGAAATGAAAATCATTGTTATATTCATTTAAAGGTTGGGTGCAATTTTCAGATAACTTATCAGACATTCTCTTTATCACGCGGGAAACAACGGCACACTCACCAGAAACAAGCCAGGCTTGTTCCTTAATCAGATATGTTAATGATGAAGGCCTTTCTGGCTGTCAGCAGGAAAATGACTTTGTTTTTGTTTCACCCAACAATAAGAAGGGTTTGCTTGCCAGGAAATGTTTTATTCATATAATATTATTCCTAATTTAGACACTAGAATACTATAGATATAGCGGAAAGCAAGCGATGGAAAACGCAAAAGGATACAACTATCAATAAAAAAAATTATTAAAACGGGTTTTATCGATATTGTACATAATTTTAGATTTTAACCTCCTCCGTTCAACAAGTCCGGATATCAATAACATTTTGTTCGTAGATGAAATGACAGTTAACAGTTCTAATAATAAACATGGTAACTGCAAATAACTAATGGTGGCTACGGATAGCTATAAAAGGAATGACTTTTCTGTCTTTTACATAAACTAACAAGAAGCATGAGATACCTGTAACAATATCCAAATATTCTTTCAAACAAGACCTCTCTGATTCAGTCCCAGTGAACCATGAAGAGAGGGACTTTGCAGCTTGATCTATGCTCTCGAACTCCCATCTTCGCATAAACTTAGCCTCTATAGCCATAGATGTGTGAGTCTGCAAAAGGTTTGATCACCTTGAAAAAAACATTGATTCTGACTAAATGCAATATAAAATAGTTGACGAATAGATAATAATACCTGTAGCTCATTCAAATAACTCATACCCCGGACATTGGGCCATGCAACTTCAAATACAATGTAACCATACAGGGTCAAATGCAGCTCATTAGTGAGAAGCAACTTGCTCTTCAACTTATTCACAGGTACCCTTGTATGAGTCAGTGTCGCCGCATCAATCATTGAAAACCACTTCTGAATTTTTTTTGCCTCAACAGCATCGGGTTTAGATGGAAGCACTTTTCTCTCCTTCACCACCCTTCGTTTTTTTGTGTTTGCAAACGGAGATAACCTGGACTGCATATAAATACAAGAAGTTTCAATCTACAATCATCATTCTAAAGCAAATATTCTTTCATAAACTTAGGGTTTTTTTTCCTAAAACCTTGGTAACCATCAGTTGCCACAAGTGAGCCGGCAGCGGACCTGGATTCCTCAACCATGGCCGGTTGTCCACCAAGATATAAAATTTCTTGCTCTTTAAAGCCAAGAAGAGATTGAGATCAGAGCGATAAGACTGCAAATCCCTGCAATCAGAAAATGCAAAACATTGGAAACCAGTAAATCATACAAAGTGTAAAGAGCTTATTTCATATTCAATAATTAGGAAGAAAATAAAATACTTCAAATGCGAGATAAAAAAAACACTTATGAGGAAATTATCAAATGTTGAACAAAGTTCCTTAAGCCAAGATGAAACTCATATAAAACAATTTGTAGGCCATAATCCGTCAAAAGAATACCAGGCTTGATCGAATTTTACGAAAACAAATTGTTATAAACCTCTCATAAACGATTCTAATCACAATGCAAAGCAACAAAACTCAAACTAAAAGCATAATTAAGAAACAAACTAGTAATTCTAGGCATGATTTGAACCAAACACAAACAAGATTCCTTCGCATAAACCCTAATTGCGTACCCTTTCCTGACGAAAAATTAAATTCAATCATATTACACATGTATATCATTCGGATTTCAATAAAACAAATACCGTACCCGATTTGGAGACTAGTTAGAGGGAAACCATGTCTCCCTCCATTATCTTCTTTCCTCGTGGGAATCATGATCCAACACGAACAGCTACTTCTCCAAAAAGCAACAGAATACCGTCATTGATCACCATTTTCGTGTTCCGAAGAAACTTAGTGGAAACAAATTTTAAAAGTTTTGAAGAGGAGAGAGAAAGGGTAAAATCTAAGTAAGAGGGAAAAGGTCCACGGTGGATAGATATACGGCGACAAATCATCGAAGGAGGATCGGACGGTGTTGGGGAAGGTGCTTATGGATTTTGTTTTATTTTTTATAAAACCAATTTTGGAAAAGATGTCAGTTTCTCATGATTAAACGCCGTTCTAGTTGAAGTTACGAATTTTAAAAACGGTATTGCTGATTAATATTGTTATTTGTTAAAAGCCTCTCAACCAAGAGTTAATTTATTTCGCCTTGAATAGTTAAATATATACATGTTGTTGGAAAATATATTTTTAATAAATAAATTAATAAAAATAAACATATATACAACTTATGTTTTGAATTGATAAATTTATCTAATCCGTTTTATTATTTATTTATTTATAGAGTAAAATAATTATTTTAACTATAAATTTAGAAGTTATTATTTAATAAGTTAAGGTTAAATTTATTTAGTAATGTTCCACATTTGAAAAAATTATGAAATATAAGTTGAAAATATATTTTTTTTTGTAAAGAGAGGACCTTTCTCCATAACTACTAGCTTTTAAGTTTTACATTTATAAAGGTTTCAAATCGCTCGGTCGAAAATCAAAGTTATTCGTCTTGTGATAGTTGTTTTTATATGTGTTATTTGTATCCCTCAACATCGATCCAAACCATTTATTTTTCGAATTTTTTTCGTCGGGTGAAGCTTTTTCGAAACAATAAAAAAAATTAGTTTTATCCCCACATCGTGGTTTTTATGGTCATTTTCGTCGGTTGATTCTCTAACCAAACTTTTTCTTTTCTATTCTATCTTCATTTTTCTCCGGCGCTCCAACCAAGCCATTTTTCTCTTTTCCGGTGTTTCTTCATCGACAGGTTCTATTTGGTATGTTTTTCGAGCATGGAGCATGGTGGAACATTGTACTGGTTTTTCGAACTTGAGCTGGTTCTGGTTAAGGGAGTGTGGAGCCGTGTCGTGAGTGTTATCGGTCCTCCATCAATTACATACATCTTTTTTTGCAGACATGTTCTCAAAGGTCCGTTTTTAGAGCGTGGAGAAGAGTCATGGCTTGTTTACGATTCTCGAGCTTGCCGTTGGTTCTGGTTAAGTATGAGTGGTGCAATGTCGAGAGTGGTGTTGGTTTCTTGAGCTCGGCAATGAGTCTGTTCTCCCATCCGTTGAATGAATATGAGTGTGGGTTAGTCTTCTCGAGCATGGCAATGAGCATAGTCGTGTTTGGCATAGAACTATCTCGAGCATAGCGTAGAGCAGAGTCGTGTGTGGCATAAAACAAAATATGTGTGGTTTGGAGAAGAGTGTGACATGAATTTGAGTGATGTGTGGAACTAATTACGGTATTTCGTTTGTGGAGCTGATCGTGCGTGATTTTGTCGAGTGTGGCGTTGAGTTGAGTCATGCATGGCTTATAGCTGATTGCAACATTGTTATGAGTGTGTTGTGGAGCAGAATCCGGTCTCTCGAGCATAGATATGTGACGTGGTTTTCTCCGTTGTTTCCTTTGGTCTGGCAACGAGATGAAGGTTATAAATGCAAAAGTGGCTTCATTTTCAGTGACATTGCCCTTGTTTGAGGACGACCTTGAAATTTTAAATCTAAAAACTTGGAATCGAGCGAATGTCTTCAAATATTTATGGTTCATCGTTTGTAAAAATGATAACTCAATATAGTGTGGTTGGATTAACTTTAAAAAGATTAAGAGCAAAAACTTTTAGTCTTTAAAATTTGACTTTTCTCCCTCTTAATTCTATGATATGCAATTCTAATGATGAATTTATCAATCATATATTCTTTGAGTGTACTTATACTCAGGATATTTTTGGTGATTTCAACTCAACGTTTGGGTTCATTCTTCATGAAAGAGGATGGGCCTTCCTGGTTTATATTGGCTTCAAATTGGCCTTCCTCTAGTAACCGTCACATTTATCGTGCATGTTTTGGTGCAATCATTTAGTATGGGATTAGTATTATTAGAAGTTCTTGTATGGGGAGAAATCTTAAGTTTTTTTATATCATTAAGAATTGGTTGGCGCATTTAAGGTCTGTAATGCTAGAAATCAGTATAACTTCATCGAGAGATCAATCATATCATCCTCTATCTCCTTCCTCATAACATCAACTATGTTGATATGTATTGTTGGTCTACCACGATTGGGAATGTTAAATTCATAATAAAAACATGATATATGTAATCTTCACCATATTATTGAGTAGGTGTGGTTGATATGGAATAAATATAATATTCCCCGCCACTCATTTATTCTTTGGTTTGCCATTCCATGTAAGTTATCCACGATGGACAAGCTCATTATCTAGGGTCCAAACTCACATTCTAATTGTGTGATGTAAAATTTTGATGGTGAATTTATCAGCCATATATTATTTAAGTGTACTTATACTCGGGATATTTTGGGTGATGTCAGCTCCAAGTTTGGGTTCATTCTTCATGGAAGGGGATTGACCTTTCTAGTTTATGATGGCTTCAAATTGGTCTTCCTCTAGTAACCATAACATTTGGTATGCATGCTTTGGTGCGATCATTTAGTATGGGCTTAGTATTATTCAAGATCTTGTATGGGGAGCAATCTCAAGTTTTCTAGATATCATTTTAGAGCTGGCTGGCGCATATAAGATATGTAATGCTCGAAATCCACGTAAACTTCCATGAGATTAATTATATCATTATTTATCTCCCTCCTTCTAACATCAACTATATTGATATGTATTATTGGTCTAACAAGATTGGAAATGTTAAATTCATAACTAAAGACACATACGATGATATATGTAATATTAACCTTATTGTTGGGTGGGCGGGGTTCATATGATATAAATATAAGATTCCACTCCACTAATTTATCATTTGTCTTGCCATTATGGGTAAGCTATCCACGATGGATAAGCTCATTAGCTAAGGTCTAAACTCACATTCTAATTGTGTGTTGTGCAATTTTGATAATAAATTCAGCAACCATATATTATTTAAGTATAATTATATTCATGATATTTTAGGTGATGTCAGCTCCAAGCTTGGGTTCATTCTTCATGAAATGGGATTGGCCTTCCTGGTTAAGAATAGCTTCAAATCGGCCTTCCTCTAGTAACTGTCAAATTTGACGTGCATGTTTTGGTGTTATCATTTTGTATGGGCTTAGTTTTATTCGATATTCTCGTATGGGGAGAAATATCAAATTTTATTATATCATTCTAGAATTGGCTGGAGAATTTAAGATATATAGTGCTAGAAATCAACATAACTTCACCAAGAGATCAATTATATCATTATTTATCTATTTCCTCCTAACATCAACTATAATGATATGTATTGTTGGTCTACCAAGTTTGGGAATATTAATTCACAATTAAAGACACATACAATAATAAATGTAATCTTTACCCTATTGTTGGGTGGGTGGGTTTGATATGGAATAAATATAATATTACCGTCACTCATTTATAATTTGGTTTGCCGTTCTGGGTAAGTTATCCACGATGGACAAGCTTATTATTAGGGTCTAAACTCACATTCTAATTATGTGATGTGCAATTCTGATGATAAATTTATCAACTATATATTCTTTGAGTGTACTTATACTCCTGATATTTTGAGTGATGTCGTCTCCAAGTTTGGGTTCATTTTTTATGAAAGAGGATTGGTTTTCCTGGTTTATGGTGAAATCAAATTGGGCTTCCTCTATTAATCGTCACATTTGATGTGCATGTTTTGGTTCGACCATTTACCATGGGTGGTAGTAGAGGAACTCAATATGTTTTTACTCTCTTCCCTTTCTCACCTTTATGGTGTCACACCATGTGTTTTGTGATATTTGGCTTAGATTCCTTGGATCCAAGATGGTCTATCAGTGTAATAGTATAGTATGTTTCTTACTTAAGATATTCTGTTGCACAACATATCCGTTTAGGGGTTGATTTTGGTATTTGCATTAGTAGGTTGTCTCCTTTTGATTGCCTTCTGTTGGTATTTGATAAAAATACTAGGATTGAAAAAATGATAGATTTTATTATGTTTTTACTCAAAAAAAATATTGTGCATTATTATACGATATATATATATATATATATAAGGTCTTTGATAGAAATACTAGGAATGAGAAAAATATGGATTTAACTATATATTACTCAAAAAATATAAAGCTTATATATTAAAATATTAATATGTCTTTAGGTTTTTGAGTTGTTAATCATTTATGTGTATATTTTTATAAACGTGTTAAAATGATATAAGAATATTTTATTTTTTAGGATAATTTATGGATTTTTATCACGCTGATGTTTTCAAAAGGTTAAAATTAATCATCAATCAAATCTATTTATCAATTCATTAAATTACGTATATATAATATTTTTATGTATTTAAGGTTTATATTTTGAGATACTTGTTATAAGATGTTTCAAGCTTGATTCAAATCTAATTTATTGTTATTTTTATGTTCAAACAAAAAAAATCACCATCGATATTTTTTTAAAAAAATTTATTGATTTATATTATATTTTAGATTAATATATACGGGCCAATGCCAAAACCACCATATTCAAAATTTCAAGACAAGCGTTGGTCAAAATTAACTTTTTAATTTTTTTATTCAATTATTATGATTACATAACTTTTAAAAATCTAAAATTATTGACGCATTTAGTCTTTACATTCAATATAATTGTTTTTTACACATAATTTTATAATATTTTAACATTAATAATATATTTTTATACATTTTAAAATCACAATATTATACAATTATATTTTTAGTTTTATATATGTTTAGGATTAATGAGGTTTGATTGTTTACCGTTGGAACAGATTTTTAAATCAGTTTATTGGTAAGTGTAAAAAAAGATATATAAAAATAAGAGTAATGTTCAAATAATACAAAAGTTTTTTTATATAAAAGAAGTACTTGTCAATTCTGAAGGATGGTTGATACATTTATAATTATTGATATGACTATGTTCGTACATGTGGCCAATAAATATACATATATTTATGGAGTATTCAGCGGACATCCCCTCAACTATATATTATACAAGATTTTTATAAGACCCATATATGGAATAAGAATAAACTGATAATCCTCTTATCAGTAACATATACTAGTACTACAACGAGGAAAGATTACAAAATTACTCGATTAATTGTTAGACATAGCGTCCTCGACTACTTAAATATTAGCATTTTGATAGACTAATATTACAATACCTTATTAAAACCTTCGCCACTCAAAACTTTCATTGAAAAAAATACAAAATTTTGTCGAGATAAAAAAAAGTATAACTACGTAGTGATTCACCTTAGCAAATTAAGGTTCAGATTAGATAGTGGATGCGATTTGTTCATGGTACGGACTGGGTTAGGGATAAAATATAATGTGAAACAACACTAAAAATAAGCCTTTATTGGTCTTAAATGCGCAAGATAATCATAGTTAAATCAATGTTTACACGATAATACACCAAAGGATAATGTTTAAGCTTTTATATTTGGGTATGAGGTTAAATTGGCGAGCATAGATTCAAAGTTATTTGCTTCCATTACCAATTCTTAACTTCGAGGATTGTTCTGGAAGATCGTGGTTAAAACTTTTGCAAACTAATGATAGGTGCCAATCCATCTATTGAATTAAGATTTAATACAAACTATAGTATTATATCAAACGAGAACCTAATCCACATGATTGAGATAACAACATATATTATATTAGCTCTAATCTTGATACAACTCTACATGAATGAACTCATTATTAGCTATGTAAATGGATTCAACATGTTCTTAAAGCTCATCCTACATATCTATAAACATACAAACTCTTAGAAGAAAACGCTTAGTAAATGGATTCAGCATGTAGTGTTTAAACTCTGAGAAACCAGAGGGGCCTCTTCTAGGAGAAAACATTGAGTAAATATCATTGTAAATATACAAAAATTTGAGAATAAATTTTAACATATATATATACTAAAACATTATTTGAATAATATCCACTACAAGATTTATCATGTAAGCATACTACGCATTAAGTCCATCAAGATTTACGTACCATTTTCTCGAGGATAAGTCTTTGTTGAGACAACCTCAATAATGCAGCCTTTCAATTCAGACGAACGTCTAAGACATGTAAATTAACAATCAAAAGAAGAATGCATAATCTACTAGATAATAAAGTTGCAATATTTTATAATCACGCCTTAGTTATATCAATTCATTAATGAGAAAATAAATAATTATATTATACATGATGAGTCCAAATATTTCTTAGTGGAATTTTATGTATTGACTATATTCGTATGAGGATATTTGGCATGATAATGTTCGTATGTTGGTAATTCTAAAGAGAGAAGTGGAATGATTAGAGAGAGAAAGAGACAAAAGAAATAAGTAAGTAACAATTGTCTAATAATTGGACCTTTTTCCCAAAAAGGAGGTTGTCTTTTATATAGTAGAAGAGGTAGGTTCATAAATTACACATTTACCCATCTTTTTACGTCTCTTTTATCTCATTGCTTTAGTGATTATAAACATACTCCTTAGTTATTACATATAAATCCTTTAATTTATATACTTTATTATATCAAATTAATCCTTTCATTTATCTTATTTGGCTTATTTATCCTAATATTTTTCTCCCATTATCAATACATACTTATTACTCTAGCGTGTTGATATAGCTAGTTAAATACATCATAGCATAATAAAAATATCTACCATGGAGATATAAAGTCTATACCTGCTTGTTAAAAGAAAATTTTAAGGACTATTAAGGATCGAGGTCTCGATTAGACTCATCTAAATTCGCTTCTCCTTACGAACAAATTCAATCATTTTAACATCAATCTAAATGCCACTTCTTCCAATGAAGCGTTTGTTAAAACTCCAACAACGAAGCCAAAACTAATTTTGGTAATTTTTATTTAGAGTTCAGATCTAAAAAAATAGAGACAGAAGAGAGAGAGAGAGAGAGAGAGAGAGAGAGAGAGAGAGAGAGAGAGAGAGAGAGAGAGAGAGAGAGAGAGAGAGAGAGAGAGAGAGAGAGAGAGAAAGAAAGAAAGAAAGAAAGAAAGAAATAGGGGAGGGGGAGGTAAGTAGAGATGACGATTTAGGGTTCAGATATTTATTGAGGATATGTTTGGTAAATTTGACATTTTTATTTTTACTTGGTACCCCAGGTTCGGTTGCTAGTGGATATCTATTGGTTCTCGGTTCCAGATCAAACTGAATCGAGAACCGTGAGTATGGGTATTAATAACTACCCGGAACTGAACACAATCCTTTATTTCGATTCAGTTTGATTCTTCGACTCTGTATGATATGTTCATGCTTACGTCAGATAATACAACCTACAATTACTGACACCTTAAAACCAAACAAGAAAAAATAACCTCCACCAACCTTTACCCACGAGTCCATAGTCATGGATCTTAAGTCGACGTATTTAGTCAATTTGTAAAGTACCAAATACATATAACATGACCCGTTATCGCTAAACGATCTTTGTTTTAAATAAAGTATCTCTTCAAGCATAAAGATTCTACTTACAACCTTCAAAGATACAAGAGTCTCGAATATTTTTTTGAAGGTTGTGTTATACACTAACACTTTCAAATAGGGGTTCAAATACCTTTTCATTTTAAGCCCTTAAAATTATTCAAATTTGTGAATATATATATCTAAACCAAGTAATCTATAACATCTTAAGGACTATCGTGAAACCATAATATATTATAGTTTGGTACAAATCCTTCATGTTTTGGAAGAATCAAAGTTTTATTACCAATTTTTGATGATCGGTCCTATCTTATTATATGTTGGTCCATAATCATGACAATGTATTTGAAGATCGGATATGGAAAAAAATAGAAAGTAAATTTTATTTTTGTAAATGATGTGTGAGAACTAGTGATAGTTGATTCTCCTCACATATGTCCTAGCTTGAAGAACTATACTAAAAAAATTAAACTATAAACCAGTCGTCAATCTTACATGTAAGTTTTTTTGTTTTTATTATTATAATTTATATTATATTTCTTATTGAGTCATTACATTATTTATTTGCTACTCCTTAAAATTTGGACGTTTGTGCTCTATAAGTAAGTATCACGCGAAATAGAATGAGATTAAAAAGCGTACACTAGCCAATAATGTTCTAAAAATTTCACAACATATCTATCAATATCTTCTCTAACTTAATATCATTTTTCGTTATTTTGTGTCATTTCATATATTATTTTTATTTTCTTTTACAAAACAACATAATAAAATGACTTACATTCATAAAATTTATTTAAAGTTGTTATTTTTTTTAGATTTACCATATGTGTCGACTTTACAAGCTTTATTTCAAGATTATAAAGTAAATCATCTTATTTTGTTAATTATTATTAATTATTTCATGGTTATCATAATTCTTTCAACTCGTTGTTTAGATATTTGGTTTCAATTCTTATAACTATATTTATGGTGGTTATTGTATAACTTGATATGAATTAGACAAATTAGACGTATATGGTAATATGAATTTGTATACAATGCCAAATGATAAAGGATAATGTCGCCAAAAGTATTTAGAACTAAAACTATATTGTCATCTAATATCCAAACTATCTTTTGTATCTATTTAATATATATTTTATAAGTAACTCCACTCGATATCCAATTTTTTAATAATACTTTAAATAATCTATACCAATTATATAAGCTTAATTTTTTAGAAATTGTATTTTTCCTTATATTACCTTTTAAACAGTGAATTTTTTGGTAGTTGCCTCTCTCTTTCTCTTGTTCACCCTACTATAAACTTATGAGGATCAAGGACATCAGAGCATCAGGTACTATCGACGACTCTAAAAAAATCTGTTTTCTCAGTCAAGTCTATCGACTTAGTGTAACTGAAGCATAAGATACCATCAAATTCAGTCCATCGACGATTCAAAATTGGGTTTCTAAGTCCATCAATGAAAAAAATCGAGCATAAAGCTTTCTCTGTTTCGAGTTTTCAGAGTTTCGGGTTGTTTGGTCATCTGATTATAGCAAGTTATGTTTTGTTCTTTTTTTAGACACATAATGTATAATAGTACATTTCACGTGTTTTTATTTTGTAATAACTTATAAACGTTTTGTATAATGTATTTGCTTTAGTTATTATACTTGTTTGGTGTGTGAAATTATATATAAAATCGATTTTAGAGTTTTGAGGAAGGTGTTATTGACCATGCGACGTCATGGGAAGAAGATGCAAGATTTATGCATGTGTACATGAACATGCGAGTCTAGTGGGGAATATTTATGTTTGAGCATGCAATTTTTTTGGGATACATAATACGAGACGTTTGTAATAGCCAGACGTATCGCATATGTGATTCGTTCATAATACGTAATGCGATTCTAATATATGCCTTCAATTGTTTTTTAATTATTCAATGCATGTAAGATATGTCTAAGTCACAAGTGTTTATTTTCAAACATGGTCACCAAATTGCAATTGTTTCTCTTACCGAGTCTGAAAAGTTTGAAAGTTCTAAAAAGTATGTTAAAAGTATATGAGATGAGCCAGTGAGAGGTAAGTATATTATTACTTACTCCTACGATGATAACATGACTTGTTTATTTAATAACGAGACGAATATTGTGGGTTTGGTAGTATATCTTGATGTAGAGTGTTTAAAAAGTGTTAGTTTTGTTATAGAACAACAACTCGTTGATAAGGTTGTTGTTCAAAAGCGTAAACAGCATATCATAAGTTTGGGATAAACCTCAAATAATCAACTAATTAGTAGAGAGACTAGTAATAGTTTAAGGTTTGTGGATCATAAAAAAAATTGATACTACTGGTTGGTTTGATGCAATTACAGGTGTTGGTCAAGTTTTTTATCAAGGCGTTGCAACTCAAAGGTTATCTTTATATCAGTATGCCTTAGAGTACGGGTTTTTTCCAATAGCATGCATAATCTAATAAGTAAGATAACTACTTATTGTGAAATTAAAGTCTTAACTATATGTAAATGAAGATTTTATCCATCAGTTGATTCCACCAACGACTTCATGATAATTAAACGGTTTGTTGAACAACATAGTTGCAGCCCCATTTTTTCCCAAAAAACATCGGAGATATTTACCATCAAATTTCATTGCTACACATAATTCTATTAGGACATGTCATTATGTGACAACAAAAAGTATACAATCGTCTGTTAAAAAAGATTACAGTTTATACATATTTTATTGTCTCTTAAGGAATGTTTTAGAGAAGGCAAAAATAGGAGTTTTCGGAGTTAGTTCTAGTTGTATTAGTTTACTCAAGGGATACTTCAAATGATTGAAGAGTCGTGATATTACAAACGACATCCATTTAGAATATGTTGTTGGAAACATATTCAAGCATTGTTTTATAACATTTGGTTCTTGTCTTCAAGGCTTTCATTCATGCCATCCGCTTTTATTTGTCAATGAAACGTTTTTAATCAGCAAGCATATGGGTGTATTGATATCTATCGCAGTATCTGTCTCATTTAAAGGAGATTTATTTATTATCACTACCGGTTCAGGTGGTACCAGTGGCACATATTTGGGGCCCAGTGGTTATGTTGTGACTCATTTGTCGACTCGTGGTGTTGGTGTTACTGTCTCATGGCTATATGGAGAACAAATATGTAGAGAAATTGTTTTTTTAAGTTCTCGTTGTTTAAATTTTTGATATAATTGAGCTAACTCTTTTTGTAGCTCTTTAATTTGTCACAACAAAGCCAGGAATACTGGTATGAGAAGTGTGAGGATGAAACAAATAAAACACATATAACAAGTGAGACCATTGAGAGACATATACTTACTTTTTATCCTTTTTTCATGTTCGGCTTTGCTACTTGGCAATGGTTGTGTGCTCCATGATGAAGGGTTGTATCACAATATTTATTAATATATAGAAAGATTCTTTAAACCTATATTTAATTACGTATCAATGTTTTTGCGAATAAAAATGCAACACAGTCAATAACTCTATCAGGTTTTTAGACAACAAGACAAGCTATAATTTGGTGTGGTTAATTTCTGTCTGAGGGTAATTTTGTAAAGTGGTTTGGGTATTTTATGTTTAGAGTGGAAATTAAGAGATAATTAAGTTGTGTGCTAGCATTAAATTATGATTACCCTTATTAATGAAAGTGGTTGGGGTATTTATACTTAATTAATGACCCATGGGCCTATCAGGTCGGATTGTGGAGTCGGGTTAAGTTTAAGGACCCATAAAGATTTTGGTGTGAAGTGACCATCATGTAGCTTAGTCATATTCCACTATGTTAATTATGTTTGGTTTCATCTGATAGTGTTTTTGGTCCAAACTGCCCATCAGATTAAACAAGATTCAGTAGCAAAAATCTCTGACCTCATCAGTAGCCCCTTTAGGTCTTGCAAAGAATGTTTGGAAGTGCTAACTCTTAAAAATCAATGCCAAGTCTTTCTGATCTGTTGTTGTATCCGAACTGCAGACTTTATATTTTCTTGTTAAGAATTTTAAGAGTCACTCTGTTCGAAATTTGGTGGGACTGATTTTTCAGTTCAAATTCTAAGAGTCTTTTTTCAATCGTGGGACACGTGTCAGGCTCTGATTTGATCTCTCAACCGTTTTCTTCTAGATTCTCGTACCTATCAGGCTAGAAAGTTACTTAGGCTTTAACTTCCATACCTTGCAGCCTTTAATCATTACTTAGATCGTTTTACCTTCTCTTAGGTAACTCCCACTTTTCATTGTTATATATAAATCTCATTCATTGTTTCATTGTCTTCAAAAATTATAAGCATTTATAGTGAGAGAAAGCTTAGTACACCTTCAAATTTGTGTTCGAGTTATTTATGTTCACATCCAAAAATGTTGTAGTTTAAGGAGGTTGGTTAAACTTGTCCGAGTTAGAGAGAGTGAGAAAAGTTGCAAGAGACGAACAAATTGTTTCTGGCCTCCCTGTTTCTCATGGTGAAGGAACCAATCAATCACAAGCGCATATAGACTAGGGTTCATCGTCCTCAAAAGTACTCAAGGTTAGAAAACTACCATTTATTCCAAGCATTTCTCCTCTTCCATCAGGGTCCTCTATCCAAGAGTCCCAAAACTCTCTCCCTAACGAGAAAGTCGTTTCTAGAGTTAGAAAACCCTCGCCTTTTATTGTAATGAGTTCAGATACAGAGAAATACCCAGAGAAATTAGCCTCACGCGGAGTCACCCGTTAATCTAAATCGAAATCCACTCTTATCTCTTCAAAACCCACAAGTTCGGACGCAGTAAAACCTGTGCCAGAAATCAGATCGTCTGGATATCACCCCCTGGTAGAAGCCAAACCATCCGAATAACCTTCAACTGTAATGGAAGAAAAAATGGAGGATAGTTTAGATGACGCCCCTTTTGAGGCGTCCAAACAAACGGAGGACACAACTACAGATCGGAAAGGCAAGACTAAAGTAGGTTTGACTCATCCAGATGCGATTCCCGAGAGTCTGGGGGAGAGTGAGGCCAAATTTTAAGAAGGTCAGTGTGAAGTACTTGTTGTCTCTTCAAAATATAGCCTATATATATACATCTACATTGTTGAAGTGGGTCGTATTCGTATGAAGTGGAGAATTCCATAGTCTGTCAATGTGATAATCCCAGTCACCCCATAAACTCCAATGGACTGCAAACCTAATGAGCTGGTGGTCTATACGGATGTGCTAAACTGGACTCAGGTTTCCTTTGGACCTGGAGATAGTCAGGTACTTCCACTTGACCAAGTTGTGTCAAAGTCAGCTGAGCCCAAATGCTTGGTACACCTTTCTGAATGGCATCATGGCATCCAGGCTATCCAAGATTCCACTGCCAATAGAACAATTCGTTGTTGTGGTAAATTGGTGTAAGAATCATCACATCCCCTTCTATCACTACAACATGGGGAATGACTACAAATTAATGAATGATCTCTTGGAGTTAGAGAAACCATGGAGGACGCAATGTTTATTTATCAATGGGGCATGGGAGAATGGGAGGAAGATCAAGGTTGATACTAACCCAAGTCAGTTAACCATTCGCTGAAAGAGTATTGGTGAGTTCTATGTATGTTCTCTTTAATTTTTTAGATATTAAATAACTACTCTGAACTGATTTATATCTCTCCTTAATGTTTTCGAAGGAGTTTTCGGACTATAGAGGCAGTTCAAGATACCTGTGCCAAACTGAATGTTTGGGCCTTGGAGAAATGGGACAACGTTTTCCACAATTGCTTCGCATCGGGGAACTTTGTGAGGTATCACCTGTGGAACACCACAAGAAGAGACCTCTCCTGGGAAGAACTGACCACCCCTCCTCCTGTAGATGTCATCCTGAGGAGGATAGAGGCTAAAGATGCTAAACTTTACCTACTTTCAGAGCCAAATCCCCTAGTCATCTGAACAATATGAAAAACAAGCGAAAGAAGAAAACCACAACAGACCCTCCTCAAACAACCACTGAAGGGACCGGTTCAGAGAACTAATGAGGCATTAATGTTGCTATGCTGGAAGCAGTATAAGTTACTGTTAAGGAGGCTGGTGGGTCGGACAACGCACCAAAGATTTCGAAGAAGGACAAGAAGCGCAAAGCAGGCGGTGATGAACAAGATACAAATAAGAAGAAAAGTCACTCTCGGATCAAAGGTGATTTTGCGCCCTTCTGAAGTCCCTCCTCCAGTTCGTGCCGATCCTACCTTACAAGAGGAAATTCTACCCAAAGTATTAACATGTATTTCAATGACTTGGAGAAGGATGACTTGGTAGAGCCTTATCGGCCTTCCAGCTCATCCAATGCTATAACCTACAACAGGGAGACTTATATGATATCAAGTGAGCGAGATACCCTAAGTCACTCTCTTATGGGTTACATCCATCCAATATTTGATATGGAGAGGCAAGTAAGCGATCAAATAGCTACCATCAAATTCCTGACTACAGAGAAACAGAGTTTGACAAACGGTTTATCTGCCGCCCAGCAAAGCATAGAATCATTAAAGAAAGAGAAAACAGTTTTAGCTGCCAAACTGCTCAAGTCAGAAGAGGCCAGTAAAGACCTACAAACCAAGCTCTCTAGACTAGAGACTTCTTCCTCTAATGAGATCACATCTTTGAAGGGGCAACTAACAACTAAGGACGATACTATCCAGAATTTATCCGATGACAAAGTCAAGTTGGAGAAAACTATCCAAGAGAAAACCAAAAATAATGTTGCATTAGAACGCAAACAAGCTCAAGAAATAACTGTAGGGATACATAAGTATGCTAGTGGAATAGTGGACTCCCTAAAGAAAAAGGATGATAGATTTAAGTCTGATATGGTCTTACTGTTCCATGAGACCTTTCCCAATAGGACTCTTGGTCCTTTGTGGAAATTTTTAGATTATGATGACCTTCCTTTCCATAATATGGCTGATGGTGAAAAGCACAACTACTTCAGTGGGATAGATTCCGAAGATAATGAAGAAGTTGGTGAGAGTTCAAGTGTTGAACTCAAAAGTCCCAAAAAAGATGGTGGTGAAGAAAAAACCGAAGGGAACAAACTCTAAGGTTATATTGTGTATTTTTTTGTTAAAAAACTAAAGTACTTGGATGGCCAAGGCATTCTGTTGTATCGTTTGTTTAACCTTTGTTCTGTAAAACTCAAAGTCCTTGAATGGTCAAGGCATTTTGCAAATCCGATCAGACTTTAATATCATTTTTTCCTTTGTTTAAATTCTGTTTAACTCTCTATGGCCAATGTTTAGATAGCTTTGAATATTTTATATGTGTTGAACAAAAGTATCAAACATCTTCAACCACATGTGTTTAATAAATATGATCAAGTGTTCAATATATCCGATCAACTCAAAGACATTTGAGAGCCTGTGTGTTTAATAAATGTTTAATATCCGACCTGAAACAAAATTGTACCAGACTTTTAAAGAAGGCATAATATATTATTGAAAAACTCAGACACCTCATTAAAACCTCCCCGCACCACCAGGGTAGGAAAGAGTATGCCCCCTAATATTTACACTGATATTTAAAAAGTGAATTTTTACAAAAGAGTTCTATTTCTAAGTATAACCTGAGATGTTCAAAATTCCATGGGTGTTTTAGTGCTCTCCCTTCTTTATCTTGGAGCTTATATATTCCTGGTTTAACCTTCCGTCAGACCACATAAGGGCCTTCCCAGTTCAAAGCCAGCTTACCGAACTGTTTTTCCTTGGTGTGTAAAAATACTTTTCTTAAGACTTTTTTCCCTATTTGAAAATCTCTTCTTTTAACTTTGGAGGCAAATCTGCTTCTCATCAAGCCTTGGTAATATGTTGTTCTCATATGCACTTTAGCTCTTCTTTCTTCAATCAAATCCAACTGATTCCTAATTGTTATATCATTAGCATGTTCAGAATAGTTTTGGACTCTATGAGATGGTAAAGTAGCTTCTATGGGAGTAATTGCATCTATCCCATACACCAGAGCAAAAAGAGACTCTTGTGTGGCAGCCCGAGGTGTATTTTGGTAGGCCCATAATACTTCTTGTAATAACTTGGCCACTTTCTTGCAGCTCCTTCCAAAACAATCCTTCAATCCGGACAAGATTGTCCTATTTTCCACTTCAACTTGGTCATTTGCTTGAGGGTGGAAAGGAGAAGAAAAAAATGTTGAATTCCTCTCGAGTCGCAGAACGCTTCCATGTCTTTATTATCAAATCGTGGCCCATTGTCTGTAGTAATATTCGGGGAACCCCAAATCTGCAACATATGTTAGATAAAATAAATTTAATAACTACCTTCGAAATGGTTCCAACCAAAAGAGCTACCTCCATCCACTTAGAAAAATAGTCAATAGTCACTAAGATTGTTCTACATCCACCGGATGCCATGAGAAGAGGCCCAACTAGATCCATACCCCATCTGTTAAAGGGTATTCGCTCAGATATAGATTCCATAAGAACTGCTGGCACATGAATTTCATTCTCATATTTTTGGCAATGATCACACTTTTTCACGATTTCTTTATCATCTGCCATTATGGTTTGCCAGTAGTATCCTGCTAATAAAACTCTTCTGGTTAGAGCCCTATAGCCACAGTGTGCAGAACCTTCTCCATCATGTAGTTCATATAACACAACTTGGGATTCTTCAAATCTTAAGCAACCTAGGAGAGGTTAACTAAAAGATTTCTTGTAAATAACTTCTCTATATCAACAAACCATGAGCCTTATACTTGATTTTCTTAGCTACAACTTTATCCGGAGGCAATATCCCATCGGAGATGAACCGAAAAAGATCATATTTCCAATCTTTAGGTTGAATAACAAGTATATTCATACTTTCTTCACTCTCTTTTTATTGACCGTACCATGTACGAATGGGCATTCCTGCACAAGAATCCATGGGTAAGATTCATAATAAGCTATAATTGCTAAAGAGTATGCCATAGTATTTTCCGATCTAGGAATGTGTTCATAGCAGATATTTTTAAAGTTTGCGACAACTTTTTTCAACATAAGGAAGTATTTAATCAACTGTTCTTTCTTTGCTTCAGATTATCCCTGAACATGGTGAATCAGCAATTGGGAATCACTCATTAACCGGACTCTCTTTGCCCACATATGAGAGCCGGCTCAAGACCAACTATGGATGCTTCATATTCAGATTCATTGTTAGAAGCTCTGAAGCCAAAACATATAGCCTGGTACATACTATTACCATAGGGAGAAGTTAAAAAAAAATCGAGCCCCACAGCTCATATTACTTTATCCATCATCAGTTCGAACTACCCATTCTTTCTTAGATTGGTTTTCTAACTCATGTCTATAGGATCTGTCATCATGAAATTCTACCAATAAATCAGCCACTGGTTGGGCTTTAATTTTCATTCGGGGTGCAAAATCAATATCATAATCACCCAGCTCCACTGACCACTTGGTCATTCTACTTGACACAACTGTTTTATGAAGAACACTTTTCAAGGGGAAAGATGTTCGAACAACAATTGAATGAGCTTGGAAGTATGGTCTCATCTTTCTTATCGCAATTATTAGGGTCAATGCCAATATCTCCAACCGCAAATATCTTCTTTCAGCATCCAACAGACTTTTACTGATGTAATACATTGGACGAGGGTAATTGTCCACTTCTCTTACTAGCACAACCTTATTGCATACTATGATACATCTAGATATACATAGAGTTTTTCCTCCCGAACAGATTTGAAAAGAGTTTTAGGTGAATACAAATGCTTCTTGATTTCAATAAAATCCTGGTCACACTGTTGAGACGAATTAAAGTCTTTGGCATTCCTCAACACTTGGAAGAATGGAGCGAACTTGTCTGATGATCTTGAAATAAACCTATTCAACGCAACCAATCGTCCTATCAGTCTTTGAATTAATTTAATACTCCGAGGAGGGTCCATAGCTAGCAAGATATTAAGTTGATCCGGATCAGGCTGAATTCATTTCTCACTTATTATGTAGCCCAAGAAATTTCTAGATCGGACCCCAAATACACACTTTTCAGGGTTTAATTTTAAATTTACAACCTCTAAGTTATAGAATGTTTCTTGAAGTTCAGAATATATGTACATCTTCCTCCAAGCTTTTAACCATCATAACATCTGTGTAAACCTCCATGTTTCTGCCAATCTAATTAGCAAAAGCTTTATTCACTAACCTCTGATAAGTGGCCCCAACATTTTTCAACCCGAACGACATCACCTTATAACAATAAAGACTTCTGTCTGTCATGAAAGTTGTGTGATCTTGATCCTTCAGATCTACTTGTATCTAGTTGTACCCTGAAAAAACATCCATAAAAGACAATAACTTGTTTGCAGAGGTAAAATCCACCAACTGATCTATTCGAGGAACAAGATAAAGATATTTGGGATGGACCTATTAAGGTCAGTGAAATCAATGCATATGCGCCACTTGTCATTCTTTTTCTTAACCAGAACATGGTTGACAATCCACAAAGGGTATTGAGATTCTTTAATGTGATCCATATTGGTTAAACGGTCAACTTCTTGAACAATCATATTTGTTTTTTCCTTAGAAAAAGACATTATCTTCTGTACAACTGGCGCAATATCACTTTAAATAGACAACTTATAGGAAATAATATCAGTCGATACTCCAGTGACATCACTATTACACCACACAAAAACATGTTGATTATTCATAAAAAAGGATAATAATTGGTGCTTTAAAATCTGGTGCCAGATTGGAACCAATTTTAACATTTCTTACCCTCTGTGAGAGAGTGGTTTCAACCTCCTTAATAGGTATTATAACAGTGGGAGCCTCCCCGGGATCATCAATTACATTTTCATCAGCAGAAGGCTCCAATAACTGTTAATCTCTGTTAACTCTGACTGCCCCTAAAGTCTTAGGGGTAAGAGTTGTTGCATAACATTCTATGGCTATCTTTTGGCTGATCCAGACAACACCTATTTGTCCCTGGACAACATACTTCAAATATTGGTGGACTGTTGGGGCCACAACATGCATTATGGAGAGCTAAAACCTCCCAAAGATTGCATTTTAAGATGTCAGGCAGTCCACCACAACAAACAGTACTCTTACAATTTTCTTAAAGGGTCATTTGCCCAACAATACTTCCTCTTCGAACTCCCCAATCACCTCTGCAGAACTTCATGTGAAGCCTATGATGGTACTATTCGAACGTTGTATAACCGAAGGGTTTCTCATCTGTTTGTAGGAGTTTAAAAATAAGATGTTTGTCGAACTGCCCGTGTCAATCGGAATCCAACATATATTGTTTCCTCTTATTGATGCCCCTATTAACATTGCATCTTCATAAGGCCCTGCAATGTCTCTCAGGTCATCGATATCGAAAACTATAAAGGGAGATGGGGATTAATACTGGTGGGTGAATATCCCACCATCCAACTGGGTAGCCAAATTGTGGACATGCCTATTCATCGATGAAGTAAAAGGCGCAGTCCCCTTCAAAAATAGTCAATGACTCAAAAAAGTTAATCAAACCGGCAACCGTTTTGGTCTTGTCTGTTATTACCCCCACCTGATTTTGAGTCGGATCAGGATCAGGATACTCAGAGTCTACATCAAACATTTCAGTGATTACCATTGTAACCTTCTTGTGTGGATGCTCGAGGATTGTTCGAAAGGCCAGTCCGGGGAGTATTGGTTTGCGCATTATCCGGTCTGCTTCCTCCTTGCTTTTTGGCGTAGGACCCCAACTTGCCCCTTTCAATGAGGTTCTCGATCTTATGCTTCAAGGCTATACAATCATGAGTATCATGGCCTATATAATTGTGGTATTGGCAGATACGGGTGCTTCAGTTTTCTCCAGGGGACTGTAATGCTGCTGACTTTATGAAATGCACCTCATTCTTAGTCTTGTCATAGATTGTAGCCACACTCCTCGCAATTCAGCAAACCACTCAGGCTAAACTCAGGGCCCCCTCTTAATTCTGACTTGTTGGCTCTGAGTTTAGTTATAATGATTCTGTTTTGACCGGTTGGACCCCTATCCAGTCTCTTTTTCCCTGTAACCGGACTGATTAGTAGCTTGATGATTTGTTGTGGTAGTAAACCTCACTTGATGGTGTACTCTGGTTTTCTTAGTCTCTTCAACATTGATTTGTTTACCACCTGATTCAACAAACCACCTCAGGTCATAACCTTATTCCGAGTTACTGAATCGGCTAAATTACTTGGGTTTAAACTTTGTCTCAAGGAAGCAATTACGACTTGTTGAAAACAATTTGCTAACACATTCTTTGTGTTCACAAAACGATTGATGTTCTCTTTTAGGGACTCGTTCGGCTCCTGAGCACAATGGATAATGGTGTCTTCATTACCCTTAAGCTCTATACTTCCAACAAATTACTTCTAGAAGGAAACCCTGAATGTACCAAAATTTCTTATGCACCCCTGATGGAGACTATTGTACCATTTGAGGGAACTTCCTGTGAAAGTTTGAGAGAAGACCCTACATAATAGCTTGTCATCGTCATCAAAATTCATCATAAAGTTCTTAAACTGCTCCAAATGGTTGTCCGGATCTCGAATCCCATCATATTTCTCCATCTTGGAGCTACCAAACCTCTTACAAAGATGTTCGAAGAGTATTTTGCAGACAAAGGCTATTGCCTCCAATTTTTGGTACGACTAAAAACAATGTATTCATTAGGGGTTGCAAAAATACCTGGTTTGGACTGAAAAACAAAATGACCAATCAACAACTGATCAATATGTTGGTGGGCTGACCCCTTACCCTTACCATGGTGCTTCTTAAGCCTGTCATGTCTATCCTTTTTTCTTGAATGTTTTTTAGTCAGCCTCATTTTATTTTTTGAACTTCCTTCATCACTACTTGAAGATAATGATTCTTCAAGCTCTGTCTAATTTGATGAGCTGCTGGAGGACTCGGATACAGAATTCTCAACAGGGTTAGATTGGTATGTCTTTTTGAAACTGAGATGGGTTTTCAAAGATTGCTCGTTTTCTCCAGGATTGTCAGTGTAGTGAAGTACTGACGCACTAGATTTTTACTTAACCCATTTTTTTGCTTGTTTCATTGCTCTCGGCGCCTCTATTTCAGCTCTCAACTGGTTGCACTCCTTGATAATATACTCATTATTTTCCCTTGAAACTTCCATCTCATTAAGTGGAACATTCTGCTCATTCGGATCCATTCGAACTACTTTTCTTGCTGGTTTTGAAATATGAAATTCATGAACTGTCGTGCTCCCACTGTTGTCGCCAATTTGGTGTGGTTAATTTCTGTTTGAGAGTAATTTTGTAAAGTAGTTTGAGAATTTAATGTTTAGAGTAGAGAATAGTGAGATAATTAAGCTGTGTGTTAGCATTAAATTCTGATTACCCTCGTTAATGAAAGTGATTGGGGTATTTATACTTAATGAATAACCCATGGGCCTATCGGGTCGGGTTGTGGAGTCGGGTCAAGTTTAAAGACCCATTAGTAATTTGGTGTAAAGTGACCAACATGTAGCTTAGTCATATTCCATCATGTTAATTCTGTTTGGTTTCATCAGATAGTGTTTTTGGTCCGAACTGCCCATCGGATTAAACAAGATTCAGTAGCTAAAATCTTCGACCTCATCATAATTGACCCAATAAGCTCATGCTTTATTGCTCCATGCCAATCAATGTTGTTTATTTGTAAGGTCTCCAACATAATATACCCTTATCCAACCGATTATATCTCATGATACCGAATAGATTAGGGTAAAACAAAGAAACAAGATCAATAAAACAATAAACTCCTTCACGACATGCTACATGTCTGCCTTAATGGCTTTGTCTATTCCTTCTTGTAAAATACCACACAACATGCGACTTTAGTGTTAAATACCATGATAGATATCCAATCATACGACTTCAGTGTACAGACCATAATAGTTAAAATAGACGATGCAATATTAGTGCTAATAAACATTCTACTTATACTAAACATTCGACTTTATTGTACCAACCATGCTAAATTAGTGCAACTGAACATCATACTCATAAAAGACCATGTATATAAACGTACATTTATCATAACATTTTATATTGATTTTTTTATTTGTGCCCACCTTTTTTGAATATCCAGCAAGAATATATGTTTGCATGATCCTTGACTCCGTTTTCACACCATCTTCATAGTGAAGTAAGAATCCGTCGAGTTTGTTTAAAGGGATTTCCTCGTTACCGTGTTTAAGTTCTAAAATAATTTTTACATCATTGACTTAGTGTCTTTATAATCTCTTCAATAAGCATATAATGTTTTTTCAATAAGAACTTCTCGTTGTAGAGGTCGAAATAAGCTTTCTAAAAATTGTATAGAATAATGTTTATTTAGCAGCTTCGATGTGTTTCGTAGTGATAATATTTCTCTTATCTTTCATCAAATTTAAGATGCTCACTAATCCTGATCTGTAGAAGCATGCTTTAAGAGACATATTTCATGCAAAAAGAATATGAGGCACTGGTTGATTAAACAGACAATAACAATGCATTTTCTTACGACCATACAATTCTAGTACACTAACCATGCTATTTTTGGGCAAAATAACCATACAATTTCCTTTGTACCACAAATACAACCATGTTATTATGGGTATAGAAACCATGCGAGTTTAGATGAAGACATAATGCACAACCAGAAATACAACCATGCGTTTGATTTGTACTAACCCCGAATGCACAACCACAAATACAGCGATGCGTTTTCTCCGTACCACAAGTAAAGAAAATGCAATATTGGTGTATTTTCAAATGAAGAAGATGCGAGATTAGTGTTACTTTTACATGCACGTTGACAGAAATCAAAATTAAATTCGGAAACTACTAAACCCGGAAAGTAGACAATACATTACAACCTAGTTATAAAATATAACACATAATATACACCTAAGAACCCTAGAAAGTACTCTAACACAGTATGTCTACCAAAACCAGAAACTACAAATGATGAATGAAATACCTAAGAATAATACGAGTTTATTTTTGCAATCTAGTTGTAATGAATACATCAAAATACAATGATTTTTTTACTATTGCGGTTAGTACCTGTAAGTGTTTTTAGAGGTCTTAATGCTAATTGAACCTTCTAATATGTATTCATGAACAACAGTCGGCGATGTATGGATTGCTTCGTCGAACTAATAAACCATCATTCTAGGTAATCAGAAGGTTACTTGGTTTAGTGGGTTTATGGGTTTCGTTGGTTTGTGGTTTATTAGGCTTAGTGAGTTTCAGAGGGAATGAATACTAAAAGATTTTGGTTCAAAATGGGTTAAAAGAGGTTTTCAACCTAAAACATCATATTTATACTAATAGAAGTATTTTTGTCGATTTTGAAATCCAAATATCTATTGGTAGTATGCAACTTTTGGATACTACGTGATAATAAGATATTTGAATATATATTTATGAATATTTGTTTCAATAATAAAACCACTAAAGTTAAAAGTAAAATCATTTTAGTTAAAATATCCATCACATTTATATTTGTTATCGGTTTGGTTTCGACAAAATCAGAAAAATGATAAAATACGGTTCAACTAGACCGAATTAATAACAAATTAGGTTTTAGGCTATGAAATATAATCGAAAATGTTAAAAGATTGGTTCGATCCTGTATAGGGGTGGCAATTTTAGCCCTGTCCGGCCCAACCCGGCCCGACCGGGTTTTTCCCGGCCCGAACTAGTAACGGGCCGGGTTCGGGTTTTTTAAATCCGCAGACGGTCCGGACCGGGTTCGGGTATTAACATTTGTCCAGCCCGACCCGGTCCGTAAATTAAATAATTAAATATGTTTAATAATTATATATAAACAATAATTAAATAATTAAAATTTTAAACAGAGGAAACCCTTAAAACTTGATTTTTTCCTTTCTTGCGTTTTTTCTCCTCTCTCCAAGCTACAGCCGTTCATTACAAGCTGCAGTGAGTGAACACTAATTACAAGCTTCGTAGTTTTTTCCAGTTAGTTTCTCTGTTTATAGGAGTTTCTGGGTCATGAAAATAGATCTAGAACTGAAGTAAATAGATCTAGTTCTTTCGTAGTTTCCAGTTAGTTTCTCTTTTTAACCCGAAATTGGGCTTGGATTTCTTAGTTGCGTGACGTGGTATTTGATCAAACTCTTGTGGGTTTTTTGGCATTTCATCGAACAGGTTGTGGGTTCGATGCGGCTTTGCTTCTTTTTCAAGTTGATGTTTAGTTCTCTTTCGTTTTTTATCTGCTTCATGTGTCAGTAGCAGTTCTTGAGTACTGCACCATTGACTCTAAATTTATACCGTTCTAAGGGATAATTTTAGCTATAGGGTAATATAAATTGCTTCTCGATTGGAGTGTGATGGTGAATTTGTATGTTGATATCAGTCCTAGTAGAGTTTACACGCTACATGTAATATGGTTCCGCATCTGCTATCTACTACATGTAATATGGTTCCGCATCTGACATTGTTCATCAGTAAATGGTTTTTGGATTCAAATAAAAACTTAACAGCAATTGATTCGACACATGATTGCTTCTCCATGGTTTGATTCTGCTGAACTACTTGAGAAATTGCATTATGTAAACTTTGCTTTTGCACCATCGTATGCAGTTTTCTTTGTACTATCTCCGGCGTTTATCGCCTTCTAAAATCATACAATTGCTGTTTCTGGGTCCTTATCAACCAACTACAGTTACAAATTCAAAATCTTTATCTTATTTTAATATAATAATATCAGAAGAATAACGTGATTGCCAATTGGTAGTAATATTCAGTCTGCTATTTTTATATAATTTCCTAAATGGACTTATTGTAAATATATGAAAATATTATATATAAAGTTAGTATGTTCAGTAACTATTTTGTATTGAAACAGACCTAAAATTGTAGGATTGTAGAATGATTGTTATTGCTGTTCTTTCAAGAAATTGTATTGATGCTTCCTTCCATCTCTTTCTTTCTCTCTCTAGGATTGTAGAATGATTGTTATTGTTGTTCTTTCAAGAAGACATAAACCACTAGTTACTAACCAGGAGGCAAATTTGTTAATGTATACCAACTAGTGACCACAATATCTCAATTTTCTCTATTTTTTTTCTTTATTTTGTATAATTATACATTTTTTTATATAGACACATATACACATGTCTTTAATATTACATGTCTTTTCACTGCAGAATTCACCATGACATCTCAAGACTCCCAAGTAAATCGAAATATAACTTCTGCTTCTTCACATAATTTGGACGAGCACCAGCCCGAATCTTTCGAGCCACTAGTTGAGGAAGATGCAACTCCTACACCGACACCGACAAATGATCCTTCAATTCCAGTTTCCGGTAGTGAAGACATGGAATTGGATACTACGCATTTGAAATCAACCGTATGGACGCATTATAAAAGGAAAAGAGAAAGCGGGGCTATAAAGGCTTATTGCAAATATTGTTCGAAATCGTTTGCTGCAGCTTCAAAACTAGGAACAAATCATCTACATAGACATGCTAATAATTGTGCAAATCGCACAAATATCGACATCCGACAACAAGTTCTGATTTTGCAACAAAGCAAAGTAGATGGAAAAACAGCCTTATATACTCACAATTTTGATCAAGACTTATTAAGAAAGCATCTTGCAAGGATGATTGTGATGCACGAGTACCCACTTTCCATGGTGGATCATTTAGGATTTCAGATATTTGTCTTACATGCCCAACCGTTATTTAAAATAGTATCAAGAAACACGATAAAGAGTGACATACTAAAGATGTACGCTCTTGAGAAGCAAAAACTAATGAGAAGGGTAGAAAAGAATCGTGGTAGAATCGCTCTACCAACCGATATGTGGTCTACACCAAACCAAACTAGAGGCTTCATGGTGATAACCGCGCATTACGTCGACGATTCTTGGAATTTATAAAGCCACATTATCAGGTACCACTGGTAATTCTAGGTTACACTTTTATGATTTAGGTTGTGATATGAGATTAAAAATAATTAATAAATACCATTTGTATTTATTAAAAGTCATCATTTTTACAGATTTGCGTACGTTCGTTCTCCGCATACAAAAGAAGTGCTTGCGGATGTACTTTTGGAGTGTTGTTTAGAATGAAACATTAATAGAAAGATAGCCACATTGACGGTGGATAATTGTGCTACAAACGATGCCATGGTAAGACTTGTTTTAAGTAAACTTCAACATAATAAACTTATGTTATGTGGAGATCTATTCCATATGCGTTGTGCAGCCCATATATTAAATTTGATTGTACAAGAGGGTCTGCTTGTCATCAAAGAAGGTATTAAACACATTCGGGCTAGTGTACTATTTTGGACAGCATCAACTAAAAGGAGGCAGAAATTTGAAGAAACGGCACACCAATTGGAGATTAAGTGTAGAAAAGAGTTGGCTCTTGATTGTAAAACACGTTGGAATTCTACATATTATATGTTAGCTACAACTTTGGAATACAAAGATGTTTTTTTCAGATTAAAACAACGAGATTCTACATACGATTGTAATCCAAGTGATAGAGAATGGGAAGAAGCTCAAGCTATATGTGAAAAGTTGGAGTTGTTTTACAATGCTACGGAGTTGTTTTCAGGTACTCGATATTCAACTGTTAATATTTATTTCAATAAAGTCTGTGAGATACGAATAACATTAGGAGAATGGTATATAACTACAAGTTCTTCAATGATTAAAACAATGGCGTATCGTATGTTTGAAAAATTTAGTAATTATTGGAAAATAATTAATGGAATAATAGGTGTTGCTGCTGTTTTGGACCCTAGATATAAGATAGTTGTTGTGTTGTTTTATTTCAATTCGATTTATGGTTCTGAGGCAGATCAAGAGATCAAAAAAGTAAGAGATATGTGTTATGAGTTGGTTAAAGAATATGGAAATGATAGTATTGGTCATGAATCTAGTGCTTCGAATACGTTGTCGGTCACTCAAAGTTCGATGAAGAAACATTTTTCAAAGTTTGATGAGTTTGTTAGTAGTAGGAAAAAAGATGTTGTTGGAAGAAAAAAGTTGGAATTAGACTTTTATTTGGAGGATGATGTCTTACCAACATCCGATGACTTTGATGTTTTATATTCGTGGAAAGTGAATGGTCCGAAATATCCTACTTTACAAAAAATTGCAAGAGATGTTCTAGCGATTCCGGTATCAACGGTTGGTTCAGAATCTGCTTTTAATACAAGCGGTCGGCTACCAAGTCCACATCGTAGCAAACTTTCTTCTAAAACCTTGGAAGTTTTAATGTGTACCCAAAATTGGATTTGGAATGAGATCAAAGGTATTTATTTATTTACTTAAATTCTATTTGTTGATTATTATTTTTGTAAGTTTACTAATAGTTATTCTAATATGATGTTATGTGTTAGGTTCTTCACCAAAAGGTATGGCGCATTTGGAAGCCACATTTCAAAGCTTTCTTGATGAGTTTGATGATGGAGATGAAGATGCAAGCATTGTCATAAGTGGTGAAGATGATGACACCATTGGAAACTAAAAAAATTCAAGAATATTTTGTTTTATTTTAATGTTTCATTTCACTAAATGTTAGATATTTCAAGCGGATTGTTTTGTAACCTTGTAAAAGACTGCTTTATACCTACCAAGCATCCTCCTCACCAAATTAATTCATTTTCAATATATAATAATTTATTAATCCCATAATTACCCTCATTTTGACTGGTTTATGTGGAAAAAAATTCAAACATTTGAATTTGAGAAACGAACTTCCTTATACCATACTATTTGCCTTTAAATTACTTTTATCCTCACAAATCCCGATTTTCCCAAAAAACTTGTTTTTTTATTTAGGTTTTTTGGCCATGTAATCGACATGCGCTCAACTACTTACATGAGTTTAGGCTACCATCGTCTTCGAATTTCAAACTACCCTCAACACCATACTAACATCTGTTTCTCCTTTGTATCAACTATTTGAGGTAAAAAAATTATATTCGTTTCTTGTATTTAAGTTCCTAAAGTTCTTTTTCAATTGCTTTTAGCTATTTCGATTGAAGAAGTTTTCAGTATTGCTGTAGATTTATCTTGTCGAATTTATGAGTATCTTCATACTTTACGATCTCTGTTATTTCATATAAGAAAGTTTTTAACTTCGCGATTTTGTGTTCGTAAGTTGATTTCTTAGTTATATATAAGTGATATTGTTTATAGTTTTTTTGTTAGTTGATTTCGTAGTTATATATATTTGATTTCATACTTTACGATCTCTGCTGGTTTACAGGTTTTAGACTTCAGGTTGAGGATCGTGTGTTGATGTTGACGATGCGTTTTATGAGCACATTTGGGTCGCAATTTTACGTGAAAAGGTAGATAATGTGATTTTAGTGAACATTTAAAATGATGAACATGAGATTTATGTGTGAACTAGGTCATGAGATTCATGTGTAAAATAGGTTATGCGATTTATGTGTAAAATTGGTCATGAGATTTATGTGTAAAACAGGTCGTACTAGATTTGAGTAAAATTGGTCATACTAGATTGGTTTTGTCACTTTGTGATTTGTGGGGTCGTTCTTGGTTTTGTTTTGTTGGAATCATGTTTTTAGTTATTTTAGGTCGATGATGCGATTTTAGTGTATATTTAAAATGATAAACATGAGATTTATGTATAAAATATGACATGAGATTTATGTGTAAAATAGATCATGCGATTTATGTGTAAAATAGACCATGGGATTTATGTGTAAATTAGGACTTGAGATTTATGTGTAAAATAGACCATGGCATTTATGTGTAAAATAGACCATGGCATTTATGTGTAAAATAGGTCATGAGATTTATGTGTAAAACATGTCATATTAGATTTGAGTAAAATTGGCCATGCTAGATTGGTTTTGTCATGATGCAATTTGTGGGTAAAATAGGACATGGTAGCTTGGTTTGTGGGTAAAATATGTCATGCGATTTGTGAGTACAATAGGTAATGCTAAATGTGAGTAAAATACGTCATGCGATTTGTGAGTAAACTGGATTATGAGAGGTGTGAGTAAAATATCTCATGCTATATGGGAGTAAAATAGGTCATGCTAGATTGGTTTTGACATTTACATTTGGAGCCCGATTTACGTACAAATCTGTAATCATGCGAGATTATGAGTAAAAACAATACCTTGCGCTTAATGCAACTATCCAACTTTTCAAATATGTTTAGCTGACCTGTCAACAACCGACGTGACTAAACTTGCCAAGACCCCTTTCTTCTATACTCATTTAAAATGAATGAAAAAGATTGTCGAACTTCATTCGTCAAATAGAAATTGGAAGAATTGTTTCGTTTTCGTATCCGACAATTGGGAGCATAAGAAACCAATTCTGAACCTTCAGTTAGAAAGGAAATGGAAAGTAAAGTGTAAGCATCATTAGAATTAGTTGTATACCGAATTACTTGGCAAGTCTATGTTAATAGCTAACTCATTGATATCCTTTTCGTGCAGGTGAAGCTACTAGTCAAAACTGGTGGAAAAAAGGCAGGGCGAAGGATTACGTAAATCCACTGATCATAATCAGAAACCTAGCTTGTTCGGCGTGAGAACAAAATCCTAAACAGTTATTTATGCGGTACAACAACCTGAAGTCAGGCTTGTGGTCTGTACCAGAGTTGAAGGTTACGACAGACGAGAAGGTGACGATGACAGATGAGACTGAAGCTATGATGAAGCGTATAAGAGCTATAATGGAGAAAATGTATCGGGAGAATAACAACACTGGTTTTTGGCTCTCAATGCCCCAAACAACCCGAAAAGGTATCAAAACGGAGATTCATCATACGCCCCTTGCCAACCAGGTGGGCAAGGAGGGACACTTGTAATTCAAAGGGGAGAGGAGGTGAATTAGGATGAAGTCAACGCCCCATAGGGCCATAATACCTCAGCTAATTTGTCCGGCCATTTTTCCTTGGCACCTTCAAGCTTCTTCTTGATTCCTTCGAGCAATGTTCTGTTCGTTACTTCCGCTTGGCCATTGGCCTAGGGGTAATACGGGCGAAGAAGTATTAGAGGATCCCGTATTGTTTGCAGGAATTGATGAGTATCGAATTTTAGAATTGTGGACCATTATCTGTCATTAAAATTCGCGGGATACCATATCTGGTCAGAATCTCATTATGAATGGAGTTACATACCACCTGTGCCCATGTTCGGAATAAAGCTTTGAACTCAACCCATTTGGAGAAATAGTCCATTATGACGATAAAAAACTACCTCTTCCCAGTAGCCACTGGTAAAGGGCCCATCAGATTTATCACCCATTTATCGAAGGGGCATGTAACTGGAACGTTTTACATCGGCTCACTAAGCATATGTTGTGTATTGGCATATTATTGACACTTATGGCATTACTGCACAAGATTTTCCGCATCGGCTGCTAATTCTGGCCAATAGTATCTTGCCAACAGGAATTGACGAATTAGTGTTCAGTGACCAATGTGAGCACCTGCCTCCCATAAATGCAGATCGGCCAGGACTGAGTTAGCCTTTGTACGATCAAGGCATCAAAGTAATGGTCGAGTCGCACTATTCCTGTAAAAGATGTTATCGAACACACAAAATTTGGCTGCCTTAATTTTTAGTGCTCGAGCCTTACTTTTATTGGCTCATAGTTGTTCAGATGTCAAGTATTGCACATACGGCTGCCTCTAGTCGTTGGTATGATCAATTGAGTAAATGGTTTCTTCTGTAGGTACGAGCTCGGTCATCTGAAGCTGTTGGAGTAGAGTTAAGAGGTGTTCTTCTAGGCTACTGTCTTACCTAATAGGTCTGCGGCAGAATTTGCCAGTCGTGGGATCTGTTTGTACGAGATATGGGCAAACTTGGATTCATACTCCTGAGTATAACAAGATAATCTCGGATTCCTCCATCTATAGCGTCATAAATGCCCACTGCCTGGTTGATCACCAATTGAGATTCAGACTTAACTATAATGTTTCGCGCTCCACAAATCAATGCCAATTTCATGACATAAAGAGCGACTTCATATTCTACTATGTTATTTGTGACCAGAAAGTTAAAACGAATTGACTGCTTAATTTCCTCACCCTTTGGAAACCGTAGAACAACTTCAGCTCCTCCGTCAGATGCACATGATGGGCCATCAACTTCAACAATCCACTCATTCGGTTTTGTTGCTTATAGTTCTTCTATTTGGGCATGTTGCTGTCTTGAGGAGGAGAATTCGACAAGAAAATCGGCGATCACTTGGTCTTTAATAGATACATGTGACTTAAAACGAATGTCGTACTCACCGAGCTCGATACTCCACTTGGTTAAGCGCCCCAAGATGTCAGGCTTATGTAAGACTGGCCGTAAAGGTAAAGTCGTTCACACAATGATGACGTACCCTTGAAAATATGGGCGCATTCTCCTGACGACGATAACTAAACCCAAGGCTAGCTTATCAAGATAAAGGTATCTTGTTTCTGCATTCGTTAACGTTTTGCTCGTATAATATATAGGGCGTTGTACCCTGTTCGATTTGCGAACCAAGGATGAACTAACAGAGAACAACGAAACTGATAGATACAGGAACATGGGCTTCTCAGCCACATGCATAGATAAAATCTCTGGAGAAGTAGGATATTGCTTGAGCTCGACAAAAGCCTTGATACAATCCTCTGTCCAGACAAACTTCTTGGCTCCTCATAAGACCTCAAAAAATGATGACTCTTGTCTGATGCCTGAGAAATGTACTTGGATAACATTGTTAGTTATCTGGTGAGACATTGTACTTCCTTAATATTCTTTGGAGGTTCAATTTCTAGGATCGCGTTTAATTGGATAGGATCAGCCTCGAGACCTTGTTGACTCACGATGTAGCCTAAGAACTTTCCTTTACCGACCCCAAAAGAGAACTTTCCCTGAGGTTGAATTGTCGTAGTAGATAAAAATTGTCTGTAACGTCTCTAGATGTTGTGCTTCAGTATGTGTTTTGACAATCATGTCGTTGATGTATGCTTCTAAATGTTGTTCTAGGCGGTCTTGAAAAATATGGTTTATCAGTCGCTCATATGTCGATCCTGTATTCTTTAATCCGAAAAGCATGACCGTGTAGCAGTATAAGCCTCTCTTAGTTCGGAAGCGGTGTGCTCTTGATCAGAAGGGTGAATTCAAATCTGATTGTATCTAGAGTAAGCGTCCATAAACAATATGTATTCACACCTAGAAGCAGAGTCTACTAACTGATCGATACGCGACAAAGGGGAAACATCTTTAGGACATGCTTGATTCTAATCAGTGAAGTCCATGCACATTTTCCACTGGTCGTTTTTTTTACCAATACAGGGTTAGCTATCCAGACCGGGTACTGTGCTTTCCTGATGTGCCCCAGACGAGTCAACTTGGCCACCTTTTCTACTATGGCTTCCTTTTTTTCCACTGAGAAAAATCTGCGCTTCTGGCATATCGCTTGGCACAAGGGTTGATAGCCAGTTTATGACATAGGATAGAAGAGCTGACCCCAGAAAAATCACCTACGCCCTAGGCGAAGACATCCAAATTGTTTGCTAATAAAGCAGTTAAAAGTATCTTAAATCAGGAGATAATTTTACCTCCAAGTCGGAGTGTGCGACCACCAGCTATGGGTGCTTCTACCACTTCGGAAATCATGTCAATAAAATTGTCGAGCTCACGAGGATAGTCGACTGGATCCGGCAAGGTAGGATCCAACGTCTCCGGTTCAGGGACCCCCTCACCGTTTAATTGCTATTGTAATGGTTTAGAGGGATTTTTCGCGATCATATGACAGGTTCACACGGTCCTTTAGCTTCCTCGTATCGTACCTACCGAGCCGCCCACTAGATACTTTATGCATTGCTAGAAAAAGCACGTTGTTGCGTCCATCCTATGGAGCCACGGTCTCCCAATGATGGCATGGTATGGGCTCGGTGCATCAGAGATTATAAACAATGTTTTTAGCTTATTTTTTGTGGTTCTGTGGCTGACTCTCACCAGCAATTCTACTTCCCCAACGCATTGTGAAGTTCTGCCCTCGTAGCGGACCAGAGTGCGTTGTATAGGCTGGTAAAGGGGTATATTTATCATGCGATCGAAAATGTTTTTTGAATATTATGTTAGCGGAGCTGCCTTCATTGACTAGAACGCGGGTTACCATAACTCCTCCAATGTCCATATGAATAGTCAACGCGTCCTCATGGGGCGGACTGACACCTCTGAGATCGTCGTTATTGAAGGTGAGATCGAACACTGGATCCTTGTAACTGCGGTAGAAATTGGCATCAATTTCGTACACATCGAGCTTATTTTTGGCCCGCTTATTCGAGGCGGATCCCTGGAGTGGTGTTGAATTACCTCCTGATATCGTGTATAAGGATGGGTTTTCCTTATGTCGGGCTGCTCTAGCGCAATGTCGTGTCGTGTCTGCTTAGCTCGGAGAAGCTGAATCGCCTCCCATCCCCCCGAAAGTGCGAGAAGTCATTGCTGCTTATTAGTTTCTCCTCATTCTCCATTCCTAAGTTTTTATTTGATGGGAGATCGAACCTCTTCGTGACGATCTTGGTTTGATTGTTTGATAAACTGCACCAACTCTCCGTTGTTGATAAGTTGTTGGATCTCCTCCCTGAGGTGCCAGCACTCGTCTATAGAATACCCACGGTCGTTATGGTAAGCACATAAGTATCGGTTAGACCTTTTAAACCCGGGATCACTCATCACGCGGGGTGCCTGGTATTTGTTCTTCCCCTTGTTCGATCATAAATTACGGTGATAGCTTCGGTCAAAGGAGTAAACTGTCTGGTTGGCTGTTCGAATTGGTGAGGACGTCAGTTGTAATCTCTCATGGGCTGCTCATCGACCCTTTTTCTTTCTGATCCCCCTCCTTTGGACTTTGATCCATGTCGCACACACGACCCCCCCCCTTCTGGCGTCATCGACTTTGATGAAAGTATCAGCTCTGGCAAGTAAGTCTCCCATATTCTCTGTTGGGAACTTGATAAAGTCTGCATAAAGTTCTCATTTTCGGTCGAGCCCCTGTTTAGAGATGTCACCGCCATGTTTTTTGCTAAATCTGGTAAAGCATTTATGGCATGAAAAAATCTCATGTCATAACTTTTAAGGGACTCACCTCGCCTCTAATAGAGATCTATGATCGAATATCGCTCTTGCTTGAGCTCCTTGTTTCCAACAAACCTTTCCCTGAATGCTTTTCACAATCCACTAAAGTTGCAGATGGACCCTTTCGGTAAGTTGCTAAACCAATCCATCGCGTTGCCTCTGAAGATCATAGAAAACGCTCGACACAACATCACATCATCGGGGTTGAACGTCATCATCATGTTATGGAACTGCTCTAGATATCTTTTTGGGTCTCCTGTTCCATCGTAAGCCTCCATTCGAAAATGATTGAACTTCCTTGGGAGCTGGGCTTCGAGAATTTTCTCAGAGAATGGTGATTCTTTGAATCTATAAACCGACAGCATTGGGTGAAGTTGGTGATAACAAATATCTTCATCCTCTCGAGCTCGCTTGGAGGATATTTGCTTCACCTCCTCTCTAAGACCTTTGTTCCGATTCTTGCCCCCGCTCTCACCTTTTCCTTCATGTTTTTCATCTTACCTGGATGATAGCTCCACCATTTTGGCCTTGCTAGCCTCTGGACCAGACTGATGATTAGCTCGGCTCGTCCCCTTGAACTTAGCTTTAAGGGCGTGAATAATGTCGTTCATCCTGACCATGGTGGCATGCATGGTCTGATCCTTTGCGTCTCGTTCAAATGCCACTCTCAATTGCTCTTCTTGGAGATGTTTGTTTTTTTGCTCCAATTGTTGGACTACCGGATTAACGGCGGGGTTGGCTTCCACCACTTCTTGGGCCACAGGAGCATCCACTAGCTGGCGGGGTTGGGTGTCGACCCGAGCGACGACTGCAGGTAATGACGGCTATTCTCCCGGGTCAACTGCCCCTAGGGGTGCCACGAGGTCGCCCCTTAGGTTGCGACATAGACTGGATACAAGGTATTTTGTGTGGATGGAGGATTCGTTTCCCCTCATGCTCATTGTTGCTTCACTCGTTTCTTGATTCTCTCTCTCTCGATTCCTGACCTAGTGACTACCATGGTTAATGATTAATATCAATTTCTAATAGACGGTGCTATAATTTGTTACGAGAAATAACAAAGTGTTGTTAAAGTAGAAATATACGAATAGTGAGAAAAGAGAAAATAAATAATGAGATATTATTCATCTTAAGAATTCTCCTACATATTTTCTTCCTTGTTAGTGGGCTGTTACGTCTGTATTTAATCCCACTTAATGTCCCCACTAATACACTTACATCACTTCCCCTATAATTTATGACAGACTATTTAAGTGGTTTGACTTAAATCTGATAGCTCTATTAAATGATGAACCATGAACAGCTTCCTTTTCTAAACTTTCACTGGAAACATATGCCAGTCCGAGCTGGTTTAATCCGATCTGATATAAAGGAAGACCTCCTTATTTGTCCTCGTTGTTTGGCTTTGAGCACGACACGATCCGAGCAGAGCTTCAAATGTCCGAGCTTGCTCGGTCTGAACCAAGATTTAATCACGACTAAAACAAACAAACTAAACAGAATCGTGATTTTGTTAATACACTAAGCAACAACAAAACGATTATCGACGATTTGACTTCAACCAGTTAATAGGCCAACCTAAGTTTCACTTTCACAAAAAATGCATACCTTAAACAGGGAGGCAGTAAATCGGACCATAAACTAACAAACCTTAATAAGCTAAAACAAGTTTCCACGTACCTTCAATGGATTTTCAGCTGATAAACATTGTTTCAGATGAAGACTACCACTGAACAGGCTTTCTCGCCGAATACTTCCTCACCTCATCGGAGTTCGGACGACGACAATAATCCTCAACTGGTTTAAGGGTTTGAAATTTAGTAATTCTGACTTTTGATGTTAGCGTTTAATGGAGGAAAAATATAAACGAAATGTCTCAAAAAAACTACTCACAACCTATATTTACCTTTATATACTCCCAACATTATTTTTGTCAAAATTTTTATTTAAAAAGCAAATTAATAGTATACAATATTTGGATAATAAAACGTAATAACATATTTAAAAATGTATGTATTAATAAAATATAACCAGGTACTACCGATTCAATTCAAAATCGCTCTTAATTTTCAAGTTAGAACCGGATAATAATGAAACCCGGACCCATTATCTGGACCTTTAAAATCTCCAATCACATCGAGCAATTTTTTTTCCCAATTCTACCTAAGATCAAGAGATACAAAAGGGAGAAAAGTCTAATTCATTATGTATGTATGGGCCATAGTCGCACACATTCGGATCCCCGTTTTCCAAAAGCCCAAATTCTTTGTAGAATTAGGGTTAGGGTTTTAGTATTCCACCTATATATAACCAATTGACAGTTCATTTCATCTCAAACCAAATCGCCATCCGTCCGCCCTTTCTTCTTTAGGCTTTTATCTCGTTTGCTTTAGAAGTTTTATTGATTTTGGTTGAATATGGTTTTAATGTTTGTTAGTGTAATGTAGAAAATCCCGATGAAGAAACAATCCCTTTGATAGGAAGTGCCGTATGACAGTAACCCGCAACGGATGTAATTCCGATGAAACGGCGATTGACAACCCATCTGATTCTGAATCTCTGTGGTTCGCTTCTTTTGGACAACTGTCGATTTGTTATGCTCGTCGGGTTTCCATTGCGTGGGTGATTTGAAACGGGTCACTGATGGGATGAGTATGTTGTTTGTGTATATGATAGAAAAGGTCTGATGCCACGTCGGTGATAGCTGTATAGCGATGATCTTCGATGCTATGATTAGACCCAAATCGATTTCATATTTCGCTTACCGATAGGAACCTGTAAATCTATTTACCCATGATTATACAGAGCCGATTTTGGCGATTACATTTTATATATATTAATGTTTTCTATGCGGATTGCCGATGATGATTAGTATTATATCTGGAATTACCGTCTGAATAAAATCTGACGAAAATTCTACTTGGCTGTGGTTCTGAGGCTTTTACATTCATTTGCATTACTGAACCTTGCTGGTTAGGTCTTCGTTGAGGTAGCGAGTTGCTACAAAGCATCCCCATTGTCTTTGAATTAACTACAATCATGTATCTTTTTCCTGTTCCTGTCATGAGTGTTTTTTATATTGTACCGGTTATCTACGACTCGTGTTTAGACATCTATTCATGAGTTCGTACTATACACTCATGAAGAATCCCCAACGACCCCAAAACAAACACCTGTTTATCGAGAGACCGTTGAAGCTCCTGTTATTATATACACCAAACAAAGGAACACATCAAGCAAATTCCTAAGTTACAACAGAATACCTCTCAAATGAACGAAACTAAAATTAGAATTAAATGACTACTGTAATACATATTCTAACATCAAATCAATACAAAATCACTACACTGGCGACCTGAAGAGATTGTAAAAAACCTGATCTAAAGGGGAGAAGCACACAACCAAATCGGTTTTTATTAGTCGTAGAATATACTTCATTGTAATTTATTATCTCACCCCTTGCCCCCACACAAATTTAGCGTTTCAACAATACTCGGGTTCTTGGGACCCACATTACCCCGCCCGGCTCCGCCGTACCTCGTTAAAAAATTATCGTCGAACTGTAAGAAAAAGAGCACAAGTGTAAATAACATTTTCTTTGCTATTGGTTTACTACTAACTAGTTATTTTATAAGTATAGTTTTCATGACCTTAATTATGATGATATTTATCATACCGTCTGCCACTCTTCCACCGAACTAAACCCAACTGTAAAAGACATAATCACGCATTTGATTTTGTATCCCTGTAAAGGCAAGTTCTACCACACATCTGGTATGACTTTTCTAGAAAATAATTTATTATTTTCTTCAGTAATATAGTTAATCCATGTGGCGGAGGGCCATGCGGTCCATGCCATTGACTTGCAACAAGTGGACGAGTTAAAGCGGCAGACTTGCGCCGGACAATCCATCATACGTTATGATCCATAACGTATGCTCTTTCGTTTATCGCCTAATTTTTTTAGACAATTCCAATTAGATAGATAATGTATCCTTTTTTATGCAAATAAGTTGCTACTAACCTTCTTCCACGCATCCCACATGTAGACTTTAAATATTTTCTGACCTAGCATACAATTTATTAACTTTACGATTTGAATTACATAATTTTTTTTTAGTTTTATTCAATTAAATCAGCCGTGTAAGTAAGTTCTAATTTTTTCTGAAAGCAAAATGATAAATCGAAAGAACGTAAAGAACCGAATATTAATAGAATCTCGGATCAGATCAAAATGATTTTTATTTGGTTTTAACCGAATATTATTGGAATCAAATCGGACCAAATCAAAATGATTTTTAACTGAAAACCAAAAAAATTGATTTGAACCACGGAAGAACCGAACGTCCATATCTATTTTGAACAATTGAGTTTCATTAGATGTTTGCTATTGCAGAGTGGGAGACGAGGCAAAGATGAGTTGGGTTTGGTCTTAGATGGCTTACAGATACATATGATCGTACATGCTTCACGTGCGTATTTTATGATTTTTTTTTCGGTGCACAATTACTAGCTAAAAGTAAGTAAATGCAGACATACGCTCGTGGGGTACGAGCGCGTTGATGTGACTATATCAAAGTAACTTGGATAGTTAGTAGTTTAAATTTGGAAATTGGATTATTGGTAGTTGAACTTTGAAAAGTGGATTGTATAGTTAATATATGTAAATTGGATTGGATAGTTAATCTACGCAAATTGGATTTTATAGTTAGTCATTGAACTTTAAAAACCATATAATTAAGCCGTATGCGAATATGAGGACTCGCTTCTCCATACAAGAGATCGAGATTTACTATCATATAATTCAAATTATGGATGTCGTTGAAGGATATATACCAAATAGAGTGATGCAGTAATTTAGTATGGTCCAGGACAAACATACATCTCCTCGTGAACCTAAACTCAATATTAAAATAGGACAACACAACCAATACCATCACAGGTAAGAATATTGGGATGATTGGCAAAACCGTTTAGTTCTGGAAGAACATAAGACACCTGCCATTGCCGACCCTCGCAAGTCCACGACATCGCGATACACAAAATATGTAAAGAGGTATGAGCGATATGTTATCACTCAAGCGATCTTGATATTCTAGAGGAAACATACACGATCAACAATATTAGACCTTTTTGAATACAACAAAGAAGAGGTGTTGATTTTCTCGAAACGAATTATGAAGATCACTGTTTTGAAATTTTTAGTTTTGTTTATCTTTTCTTAGTACTCGATATGATGTTGTTTTAGGATTTGGATAATGATACGATTTTGGATAATTATAAATTATGTTGTTGTGGATGTTATAAAAAAAACTTCTTAAAATTTTACCTTTGTATACCAGCGGTACCAATCATCCACACCGTCGGTAAACTAAACTCACCGACCAATATGGAAATTGTTTACCGCCGACATAATATATTACTTGCGGTATAATTTTTTTGTATCGCTAGGTAATTGACCTAGTTATTGTAAAAATGTGGATAAAATTCAACTTTTTCAGCTTGTATGTTGGTGGTACAAATCATCCACACCGTCGATATATTAAACTTTATACTGCACATATAACATATTACCGGCGGTATAAATAATTTGTACAGTTGGTTAATTGACCTATTTATTGTAAAAAAAATAAAAAATTCCAACTTTTAAAGCTTATATACCATCCATACCAATCATCCAACTGCCAACTGCCGGTATATTAAACTCACCAACAATATGGAAACTGTATATCGCAGGTATAATATATTTTGGCGGAACAAAAGATTTGTATCGCTAGCTAATTGAACTAGTTATTGGAAACAAAACGATAAAATTCTAAAAACAAAAAATGAGCTTGTATACCAATCATCCAAACCGGTGGTATATTAAACAAACGAGCGGTATGAATATTGTATATCATCTATATATTATAAATGACGGTCCAAAAAATCTGCACTGCCGGGTAAGGATAAAATTATCCGAAAGGCAAATTGGACAAATAAGTGATTATGTTAGCATTTATTTCATATATAGAAAATTGTAATAATTTAAGAATATTTATACTTAGGCTTATTTGAAGAATGAGCTTATTATGTTTTCGGCCCATTGAGCCCATGCGATCGATATTTGGCCTATCAGACCCATCTGATCTATCAAACCTATATAGGCAAAAAGCTTGTTATTAATGAGGATGAAACATTTACTTAATCATCAGATTCTCTCTCTAAATATTTACTTAAGCAACTCAATTATCTCTATACCATCTATCTAAAAATTAATTTTATCTTATTTGATTACCTAAACACTTTCCAGAAATTGTTGACCTCATCAGTCGCGTCCATAGTGGGAGCATTACGAAGGTACATGGATAACAACGTCCAAAACCTTTGATGTTGAAATCACTTTCAGAACATATTGAATCATGAAATTTGAAAAGCAAACCGATCTAACCCAAGAAAAAAAATGAGTCATGATAAAATAATCCAGTCAAGTACCGTATATGATTGATGAAAAACAAGAGCAATTTCTCACGCAAGAGGAGTGTGACCAACTTCAAGGGAAACTTCAGGCATTAAGGTCTAAAAAAAGAAGCGGTAATAACCCCTCAGAAGAGAATATGATTTGAGGTTCAAAGATCCGAAGGACACCAGGGTGTTAATGAATAAAGTGTAAACCATATATTCAACACAATATGGAAAAATATCAGAAAAATCACTCACTAAAAATCCATCATTCTTAAAAAAAAGCGTAAAACTAAAGATTGTTCAAGTTCTTCAGAGTCCAATAAAGATTTAGTGTCTGATACCAAAGAGTCTTCCTCCTCTTCAAGTAGTGATCATTATCATAAGAAGAGAAAAAAATTATCGTGGTTAACATTATTCTAAGAAATACTTTTGATCAACATAATAAGTCGATTAAAAGAAAATATAAAAAAGTAAATAGAATAAAAAATATGAAGGAAATGCTAGGGGATCGGGAAACCACAACACAGAATACCAAGTGAGTGATCAATTTGCTATCCATTCTGAACTAGGGATGTTTGCAACCGCCAACGAGGATCATCAGTTCAGTCAAGGACATAATTGGAGGCAATCCTCTTTGTATGCAAATATCCTCTCCGGACATCTGTCCAAACAATTAGATATTTTAAAGATGGAAAAGTTTGATGGGAGAAAAGATCCAGATAACCTCTTGAACAACTCAAGAAATTACTCATGAATTTTGATGACGATGACAAGTTGTTGTATCGAGCTATTTTCCAAACCTTCAGGAATAGTGCTCTGAAGTGGTATTATCGGCTTCAACAAGGGTTAATCAAGAGTTTTGACATATTTTGCGAAGATGGTTTGTGGAGATAAGAGGAAATGAAGACACAATAATTCAGTGTCATCAGTTGATTGGAGAAAGCTTGAAGGATTACACCAAGTGATTTTTAGAAACCAAAAATGGTTTGCAAGACTGCTTCGTACATGTGGCTATAACTACTTTTAAATAGGGGATTCTCTCTGGAGAGTTGGCTGATATGTTACCATAAAGAAATGATGTCCTTTGGAGATCTATATAACAAGTTAAAAAACAGATTACGATAGAAGATATGAAGAAACGAAGAGGCTAAAATTATCATATCAGCAAAATAATAATACCTCGGGTTCTCAACAACAAGCACAAACAACTGCTAGTTCTCGTCCGAAAGATTCCAATAAGAATACTTCTAGACCTAGAGGGAACCAACATCCACAAGGTCAACAAAAACATTATAGATCAAGGGAGAACAATCGGGTCTAACTTGAGCATTTCGTATATTTAACAGAAAGTGATTCCACCATTTTTTACAAAACAAAAAATTACATGCAGTTTAGAAGGCCACCACCTATTTAAAATCTAAGGGAAAATCGAAATACCCGGTTTTATAGGTATCAAAATCTAAGGATCATCTTTCACCAGAAATCCAAAAACCAAACGGCTGTTCAAACCAAACCTTTCACCAATCCCATCAGACTCCTCTGTTTAGGAGTCCCAACCCTCCACTACCAACGAAAAGGCAGTATCGTTTGTTAGAAAACCCTCCCCTTTCATACCCATGGGATCAGATATTGAAAAATCTCCAGAAAAGTCAAATCCACGTCGGACAACTCGTTTGGTAAAGGCCCAAGCAACTGTTTCACAAAATAAACCCTCCAGATCAGAGACTCCTAAAGCCATATCCAAAGATAAGCCCTCCGGATCGGAGGTGTCTAAAAAAGTCTCACAAGACAGGCCCTCCGGATATGAGGCATCCAAAGTAGCCTCTCAAGCGACACCCTCCGGAACTGAGCCTTAACCGGACACCAGGCCTTTGGAGCCAACTGGTGCTCATTCATCCGGACAAATCGTAGAACTAGAAGCTAACACCCTTCCATCCACTACAACCGAGAGACCTTCCATAGTAATGGAAGAAGTGACGGAGGATAGCCTTGAAGAGGCCTCCTTCGAAACTGAATCCTCAGGGAAAACTGGGGATGCTGCCTCTGATAGGAAAAGAAAAGGCAAAGTGAAGGTTGGTATGGCTCATCCGGATCTCCCGAAACGCTTGGAGGGCAAGGTATGGCCTTGCTTTCAGAAAGTCAATGTTAAATATTTGTTGGCCATGTAGAATATAAATTATGTCTATATTCATACCGAGTTGGGCCGAATCCGGACAAAGTGGGGGATCCCAGAGTCAGTGAAGGTGAGAATACTTGTCACTCCGGAGACTCCGATGGATTGCAAACTTAATGAAGTGGTCATCTACATCGAACTATTCAACTGAGGGCTCAGATTCCCCTTAGACCCAGAGATTTTCAGGTACTTCCACCTGATAAAGCTTTGCCCTAGCCAACTGAGTCCCAACGCCTGGTACTCTCTCCTTGCATGCATAATGGCATCAAGGTTGTCCAAAATCCCTCTCACTATGGAGCAGTTTGCCGCTGTGGCAAGTCTGTGCAAGAATCACCACATCTCATTCTATCATCACAACATGGGAAGCAGCTTCAAAGTGGTGGACGACTTGTTGGAGTCGGAGAAGAATTGGAGAACTCAGTTCTTATTCATCAGTGGGTCATGGGAACATGAGAGAAAGATCAAGGCCAAGACCAACCCTAGTATGCGTACTAGTAGGTGGAAGAGCACAGGTTAGCTCTTCAATTTTGCTTTTCATGTTCTCCTTTCACTTTACAAGTATTCCACTACTGAATTACTCATTGTTTCTTTTTTAGTGTTACCAAAGGAGTATACGAGATTTCCGAAGGATGGGCAGACTACATGTGCCAAACTGAATGTATGGGCCGCAGAACGTTGGGGGAATGCTTTCTACAACTGCTTTACCGCCGACAATATGGTGAGATCTCATCTATGGAATACCACAGGCCGGAGAGATCTTACATGGGAAGAATTGACCACACCCCTCCTCCTAGCGTCATCCTCAAACGGACAGAAGAAAAAGATGGTAAACTGGTCTTGCCCTCTAAAGCCAAGGCTCCTAGCAAAATGAAAGGGAAGAAAATAGAACTGTAATAGAAGCAGTTTGGGATACCACAGAGGAGACTGGTCCGGAGAATTAAGGAGGGGAAAACCAAGGAGGGATCGATGCCTCCTTGCTCAGAATGGTTGAAGATGAGAATGTTATGAAGGTAGGAGAACCAGAAAATCGACCGAAGCCTCTCAAGAAAGATCGTAAAAGGGGGAAAGTAGTGATGAAAGGGCTGCCAAGAAGAAAAATGTCACCTTAGGGGGAGAAATAACTATTTTCCCTTCGGAGCTTCTTCCTCCACCAGCTCCCTCCGACCCCACCTTGGTAGAGAAAACTCCAACAGATTTGCAACTGGGAGAGGACACCGGAGGAGGGCTCTTCCAACATGGTGACCTACAATGGTAAGTCTTTTTCAATTTATGAAGACCAAGATACGGTGGCCCACTCTCTTCTAGGTCATATCCAACCAGTACTTGATCTGGAGAGGCAGGTGAAAAATCAGTCCACCCTTATCCAAACCCTTAATACAGACAAGCAGTCTCTGCCAACCAACCTCCTTAATGCCAATCAAAGCATAAAAGAGTTGAAAAAAGAACTTGAAGCGTTGAAGAAGGATAAGGAAGATATGTCAGCCAGGCTGGCCACTTCAGAAAATGTTAACACAGAGCTCCAAGCTAAGTGCTCTGCTTTGGAGAAAGATCTCTCAACCTTGAAGGAAGACATGAAGACCAAAGATGGTTCCATTCAGACCTTGTCCGGTGAAAAGACTTCCCTTGAAGAGGTTGTGTCTAAGGCAACCAAGGAGAAAGAATACTTGGAGAAAGAGCAGGAACATAAAATTCAGGCCAGCATTGATAAATATACCAACGAGGTGATAGATTCCTTGGAAAAAAGGTATGCCGAAGTGAAGTCTGACATGGTACTGCTTTTCCATGAAACGTTTCTGAAGAGGACGCTTGGTCCCTTGTGGCAATATGTGGAGTATGAAGACATCCCGTTCCATACCATGGAAGATGGTGACAAAAAGAACTACTCCAGTGGAATCGATTCTACCACCGATAAAGAGGAAGGAACCGGTGAGAGTTCAAGTGCTGAACTCGGAAACCCCAAAAAAGGAGGTGATGCGGAAACATCCGAAGGGAATAAGCCGTGAGGTTCTTTAACTATCTTTTGTGTTTTCTTAATTTTGTGAACTATTAAAAGTTCTTTTATGGCCAAGGAATTTTTGTAATTGTATCCGGTTTGAGTCCGGATAAGTCTCTCACAACACTCAAAGTCCTTGGATGGCCAAGGCATTTTTGCATTTTAGTAACATCATCCGGTTCATACCCGGACAACCTTGTTTATCAAATTCTACTTTGTTCCATGCTTGCTTTCAATTTCAATGGCTAATGTTTAAAGAGCCCTAATTTACTTCACAAATATTTAAAGTGAGAGCGTTTAATATCTCCGATGACATGCGTTTAATGGTCATTATTCAACCAGATTAATTGAATCCCTAAAAAGAATTGTAATCAAACCACACTGAATGTTGTAAGAAGGCATCATATTTTATTGAAAAAACCAGACACCTCATTAAAATCTCCCCGTGCCACCAAGGTAGGAAATAGTATGCCCCATAATATTTACATTGACTTTAAACAAGTAAATATTTACACAACTTTCATTCTAGGTATAACCTGAGGTGTTCAATGTTCCATGGGTGCTTCAAAACTCTTCCACCTTTGTCTTGAAGCCTATATGTCCTAAGCTTAAGTTTTTCGAAGACCTCATAAGGGCCTTCCCAGTTCGGAGCCAATTTGCCGAACTACTTTTCCTTAGTATGCAAGAAAACTTTTCTTAAAACTTTATCTCCTGGTTGAAAATACCTTCTCTTGATCTTGGAAGCAAATCTGATCCTCATCAATCTTTGATAGTGGGTTGTTCTAAGATGAGCTTTAACCCTTTTTTCTTCAATTAAGTCAAACTGTCTCCTAATTGCCAACTCGTTGGCTTGTTCGGAATAGTTGTGGACCTGTATGATGGTAGGGTTGCTTCTATAGGAGTAATTGCATTCATCCCATACACCAAGGCAAAATGAGTTTCTTGAGTAGCAGCCCTAGGAGTAGTCCTGTACGCCCATAATACTTCTTGCAAATAGCTTGGCCACTTCCCTGCAGTCCCTTCTAAATTCTTTTTTAATCCGGACATAATGGTCCTGTTTGCCACTTCAACTTGGCCATTTTATTGTGGGTAGAAATAAGAAGAGAAGCAATGTTGAATGCCCCTGGAGGCACATAAACTCTCCATATGCTTGTTCTCAAATTGTGGCATGTTATCTGTGGTTATGTTTTGTGGAACCCCAAATATGCAACAAATTTTAGACAAGATAAACTTTATAACAACTTTTGACGTAATTTCTGCCAGAGGAACTACTTCTATCCATTTCGAGAAATAATCAATGGCTACAATAATAGTCCTGCACCCTCCGGACGCCATTGGTAGAGGCCCTACTAAATCCAGTCCCCAACGAGCAAAATGTACTGGCTCAGAATTGGACTCCATAGGAACTGCTGGGATATGAATTTCATTACCTTACCATTGGCACGAGGCACACTTTTTTACCAATTCCTTAGCATTTGCCATTATGGATGACCAATAGTATCCGACCAATAAAACCCTCCGGGTTAGAGCTCTATAGCCACAGTGTGCTGATCCCTCTCCATCATGTAGCTCGGATAAAACCATTTAGGACTCTTCAGCCCCCAAACAACGCAGGATAGGTCTGCTAAACGACTTCTTATAAAGAACCTCTCTTATAATCAGGAAACCACAGGCATTGTGTTTCATTTTCCTTTCCATAACTTTCTCTGGAGGTAAAATTCCATTAGAGATGTATTGAAGAAGGGGAAATCTCCAATCTTTGGATGTAACTACTTGTACACTCAAGCTCTCCTCCTCTTCCTTGTTCTGATTTGATTGTATGGATGGACATTCTTGTACATGAATCCATGGGTAGGGCTCATAGTATGCTATAGTTGCCAAGGAATCTTCCAGCGTGTTTTCTGATCTAGGAATATGCTCATAACAAACATTTTTTAAGTTGGTTGCCACTTCTTTAAGAATGAATAAGTATTTGATCAGCTGATCCTTCTTGGCTTCAGACTGACGTTGAGCATGGTGGATAAGAAGCTGAGAATTACTCATCAATCTAACTCTTTTAGCGCCACATAGAAAAACTAACTTAAGACCAACTATAGTTGCTTCATATTCAGACTCATTGTTAGAGGCCCTGAAAGCAAAACATATAGCCTGGTATAATTTATCACCATATGGAGAGGTTAAACAAATCCCAACCCCACAACCCATTGTGCTTGATCCACCATATTTCCGGATAACCCACTCTTTTTTAGTTTTCTCTTCTGTAGCTTGTTTAGTAATTCTGTCTGAATGAAACTCTACCAAGAAATCAACAACAGATTAAGCTTTGATTGCAGTTCGTGGGGAAAAATCAATATCATAATCACCAAATTCCATTGACTATTTGGTCATCCTACTTGATATGTCTGCCTTTTGAAGAACATTCTTCAAAGGAAAAGATGTTCGGACGATGATGGAATCAGACTGAAAATACGACCTCATTTTTCTGGCAACAATCACTAAGGCTAGTGCCAGCTTTTCAAGCTTTAGGTACCTTTTTTAGCATCTATCAGACTCTTGCTAATGTAGTACACCAGACGAGGATCATTGTCCACCTCTCTTAACAACACTGCACTTATAGCATATTCTGACACAACTAAGTATACACAAAGTGTATCTCCCTTAACCGGCTTAAAAAGGGTTTTGGGAGAAGACAAGTGCTTTTTTATTTCATCAAAAGCCTGGCTGCACTGTGGAGACCAGTCGAAGTCTTTAGCACCTTTCAAGGTCTGAAAGAACGGGGAACATTTGTCCGAAGACCTTGAAATGAAACGATTTAAAGCAGCCAATCTTCCGGTCAACCTCTGTACTTCTTTAATATTTCAAGGAGGGTCCATTTTTAACAGAGCATCGAGCTGGTCCGGATCAAGCTGTATCTCCTTTTCACTTATCACATAACCCAGAAATTTTCCGGACTGCACCCCAAACACACATTTTCTGGATTCAACTTTAAATTGACCTTTGTCAAGTTGGCAAAAGTTTCTTGAAGATCAGTTAGGTGCAACTCTTCTTCTAAGATTTTAACCATCATATCATTGATATATACTTCCATATTTCTTCCAATCTGATCAACAAACGCTTTGTTTACCAACCTCTGATAAGTAGCCCCAACATTTTTCAACCCAAAAGGCATCACCTTGTAACAATGGAGACCCATATCTGTAACAAAGGTAGTGTGATCTTGGTCCTTCAGATCCACCTGTATCTGGTTATACCCATAGAAGGCATCCATGAACGATAATAGCTTGTTTCCAGATGTGGAGTCCACCAACTGATCTATCCGGGGTACTGGATATAGATATTTTGGGCAAGCTCTGTTGAGGTCAGTGAAATCGATACACATACGTCATTTCCCATTCTTTTTCTTAACTAACACTGGGTTGACAGTCCATAAAGGATACTGAGACTCCTTTATGTGCCCCATCTTGGTAAGCCGGTCGACTTCTTGGACTATTACATCAGCTTTCTCCTTAGAAAAAGCTCTTCTTTTCTGTACAACAGGTGCAACATCCCTCCGGATGGACAGTTTGTGTGATATAACACTTGCATGCACTCCAGTCACATCAGCATTACATCAAGCAAAAACATGTTGGTGACCTGCCAAAAAGGACAACAACTTTTCCTTCAACTCTGGTGCCATCTTGGAGCCAATTTTAACACTACTTCCTTTAGCTAGAGATTGGGTTTCAACTTCTTCAATTGGTATCAAAACGCCAAGGGTCTCTCTGAGGTCATCAATTTCACCCTCACCCCCAGAAGGCCCCAATAACCGCAAATATTTATTAGCCCGGACTGCCCCCAAAGTTGTAGGAGCAAGTGCAGTTGCATAAAATTATCTTACTATCTTTTGGCTACTCCGGACAACTCCCACGTGTCCTTGAATCGCATACTTTAAAAATTGATGGACCGTTGAGGCTACATCATGCATCGTAGAGAGTCAGGACCTCCCAAAGATTGCATTGTAGCACGTGGGGCAGTCTACCACAACGAATAGCACCCTAACCATCTTCTTGAAAGGGCCTTTTCCTAACAATACCTCCTCCTCAAATTATCTGATTACATTCACAAAGCTTCCTGTAAAGACCACAATGGATCTGTTCGAATGTTGAATTACTGCCGGATTTTCATCTGCTTATAAGAACTTAAAAATAGAATATTGGCTAAGCTGCCATTGTCAATTAGAATTCGTCTGATGTCATTACTCCCAATTGAAGCTCATATTACCACAACATCCTCATGAGGCCAAACTATATTTCTTAAATCGTCTTCATAAAAAACAATAAAAGGAAAAGGAATTTGGGACTGATAAGAAGACATGCCCCCTCTAACTGAGTAGCTAGAGTATGAACATGCCTCTTCCTTAAAGAAGGAGTCGACGCAGTCATAGTGTCCCCCCTAAATATAGTAAGTGACTCAAAAAATCTTGAGTCCAGACACTGTCTTAGCTTGTTCTGTTATGACCCTCACTATTCCGGGTTGGATCAAGATCCAAATACTCCGAGTCCACATCAAATCTTTCATGGATCACCATTGCCCCCTCCGGAGCTTATGTTCATGCGTTGTTCGTAGGGCATGTTCGGGGAGCATTGTCAGGCCTGTTTCCACTCCTTCTCTTGGCATAAGATCCCAAATTTCCCATTTCAATAAGATTTTGTACCTCTTCTTTCAAAGCGATGCAGTCTTCGGTGTTGTGGCCAATATCATGATGGTAGTGGAAAAACAAGTATTTCAACTTTCCCTGGGAGATTGAAGCGCTGCCGGCTTCCGGAAATGAACATAATATTTATTTTTGTCATAAATGGTTGCCACATTCTCCTTTAACTATGCAAACTACTCTGGTTGGACCCAAGGTCCTCATTTATTTCTGGACTGCTGGCTCTGAGCTGGATTTGGGTGGGACTGAGTTTGTTTGGCCCTGTTGGACCCCTGCCCGGTTTCTTTGGCTTTGTATCCGGGCTGGTTCTGGTTTGGAGCAGCTGGGGCAGACCTCACCTGTCTGTGTACCCTAGTCTTATTTGTTACATCCACGTTGATTTGCTTTCCCACCTGATTTAACAAACCGTCCCAAGTCATGGTCTTCTTCCTTGTTACTGAATCAGCTAGATTCCCGGGGTTTAACCATTGTCTCAAAGAAGCTATTGCTACTTGCTCAAAGCAATCAGCTAACCAATTCTTGGTATTTACGAACCGGATTATATAGTCTTTTAGTGACTCATTTGGCTCTTGGGAACAATGGATAATAGTATCCCCATTGCCCTTCACCTCTTTAGTCCCCACAAACTTCATTCGGAAGGCAACCCAAAATGTGTCGAAGTTTCTGATACAACCTTGTGGCAAGCTGTTGTACCATTTCAAATAACTTCTCGTAAAGGATTGGGTAGTGTATTCATTATTTTCCCCAACCACTTCCACCAAAGGTGGTGGAATTGCTTGCTCGTTCAGATCCATCCGAACAGGTCTTTTTACTGGTTTTGAATGCTAGATTCAAGCACCTTCTCCTCCCACTGTGGTCACCAATTTTGTGAGGTTTATTTTAAGTTGAGGGTAATTTTATCAAGTTTTTTGGAAACTTTAGAGAGTATTAAATGTTTGGGTGTTTAGTAGTGAGAGATTTGAGCTACCTGGTTGTATTAAATGTTTATTATCCTAATTAATGAAAGTAGTTGGGGTATTAATACCCTTAATTATGGACCCATGGGCTTTCAGGTCAAATTATGGAACCAGGTCAAGTTTAAGGACCCATTTACTTATTAAGCTGATTAGCATATAACTTAGTCAAAAATCTGTTTAGTCATTCTTTACTTTTTTCCTGTCCAGATAGTTTAGTGACAAGTATTTGTACGGACATCCTTTGTCCGGAAATCTCAGTAGGCAGTGAAAAAGTTATCCGGACTCATCAGTCGGTAATGGTTCAACCAGATCTAAACCTCATCAGTCGAAAGGTAACGCCTCAAATAACCTCATTTTTCGTAACTTCTTTGCCGACACTTGATCAGCTGACATAACCTCATTGATAAAACATTCTTTAATGGTATGCCTCCAATATTTTTCTTTACTTGTTGAGATTTGAAAGGCTTCATCCATGCTCTAATTCTACTCAGAAATTTTCATTATCGACGGACTCTCTTGCGTAAGCATCCACAAGTAGCCTTCAGAATACGTTGCGGTTTCCAAAGAATCAACAATATAATTTCCGTCCATGTGACCATGTTCGTACTTGACACGTTCAAACAATGCAACCACCCCTTTCAGAGCTTTTAAGAACTTTACCAGATGATCTTTTCTAGCCTCAAATTGTCCCTATGCGTGATTCACTAAAAGTTGTGAGTCACTTATCATCCAAATTTTTTTAGTACCCGAGTTTGTGTGAGCCGTAATCTTGCAAAATCACTCTCGTACTCTGCTTCATTATTCAACGTTTTAAAGCTAAAACGAATTGCCTGATACATGGTTTCTCCTATCAAGGCTATCAACTGAATGCATGATCCACAACCCGAAGTGCTCGATCCTCCATTAGTCTGGATAATTCACTTAAGTTTTAGCTCTTTATGATTTTTTTTCCATATCTAGTCGTTCAAAATGAAATTCAACCAAAAAATCAACCAAAGCTTGGGCCTTGATTGTCGTCCGAAGCTCAAACTCAATATCATAATCCCCTAATATCACAGACAATTTTTCATTTTTCCCGACACATAAGGTTTATATAATACATTTTCAAGGGAAAATGGGTTCAGACCACAATCGAGTGTGCTTGAAAGTAAGGTCTCATTTTCCGAGCTAGTATTACTAGGGTGAGAGCAAGTGTTTACAGTTACAATTATATTTTCTTAGCATATAACAAACTCTTGTACACATAGTATACATGTTGAGGACAATCATCAACTTCTTATATTAACACCATACTCACAGCATAGTCTGACACTGCTATGTAAATGAATGATTAATATCTTGAAGTTGGATTTTTTAAGATCTTCATGGAGGATATGTACTCTTTTATTTTAATAAAATATTAATTATATTTTGGAGTCCAATTAAAACAATTCGCGTGCCTCAATACTTGAAAAAATAGAGCTCATTTGTCCGTTAACCTGGGTATGAATCTGTTAAGACAACCAACCTTCCAGTCAGTATCTGAACCTCCTTAATGGATTTAAGGGGATCCATTATGTTTAAAACATTTAACTGTATTGGGTTGGCTTCGATCCCCTTCTCACTAACTATATAACCTAAAAACTTCTCGGATCACATCCTGAATGTACACTTCTTTGAATTTAATTTCAAGTTATAACCTTCAAGTTGCAAAATATTTTTTTCCAGATCAGAGAAATGGTCCTCATATTTGGCACTCTTCACCAACATATCATCAATATACACTTCAATATTTCGCCCAGTCTGATTCTCAGATGCCTAGTTCACCAACCATTGATAAGTGGCTCTTGCACTCTTTAACTCAAACGACATTACTTTATAGTAGTGCAGACCCCTACTCGTTATGAATGGCGTGATTTGTTGATATCTCAGATACATCTCTATTTGGTTATAACATGCGTACGCATCCATGAAAGGTAAAAGCTTATTTCCGGAATTTAAGTCTACAAGCTGATCTATCCTCGAAATTAGAAAATGGTCCTTCAAACATGCTTTGTTTAAATTAGTAAAGTTGATACACATTCTATATCACATGTTCTTCTTTTCACGAAAATTAGGTTTGTTCTCCATAAAGGGTATTGAAATTCTTGTGTATGGACCACTTTTGACGATTGGTCTATCTCAGCAATGCTCGCTTCAGATTTATCAAAAGAAAAAAATCTTATTTTTTAGTATTATTGGATGGACTTTACGCCAGACGTCCAACTTATGACAAATAATATTCGCTAGTACCCATGTTACATCCTCGGTACGCCACAGAGACATGTGCAAGTTTATAGATAAAAAGAGAACCAAACTTTCCCTTATCTATGATAATAACATAATGACAATTTTCAAGCTTTGGCCAGTGGAAAATACATAGTTTTCAAAATTCTCATCAGGCGGGGGTCTCCCTTGGGTTATCCACAACATCAAAATCTGAGGTTAACCCATGTAATTGTATTATTTCTTAGCCTAAGTAATCTTAATCTGCTTAGGGGCCAAAGCTGTTTTGTAACATTCTATAGCTATTTTCTGGCTGTTTCAGAATGTCTCCACGTTGTTTTCGACAAAATATTTTAAACAATGGTGAAATGTCGAGGCGAAAACGTGCATCCTTGATACCAAGGTATGCCAAAGATCGCATTTTTTTTTATGTTAGTGTATCTACAACAATAAACAAAATAGTCACATCTTTCATAAATGGCCCCCAGCCTAACTCCACAATTCCTTTGAATTTTCCGTAAAGCCCACAATAGTTCGGTCTGATCAGATAATTATTTAAGGGTTTTCATCTGTTCGTACGTGGTCATAAAAAAATATTGACCACTGCATCTTCATGTGACCCAACCATTTCTCTCATATCATCATCATGAAAACATAACAAGGGCGACGAGTTTCCATATAGATGGGTCGAAGCAACTCTTCCAGTTGGGTTGCCAGACTTACTATGTGTATTGTTTGAGAAAAGCTGGTTATCTCTGAAATAGTATATCCACAAAAAATAGTTAAACTCAAAACTTTACACAACTCAGTAACCTTCCCATTGTCATTTAGTTCCTCAACCATAAAAATAACCCTTCAGTCAGGGTCTGGATTCATATATTCCGAAGACACAAACAAGTCAGCTAGTTTTATGATCATTTATGTATTTTCCTGCTTCAAAGCCAGTACGACTACCTCCCTTCAAGCCGGATTTCTCTTCGGTTTCTGTTGTTGAGCCCCAACATTTCTCTGAACATAAGTTGTTAATTTCCCATTCTCGATTAACACTTGAATTTATTTTTTCAAAGCTATAAATTCCTTTATTTCATGATCGGCGTCCTCATAATACTTGCAGTATTTGTTACTTCTCCCCTCCCTCGGAGTCTGAATTGGATAAGGCTCTTCGAACTGTATGTGACTTTGAGCCTTATCAAAAATTGTCTTCAAGAAATCCGTCCATTCCGCATAATGGGTAGGTTAGACCCACTTATTCAACATCGACCTTGGTGGGGGCTGAACATTTACAACATATTGATTTATTATTAAACTTGATGCTGCTTAACTCGGATCCCAAGGTTGAGACATGGTCGGGGGGTGAAATTTTTGGATCAGGTGAGATCGATAAACTAGAGTGAGTGACTGTTGATAGATGACCATAGGTGATTTCACATTCTGATGTCTTATTGAGGCATCGATGTAAGTTCCGTCACTTGGGTATCTTCCACAATTATTCGCTTCTCAACTTGTGCTAACAAAGAACCAATAGCTAAGGCTTGTTTCTTAGCAACTGTGTCTCTTAAAATTTTGGGTATAATCCATTGCCCATATGAAACAAAAGCAACCAACTCTTCGCAGCTATCTAGATCAGTTTTTATTTGTACAAAATTTCTAGTATACTCCCTTAGATTTTCTCCGACCTCTTGTCAACAATTGATAATAATGTCACCGTTCCATCAGAACTTCTTTCTTCCCACAAACTATTTTCTAAATAACATCCAGAACATGTCAATTTTTTTGATGGATCCCTCCAGTAACCGATTATACCACTTTGATGCATCATCCTTGAAGGTTTAAGAGAAAGCACGACACATTAGCTTGTCATCATCTTCAAAATTTATCGTAGATTTTTTAAACTAGTTAATATGGTTATTTGGGTATTGGCTCCCATTGATTTTTCAAGAACTTAAAATTATCAAACCGTTTCGGCAAACGCCCCACTAAAGTATCCGCAAACAAATGAGATGCCCTTTAGTTATGTCATGTCTTATACAGGTTACCCCCGGGCCTTCATTAACCACTGTATAAAGATCTTTCTCTGAAGGTTTGACAAATTGATTACTCACTCTATAGTTAAAACTCTGGATGTCTGGGGGGAATTGAACGTGGGTTGTTACTTGTTGTTGTTCTTTTATGCTTATAGTTACCGTCCTATCTTTAGCATTAGATTGTTTATCTGAATTATCTCGTATCTTCCTTGGATCCCTCACCTGCCAGGACGTCCGGTGATAGCCTGAATGCCTCTTCGAACTCTGTCTTTTGAGAGATCCTCTTGTAACGATGATTTATTTCCAAAGAAGAAGACATCCGATTCATAAGAAAAATAATCACTCGACTCCGAAGAATCATAGCGATACACTGTCTTTCTCTATTTTCTCGAAGCATAATGATCTCGATACCTTTTTTCCTTGAACATACACAGTTTCATTACCTTCAGCAGATTGCTCGTTTCTGAACTTTGATCAAATCTTCCTAGCGGCCATCATTGCATCATTTTCATCATTTAGTTTTGCAATATCCTCCAAGAGTTCTTTTTGTTGTGCCACTAGAGAAGAATGCTTGAGTTGTTCCTCGACAAATTGATCGTTATACTACTGTTCTTCAAATTCTGATTTTTCAAATTGTTGTTCTTCAAACCGTTGATCCTAGGACACAGCTCAAATCACTAAGCTCTCAACTTTAATTTTGGGTTCCTCTTTCATTTCAGTGTTCACCTCTCCTAAGGAATTCTTGAACGTGCTTAACTTTTTGTGTGGTTTTGGAAATTGAATTCAGGTACCATACTGCTCCCACTAGGGTCGTCAATGATAGTTCCAAAAATATCTGAGGCGTTATTTGGTCTAAGATATTGCGGGAGTCAAATCTATGAAGAGAAACATGAGAATTCTAGAGAGAAAACTGCCGAAAATAGTAATAAAGCAATGATTGTTCACTTTTCCAAAAAAGAAGTATATTGCTTTATATAGTCATGGCGGTGGGCCTAAAATGACACATGGTTGGTCCATTTGTGGTTATTCCACCACATTATTCTACTAAGTAACACATGTTTGTTCGTTATTACACAAAATACCTTCAATGTTACAAATCTCTTGGGCTTACATCACAAAGTAAATAATGGCCCTACCGGTTAAACACGCGGTACAAGTGGTTCTAACGACCTCAAACAATGACATCTCGTACCTTATTACCTTGTAGGTGTTATCCATTTTTAGCACATTTGAAAACACTCATAACAAATTCACACTCATCTGGTGTGCAAAGAAAATTTCAGTGGTGATATTACTTTGGTTTTTTTTCCGATTTCTGTAATTCGTAATAATTTAACCTTTTGAGTTCCTTTAACAAGTATTGCAACTGTGAGCATTACACATGGACGATGTCTAGTATTTTTAAGGTTCAAATTTTTTCACTCCCCAAAATTTCACGAGGACATGTTCTTGTATTGGTAGAATGAAGTACAAATTCCAACTTCTTTTTTAGAAAAGCGTCCAAATAACAAATGACCTTCTACGACTTTTGCAGTTTGATAGTTGTGAACTCTGCATTCGAGTTCTAAAGACCATTCGTCATGAGTTACCATATTTCCTATAAGCTTGAAAGGACATCCACGTTTTTTATTGTTCTAGCAGACTTCCTTTTAAGATCCTTTGAGTCTACAAACTTCGCATATGATCCATATCACTCATTGCGATTTCTTAATACAATAGCCAAACCATTGTTTTTTCCTGATATCTGCAACCCAATCAATCAGTTGTTTTTGTGTATAATAGAGTTTTGTGGTAAACAAACCACTAAAATCAATATCGCAATCATTCACCCCTCCGTTGGTATAATTTACCTCATACAATGCCACATTATTGAAAATTGAAACCAAAATATAAAAAAAATTAGAGAAAAAATATGTGCGATATCAGGACAAGTCATCAAAACAGCAGGTATGGTGCTTCGGTACTGACGGAACCAACACCAATCAGATAGGACTGGATAGTTGTCCAAAATACAGGGGCAAAAAACTCGTAAATTGTATTGAGTGTAATTTATTCCGACACTACGAATGGTACCTTTAAAATAAAAATTAGGTACTGGCAGCGGGTCGTTATTATGAAAAAATCACAAGAACCATTGATTAATTTATAACATTTGGTTTAAAATGAGGTCAATTATAACAATTCTCGTGAAACTCCTTTTTTATCATTAAAATGGTTGCCTTCCATTAACAGATTTTTAAAAAAAATATTGAAAGTAATAAACTTTTTGTATAAGAATAAGAAGGGGATTTTTCAAAAATAAATTTTAGCTTCTGACAAAAAAATTAATTTCAATGTTATATTAAATTCATCTTGTGTCAAGTTTTATATTATGAAAAAAAGTCAAAATAATTATTGTAATCAATACAACATTCAAATATATTGGTAAATGGATGGTTAGTGCGAGAGCCTAGAAAAATAGTTCAATAGTTTAGCGTAACCCATAACTGACTAATAAAGAAACTAGATGATTTTTAACCTTCTTAAGATTTTCAACCTTGCAAAATGTCTTGATTCTTCAGCACAAAGAATCTACACTTACGTGAAACGATGCATCGTGTCGTTGGTAGGGTATCTAAACAAATGATCTTTCTTACAAACATCAATGAATTATTTACAGGCTTCGAATAATTTGAAAAAAATGTTCTAAAAGAAGATCGATAACCAAAAATGAATACAAATATGAACCAGTGAGGTAAGTCTATCATCTTCTACCTTTTGAAGGAACTTCTATATAACCAAATATGAATCAGTAAGGTAAGGAAATCAGAACAAGTGAATGCAAATCAAAACTGTTAAATTACCAGCAACTAGAATGGAGTTGGGTGCCAAAGCAACAGATCAGATCCAGGGACAAACTTGTCATTCCACTTCCTTATCCGGACCCATGTATATAGTACAAGACACGGAAACTAAAATGAGCATACATCCAACTAGTCGACCAAACGACGGATCTACCCTCAAAGTACTAATGATCCATAACTGTAACAAGGCGGCCTAACAAAGACAATCAAATTTAAATCAGTGCTTTCGGACAATAGTAAAAAAACAAACAAATGCATTGCACCAATATACCTCAATGTACAGGACATTCACAACTTTGCTAGTTTTCTCGAGCTGAAGTCCTCGGGCCAAAAGGACCTGCAATACGCAGCACAATATAAGAATTATAAAGTTTGAACTGCAAATTTGGGGGGAGCAACAACTGTTAATAATTATGGACAGTGGACCTCTGCGGAAAAGGCCAAAACACTAAGGAGAATCATACAGACGAGTGAATAAATGCTTGGCATCACAAGTTCCTGCATCATCAAAATAAACTCTGTTGAGACACAATGGAAGATTAATTACTTTTTACGTCTCATATGTGCTTGTAGGTGTACTCATCAACATATGACTCAAGATTCAAAAAATGAACTCACACCTCACTGATAAATCATACAGTAAGATGAGGATAGCTAAAATATTAATAGATCATTGAACTGGATGAACTGAATCAAACCTACACTTGAATAATACACTATTACAGAGTCCCACAAGGATAACATTATTTGAAACAGCCTAACATCTTAAGCATAAACATTTTCATTTTTCAGAAAGTGTAGTGGTTATGTATAAATTTATTCAAAAGACATTTGATTTAGCAAATTCAATGTAGACACCATAATTTTTCTCACAACAGTTGGATTAAAGATAATTTAGACATTCTCAGCACTTTGCCTTTAGATTGATATTTACCATAAAAATTCAAAGATGTACGTTTAAGTAAAAAACTGAAAAACAAGCAAAATAACTAAACAATCATCTTAACATATTGAGCTAATTAATTTTAAAATTAATTCTTGCGGGCGAAAATATATTCTAATTATATTAGGCTTTATTTTTTTTTAACTTTTTAACTGACCACCAATTGTTAAAGGTTAGACAAATTAATTAATAATTTTTTTTTTGTTTATACAATGTAGATGCAGTTGTAATGGAAACAAATACAGATTTAGATTCAAACTAGTCCACGATAAAAAAAATCAAACACTCTTTATCAAGGATGTCAAGACAAGCTGACAAAAAAATGACATTAGCAATGCTCTTTAGCAAAAGAGAAAGCCAGACACATCATAATTGTTCATTGATAATAACCAAAGTTTGGCGAGTAAATTCAACATTCTCTTAAAAACGTGGGATTTAGAGTAAATAGGTGACTAATAGGATTTTAAAAAACCAATGTTATACTTGTTGGATATTTTAGCAAAGTTCTCACGTGACCAACATTTAACTCTATAAGCAATTTGCTACATTAACTTGTTAAAAAAATTAAGTTTTTATAATGCAGTTATTTGTAAAATTTTTGCCTAAAGGAATGTGACTTACCTCAAAGGCAAACATACAAATTCCTACAATCGGGCAAGCCACTATACCAAATGAAAAGACAGTAACCCTGTGACAAAATATATAAACTTTGAAGGATAAGTTAGTTTTTCACCGCATAACCTTCATTTTAGGAGTCGAATTATCTATCTTACCTAACAACCTAATCAGAAACTTACAGTGGCTGATCTGATGCTTTTGCTCCACCCTTGATAAGAGAATAGCTGATTCCACCAGTTATTGATGAAAGTAGCCCGGCCAAGACGGCATATGCACTGTGGCTTCCTTTCAGTCTTGAATTTTTTGCTTCCCCAGCTCTACCAAACCCCACTGCAATCATTTCAGAGCAAACAGAAAAAATAATATGAAAAGACAAAAACTCCGCGATAAGCTCACACACTATTCTAAAAAGAATCAAAGTACAATACTGTCAACTGTTTATGTTAAAGCATGAGAAAAAAGCATTTGGAAATACTAACCTACCACACCTCAAAAAAGAGACAGCGCCCTCCAACGGTGAAAGAAAACATTAAAATACATAGATCTTAGGAAAACAATAAGTCTTTTGATGTATATTAGCTCTGGCTAACTCACTTAAGCCAGACATACAATAATTAATGCTTGACTATCTTTTGTATGCAAGAAAACCTTTACAAACTTCTCCGTCAAAACTGTGCAAAAGAGCATGCAAAATGTTAGTCTCAATTCTGAACCTAGGCACCTAAAAAATACGAGAACTACACAATCAGCCATAATATTAAGTTGAAAGTTCTAAAATATGCATTCCAACACTGTAGCAACTTCGCCAGGATATAAGTATAATTTAAGGATTAACATACGGGGGATATAGTAAAACATGTAAAAACAGAAAAAATCTACACTTAAGCTTATCACCAGACTAAGAATTACCGTACTGCAGACTTTTCTACCTAAGGTGTAGATAAATGCATAGAGCATGGATATAAACAAGAAGTTGTCATTTATTAGAATGATGGAGGTGGAGTAGACTACTGTACTATCTAACTTCAGCTAAAGTTTAACATGTCCAGTGTTTCTGTCTACAAAAGTAAAGATTATCTTCGGACTCACTATAAGATATACCTTGAGTTGAAAGAAATGGCTGAAAAATGAAAAGCACACCAAAGAAACTGCAAGCAAGACCTGGAGTGAGAAAACGAGGAGTTACAATCTAGTAAGAAACTGCTATTTTGTAGGCCAAAAGGGGAACAAGGAGAGGAAATATCACCAAACCTCCAATATCCATCATTTTCAACTTCTCACGTAAAATGAATCTTGCCGCAACGGAGGCCACAATTGGAGCTGTGAAACTTAGTACAGTAGCCTGAGACATAGGCAACCGTTGAATGCTGAAATGAATATAGAGCGAGTTTGGTCATTGACATTGATACTCTATCAAGTTCAAGGAAAAGAGTGAAAATGGTCATATTGCGCAGAGATGGAGATTGGAAGGATAAAGCTTCCTAGCTGTTGAAAAACTTTCAGGAACTATTGCAGTTCCATCGACCCCAAGACTCCAACTAACCAATAAGGGAGTTCTGGGGTTGATAAGAACAGACAAAGGTCTTTCATAAGCAAACTCAAAGATATATATGAGACAGAAGGTGCATATGGCTAATGTATGTAAAAGGAGACAATTGTAACGATACATCCCTAAAACTAATCAGCCGATGAAGTGCACATTTGACATTCCAAATATATTGCTACAATTTATTAGGCCATAAAGTACGGATCCATATGCTGGAGTAATTTTCACTATTCTTTGGTTCAATAGCTTATCATGCGAACTATACTTTGACTGGTTCATACCAATCACATGACTATATCTGTAAGGTGAAGAAGAAATAGCAGGAACATTAGCAGTTGGATGCAATCCATGTATACAAAGAAAAAGCACAGCAAAGATTTATTCAAGCGTAAAGCAAGTTATAACCAGAAGCATGAGAAGTAAAACACACCTATAAACAAAACTCAACAATGAGAGGCATCCCACTAGAGCCCTTGATATCAAAAGCTTCCTCGCATGTGTTGGCCCAAAAACCAGTTGTCCACTTCTTCTCAACCATAAATATGACAGTACCAAGATAATTGTGCATCTAGTAAATGCAGTCTCGAATAAAGGAATCGACTGAACTGCCATGATAAAATGAGGGCACAGGAGGCGTGAAAAACGACTCAGAGATGGATCAAGATAATCTTAGGGAAAATAAATACAGAGAACAATGTACCATATAAGTCAACAACTAAGCCGAATATATTACTTATTCTCATTCATAAATATACAAAAAAAAAAGTGCACACAAGATTTTGGAACTTGTTTGAATTTTTTTATCTCAGGGAAAATCTATTCAATAGTACATACTCCAATTACTATCCCACCGTTTTCTTTTAAGTCCTAGGAACAGTTGTTAAAAGCAAATTTGTCACACAAATTTGAAAAAAAATGCCATCTCCATTGTGCTTTATTCTAAATTTTTTGTGAGCTACTAAATTCTGGTACACAGTAACAGGGTACAGCTAGAAAACAAAGAGCATACATTGCCGATTACATGATTTAAAATCAGCTTCTTCATATAGACACGTGTTTAAATAAAATGCAACCAAATTAAAGAAGAAGCAACGGCTATGTTTTTCTCTGCCAATTAATTACTCATATGAAGCAATGACCATAGGAAGCCTCACAGTAAACGAGCCAATTAGCACTAACCGGAGAACACATCAGAAAAAATCTCCATGAGAGAGTAGATAGTCGAGGATAAAGCTACACATAACAGACCAGAGTATCGGGATCCACTCCATATCCACAAAATAAATTGAGTTACAGGAGAAATCTCTGAATCTGTCACCTTTATCACTTGCTCCTGCAAATGAGTCGATATACACATTTTAATTATATTCATGTTCTTGGCAATTACTGGAACTAATAGGCCAAAATACTATACATAAAAGGCTAAAATTAAGCTCCTCCGTTGCAATATGTACCAATCTAACTTGTAAACATGATCATAAAGCATAATTATCTAAGTAGTAAGCAATTCACCATTTTATATCAGTAACCTACATATGAAGTCAACAGACTCCTACTAAAATCTACTAATCACGAAATTCAGTTCCTCATCAGACTATAAAAAAGGCAAGCACTTCAAACAATCGAATACGCATTAAAAAAAAACGAAGAGCCACAGGTAATTTTGTGGATGAATTAGGGGTTGAGTATGATCGTATACCCTAGGTTTCTTTCGAGAGTAAGAGGAGGAAGTGAATATGTTGATCTTCGGTTTGTCTGTCTTGTTCAAGAGAGGGACGATCTCAGAGGAGGCTGATGTGGTTGGGGCGGCAGCGGCAGCGTCAGACACCGATTCGTCGCGCACGATTAGCTCCACCACGTGGTCAGACGCCATTTTCTCCACATGAATAGAGTAGGAGAAACCGGATTCGGCGTGGCGTTCTTGTTTCAGTTGGATTCGTTAGTCTTCGCTAATTGTTCTTTGACAGAAGTGGGTGATTGCGGCGAGGGATGAGCGACTTACTGGCGTCTGTAATGTTAATTCCAAAACCGTTTTCAGATCGGTTGTTATGATTCTTACGACGAAAAGACGAAGAACAGCGTTAGCCTTGGTGTTCTAACGAGAAACAAAATAAAGTCGCCTTATAAAGATATTGATATTTCTTTTTTTGGTTAAACTTAAACGAAGTCTTTGTATCATAATAGCTATACTCTTTTATATAACACCAATTCATTTTAGGGAAATTGTACTTAAAGTACCCACTCAACTATTCAATTGTCACTTACCACCCAAGGTTTGATCAATTGTTACTTAATACCCATCTCAACTACCTTATTGTCACTAACAACCTAACTTTATTTTAATACCATAACTACCCTTAACCCACTATATAAACGTTATTTTCTGTTTTCTTTCTAATTTTTCTTGCTTTTTGAAGATTTGAATTTGTTAGCCGCTCTAACCACCTAACCCTACTAACCACCACGAGCTGGGTTTAAATCACATTTTCCGGTGATCGGAATCTGCTTGAAGGTTTGTTTCTTTATGTAAGTTGTTGTGTTAGACCTGTCTAACCTCTGTTTTATACGTACAGGAGTTCATCACGACTTTTTGAAATCTTGTAGCTAACAAGTAATCGTTTTGCGAGCTTTTTAGGTAATTACCTACCGATTTCGAAGTTTTTTATTCGTTTTCTCTGTTGGAATAGGTTCTAGTCTACTGTTTTTAGATGCCATTGCCTGATTTCGAGCTTTTCTTTGTTTCTTTTGGTTATAGTGATCTGTTTCGTTAATTTTGTGAGCTATATAGTTACGTCCTTTGTTTTCTGATGTTATATTCAATTTGGTAGTGCTTTAGTTCGTGGGTAATGTGTAGATTACGAGTTTTTAGGTCAGTTATAGTATTGTATTTCGAAACAGATATCAGGACCGGTGTTACATAGAAATATAGGGACAGGCTGCGAAATGATATATGTAGATATACACAAATATCAGGACGGGATGCGATTTACTCGATGTATGTACACATTTCGCATGTTATGATGCGAAATGTTTGATGGTGCAGTAAATAATCTGCACAGTTTTGTGACCACTGACAAATATCAGGACTTTGTTACCTACAAATATCAGGACAGGATGCGAATATATAGTTGTAGGTATACACAATTCGCACCTTAGGATGCGAATTGTTTGATGCAGTCGTAAATATTGTGCACCTAGTTTTTGAGACTAATAACAAATAACTTGTATTGTCCAGGTTAAGAGATGTCTAAATCACGAGTTTGTATTTTTAAATACGGTCACCAAACTGCAATTGTGCCTTTCACGGAGTTTGAAAGCTTCGAAAGTATCCAAGCTTATGTAGAGAACACGTGGGAGGAGCTTGGCACAGGTGAGTACCTAATTACTTACTCCTGCGAGGATCACAAGAATTGTTTCTTTAATAACCAGAGTGATTTTGTCGGAATGGTGTTATATCTTGATTTGGAGCGTTTAAAACGGGTTAGTTTTCTCATAGAACAACACGTCTTCGATAAGGGTTCTGGTAATAAAAGTTCTGTTGATAAGAGCTCTGGTGGTAAGCGTAAAGAGCGTAGCTTGGTTTTGGTAGAACCATCTCTTGATCAAATAGTTAGCGGGGAGAGTAGTAACGGTTTAGTTAACTCTGATCAGAGGAAAAAACAACTTGCTACTGCTGGTTGGGCTGATGCTATTACAGGGGTGGGTCAAGCTTTTGAAGAAGGTGCTGCCGGTCTGAGGTTATCCTTGTGCAAGTTTGCGTTAGAGCATGGTTTTTCTTTCAAATACCTGCACAACACAACAAATAAGATAACTGCTTATTGTGAAAATAAGCTCACAAGCGGGTGCAAATGGAGGGTTTATGCATCTATTGACTCAAGCACCGGCCTTATGACGATAAAGAAGCATTTCCCGAACCATACTTGCAGTCCTGTTTTCTCCCAGAAGCATAAGCATAAGCGGCACAGGCATTTGACATCAGATTTGATTGCAGAGGAAATTCAGGATTCTCTCCGGACTTGCCATTCGTTGACAGCCAAAACCATACAATCGACTGTCAAACAAGATTACGGTCTTGATATCTCTTATCGTTTGTCATGGAATGCTTTAGAGAAGGCTAGGAGGGGAGTTTTTGGAGACAGTTCAAGCTCTTTTAGTTTACTAAGCGGATACTTCAAACGCTTGAAGAGCCGGGATATTACTTCAGACTGCCAGTTGGAGTTGTCAGTTGGAAACCGATTCAAGCGCTGTTTTGTAGCATTCGGTTCGTCCCTTAGTGGTTTTCATTCATGCCGTCCAATGTTGTTTGTCGATGGAACCCACTTATATGGCAAGTACAAGGGTACATTGCTCACTGCTGTAGCAAAGGACGGAAACAACGGTTAGTTACATTTATCTAAATAATGAACGATGTTTTTGTGTGAAAATGCTGATGTATTTCGCAGCATGTGATGCGAATTAAGCAGGGTTGTGATCCTCACATTTCGCAGTTGAGGCTGCGAAATATGTATTATGCTGTATAAATTGTACTTACATCGCAGCTTGAGTTAGTATTATTTGAAGTTTCCACAAGCTGCGAATTCACATAACAAGATGCGAACTGTTTGCATGATCAATTAAAATGTTACACACATTTCGCATGACAAGCTGCGAAATGTGTGTGACAGCATGCGAATTGTAAGTACAAGTTTTAAACGTTTTGCATACTGTTGTAGTGTTTAATTGATCTGCCTTTTTCCAGGACTATTCCCTGTTGCTATTGCTGTGGTTAGCATTGAAGATTGGGACAATTGGATGTGGTTTTTGGGGTGTTTGAAACCACATTTGCTGGATCGCCAGATCACATTTATTTCAGACCGTCATTCTGGTATTGTTAATGCTGTTTCTGTCTTGTATCCAAACTGCTATCATGCGTACTGTTATTACCATCTCATGCAGAATTTGAGAGCCAAACTGGAGCATACTAACAGGGAGTATAAAAAAAAGATGTGGAGTTTCTTCCACCGTCTTGCTTTTGCTCCCAGTCAAGAGCTTTTTAAAGAGATACTAACAGGTTTTTTATGTGAAGGTGGTCAGAGAATGAGTGATTTTCTTGCAAATTTACCCCCTGAAAAGTATGCGCAGGCTTACGTAAAAGGGAAGCGATACGGCTCTATGGCTTCTACCGCAGCTGAATCGTTTAACAATCAGATCAAAAAATATTGTGGCTTACCAATTGTTGAGTTTATTGATTGCATTAGAGTCTTGCTTATGACTCAGGTTTCACGGAGATACGAAGAAGGTCTCAGCTGGAGTACTAATTTGGTTCCCGAGTACGAGAAGAAGCTAAAGCAGAATGTTGACATGTGCCGAAGTTGGGTAGTACGTAAGTCCTCTTCCGCCGTGTTCGAAGTCTTTTCGACTCCTGTGGCTGTTGTTAATCTGTTGGATTTCAAATATTCATGCGGATCATGGCAACAAGAGTGTTTTCCATGTGCTCACGGTCTAGCGGCATTACAATACACTGACCAAGATCCATTGACTGTAATAGAACCCTTCTTTACGGTTAAAAATTACAGGGAAAGTTACTCTTTCAGCATACCAGCTCTAACTGATTTTGGCGAAGGGTCCAGCGCTAACGATCCTTCTTTTGTTGAAGTTCTGCCTCCGAACGTTAAGAGACGCTCCGGAAGGCCTAAGAAAAAGCGAATCCCTTCTAGAGGAGAAATCTCAACCAAGAAGTTAAGGTGTGGCCGATGTTCGAAATCAGGCCATAACCGGAGGACTTGTGATGTTCCAGTTTAAGGACATTTATTTTTTTTGAATAGTTATTGTTCTGTACAGCAAACTAGACATTTGTACATTCGAATTACATGCGAATTATGTGCAACTATGTGAAAGTTTAACAGCATGCGAATCATATGTAAAACCAGATCAAACATGTTCATACCCTTACGTTTCGCATGGTATGATGCGAAATAGGTCTATATTTGTGATGCGAATGGAGTTCAGTTAAGGTTGTCCTGATATTTGTCATGTGATAAGCTGCGAATTGTTATTTACTAAAAATAACAGTATATTCAGTAAGGCTGAAAATTAGTAATATAGCAGGTTAACATGCGAATGATGTACAAAACATATTTGGATTACAAAAAGGAGGATTACAAGTTGGACTACAAACATCTATCAGGATTACATGCGAACTATGTACAATTATGTTAAATTTTAACAGGATGCGAATCGTTGGTAAATCAGATGAACCATTTAGCATATATTACGTTTCGCATGGTAGGCTGCGAATTAGGAACAAAATTGTGATGCGAATGGAGTTCAGTTAAGAGTCATGATATTTGTCATGTGATAAGCTGCGAATTGTTGTTTAATAAAATACCAGGATATTCAGCAATGTTGTTTCGCATGGTAGGCTGCGAATTAGGAACAAAATTGTGATGCGAATGGAGTTCAGTTAGGAGTCCTGATATTTGTCATGTGATAAGCTGCGAATTGTTGTTTAATAAAATACCAGGATATTCAGCAATGTTGAAAATAAGGAACATTCAGTAATGTTGGAAATGATGTACAAAATATATTTGGATTACAAAATGGAGGATTACAAAATATATCCAGAAACTAACAACTGTTTACACACATCACTACAACCTTCTGGTGCTGGTTAGTTGCATTTCAGTATACCAAAAAAACTAAAACCAACTCTAGCAGTTGGTAGATGATTCATCACCAACTGTTTCCTCTTTCTCCTTCTCTTTCTCTTTCTCCTTCTCTTTCTCTTCTTTATCCTCAGCTTCAACATCTTTCGCATGTTCTTCTTTATCCTCAGCTTCAACATCAACGTCCATCATGCTTAAAAATTTTGTCCTCGATGGACCAGCTTCGTCTTCCCTCTTCCTTTTGTTGTTTTTAACCTCTGGCTGAGGTGCAGCATGAAGCATTGGAACCTGTTCTGGCTGAGGTTCAGCAGCAAGCTGTGGAACAACTTCCAATGGTTGAGAGTCAGCTGAGTAGTAGTCATCATATATGTCTAACCCAAAAACAGATACTGGGCTGTTTGGTGGTGCTGCTGGAGTGATCAACTCATCACTCAGGTTAACGGTTAAGGATGACCACGAGTCACCCAGAGAACCGAGTGAACCAGAGTTTAAGTATGAGGTTGTGGTTGTGGTGGTGGAAAAAGACATGACTGTTTGAATTCTAAGAGAAGAGGGAAAGGAGTTTGTTAAAAAATAGCCTCTGGTGCAAAATGTGTAGTTTGTTTTAAAACAGCCTCTGGTTTACTAGTGTTATTTATAGGGAAAGGAGGTAATCATTACATAGCCTCCATGTCCAATCAGAAATTAATGGGAAAGCTTGTTCTGTACGTGATTAGATAGTTTTTTGTGTGCTCAATGGAGAAAACGTTTACCAAGGCATACGCCATAGCCTGTTCGTATTCTTGATTTTTATATTTTGAATTTTTTATTTATGCACCAGGCTGCGAATTGGGTGTGTAGTGATAAACATCTATCCGGTTAGGCTGCGAACTATTTGATATAAGTTAGGCTGCGAACGGTGTGGTTTTAACCATTATATATCAGCTTATGCTGCGAACTGTTCATACATACCAGGATCATAATCAACCATTATATATCAGGTTATGATGCGAAATATAAGATAAGGAATATTCAAAACTAAACTAAATATAAGATAAGGAATATTCAAAACTAACCATTATATATCAGGTTATGATGCGAAACATAAGATAAGGAATATGAACAAAAAAACTAAATTTACAACAGCTGTATTTTACAAGTAACAAATTTATTTAGAAGCAATACACGAATCAGCCATATGTGATGGTGTCTTTGTCATTTAAAAAGAAATGGAACATTTCTCTTCTGAAGGCAGTTACCATATCTGCATCGTATTTTTTCTGCACTGTTCCATGCTGAATAATATCCCTTGCATATTGGCAGACGAAGACACCACAGTCCAGGGTGCCTCGCTTTTGTTGTGGGAATCCTCTTTCCACCTTCACCTTCCACCCTGTATTAAATTTGGGTAGGAATTCTCTATCCAACAAATATTTGATCTGTGTATAGTAATTAATGTTAGGAATATTCACAAAAACAAAAACAAAAAAAGTTGGTGACATACAATTCGCATCCTCAGGCTGCGAATTGTATGACAATGAATCCAACACAATTCGCAGCTTAGGCTGCGAATTATATGACAGGCAATCCAACATGGACGGGCTGCGAATTGTGTTGTGGACAGGCTGCGAATTGAGTTATAGACAGGCTGCGAATTGGGTTATAGCGAAAACAACTGTTTTGCTCACAATTCGCAGCATACCAGAACACAGTTCGCAGCTTGCATACTTAAATTTAATAGTTTGGAATATTTTACCAGTTTTGCAGGTGTCCTTGTGGTCAGGTCTGTGCCATGAAGCCTAGGCAGAAGCGAATTGTAGTTTGAAATTGTCCTGCCGTCGATATCGATGACGAGCAACGTCCAGTGGTTTGCATTGTCCTTTTGCTCGGTGCACAGTGGAACAAAGATGATGTTGGCATTTTTGCGCCCCATTCTAAAAGCCATGTCCACAAGATTTTCTACTGGCCAGCCTGCTTTCAATTGATGCTGCATCCAAGCAAAAGTATATTAAAATAAGAATATTTTCTGAACTTTTGTTCAATTTACCTGACCTAAACTTACCGTAGCCATGCCCGAAATCAGTACGGCGTCGTGATACTCTCCAATAGCTTTAGTGCATGGGACTTTGTAGTCTGCTTCTTCAAGCATCTTTCGAATCCAAGTATCGATAACCTAACATTGAAACATTATGTTAAATATAGAATACATATTTGAAACATTGAAAATAGAATCGGTTGACAATTGGATACCTTTACGTCCAGCTCCAGTTCTAAAGGTAGTGCCATGACATCACTCGTTTGCACCCTGATTCCGTATGTAAACTTGGACTCTGGTAACTGCCATACCACTGGATCAGGTGTGTCGCTCTCGTAGGCTTTAACCAACTGTATTTTGTGGTATTCTGCCACATCGATAAGGTCGGTTACTTTTGTTTTCTTTGGCCAGTCGCTGTATTCTACTACTGGCGGTTCCCGCATTGTTATTATGAACTCTTCTTCTTCCTCTGCCACTTGAGGCTGCGTTTGTGTCAGTAGCGCAAAACTTGGCTCCTCTATCTCATTAACCTTATCGAGCTTAGTATGAAACAAAAAGTAGAGGGCGTCAGTGATTATAAGTGCAACGACTCCAAACAGTTCGCAGCTTAGGCTGCGAAATGTAAGGTAGCAGTTAAATAAATTTATAAGTATCTATCAGGGTAGGGTGCGAATTGTTCGAGGTTCCCCCGAACAGTTCGCATCCTACCCTGATATTTGTTAGTAATGCTCCAATAAGCATTTGCCACAAGTCACATGTTATTATGCGAAAGCATTATAAGTAGGCCTTACCGCACGGTCAGCGACAACCACTGCCGGTGACTTGTTCGGCATAGAGGCTGGATCGTGTCGGCAGAAATGATTAATGTCATCCTCCGACATGTTCTCCAGAGACCGTTGTATTATAGAATCGTAATATACATTATCAATTTCATTTAAAAATGTCTGTGAAACTTGAGTACTAATACCATCAACAAAAGCATCAGGTAAACCTACTGTGTTATCGTGGGACTCTGGCGCTGGCAGTTGATTTGTTACCGGCCCTACAGTTTGACGCTGGCTTAGCAATTCTGACTTTGCTGACAGCACCGTTGGTCTTTGAGGTTCCACCGAAGAATTGGTTTTGTCTTCTAAGGATTGTCCTTCCTGGCTGAGTAGTTCTGTCTTCTCACCGGGATGGACAGGTTCTGACTCTTGAGGTGCTACCTCTTGAGTTAGCCTTTCTCTCTTCGCCAAGGCTATCTGTTGCTGCTGCTCTTGTTCTTCTTGTCCTTGTTGTTGCTCTTGTTGCCGGTCCTCGTGTTGAACCTGTGGCGTCTGGTGTTCTTCGAGTTGTTGTTCTTCGTGTTGTTGCTGGGGGTGTTCTTCTTGTTGTTGCTCTTCGTGTTGTTGTTCTTCTTGTTGTTCCTGTTGTTGTCGGGGGTGTTGTTGTTGTTCTTCTTCTTGTTCTGTTTGCTCTTGTTGTTGTTTCTGGCGGTGTTCTTCTTGTTGGTGCTGTTGTTCCTGTTCTCCTTGTTGTTGGGGGTGTTGTTGTTGCTGCTGGTGTTTCTGTTTCTGCTGGTGTTGTTGTTGTCTTTCGGTCTCCTATTTCATAAAAAAACATATGTTAATCATCGTGTAATCATATTTCGCATCCTGACCTGATATCTATGTTATACATTCACTCCGTTATTACCTATTTCGCATCCTGATCTGATATATATGTTATACAGTCCCCCAGTTTATTACCTATTTCGCATCCTGATCTGATATATATGTTATACAGTCCCCCAGTTTATTACATAGTTCGCATCCTGACCTGATATCTATGTTATAAATTCCCCCAGTTTAGTACATATTTCGCATCCTGACCTGATATCTATGTTATAAATTCCCCCAGTTTAGTACATATTTCGCATCCTGACCTGATATATATATGTAATAACCAGGCCACCAGTTTATTACATAATTCGCATCTTAAGCTGCGAAACGGTTGGCCATCATTGCACAATAGTCCTCATATTTGTTTAATAACATCATATCATCTACTTACATTATGTACCTTATCTGTATGTGTCTCCATGATGGGTGAATTGTGGGCATCATCATCCCTTTCTTCCGGCAGTACTCCATCAGCATGGTGCTGATCAGCATTAGACACGGATGCTTGCTGATCAGTGGATTTTTGTCCCTCTGGAAGTGCTGCTGGTACCTGCTTTATTGGGGTTTCAGTACGGCAGATTGGCAGAGAGATAGCATTGTGGAGTTGTTGTGCTTCAAGTTCCGCTATCTTGCGTTTCAATTCTTTCAGCTGCAAAAATGATAGCAAACTTTTTATAAACATATTAAGTGCTGATTGTAGTGATTATTTAAGGTTCAAGTCATACTTACTTCTCTGGCCTGTTGATTTATTTTTCGCTCGTACTTGTTCTTGTCGGCATACGTCTTCAAACGCTTTGATTGAGGAGCAATATCGGGATTAGGGTCTCTGCATTTTAATAAATAATCACCGATCGTTTCACTCATATTGGTTGTGTCGGTGTCGGAGGGCTCTTGCCTGGATTTGCCTTTGGGTTGTGGTGGAATTGTTTTCTTGGGGAGTTTTTTTGGTGGAATCGATGGCTCGGGTGGTGTTGGGTGTTCGAGTGTGGGAGACATCATCTTATTTATTACATTATGTGATGCTCGTCTCCTTTTTTTTGGTTTTGATGCTGTGCTTTTCGACCTCTTCGTAGGTCTTTCTTCCGGTGAAGGTGGTACCGTTACTTCTGCATCTTCACCATCTTCATCATCTTCTCTTTCTCCGAAAGCTTCAATTTCAGCCTCAATAAGCTGTAATGGACCTTCTAAAACCTACCAACAGATGCACATGTAAGTAAATTAATTGTTTCGAAAGTACGAGGGTGTAGACAAACAAATTGTTTCTTACAAGCAGTTCGCATCATATGATGCGAACGGTGTGGTTTTAAATCATATTTCGCATGTTAAGCTGCGAAATGGTTATGGGACAGTATGATGCGAACTAAGTATTAAACATATGATTATGGGAGAGTATGATGCGAACTAAGTATTAAACATATGATTATGGGACAGTATGATGCGAACTAAGTATTAAACATATGATGCGAACTGTGTTGAGCATGAAGCTGCGAAGTAAAATTCATATCAGGCTGCGAACTGTTTGAGATATTTTTATAAGCAGTTCGCATCATAGGCTGCGAACTGTATGCACCCCAAGTTCAATACATATATTATGCTTATACCTCGTCAGCATCCAGGTAGGGTGTTTTAATAAGATAGCTCATGGTTGATGCGTGGCACTCTAACCCCAACCATTTGAAGAACCTTGGTATCGAGGTTGGCTTCGCTACCTCGTGGCCGATTGTTGTGTGCTCCATGATGAAAGGCTGCATGGGGACAAGTTTTATCAACACGATGCTATGTACATAACTAATTGTTATATTGAATAGATCAATCTTACAACTACAAGGGCGACGCAGCCGACAATTTTATCGGCTCTTTCTACTGCTAAGCAACTCCTGATAGACTGTCGAAGCTTGAACAGAATCGATCCAGCCCAGTCGTAATTGTTTATTCTGTTGAGGTCTTCAACGTAATAAACCGTGCTCCAGCCCAAGATATCTCCAGATACGGAGTAGAATAGCGTGGAGCACAAAAACAGTATCAACAGCCTCGCCACGTCTTCCAATTCATGTTCCCCTCCTTCGGTTATGGCCTTCTCTATACCCTCCTCTAAAACCAATGACAACATTCTATGTTAGAAGTGTACAGAATCTTGCTTTATAAAGATGAAGTCCATTTTTGACGTACCTTGATGATGGCATTTGTTATTGTTTTGGTATTACTAGCTGATGCTTTCCTGCCAGTTTTTGACATGAAGTATTTCTTCATCATCCTTGATTCGTCCTCCTCGCCGTCTGCATACTTGTTGTGAAAAGCGCCGGTTTTTGTTAACTCCATTTTCTCGGTGCCATGCCTCAGCCCGAATATGATCTTGATATCGTTTGTAGTTAGCTTTACATACTTGCTGCCAATCCTAAAGGCGTCTCTTTCCAGAGAGAATTTCTCGAGGATATACTGAATGATTGTGTAGAATTTTTTCCTTGGCAGCTCTTCCTCATTACGGATTTCAAACGCCGTTTTCAGAAGCGTGTAGAAGGGTGTGTTTCTACACGCTTCAATGTGGGCCCTTGTAATACGCATGTCTTTGAGTAGCTTTAGAAGGCTCACCAACCCGGATCTGTAGTAGCTGGGTTTTGTTGTCATGCTTTCTGCACAAACACAAATCAGTTGGAATGTCACAAATAATTCGCATCACAGGCTGCGAATCGCATACATATAGATACTGGCTTAACAGACGAGCTGCGAAATAAGTTATCACAGGATGCGAATTATGTATCTCAAGCTGCGAACTGTTTGTAAATAAGTATAACCATACAATCGAGCTGCGAATTGCTTGCATTGTGGGTGATCAGGATGCGAACTGTTACAGTTTTTGCATGCACGTTGCAGGGATCTGGGAATTATGCACCAAACACCAAAATCAACAATGAACTACCTAATGCAGATCTAACATACATAATATTTCTCAGTAGAGTATCAGTGTTACATGCAACTAAAATTCTACCCTGGCTTCGACTATAAACCCATAAACTGAGGAACTATCGTCAGTAGATACTTCATTCTACTACGACAACCAATGCTATCGTGGAGTTGTTGAAAACAGTGGTTCAGATTCAAAAAAATACGGAAAAAGAAGTACGCTTTCCACCATAATGCATACCTGTTAAATTTCACCGGCGGGAGAACGAGATAGAAGTTTTCAGAGACGACTTCACGACAACTTTGTCGAATGAGATTTGAAGGTGTTAGTGACTGTCTGAGTAAAAGAGGCTGACCGGTGCGATAGTGACGAAGGTGAGAAGCTGTAGGGTTTCTGGGTTTGAGAGAGAGAGAGTATCACGAAGTCGAACGGTTTGTTTTCTGGTGGTTTCTAAAATTAGAATTTTGCGTTTGTTTAGGGTGATAGGAGGGTCGAAAAAGTGGGATGGAATTGAAAAATGGGTATATATAGTGGAAGGGTATTTTTGTCCAATTTATTAGTCTGGGTATTAAGTAACACTATGTTAAAAGCGGGTGCCGCCGGGTAATAAGATAGTTGAGTGGACATTTTCAGGTACTTTTCTCAAGTTTTAATATAAAAATTTGTTTTGTGGTTGGAAGTTTTATTTATATATATATATATATATTAATTTTTGTATAAAATAAAATTTATATACATTTCATATTTTAAAATTATAATTTATGAATCTAATTTAATTTTTTTATTATAAATTATTAATTAATTTATTAAATTTTTAAATACAAGTTCGATTTTTTTGTCAATAATATTATTTTTTTTATATATAAGACCTACGTTCGAACTGATTATAATATAATCGAAGAACCGAACTGAACCGAAATAACGGATTCGGTTCGGTTCCGGTTCCTTATAAATACCCGTACGGTTCTTTATCTTAAATACCTACGGTTTTCGGTTCGGTTCGGTTCGGAACCGAGAACCGAATAGTATCATAAAAAAACGAATAAGCAATAGCATCCTTGAATATCCATGGTTCACTGTTCGGTTCCAAACGATTATTTTGGTTAGAAAGTAACCAGTTGGTTAGAAAGTAACCATTTGGTTCTTTTCGGGTTCAATTCCAAACAGTTTTTTTGTTAGAAAGTAACCATTTCGTTCCTTTCAGGTTCGTTTCTAAGCGGTTCTTCGGGTTATAAAGTAACCATTTGGTTAGAAAGTAACCATTTGAAACCGAAACCGAATATAACCGAACCGAACCGAGAAGAACCGAACTGAACAGAATTTTAATCCGTTCCTAAATGGGTACTAGTTTTAAAGAACCGAAAGAATCGAGAACCGAACCGAACCGAAAAACCGAACACCCATACTTAGATTATATATCGGAGGTCAACCGTTTATTATTTTTTGAACGGACTAAAGAATAAGTGTGATTGAGTGCGCACAGGGTAAACCCTCAGTCTGACGCGATAGCCTGCAAACCAACGCCAGAAGGTAAACCACACAAGGTGACAGGTTCAGCCAAGAAAGCGTATGTAGAGGAACTCGAACTCATGACCTTTTGGTCATAAGAATGCCATACTCAACCAACTCGGCTACCCCTTAGGAACTTTGATTTTGAGTCGTGTTTTATAAATGATCGTGTTGTCAATCTTTTCCGTATTCTTTCGGTTGAAACCAACCCCTAAAGTGTTGCTCTGAATATTATTTATTGTTACTTGATGTACGCCGGTTTCGAGCTTTTGACGTTTGTGAGGCTCGATTGTCCATTCTTGGGTTCTGATTTTTATAATATCATGCTTTGGTTATAAATAAAGTATTTCTGATTTAAATTTGTTTTATTATTACTTATAAACATATTTGATTATGTAAAAATGTTAATTATTATTATTTTTAAGTAAAGTATGCATATTGTTAATCCTTCATTAATAAGGTAACTAATTAATGAAATAAAAAAAATATTTTTGAAATTTTATATTTTACTTGAAAGATATAAACTTTGTTTCTAAATAAAAATGATTCGAAGCTATTTGAATGTTTGAATTTGAGTTGTATTTCGATTTTAAAAAATTGGATTCATTGTGTTATTTGTTTTTTCTTTGTTTTTAAAGTTTGATTATTATTTTATAAATGAGATAATATTTTAATTATTTAATTTTAAAATTATATAATAAGATCCATACTGTTAGTTAGTTTATTCACAGAAAGTATCGTAAAAACATCAATATTAAAACAATGGTAAGTTTATTAGAAAATATTTTTTTTATTTGAATTATGATTGATTGATTTATTTTTAGTGATATTTATATATTTGAGTATATATAAATCCATAATAAAATAAGTGAAACATATGTTTTTTATGAGTGATCTAAACAATTTATTTTATATAATTGATCCAATAAACAACAACTTCATCTAAACAACATTTTCCAATAAACTACATATGTTTCCAGTTGTATACTTCTTGCGAGTTACATAAAAAACTATAACAATGCCCATTCAATTAATCGACTAATATTGCATTGAGAAAAAAGCCTTAATTATATTGAGATAATAATGCTCATTATTTTTAGTGCAAGAAAGAATCTATGATATTTCTCACTAAAAGTCTTACCGACTAATATTGTATTGAGAAAAAAGACTTTATTTTATCGAAAGAAAAAAAGGGAGACATATAGTTTTTGCCTCAGGACGCTTGTCGAGGTGCGAATGGACTGTGATTATAAGTGTAGTATTGTCCAACCTTCAGAATTGGAAGAGTGTATAGTGGGATTGACAGATCATCGATGAAATAATTTTTTTTAAATTTAATGGTCCCTGAATAGTTTGACATTCGGGATTGAACCATTTAAAAAAACATATATTATAATGTTTACTTATGATGCTCAACCCATGGTTTGGAAAAATTCCTATGACGAAACCTTTAAAGGGTGGATGCCATGATGATATGTTCAAGTGCGAAACTTCACCGCGTCACTCTTAGCATGGGGTTTTAAATTTTTCATAATTTTTATTTTTAAGGGTTCAGTTGGCCTAAAACCAACTCATTATGCTCAGAGGTTGGTTCTCCCTCAAAAGTTTGGTTGTTTGCTCATAAAAGAGTCTGATTGTGCGATCCTCAAACATGTCCTTTTTTATACATGTCATATTATTTGTTTTATTCAATATAAATTTCATACATACTTCAAGATATTCGAAGCTCATTATTAGTTGTCTTTATTACAATATTTTGGTATTCACATGTTTGCACACATTGATTGCGACTATTGGACTCATGCCTCATCAATTAATAATCACTTGGGATAAATAAAAAGATAATTGATGACGCGACGGAAATAGAATAATAAGCAACGATAGATGAAATCCTAATTTAAGGGTAACATGATGAAACCCTAATCTAAGGGTAACAAAGACTAAAATTTTCAGAGATAAAAAATATATTATTCAAAAAACTTAAAATAACTTAAGTTATATGAGGCTTTATATAATATCTTCTCAAATCCCTAAGTTAGAATACAAAGAAATAAAATAAATTGAAATCTTAATATAATTAGATTTGAATAAAATAAAATAAAATAAAAAAGTTTGTGTTTGGACTTTATGGGCTACATTATCCTCCCTTGGTTGACAAGAATTCGTCCATTCGTCCTCGAATTCACAGCACCATCACCATCAAAAACCAAAATTATTTTATTTTATTTTTTTCAATTGTTACATTGGGAATTATAAATGTTGATCTTATCGAAATAAGATAAATTCTTCTCGAGTGTTCCTTATTCGAAGTCGCATTGACGCCATCCAGTTGATGAAAAAAATTGGTTTCGAAAACCTTTTCATAGCCTGAAGACAACATCCCCATGTCCAGTTGATGAAAAAAAATGGTTTTGAAAACCTCTCCATAGCCTGAGACAACATCTTGATAAACAACTTTTACCTTGATTCGACGATTTGTAGCCACTTTAAACTCCTTCAGTAACCGATCAATACGATCGCTATTGAAACGGCTGGTATGTCCCCTCATACTCAAACAATCTTCTCGATATTCATGACCATGTGTGTTGTTCTCTTCTTTAAACCTTGAATCAAAATAATTAGGCTTTAGAAACATGCTTCCCCATAGCAGGAACTGAGGGTCTGATACCAAACTAATGACGCAACGGAAATAGAAGAAGAAGCAACAATAGATGAAACCCTAATTTAAGGGTAACATGATGAAACCTTATTCTAAGGGTAACAAAGACTAAAATTTTCAGAGATAAAAAATATATTATTCTAAAAACTTAAAATAACTTAAGGAATATGATGCTTTATATAATAGCTTCTCAAAACCCTAAATTAGAATACAAGTAAATAAAGTAAATACATTAAAGTAAAATAAAATAAAATCTTAATATAATTATATTTGATTTAAACAATATAAGATATTTAAATAAAATAAAAAAGTTTGAATTTGGATTTTCTGGACTACATCAATAATATCAAACTATTTTTCGTATAAAGGTTGTCACTCTTTCTCACACACTCAAAATTTATATAAAGTTAACCTAATTTATAAAAGTTGTCACTCTTTAAATGTTAAATATCCATTGATAATGAAAATGGTCTACATTTACTATTGAACAACTTGTAGGTTATAGGTTTTACATTTTCAATAATAACGTATAGTCATTTCGAATGATTTGTATGCAGGAATAGTTTTCATAACTAAAGGTCTCATACCTAGAAATTGTGATGATGAGCCTTCGAAGTGTATATGCTTCACATTAGATTTTGATAGTGTTGTATTTGTAGGTTCAATTCTATACAATTATTTTTTATAACATCAAGTTTGATTCTTCTACTAATGGCTTTATTTTCTTTTGAGTAATTTTCAACTAAAAAAGAAGGTAACATTATTTTTATGGAACAAGTGCATTCATACCGTAAACAAGGTAAACAGTGTCACCATAGTGGTTGTCCGGGGGTCTTCGCGTATATTCATAAAAATTCATGCAAGAAGTCAGACCACTTACTATCTGACCCCTTTACGATTTTGTGCAATATTTTAAGTATTTTGTTTCGTTTTCTTGACTTATCCACTAGCTTGAGTGTGGAAATACACTAAAAAGATTTGCTGTATAACTCTGTCTTCGGAAAAATTAAGCTAATTATGTATTTTGAAACTATAATTTGTAATCTATAATAATCATCTTTGCAATGTTAAATCTACCACAAATATTAATTTTAATAAGGTTTGTAGCACATCTCCCTTATCCTTGTCAATGGTTTGGGCTTTAACCATTTTTAATAATTAAACCTAACAAAGAAGTACTATTAAAGCTTTGAGCAAAGGTCCAACGATATCAAACCCTCTTCGATTGAAATGAAAAGCTCCAAATATTGTTTTTAAAGATAGAAATGTATTGCATATTATCGCACATGTCATATTTTTTACCAACTCGATCACGACCTTTAGCCAATCATATCGTGCCAATAAATCCCATATGAGTATATTTTTATACTTGCAATGAGACAAGCCTACCCTCTTTGTAGTTTATCAAGAACAAAGTAAAAATTAAAGGTTAAGACAATAAATGATAAGTTGAGTGAATCTGTATCGATACATTGGTCCTCCTAACAATACAATGTTAGCTTGGATCTTGAGGTTACGGGCTGTAGTTTTGTGTCTTGGTATGGTTCCATTCATGATGTAATCTAATATATTTGGCTGGTAATCAATTCATAGTTAATTACGCAGAGATCTACTATCATTCCTACCTAGGGTCAACTATCTTCTGATTCAAATGTGTCTTTTGAAGAACAACCCATGGAGCAGACGTATTAACATGCCAGAGTTGTTAGATTATTGGCCAAAGAGTTTTTAAGTCTACAGATTTTCTTATAATGTACCGCTTCAAAATTGTTTAATTGGTGTTTTAGCACTTTTAGATACCGTATAAGGTTGTCTTTGCGTACCACTACCTGTCTGAGAGCATGATTGAGTAAAATGTGAGAATCAATGAGAAATTTTACCCTTGTCACTTCACACACATGTGTAAGATGGAGTCCCTCAGTAGTAAATTCATATTCAACTTCATTGTTGGAAGCATGCAATTCAAATCAAATTGTCCAGGGCACTACCTCTTCTGAGGGGAGGGAAACACTAATTGAACCCTAACACCACAAATAAAGAGTTTAACACACCGTCAAACTAAACTATCCATTATGAAAATGGACTATTAAGGGAATGAATAGATCTGTACTCGTGGAATTTGGTTTAGAAGTATGTTAGTTCTTGGGCCATGATAATAGTTATCCTTTGATAGGTTATATCAAAGCTCCCAACTCTAGTGACCATCAAGTTACATTTCCGAATATAAAAAAATTATGCAGGTTGTTACAAAGATAGAAAAATGTTAGAACAATGATAGCCACTACAGCTAGAGCGAAATTTAACTCTCTAAATGAAAATGGTTGGGTAGTTGACAGTGGTGCTACAATTCATGCCACTTCTCGTAGAGAATTTTTCTCATCTTACACCTCTGGTGACTTTGGTTCTGCAAAGATGGGAAATAATTATTTGTCTAAAGTGGTTGGTATTGGTGATGTTTATCTAGAAACAAGCATGGGTGCAAGATTGATTTTGAAGGGTGTTAAACATATACCCGATCTTTGATTGAATTTGATATCTACAGGGAAGCTAGATGATGAAGGTTATTTCAGTATTTTTGCGAATGGGCAGTGTAAACTTACTAAGGGCTCGTTGGTTGTGGCAAGAGGACAAAAATATTCAGCCCTTTACATCATGTCTGCAAGGGTGTCTGCTGAGAAAATCAATGTTGTTAATGATGAAGCAATGCTTGATTTATGGCATAAAAGACTCAGTCACATTAGCGAAAAAGGATTAGATATTCTGAGGAAGAAACAGTACATTCGTGGGATACACAAAGCTCATTTAAAGAAATGCGTACATTGTTTGGCTGGAAAGCAGAATAGAGTATCTTTCAAGAGCTCGGCTCCTTCAAGAAAACCAAGTTTGCTTAACTTGGTACATACTGATGTTTGTGGTCCTTTCAAAACGAGAACACTTAATGGTTGTTTGTACTTTGTTACCTTTGTTGATGATCATTCCAGGAAAGTTTGGGCTTACACTTTGAAAACAAAAGATCAAGTGTTAGATGTCTTTAAGCAGTTTCAAGCTTCAGTTGAGAGACAGACTGGGAAACAATTGAAGTGTGTTAGAAGTGATAATGGGGGAGAATACATTGGTCCTTTTGATGATTATTGTAGACAGCAAGGTATTCGGCATCAAAAGACACCTCCCAAGACCCCTCAGTTGAATGGCGTAGCGGAGAGACTAAACCGAACATTAATTGAAAGGGTAAGATGTCTTCTTTCACAATCACAACTCCCTAAATACTTTTGGGGTGAAGCTTTGAATACAGTGGTACATGTCTTGAATCTTAGTCCTTCTGTACCTTTAGATGGAGATATCCCAAATAGATTTTGGACAGGTAAAGATGTTTCTTATGATCATTTGCGTGTCTTTGGGTGCAAAGCTTATGTGCATATTCCTAAAGATGAGAGATCTAAACTCAATTCGAAGACAAGACAGTGTGTATTCATTGGTTATGGTCTTGATGAGTTCGGCTACAGATTTCATGATCCAATTAATAAGAAACTTATTAGGAGCAGAGATGCCGTGTTTATGGAAGATCAGATAGTTCATGATATTGATAAGAGTCAAAATTCAGTGCCTATGTCTCAGAATGACTTGGTAGATTTGGGGCATATTCCGCTTGCACATACTCCTACAGAAGTTCAAGAAAATTCGGATGGTGACTCACCTGCTTCCAGAGGTTCACATATTTTTGATACTGGTGATCATGATAATGATTTCGTGGATGAACAAGTGAATGAAGAAGATGTTGAACAATTTGAAGTTCCAACACGGAGATCTACTAGAGATAGACAACCCTCTACTAGATATCCTTCTGATCAATATATTTTGTTAACCGATGCATGTGAGCCTGAGTGTTATGATGAGGCTATTAGTGGTGTATGTAAAAATCAATGGATTGAAGCGATGAATGAAGAGATGCAATCACTTCATGAGAATCATACATTTGAGTTAGTGAAGATACCTGAAGGGAGAAAATCCTTGAGTAACAAGTGGGTGTATAGGTTGAAGCAAGATGATAGTTCTCTGCAACCTCGGTACAAAGCAAGATTGGTAGTCAAAGGCTTTGGTCAGAAAAAAGGTATTGATTTTGATGAAATATTTTCTCCAGTTGTAAAAATGTCTTCTATTCGTGTGGTTCTAGGCATTGCAGCGAGTCTAGACTTGGAAATTGAGTAAATGGATGTAAAAACAGCATTCTTGCATGGTGACTTGGAAGAAGAGATTTTTATGAAACAGCCTGAAGGTTTTGTGGTTGAAGGAAAAGAAGATTATGTATGCAGATTGAAAAAGAGTCTATATGGTTTGAAGCAAGCTCCGAGACAGTGGTATAAGAAGTTCATGTCAGTTATGGGGGAGCAAGATTACAAGAAGACTTCTTCTGATAATTGTGTATTTGTGAAGACATTTTCTGATGCCGATTTTATCGTTCTTTTACTTTACATGGATGATATGCTTATTGTTGGGAAGAATACTTCGCGGATTGATTCTTTGAAGAAACAGTTAAGTAAGTCTTTCGCAATGAAAGATTTAGGTCCAGCAAAGCAGATTCTCGGCATTCGAATTACTAGAGACAGAGACTTGAAGAAGTTGTTCTTATCACAAGAAAAATACATTGAGAAAATTCTTCAGAAGTTTAATATGGACAATGCTAAAGTGGTTAGCTCGCCACTTTCCGGTCACTTCAAGTTAAACAAGAAACAATGTCCTTCAACTAATGAAGAAAAGAGAGACATGGCTAATATTCCATATGCATCTGCAGTTGGAAGTCTCATGTATGCCATGGTATGTACTCGTCCTGACTTAGCTCATAGTGTTTGTGTTGTGAGCAGATTTTTGTCAAACCCAGGTAGAGAGCATTGGGAAGCCATGAAATGGATTATGAGGTATCTGCGAGGAACCTCTAATTTGAAGCTCAGTTTTGGGATGAATAAACTTGAGTTGTTGGCTTATTCTGATTCAGACTTGGCTGGAGATGTTGATACTCGCAAGTCTACTTCTGGATATTTGATTAACTTTTGTGGTGGCGCTGTTTCATGGAAATCAAGACTACAAAAGGGTGTTGCCCTTTCAACGACAGAAGCTGAATTCATTGCAGTGGCAGAAGCGAGTAAAGAGCTACTATGGATGAAGAAGTTCTTGAAAGAACTTGGATTTGAGCAACACAGGTATGTACTGTTATGTGATAATCAGAGTGCTATTCATCTCGTGAAGAATTCGTCATTTCACTCAAAGTCGAAACATATTGATGTGAGATATCATTGGATTCGAGATATTCTTGATGCTAAACTAATGGAGGTTGATAAAGTTCATTCAGATGATAATGGGTCTGACATGATGACAAAGGTTTTGCCTAGGGGAAAGCTTGAACATTGTAGATTGATCGCCGGGATGGCGAATCCTCCCACATAGTCGTGAGGGGGAGATTTGTTGGGCTCGTCCTATGTGGGAGTCCAATTATCATATGGGCTAAGCCCAATTTGGATAACACATAGGATTTTGGTTTATGTATAAATATATATTTATACAGTGTCTTTCTGAGATGAGCATCATATTCTATAGCGCAGTTTTTGAGAGAAAAGGTGATCCGAGACGGAATTTTGTGCTTTCAATCGGACTGTCTCCGGTTGTCCGATCGGCTTCAATTTTGGTGAGAAGGCTCGTCTACTTGTCCTCTACAATCTGTCCAGAGGGTTTTTGATTTGGAGTCATCTAAGTGTGTTTTTCGAGCATCTTCTTCTAACTGCGTTTTGGGGATATTTCAGTGAGTTTTCTGATTTTGGTTCATTATCTTGTGTATTAGGGTTGTGTATGAAGTTGTCATACTTCTTGTGGCGTATGCTCTAGTTTTATCTAGAGAATAGTTTTGTAACCCATCTTCTGATAGTGAATATTTGGTTGGACTCCGAAATCAGTCCCGTGGTTTTTACTTCCTACACTGGGAAGGTTTTCCACGTAAAAAGTGTTTTGTGTTGTTTGCGTTTATTTTATTCAGACTTGATATTTTGTTTGGGATCTTTATCTCTATCATACTTGATACAAGAAAGAAGATTTTGTTTGTGCTTCTATTTCTTGTCAAAGTGGTATCAGAGCGAGAGGTTGTGTACTTGTCTTGTATCAAATATGGAGGTGAATACAAGCAGAATGGTGACGATGAATGGTTCAAATTATCATATATGGAAATCGAAAATGGAAGATCTTCTTTATGTTAAAAGTTTTCATTTACCAGTGTTCGGTGATGAAAAACCTAAAGATAAGTCTGATGCAGAATGGATAATTATTCATCGACAGGTTTGTGGCTTTATTCGGAAATAGGTTGATGATAATGTGCTGAATCATGTTGTAGACGAAACGGATGCAAGTAAATTGTGGAGTAAACTTGAGGAGTTATATGCTCGGAAGACAGGAAATAGTAAGTTACTTTTGTTCAAACAGCTGATGTATTTAAGGTATCAAGATGGATCACCTCTTACAGATCACTTGAATACCTTTCAAGGCTTGATTAGTCAGTTGGCTGCTATGGGTATCAAATTTGATGACGAGGTTTTGGCGTTATGGTTGCTTGGTTCGCTGCCAGACTCATGGGATACTTTCAGAATGTCTCTTTCTAATTCAGCTCCTGAAGGAAATATCTCAATGGCATTAGCTAAAAGTAGTATGTTGAATGAAGATATGATAAGAAAAACAGTTGGCTTCTCTTCAAATTCAGAAACTCTAGTCGTTGAGAAACGTGGTAGAAATGAAAATCACGGTTGGAAAACTAGAGGTAAAAGTAGAAGCAAGAGTCGGAACAAGTCTAATAAATTTGCAGATTGGGAGTGCTACTACTGTCATGAGATCGGGCACACTAAGAATTTTTGTAATAAGTTGAGAAAGAAGAATAATTTTGGGAAATCTAATAATGATAAAGTAGAACAGAACAAGGAGAAAAATTATGATGAAAGTGGTGACGAGAAACATGTCAATTGAGAGGAGGCTAAAGTGGTACTTTGTTCGAGAGAAGGATTTGTTAGGGTAGCGATCAAAGTTCCACATCCCACATCGGTAATACATGGGAAAGATTAGTTGTATATAAGTAAGAATATACCTCAACTAGTATGAGGCCTTTTGGTACTGGACCAAATGCAAAGCCGTGAGGCCTTCGGGTGCCAAAGCGGACAATATCATACTAGTGTTGAGATCGGTTGTGTTCTTACTTATATACGGAGACGGAATATGCGGAATCACAACACCGCATATTCCCAACATGTGGTATCAGAGCTCCAGGCCCAGACAATACGCGATGTGGTGGGTGATGTGGGTGAAATTATCATTAGTCGAACATGATGAATTAGTAGCCATGCTCAAGATCCTTGTTTGGAGTGCCCGTGGCTTATCAAGCAGTGTGGCTTGATTTGAGGCTCATCAAGCATTGTGGCTTGATTGGAGAGATCCTCGTTTGGAGTGCCCGTTGCTCATCAAGCAGTGTGGCTTGATTGGAGTGTATCAAGACGGTGGTACTTGTTTGGAGTGGCGCTAAGGAACAAGGCAGGATGTTCGAGATCAGATAGATCCGTTGTAAAGGCTCTAGAGATCAGGCAGCCCCAACCTGATTAGAGTGAGCGGATGGATGTCAATTGAGAGGAGGCTAAAGTGGTACTTTGTTCGAGAAGAGGATTTGTTAGGGTAGCGACCAAAGTTCCACATCCCACATCGGTAAAACATGGGAAGGATCAATGGTATATAAGTGAGAACATATCTCAACTAGTATGAGACCTTTTGGTAGTGGACCAAATGCAAAGCCGTGAGGGCCTTCGGGTGCCAAAGCGGACAATATCATACTAGTGTTGAGATCGGTTGTGTTCTTACTTATATACGGAGGAGGAATATGCGGACCGGATCCTTGTTTGGAGTGCCCGTGGCTTATCAAGCAGTGTGGCTTGATTTGAGGCTCATCAAGCATTGTGGCTTGATTGGAGAGATCCTCGTTTGGAGTGCCCGTTGCTCATCAAGCAGTGTGGCTTGATTGGAGTGTATCAAGACGGTGGTACTTGTTTGGAGTGGCGCTAAGGAACAAGGCAGGATGTTCGAGATCAGATAGATCCGTTGTAAAGGCTCTAGAGATCAGGCAGCCCCAACCTGATTAGAGTGAGCGGATGGATGTCAATTAAGAGGAGGCTAAAGTGGTACTTTGTTCGAGAAGAGGATTTGTTAGGGTAACGACCAAAGTTCCACATCCCACATCGGTAAAACATGGGAAGGATCAATGGTATATAAGTGAGAACATATCTCAACTAGTATGAGACCTTTTGGTAGTGGACCAAATGCAAAGCCGTGAGGGCCTTCGGGTGCCAAAGCGGACAATATCAAATAAACTCTTGCTGGCGTAATAAATGGGTTCAAATTTTATCTTCCTCTTTAAAAAGTTTAATACTTACAACATAGTCAAATACCACTGAACAAAAGCATAACTTCTCGCATGAAAACAACTAATATCTGTAAAGAGAAAATATGTTTCTTAATCTTTTGAAAAACTTGTCCACAATCGTCCGACCATTGAAAACAACATTTTTTTTCGAAACTTCGGAAAAAATCAAAACATTCATTGGATTCCAATAACCAAAAGATGAACTTGTTTACAACTATTAACTTTTTCTGCTAATACTTTGACTCCTTTAATCAAACTTACTTAGAGAAATTGTCAAATTTTCTGATTGTGATGAGTAGGCTTCTATTTCACATTCACTTACCAGATAGCCAAGAGGGTTCGCTGAGAACTCCATAGAAATGTATTTTTATTGATTTAACCAAGAGGCTTCGCTGAGAACTCCATAGAAGTGTATTTTTATTGATTTAATTTTGGACTGTTAGCCCATAGATTTACAAGGTTTGGACACGGTTGACTTGACTGTATGATTAGCATGATTTGAACTTTTGACCATGTCATCAACGTTTAATTTCAACATTATGACATATATGACTTGCGAATCTCATATTGATCAGCCCCTAATATGTTTCCTTAACCTTCTTTGATCCAAATGATATACCTTTATAGTAATGTAAACCACTTCTAATGAATGTAGCATTTTGGTTATATCATCGTGATCCATTTGGATCTAGTTATATCTAAACGGGCGTCCATGAAAAAACCAGTCGGTTATCAAGGTGATGATAGTATAGTTACTCACTTTTTTTTCAGTCGCTTCCATTTTATTCTTTTTTTCTGTATGGGAAGGGATTTGCTCGATAAGATTGGTAATGATAGTGTAGTTGCTCACTTTGAAGTGCAAAACTAAGATTCTCTGTTTTTAACTTTCAGTTGTTATTTGTATGTCCTGTCCTTTATGTTGTTGTTGTTTTCGAAATATAATAACAATAAAAAAAAGTGGCATTTTATAGAGAAGGATGATTCACAGTTCCTCTACAAACTTTGTCACATGTTGTTCACCTTTAACGTGAAGTGTTTGCTTAGCCTATGAAACAATCCAATACTGATAAGCACAAGTCTGACTTATTCAGCAGTTCTAGTATAAAGCACACAAGTCTGACTTATTCAGCAGTTCTAGTATAAAGCATACATGGGTACGACTTATCTTAGCTAAATGTTGCTACTCTTTTTGCACAAAAGAGTCAATCTACAACATTCAAGCTCTTAAGCTCTTTCTCTTCCGAAACAACTGTTTTCACATGCTGTTGTACTTTGTATTGATGTTTCCTCGCAAAGTAGAGAAACACAAAGTAGTTTATTAGTCCAAGCACAGCTAGTAGCCAGTAAAAATCGTCTAAATTCCCTTTATTAAAATTACTCCGGAGCCAGTTTTTATTAGTTATCAAATCCACTAGAGTCACCAACAAACTGCTGACAAAGAATCCCATCGAAATAGTGCTAAGGAAAAACCCGGTGCTCATGGATTTCATTCTCTCTGGAGCTTCCCTTATGAAGAACTCTAGCTGTCCAACATACGCAAACGCTTCGCCTGCACCGACGAGGAAGAACTGAGGAACTAACCAGAACGCGCTTATTTGTGTTCCGGACTGAACAGCCATGTCCCTCCTTTGTTTCTCGACGATTGCAGCCACGGCCATTGCGATCATCGAGAAAATAAGTCCGATCCCAATTCTTTGTAGGCTTGTGATTCCTTGAGGATGGTGTGTGATTCTTCGAGCCAAAGGGACAAAGAGTTTTTCGTTTAGAGAAGTGAATAGGAGAATTGATATGATGAGGAAGCTCGAGAGAGAGCCGGCAGGGACAGTAAATTTGCCGATTTTTCGGTTCATGAATGTGCCTTGCTCGACCGTGAAAGTTGTCATTTGGGAATAGACTGTCCAGAAAAGAATGCATGTGGACCAGATTGGAACGAGCGTTAACACCATTTTCACTTCTTCTACTTGTGTTACGGTTGAGACTATCCAAGGGTTGTTCTGGTTTCCGTTGGCAGACATGGTTTCGTCAAGAATCGCAGCCTTATCAAGGCACCTGATAAATAGACAAAAATGTATAACAACATCATAGTTTGGAAAGAGGGAAACATTAATTTTTTTAGTGCATGAATTAGAACTTGAAATTATTATGTAGTTATACTAAATCTTACTTGAATTTCTGTGTGTAGGCGACTTTCGCATTTTCATACTCATTCAAAAGGCTAGGATGGGCAGGATAATCGCGAGTTCTTTTCTTCCAAGCCAAGAGAAACACCCTCCATATAATAGTCAAAGGGCTCCCTTGAGGCTTCTTGAAGCGATACCATGGTGTCCCGCATAGAAAGATAGCTACGGCAATCACCATCGTGCCAGCCGAAATTCCATATCCCCACCCTCTTCCGACATTATCTTGTATATACACCAGCACAACCGTAGCGAACAATGACCCGATACTTATTGCAAAATAAAACCTGTTGAAGAAAAATATCATAGATTTCTCTTCCTTGGGGTCTCTTGCATCAAATTGATCAGTACCAAAACCCGATACATTTGACTTTATTCCCCCACCGCCTAGTGCTACTGTATATAGAGCTGCGTAGAGAAGTATGAGTTGGTGGCCGCTGGCTTTGATGCATTGATGGTGTAGTCTAGTATTTTCATCACATGGAGGTGGCCTCATGCTTTGAATCGTCGTAGCCAACGTTAGCAGTATCACTCCCTGGTGCATGTCGAGGTTAAAGAATTATAACTTCACATGAGTTAGTTGCTGGTTTGATTGAAATTTTTTATGTTTCATTTTTATGCTGATCAACACTGCATTAAAAGTTTATATTGGACCTTAAGTCACTCCCACAACCGAAAGCATAAGCCAGGAGTTATGTCATTAGGATACATATGAGCCACTGTATACAAACGATATTTTTATCTAAAACATGTTTGTTCGATCATATTGTTGTCGTGTCGTTAAGAATATAATTTATCTTAAATATGTTTGTTCGATCGTATTGTTGTCGTGTCGTTAAATTATAGTTTCCATTGTCAATTGATTAAATTTCATTACCCTTTTTATACTTTTGTGTAACTTGTTGTACAAGGTAAATTTGTTATGGATCTTACCAAAGCTGTAATGGATGCAGAGAATGCAACTGCAAGGTAGCGGCCAAGTTTGGCATCAGCTAAGAATCCTCCCAAAAGGCCAAGAAGATTGAGAGTACCCATAAAATTGGTTATGATTGTTGCCGATTCAGCTGATGGGAGGTGTAAAGTTCCAACCAAGTAAGTCACTAAATTCATGGATATGCCGAGTACACATATTCTCTCTGAAAGTTCAGTTCCTGCACAGCCACATACACAAAATTTATTCGACCACAATCAGCGACCGCAGTTATAACACTTGCTTCTTGAGTATGTTATAGGCTGTGTTTAGTTCCTAAACATTAAAACTAATTTCCAGCAAGTTCAAACTATTTACTAAGACATTCAAAAAACTGTTTTATTGATTTAAGACTGTAACATGAAAAAACTAATAAATATTTATGAGGTACATTTCATATTTTCAGAGTTTGTTGATTGAAATGTCAATGACTATATAATCTACTGTTGAATATTAAAAAAAAACATGAATATAATGTTTCCAAAGTTAGAAAGCTCATGAATTAGTAATGGTCGACTTGAATCTTTTTAGTGCATGGCACATAATTTTTGTTTCTCCCTAGTTTACTACGATTAGAAGCATCACCTAAGATGAGCCCAGCAGCTAGCCATCCACCAGTCTTCGATGGGTCAACTGGATTCCCTCGAAAATCAACTGCGTCTTCTTTTTCACTCTGCGTTGATACCAACACCTATTATCATTCACAAGGGAATAAAATAGTCATTACAATTAACTTAAATATATCTGTTTTCGCAATACGAAAGATTGAACCAAAGATAAAAGAACGTACCATGGTTTGAATTCTAGGGAAAGAAAAGTTTAGAACATGAGTCCCTAGAAAATTTTATAAATTTGAGTGACAGAAAAATTGGACCATGAGTTTATATATATAGGGGTGTGAGCAAACAAAGCATGATAAGGGTTTGGCCTTCTATTGGTGATGAGAGTTTTGGTGTCATGTGATAAACTTTGGAGTTATTGGTTCTATAGTTTGGTGCTCCACAACCACAATTGTCAGAAAATGACATGTTATAGGCCATATTCCATTTTCAAACTTTAAGTCTGAATTCGATATCTGAATATGATAGTCATCCTTATCCTTTTTGGTTACTACTTAAATGGAGCTCGATTGAAATATCAACATATACATATCTATCAACTCGGGTGATTGATTTTGGACTGGAATTAGTTTGCAGATACCGCGCAGCACGCGACCTAAACCGTATCATATTTGATTTCATACATTAATGGTCTACGGAGGTTTTCAAGTCTATAGATGACAAATGTGTATTTTATTTACTATTTGTATAAAATACAGATAGAATGGAGCGTAGGGCACGCTATGTCTGTTGTAAACTAGCTCGCTTACAAGTTACAAATATCATCTCTAACAACTAATAGCGCATTTGTGATTGATTCTGCATTGTCTCATGTGGTGGTGGGACTGACGGGTTGGGAGCTCTCAGCCATTTATTGTGGTCTCCAAAAAATTTCTTATCATTACCAGACACACAGTCTTCTAGACTGCTTCATATGCTGTCTTGCTTTGATACCCTGTTTGCAAATGAAAAGCCTATATTACCCTTGTTATAATCTTGCTATGATGCTGAGATTGCACAAAGTTTTTAGCTTTGGTTGAGATTTTTACGGTGTTTGGAGACATTTTTTGTTTGGGAACGAGAAGAAGTTGTTTGTGTTTTCTGGCCGTAAGGTTTTCTCGTATGATGTAACTATTATAGATCATAAGTTTTGGTGTGAATAATTTATAATCGGAGGATATTTTTGATAGTTTATCAATTCGGTATTAAATTTATATATAGAAGGTATAAAAGATAAAAAAAGTGTGTGCTAGTAGTTAATATTCTTACAAAAAATCCAATGTGGTTGGTGGAGGTATTTATACTTATATTTTATGATTTATGGACTGTTCGGGTCAGATTTCGGATTCGGATCCGCCTCAAAGACACTAAAGCCCAAGACCAAAACCGGTTTAGTACACGGCTGAATCACAATCCACTTAAGTTTACTGTTCATTCATCGAATTTTGCTGATATATCCGAATTGCCCCTCCGAATCTGTGCAATGACGATACCAATTACATCTGAACATATCAGTAGCCCATTTAGGTCTTTCAAAAGTTCTTTTGGAAGAACTAACCAATGTATAAAAAATCCGATCATAGTTCGAAGTGATTTTTCATTACCAGGAAACTCAAAGGTGTCATCTTTAATAAGTAACTTTTATATACACGTGTCGGTTTCTAATTAGACTTATTCAGCCGTTTTTTCTTAGGTACTTACACTTATTCCTTAAAAGTAAAGGTCTAGGATTAATAGCCCCTCATCATGTTTCAAATGGTTCATCTCCCCTAGGTAAAGTACTCAAGTGATTTTCTCACCTATATAATTAGGACTGTTTTACTGTTTCCATTCTTAGAGTGAGATTTTTTTTTTGAAATCCATCTTCTAGAGAGATAAACTTCAAGTACCCAGTTTGTTCTTAATTTTCCAACCCTTCTCTAACCTTTTATGTTTATGGCTAGAACATCCTTGGTTAAAGGAGGCTGGTTGAACTTGTCCGAATTGAAAAGAGAAAAAAAAATCGTCGTCTGTCTACCTGCTTCCCCTGGTGGATTGGTTATACAAACGATATTAGAGTCGGACAACTGTTCATCCTCTTGCAAACCAACAATAGTTCACAAGAATTTTTTTTATTCTTCTTCTTTAATAAATATTGAACACTCGGAGCAACTAGAATCATCAGTGGAGACGAGTACAGTTCAGGAAGAGCATAAAACAGTGGAGAAACCTGACTCCGAACCGCTTCCAGAGTTCCTCGTTGGGCGAGTAGTTCCCAACTTCTCCAAGGTTAGTGTTAAGTACTTATTAGAACTTCAAAGAATTTATTATGTGTATACCTATACTGCTGAGTTGGATATGATAAGGAAAAAATGGGGCTTTCCGGAGTCTATCAATGTAATAATTCCCATCCCTGGTGAGACTCCGATGGATAGTAAAATTGGAGAGCCGATGGTATACTCTGAAGTGCTCAACTGGGGCCTTCGGTTTCTTTTGGACCTAGAAATAGTTAGATATTTTCATTTGGTAAAGCTATGTCCGATTCAGTTAAGCCCCAATGCTTGGTACACCTTATTAGCAAGCATAAGTGCTTCAAGGCTCTCCAAAATCCCAATGCCCATGGAACAATTTGCAACTGTGGCCGACCTATGTAGAAACCATCATATCCTTTTCTACTATTTTAACATGGGGAATGATTACAAAGTGGTCAATGACCTGCTGGAAGCTGATAAGCCTTGAATAATTTGATTTCTCTATATCAGTGGCGCTTGGGGAGAATGATAGAAAAATCAGGAAAAAAAAGAATCCAAGTATGATAACCAGATAGTGGATCTCTTCGAAGTGTATTATTATCAATTTTTGCATTGGATAATTTTAAAATTAACTCGTACTTCAGATTTCTTTTTCAGTGTTTTCCAAAATGTTTTAAGAACATTTGGAAGAGGGTCAGACCACCTTTACCAAACTAAAACAATGGGCCATGAAAAATTGGGAAGCTGGTTTCCACAATTCCTTCACTGCAGCTAACATAGTAATGGCTCATCTGTGGAAAACAAGCTTAATTAGGGAAATTTCTTAGGAAGAGTTCACCAACCCTCTCGACGCTGCTGAAATCTTCAAACGGTCTAAAGAAAAAGATGGCAAACTCTTCGTACCTGTTAGGAACAAGGATCAAAGCCACCTTGATAAAATTAAGAAGAAGAAAAAGAAGAAAAGTGAAGAAATATCTCAGGGACTTCCCGATGTGGGTAGTTCGGGAGTGCCATGAGAGATTAATGCTGCACTATTAAAGGTTGTGGCAGTAACAGTTGGTGAGGTAAAGAGGCCACCACCTTCCTAAAAAACCAAGAAGGAGAAAAAAGAGGTCAAGAAACACCAGACAGGTAGTGGTGAGAGGGTAGACAAGAAAGATAAAGTAGTTATCGGTTCAGAGATCATACTCCGACCGGAGATCATTGCTTCGTCTATTCCTACTGAAAAACCTACTGAATTTCCTACTGAAGAAGAGGCCATACTGAAGAATAGTATCACCATTCCCTTTGAGTTCTTTACTTCCCACGAATTGCCTTCTAAATGCCACACATAACATATAAAAAAAAATTGGATCCTTGTGGGAGACCGTTATACCACTTTAGGGCACTTCCTTTAAAGGTTTGTGAGAAAGCCTGGCATAACAATTTTTCATCATCATCAAAGTTCATCATAAATTTTTTAAACTGCTGGAGGTGGTTGTCTGCATCTTTATTTCCATCTTGGAACTGTCAAATCGTCTGGAAAGATGTCCGGATGGTATTTTCGAGGACAATGAGGATTGTCTCCAATTTTGATTTTGACTAAATATAGTATCTTCATCAGGAGTAGCAAAAATAGCCGGTTCAGATTGAATAACACACTGATCACTCAATAGATGATCAATGCCATAATCTTCCGAACCTTTTATTTTTCATTTACTTTTATTCTTTTTTATTTTGCCTCTTATGTCACTTTTTCTTGAATGTTTCTTAGTTAGCCTCAATTTATTCTTTTTATGGCCCTCATCACTACTGGATGAAAGAGACTCATCAGAGCCAGAATTAGTGGATGAACCATCAGAAGAATCTGATCCGCTCATAACTTGTTTAGCCGATGTGTCTTTTTAGATTTAATACGAGCCTTTGGAGAATGACCACTGGCACCATGCTCATCTACTGACATACCACATGCATCAAACGTTTCTTTGAATGCTTTTTTAGATTTCTTTTGGGCCCTTACAGCTTCAGTTTCATCCCTTAGCTGATCACGCTCATCCTACATGATATGTCTTTTATCTGTGTTGTGATCAACATGAGATGCTAGTGTACTAATTATTATTTTTTACACCTTCAGCTTCAAGAGGTAGAACATCTTGCATGTTAAGATCCACGCTTTAATGATGTTCGATCTACGATTTCTACTTGCTGGTTTCGAATAAAGCCATTCAAGCACCTTCTACTTCCACTATGGTTGCCAATATGGTGTGGATGATTTATAATCGGAGAGTATTTTCGGTAGTTTATCAACTTGGTATTAAATTTATATGCACAAGGAAGAAAAATAAGAGAGGTGTGTGCTAGTAGTTAATATTCTTAGAAAAGTCCATCCCATTGGATTTGGTTTCAATTTGGATTTAGATTGGTATTTCTCGATTGTTTAATTATATTCGATTAGATCTTGTGGACTTCTATTGCAAATATGACATCAAAATATAACTGTTTACATCTATTATTACCCAACTGAATGGAAAACAATTTCATATATGAGCCATATCATAAATAATTTTCTTCATGACAAGCATATGCGAAGATATGCTTTATTTATAAAACTTTCATCTATTGATAAAACCAATGTTGAGAACTTTAAGATAATTACTTGGATTAATAAATCTATAACACAGTCGATTGGTATTCAGTTGATTAAGTATGAAATAGTAAAATAAGTTTGCGATCATTTGAAGAGATGGTATACTTAGTCAAACTTGCTAAGTAATATCAGTTAAGAGTATGATATTATTCAAAATTATGGGATCAATTAACTATTACAAAATCTGCAGATTTGAAGGTGTTCAAACTTTATGTTGCTAGGAGTGAAGAGCCAAAATCGGTGCAATTTGTTTATGACTTTACGTTATGACTTTGAAGGATTGCGTGAAACAACTTTTCATAGATTTTCCCTTCCAACTGTTGATTAGATAGTTCATGAGCTTATTGTAGATGAGACTCGAATCAAATCTCAGTTTAATAAGGGTTTAAAAACACTAATGTCAATGATATGTTTGCGGTCCCACAACGACCCCCCTGCTTCAAATAAGCTTATGCAAGCACCAAAGGTAGCCTTTCATAAGAATGCTTTATTTAAAGAGAAGAACATTGGAAGTCTCAATGCCCACAACTAAAATCAAAACAACAACAAACCCTTTAAGAACAACCCCGTCCCAACGAACCTGTCAGTAAATAATATTTTTTACAACAACCATTTCAGCTACATAGACGCCCTCATTAATAATTGCGTCCTCCATTTCGTTTCTTACAATTTAATAACACTGTTGTATTATTATAAGATATTGAAACCACGCTACCCTCTTATTTTACCCCTAGATTTTGAATACTTTTAAAAAAATATAATCATACTATTATGTCTACATCCATGTCTTGCTAGATATTTTAGTATAATTGGATTAACTAGTCGACCAGTGTAGTCATATAACTACATTGCTAGATAATATTTTAATTAGTGGGGTCAAATAGAGGTAACCCATTGTGATAATAGTTTGAATTGCATGTTTATTGTGAAAATGATATGAATTTTTATATCTTAGGCGTTTATATAAATTCAAAACTTACCTCTTTGCATGGAAGTTTAAACTGTTATTAACAATTTGGTTTTGTTTGGTTGGTCAAAAACATTAAAACAAGTTGATGGTTCAGAAATCATATGCACTATATTTTCATTGTCTTTTTCAAATGAAGAAAATTCTGATTTCATCCGATTGATATTTTGAGGAACCACCAAAATAATTTCAATATGAAATTGTTCTATAATAAAAATGCAAGATCGACCAATGAATCAAACACATATAACTACAAAAATAAGTAAATAATTATATGTATGAAGATTAATATGAGGGAAGAATATTTATGTAACATGATTAATCATTCTGAATAAATTACAAAAAATATTTGTTGTCATCTCTCAGAAGAATCAATAATCAAGTATGAATTCGAGTAACATCATCAAGATCATCAACAAGTTTAAATCATAACAAAATTTAGATAGTTTGTTACTAAATTATTTAAATCATAACAAACTATGGATAAAGTAAAACTTACATTACACATTAAATTTCATGTACATGTATTGTATTAGTAAATTATAAATAGACCTTGTTATTTTTAACTTAAGTCCAGTTATAGACTAAATAAGCTCGAGAATATAAAAGGACATGGATCAAGATTTGACCTAAGTATAAAAGATCTTATTTTCTCAGACATATTACAAGTCAGTTGAGGAACCTTGTCCTAAGAAAGGACTATAGCTGAAAAAACAAACCACCATCTTCTTTCTCTTGCCACCATGAAATCTAGTATCATGAATCTCACTTGATTGCTCTGATTTACCGGCCACAATACTCACTTAAGAGTTATTCTTAACTTTCCCCTCAAATGAAGAGGAGAAATCACGAGTCCGAGTTTGTTCTTAAAAAATAAGAATCAGCTTGAGAAAAATTTTGGTCAGTAAATGAGTTGTTTGATTGTGAGATGGAATGTACCAGATATCCAATAACCCTCAAACCACATGGTCTCTCATAAAATATAAATTCAGCTCGATATGTTTAGTTTGTGCGTGAAACAAATGATTAAAAACCAAATAACTAGCCCTAACGTTATCACACAAGATAACCGGAGGATGATGAATAAGAAACCTTATTGCACTTAAAATAGACCGCAAATCAACTCTGTAGAAAAAATTACCAAAGCATGATACTTTGACTCCATATTCGATCGTGCAACCACGTTTTTTTCTCGGAGTACCAAAAAATTAGAGAATATCCCAAAGAAGACACAATACATATTAATAGAACGACAATCATCCAAAGAAGCAAACAACATCTGTAAACCTAGTTAGTTGATGATTTGAGCTTGGTTTGATGTGAAACCCCAAAGAAACAGTATCATATAATTACCTCATAATTCTTTCAACATATTACAGATGTATATTCTTGGGATGTTGTTGGAACTAGATAATTTGTTTACAGAAAATGAAATGCCTGCATGAGTATATCAAAGATACAGTAATTACCTAAAAAACTTATGTACCTTATATAACACGTAAGAGGTTCTCCATCATATTGAGAAATCGAAGAATTAACACGTATTGACGTGGAGCATGAGTTTGCAGTTGAAAGACCATCTCTGACCAGTAAGTCATTAACATAATTAGTTTGAGTTTGATAAAATCAAGTGTGGGTGCATAGAATTCAAATCCTAGTAATAATCATAGATAACCCATATATTTGAGAGCAAAAGAATAGTTTAGCTTATGTATAAACTTATACAAATAGAAAGGTATATTTTTAGTCGGCTATAGAGTTCTTAAAACTCTACGAAATCAATGTGTCTTTTAGCTTAAAATACTAAAAACATGGATAATGTTTCAATCCATAAAGTTCTTTATGTAGATGAAAGATAAGAGATGGTTGTTTAATATCAATAAAACCTTCTGGTTGTACCATAAAAACATGCTCAATAATCACACCATTTAAGAAAGCATTGTGAATATATAAGTGTCTCACATCCTAACCTTTTGAGACAACTAGGATTAGAATAAGTCTAATTTTAGAAGCTTTAATTATTGGACTAAAAGTATCAGTAAAATCAATGCTATGTGCCTGGTGAAAACCCTTTGCCAAAAACCTTTACTTATAGCACTGAATAAAACTAATAGGGTTATACTTCAGTTTATAAACCCTTTACAACCCACTAAATTCATATTAGCAGCCCAATTAGGATCAATAAAAGCCTTTGAAAAATTTGTAGGTTTCTTATCCAAAGTAGTAGGAAACGTAGTGTAGGTTTAGAGATACTTACCTTGGATCTAGTTGTCATAGGATGGTTTTTAGAGTGACCTGTGTTTGGGTGGGATTAGAAATCTATGATTAATGGGGTATTGAATTGCTTGTGTTTAGGTATTGAATGTGTGTGGTCAGTGATTGTTCTTATGTCAAATGTTATCATTATTTGTTGGATGTATGTGTGATATGTCAAAACTGTATGTTTATAGTAAAAGAGTATGTTTTTGTTATCTTGGTATAGAATTATGTTACACTGAGTCACAAGGTTGCCTCGGTAGAGAGCTAGAAAATGAATTCTCTAGATTAGGAGAACCACCTGTAAAACACTGACTATGAAATCTAGGCCATCAAAAGATTTAGACAGATTTTCAGATACCTTATAATAATAATAATAATAAACCAAAAAACAAGGAAATTCTTCCTCATAATAATTACATTTCGTGAAATGGAAACCCTACCAGTAGGACTAAGACGTTTATAACCTTTGTGAACATCACTATAGCCTAAGAACACACATTTGACAATATGTAATTAAAATTTATAAGGTTGATGGGGTCTCAAACATGGAAAACAAGTACACCCAACGGTTCTTAGAAATAGATAATTAGGTTTATGACCAAATAGTTTTTCAAAAGGTGTATAATCTTGTAAAACTATGGTAGGAAATCTATTAATTAGGTATACAACAGTAAGAAAAGTGTGTGGCCATAATCTGTATGGTAGATTATACTGAGCTTGAAGAGTCAGGCATGACTCAACAACATTCATGTGCTTCCTTTATGCTCTACTATTTTAAGCAGGAGTGTGAGGACATGATGTTATATGTTGTATACTTGACCACCTTTAGCTATTGACACAAAAGCCCGAATTCACCTCCCCAATCATAATGGAAACCTTTTATTTTCATGTCAAATTGATTTTGAACTAGTGTTTTAAAATCTTTAAAACTGTTAAGGAACCACTATTGTTTTTCATATGATAAAACCAAGTGTATCTAGTATGATCATCTAGAAATAAAATATAGTTTTTATATGATGATTAGGACTCTATATGTGTTGGTCCCCATAGATATGAAGCAAGATCTCATCCTCATGTCCTCTCCCAGAGTCCTTGCGACACAAGTCTTTCCCTTGAAACAAAAAACACTATTTTTTCTCCACCAAACTCTCCATCATTTTCCCCATCTGCCAACACCTACTCTTAGGACACTCTGTATGGCCTTCATTTTTCCATTACATGACTCCTCCTCCCTTCTCTAGCCCATCTCATGGTCTGCAAAAACTCTTTGATGCTAGCAAGCGTGCCTTGGAGGAGATTATGAGGGAAATGGATGCCGCACCCTTGTCCATTTCCTCCCCGACAATAATGGTTGACATGTAACTCGATGAAGAAGAGAATCATTCAGAATTCAAAGCCTCTATTTCCACATCGAAGCTTGAGAGGCTTAAAGCCATTTATGCGGTAATGCAAGTCTGCTTGCAAGCAACCAAAGTTCCAATGATTTGCGTATAAAGGATGCCAATTTACTCTCACCAAAATTCGTCACTCACCGCTCACTCATGCATAGTTGTGACAACCCAATAATTCCAGGTTTGGGTATGTCATCTTCGTCTCAAACTTTCTTTTCCCCCCTCACCCGTTAAACCACTTATACTTTTTACCATGCACCCGTAAAACCAAACCAATTGCATGTCTAGATAAAACCGCCCCTAACCCTTGTCAAACCAAATCAACCCCATGCACCACCACCTCAGACATTGTTATTCACCCCACACAAACTTTTGACCCCAAACATAAGCTCAATTCCTCGAGCCCAACCCAAAGTTAAAGTGTTATGAATAAGTATTTATTTCAACCGCAACTCATTAAGCCTACCAAGCTTCAAAAATATAATCCACCCTAAAACATTCTAACCACTGCTAAAAGCCAACTTCTCCAAAAGCCTCCAAGCAGGTCTTCATCTTCATTCTCGTACTACCTCCGACAACAAAACTACTCCACTGTTTTCCACACTTCAAACACCACCTATTCATCTACCAGCTAACCAAGTTTAGGATCTCTCCTCGCTCTTGGTGCTCCTCCATCTTCCTTCACACAATTTTCTCGGGAAGAAACAGTATAGGAAAATCCATTTCACGCTTTAGATGAGCTAAAACTTACTCCGCATATCACTAGCTTGCCCCAAGACCAGACTACACGGCTTTCCATGCCTTAGCCTCAAGACCCCGTGCTCCCAATTTGACTTCCCACAATAACCATAGTAGCAACATCACACCCGTCATGTTGTACAACACCATGCTATCATGGTTAATCTTAATAAATTGGGCTTCCTGGGTCTTGAACAATAAATTGGGCTTCCTTGGTCTAGAACAAGTTTAACATCCTCAAACACTCCTTCATTGTTTGGCTGGCTAATCAAGGTAAATTCTTCACTCGGGACAAGCTCACTGCTTGGGGATTCACTACTTCTCTTGACTGCTTCCTTTGCAATAATACTTCCGAATCCATCAACCACACATCCTGGTTGACTGTTGCTTCACGAGTCTAATATGTTGCCTCCTCTTGTTGACTAGTGTTCATGGCTCATTATTTTCAGTTCATCGATGCCCACCACTAACGGACATGGCTACCTATATTATGTATTGAATGAGAGGAATGCTAGAGTCTTCAACGAGATCATACCTTTGAAATCTGCGATCGCCTATCATATTTTATCGAATCTCTATTACATATTTCAAAGCATCAAAATTTTACGACCTAGATAGTGCTGATTGTTTTTCTCGTGAGGTTATCACTCTCCTAATTACTAAAATTATTAAATGTAATTTTTAATGTCTTTAGGTTTTAATCTTGTCACCAGGATAGTTTCTATTTATATTATTACCTTTTACATTTAAAAGATATAGTTTTCGTTCGTTAGAATATTAATAATTTACAAAAATCATCTCTACCATTAACATTATCTATTGTTATTTTTAAAATTGTTACCATATTTATATAAAGAAAACCAGTTTCATTAAAGAGTTGTCAAAATGATTAGAAAAAATAGTTACAGTTATCTAAATTAGCCGGATTCATATATCAACGCTAGTTTTATTTTTCAGTAAACCCTTAATTGCATGAGTTGATACTATATCACAACTCACAAGTCCACCTATTCAGAAAATACGCACCGAGAGAATAGAGCTAGTTTCATGCCTTTTATGTACAACACATAATAATTGCAATTCAATGTTACTTTATTAAAGTTGGATTCCACTTTACAGTTTCATCTACATGTGGAGCCTCGATCTAAACGAATATTCATTCAAGTCCAAAATAAATGTCGTTTAAGTTGTTGCACCCATATCATAGGTAAATTTGTGATATCCATTTTTTTAAATGGTCTGACGGCATTATGATAAAATATCATCACAAAATTCTAATAATAATAAATTTCTTTCATGCCCGCATTAATCTATAAAAATCATCGATTTTGTTATCTATTCTTATTTTTCTTTTAAATATATAGTAAAAAAAATTCGTAGTAAGAAAAATAATATCAAATGATACGTACAAGACTAGCTCAAACAATCTATCTTAAATTATATGATTCGACAATCCATTATAATTTTAAGTTTTAGATGGTTCACTTATTACAAGTGTAACAAAAAAACTAGAGCTACAATTATGAGGAATTTCAAACAAGAGTTTATAAGAAATACGAAAAAATAAAAATAATCACACACGACAAATTTATTGTGGTTAGATTGAGAGAAAATCCTACATCTACGAGCAACATACACATATTTTAATATTGAATAAGGTTACAAGAAGATTTTTTCAAACACAACTAACACAACCACTATATTTTCCAGTTATAAAGGGAATTCGAGTTACAAAATGCAATATGGTTTAAGTGTTTATCTTCTACATTGCTTCTTTTTCTAATATCACCCAAGCTTGAGACTTTCTCTCTCTAGCAATATACACTCACACCGTTCCAACATCGACTTCATACACTTTATCCATTATATATAGAACCAATTATGAGTAAGTAGAACTCTTAAGCTCAAGATAACAACTTACAATTTGTACTATAGGAAAAACGACATTGCAGCCTTGACATTCGTATAATCGTAAAATGTAACAAGTAGTGGCACCACCAACGTTGGTAGTATACCTTGTACTATTATGCTAATTCCTCAAGCATGCTTAGATCGACGAATAATTGATCAATGATTGAGATTAATTCATCAATATTATATTCTTCAACATATTAGTGAGTTGGTTTCTTTTAAAAAAAATTAATATTTAGAAGCCTTCAGCTACATGTTCGTGCACCTAAATCCAGTATCTAATGATCTTGCCTATTCAGTTCCAATAGTAACATAATACTTGTCTACGACTAAGCTCACCCTTAAGTTCTAGCAGAAACCTTTGCATCTAAGTATTTAATTGAGCATCTAACCGCATAAAGACTCAACAACTACATTCTTTAAGTTTTTGGTTTATCCAAGTCTTCATATGAATTGCAACATTCATTTTTAGCCTAGACCTACAATTCTCCACATAAGCTTATAGTGACATCAATATCCTTTTGCATGATATTCTAACTACTCTTTAGAAACATCTAGTTCACCTGCCACCAAAACTTGCACAAGTTTTATCCAGTTTGTGAAGTCTAAAATCAATAGTTCTTGGTCAGAGCATCCAAATAGTATTTCTGTACTTGCAGTCTTCGTCATCTTCATTTTCTCTTTATACACCAAATCTCAAATGACGCGTAACTAGATATTTCCGTATTTAGTAATCTCTTATAACTTCAGATTCCATATTAAATGAAGAGCACTGATATTATCATAAAACATAGTCACATCTTATTCAATACTTGGGATTTCACTTAACAATACATGACTTCCTTCATTGATTCAGTATCAACCATGTATTCAACCTCTATACTTGACAATACAATGACCCTTTAAAGAAATTATTTCCAGCTAACCACTTTTCTAAGAACAGTAAACCATATAACCCTAAGTTTATTTTATTGTGTTAAGACATAATGTATAATAAGAGTTAACATACCCCATTAACATCTCATCAACCATATACTTCTTATTATAACAAAACCTAACTTCATATAAGCCCTTCAACTATCTCATTAGCCATTTGAGGACTTTCCAAAAGGCTTTCCCATATTTTATTTTTGTAATTATTAATGAAGGTAGGCAGGATAAGGTCTCGTGCATATCATTGTGTACATAATGCTTCAAATAATATTTTTAGGGCATCTCTTGCATTAATTTTTAAATTTCATTTTTGTTAGTTCTTGACTGGTACTAAGTTTGAAATGAGCACCAAATGAAGTTCTAACCTCTTAGGCTTCAGACATACCAAATATTTTCAAAACCTTCCGTGTGTATTCTTGTTGAGATAAGAATAGATAATATCGCAATATGTTTCTCTTAATCTCTATACGAAGTATCATTTAGCCTCTCCTATATCTTTAATTTAAAGCTCTATTTTCAACTGAGTCTTCACCATTTCAATTATTCTCTTGTCTTTTCTAGCTATCAGTATGTCATCCACATACAACGTTAACAAGATTTATCTCTCCATGTGTTTTTCTCCATTATAATATACATAATTGCCTCGACGATTATTTCAACCCATATAGTGGTATTTTCAACAAACACATATCCCCTTCCATCATTTCTTCAAACCTTTATTTGACATGAATCCTTAAGAAACCAACCTAGATTTGTATATGAATACCTCATCTACATGAATGTCTTGCTTACTTTTGAATATCTATTTGCTCCAACAAGCTTTTGACCCTTCAAATTCTTCATACGAATCCATATGCACATCTTATTTAGAGATCTTAGTTCTTACTTCATGATCTCCAACCAATTTTTCTTATTAATAATCTTCAAAGCATCGTGATAACTCTCAAGTTTAAGAAAATATCCTTATATTTCCAACAAAAAATCATAGCCTATAATATTAGTAAAGCCATACCTCTGTGTAGACTTTTTAGGTCTGCGTGCTCTATATTTCACCAACTAAAAACTATGAAGATCATCATATTGCCACTAATCTGGACATCCAAAGATTTTGAAACATCTAACTCTAAGTCAGTTTCTAACTCATGCAATGGGTGAATTTTCTCTGCATACGCGTATCTTCAACATAAGTATAATTAACTTTAATTTTATTCAGAATTATCATCAACATCATATTTCTTTTCCGCAATACTAGATTTGATTTAAACCACTTTAACTAATAAAATCATCTCATAATTGAATAAGACATCTTGACTAATCAAAGATTTATGATTTTCAAGTTCCATGAACCACGCTCTATACTCTTTTATTACTCCCGGATAGTCGATGAATAAACACCTTAGCTATATTGGCTGAAGCTTATTTTACTTCAGATATCTGTAGGCAACATATCCACACACTCTCAAATAATCCAGAATATTTTAATGATATATCCAGTTGTCATTAAAGTTTCTCTCCAAAAATTTCGGTCCATTCGAGATGTCAGAAGCATACACTTTACCATTTCCAACAAGGTTCAATTCATGCTTTTAGCAAGCCAATTATATTGTTGAGTTCTTTTCATGGTTTGGTGTTTATCCAAGTTTAAAATAATAGCTAATGAATATCTCATTCACATATTTCAAGCCATTGCCAGTTCTTAACTTCTTCAACATATTTCCAGTTTGATTCTCCATAAACGTCTTCAGGTTACTAAAAGTATCAAATGCTTCATTATTAGTCTTCAAAATTATAACTCATCCTTTTTTGAAGCATTCATCAATTAAAGACAAAAAGTACCTTGCACCACCAATGGTGAGTTTCTTTGCAAGACATAAAGGCTATGATTTAAGGATTCCACATCGGAGTGTCAAATAACACAATTAGAAGAGGTATTCAATCCCCAGAAAATGAGATTATCTCAGGTTGTCATGTTTATATGAATGGAAAGTCGTAGAATAAAAGCATAAATTGAAGTATTATATTTGTTTTAAACCAAACCCTCTCAACCGACACAGGGAGAAGGTGAGCGGCTCATATGATAAATAAAGTAAGTAGATTCCATGGGTCAAAACAAAATAAAGTTAAACTTCTATTACCGATCGACGTTTTATACATATTTAAAGCTATATGTCTGAGATGGATAATCTTCCTCTAGGACCATGAGAGTGGGTTATCGAGTTTTAAATTCCAATTTTTTTATCCAATCACATCAAATTGTATCAGAGTTACTATAAACTATTTAGCAAAGTTGTTTAAGCATGGTCGTCGTATCTAAGTTTTTAAATCTATAATTATAAGGCCTCCTTAGAAAAGGTTAATGTTACTGTTAACTAAGCCATATTTGCACCTAAAACCTTCATCTCATGGTCAAACCAATGGAAACATTAGAGAGATTGTTAGAGTTTTGTAAGAACTCTTACACGGAAGATGAAGATAAAAGACCAATAAACATGCCTTCCGAAGAGAATAAAATTAATGAACTAGAGTCTACCTATATATGAAATGTGTTTGGAAGTCTAAGAGATAATTCATACAGTAATCTTGTCCAAAAGAGTTGATAGTCGATTCGAGACAAACGAACCGTGAAAAGTGTAACTCTAAGATATTTAAGAATTAAAATTGATCCCTAGGATATTGATCAAATCAGTTCTAAGAGAGGGGATAACCATAGAGAAGAAAATATTACTCTTCTTGAGGCTACATTAAAGGTCTCAAAGATTGTAGAAGTCCTTGAGACCTCTTTTATAAATTTGAGGGAGTTAATGTCACAATAACAAAAAACTATTAAATCATCTGTGAAACAACATTGACAGATCTTTTAACACTTCAAGTAGAATTTAAAGATATGTTCATTGTTTTTTCCTCAATGATACTTGACATAAATTGCATGACCAAAACAAATTAAAAGAGAACAAATGATCTTCTTGTCTAAGATTGTTTCTACCTTTGAATTTACCGTGTGAATTTACGTTTATGTTAATACTATAGGATGTTGTGGAGATAGACTGAATAATCCAAGTGATCATCTAGTCTCGAAAGTTCATTGCCACCAAAATGTCGAGAATTAGGTTTCATCGGACATTGTCAAAGACTTTTATCATTTAGATTTTAAAAGCGACCATTGGACCTTTACCATTACATTAATAACTAGTTTTCATCTATATTTATATTTTTAATATTATATATAATATTATTTTATTCATCTTTAAATGTGTTTTTTTATTTATATCGCCATTTTTTATTTCCATAAAAGGTTGATTTTGTAATATGTTTATTCATTTTCTTATTTTATTTTATATATTTTTGTAATAAAATAATTTAAAATGGGGAGAGTACATATTTTGCTTCTGTATATAAGTATGGACAACTCGATATCCGAGTTGTTTTAGATTTGAAGGTCGGCGGTCCAATTCCAAAAGTCATTATACTAGTTGAGATATGTTCATACATATACCACTGATTCTTCCCATATCTAAATGATGTGGGATTACATTCGCATCAAACAAATAATCCTCTCAAATAAAATACACTTAGCCTTCTCTCAATTGACTTTCATTCTTCCACTCTAATCAAGTTGTGCTTGAGTTCACCACCTAAGCCATAGAGCTTTACAACAGACCTATCAGGTCACTCTAATTAGACCATATTCTCTGAGTTATATAGCTTTACAATAGATATTTCACCTTAACCACGAGTATACTTCTCTCAATTAACTTTCATCCGCTCACTCTAATCAAGTTGTGCTAGAGACCACCACCTGATCCATAGAGCTTAACAAAAAATATATTTTCTCATACTAATAAGACCATACTATCTGAGTCATAGAGATTTAGAAAAAATATTTTACCTTAAGCAAGGATGGTTCCTCATGTCCGACACCTAAGAAGTTCAATGACACGGTACTCTATGTGGTCTTAGAGCTCTGATACCAATTGTTAGGAATATTGAGTATTTCGCTTCGTATATAAGTATGGACAAATCAATCTCCACAATAGTATAATATTGGTTTTTAAGCCCGAAAGCTTGCATGAGTTTTCCAAAAGGTCTTATACTAGTTAAAATAGGTTTTTATTTACAAACCCTAGATCATCACCACGTCTAACTGATATGTGATTTTAGTCGCACCTAACAAATCCTCATTTCAAATAAAGTAACACTTTAGGCTTCTCTCAAATGAATTTCACCCACTCACTCTAACCAGGTTGTGTGAGGGTTTATTATCTGAGCCATAGAGCTTTACAAATGATCTATATGCTTACTCTTATCAGACCGCGCTGCATGATCCTTAGCGTCACTACAATCAGTTCACTCCATCTTGATATAATCTATTAAAGTCATATTGCTTGATGAGTCACATGCACTCTAAACTAGATCATATAAATGATCTATAGAACATATCATTCAGATTGAGCATAAATATTGGTTTATCATGTTTGACATCCGAGAATTCCATCCAAATTGCGTTTCGTCTTGGTTTGAATCTCTGATACCATTTGTTGGAAATATGGTTATGAGCGCATATTCCAGTTCCGTATATAAGTGTGAACAACGTGAAATCTAATATAGCATGATATTATCTGTTTTGGCTTAAAGAGCCACCCAGATTTGTTTTTGGTCCACTTCAAAAAAGCTTCATATTAGTTAAGATATATTTTTACTTACATACCATTGATCATTCTCATGTCTAACTTATGTGAGATTTTTGTCACACCTAACAGTTGAAAATATGAGAGACTGTATATTCTGCTTTCGTATATAAGTATGAACAATCCTATATCTGCCCTACTATGATATTATCCGCTTTGGGCCTCAAGGCCCGCATGAATTTGCTTTTGGTCCACCTCCAAAAGGCATCATACTAGTTGAGATATGTTCTTACATATATAACATTTGGGTCAAGCTATGCATACCCAAAACTGGTTTAAGTTTACCCATTTTTTAGTTTACCCACATTTGGTATAAGTTGACCCAATTTTAGACGAAAATACCCTTTTTGGGGTATATAAGTTTTTTTTTACTAAATCTCTCCACCTCATTTTCTCTCTAGCAATTCATATTCCCTCTTACTTCTCTCTATCATATATCTTCTTTCTCTTTAAATTTTAAGTATTTTTTAGATTTCATTTATTATTTGATTATGAAATTTTGATTGTTTAGACTTAATTTTAATGATTTTGTTAAGATTTTTAGTGAAAATCATAGATTATAATTAGTTTTAATTTCAAAATTAGATTTAAGATTGAATTAGGTAAAAAAACTATCTTTTTATGTGTTTTTAACCATTTTCCAGCCCGAAAAATGGCCGGCACCGACGGGTGCCTGCGTAAGCCCGGTACCGAGGTTCGATGGTGCAGGCCCAACACACCATCGGTACCCAAGACCTGTACCATGGTGCTGGCCAATTTTTTTTATTTTTTTATTTTTTATTAGTTCTTAATATTGTTTTACAATTAAGGCCTTAATTGTTTTTTAAAACTAACCTCCCAAAATTTATTAATTGTTTTAATTTTTTTTGTTTTAGTTTTTATATATTTAACGGTTATAATTGTTTATATAATTTTTGTGACCATTTTTCAATTTTTTTTAAATATTTATGTATATAATTTATATTTCTAATTTAATTATCTATTAATATTTAAAAATTAATTAATATGATATTTTTAAATTGAATTTTAATCTTCATACAAATATCATAAAAAATGAATAAATGCATTCAAGTTAAAAAAAATTAAACACTAATTAATAAAATCTCATAATTTTTTTTTATAAATATATAGCGTACCAAGTTATATATATAAGTAAATATCTAAAACATAACTATATCTAAACTTGAATAAATAAAATCTCATATTAATTTAATAAATATATATAATAAGGTATAAATTGTATATTATATATCATATAAATTTAATATATATATATATATATATAGTAACTTACGAGTTTGTGTATATATAATATCTAAAATATAATTATATTTAAATTTTAATTAATAAAATTTGATATAAATTTAATAAATATATATAATAATTTACGAAATTGTGTATATATATAGTATCTAAAATATAATTATATTTAAATTTTAATTAATAAAATTTCGTATAAATTTAATATATATATATATATATATAGTAACTTACAATGTATATATAATATCTAAAATATAATTATTTTTAAGGGAAAAGTACCACTAAATACCTTTTCAAGTATGTAATCCCAAATAAGTACCCAAATATAAGACCCTTACACTAGTAGTAAGAAGCCAATATTTTTACCAAATTAGCCTCAATACTAGAAGAAAGAGAAAGTAGCTTATTATTAATACTCATCTCATTCTCTCTCCTTCGATTTATTCAATATATGTCTACACTGTGTTACATGTAATCTATAGTTATGGGTTGAAACTTAATAAAGTATGAGTAAATGCACAAGACACGTGATATAACATTAAGAGTTTTAAACTAAAATTTTAGCTTTTCTTTTGACCCACGTCTATGTCTATAAATAAAATAAAATTCTCATTTAGAGAATCATCCGAATCTTTTAAAAAATAAAATTATATTTTATCACTTTTATACTATCCACTATCCATCTTCATAATTTCTCTCCAATAACCATAACTTTATTCGTACTATTTATCCATTCAGTTAACATACTTCTGCACCCTTCCTCCAAGCTTTGGCTGATCTCTACCAAGTCTCGGCCAACCTCTAATAAACCCATTCCACCACTTTATTCACCATATTTATAATAAATAACAATCTAATACAAATTTACCTCACAAAGTTGGTACCATATATTAGAATCGATTAGTATCCTAGTTTTTTATTTCAAAAACAAAAATAATCAACTGGTAAATAAAATGGTAAATTTAGGTGTGGAAACTGAACATATTCTTGAGATGGGTCACCGAAAGGATCTCTTAGGGCACGGTCTGAAAAACCTATTACCACAACCGAGCTACCCATGAAAGTTGATAAATTAAGAAAAGAAATAAGGGAAGAGTGTGTCGATTATTTACGGATGATTTAAAATATAACATCCACTCATGTTCCGCGAATAAAATTTGAGATCAAACATCAAATGAAATATGATGAAGATGAAGACGACAATACTTCAAGCTCTATGCCAAAAGTTCGCTACCAAAATTAACCAATAAGAAAGAAAATTCATTTATAACTAAGATTAGTGATCACAAATAAAAATCAAACCAAAGGTCATCTACAGTAGCAAGAAGCGTCATTATCTTCATAACAAGAGACAAATTAATACCTTAACCTCTAAACATAACTATGAGAAGAGAAAATAGAGACATGTCTATGACATTCTATAGATAAATACCAGATGTACAGCATCGTAGAAAGTCAGCCTAACTCCCAAACAGGTATTCCTAAAACTCAATAAGGTGCACTGGCTTACGTAAATACTCAACACATACCTTTCTAGAAGATCCATCCTTATTAAAACGTTGAACTACCTAATTTGTTGCCACAAGTAGCACAGATAAAGTTTCTGGAAGCTCCTTCAAATCCTTTAAACAATACGACCAACTCAACAATACAATTATCTTATCCTTCTATCATAGTTTTTGTCAATATTCAAAACTTACCGTTTAAATTAACTATCTACCCCAAAAATATACGAATCAATAAAACGTTATGGGGTTCTCTCTATTAACTCAAGCGAGAATATACTGGAACTAACGCAACAACAACAAGTCACTCAGGGCTACCCACAAGTAATTCCTCAAAATGGATACCCCTAACTATTGGCTACGCAGTGTCAACTACATAGTCATAACAATCTTACACATTTTTAGCACAAAAAATCAAAACAAAAAAGTATGTTCCTTTATTATGATGATCTCATGATAAAGAGTATCTATTGACTCCAGAGATACTTACACAGAGATTCTATTAAAACTCAATAATCATAAAATATATAAATACAATAGAAAGGAAGATCCACAACACCATACATAACAATTCAAAATTGAGATGATACGGTTTGGGATGAATGATAAGATGAAGTGCAAAACCTTATACTTGACATTTAGGGATGAACTTTAACTTGGTTTAATAGCCTCCCTCCAAGATGTATCTAGTATTTTAAAATATTGTAGACAACAATCAATAATCAATTTATTGGTTCTAAAGTTTTCAAAGAGATGAACATTATATCATTCATTGTAAATGTTTTCTGAGAGATTACATAAGACATTCGTGATAACAAATAATTAGTTACAAAATTGTCATGATTGGGTGGCAGTTGCAGTGTACAGATAAAGGCTCTTGCCTGGTAACTATAAAAAAATCATGAAGAATAAAACGTTAAACTTTGCGGATTTTTTAGACCAAGTGGAGCACCAAATTAAAGTGGAAGAGCCCGTTAGAGTCGGGCTTGAGGGAAACACTAAAAATCTGAATGTGTATTCTCGTTACTGTAATTTCCCTAAACACAAATGAACTAACTTTTAATTGTGTATGTTAATTCTAATTCCAATAGTGAAGCTTCAACCTCCAAGAATAATAACAACAAACCTCGACTTGACCTATACATTATGGTTAAAATTCAAGAGGGAAGTAGAGACGAAACACAAGTACAAATTGAATGTTCAAATGCTCTAATAAAGGTCCTTATACAGAGTTAACATAAAAATTTAGAATGATTTACTATAAAACTAAAGATGCGATATATTATTGAATATAAAAGAAAATATTCTCTACAAATGAACATAAAGAAAAAACGAAAATTTCAAAAATTTCACAATAACATTCGGCATCACACAAAAGATTGTTGGACTGTAAAAGATGAAGTTCAAAATATGATTGATGAAGGTAAACTTTCAAAGTTTGTGAAAATAAAGCCAAGACATGTTCTGATGGATAGAAAAAGTCAATTCATTATTAATCGGCTGAATAGCTGGATCAAAAAGCAGATGAGCCTCTTCAGCACCACAAAATTTCTAACTCGTGGCTTCATCAAAAAGCTTTTGTAACAAAAAATATGCCTTTATTTTAGTGCAAAAAGGTATGTTTTATCCAAGAGAATTGGCCTAACTAACATCATCTGACATTTTTTTAGGAACCAAATTCCAAAAATAACTTAAGTTAACCTCATGATAGTCTTCATGAATAGAAGGAATTAATTACTTTTAGGCTTACTCTACTTATTTGTTAGCATATTTATTCATATGAGCCTCTATCTAATGCTGAAATATAGTATGTTCGAGAAACTCAACTTTTAAAGTCTCAGTTAAGAGATTTTGTACTTCTAATGCCTCATTTAGACTCTATTGTAATCTCTCGGTTTATGATTCAACACTTTTAACAAAGGCATTGTACTTTTTTAATCCGAAGATCAAAGTTTTTGTTCTGATTGCAGTTTAGTAAAAACCTCTTCCAAAGTAGTCTGAAGTGTATTTTCCATATTTTCTTTGACCTTCACTTCAGCTTACAAGTACGATTAAACATCAGCTTTAGCTTAGATCCGCCCTTAATTTATTCCAAATATTAGTTTCATTAAAGCTTATTTTTTCAAGTTTTGACCACTAAAAAGGTATCTCCCATAATTTCTAGTGAAGATGGAGAGCTGTAAGGGTTTGACTTTCAAAACTTTGGTGTAATATTTTGAAAGTATTGAAAATAAACTACAAAAATGAAACAAACAAAATATAAGGTAATGAAAACAAGCAAGAATAGTTAAGGAGAAAACTTATATACTTACCTAAACGCCAAGCTCCATTTTCCTCCTGACCAAATAAATAAGGACAATGTAAGTTAAAAGAATCTTTATTCGTGCTGAAATGGCAAAGTGATGAAACCCTGAGAAAAATTGGCTCACGAAGATACCGTTTTCAATAGTACCATGAGGGTGATTGAGTGCATTAACCTTATTAGTAACAACGAATTCTAGAGAAAATATCCACGCATCCAAAAAAATAACTTCAACATAAAGAGGGGTTTCTCTACCTACAAAGTTTTTTTATCATGGTTTTTTGGTCCCCGACCCTCCAATATATTTTTCATTCTTTTGATTTGGCCTTAGTCTCTCTTACAAATGATTATTTGATTGCTCAACAAGTTAATTAACGATATTTTTAAAGAGAGCATTGAGGTCGAGTTGGGGAAAAGGCATTCCTTCAAAAAAAGAAAAAAAATATTCTTTTATATATTAAAAAATATCATTGAAATACTTAACTATAATCAGATGGTCAAAATAATCGAAAGGAACATTAGCTAAAACTGGAACTAAATCACTTCCTGAAATATTTACATAACAAGAAGAAATCGTTGTCATCAAAATAAAAAAACATAATAAGCTAGAGAGTATGGCAAGCAACCAAATTATCAAATACCAAAACATTAACTCTTAAATTATTAGGAATGTAATTCTTAAAAATAAAGCCTCATTACCCAATATCTGAGCAATATGAGCTAAACAATCGGTATTAATATGTCATTCAAAAAGTTCATATTTATTATCATAAGACAACATATTCATTTGTATCAAGTAAGAAGAAACCTTTATATTAACATGCAATTTAGGTAATTTAAGATTTCTTGAAAAGGTTTCCTAACAACCTTTTGCTATATAATACCTTTTTTCTTCATCAGATACTTAGTCCGTACAGAGGATGAAAAACTTCAGAAGAAAATGAAAATAAAGTAACGATACATTATTTTTTTAGAAACACTCTTGGGAAGTAAGTCCAAGGCTGATGCATCAGTAGATTTGAAAGATTTAGGCCACATGCCAGGAGCAATAAAATTTGGATTGGAAAAAATAATTGTATAGTCATGCAAGAATGTTACAGCTTTCTTAACAAGCAATGCTTGAGGGACTCAATTTTTCAAGCAAGAACCAAAATGACAAGATAAGTTGATATTAAATAGATACTTATGAATCAAAGATAAAATGTAAAACAAAGGGGAAAAATAATTTCTCACATATCCATGTATGGAAGCAGAAGATTTCCTTCTTTTCTATGTAGGTCTCCCACTCACCTAAGACATATATAAACTCTTTATTTCATTTGTTCTTGGAGTTAGGAAAACTATCAACAAATTCATAGCCAACATCTTAGTAAAATAATATAAGAGAGTTTCATTCCTAATGAAAATTTTGTTAAAACCATGAAATCATAAATTTTAAACTTTCCATACACGCATCAGGAAAGTACAATGATAGTGAATAATATCCTTCATGTATTGGGCCAATTCCGTATGAGAACTATGAATGTTTTCGTAAACGATCTAAACAAATATTTACTTAATGTAAGACATATATCAAAAATAGATGTGAAAATAATTAATTTATTACAAAAAATAATTAAAAGGTTTCTTTTTCTTATGGGAACCAAATTTGATATTAGAATAATCCTTCATTCCTTAGTTTAGAAAAAAAATCTTAGATATAGTTATATCTATGATAGAGAAAGATTGTGGTCTCGATGATGCCTAAAAATATCCTTACAAATTTATCTCCTCTCGAACCGGTAGCAAGGAAAAATTGACATATTCTAAAATAGGATAAGATATAGTCCGGTCTACAAAGTTAGGAAGATATATTTCAAATTTCGCAAGCCCAACGGCGGGCTCGATCCTACCAAACTTACAAAAAATAGGATCATTGGTATATTATTACCAATAGATGAATAACTATAGTTTCAAAAATGGGAGAAGAATTATTAAGAGGATAAATATGAACTAAATGTTTTTCTAAATAATGATCATCCATAATAGATTTATTAACATTAATAGGCCCAAATATGACTCATTACTCCGATTCAGACTACTGGTCAAAGTAGTATGGTCAGATAAGTGTGCTTGAAGATTTCTTGTTCGTGCTATTGGGAGAGAAGAAACAACATAAATGATAGTATTTAAGAAAATAAGAAGTATAATGTAACCTTAAAAATGAGAACAGTAACCGTCAAGGAACAAAAATTCAAGAAAACTAAAGTAATATTTCACGAGTAAAAATAAAGGAAATGGTAAAAGAATAAAAAGAATAAAGACGGATAATATTTGTCAAAAAGGTAATTAAATCCGAACTTTTAATTGTTTAAAAAATTTAGATTGTTTTGCAGATTAAAGGCATGATTAAAACAACTCCAAGGGTGAAGTGAAAGAAGCTAAATATGTAACACAAATACAAAATACATTAAAACTATTACACACCATAGACATGTTTCCACAAATATTTTGTTCATCCAAAAACGTACGATTAATTATCATTCATATTTTAAACACTTATTCCTTTCCGAAATAAATAAAAAAACTTTCATCAATACATAAATTCTACAAAACAATTACCAAAAATATATGTCTCGATTTGCAATAACAACATAGTTTTGACCATGCAGAAGCACAAAGTCTTAGAGTAATTGGTCACCATAGCATGATAGTTGGTTAGTACTTTATGCATATTTTGAAAGGACTAGAGGTCTACAAGTATACACTCACAAGTAATCGTTGACAGGGTCAGATTATGTTGGAGGACTCAAACAGTAAAATGGGTCGGATTTTTCTTAGAGGGGCAATTCGGACCTCATAGCTAAATTCAATGAATCAACAATATGCTTAGAGACTCAGCTAGGTTCCTACTACATGTTTCATGGGTCTGAGGGCTTGTGAGATTGAGTTAAACATATAAACCGACCCGAATGGCCCATGAATCGAAAAAGAATATAAATAGTTCAACAAACATCGTTAAATGGGTTGGAGTATTTTCTCTCTCTATTAAATGCAAGAAGCTCATTTCTCTATCTACCTCTTACTAAGAAATTAATACCATTCAAACTTAACACTTTCCAAAATTACCCTTAAATCTGATTTTGCCATCATCAGATTGGCGACCATAATGGGAGCATAAGGTGGTTGAATAACTATATTCAAAACAATACTTGCGGATCGTACTTCAGAGTTCTTTGATATATGGATCTTGACATACAAGAATTTACCTCTCTTGATAATGAGGGGATAAGAGGTGATAATGAGAATGCTACTATATCTTATGTCAATCATAATATAAAAGAAAGATAGTTCATGCTAGAAGAGTGTGATCAGCTGAGGGTTGAGATTGAAGCTTTGAAAACCCGAAGAGAGACTGACAAAGAATTAAAAGAAAAGTTCAATGCGATATGTATTGTTACATATGAGACTGCTAACAACCAAAAATAAGATGAAAGTAATCAGTCCCCGAAGGCTCACGCAAGTTTAAAATAGAAACATCGGGCTAAACAGTTGATGAACACATTAGATTATGTCGGAAACTCAACCACAAAATCTGAATCAGATAACTCTTCTTCCTCATCAAGTAGTGACCATGGCCGTCCAAATAAAAAATAAAGATTAACTAAAAAGCATTATAAGAAAATGGATAGAAAGGGCAAAGAGAAAAATAACAAATACCAAGGAAAAGTAAACGGATCGACATATTACGGTATTGATCATTTGTTAAGCGATCAATTTGCTATCCAGTCCGAACCACGTATTTTTTCCATTTGTGATGAGGATCATATGTTTAGCCAAAGTCATAACCGGAGACAATCGCCTTTGTCCTCAAAGATTCTTTCTGGACATCTACCAATGCACTTGATAGCTCTAAAATGAAGAAATATGATGGAAGCAACGATCCTGATAATCACCTTGAACAGTTCAAAAATTTCATGATGAATTTTGATGATGATGATAAACTATTATGTCGGGCCTTCTCGCAGACTTTCAAGGAGAGTGTATTAAAATGGTATAGCAGTTTACCACAGGGATCTATTAAAAACTTTGATATGTTCGAGATGGCCTTCTGAAGGCAGTTTGTGGGAAGTAAAGAGCTTAAACAGAACGATGATACTATTATTCATTGCGCACAAGAACCAAATTAGTCTTTAAAGGACTACATCAGCCGCTTTGTGAACACAAATAATGGATTGGCTGATTATTTTGAGCAAGTAGCTATCGCTTCTTTAACGAAAGGTTTAATGTCGGGTGAGTTGGTTGATTCAGTAACTTGGAAAATATCGATGACCTGTGGAGGATTATTGAATCAGGTCGGAAAATAGATTACAATAGAGGAAACCAAAAAATTTAGAGTACCATACCAGAATAGGTCTGCTCCTACAATATCTATCCCGCAAGCCAGTACTCAATCCCAAGCTAAAGTCAATTACTGACTTAAGGATTCTAGACAAGGTTCACATTATCCTAGACAAAGCCAGTCAAATTCGGGTCTATAATCTAGACCAAAGAGGATTCAATGGGTCCAACTTGAATGATTTGTCGAATTAGGTGAAATTATAGCTACCATTTACGATAAAGACAATAATACTTAACATTTCCGAAGCCTGACATCAATTCAATCTCATAGAGAAAATTAGAACACTTGCTTTTGTAGATAACATAATGATGTGGGCCATGATACCCAATATTGCATTGCCCTAAACAAGAAATCCAAACCTTGATTGAAAGGGGGAAGTTCTCTGCTTTTGTGAAAAAGCAAGGGGCAACATGAAAGTTAATACACATGCCCAGCCTAATGTAAGTACAACAGATGTTACATCACCAAATGTTCAAAGGCAGAGTATGAAGACATCTAAACAATAGTATGTTATGGTAATTATGGAGCAATTTGATGTAAATTTAGAATACTTAGAACTTGATCAGGATCAGAACCAAGTTGGGGTGATAGTTGAAAAAACGACAACAGTGTCCGATATGTGCAGCTACTTTGAATCTTTGACTATTTTTGGGGGAGATACTATAACTACGCCATCAAGCTGCTCTAGAAAAAGACATGTGAACAGTCTAACAACTCAATTAGAAGGGAAACTATCTACACATCTTTATCAGAAATATGCTTCTTCCATTGTCTTTGATGAAGATGACCTAAGAGAAATATCGGTCCTACATAAAGAGGTTGTGGTAAAATGAGTGTTAATTGAAGTCAATAAAATATGAATTTTTTTGATTGATACCGACAGTTCAGTAAATATTTTATTATTATCAACCTATAAGCAAATGAAGAATCATTCAGTCATCCAACGATCAAATGGAACCATAGTGGGGTTTACTGGAAACTCGGCTAATGTTAGGGAATTTGAAGGAGAGGTCTTGTTATGGAAAAGACCATTAAGAAGTTGGTACAGGTTTTGTTGGTAGTGGTTGATTGTCCAACATCTTACAATGCTATATTTGGTAGGTCTTGGCTATCTACGATGCATGCAGTAGCATCCACTTTCCATCAATGTTTGAAATATGTTGTGGGAGGTCATGTAGGCATCATACAAAGTAGCCAAAGAGTGGCAAGGGAAGTTGGTCCGGGTTTTGTTGGTAGTGGTTGATTATCCAACATCTTACAATGTTATATTTGGTAGGTCTTGGCTATCTATGATGCATGCAGTAGCATCAATTTTCCATCAATGTTTGAAATATGTTGTGGGAGGTCAGGTAGGCGTCGTACAAAGTAGCCAAATAGTGGCAAGGGAATGTTATGTCACTACTCTTGCTTCAAAAGCGTTGGAAGCAGTGAAAGTTGGCAGATAATAAAAATTAGTGGAGTCTTATTCCAGATAAGATGAGATAGATGATCCAAGGGAGCCTCCTAGTGATGTGATCCTAATTGAAGAAGTTGAAATTCATTTCTTGGCAGAAGGGAAGAGCGTCCGGGTCAGATCTAAAGTACCATTAGAATTGAAAGAAACGTTATTATCATTTTTATCTTGTAACCTACATATGTTTGCATGGTGCAACGAGGATGTGACTGGAGTACCATCAAGTGTAATTACCCACAAACTATCTGTTAGATCCGATGATGGACTGGTGGTGCAAAGAAGGAGAGCTTTCTCCAAGAAAAATTCGGAAGCCATAGTCCAAGAAGTAGATCGGTTAACTAAGGTATGGCATATCAAAGAATCTCAATATCTTATTTGGACTGCTAATCTGGTCCTTGTCAAGAAGAAAAATGAGAAATTGTGTATGTGCATTGGTTTCACAGATTGTAATAGAGCTTGCCCCAATGATCCATTTCCAGTATCATGGAGATCAACTAGTAAATTATACATCGAGAAACAAGTTGTTATCCTTTATGGATGCCTTTACATGTATAATTAGATACAGATGGATCTGAGTGATCAAGATCACACTAATTTTATACCGACATGGGCTTCACTTCTATAAAGTAATGCCTTTTGGGTTGAAGAACGATGGGGCCACTTATCAGCGGATGGTTAATAAAGCATTTGCTAACCAGATTGGAAGAAATGTAGAAGTTTATATTGATAATATGATGGTTAAATTCTCTAAAGAGGAGGATCATATCTCCGACCTCCAAGAAATGTTTATAATTTGGAAGCCATCAACTTGAAATTAAATCTTGAGAAATGTACCTTCAATTGACCAAAAGATTTTTAGGTTAAATTATAAGTGAAAAAGGAATTCAAGATGGTCCAGACCAATTGAATGCTTTTTTTGCTATGGATCCACCTCTAAATACTAAAAAAGTTCAGATATTGACCGAAATATTGGCAACGTCAAACAGGTTTTTTTTCAAGGTCATCAGACAAGTGTGCTTAATTTTTCCAAGTTTTAAGAAATGCTGAAAAATTCAATTGGTCCCCAAATTGTGACCAAGATTTCCTTGAAATCAAGTGATATCTATCTTCACCTAAAACATTATTAAAATATGTAAATAGGGAACAACTTTACATGTATCCAGCAGTATAAGATTATGTTCTGAGTGTAGTGTTGGTACGCGAAGTTGATATTTATTCCCTCCCTGTTTGTTATGTAAGAAAAAGCTTGTTGGAAGATGAGAAAAGATATTTAAAGTTGGAAAAATTAGCCTTGGCATTGGTAATAGCAGCCAGAAAAACGAGGCCTTATTTTCAAGCACATTCGATTACAGTTCAAACTTATTTTCCCTTGAAGAATGTGTTGCAAAAAGATGATATATCGGGATGGATGACCAAGTGGTTAGTTGAGCTTGGGGATTATAATATTGACTTTGCACCCTGAACTGCAATCAAATCTCAAGTTGTAGCTGATTTTTTAGTTGAGTTTCACTCCATAAGGCCTCATGAAGAAGTCAAATTAGCAAGCTTAAGAGAAAATGGGTAATCCAAACTGATGGTGGATCCAGTACAATGAAATGTGGAGCTGGGATTTGTCTAATATTCTCCTTTAAGGATTCAATATACCATGCAATACGTTTTGGTTTCAGAGAATCTTACAATGAGTCAAAATATGAAGCATCAATAGTAGGATTGAGATTTGCTTAAATATGTGGTGCCAAAAGAGTCTGATTGATAAGTGATTCATAGTTAGTCATTCATCAAGCACAAGGGCAATTTGAAACCATAAAATATCACTTGATAAATTATCTAAAAGTATTACCATATAGATCTCGATCAGTTTTAAATGCGTTAGGTATGATAATTTCCCAAGATCAGAAATTTTGATGGATGATTCCCTAACCACTATAGCTTATTACGAAACATATCCTTGGATCCTTATACAAGATACATAGTCACAAAATCAGAAATAAAAGATGATGTGGGAGAGAAATTACATGTATCTACCATGGATTCTCAAGATTGGAGAAGTGAAATCCATGAGTTTAGCACTAGTGGGGTTTTACCTCAAGACAAAAGTTCTGCCAAAAATCTAAAATACAAAGCTCAGGGATTTTTAGTTCTAATAGGGGTTCTTTATAAAAAAAAATCCAACGAATGTCAAAATGTCCTATCAGAACTACATGATGGGGAAGGATCGACACATTGTGGCTAAAAATCTTTAACTTGAAGAGTCTTTTTGGCAAGGTATTATTGGAATTCTCTTATGGAAGATGCTAGAGACTTAATAAAAAGATGTGAACCTTGTCAAAGGTATGGAAATGCAATCCATGTACCAGCAATCCTCATGTAGTCGAAGTACCATTTGACAGATGAGGGCTTGATCTAGTCGGACCTCTTCCGATGGCTTCTGGGGGTTGTCACACTATAATTTTAGCAATATACTACTTATCCAAGTGGGTAGAAGCTGCACCCTTATTCAGGACAATATCTAAAGTAGTGATAAAGTTTATTCTCTTCAACATATGTTGCAGGTTTGGCATTCCCATGCGTATCACTGACAACAAGGACATGAAAGTATTTTATGCATCAAAAGAGATTCAACATTGTTTCTCTTCTCTTTTTCATCCTCGGGCCAATAGACAAGTTGAGGTAGAAACCGAACAATTTTAACGAGTTTAAAAAATAATTTGGAGGGAGAAGCTGAGAAATGGCATAGTTATTTACAAGAAGTACTATGGGCCTATCGAACTAGTCCCCACAGAGCCACGCAAGAGTCTCAATTTGCTTTAGTTTATGGGATGGATGCTATTACACCTTTAGAAGCCGTTCTTCCTTCTTTCAGTGTTCAAAATTATTCCGAAGAAAATAATGAGATTTTAGTAAAGGCTCAGTTGGATTTGATTGAAGAAAGGATAGTAAAGGTTCATATACAAAATGTGCATTATCAAGGCTTGATGAGAATAAGGTTTGCATCTAAAGTTAGAAGGAGAAATTTGTAAGTGGGAGATAAAGTTCTAAGAAATGTATTTTCACATACCAAAGAAAATAAGTTCGGAAAGTTGGCTCTAAACTGAGAAGGACCATACATCGTACATGAGAGGGTCAGACAAGGAACCTACAAGATTTTAGACAAAGAAGGCAACATTTTGAAGCACCCTTGGAATGTTGAACATATAAGGTTATACTTAGAATACACTTATCTTATAAATATTTACTTTGTTCTAAGTTAATGTAAATATTTGAGAGTATACTCTTTCCTACTTTGGTGGCGCGAGGAGGTTAATGAGGTGTTCAAGTCGTAATTAATCTATTACTTTTTGCCTTTAAAAATGTATTTGCTAAACCTGATGGGATTAAAGTTTTGTTTCCTTCAGATGGATTACCTTTGAATGACCCGATGAGATTAAATTTTTGTTACATCGAATGGATTACCTTCGAATGGCCTGATAAGATTAAAGTTTTATTTCCTTCAAATGTATTACCTTCAAATGACCTGATGAGATTAAATTTTTTATGTCTTCGAGTAGATTACCTTCAAATGGCCTGATGAGATTAAAATTTTGTTACCTTCAAATGAATTACCTTTGAATGACCTGATGAGATTAAAGTTCTGTTGCCTTCGAATGGATTATCTTCAAATGGCTTGGTCGGATTTAGTTGATTGCTTTGATTCAAGTGTTCCAGGTTTTTAATTATCTTTGAATAAAAATACTTAGTTGGGATCAAATATTAATAAAATCAAGAATATACATTGAAACATAAAGATGACATAAAATACCCTTGAATTATAAAAAAATCTGATCTATACAAAAAAATGCAATGTATACAACAAGGACTTACACAAACAAAGTCACAAGGTAATTTGAACCAAATATGACAAAACGCCTTGCACATATCAAGAAATTTTGTTCAAAACACATACACATAAAATTATTAACCTTAGGGCTCGTTCCCTTCGGTTTTATTCTCTTATACTTTTTTTCCTTTATTTTTTTTCCTCCTTCTCTGGATGCTCACCATCCAAATATTTTTAAGCTTCATCATCAGAGTCGTATTCATTGGAGTCATCAAAAGAAACGTTTAATTTATCACCCATAAACAGACTATGAAAGAGAATCTGATCAACTGGTACATACTTTCATAACTCACCCAAAGACCGCTTAGAGAATGTATTATAAAACAATCCAATACTGTATCAACATATGCATCCACAACATCAATGATTTCCTTTGCGGTCATTTCTTTGAGAGTGATGATTTTATCTTCTTTCTTTTTAAGAAGATTATCCAGATTTTTCTTTTCTTCAGATAAATATTGAAAGTTATCTTTATCTTTAGCCTGTTGGTCCTTCAAGAAAGTAAGTTCTTTCTGTAAATCAGTAAACTTAGACTACAACCGATCATGATCAGATTTCGATTGAACCAACTCTTCATTAAGAGATTTCACTTCCTTACCCAAATTTTCAACCTTGTATTTCTCTTCTCCGATAGAGTTATTTAAACTTTGATTTTCCTTTCGAAGGGAAGTAATATCTTTGATTTCAGATCTTACCAGCCTCTACAAGTAAACTATTGACCTTATATAGCCTAAAACACCCCATTTCACCGTGTTCCGTGGACACTTCAAATCACTCCCCATCGAATGTGACAACATTAGCAATGGTAGTAGTTAGCGGGAAAGTTTTGTCAAAATCTTTAAAGTTAAAGTTTCTTATGTCATCTAGTTGGTCAACACTTTTTAAGTATGGTCTGTCAACAGTATGAAGTACCGGGGAGGAATGATCAATAAATGTTTCTTCTTGAGGAGGGACCTGTAGGAGCAATGGAAGGAAGGACTTCAGATCGAAGTATGATTTCAGAACACATGACAGTTTTGTTCTTCTTCATTTCTCTTTTGTCACTGCCCTCTTTATTCCTCTTTTGGCCTTTCTTTTTTCTTGACTATTATAGAGTTTGATGGATCCTTAGACTCCTCAAAAGTGACTGCTACAGCTTCCAATATAGTTGCATCTATTTCATCCAAAGGTCCCATACTTCTTAGTTCCAGAATAACTTGAGATGAAGCATTCTTCTTCTTCTTCTTCTTAATCTTATCAAGATAACTAGAAGCTCTATTCCTAGCTGCTAGGAAAATTTTACCGCCAGCTGTCTCATTCCTATTGAAAATATCAGAATATCGGGGAAGAGTGGTGAATTGTTCCCATGAGAGCTCATGAATCAAATTTTTCTTCATAGGTAAGCTCTCACCATGTTTCCTGCAGTAAAACAATTGTGAAATCTATTTGACCATTTTTCAGTGGCCCATTGGTTCACCTTTCTGAAAGTCGCTTTCTCATCTTCCATGTGTTATGAAAAGACCTTTGAAAACACTATAAAAGAAATATGAATTACGAACCAATGATATCAGGTTATAAAAACAAAAGAAAAAGACATCTCCCTAAGATTTTCCAATATCTTGTGAGCATACTCGGATTTTCTTTAAAAGTGATCTTTCTGTCGTTTTCTCAAGCACCGCTCATAAATAGAAATTAAGTTCTCCAAAGCTTGTCAGCTTCCAGCAAATCGTAAACTACTTTATAGTCATTCCCCATATTGAATTAATAAAAAAAGACGTTACCATTCCGGCACAAACTAAACACAATTGGGAGTCGTTTCATGGGCATCAGAGTTTTTGATTACCTTGAAGCTATAATACTAGCTAGCAGTGTAAACCAGACATTAGAGCTTAATTGGCTTGGTCATAATTTTACCAAGTGGAAATACCTTACGGTCTTCAGGTATAAAGGAAACCAGAGACCCCAATTAAGTACTTTGGTGCAAACCACCAATTCTCATGCCTTGCAATCTATAGGAGTTTCTTCAGTGATAGGAATCCTCACTTTGATTGATTCAGGAAACCCTCATTGTTTCAGAATCTTATCCAAATCAGCTGCATGTGTGTATGCGTATGCTATCTTTTGTAAAGATAACACGTATTTGATGCTAACCTTAGTAAAATTGGGCCCGACTTACCCAACAACACATTCATGAAGTGGTTTGGATTATGGTAAGAAAGTCTTATTTATCTTTTCTCGAGATATTGTTTTAGTATCTCCAGTTTGATCTGGTGTCCTAAAGATGTGATCTTGACTCCTTGGGATCACTAGGCTGAGTACCAGGGTTATCTTTCTTGATATGAGGATGCTGTAGGGAATATTGGGTCAGTATATTCCGCTTTTGTATATAAGTAAGAATACTCTGATCTCCACTGGTGTGGTTTATTTTCGTTTGAGGGTAATTTTGTAACCTTGTCTAGAGTTTTGTGGAATTTTGTGAGTATTTAATGTTTGGGTAGAATGTAGAGGGAGAATTGAGCTGCCTGGTTGTATTTAATTCTCATTACCCTCATTTAATGTAGGTGGTTGGGTATTTATACCCTTTTTCTTTTGGGTCATATGAGCTTTCGGGTTGTGTTTTTATGGATTCGGGTCGAGTTCAAAGACCCATTAGCTTTTAAGTAAACAAGTGATTAGTTTAATCATTAAGTGATTATGTTTTTAATACTTTAGTTCTGTTTGGACAGTTTAGTAAATGGAGGTTGTCTGAATCATCCCTGTCCGGTTAGGTGGATTGTGTCCGAACTACCCCTGTCCGGCTCTTACCAAAAGTGGTGACAAAATCCGGACTCATCAGTAGCCCCTTTTTTAGGTGGTGCTCAAAGGCCTTGGGCAAAACCTAAAAAATAGCCTGTAGCCGGTCACAGCCATATCCGGAAATATTTTTGAACCTTGTGATAGCTTTATCCGAACTGAAAAAGTTCTCAGAAACTAAACAGTTTTTTGCCAGAAATCGTGGGACACGTGTCTCTCTATGGTTTGCCACACCAGCTGTTTTTCCACCTAGAACGACGCTCCCACTTTCTTCAAAAAGTAACCTCTTCATTTAATGAGGATGACATCAACGTCGCCCTTCATCATTGCAACCCTTTCGATTTCTCCTAGGTATCAAAACATCTTTTGCACATTTACTATAAATTAGTTCACTTTTCTACTGTTTTACCATCTTCATCATCCTTGTTCTTCTAAACTTCAAAGCTTTCTCTTTCAAAAGCAAACACTTTCTTTCAGTGCAAGTTTATGTTCACAGCTAGGAACGCTTTAATCAAAGGTGGGTGGCTTAATTTGTCAGAGTTAGAAAAGGCCCAAAAGGTTGAACGAGAAAGGCACATTGCTGCAGGCCTCCCTGTTTCCCCGGTCGACAAACTAGTAACCTCAAGCACAGAGCCTGACCAAGGATCTTCTTCGACCAAAAGTGTTAAACTTAGGAGGTTGTTCCAAACCAACCTCTCACCAATTGTTTCAGGCTCGTCGGTTAAGGAATCAGAGCCTACCGTTGAACCAGGGCAAGTAGTCACCAGTTTTAAGAAGCCTTCTCCTTTTTTGGCCATGGGATCAGATGCTGATGCCTCTCCAGAAAAATTAGTAGATCGGAGAAAAGGTCGCTTGGTGAAAGGGAAAACTCAAAAAAGTACGCCTTCCAAATCAGGGGCCAAAAATAACAATACGGGGTCAGAGGCACCCATCAAAATTCCTAAGGACAAGATGTCCGGACCGGAGGCATCTAGCTCAAGTCTCCGAAAAGAAACCACTGCATCGGAGCCCCAGCCGGAGGTTAGAGTACAAGAAACCAGTGAAGCCCAACAGTCCGGAGGGCATGCTGAGCCAACTCCTAACTCCCCTCACCCAAAAACAACTGAAAACCCCTCCCTGGTAATGGAAGAAGTGATGGAGGATTCTATAGAAGAGGCTCCGTTTGAGTCCGAAGTCTCTGGTCAAACAAGTGAGGCTGTTGCTGCCAAGAAGGACAAAGGCAAAGAAAAACTGTGTTTAAGGCATCCAGATTTGCCGGAGTGCCTTGTGGGAAAAGTGGGACCTTGTTTCCACAAGGTGAGTGCTAAGTATTTGATAGCTTTGAAAAAGCTTAACTATGCTTTCATCCATACAGCCGAACTGTGTCAGATGCGAACCAAATGGGGGATCCCGGAGAACGTCAAAATAAGGATTCCAACAGACCCAGAAACACCAATGGACTACAACCTCAGTGTAATAGTTTTCTTCACTGAGCTCTTAAACCAAGGACTAAGGTTTCCCTTAGACCCAGAGATAGTCAAATATTTTCACCTTATCAAGCTTTTCCCTAGTCAACTGAGCCCTAACGCATGGTACACCCTTATGGCATGTATCATGGCCTTCAGGCTCTCCGGAATTCCTCTTCCAATGGAGGAGTTTGCAGCTGTGGCCAGCCTCTCCAGAAACCAACCACATTCCCTTCTATCACTTCAACATGGGTGATAATTACAAAGCAGTGGATGACCTGCTTGAGTCTTAGAGAAATTGGAAGACTCACTTCTTATTCGTGAGTGGTGCCTGGGAGAATGGGAGGAAGATCAAAGTCGGTGTCAACCCGAGCCTCCTCACCAGCAGATGGCGAAGCGATGGTAAGAATCCCACCTCTCATTCCCATTTTTATTTTTATCAAACTTGTTTAACTGACTTGTCTTGTCTTTTTTTTACAGTGCTGCCTAAAGACTTCAATGACCACTTGAAGGCCGGGCAAGCTACTTGTACCAAGCTAAACGCTTGGGCTGCTGAAAAGTGGGGGAATCGCTTCCACAACGCCTTTACCGGAGGCAATCTTGCAAGGTCCTACCTCTGGAACACTACCGACCAGAGGGACTTATCCTGGGAGGAACTTACCACCCCACCCCCTCCGGAAGTAGTCCTCAAAAGAACACACGCACCGGACGGGGCATTGTATCTGACCGGTAGAGCCAAGGCCCCAAGTAAGATGAAGGGCAAGAAAGGTAAGGGCAAGCTCAGTGCAGTTGAAGCCAACCCCACTGAAGCGTAGGAAATTGCTCCAACAAACCAAGAGGGGCCAGTTCCAAGTCAGATTGATGCTGCTCTTCTAGAAGTAGTGGAGCATGAGAGCACTAGGGAAGAGGCAGGATCTCCAAAACCTCCAAGGGTTCCTAAGAGAGATAGGAAACGGGGAGCAGAAAGCAAAGGCAGGGAGGCCAAAAAGAAAAAGACCTCCAGGGGTGATGAGATTTCTCTCCGGCCCTCGGAGCCCCTTCCTCCTGTTGACCCCACTGATCCTACAAGAGAAGAAGAGATCCCTGATGATTTTCGAACTGAAGAGGTTGGAGGAGGGGATATTAGTATTGATGGTGTTGACATTACTGAGCTTAAGGGGCTTGGTAACTATTTTGAAAACCTCCCTAGAGATGATTTTGTTGGGCCCTACCTTCATCCAAGTACTTCGAACATCGTTACCTTCAATGGTAAGTCTTTCTCTGTTTCAAGTGAAAGAGATGTTATAAATCACTCTATATTGAGTAATATTCAGCCAGTACTTAGTTTGGAGAAAAAAGTGCGAGGTCAGTTAGCTATTATCACTGCCCTTAATTCTGACAAGGAGAGATTGTTCGGAGACCTCCTCATTGCCAACCAAAATGCTGATGTTCTGAAGAGGGAAAATGAGGAGTTAAAGAAGAATCAGGAGGGTTAGGCCACAAAAGTAGCTACCTTAGAAGATACTATCAAAGAGCTCCGGACAAAGTAGTCCGAGTTGGAGAAAGATCTCTCTTCTTCGAAAGAGGAGGTGAAGGCTAAGGACATGGTCATTCATAGTTTGACCAATTACAAGATTTTGCTCGAGGACTCGGTGTCCCAGGCCGCACAAGAAAAAACTGATTTGCTAAGGGAGCAAGAGACAAAAATCCAAGCCAAGATTGATGCTTATACCAACCAAGTGATAGACACTCATGAAGAAATGTATGCCAATGTGAAGTCGGACATGGTTTTACTCTTTCATGAGAAATTTCCGAAGAGGAATCTGGGAGATTTATGGACTTTTGTAGAGTATGAAGACCTCCCCTTCCATACGATGGCTGATGGTGAAAAGCATGACTACTCTAGTGCCGACTCAAGCGACGAAGAAGAGAACACCGGGGAGAGCCCGGATGAAGAAAATGACAACCTCCAGAAGAAGAAAGCTAGTGAGGCTGAGCTATCTTCAAAGGCTCAGTCTTAGAATATTAATTATCTTTTCACTTTTGTTTTGATTGAACCAAAGTCCTTGGACGGCCAAGGCATTTTTTGTTACTGTGTCCGGTCCTTGTCCGGATAAATCTTTTTTTGTTTTGACAACTTAAAGTCCTTGGATGGCCAAGGCACTTTGTATGTTTCAATGGGTATCTTTGTTTTGCACAGCTCTTGCATTTTTTCACAGTTTTTCAATTATGGTGGCTAATGTTTAAACAGCCTTTAGTTATTTCATAAACATTCTAAAGTGAGAGTGTTTAATTTCTCCGATGACAAATGTTCAAATAGTCATCACTCCTTTAATTTAATCCGGCCTATGTTTAAATAATAATTTCACAAGAAACTATTTAAGTTAAAACACTCCGAATTTTTAAGAAGGCATCGAATTTCATAAAAAACCTCCCCGCGCCACCAGGGTAGGAAAGAGTATGCCCCCAAATATTTACATGAATTTTTAAACAAGTAAATATTTACATAGTTTCTACTCTAAGTACATCCGGAGGTGTTCAATATTCCAAGGGTGATTCAAAATCCTTCCATCTTTGTCTTGGAGCCGGTATGTCCATGGCTTAAGCTTTTCAATGACCACATAGGGTCCTTCTCAAGTTGGAGCCAACTTACCGAACTGCTTTTCTTGAGTATGTAGGAAGACGTTTCTCAACACCTTGCTCCTCGGTTTGAAATCCCTCCTCTTAACTGTAGAAGCAAACCTGTTTCTCATTAAACCTTGATAGTGTGCAACTCTGATGTGGGCCTTAACTCTTTTTTCATCTATTAAGTCAAGCTGGGCTCTAATTGCCACTTCGTTAGTGTGTTCGGAAAAATTATGTACTCGAAAGGAAGGGAGAATAGCTTCTATGGGAGCTATGGCATCCATCCCACATACTAAGGAAAAGGGAGACTCTTGTGTTGCAGCTCCGGGAGTGGTCCGGTAAGCCCACAAAACCTCTTGCAAGTAGCTAGGCCATTTTCCAGCAGCTCCTTCTAAATTCTTCTTCAGACCGGACAGTATAGTTCTGTTAGCCACCTCAACCTGACCATTTGCTTGTGGATGGAAAGGAGAAGAGAAGCAATGTTGTATACCTCTAGAGGTACAAAAACTCTCCATATCCTTGTTGTCGAATTGTGGCCCATTATCTGTTGTTATCCTCCGTGGAATTCCAAATCTGCAACAGATATTGGACAAAATAAACTTTATAACAGCTTTCGATGTTGCACCAGCAAATGGAGAGGCTTCAATCCACTTTGAAAAGTAATCAATAGCAACAATGATAGTCCTGCACCCTCCGGACGCCATGGGTAGAGGTCCTACTAAATCCAACCCCCATCGAGCAAAAGGTACTGGCTCAGAAATTGACTCTAAAGAGGTGGCTGGAATATGAATTTCATTGCTATATCTCTGGCATGGGTCACACCTTTTCGCCAACTCCTTAGCATCTTGCATTATGGAGGGCCAATAATACCCAGCTAACAAGACTCTTCTCGTTAGAGCCCTGAATCCACAGTGAGCTGATCCCTCACCATCATGTAATTCGGAGAGCACTATCTGAGATTCGTCGAACCCCAAACATCGTAAGAGGGGTTTACTATAAGACTTATTATAAAGAACATCTCTTAGGATGATAAAGCCACAAGCCTTGTACTTTACATTTCTTGTTATTGATTTATCCGGAGGCAAGATGCCATCTGAGAGATATTGAAGGAGAGGAAACCTCCAATCTTGAGGCTGTTTTATCTGTATATCGAGGCTTGATTCCTCCTTACCCATACTGAATTGAATGGATGGGCACTCCAGCACATGAATCCAAGGGTAGGACTCAGTATAGGCTATGGTCGCCAAGGAGTCTGCCATCATATTTTCTGTTCGGGGTATGTGCTCATAAATGATGCTCTTGAAATTTAGTACCATATCTTGAAGAAGAAGTAAGTATTTTACCAGCTGCTCCTTTTTGGCTTTGGATTGACCTTGCGCATGATGGATAAGAAGTTAAGAATCACTCATCAAATTGACCATTTTGGCTCCACAAATAAGAGCTAACTTTAAACCAGCTATAGCAGCTTCATATTCGGACTCATTATTAGAAGCCCTAAAAGCAAAACATATAGCTTGGTACATTTTGTCACCATACGGAGAGGTCAAGCATACCCCTGCACCACATCCCATAGTACTTGATCCACCATCAGTCCAGACGACCCAAACTTTTTTGTCTTTCACATCAGTTGTTTGCTCTGTATCCATATCTGAATGGAATTCAACTAAGAAATCAGCCACAGCTTGGGCTTTGATTGCTGTCCGAGGAGCAAAATCAATATCGAAGTCCCCCAGTTCCACCGACCACTTAGTCATTCTACTTGAAATGTCTGCCTTTTGAAGAATGTTTTTCAGGGGATAGGATGTCCGGACAATAATATATGAGCCTGAAAATAAGGCCTCATCTTCCTTGCAGCAATTACCAGGGCTAATGCTAATTTTTCAAGCTTTAGATAGCGTTTTTATGCATCTATCAAGCTCTTGCTGATGTTATACACCGGACGGGGATAATTATCCACCTCTCTCACCAATACAGCACTTATGGCACAACTGGAAACTGCCAAGTATATGAAAAGAATCTCCCCGTCAACAGGTTTAAATAAAGTCTTGGGAGAGGACATATGTTTTTTGATTTAATTGAAAGCCTCATCACACTGTGAAGACCAGTCGAAACCCTTTGCACCTTTTAAAGTTTGAAAAAACGGGGCACATTTGTCCGACGACCTTGAAATGAATCGATTTAACGCAGCAACCTCCCAGTCAATCGTTGTACTTCTTTAATATTCCGAGGAGGCTCCATCTGGAATAAAGCATTAAGTTGGTCCTGATCAGGCTGTATCCCTTGTTCACTTATTACATACCCCAAGAATTTTCCGGACTGCACCCCAAACACACACTTTTCTGGGTTTAGTTTCAAATTCACTTTTACTAAGTTAGCAAAAGTTTCTTGGAGATCTGTCAAGTGTAGCTCTTCGTCCATACTTTTTACCATCATGTCATCGCTGTATACTTCCATATTTCTTCCAATTTGATCAGCAAAGGCTTTGTTTACTAACCTCTGATAAGTAGCCCCAATATTTTTAACCCAAATGGCATCACCTTGTAACAATGAAGGCCCCTATCAGTAACAAATATAGTATGATCCTGATCCTTCGAATCTACTTGAATCTAATTGTATCCGGAGAAGGCATCCATGAAAGACAACAACTTGTTCCCAGATGTGGAATCCACCAAATGATCAATCCGGGAACTGGGTACAAATCCTTTGGGCAAGCTCTGTTGAGATCTGTGAAATCGATACACATGCGCCACTTGCCATTTTTCTTTTTTACCAATACCGGATTGGCTGTCCATAAAGGGTACTGAGACTCCTTTATGTGCCCCATTTTAGTAAGCCGGTCGACTTCTTGAACTATGGCATCAGCCTTTTCCTTAGAAAAAGCTCTTCTCTTTTGTACCACAGGTGCTATGTCTCTTTGGATGGACAGTTGGTGTGATATAATATATGCTCGTACCCCGGTAACATCAGCATTGCACCAAGCAAAAACATGTTGATGGTCTTTTATGAACTTCAACATTTCACCTTTTAATTCCGATGTCATTTTAGACCCTATCTTTACATTTTTTCCTTCCTCCAAAGAATGTGTTCCAGCTTCTTCAATCGGTATTAAAACTCCAGGGGTCTCTCTGGGGTTGTCAATTTCACCCTCACCACCAGAAAGCCCCTCAAACTGCTATTATTCGTTAATCCGAACTGCCCCCAACGTCCGGGGGGCCAATGCTGTTGCATAACACGCTCTGGCTATCTTTTGGCTGCTCCGAACAATCCCACCTGCCCTTGCACAGCATATTTCAAACATTGGTGGACTGTTGAGGCCACTGCATGCATCCTAGAGAGCCAAGACCTCCCTAGAATAACATTATAACAAGTGGGACAATCCACTACGACAAACAATATTTTAACCATTTTCTTAAAAGGGCCCTTGCCCAACAAGACTTCCTCCTCGAACTCCCCGATCACATCTGCTGAGCTTCCAGTGAAACCCACAATGGACCTGTTCGATTGTTGAATCACTGCTCGGTTCTTCATCTTTTTGTAGGGAGTTAAAAATAGGATATTGGCTGAGCTCCCAGTGTCCACCAAAATTCGTCTTACGTCATTGCCCCTGATGGATGCTCCTATGACAACAACATCTTCATGACGACCAGCTATATCCCTCAGGTCATCCTCATCAAAAAAAATAAAGGGAAATGGAATATGTGATTGATAGGAAGTCATGCCTCCCTCCAGCTGGGTAGCTAAAGTATGAACATGTCTCTTTCTCGAAGAAGCAGTGGGTGCTGTCATGGTATCCCCTCCGAAAATTGTGAGTGATTCAAAAAAGTTAATAAGCCCGGACACCGTCTTGCAACGTTCCTCAATGGCACCCACTCTATTTCGAGTTGGGTCAGGGTCCAAGTATTCTGACTCTACATCGAATCTCTCGATTATCACCATAGCTCCCTCCGGAGCTAATGTGCCTACATTATTTGGACCAGCCCGATGAGCGTTATCAGGCCTATTTCCTCCTCTTATTTTAACATACGCTCCCAACTTTCCTCTTTCAATTAAATTCTGGACTTCTTGCTTTAAAGCAATACAGTCCTCGGTGGTATGGCCAGTATCATTGTGATACTAACAGAAACAATTGTTACGGCTCTCCCTAGGAGATTGTAATGCAGCCGACATCCTATAGTGTACTTCTTCTTTTGTTTTGTCATAAATCGTGGCTACATTTTCTTTTAGCTAAGAAAACCACTCCGGTTGAACCCATGACCCTCGTTTATTTCTAGATTGTTGACTTTGGGCAGGCGCAGCTGGCTGAGACTGAGCTTTGGCTCTGTTATGACCCTGCCCGGCCTCTCTTGTCTTGTTCTCGGACTGATTTTGGTTTGGATTTGGTGCAGCCGGAGCAGACCTCACCTGCATGTGCACCCTAGTTTTCTTTGTTTCATCCACGTTAATTTGTTTTCCGACCTGATTCAGTAGACCTCCCCATGTCATGGCCTTTTTTCTGGTCACTGAATCAGCCAAATTTCCTGGGTTTAAGCCCTGCCTCAGAGAAGCTATTGCTACTTGTTCAAAGCAATCAGCCAACCCATTTTTGGTGTTTACAAAGCGACTTATGTATTCTTTCAAAGATTCGTTTTGTTCTCGGGCACAATGGATAATTGTGTCTCCATTGCCCTTCACCTCCTTACTTCCAACAAACTGCCTCCGGAAGGCTACCCAAAAGGTATCGAAATTTCTAATGCACCCCTGTGGTAGGCTGTTATACCACTTCAGGGCACTCCCCGTACAGGATTGGGAGAATGCTCTACAAAGCAACTTGTCGTCATCATCGAAATTCATCATGAAAATTTTGAATTGTTCCAAGTGATTGTCCGCGTCTTTACTGCCATCGTATTTCTCCATTTTTTGTACTATCAAACCTCTTAGGGAGGTTTCTGGACATAATCTTGGACGAAAATGGAGATTGTCTCCAATTCCGGCCACGACTAAAACCAGTATCCTCGTTAGGAGCTACAAAGATACCTGGCTCATCATGGAAGGAAAAAGGATCCACCAGCATCTGGTCTATGTGTCTCCGGCTATGAGACGATCCTTTGCCTATATGCCTATTTAACTTTACATGTCTATCCCTTTTTCTTGAATACTTCCTAACCAACTTTTGTTTCTTTTTAGATCGGCCCTCATCACTGCTTGATGACAAGGATTCTTCAATTCCATCTTCACCCGATGAGCTACTGGAAGATTCTGAGTCTGAATCAGAGCTCTCCACTGGCTTGGACCGGTGAGACTTTTTAGAGCTAGCATGAGTCTTCTTCGTACTCACATGAGTCTTCGAAGGCTCATGCTCTCTTTGGTTATCAGTATGGTGAGCAACCGACACCTTTGACTTCTCTTTTATGCCTATTTTCGCCCTCTCAGTCCTTAAAGCGTATATCTCGACTTTTACCCTATCACGCTCCTCGGTGGTATATTCATCATTTTCTCCCACCACTTCCAGCAAAGCTGGTGGTACTTCCGGTGCGTCCGGATTCAGACTGATTTCTCTGATGGTTTTGAATGCTAGATTCAGGTACCGTCGTGCTCCCACTGTGGTCGCCAATTTGGTGTGGTTTATTTTCGTTTGAGGGTAATTTTGTAACTTTTTCTAGAGTTTTGTGGAATTTTGTGAGTATTTAATGTTTGGGTAGAATGTAGAGGGAGAATTAAGCTGCGTGGTTGTATTTAATTCTCATTACCCTCATTTAATGTAGATGGTTGGGTATTTATACCCTTTTTCTTTTGGGTCATATGGGCTTTCGGGTTGTGTTTTTATGGATTCGGGTCAAGTTCAAAGATCCATTAGCTTTTAAGTAAACAAGTGATTAGTTTAATCATGAAGTGATTATGTTTTTAATACTTTAGTTCTGTTCGGACAGTTTAGTAAATGGAGGTTGTCCGAATCATCCTTGTCCGGTTAGGTGGATTGTGTCCGAACTACCCCTGTCCGGCTCTTACCAAAAGTGGTGACAAAATCCGGACTCATCATCCACAATAGTGTGATATTGTCCGCTTTGGGCCCACTGACCCGCACGGTTTTTCTTTTAGTCCACTTCCAAAAGGCCTCACACTAATAGAGATATATTCTTAACTTATATACTGATGTTTCTTCCCATGTTTAACCGATGTGGGATGTGGGACTTTGGTCGCACGTAACAATCCTCCTCTCGAACAAAGTACCACTCTAGCCTCCTCTCAATTGACTTCCATCCGCCTACTCTAGTCAGGTGGAGAGAAACCTGAACTCTAGAGCTTTATGGCGGATCTATCTACTCACTATTAGATGACATTGTGCCGCTTCTTGATCAAACCACCTGCTTGATGAGCTATCTGGCACTCTATCTTTAGATGAATCTGCGCCACTCCTTGATCAAGCCACCTGCTTGATGAGCCATCTGGCGCTCCATCTTTAGATGAATCTGCGTCGCTCCTTAATTAAGCCACCTGCTTGATGAGCCATATGGCGCTCCATCTATCCGGCAGATCAATTACCTTGAGTATGGCTCCTGAGAAGATGTTCGGCATCCTGAGAATTTTACCCACATCACACCCACCATATCATTCCGCTTTTATATATAAGTATATATACTCCGATCTCCACAATAGTGTGATATTTTCCGCTTTGGGACCACTGGCCTGCACGACTTTTCTTTTGGTCCACTTCTAAAAGACCTCACACTAATGGAGATGTATTCTTAACTTATATACTGATCTTTCTTCCCATGTTTAACCGATGTGGGATGTGGGACTTTGGTCGCACCTAACAGATGCTCCGTAGACAAAGATGTTGGATTTGTTCTTAAAATATCTTCTGAATGAAGTTTAGTTGTGATGGATTCCCCACGATCAGATTTCACTGTGGGAGATTTCTAGTATCAGTAGAAGTTTCAGTTGGCTTTTCCATCTTCATTCCCGATGAGGAAGGTTTATTTTTAACCTTGTAAAGTCTGGTGTGCCTATGATGAGTGTTTTCTCAAATATCTTACCTCACATGAATAAATGTTGAGGGAGGTTTACGACTATTAACTGATTTTCATAAGGTTTTCTTAGCTGGCTTAGCAGATTGGTCAGCAGTTGTAAGAGAATGTGCAAGAGGGCTAGAGTTAGAAACAATTGGTTGTCTATTAGATGATAAACTTCTATTTGGTTCTACAATTCGAGTCATTGGAGAAGCGGGTAATCCAGTAGCGATTATGGCTTCTCTGTTTTATTTTTCCAACTCGTACAAATTGATCAAACCTCTTTTGATTAATGAAGTCCTCGCTGTAAACATACAAATTTTGAAGAATATTAAAAGAACGATAAGAGAAATCTAATTGAAAGTTAAATCTTTTATCTATCTAGAATTGTAGATCAAACTATTTCTCACTCTATAAATAGAACTGTATAAACTTACCTTTATATATGGGTAAGGAAAATGCACTTGATTATATTACTAGGGAAGAGAAGCCAAAGGTAATAATTAGAAAAGGCTATTAGTTATAGTTGCTTTCCCTTTTTGGCAATAGGTACAATTACCGAGTAAAATTGTTCGGTAGATCCATTGATTATGTGTCACGTGTCTTGAAAAACATAACCGTTTAAAATCGTGACCTTTCGATAAAAATAGATTTGATAACATCTTTCAAATACAATTTGGAAGTCATTTACAATATTAGCTCCCCCAAAATGCTTGAGAAAGAGCTAAGGGGTCAGATTATGTTAGGGGATCCACATAGTAAAGTGGGTCAAATTTTCTTAGAGGGGCAGTTCGAACCAGACAGCTAAATTCAATGAATAAGCAATATGCTTAGTGACTCAGCTAGGTGCCTAGTATATTTGTTTATAGGCCTCTCATGAGATTGACCTATGGATCCAAAAAGAATAAAAATAATTCAACAAACAGTATTAAATAGGTTAGACTTTTTTTCCTCTCTATTAAATACAAGCAACTCATTTATATATCTAGCTCTTACTAAGAAATTATTACCATTCAAACTTATAAGTTTCCAAAACTACCCTTATATATGTTTTTACCATCATCAATCGTAACCAGGTTTTTTAAATTTCAAATTCATTCTAATAATAACTGATCAATGTCCCCGTCTATAAGATAACCAACTACTTGAAAATAAAAAATAAAGTTATGCTACATTTTTATGCATACCCTTTTCTCCTCAGAAAAATATATTTTTCCTCAAGGGGGGTTTGGGCGGCAATGAGGTTTTAATGAAGCAAGTATAAGGTCAGTATACCCCAAAAGTCTTATGATTCTAGTCATTATTGGTGAAGCAGTTTGGCTCGATAGGACATTGGTTAGACAATAAAATCTAACTTTAAGTTTGCAAGTTAAAAAATCCTTGGCGCAACAAGGCTGAGCCAAAGAAGACAAGGACTAGATGACGAATGAAAATGGTAGAATTTTTATAGGCTAAATCCTATTTTAAATATGTGCAGGTGATCTATAACTTTAGACAATAACTTAATAATGTATGAGAAAATATATAAGGATATTAATGTAATATTGAGAGACTTAAGCTAAAAGTCCAATTAAACATTTGACTCAAGTCTCTTCCTATAATAATATACTTTTTACTTTTAGACTTTCTCTAACTAATATATTTTCCACTAACCACCTCTATATTTTCTCTCTAATAACCATAACCTAATTCATAGTAGTTCTCCAGTCAATTAACATACTCATGCACCATTCTTCTAAGTTTCGAATGACTTCTACCGAGACTTAGTCAGCCTCTAAAAATATTATTCCACCACTCTACTCACCTTATTCATCATACGAGTTTCAAGAATTGGTGTGGATAATAATCGACTGAGGGTAGGCTAGTAATTTTAAGTGGAGTTTCAAGGTGGTGTGAGGGTGTTTAACGGTGGTGTAAGGGTGTTTAACGGTGGAGAGATAATTAAGCAGCTTGGTAGCAGTTAAGTTTCATTACCCATAGTTAATGCTGGTGGTTGGGTATTTATAGTATGATGTTTGGGCCCTTATGGGCTTTCGGGTCATGTTTAATGGACCCGGGTCATGTTTAAAGACCCATGAGTTCTAAGCAGGAGGGCAGGTAGCTTAGTCAGGAAGTGTTTAGGTTTTTTAGTACTTTAGTCATAGTTCGAACAGCCTTAAGTTTGCAGTGTTCGAAGTGATCTGTCCGGTCCGAATGATCTGTCCGATTTATGTGCTTGTAGCCTGTCCGGTATTCGGAGAGACTTAGGCTGATTTGCCCTTCCGGGGAGCATGCTGAATTCGGACTCATCAGGAGCCCCTTTTTTAGATGTTTAAACAAGTGTCCTTGTCAAAGAACTGAAAACAGTCCGATTGCATGAAGTGGTTCTTAATCTGGACAGAGTTGTGGGTATACCCGGACAGATTTAAACGTTACGAATTCCAAACGATTTTTGCCAGAGTTAGTGGGACACGTGTCGCTTTCTGATTGGCCACTCCAGCCGTTTTTTCACCTTGAATTTCACACCACCTTCTTGAACAAGTAACCTCTTTAATTGCGAATAGTGACATCAGCGCCGTCTTTTAATCATTACCCAACTTTTCGGATTCTCCTAGGAATCAACTCCTTTTTCTTCAAATCTACTATAAATTCACATTCATTTTTCACTATTTTACTATCTCTCTCAAATTTCACTCTGCAATTTCACCCAGAGCTTCATCTCTCTAGAACAAAAACTTCCTTGGCTGTTTTATGTTTACAGCAAGAACAGCATTGATCAAAGGCGGTTGGCTCAACCTTTCGGAGTTGGAGAAAGCACAAAGGGTCGAGAAGGAACAACGACTGGCAGCAGGGCTACCATCGTCGCCTGTTGAGAAACCAGCCTCCTCTGTTGCAGAATCTGATAGAGGCTCATCCTCTTCAAAAGGTACCAAGCCCAGAAAGCTCTTTCAATCCACCCTTTCTCCCATCGTATCGGGTTCCTCAGTTCAGGAGTCAATACCTGCTGTTGAACCAGGAGTTACCGCTACAAGTGTTAGGAAAAAATCATCTTTTATTGCCATGGGGTCTGACTCTGACCATTCTCCGGAGAAATTAGTCATCAAAAGCCCAAGCCGGTTAGTCAAGGGGCTAACCTCTAAAAATACTCCCTCAAAATCGGGGACAAAGAATAGTGACTCTGTGTCTGGAGTGCCCTTTAGAGCTCCCCCGGAGAGGCTGTCCGGTCCGGAGGCCAGCAGCCCGGCACCCCCCAAAGAATCTTCTGCCTCAGAAACTCAACTCGAGGTGAGAAGTCAGACAAATACGGGCAGGCAGCAGTCCGGAGGGCAGGCTATGCCAAGCATTAATCCTCCCCGAACCACTTCCACAGAAGTCCCTCCAACAATTATGGAGGAGAGAATGGAGGACTCTACTGAAGAGGTTCCCTTTGAGTCCGAGTCCTCCGGACAGGCTGATACCACTGCTGCTGTTGCCAAAAAGGGTAAAGAGAATTTGTACCTAAGGCGCCCGGACCTGCCGGAGTGCCTTGAGGGGAGAGTGGGGACGTGCTTCCACAAGGTCGAGTTTAAGTACCTCTTGGCCTTGCATAAGACCAAGTATGCATTCATCCATACCTCTGATCTGGGTAGAATGCGCACCAAATGGGGGATCCCTGAAAACGTGAAGATAAGGATCCCCATTGATCCGGAGACCCCAATGGATTGTAAACGAAACGAGATAGTCTTCTTTACGAAGCTATTTAATTGGGGGCTCAGGTTCCCACTAGACCCGGAGATTGTGCGCTACTTCCACCTGGTCAAGCTCTGCCCAACACAGCTAAGCCCCAATGGTTGGTTCACCTTAATGTCATGTATTATGGCATCTAGGTTATCAGGGATCCCTCTTCCTATGGAAGAGTTCGCTGCAGTGGCCAACCTGTGCAAGCATCATCAGTTTCCCTTCTACCATTTCAACATGGGGAACGATCTCAAAGCTGTTGATGATCTCCTGGAGTCGGAGAGCAAATGGAGGAGCCAATTCTTGTTTGTCAGTGGCTCATGGGAAAATGGCAAGAAAATCAAGGCCGGAGAGAATCCAAGCCTTCTCAGGAGTAGATGGAGGAGTGACCGTAAGTTTTTTACTTTAAGTCTCTGTTCGAGTCTCTCTTTTCTTTTTTTCTTTAAGTTAAGTTTTTACTAACCAATTTCTCTTTTGTTTTAACAGAGCTGCCAAAGGAGTTCGGGGACTACCTGAAGGCCGGACAGACTACCTGTGGCAAAATCAATGCATGGGCTGCAGAGAACTGGGAGAACCGATTCCACAAGGCCTTCACCACTGGAAACCTAGCAAGGTCCCACCTGTGGAACACAATAGGTCGGAGAGACCTAACTTGGGAGGAGCTCACCACCCAGCCTGATGAAGACATTGTGCTGAGAAGGTCCCATGAGCTGGATGGGACACTCTACCTGCCTGCCCGGGCCAAAGCCCCAATCAAAATGAAGGGCAGAAGAAAAGGCAAGAAAGTGGCAGGTGATACTGAGAAGGAGGCCCCAGCAGATCCAGAGGGGCCAACACAAGTTCAAATTGATGCAGCCCTTTTACAAGTGGTGGAGCAGGAGAGCGAAAAGCAGGAAGTGAACCTCCAAAAACCTCCAAGGGCATCCAAGAGGACTCGCAAGCAAGCAAGTGAAGGTGCTGATAGGGAAGCCAAGAAGAAAAAGACTTCCCAAGGAGATGAGCTTGCTCTCCGGGATCCGGAGCCCTCTTTCCCTACTGATCCGACACTGGCCAAAGAGATCCCAAGGGACTTTCAAGAAGATATTCCAAGGGAATTCCATACTGATGAGGTTGAGGGGGGAGAGCTTAATTTGGATGAAGTGGACATCACCGGTTTGGGTGGACTTGGTGAATATTTCCTTGGCCTGCCTAGAGACGAGTTCGCAGGGCCCTACATCCCTCCGAGCAGCTCCAATACGGTCAATTTTAACGGTAAGACTTTCATGGTTTCTAGTGAGAAGGACACTATAACCCACTCTCTGCTTAGTAATGTGCAGCCAGTTTTTACACTCGAAAGACAAGTCCGGAGCCAAGCAGACACCATCAAAGACCTCAAGTCTGAGAAGGATAAGCTGTCCGAAAACCTCCGCATTGCTACTACCAATGCCGATTTACTTAAGGAAGCACACGGGGAGCTGAAGAAGAGTCATGATGAGAGCAACACAAAAGTTGCCACCCTAGAGCAGACCATAAAAGATCTCCAGGAGAAGTTGTCCGGAATGGAGAAGGACCTGACAACCTCAAGGGGAGAAACTGCAGCAAAGGAGAAGCTCATAACTAACCTGACCACTGACAAGATCGCTTTAGAGAATGCAGTGACTCAGGCTGCTGAAGAAAAGGCTGCTTTGGTGAGGGACCAAGAGGCCACAATCAAGGCCAATATCAACGCCTATGCCAGGGAGATGATACAAAGCGAGGAGCTAATGATTCAAAGGGTGAAGTCTGATATGGTTCTCCTGTTTCACGAAAAATTCCCGAAGAGGAGACTGGGGGACTTATGGTGCTATGTGGATGATGATGACCTTCCATATTATACTATGGTTGACGAGGGATATTCCAGTGAGTCCTCATCTGATAATGAAGAGGAAACCGGAGAGAGCCGAGGTGAAGAAGAGATTGATCCCAAGGGCAAGAAGATATTCGAAGAGAGGAGCGATATCAAGGGCAAGAAAACAGATGAGGGCGAGCCATCTTCAAAGGCTCAACCTTAATTTATAATTTATTTTGTTTATCTTTCATTCAAACTAAAGTCCTTGGAAGGCCAAGGCACTCTTTTTGTGATGGTGTCCGTATTATTCGGACAGATGTTTTGTGCTGTATCCTAACTTATTCAAAAGTCCTTGGAAGGCCAAGGAAATTTTAAGTTTGTTGAATGAATGTTTCTATTTTGTTCAACCATCATCTTCTTTTATTATTTGTTTTTGTTTAAATAGCTGGAGTTTAAGTAGCTTTATTGCATTGTGAGAGTATTAAAACTCTTCGGCTAGAATTTAAATAGCCCCTAGATCTTTCAGTCCGGGTAGTATGACAAGGGATAGAATTCTGAAAATACTTAGAAAAATTTGAAGAAGGCATCAAATTCCATTGAAAGCTCTCGGTGCCACCGAAGAGGGGAAGGTATGCCCCCAAATATTTACATGGATGTTTAAACAAGTAAATATTTACACACGTGTTATTCCAAATACATTCGAAGGTGCTCAATATTACAAGGGTGAGTTAAAACCCTGCCATCTTTGTCTTCCAACCAATAAGTCCCAGGCTTGATTCTTTCAACCACAGTATACAGACCCTCCCATGTTGGGGCCAGCTTTCCGAAGAGCTTTTCCTTAGTATGCAAGAAGACCTTCCTTAATACTCTGTCCCCTGGTTGGAAATCTCTTCTTTTAACTTTAGAAGCAAACCTGCTTCTCATCAAGTCCTGATAGTGTGCCACTCTCAGGCAGGCTTTAACCCGTCTTTCTTCTATTAAATCAAGTTGATTTCTGACGGCCATCTCATTAGCATATCCGGAGAAGTTATGAACGCGAAAGGAAGGGAGTGTCTTCTCTATGGGGGCTACTGCATCCATCCCATAGACCAAGGCAAAGGGAGACTCTTGTGTTGCAGCCCCGGGCGTTGTCCAGTAGGCCCACAAGACCTCTTGTAGATAACTAGGCCACTTCCCAGCAGCCCCTTCTAGATTCTTCCTTAAACCGGACAGTATAGTTCTATTAGCCACTTCAACTTGCCCATTGGCTTGTGGGTGGAAAGGTGAAGAAAAGCAGTGCTGTATACCCCTTGAGGCACAGAAGCTTTCCATTTCTCTGTTGTCAAACTGTGGCCCATTGTCTGTTGTTATCTTCTGTGGGACACCGAATCTGCAACATATGTTGGACATAATGAATTTTATGACAGCTTTCGATGTTGTCCCTGCCAGGGGAGCTGCTTCTATCCACTTTGAGAAGTAGTCAATAGCCACAATTATAGTTTTACGCCCTCCGGACGCCACAGGGAGAGGCCCAACCAAGTCCAATCCCCATCGAGCAAAAAGGATGTGCTCAGAAATTGACTCCAAGGGAATGGCTGGTACATGAATTTCATTGCTATACCTCTGGCATGGGTCACACCTTCTTACCAGCTCCTTAGCATCTTTCATGATTGATGGCCAATAGTATCCGGAGAGTAACACTCTTCTTGTTAAAGATCTGAATCCACAATGGGCTGATCCCTCACCATCATGCAATTCAGAGAGGACCATTTGTGACTCATTATCCCCTAAACAGCGTAGGAGAGGTTTACTATAGGATTTTTTGTACAACACTTCTCTCAACATAATGAAACCACGAGCCTTGTGTTTCAATGTTCTGGCTTGTGACTTATCTGAGGGCATAATTCCATCGGAAAGATATTGTATGAGAGGATATCTCCAGTCTTGAGGCCGGCTCACTTGTATTTCAAAAATCTCCTCTTTTCCACCCTCACTGAGTTGAATAGAAGGGCTTTCAAGCACATGGATCCATGGGTAGGACTCCGTATATGCTATTGTTGCCAATGAGTCCGCTAGCTCATTTTCTGCCCGGGGAATATGCTCATAGACAACAGCTTTAAACTTTAACGCTTCATTTTTGAGGAGGAGTAAATATTTTACCAACTGCTCCTTTCTAGCCTCAGATTGGCCTAAGGCATGGTGGACAAGTAACTGGGAGTCACTCAGAAGCTTGACCCTTTTAGCCCCACAGATGTGGGCCAATTTCAACCCAGCTATAGCTAATTCGTATTCGGACTCGTTATTAGACGCCCTGAAAGCAAAAAAAATAGCTTGGTACATGCTGTCCCCATATGGGGAAGTGAGACATATTCCTGCCCCACATCCCATGGTGCTAGACCCTCCCTCCGTCTGTTTGGACAATCCACACTTTCTTGTCTTTTGAATCAGTAGGTTGCTCTGAATCCCTATCAGAGTGGAATTCAACCAGAAAATCAGCCACAGCTTGGGCTTTTACTGCTGTTCGGGGGGCAAAGTCTATGTCGAAGTCCCCCAACTCCACTGACCACTTCGTCATTCTGCTTGAAATGTCTGCTTTTTGAAGGACATTCTTTAAAGGGAAAGATGTCCGAACGACGATAGGATGAGCCTGGAAGTAAGGCCTCATTTTTCTTGCAGCTACCACCAGAGCTAATGCCAGTTTTTCGAGTTTCAAGTAACGCCTCTCAGCATCAATCAAGATTTTGCTGATGTAGTACACTGGGTAGGGACAACCATCAACCTCTCTTACCAACACAGCACTGATGGCACAACTTGAAACGGCCAGATACACAATAAGAGTCTCCCCGTCAACTGGTTTGAACAAAGTTTTAGGAGAGGAGAGATGTTTCTTGATTTCATTGAATGCCTCACCACACTGCGGGGTCTATTCAAAACCCTTTGCACCCTTCAAAGTTTGAAAGAATGGAGCACACCTGTCCGAAGACCTGGAGATGAATCTGTTTAAGGCAGCCAATCTCCCCGTTAATCGCTGTACTTCTTTAATGTTTCGAGGAGGCTCCATCTGGAATAAGGCATTGAGTTTGTCCGGGTCGGGCTGTATTCCATGCTCACTTATGATATACCCTAAGAACTTCCCGGACTGTACTCCGAACACACACTTTTCAGGGTTTAGTTTCAAATTCACTTTTGCCAAGTTGGCAAAAGTTTCTTGGAGATCGGACAAGTGCAACTGCTCATCCACGCTTTTCACCATCATATCGTCAATGTAAACCTCCATATTTCTTCCAATTTGATCAGCAAATGCCTTGTTGACTAATCTTTGATAAGTAGCCCCAGCATTTTTCAAGCCAAAAGGCATCACCTTGTAGCAATGTAGACCCCTATCAGTGACAAACGTAGTATGTCCTTGATCTTTTGGATCTACTTGGATCTGATTGTACCCGGAGAAGGCATCCATGAAGGAGAGCAGTTTGTTCCCAGAAGTAGAGTCTACTAACTGATCTATCCGGGGAACCGGATACAAATCTTTTGGGCAAGCTCTATTAAGATCTGTGAAGTCAATGCACATGCGCCACTTGCCATTTTTCTTCTTTACCAGGACAGGATTTGCAGTCCACAAAGGATATTGAGATTCTTTAATATGCCCCATCTTTGTGAGTCTGTCAACCTCTTGTACTTTGACATCAGCCTTTTCTTTCGAGAAAGCTCTTCTCTTTTGAACCACTGGTGCCACATCTCTTCGGACAGATAGGTGATGGGATATCACCTCTGATGGAACTCCAGTAACATCAGCATTGCACCAAGCAAAAACGTGCTGATGGTCTTTCAAAAATTTCAACATTTCTTGTTTCAATATTGGTGGCATCTTGGACCCTATCTTGACACTTTTGCCTTCTTCCAAACAGTGTGTTTCAACCTCTTCAATTGGGATCAACACTCCGGGGGTCTCCCTGGGGTCATCAATTTCACCCTCACTCCCAGAAAGGCCCTCAAACTGCTATTGATCATTTATTCGGACTGCCCCCAGCGTTCGTGGAGCCAAGGCAGTGGCATAGCATTCTCTTGCAACCTTTTGGTTGCTCCGGACAACCCCAACCTGTCCCTGAATAGCATACTTTAAAAACTGGTGGACTGTTGAAGCCACTGCATGCATCCTAGAGAGCCAAGATCTCCCTAGAATAGCATTATAGCAAGTGGGACAATCCACCACGATGAAGAGTATTCTAACCATTTTCTTGAAAGGGCCCCTGCCCAATAACACTTCTTCTTCAAACTCCCCGATCACATCGGCTGAGCTGCCCGTGAAACCCACGATCGATCTGTCTGACTTCTGAATCACAGCTGAATTTTTAATTTTCTTGTAAGTGGTTAGGAAAATGATATTGGCAGAGCTTCCAGTATCTACCAGAATTCGCCTTATCTCATTGCCCCCTATACATGCTCCTATGACAACAGCATCCTCATGAGGGCCAGCAATATCTCTCAAATCATCCTCATCGAAGATTATGAATGGGTATGAGTTTGGTGATTGATAAGATGTCATGCCTCCTTCTAGTTGGGAGGCTAAATTATGAACATGCCTCTTTCTTGAAGAAGCATTAGGAGAAGTCATTGTGTCCCCTCCGAAAATCGTCAGTGACTCGAAGAATTTAACGAGCCCGGAGACCGTCCTAGAAAACTCCTCTATAGCACCCACCCTATTTCGTGTTGGATCAGGATCCAAGTATTCAGATTCTACATCAAACCTTTCAACTATTACCATGGCCCCCTCCGGGGCAGCATTACTCGGACCAACCCGGTGAGTGTTGTCAGGCCTGTTGCCTCCTCTTCTTTTAACGTATGCACCCAACTTTCCCCTTTCAATCTAGTTTTGAACCTCTTGTTTCAACGTTATGCAATCATCAGTGGTATGGCCAATATCATTGTGGTATTGGCAAAAGGAGTTGTTATGATGCTCTCTGGGAGACTGCAAGGTTGCCGGTCTCCGGTAGTGTACCTCATCTTTTGTTTTATCGAAAATGGTGGCCACGCTTTCTTTAAGTTCTGCGAACCACTCCGGTTGGACCCATGGCCCTCTTTTGTTTCTGGATTGTTGACTTTGAGCAGGAGCAGCTGGCTGAGACTGAGCTTTTGCCCTACCATGCCCCTGTCCGGTTTCTCTGGCTTTGTTCCCGGACTGGTTTTGATTTGGAGTTGGTGCCACCGGGGTGGATCTCACCTGTCTGTGCACCCTGGTTTTCTTTGTTTCATCAACGTTTATTTGCTTGCCAACTTGATTTAGCAATCCCCCCAGGTCATGGCCTTCTTTCTGGTCACCGAATCAGCCAAGTTTCCTGGGTTCAAACCTTGTCTTAGGGATGCTATTGCCACCTGTTCGAAGCAATCAGCCAACCCATTCTTTGTGTTCACAAAACGACTTATGTACTCCTTCAATGACTCATTTGGCTCCTGGGAACAATGGATTATTGTGTCCCATTGCCCTTCAGCTCCTTACTCCCCACAAACTGCCTTCGAAAGGCTACCCAAAACGTATCAAAATCTTTAATACAACCCTGAGGCAGGCTGTTGTACCATTTCAGAGCACTCCCCGTAAAGGATTGGGAGAATGCCCTACAAAGTAGTTTATCATCATCATCAAAGTTCATCATGAAGTTCTTGAATTGCTCCAGATGATTGTCCGGATCAGTACTGCCATCGTACTTCTCCATCTTAGTACTGTCAAACCTCTTGGGGAGGTTTCCGGACAGGATTTTAGAAGACAGTGGAGATTGCCTCCAATTCCTTCCACGACTGAATACGGTATCCTCATCAGCATCTTGTCCGTATACCTCCGGTGGTGAGATGACCCCTTTCCAATATGCCTTTTCATTCTTCCACGATGATCTCTTTTTCTCGAATATTTCTTAACCTGCTTTTGCTTTTTCTTGGTTCGACCCTCATCACTGCTAGAGGACAAGGATTTTTCATTTCCCTCACTGTCCGAAGAGCTGCCCGAAGATTCTGAACTTGAGTCAGAGCTCTCCACAGGCTTGGACCGGTGAGACTTTTTAGAACTAGCATGTGTCTTTTTGGTACTCACATGAGTTTTCGAAGCCTTAGGCTCTCTAGGGTTGTCAGTGTGATGAACAACCGATGCCTTGGATTTTTATTTCACGCACATTTTGGCCTTTTCAGCCCTCAGAGCTTCTATCTCAAGCTTTAACCTGTCACGCTCTTGGACAGTATACTCATCGTTTTCTTCCACCACTTCGAGCAAAGCTGGTGGAAGCTCTGGATTATCCGGATTCATTCGGACAGAATTTCTTGGCAGGTTTTGAATGCTTGATTCAGGCACCTCTCTCCTCCCACTGTGGTCGCCAATTTTGTGTGGATAATAATCGCCTGAGGGTAGGCTAGTAATTTTAAGTGGAGTTTCAAGGTGGTGTGAGGGTGTTTAACGGTGGTGTAAGGGTGTTTAACGGTGGAGAGATAATTAAGCAGCTTGGTAGCAGTTAAGTTTCATTACCCATAGTTAATGCTGGTGGTTGGGTATTTATAGTATGATGTTTGGGCCCTTATGGGCTTTCGGGTCATGTTTAATGGACCCGGGTCATGTTTAAAGACCCATGAGTTCTAAGCAGGAGGGCATGTAGCTTAGTCAGGAAGTGTTTAGGTTTTTTAGTACTATAGTCATAGTTCGAACAGCCTTAAGTTTGCAGTGTTCGAAGTGATCCGTCCGGTCCGAATGATCTGTCCGATTTATGTGCTTGTAGCCTGTCCGGTATTCGGAGAGACTTAGGCTGATTTGCCCTTCCAGGGAGCATGCTGAATTCGGACTCATCAAGAATAACCATTTAACACAAATTCACATCACCAATATGATTTGAAAAAACATCACGAGTCGTGGTATTTTAGTTTATATTCTAATATGCTATAATTTCAAAAGATTTTTTTAATATTCATCATTTCTTCATATATAAATAATTCTAGTTGTGTGTCTTTATTTAGACCACAAAGTACATCACTTTTGGAATGTCTACACTCATGCACAAGCACACCTATATATAAATCTTAAATAAATTAAATTAATATTATGTTTTAGATTTATATTATTTACATATATTTGTAATTAAATAATTATGTTACATACAATAATATATTACATGAAAATTAAACTTCATAAAATGATATGATAGCAATGATCCAATATATTAGAAATAATCAGGAGTGAAAAATTGGTACTTGGTCTAAAAGTATTTTTGTGTGGATTAAGCGAAAAGCTAGAGAGAGAAAGTGTCAAGAATATCTTAGAGAGAGAAAGTGACAATTGTTAAGGTAACAAATAATGATCGATCCATTTTCCAAGAAAACAATACACCTATTTATAAGGGTGACAAATTCCATGTAAGAGACATACACTTATCATATTGGATACTTCACCTATTATTGCACCAAGTAAAAATATATTTATTACATATTGCATTTTTAGTCCTTTAGACTTCTATCTCACTTAAAATATTCCTTATACATTATGTATTCATCTTTTAACCCCTCCAAACTAATTATTTTCGCTCAGATTAATTTCATCAATATCAATTCCAAATAAGACAAATATTTCTTAAACTTTCATATTTGTGAAACCATAATTTCTATATATTCGTTTGGAATTTTAAATCCACCACTTGAAGCAAAATATGATATGAAGACCAAAAGAAAACATATATTTGGCGTATGATACTTACTTTTGAAAAATAAAACACAAGTAATAATATTTAAGATCTTCACAAATTTGCTAATCTTCTCAATTTCATCCAACTCTTCATAGGTTGGACAAAAATAAAGTTTGAAATGCTTATTTCTCAATGGAAAATGACACGATAGTACAAAAATATAAATTTAAACCATGAGAGAAGTCGGGTTTTGTTGTACATCTTGCTTCAAACCATTAATAGAACCTAAGATCTGCGTTTAACATGACCTGAAAACTTATGTTTTCTTATTTGTGATCTCTTAACATACTTAATACATTTACGAAATATATCGTTGATTATATAAATTTATTCCCATCTATATTGTAATGCTAAATTCAATACATGAGCACAACAACAGACATGACTGAATTCTTTATGACAAACAAACGCATCTTTGAAATTAAATTGAGTTATCACGTGAAAAGTGTTATAACGTGCATTATATGAAGTACGATCAAACAAATTATCTTCAATCTCCCACTTATCCAACATATAATATAGTTTCTCATACAAAGATACACCATTGCGAGGAGGACATATATCCCTAAAATTAAAATTATAACACATTTATGTAAAACACATGCTTTATCGATGAGACAAATATACACATCAATTATGAGAGAAGTCCATAGGCTAGATGTCAAAATAATTTGTAGATTTAACTCTAACAATTTTTTATCTTATTTTTCTCCTTAGAATAAACCTTTATTACATATTTTTATTACATATTTTTATAAGTATTTTATAAGTATTTTTATATCATCCATAAGATGAAGCATATGAAGATATAATTAAACTAAATATTCAGTTTCTAACATTTTGTTCTTCGTTTGTGTCTACATTTGTAGATTCTTTCTTATTATTTACCAATTGAATCCACCTTAAAATCTCTGACCTTAGTTACGTCATCTATGAGATCTATTTTTAAGTTTTTATCTGTATAAGAATTCATCCGAAAATAAATGAATAAAAAAACTACGAAAATAAATGAATAAAAAAACTAAATGAATAAAAAAAGTATTTCAAAAACTACTTATTGCATAAGTTATGATTAACCTCATCCCAACTCATAGAAATATGCAACACATAAACTCAATCCTAAATTACATATTGAAGTGCATTCTTAAAACTGCACATCATTCGATATTATATATTTGTGTTTCTGCTTAGAATATGTTCCGTCCTGTTTAAAATAAAAGTCATTTAAGGTTGTTGCACAAATTTTTAAAGAAGGGTAATAATTGATTTTTATTTTCTAAAAAGTAACTATAAATCTACTTGTCTAATCTTCTTTGGAAATAACAATATAAAAAAATCACTATAAACCAAAGAATAAAAAATTAAAGTGTGTAAAACAATTACATGAAAATTCTAAAATGACATATATTTTGAAATAAAAAAATTCTTCTAAAATGACACTTACTTTAAAATAAAAAAAAAACTTTTAAAATAATCCTTATTTTGAACTGAAAAGAATAATAACTAAATCATGCATAACTATTGTTTAAATAAAAACTAATTAAAATTTGAATGACATACATATTATGTTGAACATTTTAAAATAAATTATTTGAAAAAAAAATTGACGATCTAACAAAACTTTAAAACTATTTCAAAATTAAAATAAAGCTCAACCATAATTTCTTTTGACACAACTATATTACTCTAATTCTTAATAATATTACCCTACTTCATTTCTAGTCAAATATTATGTCAAAACTACTTATATTAGAATAGAGGTTAACCACGGTCTTTTAAAATAAAATTAATAGACAAACATATATTTTTCTTATTTAATTTAATTTTCACACGTTTCCCCTATAGGTGCAACAAAATTGATCACAACACTAAAATAAAAAGCAAAATTTAAATTAAATATATTTACAAACATATACATTTATCACCAAAATATTGAATATGGAAACTGATTAAATAAAGAAGACCATTATGCTATTTAAGCTATTTATTTCTCAATATTCAAGGATGATATGTAATGTATATAGTTTTAAGTTTTTATTATTATTAATTTTTTCGTAGCATACATTAAATAAGTACTTTAAGTATGAAATGTGTAAACTAGAAATTGAAATATAGTTTGAGATTTATATATCAAACTATTAGAAAACTTGAAAGTCCATTTAGAGTATTATAGTTTATAATCTGCATTTCCATTTCACCCACGCATTAAGTTTATAATTTTCGGCTTAAATTAACTAAAATAAGACCTAATAATTAAAAATCACAATTATAGATACAAACAAATAACCAAGTTTTGATTTCATTAGAATGATATATTTTTTTTCCGAATTTTATCAGCAATTGAGTAGATGATTAGTATATTGAAAAACATCGAACAGGAATTAGATTTGTAAGTATACCTAAACATGAAAATAGTGAGTGATGGCCGAATTGACAGGAATTAAATATTGGTGAATATACCTAAACATGAAAATAGTGACTTATGGCCGAATTGAACTCTTTTCCTTTTTCAGTTTATAGAAGTGTGTTTCCATAAACAAAAGCCACTTGAGCCACTCTCAAGTGGTTGGTGCTTTAATGGTGATTGTAGCGAAGGTTTTATTTTGAGTTTGATTAGTTGTATATAATTATAATAATTATTATTTTTCAGAAACCGTCTTACTTTTAAAATTTTGTAAAAAATAAAAGATAATAATTCCAAAGTTTAAACATTTACACGAGACATATAATTGAAAATTTTATAATCAAAGAAGCGCCATTGAAGACAAGTTGTTTGTAGAGCTTGAATTCGAGATCTTAAACCTTCAGCCAAATTACTGAAGCTTATTCATCGGATATTATTTCAAGTTTAATGTTGGTTTACAACTTCGAAATCAACATCAACAATAATTATAGTTTCATCTTAGAGCAACTTCCTTTTAGACCGGAGCAAGATGAAATTGGGGATGACTCTATGCACTAGTAAAACTTTTTGGATTTTAATCTGACATACCCTATACCCATACTCTCTAGGAAGATTATAGCCCGAAGAGCATTAGAAGTTTCCATCAAATTGAAATCATTCTTCTTATTTTTTTAAGAACCTTTTTAGAAATCCAATCTGCAACTTTGTTCTGCTCCCGATAAATATGAATAAATATACATTGAAGAGCAGATAAGCTTCCAAACCAGGGAGCTTTCCTTCTGAGCATCATTTTAACTAGAATACTTGAATCCATTTCTATATCTAGATTCGTGATTTTGTTTGAGTGATAGATGAGCAGACCGTCTAGCAACACTTTGCACTTTGTTGTTAAAGGTAGATTTTTTCCATAGATTATGCCAAAACCTACGATAATTTCACCCTTATGATCCATGAAAAGACCTCCACCACTGGCTTCACCCAAGGTGCTACAAGCACCATCTGCGTTCAGCTTGAATCTGTTAGCTTTTGGGTTTTTCCAATTGAGAGATAAAAGAATTTTGGGTTTAGTTAGGTGATTAACACAACCCAGGCCGAAAACAATGTCACAGTCTCTATCCCAGTGAACTTTCTTAAGGAGTTTTGCATTGTCGAGCCCATATAGAATATAGATAACATGTTCAATCATCGATTTAGCATTATAATTAAGGTATTGATGCTTCTTTTTGTTTAGAGAAGACCATATAACCCAGGAGATTATAGATGGTAGAATTGTTATGATATCGCAGTATTTTATCGTAAACCAATACCAAGATCTAATGACATGGGAGAAACTCATGTTCTTTGAGACGTGAATATTTAGTAAAGAGCTGAAATATATCCAAACATCCCAACAATGCTGACATTGAACCAAAATATTATTAGAGTTTTCCTCATTACAACATAACTGACATTTTGATGCTAACTGATAGTGTTTCTTCTGCATAAAAGAGTCATATGAGATCCAGTTGTGCAGAGCTCTCGAGAGGAAAAAGAGCATTTTCGAGGAATAATAGAATTTTAGGTCTTCTTGTACATGTTTAAGACATTTATATTCTTTCTAATTTCATTCCAAGTGTTCTTTGTGTTAAATAAACCATATGGAGATAGTACCAATCTAGCAGTATCAGGATTATTGTTGAGAGAGATTTTCATAATTTTAGAGATTTCTGTGCTTGTAGCCAGGGAGTTGAGTCTATCTAAATTCCATTCACCATTTACCCAGAGCTGTTTGACCTCAACCTTTTCAGCATTATCCATCTAATTAAGATCATCCAATTCATTGAAATAGATGAAAGGATTAGGAGAACATTATCGATCAAACCAAAAATCAATTTTGCCAACACGAGGGTTCCATAAAATAATTTTTTTCAGCATGGTCCCTAACATTCTCAATTCTCAACCACACTTTTGATTTTCCAGATGGAATAGAAACATTTATAGGGTGAGTTTTTCTACAATGGATCGAAAATATAATTTTAGCCCATAAGGAATTATGCGTTCTGAAGGTGAACCAGAGTTTGAAATGGTAAGTTTCCTGAAACTCATCCAGCTTCTTGACATTTAAGCCCCCTTCTTCATAAGGCTTGCAAAGTCTATCCCATATGGACCAGTTTATAGAATTTTTATTCTCTTTGTTACCCCAAAGGAACTTATTGAAAAATGTTTCAATTTTAATAATGACCACTTTAGGCAGAGTAGTGTTGAATGAGGTAGATAAGATATGCAGCCAACATAGACTGAATTAACACTAATCTCCCTCCAAAGGATAGCAGAGAATTGTCCAAATCAGATATTTTGTTCCTTATTTTTTAGATTAGGTCTTCAAAATTTCTAATTCTAGAAGAAGAACTTATCACTGATCCCAAATACTTAAAAAGGCATGAATTTTTTAATTGAAAGCGATCAATTTTTTTCCAAATTATGAACTCTCTGCATTGTCATTAGATTAGAAATAATGAGCTTTGATTTATCAGAGTTAATAAGCTGACCTGAGACATTTTGATAATGTTCTAGGAAACTCTTTATATGCTTGATTGAGGAAGATGAGCCATTCCTGAATATTATATATTCATTTGCGAAGGCCAAACATGATATGGTTAGATCTCCTCTTGATATAAATCTTATGTAGCTACTTTCCTCATTGATTTTATTGATCCCTCTTATGAAATACTCATCTGCTAGAATTAGGGATGAGATTCGGTCGGTTCGGTCGGTTTTTTTTATAAATTTTCAAACCAAACCGAAATAATTCGGTTTGTATATTATTAAACCGATTTAGTTAAAAAAAGTTCGGTTTTTTTTTTCGGTTTCGGTTTTTCGGTTTTGGTCGGTTTTGGTTCGGTTTTTCGGTTTAATTTTGGTGCGATTCGATCGGATCAGTTCGGTGCGGTACAAATTGCTTATCGTTTGTTATGGTGTTTGATAATAAAAGAATGTTAAAATAATTTTAAATATTTATATAAAAGAATAATAAATTTTAACTTCAATTTTTTGAATTTCCAACTGTTATGAGACCTAATATATATAAACAGTTAGGAGACATAATATATATATTTATATATATAATAAATTTATGGTCTAATTTCCAACTCAATAGCGTGGTTAGAGTGATAGGTCTAAGTTCTTTCTATGAACTAGGATTATGGTTCTTAGGAATTAAGAAAATCATTGTGGCTTGAATTCCCATAGGTATCAAACAACATTTGAAAACATCCGGAACAACCTCACACAAGTCTTTTGAAATAATAGGCCAGTTGGACTTGTGAAATTTCTCGTTAAAACCATCAGGCACTGCAACAAATTTAGAATCAAGAGATCAAACAAAACTATAAACTTCAGTTTATTCAGGAAAGGCCATTAGCATAAAATTGTCTTCCTCTTTAATCATCCTAGGAATAATCTTCTCAAGATCTTCATTGTCATTAAGATTGGAAGAGTCAGTCAATAATGATTGAAAGAATTCCACAGCAGAGTTACTAATTGATTCTTGAGTATCCAACCATTCAGAACCATTTCATATCCGGTTGATTTTATTCTTCTTGGCCCTTTTTTATAACAAAATTATGAAATACAACAGTATTTTTGTCACTGTATTTCAACCATTTGGAATTGAAAATTCTGCTCCATGTAAGTTTCTTCCCTCGCAAGAAGGGTGAGCTAAGTGGATTTATCCTTGTAGAGCTGCTCTTTATCCTTCTCAGAGTTAGATTGTTGGTACTTAGCTTCAAATAAATTTATATCTTCTTCAGACTGTTTAATGGCATCAAATACATTCTCATAAACATCTTTGTTCCACATTTTCAACTGAGACTTGAACCTTTTAAGTTTGTGCTAGTACCTTTGGATAGGGTTTCCCATCATTTCTTCAGCCCAATTCTTTTCAACCATTTCCATGAATCTAGAATACATCACCCACATATTTAGGAATTTGCAAGAGGATTTTATTCTTTCTAAATTTGAATAAATTATGATGCTTATAGGAGAATGATCAGAGCAGTTCTTAGCTAGATGGACGGGCTTTGTATTGTCAAAATAATTCAGCCAATAGTTATTGTAAAGAACTCTATGAGGGCGCTTACATTTCCTCTCATTAGACCAAGTAAACTTAGGTTCAGAATACCCCGCATCTAGTAAATTGCAGTCCAAAATTACATTGTTGAAGTCCTCAATGCTCCTGATATCAGTAGATGTGCATGAAAGCTGCTCATTGAGATTATAAATAACATTAAAATCGCCAAATATTATCCATTATTTAGTGGGATCATCAATATCCCTTAAACCGTCTCATAAAAGAATTTTAATATCTCTTTTGCATTTGGCATATATCACAGTAGCTCTAAAATATTTATTTAGAGAAGGATGCTGGATGTTTTAGTGGATGAACTGATCTTCATTCATCAGAATTTCCACTGAGAACTCTTGAGATCACATAATCCAGATCTTGTTGCTTGTATTTCCTGAATTTTTTTGAAACTTAGCTTGTTAGAAATAACCTCCAACTTTGATTGATGAATCATAGGATCCTGGATTTCTAAGAAGTTTTATTTTTCAGATTTTTTGCGAGATTTAAGCCTTCTCATAGTTTGCTTGTTCCCCAATTATGTTACATCCCAACATAAGATTGTGATTTTCATTTATTGGATAAAGAAGGTTTAGCAACCTTTTAAGACTGTATTAGTTTGGATGATGAAGGGGCATTTGAATTCCAGCCTTTTAATTTTTTTATTCTCTTGGATTCAACTTTCTTTAACCCAGTTCCTTTAACTTTCAATCTGGCTTTAGATGAGCAAGGAAGGCTTCCCACATTTTCTTTGGTTGGAGACACAGTTTGGACATCAATCTTGTCAATTTCAAATAATGACCTCCTATCAATGGCATTCAAGGCATCAATGATTTCAGAATCAATGATCCAGTCTGGGTTTATGTCTGATGAGTCCGAATATTGCTACCTCTCCGGACAGGGACAGTTCGGACTAAGATCACCAGACCGGACAGGGAAGTTCGAACACCTAGCTCATTGAACTGTTCGAACTATGACTAAAGTACTTAAAAACCTAAACACTTCTTGACCGAATATTGCTCTAAAAACTCATGGGTCCTTGAACATGACCCGGGTCCATTAAACATGACTCGAAAGCCCATAAATCCCAAATACAAGGGTATAAATACCCAACCACCCGCATTAAATATGGGTAATTAAAATTAAATACAACCAGGCTGCTTAGTTCTCCCTCTACTCTTTACTTAAACATTAAACACATACATACCTCCACAAAATCTAAAACAAATTACAAATTTACCCTCAGACGAAAATTAACCACACCAAATTGGCGACCACAGTACCTCTCCGGTGGCCTTTTGCCTCCGGATAAATTGCTAGCGAGAAAAATGAAACACAAGGCTCGTGGTTTTATCATACTAAGAGACATTTTGTATAAAATGTCTTATAGTAAACCTCTTCTGCGGTGTTTGGGAGATGATAAGTCTCAAGTAGTCCTCTCTGAATTGCATGATGGTGATGGATCAGCTCACTGTGGATTTAGGGATTTAACAAGGAGAGTTTTACTGGCCGGCTACTATTGGCCATCTATCATTCAGGATGCTAAAGAGCTGGTAAGAAGGTGTGATCCATGCCAGAGATATAGCAATGAAATTCATGTTCCAGCCATCCCTTTAGAATCGATTTCTGAGCCTATACCTTTTGCTCGATGGGGGTTGGATTTAGTGGGCCCTCTCCCTATGGCGTCCGGAGGGCGCATAACTATAATTGTTGCTATAGATTACTTTTTGAAGTGGATTGAAGCAACCCCTCTGGCAGGAACAACATCAAAAGCTGTCATAAAATTCATTTTACCCAACATCTGTTGCAGATTTGGTGTTCCACAAAAGATAATGACAGACAATGGGCCACAGTTCGACAACAAGGAAATGGAGAGTTTTTGTGTCTCAAGGGGTATACAACATTGTTTCTCTTTACCTTTCCACCCACAAGCAAATGGTCAGGTTGAAGTGACTAACAGAACTATACTGTCCGGTTTAAAGAAGAATCTGGAAGGAGCTGCTGGGAAGTGGCCTAGCTATTTACAAGAGGTCTTGTGGGCCTACCAGACAACACCTGGGGCTGCAACGCAGGAGTCAACCTTTGCTTTGGTCTATAGGATGGATGCAATAGCTCCCATAGAAGCAACTCTCCCATAATTTCGGGTTCACAACTTCTCCGAATGTGCTAACGTAGTGGCTATTAGAGGTCAGTTTGATCTAGTAGAGGAAAAACGAGTTAAAGCTCACCTTAGAGCTGCACACTATCAGGGTTTGATGAGAAGCAGATTTGCCTCTAGAGTTAAAAGAAGAGATTTCCAGCCAGGGGACAAAGTATTAAGGAAAGTCTTCTTACACACTAAAGAGAAGCTGCTCGGAAAACTGGCCCCAACTTGGGAAGGACCTTATATGGTTGTTGAAAGACTTAAACCTGGAACATATTGGCTAGAAGACAAGGATATAAGAATTTTGACCCACCCTTGGAATATTGAACATCTCCGGATGTACTTAGAGTAGCGTCTGTGTAAATATTTACTTGTTTAAACATCCATGTAAATATTTGGGGGCATACTCTTTCCTACCCTGGTGGCGCGGGGAGGTTTTAATGAGGTGTCCGGGCTTTTTAATGAAATTTGCTGCCTTCTTAAAAAAATTTCGGAAATGTTCTTACTTTGTTTTTTGTCACACCATCCGGATTGAAGTAAAAGAATGATGACCACTTAAACATTTGTCATTGGAGAGCTTAAACACTCTCACTTTAGGCCATTTATGAAATAACTAAGGGCTGTTTAAACACTAGCCACCAAAATTGAAACAGACTATGAAACAATGCGAAAATTGTGCAAAACAAGGATATTCATTGAAGTAACTTAAGTGCCTTGGCCTTCCGAGGACTTTTAAATTGTCAAACAAAGGAAAGGATCTATCCGGTCAGATACCGGACACATTAACAAAAAGTGTGCCTTGGCCTTCCAAGGACTTTAGTTTAGATAACATAAAAAGTGAAAAAATAATTCATAATTTAAGACGGAGCCTTTAAAGATGGCTCAGCCTCATCCATCTTCTTCTTCCCCTTGGGATCGTCTTTCTCTTCAGGAGGACCCTCCCCGACATTTTCTTCTGCCTCATCAGAAGAGGAAACACTGGAATAGTCATGCAAGTCTCCATCAACCATGGTGTGGAAGGGAAGGTCTTCGTACTCTACGTGAAGCCAAAAATCTCCCAAGTTCCTCTTCGAGAACTTCTCATGGAAGAGCAGGACCATGTATGATTTCACATTGGCATACATTTGCTCTTGAGTGTCTATTACATTATTGGCATAAGCATCAATGTTGGCCTGGATTTTGGCCTCTTGCTCCCTTAGCAGATCAGCTTTCTCCTCTGCAGCCTTGGATACTGTGTTCTCAAGTGCAATCTTATCATTTGTCAAGTTGTGAATGACTTGATCCTTGGGCTTGACCTCCTCTTTTGAAGAAGTGAGATCTTTCTCTACTCCGGACATCTTCTCCCGGAGCTCCTTGATAGTATCTTCCAGAGTAGCAACTTTGGTGGTCCACCCCTCTTGTTTCTTTTTCAGCTCCTCATTCTCCCCCTTTAGAATGTCAGCATGTTGAGTGCCAGTACGAAGGTCATCGGACAGCCTCTCCTTATCAGACTTGAGGTCTTTAATAATGTCTGCCTGACTTCGAACTTGCTTCTCCAATACAAGCACCGGCTGAACACTACTTAATAAAGAGTGAGCTATAATGTCCCTTTCACTTGAAACAGTAAAAGTCTTACCATTAAAAGTGACGGTGTTTGAAGTACTCAGGGGGAGGTAAGGCCCAACAAAATCGTCTATGGGGAGGTTGATAAAGTACTCACCAAGCCCACCAAGACCAGTGATGTCTACCCCATCAATGCTAAGACCCCCCCCCCCCCCCCTTCGACCTCATCAATTTGAAAGTCACCAGGTATTTCCTCTGCTTGTGTTGGTTCAGTGGGATCAACATGGAGGAGAGGCTCCGGAGGCCGGATAGAAAGTTCATCACCCTTAGAGGTCTTCTTCTTCTTGGCCTATGTCCTTTCTTTCAGCTCCCCGTTTACGGTCTCTTTTGGAAGCCCTTAGGGGTTTTGGGGAGTGAACTTCTTGCCTAACACTCTCCTGCTCTACCACTTCCAAGAGAGCAGTATCAATCTGGCTTAGGGCTGGCCCCTCCGGATTTGGTAAAACAGCTTCCTCCACCTCAGCAGGGTCCGTTCCACCTACCACTTTCTTGCCCTTCTTCTTTTTGCCTTTCATCTTACTCGGGGCCTTGGACCGGCCTGGCAAGTTAAGTGTCCCACCCGGTTCGTGTGTCCTCTTGAGCACTACATCCGGAGGGGGTTGAGTGGTGAGCTCTTCCCAGGTTAAGTCCCTCCGGCCAGTAGTGTTCCAGAGGTGAGACCTTGCTAAGTTGCCCCCCCCCCCCCCCCCGTGAAAGCATCGTGGAATCGGTTTCCCCACCTTTCAACAGCCCAAGTGTTGATCTTGGTGCAAGTGGTCTACCCGGACTTTAGATAGTCATTGAAGTCCTTGGGCAGTTCTGCTAAGAAAAAGACAAAGCCAATCAGTTTAAACAAATTTGATAAAAGAAGAGATAAAAATATAAATTAGGAGCCTTACGATCACTCCTCCATCTGCTGGTGAGGAGACTTGGGTTGACTCCGGCCTTGATTTTCTTCCCGTTCTCCCATGCACCACTTACGAGTCCTCCAATTTCTCTCAGACTCTAGCAGGTCATCCACTGCTTTGAAGTTATCCCCCATGTTGAAGTGATAAAAGAGGATGTGGTGGTTTCTGCAGAGACTGGCCACAGCAGCAAGCTCCTCCATCGGTAGAGGAATCCCGGAGAGCCTAGAGGCCATAATGCAGGCCATGAGGGTGTACCAAGCATTGGGACTCAGATGGCTTGGACAGAGCTTTATCAGATGAAAGTATCTGACAATCTCTGGGTCCAAGGGAAATCTGAGCCCCCAGTTAAGCAGCTCCGTGAAAATAACTATCTCGCTCAGCTTGCAGTCCATGGGAGTTTCGGGGTTTATAGGGATTCTTATCTTCACGTTCTCCGGAATTCCCCACTTCGTACGCATCCGGCCCATCTCATTTGTGTGGATGAAAGCGTAGTTGATCTTTTGCAGGGAAAGGAGATACTTAACATTGACCTTGTGAAAACAAGGCCCCACCTTTCCTTCGAGACACTCCGGCAGATCCGGATGCCTCAAGCACAACGTTTCCTTTCCTTTATCTTTTTGGGCAGCAACAGCACTGCCAGTCTGTCCGGAAGGTTCGGACTCAAATGGAGCTTCTTCGATAGAATCTTCCATTATTTCCTCCATGATTGAGGAAGGGTTTTTAGTCGCAGTGGTGAGAGGGAGGTTTGGATTTGGCTCAGCCTGACTTCCGGCCTGATGAGCTCCGGTACTCTCCTGATTTCTAGCCTCTGGTTGGGGCTCTGTTGTGGACGTTTCTCTTCGGGGACTTGAGCCAGTGCCCTCCGGACGAGACAACCTGTCCTTGGGTACCCTAATGGGTACTTCTGACCCCGTACTACTATCCTTGGCACCTGATACAGGGGTGCCCTTAGAAGCCTGCCCCTTGACCAGCCGACCTTTTCTCCGATCAACTAACTTGTGAGGAGAGTTTTCAGCATCAGACCCCATGGCTAAAATGGGGAGGGTTTTTTAAGGCTGGTGACGGTTAAAACTGGTTCAACGACGGGTTCCGACTCTTGAACCGAAGAACCTGAGATGGTAGGGGAAAGACTGGATTGAAACAACCTCCTCGGTTTGAAACCCTTTATGGAGGAAGAACCCTGGTCTGACTCTGTGGGTGAAGTTGCTGGTTTGTCGATAAGGGAAAGGGGTAAACCTGCTGCAATGCGCCTTTCCTTTTCAACCTTTTGTGCTTTTTCTAATTCAGAGAGGTTGAGCCACCCGCCTTCGATCAGAGCGTTCCTAGCCATGAACATAAACAGCCTGAGTAAAAATTCGTTTTTGAGAGAAAAAATCTTTGAGGATTTGCAGAGTGAAAATGAAAGTGATAGTGAAACGGTAGAAAGTTTTTCAATTTATAGTAAATCTAAAAAAGGAGTCTTGATTCCTAGGAGAATTCGAAAAGATTAGTAATGATTAAAAGACGGCGCTGATGTCACCCTCATTAATGAAGAGGTTGCTTTTCAAAGAAGGTGGGTGCGAAATTCAAGGTAAAAAAACGGTTGAAACAACCAACCAAAAAGTGACACATGTCCCATGAACTCTGGCAAAAAACCGTTTGGATCCACAGAGTTTTTTCAGTCCGGATAAAGCCATAACACCAGTCGAAAGACGTGTCCGGGTAAAACTGCCCCTGACATCGGACTCTTTTTCAGGTTTTTGGCAAAGGTATTTGAACAAACACCTAAAAAAGGGGATTCTGATGAGTCCGAATATTGCTACCTCTCCGGACAGGGACAGTTCAGACTAAGATCACTAGACCGGACAGGGAAGTTCAAACACCTAGCCCATTGAACTGTTCGAACTATGACTAAAGTACTTAAAAACCTAAACACTTCTTGACTAAGCTGCTTGCTCTAAACACTCATGGGTCCTTGAACATGACCCGGGTCCATTAAACATGACCCGAAAGCCCATAAAGCCCTAATACAAGGGTATAAATACCCAACCACCCGCATTAAATATGGGTAATAAAAATTAAATACAACCAGGCTGCTTAATTCTCCCTCTACTTAAACATTAAACACATACATACCTCCACAAACTCTAAAACAAATTACAAATTTACCCTCAGACGAAAATTAACCACATCAATGTCACTGGAACTTTAAGGTTTGTTTTGGAAAACATCAAGGAAGCAAACATGGTACTCTAGGTTAGTTTCATTATGAATCTTCTCTGAAGGAATTGACAGATCAAGACTTTCCAGATTTTGATTATTTATTTCATCATTTTTTACTATGACAGAATTTAATCTTGGAGTAGCTAGACTAGTATTCTGTTCAACAGTTGTATTGTTTTGAGATTGGATAATTTTCTTACAATCTTTACTTGAGTGTCCAGTGTGATAACGGTAACTGCAACACTCTGGATAAAAGTCATAGATCACGTCAATCCAAAATCCCTCATCATCTCCAAACGGATCCATAGTTTATGGATTAATGGTTTAGAGATATTGATTTCAGCCCAGATCTTACAACAATTATGTATGGCTCTGTTGTTTGTAGGAACACATATTTTCAATGGGGATCCAATTTTTTTTTGAAATTTCACCAATTACACCTTCATTGTACATGAATTCAGGGATGTTAGGTAGTGAAACCCAGACATGAGTGATTGGACATTCATAATTAGGATTGAAATGTGGAAACCCCTTCAATAATCTCATTGTTTTGTTGCCCAACACCCAGACGTTTCTGTGCCAAATTAACTTGAGATCTTCTTGATGATCAAACTCAATGAAAATATATCTAAAGTCCTATTGAGTAACGCTGAATTTTCCAGAGAACTTGAACTTTTCAAGAAAATCTTTAATAGTTTACATTCTTGGTTTCCCATTAGAAAACTTCTTGATTAAGGTATGGTTTGACGATTTTTGAAGGAATTCTTTATCTTTTTTTATCAAATGAGATAATATAGTGATCACTTTTGTGGGTAATAGAAACATTCTTGTGGATTGGATTTTGGGATTTGGGTTTCAAAACATCAGCATAAGTTCTTAGTCAGAACTTGGTGTACTCTGTTTCTTCGATTTCTGGGTATTTTCTCATAGATTTTTCAAACGTGGGATTGTTTCCAAATATTTGCAATGTTGCGAACCATATGAGGATGACAATTACAATTTCTTGTTGGATCAATACTCAAAGATTGATCTTGATTTTTCTTGTTTAGGAGAGGAAAATCCGAGAAGAAAATCCGAGAGAAAAGAAGGGAGATTTCCATGAACAGATCGGGTTGAATCAACATATGGATTGGGAGAGTCAATTTCACCTTCTTCCATTTAGGATCGGCTTAATTAAGAAAAGAAGGAATCATGTAGATTTAAATTAACAAGTTTTTTTAAAAAATTTAATGGTTTGTTTTGAGTATGCAGTTTTTTTAATTATATTTTATGGATTAAAAACTTTGGTTAGTCACCACAATTGGACATGTGTATAAAAAGAATTACTGATTTTGTTGGTCTCGTTTTATGTATGTGGTTACTTTTGTTTGTCTCAATTTTCATTTGTGGTCATCCGTGAGTAACTACCGCTATGTGAAAAAATTAATATAATGGACAGTTTTGATAAAAAAATATTAATAGTTTTTTTGATATACAATACCAATTCCGATCACTAACCGAGGTTTTAGCTGGTTCACGAATTAACTTTAATTTTGGCACACCCACAATTCACACTTAAAATATTTTCATGTTGTGTTCAAAATTTGTTAGATAGTATGTCATATACTTAAATTCGTATGTCGGCTTAAGTCCAGTTTACAAGTCCTATCATATATAGATAATTATATTTGAATTCATATGAAAGCTTCAAAACAAATTAATTGATTTAAAAAAAATTAAATTCAAAACTAATTTTTGTTTCAAATTAGTTGGTAGATTTGGTATTTATTTTCTTCAAAGTTGACTAAATTCAAACTTTGGATTTATAATATAGCAAGTAGTTGAAAATTTTAGAATATATTCAAAATTTATCAAAATAACTTTTTATTTTGTTTATTTAGATAAAAAAATTAATGATTTTGATTTTTTAGCCTATAAGTTACAAAGTATAATCATTTTAATAAAATAATTTTATTTGTATGAAAAAATGGTATATACAATATTTAGGGCTGTCAAAAAAATCCGAAAAATCCGATATCCGACCGAAATATTCGATATCGAATCCGAATAAAATGGATAATATCCGTATTCGAAAGAAAGCAGATAATATTCGTATCCGAATTCGTATTCGAAAATAGCGGATATGGATATAGTCATATCCATATTCGAAATATCCGATATCCGAATTTTATAAATAAATATATATAATGTTTTTATATTTAAGCATTTTTTTAGCGATCCCACACTGTAAAAAGCAAAACAAATTACTAACAAAGTTGGCTATAAATATAGAGGGTTGCTTCTTTAAAAATATATATTATCCCACATCTAAAGTTGGAAAAATGAGTTGCTACTAAGCTGTTTATAAAACACGTAGTTGCTTTTTATAACAAGTTTTTTTTAGTCTTGTGACTCTTATCCCACATTTAAAATGTGGAAAAGAAATGCTAACAAATTTTCTATAAAAGACATGGTTGCTTTTCGAAATAAGTATATTTTTCTTAGTTTTATCCCACATCTAAAATGAGTATGAATTTCTACTAAGGTGCTTCTAAAAGTAGCCAATCCAATAGTGCAATTAGTTAAAAAATTTAGTGGAAATTCGGATTCGGATATTATCCGTATCCGGATAATATCCGTCGGATACGGATTCGGATGTTGTTTTTTAAAAAACTTCGGATTCGAATTCGGATTCGGATAGTGATTTCGGATTTCAGATTCGGATTCGGATATAGGCAGATTCGTATCCGAAATATCCGTTTGACAGCCCTAACAATATTCCAATGTCAAATAACCTAAATTAAAATAAAATATAGTATACATAATAACTACTTATTTTTTTAGGGAACCAACAACCGCTACTCAATAAATGCATAGGGTTTTTACCCTAAATTTTATATCATTTGGTCACTAATTTGCCTTACTTCACCAACTCGGCTACTCTTTTCACTACTATTATTTTGTTTTCATATAAAGAGGTCCCCGATCTAAATAATATGTTTTATGAGTTTTATAGTGGATAATGTTAACTTAAAAGAATAAAATTTATACTTGAATTAATTATAATTTACTAAAATGACTCAAATTCAAATATAATTTTAAACTAGAAAATCAATAAAACTGAGTTTGTTAGTTAAAATTCTAAAACATTCTCATTCCATACAATCAAAATTTTATTACAAATGTTAACTTTTTAGAATATCCACAACAAATTTATGCCAAACTATATAGCATGCTCTAATTATATTTATGTTTTATTACATTTTTTAAAATAAATCTACGTCAATCATTTATTTTAAAAATATAAATTAATGATATATAACTATTTTTATTTTTATTTTATAAAAATGAGATAAAAACAAAACAAATCATACAATCATTTATCAATATTTAAAGGCGTTATTCAATGGATTTTGTTTGAATATTGTTTCAAGGTCGGGTGGACGAGACCAATCTAGTAAACAAATTGGATCGAAAAATCGGATTGAACAATTTAATATAATTTTTAAAATAAATTTATTTAGAAAGAAGGCGTGAATAAAATTATTCTAAACTACTAGGTTACAAGGATCATGCGTTAAACTATTTCAGTTGTATTTATCATCTACCACAATGTAAATTCTTTTAAAATTGATACTTTTAAATAGACTGAATTTTGTTAGAATTATAAGGCATTCTCATAATGATATCTAAGTACTCATTCATGCATGTTAGAATATGAAAGAGTAATATGCAGAAAGAATAAAACTCAATGTATTACACTGAAGCACAAAATGGTCTTAAATAGTCTACAAAAAACGTTTCGTATTCCAGCCAATAAATGATAGATAATAACAGCTAAAATACGAATTCATATAACATCTAAAATACTAATTCATATAACGTCTAAAATACTAATTCTAATAACGTCTAATTATTAAATAATATAATTAAAGCAATTAATAATAAATCAATTTCAACAAATCCCTCCCTTAGGCTAGATATGCCTGGAAAACAACCAATTTAATCTTCTAGTGCTTGCATTCCAAGTGAACTTTGACACTTAACTAATGTCTCCTGCTTCACTAACTTTGTCATTATATCTACAACTTGTTCTTTTGTTCCACAATAAACCAGCCTCACAACTTCTTGATTTCTAAGATCTCGTAGATAATGATACCTTGCATCTATATGCTTCGTGCGCCTATGCATCATTGGATTCTTCAAGAGTTTAATTGAACAATGACCAGCACAAGATGTTGTAACTATGTACTCTGCTTCAATTGTAGACAAAGTAACTACCTCTTGTTTTCTTGAGCTTCAACATATTGCAGCTTCATTGAACATAAAAACATAACCTGAAGCGCTTTGTCTATCATCAAGATCACCATCATAATCACTGTCTATGTATGTTTTCACCTTCATCTTTGATCTTCTCTTATAAAAAATTCCAAACGTCATTATACCTTTTAAGTATCACAGAACTCTCTTAGTTTCCTGCATATGTCCCTCTATTGGTTTGGCCATGAACCGAGACAATAAGCAGACCACGTACATTATGTTAGGTCTTGTAACTGTAAGATACATTAGAAAACCCAACAATTGTTTGTATAAAGTAGCATCGACTTATTTTCCAACTCATTCATTTTGAGAGTTTTTAGGACCTAGTACAATGAGATTTTTTACAGAATTACAGTATGCCATGTTAAACCTTTTGAGCACCTCATGAACATACTTTTTCTTTCTTAAGTGAATCCGATCTTGGCTTTGATGAATTTCAACACACAAAAAAGAACCTCATCAAACCAAGATCAGTCATTTCAAATTCTCGTGTCATTGACAAATTAAACTTTTCAATTAATTGTTCATCATTTCCGGTTAAAATTAAATCATCTATATAAAGACTTACCATGATATACTTAACTCTTTTCCTCTTAAGGAATAATGTGTGATCATTAGTACTTCTTTCGAATCCTTCTTGCTTGAAATACCTCTCTACCCAACAAAACCAAGCTTTAGCAGCTTGCTTCAAACCATACAAAGCAGATTTTTGGGTCGATATACTTTATCTTTCTCACCTTTTTTCGAATCCACTTTCATAATCTTGCATCCATATTGGTGATTTATGACTTATTTTCTGATGTGTTTAAGGTTGAGGTGACATGCCATTATTTTCACCAATGACATCTTCATCAACACCTTCGATCTCTTCATCATTCTCCTCTCTAGTAGTGTCTTTTTCTCTCCATTCCAGAGTATCATCATATTTTTTCACATCATCATTTCAATCCCACTTCTCTTCTTCTTCGAATATTACATCCCGACTAATGGAAATTTTCTTTAAAGTTGGATCATAGTGTCGGTATGTCTTTGACTCATCGCTTACTCTAAGTAAAACACACTTATGTCTCCTGTTATCTAGCTTTACTCTATGTTGTTCAGGGATGTGTAGATGACCTATACAATCAAAAATTCTGAAATAGTCCATGCTTGGTTTAAATCCACTACAACACTCTTCTGTAACCATATCGCTTACAACACTTGTCACACTTCGGTTCAACACATGATACGTCCACTTAGCAGCCTCAGCCCAAACATTCTTTGACATGCTCTTTCTGCGATGTTATAATAATTAGATGTTATGGTCATATTGTTATTTTTAAAATTATAACTAAAAAATTATAATATAATAATAAAAAGATTTCATTCCCGATCACAATACGTGTTATTAATTAATTTATTTTATCGATTTATTCTATTAATTAAAATAAAATAATAAAAATAGATCAAGTTTTTATTTATCTTATCCATCTAGGTAAAAAATTGAACCAATTTCAAAATTTAAATATTAAAACTTAGTTAATAAACGATTTAATAAAAGTATCAAACGGTCTCGGACCGATTCCAAACAATTATCAAGCCTAGAAGACCCTAACCATATTCCTAGTTATATTGATAAATTTCAAAATATAAAGAATACAATTCACTTCCCGTAACTCAAATGGTGAATCAATAGTTTGAAAAAACTTGAAATGAATTATGGCTGAAGAATTCAAAGCTAGTCAACATTTTTGAAAGAAAATAATAAAATACAGTAAAATGATTTAATCATTGTCCTTTTGGATTTCCCAATCAAGGCCAATCACTTGCGTTTGGACACGTTAGTAAAGGATCAAATCAGGCTTTATTTGTGATTAGGCTGGCAATCTTCACGTTGAGTGGTCTCCGTTTATTAACACGTTATCACTCGCAACGTCCCACCATTCCCCCCTTAAAAATTAATTTTATGCACTCGAAAATAATGTTTGTCCATTTGTGAATTATTTTCAAATATCATTTCAAAATTTATAATATTCGCGATTTTTTTTCCTCAAAGGGTACCCGAGTTAGTTGAGTAAGATAGGTTTGTGACCAAAGGTCATGAGTTCGAGTCCTTCTACATACGCTTTCTCGGCTGAGCCTGTCATCTTGTGTGATTTACCTTCTTGCGTTGCGTTGGTTTGCCTATCGCGTCTGCCTTAGGGCACACTCATGACACTCTGAATAGTGGTTGCGGATTCCTTCCGTTTAATATTAATTGTATGGATAATGTATCCGTAAATATATTTTAACTCTGATAGTAACTGTAATAAGTATTTGATAAAAAACTAAAATATAATTTATTTATTTTTTTTATAATTAAATATATTAATTTTTAATGTTTGAGATTCGAGATTTCGAAATTTTAAATGATGACAAAGCTATAAAATTTAAAAGTTAAATCCATTTAAATTAATGTTGTTTGTGTCGTAGTATTTTTTAGCAGAGAGGGTCCATTTCAATTTAGCTCAAATTTTATATCTTAAGGTTTTTATCATTTCAGGATTATATACAAAGCCAAGAGATAAGAACACAAAATAAATCTTTGGTTTTCAAATTTGTTGTGCGTAGTCACTATCAAAAGGAAAATGATTTTCGTTTTTGTTGAATTTTAAACAACGTTTTTGGAACATCTAAGATTTTAATCTAAACGGTTAGATTGTAGTTTGACACTACGATTTGGGAAAAATCACTATTGGAATAATAAAATATTTTTGGTGATATACTTCACTTTTGCTTCTCTTCTTGTTAATTTATTGTGTTTAAAATTGTTGGTGAGTTGTAAATCTTTATTAGATTCACTTGGATATACTTGTACTATCAACTTATCTTAAAATAATTGAAGATTTTTGGGTTGGCTCCTCATAAGTCACGTGGTTTTTACTCTTCACATTGAAGTGTTTTATCGAAGTAAAATAAATCTTATGTGTTTATTCATTTTACCGTTAATTATTTCTGTGATTAACTTTGTGGTTTACTTGGTTAACTAATTGGTGAATTATTGGTGGTGAATTGTGTTTTTTATGTATTTGGTTGGTCGTTTTGAAGTTGATCTTGTGAGTAATTGATATATTACTTTTTAGGTCCTACAGTTGGTATCAAAGCTTCTGATTTTTTGTCATTGATGTAACTATGATAACTCCATGATTAAGTTTGGTGAAGTATTTTAGTGATGAAGAATAACTTTGAACATCGAAAGGAATAAATGCACTGTTCTTTTATTTCTCAATTAGAATATCTTATATTCTCATTGGGTTTCGATCCCTTTATATAACAAAAACTTATATATTATACCACTATCTCCTAAAAATTCTCCATTCGTAGTTGTGTCCAATCGTGGACACATCTTCCGCTCCCACGTACTTCATATTTTTTTGATGATGATTTCAGTGGCCTCGTCCGCTTAAGAATCACTCGTCAGTTAATGCCCTCGGTTGGCAACACTCTGTATCATGATTGGGGTATAGCTCCATTTTTATGTGAACGTCGTCTTTAGTTGCGTTTTACTAGCTGATGTGACTCCAGTTCTGCTGTATGATCGAATGTACCTCGTCTTGGTCGACGAGTATAATCTGGTCGAAGGGTTATGCCTTATTAGCACTCCCGACTAAAAATCATGGTTAGTCACTGGAATTTGTCACTTGTTTCAAAAGTACCACTTATTTAATTTTTGTATCAAAATAGTCACTTTGTTTCACCGGTGGTCACTATTGTTGGTCTTTTATTTTCATTTTTAGTCACCGCTAATGACCATAAATGTAAAAAAATATAAGTTGAGTGGCAATTGTGAAACAAATATAACTTGAGTGACAATTTTGAAGCAAGTGTCTAACTCCGGTGACTAATGAAGTTTCTTAGCCTAGGACTCTCCCTAGTTTTTTTGAATGTGAACTGCTATGGTACTTCATCTTTTGAAAAGAATAACATATGACTAGGACGAGGTCTTACTTTATTCGTTTCTCCTATGCTTGCCACGTGTCATATACATTTACTACTTGTAATATGTAACGACATGCGTGCGATTGTTGATGTTAGTACTTATTTGCCACGTGTTACAAATCCTACCCCTAAATTTGACAAAGCAGCCGCTACTTGCATGTTTTTATCAAAATGACGCTTCATATATATATATATATATATATATATTGTCTTTTATTTGATAAGCATTTTTACTATTTGTGAAGCCGCAATAATAGTTTGGGCCTATTTCTTTGAACAAACCTTATTCCTTTTATGCATAGAGCACTATAAATTATATTGGATTTAATTTTGAATATCTTTTCCTGATTTAAGTCACTTTTGGACAGAGAATGTTAGAGTGTACTTTTTTCTCTTCATTCTACGTCCTCGTGATTTCCAAAGATAGTAAAAAGGTAAATATCATAGTCATTTGCTTTCTTTTTGGTACATTTTCCTACTTTGTTGTTGTATGGTATTGATTAGTGTTATCGTGGTGACTCTAATATCCTGACCTCTTACTTGGAAACGGGTAAATTCTTTTGTTATGGTATTTCCAATCTTATAATGATGATTGATCTATTTGCGCCCCCAGAAATCCCTCACAAATGAGCTTCAAAGACGAAAAATTATGTTACTCATACCATTCATGGCCTTCCACCAATGGATAATGTGGAAGATGAAGAATTATTGGAAACTTATTTTGATCGTCTGACCACCCATTACAAAACTTTGACAGAAGAAGGGCACCGTAGATTTAGAATAGTATACAACTTTCCAGATTTAATGATAACTAAACTTCATGATGCGGGTGAACATATTTATCATACTCAGAAGGGTGGGAATTCTTTTTCAACATCATTAGATATATTAGGATATGCCCCACGCAACTAACAATCAATGGTTTGCGCTTGCTACTAAGTATTATTGTTGACTCCAATGTTTTAGACATCCCCATTTACCTAGCCGATTTTTTAGCGAGCATCGATGTTTACAAACGTTTTTCGACCACTTAATATTACATAGTTACACGTAGTGAGAGCAAAGTCGTTAACTTGCATGATTTTAGCAAACACTAGAGCATTCATTTGTGTTTGTTTCTGGTAACTGGGAGCATCCCGTTAGGGTGGGAAATATCTAATTAGAATGAATATGGTATAAGATACAAATTCAGGGAAATATCAGGAGTTGTGGACAAAGGTTTATAGAGAATAATAAGTTAACCTCTGGAGAAGTTGTCTGCCACTGCATTTCCTGAGTGACATCTTGAGTACCCGCTCTTATGAACCCCTGTCAACGTTTTACTAGCTGGGTTGTTGCCAAAACCAGAGATTACTACGTTGAATGATGGATATGTCTCTATTACTTCTACGGGATAATTGGCTAGTGCTGATCAAGTAAGATCAATACTACTCGAAAGAGTGTATGGTGCAAATCCAGCGGTGTCAGGTTAGAACTTCCCGTAAATAAGATTGGGAAGGATTGTGACGAGGTACCTTAAGTTGATGTTAAGAAGAAAATAACTTGTCGAGATACATATGTTGTACATTCTAGACCAAAAAGAAAGAAAACTCTAGCTTGGATGATTGAAGATGCATGCCCTTCTGATACCATAGGCACTGGAACTGCATCTCACCATAGGGGCGCGAATGATTGCGTAATGATATCTCATTCGAGAAAGGATAATGAAGAAATGGGACAAATTAGTCTATCTACCGGTGGGTTTATTAGGAAGAAAAAAGTATTAAGAAGGAACATAGCTCATGTTGACGGGCAGCCATATGGGATTGATGGCCAATCAAACACTAGTTTATATAAGTTGACCATGGTGGTAAGTAATACCCCATTCATTATGCATGAAGACCCATTTCTGACCAAGGGTTACATACGTGGTGGCTCGAGAAATACTGTTATTGTTAGGGTAAAAACCCATCTTCTTACTTTTACTAACCAAAGTCATACGGTTTCCGAGAACTCTAGGTTAGAGACTCAAATGTTGACCCATTGGTTTCTACTCCTATCGACGATGGTGGTAAAAAAAGGAGATGCTCATAGCGAGGTGACTAACACATGAAATATGGGCATGGTCCCTCACCATTGTTTTATTCATTCTATTTTTATTCTGTTATTATATTTTTTTAGAGTACTTATAATTTGATGGTGTTGGGTTATCGCAAGATGACCTCTGTTGTTACCAAAGCTATGAAAGACTTGAAACCTGAGCTTTTGATGTTCAGGTCTGGTAAATCATTCAGCGTTGAGTTATTGCAATAAATGCGAGCCTACGGTGCTTCCAACCTGTGTTATGAGAAGCTTATTAAGTAGAAGACGGATACCAGTGATCGGTTAATTGCTCTTACATCTGAAAGGGATGATTTAAAGAAAACGTTTGCAGAGTGGGAAAAGTAGAATGAAATTGTTGCCAAGCGATCCATGGAATTTATTGGGCAAAATTCTGGATTACTGACTAAGATTGAAGAATCTACCATCAAAAATTGTAATGTTCGACTGGAGAGTTCTACTCTGAGGGTAGAGTTTTCTCGGGTGACATCGGAGATGAACGAGGCCAAAAACAATTGGGCCGATCATGCTACTAAGGCATACGATGATGGAGAGAATGATACAATAGGGGTTACTCAAACTTATCTTGAGAAAATTCGAAACGATATTATAATAGAGTTATGGAAAGTAAACCCTGATTTAGAGTTAGAAAAACTAAAAGGGTTGGTGCCAGAGGATGGACAACCATGGGTAACAGATGATGCAGATGATGAGGTTATCAAAAAAATGGTTGAAAAGATTACGAAGAGGGTATCTGATACTTCTAAGGATTCATGAGATAAAGATGATGCTTTGATCGAGACTGAGGGACCCCCAGATATTATTTAAAATGAGAACGAGCCTGTAAAGGAAAGTGACGACGATACTTGCGTAAAAGATGGTTTCTTGGGATAACTGTAATTTATGTCTTTGTTATATTTGTTGTGTTTTGAACAATTAATTTATTGGGCTTGTATGTACTTTAGGAATTGATTCTCTATGTTTTTTTATATAATATGACATAGTTATTTGTCTCAAAATATGTATTGGAGTATCAAATTTTTTGAACTTGGAGGGGATGAGGGGAGTATTGATTCTTTATTAAGCATAGTTCGGCTTGTTGCATAGCCACTTAGGATTAGCTTATGAGTTAGTTCGCGTCTTAGGCTTGATAAACCCATTGTTAGTATGGCATGTAGTGTGGTCTTAAAGACTTGACAAATGTGCACCAGATCACTTAATTGAGCGTTATTGCTCGGGCTTAGTATGGCCCATGGCGTAGCATTGTAAGCTTGGTTTGTAAAACTAGTTCACTTTTGTCGACTGTTTAGTGCATGCTCAGTGTGGCCAATTGCGTAGCCGATTCGGCGTGGTTTATTTTTACCCGTTCGCTTTTATATTTTTAGCACATCCACCTTTATCTCTTCATATATTTCCTTGTGTATGTTTTGAATAAATGACATATTTCTTATAGAGATTTTCATTTCTTCTATTGTGTAACCACCTCTATTTAAATAAAACAGAAAAATAAGAGAGATTTGGCAAACATAGACTTAATTAGTGTCTTTGGCTTACAATGTGTAAAAACCCTTAAACGTAACCAAAATGGTAAAAGAGAGTCTATAACCGTTCTAAGTGGCATGGTGATACATTTTGAAAAGAGTAACATTCCAAATATATTTTAATGCATTACCATCCATATCATCCAATATGTACGCCTCGTGATGTCTTTTGGAAATTACTTTGTACAGACCGTCCCAATTGGGGGCAAGCTTGCTCATTTTTTCTTGAGCTTGGTGGAAAATTTTATTTAAGGTTCGGTAAACCACTTCAAATCTTCGAGGTTTCAACTTGCAACTAAACCTGCTTCTCATCACCATTTTTAATGCTTAGATCGAACCCTTGATTGGTCTCTCATTTCCTCAATCAGGTCAATTGATGTTTGTCGCTCTTGGTCATTCATGTCTTCTGAATAATTTTCCATTTGATGGATTAGAATTATAATCTCTATAGGTACAACACCTTTCATTCGATATAGTAAAGAAATTGGTGTATCCCCGGTTGTTGATTGGGGCGTAGTTCGATATGCCCATAGTACCTTAATAAGTTTTTCAAGCCATTTTATTTTTTATTTCTCTAGATTTTTCTTTATCCCTGCAAGGACAGTTTGATTTGTGATCTTAACATGTCCATTGGCTTGCGGGTAGTACAATGTCAAGAAATACTGGCTAATTCCATATCGCCGACAAAATTTTATAATAATTACGTTCTTGAATAAAGGCCCATTGTCAGTCATAAGGATTTTTGGGATTCCAAATCGAGAAAGATTTTGATTTTGTATAAAATCACAAATCTCATGGGCAGTTGTTCTGGATAGAGCCTTAGCATCGACTTATTTTGTAAAGTAGTCCACCGTCAATATTAGAAATCGTCATTTATATGTGGCCATTGGCTAGGGGCTGAACTAAGTCTATCCTTCATTTTTCGAAGGGGCATGGTGCATGTACGACCCTCATTGGCTCGTTGGGAAAAAACACCTATTTGCGAATTGTTTACAGAGGTGGCAGCTTTGCACCAGATCTTGCGCGTCCGCCTCTAGTCTAGGCTAGTAAAATCCTACTAATAATAATCTTTTAATTATACTTCTATATCCGCAGTGGGCACCAGCCTCTCCTTCATGCATATCAATTAAGATTTATTTTTCCTCCTTTTTGTTGATGCAGCACAACAGTGGACAAGTCACACTTTTCATGTATAACACATTATCTAAGAGTATATTTAGTTGTACAAATCTGTAGGGACCTCACCTTTGCTTTATTAGTGGGCAGGGTTTGATTTTGGAGATACGTGATGTATTAATTCTTTCAATCGGTATTCAATGTTATTACATATATCTGTAGCTCCTCTACGCTTGCTGCCACCGCCAGACTGTCTTGTGTGATGACCATTGGGTTGTCTGCTTGAGTAGCTACTTTGGCGAGTGAATCTGCGATTGAATTATCAGAGCGAGGTATCTGCTCGTAGTTAACATGATGAAACTTTATTTACCACTATTTTAAGGCCTCAAGGTATCCATACGTGCTTTATTACTTATCCTCGAAAGACCTCATGGCTTGACGAATGACTATTTGCGAGTCAGATCAGACGAATAATTTTTTTACTCCGCATATATGGGCTAATTCTAGGCCCCCCAATAATGCTTTATATTTTTCTGTATTGTTTGTTACTTTGAAACCAAACTTAATTTCTTTTCGTATTTCCTCTCCAAAGGGTGCCTTCAAAATAATTCATGCACCCCGATTGTGTTTGAGGCCCTGTCAGCCTTGAAAAACCATTAGGGTTTATTCTTCTCTACTTTGTACTATCGTCTGGTCCCTAGTATCCTATGAATTCATTGATGAAATCAACCATCGCATGTCCTTTTATTGCTGTATGTGGTTCGTAAATAATTTCATATGCACCCAGTTTGAGTGACCACCTAATTAGTCTCATGATACATCTAGTTTTTTAAGTATTTTTGTAACGGGAATAATTTGCAAAAAATAATGGTATGGCTCTTGAAGTACGAGCATATTTTTATGGCAATGACCACTAAGTCGGGCGCTAGTTTTTCCAGGTTAAAGTATCTGGTCTCAACCTTCATTAGGCCTTTCTTGAAATATTAGACCAACTTCCGTACCCCTATCGTCCCTCGTACCAGTACACCGTTGACCGCATAGTTGGAAACCGATAGATATAGGTAGAGAGATCCTCTGAGGTCGGGTGCTGATAGCACCTCTCGCGATGTCAAGTAATATTTTAACGCTTGAAACTCCGCGTTGCACTCCTCAGTCCAATCAAATGTTTTAGCCCTAAACCCTTGAAGAATGGTTGGCTCTTGTTGATACTGGGGAAATGAATCAAGAAAGGGTAGAGAAGTGTCCCGTCAGCTGTTGCACTTCCTAGATGTTTCGTTGGGGTTCCATCGTCAATATATCTTTTAGTTGGGAGAGATTGACCTCGATCCATTTTTTTATTGATAATAAAACCTAAGAACTTTTTGCCGCGCACACCAAATGATCATTTCAAAAGGTTGGGTTTAAGACGATACATGCATAGTGTTTTGAAGATTCCCTCGAGCACTTCAAGTTATCGTTCCTCAGAGTCTTTTTTGACGATCATGTCATCAATGTAAGCTTCCATGTTTTGATCGAGCTACTTATTGGATATTTTGTTGACTGGATTTTGGTATGTTGAACCCACATTTCTAAATCCGAATGGCATGAATTTGTAACATTAATAACAATTCTCTATTTGGAATTTAATGTGCTCCTCTTCCACAGGGTTCATGGGTATTTGGTTGTATTAGGAATAAGCATCCATGAATGATAACAACTCTTTGTTTGATGATGTATCGACCAATTGATCAATTTTTGCGAGAGAGAATATATTTTTAAGACACGCTTAGTTAAAGTTGGTGAAGTCGACACACATACGCCACTACTGATTTTTCTTTACTAGAATGGGGTTCACTATCCATGTTGGGTAGTAGGCCTGCCGAATGTACCCAAGTTTGACTAGCTTATCAACTTCTTTAAAAATTGCCTTCCGATTTCTCCGCGGAGAAAATTCGTCGCTTCCGTCGTACCGGCTAACTTTATTGTCAATAGCTAATGAATAACATATGACATTTTAGATCAACACCGGTAATTTTTTCGAGGTTTTATGCATACACATCCTCATATTTATGCAACAATGCTATTAAATTATCTTGAAACAGTGGGTTAACCTTGTTAACTACTCGGATCACCTTGCATTCTTTCAATATTACACATATTTCTTCTCCTAAAAATCATATTCATCATTTATTTCTAAATGGGTTAACATGAGTTCTAAAGTTTTTATAAGGAATAATTCTATTTATAATAAAAATATATATTATCTTAAGCTATATATCCAAACTCTCTCTAATTAAAACACCTAAATATGTTCTCGTTAATATATTTATCTCTGACTAAACTTTATTCTCCCTATAGTATTGGTAGAAAACTTACTCCACTATCCAACTCTCGGCTACCACAGTACAAATTTTAAGCCAACCTCTGAACTCCCTTTTCGGACGATAAGCTTTGTGCCCATATGTAATTTGTTCACTGGAAATCACTCCAACACACATATTTATTTTACAAAATTTTAGGCAATAAAACTTGTATTCTAAATTTTAATTGTAATCCTTTTTAAAATATAATTTTACTTTATAATCGAATAAGTATTAAGATTTAGTTTTGATTTAGAATTATTGAATTTAAAATTTAGATATAGAGACTAGATCTTAGATTTGAAAATTTATAATCTAAATATATTTTAAAAATAAAATATACAAATTATTTATTAATAATAAAATAAAACAAAAAATATTACGACATGTATACATTGGGTCATCAAACATTCAAGTATCAAAAGTCCTTGAGACTAAGTCAAAGATGTGGTTAACTACAAAATATAAGTAGTTAGAGATAAATAAGGTGTAATTTCAATAATATATGAGAGATATTTATTGTAACAATATATCCTATCAATAAAAGTCTAACAAATATTAATAAGAAAACAAATCGCAAGCTCAATTAACTGATGTCAAATTCTGAAGAAATAACTAATGTCCGTAGAGGAGTTTGAAATAGGACATCCACATGGAAAACTTGAGGCCTCAAAACACCATCTATCATCCGGGTTGTGGATAATAAAAATGATACGATGCAATTTCAATGATTCTGAAACACCATCTCAAAAAATAAGTCTAAGACGAGAAACATCTCTTCAAGAGGGCTCACAAAGAAAACATAAAAAACTCAGATCGAGGATACTATATCCGAGACAAGAAGCGACATCAATATTACGTGAACATAAGAATAAGTCAAACGCCTACTTACATAGATGAATCAAATGAGGGGAAGACTAGGGAACCAACGTTGGTTTACGAAAAAGAAAGGAGGAACCCAAAAGTTCCATGACCTATAAACATCGGAGTACCACCAATAACTAGGACACCCCAAGATACTTGCTGCCTCCACCAGGCTATCCCCTACCTCCATCGGGTTAAGCCAAATATCCCAAGATACCATTCGAGGTTTCAGGAGAATCAAGCTTTCCTAGTAGGTATGTCCCATAATTTCCTAAGTAAAACCATGTTATCAATTGAATGTGATACTTGATTGGCATTTGGGTTATCAGTAGTACCCACTAAGCTACATCCATCGAGATCCAGGTTATCAGCTAAATAGACTAATGTGTAATATAAATCTGACATCTAAGAAGTGGAAAATACCAATGATTCAACATGCATACCCGTTCACGGATGATTTAACCGAATATTGTGATGATAAGGACACCCATTATGACGATGAGTCCCTCATTTACCCCATAACCTTTATACTGTATAATTTCATCATATTATGATAACCACAAGATGAACATATACTACAATAAATGATATTTGGAGCACCGAATCCAATATTTTAACAACAAGATAATATAATATGAATTTGATGATGTAATAGAGTATCGAGCATTTGCCATGACAATTCAAGGAAGCGTAATGCAATGGTTCAATAGTCTCCCGAAATGATGCATAGAAACTATAAAATATTACAGATGACATTGAAGAACCATATTTAGGCTCAAAGAAGATCAAAATAGACATGTATTATATAATCCATTGTAACCAGAGAACTAATAAAAGTTTAAGGAAGTACACCAAGCGTTTTGTGAAAACAAAGTCTCAATTACAAGATTACCATGATCTAGTGATTGTATCACCATTTATGCAAGAAATCCGAGAGGGTACCCTATCTAATGCAAAAATGAAGAAGAAGGCTCTGAACTTTGTAGATCTGTTTACTTAGGTGGAGTGATTTATCGAAGTAGATTAGGTATCCATATCAAAGAAAGTAAGGGATAGTAATACTTTGTAAACTTTCCGTCAAACAAGAAAATAGGACACATTGACATAAATCAACAGAAAGAGTGACACATGAAAGAGCAAGGACACATTAATTGCGGGCATGTCGAGATCTAGTCAATCCCATGGTTACATCATGTAGTCTGAAGTTGGTTACATCAATAGCAGTAACAAGAGAGGATCTCGCCCACCAAGAGGTCCATTTATAGATCTGAATGAGTCATTGGCAGCTATCTATACTAAGGACACAATTAAGTACAATCGGCCTGGAAAGTTATATAAGACAAAGGAGAACTGAGACAAATATAAATATTATAAATTCTATGATGATATAGGTAATTTTACAAGATATTTTTGGGATTTGTCAGATCAACGCCATCATTTAGTCAATGAAGGCAAGCTTAATGAGTTTCTTGAACCAAAATAAAAAAGGGGAACCAAGAAAAGGTTTTGGTAATACTACAAAATAAGCCTCAATCCCAACCAATAAGCAATGAGTACTTGATACAAACGCTATCATAGTGGCTGAGGCAGAGGAAGAAAAATATTACATAAATCTAGATCAAAATAGACAAACCATATAAGTGAATACTGGAATAGATCCATACTTTGAAGTCACCAAAAAGTCTGAAAAGAGGTATGCAGTCAAGGGAAAACGCCTCCACACATGTACCAAAACTTATATGTGAACCTATCATTCTCGAATGATAGAAATCGTGTATCCACACAATGATGTACTACTAATAACGATGCACCCAACAGGAGTATAGATGAAGATGATGATGATTGGCAATGGTAGCTCAACAAACATCTTGTACAAATGAACTGAAAAAATGAGTGGTGCTCCAGTGCTGACCTAGAGTAAAAGAATTCTTAATTCCTTCACCAGAGAAAATCAAATTGTCTCATGAGAGCTAACTCTAGATGTAGCTCTTGGGAAGCAAAAGTTCACAAAAAGGTACGACACCTTTTTATTATGTAAGATGCATCATCTTCTTATATTATCAAACTAGGTCGATCATTGTTTGATTAGATGCACGTCGTAGTATCTAAGGTCCACCAGTATCTAAGATACCATATAAATGACAAAATTATTATGATAAGAAGTTATAAGAATTATGGCGTAAAAATAGATGGGATATTTGGCTACCAAACTAGACCATCACCTAAAGAGGGCTACATTACTACAAAATAATGCATTTTGGCTTGAATATACTAGGCCAACCTATCAAAGCCTAATGAACAAGATCTTTGCAACTCAAGTAGGTCTAAATATACAAGCCTACATTAACGACGTGTTAGTAATAAGCCTTCATGAAGAAGATCATCTAGCATATATACACAAACATTTTGCAATCTTAGACGAATAAATTTTAAGCTGAATCTAGAAAACGACACCTTTGGTGTTCGGTTCAGGAAGTTCGTTGGATAAATGGTGAGTGAAAATATAATGAAGGTTGGTCCAACATAACTTTCCAACTTGGCAACAATGCAGCCACCAAGGAACGCCAAAGAAGTCCAAAGACTGACTAGAAGACTAACAACACTCAAAAGATTCTTATCAAGATCCTTGGATAGGTGTCAACCATTATTCCAAGGATTAATAAAAATATGAAAATTTGAAAAGACTACAACATTTGATGAAGCATTATAAATAATTTTTTGGTTTCCTCCAATGTGTTAACCAAATCTCAACTGAGATAAAGGTTGTACATGTTCTGCACGGTCTCGAACTACACAGTTAGTGGAGTATAGATAAACGAGCAATGAATAAAATCTAAAGTAGTATACTATGTAAGTAAATCTCTATTACCATATGAAACTAGCTATTTACAATTAAAAAACTCATTTTAGCTTGAATAACTGAGACTAAAAAAATAAGGCCATATTTCCAAACACATATCATCATAATTAGAACTTTCTCCATTATAAGGAATAAATTACAGAAGCCCGATGTATCATGATGACTAACAAAATCCAATAGTTCTAGAGGATTATTATATTCACTTTGAGTCGATAACGAAAATAAAAATCCAAGCATTGATAGAATTTTTTAATTAAGATTCAGTTCGAAAGACCGATTTCTCCAAGTGATGAGTCATGAGATATTTAGAGAGTTATAAATTATAGAAGAAACAATAGCCAAGGTTCAAGAGTAAGATTTGAGCGCATATCTCCAACAAGAGATATCTTAAACTAGCCTATCAACTTTCGATTCCCAGCATTCAACAATGAAGCGTAGTATGAAGCTGCACTCGCAAGAATTTCGCTCACAAAGATTATTGGAGAAAATAAGGCACAAATATTAACTGAATCATAATTACATGTCAACCAATTATAAAGGTCGGCCGAAGAAAAAAAGAAGAATACAAAAATTGAAAGAGTTACAACGATCAGTTTCTCAATTTGAGTGTGTTGAATTCAAGCAAGTCCTGAAAGCTCAAAATTCAGTAGTTTATGAACTTGCATCTTTATTATATACATCTTCACCGCTTGGAATAATCATCCAAGAAAATCATTTTTATCACATTTCCTAACCACTTCCTCTCGAGATCCATGTCCTATGGGATAATGGAAATAGAAAGTGGAGAAGAAGAATAATATTGGAGAACTTTACTAAAAAATATATAATCGAAAGAATGCTACCCAAATACAAAAAGAAAGCACGAAATATAAATATGAAACCAACAAGATTTGTATGGACTTCAAACACAATATATTAGAGAGTTCTAACCAAGCCTCTACTTTGGTGCCTAGGGACAAATAAAGTAGCATTCATCGTGAAAAAATTACATAATAGATAAAAAAAATGTAAACTATAGATATGAAGCATCATATAAAATAATTATACTTTAAGGATATTATTGGCCAACAATTATGGAGGATGAAAAATAAATAAAGAATTTTGACACGTGCCAACGGTTCGTTAATTCAACACAAGTCATAACAGTACTATTAGAGACAATAACTAAAGTAATCATATTTGACAAATGGGGTTTGGGTAATGTGGGATATTTATTGATGGCTTTCAATAAGAAGAAATTTTATAATAGTTCTCGTGAATTACTGTTCTAGATAAAGATGGAAGCACAACCATTGTAGAATATCACAATTCAGTTCCATAATGATTGTATCATAAGATTCTGCGTCGATAATGAGATAAATAAACTATTTTCATCCTTTTTCCATCCTCAATCTAATGGTCGAGTGTAAGTGATCAATATGACAATAATAAAGGACATAAAAAGATGTTTGAATAAACAGTGGGAACCTAGAGGGTTTTGCTACAAAACCTCGTATGGTCATACCGAACCACACTTAGAACTAACACAGAAGAAATATCATTTTCCATGGTTTATTAAATGAAGGTAGTAGTATATGAAGTATCATTTGATGTAGCAAATAATGAACAAGATAATAGCATGCATGCCAACCCACGAGATAATAACATATGATGTAGCAAATAATGAACAAGAACGAAGAACAATCTATAAACTTAATTAGAAAAAAGAAGAGTCAAAAGTTCGGTACAATAGTTTGGAACCATGAGATAAAATTCTAAGAAGAGTTTTTCAACATACCAAAGAACAAAGGCTAAAAAAGTTCGTTCCAAATTGGGAAGGACCATTTATGATTAAAGCCAAGATAAAGTTAGGAACTTACATGCTTCTAGATAAATAAGGATACCAAGTTTGGCACCCTAGAACATAGATCATTTAAATATCTATTATAATTCTATATACTAAAAGATTATAACTCACTACTCACGTAAAACGTGTTTATTAAATCATGAGGATGTACTCCTTCCTCTTTTGGTGGCGCAAGAATGTTCAGATGAGGTATTCTACGTTAATATAAAAACATCACGCAAGAAAATAAGTATTCATTTTTATTTTCATACAAAATATAACAAGAAAATATCATAAGCCAATATGCCAAAGAAGGGACTCTTTCAGCAAAACCTAAGGCTTAGAAAAGCCGACTATAAGTCTTAGACAACCAACATTAACCTTGAATACTAAAGTGATCCATCTGGAACACTATCACTTTTAAAATCCAAAATTATTAAGTCTCGGATGATCAATAATCAATCATAAGACAATAAATAGGTTCAATAGAAATATTTGGCTTAGCAAGGCTACAATAATAATAAGCCTCAGATGATCAGAGGTCAATCCTTACGCATTGAACAAGCTTCATCTACTTCAAAAAAGAAAAAAAATCCTAAAAGAGCTCATACACCCTGACCATGTTTGGAAACTTCTAAAAAAATTCAAGCAAAAAACAAAAGTGTTCAATAAATGAGCCTCGCCTATTAAAATTGATCAACCAATAGAAAAAATAGAGAATAAAAATGATTTATTAAAAAATGAAAAGACTCAACCAAAAATAATAACAAAAGAAAGAGTAACTCATAAAAGATTTAGTCTTAAATAATACAAAATAAGATTGCTTTTAACATTTCCAAAGGCAAATTTGTACATACATTTTAAAAATGAGTGATTTCTTCCGCCGATACATAAAAAATTGCTTGAACGTTAGCACCTTTAAAATCTTTAGCTCTGAGCATCTTTACTCTCGATAATATTTTTATCAACAACACTCCCTTCACCATCTTCCCCATACTTTGTCTCTTTTTGGTCTTTAATCTTCTTCTCTTTAAATTTGTTCAAAAAGTCACAAAACTTATACATTTTTAGTCCAACATGACAAATGAGGAAGATAGTGGGGATATTTGTCACTCCAATCCATATCATTCAGCCATTCAGCCATTCAGCCTCATGAATATTGTACAAAATATAATCCAAGTTAAGATCATATACTCCTCGTGAAAATCTAGAATTAACCTAGAATGAGATTTTATCACAAATTCTTGAGTAGTAGGAAATATTGAGGTATGGTTAGAATCGTCATCGTTAGACTGAACCTTACGTTCATTAACCAGTTGCTGAAAACAAGAGCTATACTTTCCGTCATGGTATTTAATTTCTCATGCATTCTGAACTTGGAACCTTTGATTTTTTCCTTGGCATCCAACTTCTCTTGCAATTTTGACTTAGTAGCCTCGGTTTCTGTTTTGGTGTACATGAGTATTTTATGAAATAATGACCATAGATCATCAGTAATATTAACAAAAACTTTAGAAGTAGTCAGATTCTCCTTGCATGATGATATAACTTTGTTTTGTACAACAATTACATTCTCTAAAACATTTACATATTGGTAGTTAGCTGATAAACTCTCATGGGCAAACATCAATACACTTGCCAACTAATACAACACAAATGATTTGTTTTTAAGTTCTTCATCTTGGACTGTAGTTCAAGACTTAGAAACTTTCATTCTCTCGGCAAGCTTCAAGCTTTGCTTTCAGATGTTTCTCACTCTCAACCTTATATTCAAAGGTTGTCTTTAACATACATTATTTTCTACAGGTTCAACAGCACCATCAAAAAGGGCTCGAAGGTCATACATATAGGCTTAAGGATTAACTTTGGCTTGATGAAGCATGGTTAATCCATTAAAAATATCATCCAAACAAAAAGAAACATACAATAATTATTAATACCACATCATAAAGTCAAACATAAATATATGAACAAAAAAACTCATCTTACCTCAAATCCCAAATTCAAGTGCCGCTTAGAATATCTCCAAGGTAGAGATAAGTAGATATAACGCGCTCTCTAACTTGATAGGGGATGATGAAGTGGAAGATTTAGCTAAAAATGCACCTAAAGCATATGACCCACCACTTAGAACCACAGTCACGGTTATGTAGTTATATTAACGATACACATTAATGAGAGGACATCCTCGATAATAGTAAAGAAATTGCCTCGATTGCTCAAAATAACAATATTTTTGGAAACATCAGGTACCTCAGCTTTGATATTGGATGATACAACATATTGTCTTTAATTTTTTTCTCATTTGGCCTTCTACATAATATACTTTCTCAAACTCCGTATGAATATGAGAATACTATTAAGTCACATATCCCTTCAAGGAAAAATAGAATGTAAACCTTCCTCTAACATCAGGGTTGGACCATAACTTAATGCTAACAAACTACTACGACATCAGAATATAGGAATATGAATAATAAAAATTCGAGCTTCTTTGACCAAGATATCATATCTCTAACGAGTATTCTTTAGCCTTTGGTTATCAAAGGGTATCTCTATAGAAGGAGATGAGAATAATAAACTTACAAATAAGTAATTAGATATCAAGTAAATAAAGCAAAAGAGACAAAAACTTACGTTTGGAATCCCAAGTTCGTTTAGTAAGAGGAACGACACTCTCGAATTTGATCTCCTAATTGCAAGTAATGAACATGAAACCATCCTTCCGCACATTGTTAGATTAGGGAGGTCATTGACAGTTTTTGCAAAGGTTTCCATCATGAAATGGAAAAATAGACTCTTTTTTTGGCATGCAACCTTGAAGGAAATCATGAATTCATTTACAAAGAATTGTGTAAAAATATGTATTGATAAAGAGGAGAGTGGTTACATTGAATAACCCCCTTTTATTATTGACGATTCCTTTTCCATAGTAAAAACACTCAAGTGCTTTTTCTCTACATTTATAAGGGTAATTGTTTTACTGTTGTTATTTCTAGAGTGAGAAAAAGTGTAGTCTAAAACTTTAGATAGAGAAAGAGTCAAATTTCTCAAGTTGAATTTTATCTTCTTCTTTTTCCTTGGTCATCACAAATAAAGTTTTCCAGTACTTCCTAAGGTTTGTATGTTTACAACCAGGAAGACATTAATCAAAAGAGATTCGCTCAATTTATCTGAATTGGAAAAAGACACGAGGCAAGCTAGAATTGGTGTCGGATTACATGCTTCACCAGGTGAAGTGGTTGAGAATCAAGCTTCAGAATACGGTAGGGTTTACTCGTTTAACAAACAACAAATCCTTTCTAAACCTAGCTCATATGCTCATTCTTCTACATCTCCTGACCAATCTGTTTGGTCAACTAAACCATTCTCAGCAAAAAGAGTTAGCATTCGTAAACCTCCTTAAACCTTTATTTCCATGAGATCAAATATAGGCGAAAGTACTCCTCGCAAAATGAACAAGATTTCTAAAGTTAAAGACAAACTTCCCCCATTGGATAAAGCAATTGAAAAATTAACTGAAACTTCTACTGATGCTAGTAATCCCTCTAGGAAAATTTTGACCCTGTGAGATGCTACTACAACATAGCTTCCTTCACATCTTAAGAAAATCCTACAGTTTCATCTACAGAGCCCCCTCAAACCGAGAAAAAGAACATCACACAACCCGATGAACCCTTACAACAAAGGCTACAAGTGATGGAAGAAAATATGGACAATAGCGGGGAAAATACCCCCTTAGAGACGTCAGAACGTGACTCAAGAAAAGACTGTATTCCCAGAATCCGAAGCACTTCCAGAGTCCCTCATTGGGTGAGCCGGTACCAACTTCACTAAAGTTAGTATGGAGTATCAGTGGTTTTACATATAATATCATACGTTTATTTTCATGAATCCGAACTGGAAATGATTAAAAAATGGGGATTTCCTGAATCGGTCAAAGTGAGGCTTCCTCAACCCAGAGATAATCCGATGGATAGTAAGGCCGAAGAATTTTTAGTTTATATCGACGTACTTAATTGGGGCCTTCGGTTTCCCCTGGACTCGAAAATAGTGAGAAATTTCCACTTGGTAGAACTATGCCCAAACCAACTAAGCCCTAACGCCTGGTTTATGCTGTTAGCTAGCATCATAACTTCCAGGCGATCCAAAATTCTGATGCTTATGGAGCAACTAGTTGATCTGGCTGGTTTGTATCACAATGCTCACACGATACTAAAAAAGCTCACATAAGTGTATTTTCAATCTAAAGATTTCTTTGGTTTCTATATTTGGATGTTACTATTTCTCACTTCGGATTTGTTTTGTAGTGTTCTCAAATATCTTTATACAATATTTGGAAGATGAGAAAGAAACTTTTAAAAAATTAAATCAATGGGCAACTGAGAAATGGTCAACCGGGTTTAACAAATTCTTTACTCCGGGAAATATGGTGAGAGCCCACCTGTGGAGAACAAATCTGATCCGTGAACTTTCATTGGAACAGTTCACCACTTCTCCTCAAGCCTCTTTAATATTCAAAAGGACTGAGGCGGGTGATGGTTAAATTTATCTACTAGCTAAGAATAGGGCTCTCAGTCACCGTGACAAGAACAAAAAGAAGAAAAAGAATAAGTATGGTTCACCCGAAGTTATTCCCGAACTAGGGAGTAAGGGGCCAATTGATTAAATTAATGCAGCACTGTTAGAAGCTGTTGCGGTTACTATTAAAGAGATTGAAAGATCATTAGATTCTTCATCTACTAAAAATAAGAAAGGGCAAAAAAAGAGAGTAAGGAAGATAGAGATAAAAAGAAAAAGGAAGAAGAAGAAGACTTCAGTTGGTTCAAAGATCATTCTCCGATCTGAAGTCCTCCCTTCAATCATTCTCACCGAAGTTCCTCCACAAACGACTGTATCTAACGATCCTCTTTCCCCATTTCTTCCCACAAATAATAGGCCAGCTTTTAAAGGTGGTGATCAAATGTATGAGTTAGGTAACTTAAGGAACTTTAACTTTGAAAAATTCGAACGATATTTCTCTGATTCTGTCATGCATGAGAATGTTGTGATATATGATGGTGAATCTTTCGAAGTGTCTAAGGAAGATGATGAATTGGGGTATGTAGTTTTGGGCTATGTAAGGCCAATCATTGACTTCGAGAGGCTAGTAAGATCTCAAGCCAATGATATTATCTCTCTTTAAGATGAAAATCAAGGTTTGAAGAACTTTATTGAGGAAGAGAAAAAGAAAAGTGAAATTTAGGCAAAAGAAATGAAGACCCTTAATGAAGAGTTGGTTAAAACCAAATCCGACCGTGATAAGCTACAGTCTGACTACACTAATTTATAGTGATCTAATTCCTAGGAAATCATTCCTTAAAAGGTCAGCAGAGCAAGAATAAAGATATCATTCAATCGTTATCCGCAGAGAAGAAAAATCTCAAAGATCTTCTTACGAAAAAAAGATGAAATCGCTTCTCTTAAGGCAAATACTGCTCAAAAGGTAGCCAACGCTGAGGATCCATATGCCAAAAAAATGCTGGAATATTTACAAGAGAGGGATGAATCGATCAATTTGGATATCGTGATATTGTTCCATAAGATATTTCCCAAACTATCTCTTAGAGATCTATAGAGGTATGTGCAGGCTGAACAGATCACTTTCCACAGCCTAGCTTTAGCTGATAAATTTAATATCTCTAATGATTCAGAAGTATATGACTCTGATGAAGAGGATGAAAAATATTCTGATGGTGAGAATCCACAAGGGAAATAAGGAAAGAAAATCGATGAGAGTGAGCCATAAGGTCAACGTGTTTTTATGTGTATGTTTATTTGATTTAAAGTCCTTGATACATACAATGAATTTTGGTTTCATTTAGATTTTATAGATTTATGCAAGTACTTGGCTAGGCTAAAGGAATATTGTAACCCGATTTTAGATTTGTTTTGTTTTGTCATTTGACTTTATTTCTATCAACTCCATTTTTCAACATATTTTCACTTCCATTCATATTCAACCAGAATTAAGTATGTTTTATTTAAAGATGATCTAAATTTAGAATAAATAAAAGGAATAGAATTTAATCTAACCAAACCATTCATGAGTAATATGTTCGAAGGTAATACAATTTAATCCAACCAAAACATTCGAAGGTAATCCGTTTGAAGGTATAAAAATTTAATCCAACCAAGCCATTCAAATGTAATCCATTCAAATGTATCAAAACTTAATCCAACCAAGCCATTCGAAGGTAATCCATTTGAAAGCACCAAAATTTTATACAACCAAACCATTCGAAGGTAATCCATTCGAAGGCATCAAAATTGAATCCAACCAAGGCATTTGAAAGAATCAAAATTTAATCTAACCAAGCATAGCAAAGAGAATTTTAAAAGGCAAAATATGATCGATTGATTGTGATTCAGACACCTCATTAAAACCTTCCCGGGCCAACATGATGGGAATGGGTATGCCCTATAATATTTATATTGAACTAAAACAAAGTAAATATTTACAAGATAAGCTTATTCTAAATATAACCTTATAAATTAAAAAATTTAAGGGTGCTTCAAAAGGTTGCCTTCTTTATCCAAGAGCTTGTATGAATCGTGCTTGAACATTTCATACGCAATGTATGGTCCTTCTCAGTTTGGAGCCACCTTTCCAAACTTCTTTTCCTTGGTATGTAAAAATAATTTTCTCAGAACTTTATCTCCCACTTGAAAGTTTACTCTTCTAACTTTGGATGCATACTTGCTTCTCATCAGGCTTTGGTAATGAACAGTTCTCAAAAGAGAATTTATTCTTCTTTCATCGATCAAATTCATCTGAGCCCTTACTGCCACCTCATTATTCTCTTCAGAATAATTTTGAACTCTGAAAGAAGGAAAAGTAGCTTATATAGGTGTGATTGCATCCATTCAATAAACTAAAGCAAATGGAGACTCTTGAGTAGTTGTATGCGGAGTAGTTCGGTAGGCCTATAGTACTTCTTGTAGATAACTCAGCCATTTTCCGGCTGCCCCTTCCAAGTTATTTTTCAGGCCCATTAAAATTGTTCGATTTGCAACCTCAATGTGTCCATTGGCTTGAGGATGAAAAGGAGAAGAAAAATAATCATGAATTCCTCTTGATGCACAAAATACTACTATCCCTTATTTTTCGAATTGAGGACCATTGTTTTTAGTTATACGCATGTGAATGCCAAACCTACAACATATGTTAGAATGAATAAACTTTATTACTGCTTTAGATGTTGTCCCGGATAATGGGACAGATTCTACCCACTTGGAAAATTAATCAATTGCCAAAATGATAGTGCGACATCCCCAGAGGCCATCAAAAGTGGTTAGACTAAATCAAGACCCCACCCGTCAAAAGGTATTGCTTCGGACACAAAATCGATAAGGACTGCTGGTACATGAATTGCATTTCCATACTTTTGACAAGGGTCACATCGTTTTACGAAGTCTTTAGAATCTGCCATAATAGAAGGTCAATAGTACCCTCCCAACAAGACCCTAAACTATTTTTTTATAAAGTACCCCAACTTAGAACCAAAAATCCATGAGCTTTGTATTTTATTTTTTTGGCATAAGCTTTATCTTTAGGTAAAACTCCGTTGGTGATAAAATGTTGGATATCGTTCCTCTAATCTTGAGAGTTGGGACAGATACCTAAAAGTTCTCTTATACATCGCCGTTTACTTTAGATTTTGTGACTGTGGAAGGGTATTCATGTACAATGATCCAATGATATGCTTCGGAATGGGCTATAATGGCTAGAGAATAAGCCATTGAATTTCCCGACCTTGGGACATGTTCATACTTAACATGTAAAAACCTGGTTGAGATTTATTCTAATAACTTTAAGTACTTGACCAAATAATCTTTCATGGTTTTAGATTGCTCCTGTGAATCACTCAATAATCGGATTCTTTTGGTGCCACATATCTGAGCCAATCTCAATCTTGTTATAGCAGCCTCATATTCCGATTCATTGTTGGATGCTCTAAAACCAAAATGTACTGCTTGGAACATTGAATCCCCAAATGGGGAAATCAGGCAGATACCACAACTACATCCCATTCTATTAGATCCACATCGATTCAAACCACCCATTCCTTCTCAGGCTTACTGGTTTGAGCTTCCTCATAAGACGTTTTGGAGTGAAATTCAACTAAAAATCAACAATAACTTGAGCTTTGATTGCAGTTCGGGGTGCAAATTCAATATCATAATCTCCAAGCTCAACTGACCGCTTGGTCATTCATCCCGATATATCTACTTTTTGTAACACATTCTTCAAGGGAAAAAAATGTTCGAACCGTCATAGAGTGTGCTTGAAAATATGACCTCATCTTTCTGGCTGCTATGACCAATGCCAAGGATAATTTTTTTAATTTCAAGTATCTTTTCTCTGGTTCCAACAAGTTTTTACGTATATAATAAATAAGGTGGGGATAGTTACCAACTTCTCGTACCAATACTGCACTCATAGAATAATTCGATACTGCTAGGTACATGTAAAGTCTTTCTCCATCAACAGGCTTGACTATTTTTTTGATGAAGTTATGTGTCGCTTAATTTCAAGGTATGCTTTGTCACAATTTGGGGACTAATTGAAGTCTTTTGCATTTATTAAAACTTGGAAAAACTGGGTACACTTAACCGGTGACCTCAAAATGAACCTGTTTAATACTACTAATCTCCCACTCAATATCTGAACTTCTTTAGTAGTCCGAGGTGGATCCATGGCTAACAAGGAATTCAATTTATCTGGGCAACATGGATCCTTTTCTCACTTATAATGTAGCCCAAACATTTACCCGATCGGACACCGAAAGTACACTTTTCAGGATTTAATTTCAGGTTGATGGGATCGAGGTTAAAAAAAGTTCATTGGAGGTCATAAACTTGGTCATCCTGTTTGGGGCTTTTAATCATCATATCATCAATATAAACTTCTATATTTGTTCCAATATGGTTTGCAAATGCCTCACTAACCAATCGTTGATAAGTAGCTTCAACATTCTTCAACCAAAAAGGCATTACTTTATAGCAATGAAGCCCACTATCAGTGATGAAAGTAGTATGATCCTGATCGTTCGAATCCATCCGTATCTGATTATACCCAAGAAAAACATCCATGAAGGACAATAACTTATTCCCTGATGTGGAATCCACCAACTAATCTATCGGGGGTATTGGGAAATGATCCATGGGACAAACTCTGTCGAGATATGTAAAATTAATACATATACACCATTTTCATTTTTCTTCTTGACAAGGACCAGATTGGCAGTCCAAAAAGGATATTGGGACTCTTAATATACCCCATTTTGGTTAATTGATCAACTTCTTGGACTATAGCTTCTGAGTTTTCTATAGAAAAAGTTATTATTCTTTGTACAACCCGACTCGTATCAGATTTGACAGATAGTTTATGGCTGATAAACTTGTTGGTACTCCAGTTACATACTCATTGCACCAAGAAAACACATGTAAATTCTTAGATAAAAAAGATAATAAAATTTCCTTCAATTATAAGGGTAATTTGTATCCGACCCAAATACTTTTCCCATCATGCCAGATGATGAATTTCAACCTCTTGAACTGAGATCACAATACTAGGAGCCTCCCTTGAATCATCTGTCTGATTTGATCCCGCCGAAGACTTTACTAATTACTATTATTTTCAAATTTCATTACTTCAAATGATTTTGGAGTGAGAACAGTGACATAACATTCCCTTTCCACATTTGGCTATTTCAGACGAAGCCTACTTGACCTCCCACGATATATCTCAATCATTGGTGAACAGTGAATGCTACTACATGCATCATAGATAGCCAGGATCTACCAAATATTGCATTGTAAGACGTTAAACAATCAACTACTATGAATAAAACCCTCACCATTTTATTGAATGATCATTTTCCTAGTAAGGCCTCTCATTCAGATTCCCCAGTTACAACAATAGAGTTACCGATAAACCCTACTATGATTCTATATGAACATTGAATAACATAAGGTTTTTTCATTTTTTTATATTATGATAAAAATAAAATATTTTATGAACTACTTGTGTCAACCAAGATCCTTCATATTTTATTTCCTCCGATAGATGCTCCTATCACTACAACATCTGCATGAGGGACATCAATTTCCATTAGGTCATCCTTATAAAAATCAATGAAAGGGGAAGGGCTCTAATAGAGGTGTGTAGATATTTTACCCTATAACTGAGTTGTCAAACTGTCCACATGTCTTTTCCTAGAACAAATTAATGGTGTCGTGACACTATCTTCCCAAAAAAAGATTCGAAGTAACGGCAATGATCAGATACTTTTGTTGTTTCCTCTATTATTACACCCATTTGACTCCGATATGGATATGGGTATAAGTATTATGCATCAACATCAAACCGTTCAACAATTACCATTGCACTTTCTTGTTTAGATGTTTCCATACTTTGTCTTTGAACATTTGACGATGTAACATGGGTTGTACTTGCACTAGGTTGAGCTCGCGTGTTAGTTTGTCTGTTACCCTCTTATTTGTTTAACAAAAGAAGATAATTTCCTATTTTCAATCAATGTTTGCACCTCTTATTTCAGGGAAATACAATCTTGGGCATCATTGTCCACATCATTCTGGTACCTACAAAAACATGTTTTTGATTTTTTCTGGGAGATTGAATTGGTGATGGCCTTCAGAAATGTACGAGGTTCTTGGTTTTGTAATAAATAGTGGTTACATTCTAACCTAATTTCGTAAACCATTTAGGTTGAACCCACATATTTCTCCTCGGTCTAGACTGTTGGTTCTGATTTGATTGACTCTGTCTAAACCGATGTGAACCTTGTCCGGACTCCCTAGGACGGTAATTGACTGTTGGGACTGAGAAGTAGCTTGTGTGATAGAAATTATGGGGGAATGTCTATTCTAAAGCGGTACTCTAGGCTTTTTGATTTTTTCCATTGTGATTTTTTTTCCGACCTGGTTCAATAATCCTCTCCAGGTTATTGCTTTCTTCCGAGTAGTTGAATCAACCAAATTATTTGGCATTAAACCCCGCCTTACATATGCAATAACTATTTTCTCAAAACAATCAACCAATCCATTCTTTGTGTTCATAAAGTGGTTGATGTAATCTTTTAAAGACTTGTTGGGTTCTTGGGCTCAATGAATAGTAGTGTCAATGTTTCCTTTGAGCTTTTTACTCTTCACAAATTGCCTTCAGAAATACATCCAAAACATATCAAAGTTTTTTACGAAGACAAAGGTGATTTCCTCCAATTATGACCTTGGCTAAACATATGATCCTCATCAGGAGTGGCAAAAATACATGGTTTAGACTGGACAATAAACTAATCGCTTAGCAAATGATCAATACTGCAGTTTGTCGACCTTTTCACTTTGCCTTGATATTCTTTCTTTTTCTCTTTGCCATTTCTATTCATTTTCTTCCCATCTAAATCCCCATTATTTGATATTTTCTTAGAATGCTTTCAAGTTAATATTTCTTTCTTATTCTGACGTCCATACTCACTACTTGATAAGGGATAAGAGATATCTGCGTATAATTCTATGGTAGTTTCCAACAGAAACCAATATGTTTAAAAATTGCTTAGCCCGATGTTCCTTTTTTTTCTTTATAGCCTTTGAGGACTGATAACTTTCATCTTGTTTATGGTTGTTATTCGACTCATGAAAACCAAGACTTTTGGCTAGTATCTTCCCTTTTAGATCCTTTTCAGCATGCCTTTGGGATTTCCAAGCTTCAATCTCTTCCCTCAATTGATCATGCTCTTCTTGCATAATCTGTTTTTCTTCGGTATTGTGTATTAAATGAGATGTGTTAATGTGATCATTATCACCTCTTATCCCCTCATTCTCTAGCGGGAGAATTTCTTACATGTCAAGATCCATGCCTTAAAGAAATCTGAAGCACGATTCACAAGTCAGGTTTTGAATGACGCTACTTGGGCACCTTACGCTCCTACTATGGTTGCTATTTTGGTGTTGGTAAAAACTGATCGGAGGGTAATTGTGGAAGTGATTTTGATTGTGTAGTATGAAATTCTATATAGAGTGTGGAGAGAGAATAGATGTTTTAATGATGTTTGTAAAACTATTTATGGTGCATATTATTTTTGGTTGAGGGTAATTTTTTCAGGAGTTCTGGGAGTTTTAATGGTATTAAATGTTTGGATGTTTTGTAGTAAGAGATTTAAGCTGCCTGGTTGTATTAAATGTTCATTACCCCAATTAATGAAAGAGTTTGGGTATTTATACCCTTAATTATGGACCCATGAGCTTTCAGGTCAAATTATGAAATCGGGTCGAGTTCAAAGACCCATTAGTTTATTAAGCAAATTAGTAATTAGCTTAGTCAAAAAGTGTTTAGTGTTTTTAATACTTTTGTTATGTCCGGATACTTCAGTGGGTAATTATTGTCCGGATTACCCCTGTTCGGTTTTCATAGTGAGGGGTGGTGAATAATTCTGGACTCATCATCAGCCCCTTTTTTAGGTTTTGTCAAAGGTCTTTGGCAAGAATAAAAAACTTATTCACTCAATAACAACATTTTCTGGATCGCTTATGTGGTTAGTTCAAGGTTTATCCGGACTGAATCCTTCTCAGAATTCCAAAAGTTTTACTCTGGATCATGGGACACGTGTTGCACTTTGATTCGTTTTACCAGCCATTTTCTTCCTAGAGCGGCGCTCCCACTAATCCCAAAAAGCAACTCCTGCATTTAATGTTCGCCTTCAATCATTACCTTTGCCTTTTCGTTTTCTCCTAGGTATTAGTAACTTTTTGCCTGACTAGTATAAATTATTTCCGTTTACTGTTTCACCATCTTCATCACTTTGCCATTTCTTCTTCTTTGAAAATCTTTCTTGGGTAGGTTTATGTTCACAGCGATAAACGCTCTCGCGAAAGGTGGTTGGCTAAATGTTTCAGAACTAGAAAAAGCACAAAAAGTTGAGGATCATCGCTGCTGGTCTTCTAGTCTCTCCAATGAGTAAGCCTGACACACCGTCTTCAGAAGATGATCGAGGATCATCATCTGCCAAAAGTTCCAAACCTAAGCGTTCGTTCCAACCAAGCCTCTCGCCAATCCCGTCAGGCTCCTCGGTTCAGGAGTCTCAGCCCTCTATTATGCAGGAGAAAACAGTATTGAGGGCAAGAAAGCCCTCTCCGTTCATTGCTATGGGGAAGACATCGAGAAATATCCAGAAAAAACTAACCCTCGCGGGACAACCTGTTTAGTAAAGGGTCAAGCAACTGGCTATCAAACCAAGTCTTCCAAAATATGGCCTTCCAAGTCCGGGGCCATAGATAAAGCCTCCAAATCGGAGGCATCTATTAGAGCCCCAAAAGGCAAACCCTCCGGACCCGAGGCCACTAGAACCAGCTCTCATACTAAGCCCTCCGGAACTGAGCCCCAGTCGGACACCAGATCCTTAAGAGAGGCTGATGCTCAACCGTCCGGAAAACCTGCTGAGCCACCCACTAGCACTCTCCCATCAACAACGCCTGATAAACCTTCCACAATGATGGAAGAGGTGATGGAGGATAGTGTTGAAGAGGCTACATTCGAGACTGAAGCTTCCGGGCAGACTAGAGATGCTGCCTCTAATAAAAAGGGAAAAGGCAAGGAGAAAGTTTGCACGACCCATCCGAATGTGCTGGAGAGTCTGGAAGGCAAGGTGGGACCTTGCTTCCACAAGGTCAATATGAAGTATCTGTTGGCCATGTAGAATATCAATTATGTCTATACTCACACTGTTGAGTTAGGCCGGATCCGGACCAAGTGGGGGATCCCTGAATCTGTTAAGGTGAGGATACCAGTCACACCGGAGACTCCGATGGACTACAAGCTTAACGAAATCGTCATCTATACCGAGTTGTTCAACTAGGGGCTCAGATTTCCCTTGGATCCAGAAATTGTCAGGTATTTCCACCTGATAAAACTCTGTCCAAGCCAACTGAGTCCCAATGCTTGGTATACTCTCATCGCCTGTATTATGGCGTCAAAGTTTTCCGGCATACAACTTCCAATGGAGAAGTTTGCTGCAGTGGCCAGCCTTTGTAAAAACCACCATATTCTATTCTACCACTTCAATATGGGAGATAACTTTAAGGTGGTGGATGACCTGCTTGAGTCAGAGAAAAACTGGAAGACCTAGTTTTTATTCATCAGCGGGACGTGGGAGAATGGGAGGAAAATCAAGGCTGGTGTCAATCCCAGTATGCTCACCAGTAGATAGAAAAGCTCAGGTAAATATTTTACTATGTTTGTCTTTCTTAATTTGTAAAAAATTTGTTTCTGAATTACTGCTTTTTTTCTTTGGTTAGTGTTGCCGAAGGAGTTCTCCGATTATGTGGAGGAGGGGCAGACCACCTGTGCCAAATTAAACGCTTGGGCTGCTGACTGTTGGGGAAACACTTTCCACAACTGCTTCACCTCAGGCAACTTAGTGAGGTCCCACCTCTGGAACACAACGGGCCGGAGAGATCTTACTTGGGAGGAGCTGACTACACCACCCCTCCGGTCGTTATTCTCAAGAGAACATAGGAGAAAGAAGGCAAACTGGCCTTGCCCTCCAGAGCCAAATCCCCAAGCAAAATGAAAGGGAAGCAGAGCAAGAAAAAGAAGGTTGTAGCAGATATTGTTCAGGGTGTTGCAGAGGAGATCGCTCCGGAGAACCAAGGAGCGCAAGCCCAAGGGGGGATTGATGCTACTCTACTTAAATTAGTTGAAGATGAGAGCATTAGGGAGGCAGGTGGACCTCAAGATCCCCCAAAACCTGCTAAGAAAGACCGAAAAATGGGAGCAAGTAGTGAAGAGAGGGCTGCCAAGAAGAAGAAAGTCTCCTTGGGGGATGAAGTTGTCCTCCGGGCTTCAGAGTCTCTACCTCCGGCCGACCCAACAGACCCCACCCTGGCAGAGAAAATCCCAAGTGATCTACATACCAGAGAGGGTACCAGAGGGGATTTGGAAGGAGTAGACATCAGTGGCCTCCAACACATTGGCCTTTATTTTGGAGAGTTTGAAAAAGATGACTTCACCGGTCCTTACTTTCCCCCAAGCTCCTCCAACATGGTGACTTTTAATGATAAGTATTTCAATGTTTTAGGGGAAAACGATATGGTGACTCACTCTCTGTTAGGCCATATTCAACTAGTGCTCAACTTTGAGAGGCAAGTAAAAATTCAGTCTGCCCTCATCAATACCCTCAATACAGATAAGGAGAGTTTATCATCTTACCTTCTTAATGCCAACCAAAGCATTGAGGTATTGAAGAAAGAGCTCGAGGAGTTGAAGAAAGGGAAAAAAGATTTGGCAACCAAGCTGGTCACTTCGGAGAAGGCTAACACAGAGCTCCAAACTAAGTGCTCTGACTTGGAGAAGGATCTCTCCATCTTGAAGGAAGAGGTGAAGACCAAGGACAATGCTATCCAAACCCTGTCCGGTGACAAGACTTCTGTTGAAGAGGCCGTGTCTAAGGTTACCAAGGAGAAGGAGAACTTGGTGCAAGAGCAGGAAAAGACGATCCAAGCCAAGATTGATGCGTACACCAACGATGTGATAGATTCCCTATAAAAGAGTTATGCTAAAGTTAAATCTAACATGCTCTTGCTTTTTCATCAAACAATTCCAAAGAGAACGCTCGGTACCATCTGACAGTACGTTGAATATGAAGATATCCCACTCCATACAATGGTGGATGGTGATAAAAAGAACTATTCTAGTGGTCTTGACGACACTACTGATGATGAAGAAGAAACCGGAGAGAGTTCCAGTGACGAACCCGAAGATTCGAAGAAGAAAAAAGATGATGTGGGAACATCCAAGGGAAATTAACCCTAAGTTTTTAACCATTTTTGTTTTTTTTCCTATCCTTAAGATATACTAAAGTCCTTGGATGGCCAAGGCATTTTTGTAACTGTGTCCGGTTTGAGTCCAGTTTAACTTTTCTTCTTGATACTTAAAGTCCTTGGATGACCAAAGCATATTCGACGTTTTAATATCATCATCCAGATCTATCCGGATAGATTTTCTTTGTTAAATTCTTGCTTTGTTTTATATTCGATAAATTTTAATGGCTGGTGTTTAAATAACCCCTATTTATTTTACAAGTATTTTAAGATGAGAGTGTTTAAATTCTCCGATGACAAATGTTAAATGGTCATCATTCCACCAGATTAATCTGATCTGCCAAAGATAAAAGAAATTGTAAATAAAACCACAGAATACTTTAAGAAGGCATCAAATTTCATTAAAAAACCCGGACACCTCATTAAAACCTCCCCGTGCCACTAGGGTAGGAAAGAGTATGCCCCGTAATATTTACAAGGACTTTAGATAAGTAAATATTTACACAACTTTCATTCTAGATACATCCGAAGGTGTTCAATGTTCCAAGGGTGGTTTAAGACTCTTCCATCTTTGTCTTGAAGCCTGTATGTCCTAGGCTTAAGATTTTCAATGACCACATAGGGCCCTTCCCAATTTGGAGCTAGCTTGCCGAACTGCTTATCCTTAGTATGTATGAAGCCTTTTCTCAATACTTTGTCCCTCGGTAAAAAATCCCTTCTTTTGATTTTGGAAGCAAACCTGCTCCTCATCAAACCTTGATAATGGGTGGTTCTAAGATGAGCCTTGACCATTTTTTCTTCTATTAAGTCCAATTTACTTCTGACTGCCACTTCATTATCCTGTTCGGAAAAATTGTGGACTCTGTATGGTGGAAGAGTTGCTTCTACATGAGCAATTGCATCCATCCCATATACCAAGGAAAAAGAAGATTCTTGTGTAGCAGCTCCAGGAGTAGTCCGGTAGGCCCATAGTACTTCTTTTAAATAGGTTGGCCACTTTCCAGCAGCCCCTTCTAAATTCTTTTTGAGACCGGACAGAATGGTTATGTTCGCCACTTCAACTTGACCATTCGCTTGTGGGTGGAAAGGAGAAGATAAGCAATGCTGAATGCCCCTAGAGGCACAGAAACTCTCCATATCTTTGTTATCAAATTGTGGCCCATTATCTGTGGTTATCTTTTCTGGAACCCCAAATCTGTAAAAAATATTAGACAAGATAAATTTTATAATAGCTTTTAAAGTATTTCTTACCAAAGGGGATGTCCCTCACCATCATGCTGTTTAGATAGCACAATTTGAGATTCTTCAATCCCTAAACAACGCAAGAGAGGTCTACTAAATGACTTCTTGTATAAGATGTCTCTTATGATTAAAAAACCACGAGCCCTATACTTCATTTTCCTTGCTACTGATTTTTCCGGGGGCAAAATGCCATCCGAAATGTATTGAAGAAGAGGATACCTCGAGTCTTTAGGTTGAACCACTTGTATAATTAAACTTTCCTCCTCTTCCTTGCCCTGATTGGGTTGAATGGATAGACATTCTTGTACATGAATCCATGGGTAGGACTCATAGTATGCTATGGTTGCCAAAGAGTCTGTTAATGTATTCTCCGATTTGGGTATGTGCTCATAGCTAACACTTTTGAAGTTGGTTGCTACTTCTTTAAGAATGAACAAGTATTTAATCTGTTGTTCCTTCTTTGCCTCTGATTGACCTAGGGTATGATAGACAAGAAGTTGAGAATCACTCATTACCCTAACTCTTTTAGCCCCACATAGAAAGGCTAATTTCAAACCAGCTATAGCAGTTTCATACTCAGACTCATTATTAGAAGCCCTAAAAGGAAAACATATAGCATGGTATAACTTATCGCCATACGAAGAGGTTAAGCATATCCCAGCACCACAAGCCATAGTACTTGATCCACCATCTGTTCGAACAACCCATACCTTTTTATTTTTTTCATCTGCAGCTTGCTTAGTACTCCTATCAGAATGGAATTCAACCAAGAAATCAGCAACATATTGAGCTTTGATTGCAGTCTGAGGGGCAAAATCAATATCATAATCACCCAATTCTACTGACCACTTGGTCATTATACTTGATATGTCCGCCTTCTGAAGAATGGTTTTCAAAGGAAAAGGCATCCGGACGACAAAAGAATGACACTAAAAATAGGGTCTGGTTTTCCTGGCAGCAATCACCAAAGCAGTGCTAGTTTTTCTAGTTTTAAGTACCTTTTTTCAGCATCCCTCAGGTTCTTGCTGATGTAGTACACCGGACGAGGATAACTGTCCACCTCTCTTACTAGTACCGTACTTATAGCACATTCGGACACTGTTAAATATATGTATAATGTTTCTCCATCAATAGGTTTGTAGAGAGTCTTGGGGGAAGATAAATGATTTTTTATTTCACCGAATGCTTGGTCGCATTGTGGAGACCAGTTAAAATCTCTAGCATCCTTTAAAGTCTAGAAAAATGGGGCACACCTATCTGAAGACCTTGAGATAAAACGATTTAAAGCAGCTAACCTTCCTGTCAACCTTTGCACTTCTTTAATATTCCGAGGAGGATCCATCTGTAATAAGGCATCAAGCTGGTCTGGATCAGGTTGTATCCCTTTCTCACTTATCACATACCCTAGAAACTTTCTGGAATGTACCCCAAAAACACATTTTCTGGATTTAACTTTAAATTAACTTTTACCAAGTTGGCAAAAGTCTCTTGAAGATCTGCCAAGTATAATTCTTCTTCCACACTCTTTACCATCATGTCATCAATATATACTTCCCTATATCTCCCAATTTGATCAGCAAACGCTTTATTCACCAACCTCTGATAGGTAGCCCCACCATTCTTCAACCCAAAAGGCATCACCTTGTAACAATGGAGGCCTATATCTATAACAAAAGTAGTGTGTTCCTGGTCCTTCAGATCCACTTGTATCTGATAATAACCGGAGAATGCATCCAAAAAGGACAATAACTTGTTCCCAGATGTGGAGTCTACCAACTGATCTATCCGGGGGACTAGATACAACTATTTTGGGCAAGCCCTGTTGAGGTCAGTAAAGTCGATACACATACGCCATTTCCCATTCTTCTTTTTTACTAACACTGATTGGCTGTTCATAAAGGGTATTGTGACTCCTTTATGTGCCCAATTTTAGTGAGAGTTTATCTTCTTGAACTATGACATCAACTTTTTCTTTAGAAAAGTCTCTTCTTTTCTGCACAACAAGTGCTACATCTCTCCGGATGGATAATTGGTGTGATATAACATTTGTGGGCACTCCGGTTACATCAGCATTACACCAAGCAAAAACATGTTGGTGGTCTGCCAAAAAGGACAATAATTTGCTTTTTAATCATGATGTCATCTTAGATCCAATCTTGACATTTCTTCCTTCAGCCAGAGAGTGAGTTTCAACCTCTTCAATTGGTATCAAAACACGAGGGGTCTCTCTGGGGTCATCAATTTCACCCTCCCCTCCAGAGGGCCCCACCAACTGCTAATCTTCATTTATCCGAACTGCCCCCAAAGTTCTAGGGACAAGCGCAGTTGTATAACATTCCCTTGCTATCTTTTGGCTACTCCGGACAACTCCCACTTGTCCTTGAACATCATATTTTATACATTGGTGAACTGTTGAAGCCACAACATGCATCCTGGAGAGCCAAGATCTTCCCAAGATCGCATTTTAACACGTGGGATAATCTACCACAACAGAAAGTAACCTAATCATTTTCTTGAAAGGGCCCTTGCCCAACAAAACTTCTTCCTCAAACTCCCGGACCACGTCCGCAGAGCTTCCAATGAAACCCATAATGGACATGTTCGAACGTTGAATTACTGCCGGATTTCTTCATTTATTTATAGGAACTTAAAAAGAGGATATTGGCTGAGCTACCAGTGTTAACCAGAATTCGCCTAATGTCATTGCCCCCAATTTATGCTCCTATCACCACACCATCTTCATGAGGACCAACTATATCCCTCAAGTCATATTCATAAAAAACAATAAAGGGAAAAGGAATTTGGAATTGATAGGAGGACATGCCTCCCTCTAACTGAGTAGCCAAAGTGTGAACATGCCTCTTCCTTGAAGAAGGAGTTGGTGCATATATTGTGTCTCCCCCAAATATGGTAAGTGACTCAAAAAAGCTTATGAGCCCAGACACCGACTTGGTATGTTCTGTTATAACACCCACCTTATTATAGGCTTGATCAGGGTCCAAATATTCTGATTCTACATCAAACCTTTCAATAATTACCATGGCCCCATCCGGAGGCGATGTCCCCGCATTGTTGGTTGGACAAGTCCGGTTAGCATTATCAGGCCTATTCCCACTGCTTCTCTTGACATAGGCACCTAATTTTCCTCTTTCAATCAGATTCTGCACCTCTTGTTTCAAAGCAATGAAATCTTTTGTGTTATGGCCAATATCATGATGATATTGACAAAAACATGTATTATGGTTTTCCCTAGGAGATTAAAGCGCTGTCGGCTTCCTAAAATGCACCTCATCTTTTGTTTTGTCATAGATGGTTACCATATTCTATTTCAACTCGGCAAACCACTCCGGTTGGACCCAAGGTCCTCGTTTATTTCTGGACTGCTGACTCTGAGCTGGAGTTGGGTGAGATTGAGCCTTGGCACTGTTGGGACCCTGTCCGGCTTCCTTAGCCTTGTATCCGAACTGATTCTGGTTTGGTGTAGCTTGGGCAGATCTCACTTGCCTATGCACCCTAGTCTTTTTCGTTTCATCTAAATTGATTTGCTTTCCCACCTGGTTTAGTAAACCGCCCCATGTCATGGCCTTCTTCCTGGTTACCGAATCGGCCAGGTTCCCAGGGTTCAAACCCCATATCAGAGAAGCTATTGCTATTTGTTCAAAGCAATCAACTAACCCATTCTTTGTGTTCACGAACCGACTTATATAGTCTTTCAATGATTCATTTGGCTCTTCGGCACAATGGATAATAGTGTCTCCACTGCCCTTCACCTCCTTACTTCTAACAAACGGTCTTCGGAAGGCCACCCAAAACGTATCAAAGTTTCTGATGCACCCTTGTGGTAGGCTATTGTACCATTTCAGAGCACTCCCCGTAAAAGATTGAGAGAAGGCTCTACAGAGCAACTTGTCATCATCGTCAAAATTCATTATAAATTTTTTAAACTGTACCAGATGATTATCTGGATCCTTGCTCCCATTATAATTTTCCATCTTAGTACTGTCAAACATCTTAGGAAGGTTTTCAGGCAGTATTTTGGAGGACAATGGAGATTGTCTCCAATTTCGGCCATGACAAAAGACAGTATCTTCATTGGGAGTTGCAAAAATAGCTGGTTCATCATGGAAAGCAAAAGGATCCATCAACAGCTGGTCTATATGCCTCCGGCTATGGCTGTAGCTATGAGATAACCCTTTCCCTAGATGACTTTTCAACCTTCCATGCCTGTCCCTCTTTCTTGAATATTTTTTAACCAACTTTTGCTTCTTCTTGGACCTGCCTTCATCACTATTGAATGACATGGATTCTTCGAGTCCATCCTCATTCGAGGAGCTACTAGAGGACTCTGATTCTGAGCTCTCCACCGGTTTAGATCGGTGAGACTTTTTGGAGCTGACCTGAATATTTTTAGCACTCATATGATTTTTCGTTGATGAGTCATTCTCCCTTGGATTGTCAGTATGGTGAATGACTGACACTTTCGAATTTTCTTTCAAGCCTAACTCTGTCTTTTTAGCAGCTCTCAAGGCTTCTATTTCAGCTTTCAGTCTGTCTCGTTCTTCGATTGTGTACTCATCGTTGACCCACCACTTCTACCAAAGGTGGTGGCACTGATTACTCCTCCGGATTCATCCGAACAGATTTTTCTTGCTGGTTTTGAATGCTAGATTCAGGCACCTTCTCCTCCCACTATGGTCGCCAATTTGGTGCGAATTATTTTTGGTTAAGGGTAATTTTGTCAGGAATTCTGGGGAGTTTTAATGGTATTAAATGTTTGGGTGTTTTGTAGTGAGAGATTTGAGCTGCCTGGTTGTATTAAATGTTCATTACCCTCATTAATGAAAGTGTTTGGGTATTTATACCCTTAATTATGGACCCATGGACTTTCGGGTCAAATTATGAAATCGGGTCGAGTTTAAAGACCCATTAGTTTGTTAAGCAGATTAGCAATTAGCTTAGTCAAAATGTGTTTATTGTTTTTAATACTTTTGTCCTGTCCGGATACTTCAGTGGGTAATTATTGTCCGGATTACCCTGTCCGGTTTTCACAGTGAGTGGTGGTGAATAATTTCGGACTCATCAATTTATAGTCTTTTTGTATCCATGGGCCATTCAAATCAAGTCATCCATCCGGGTCATCCTTGTGAGCCCTTATTCCCAAAAGTAAGTGAACTAGGGACTTAGTTAAGGCACTAGGTATACTGCTTACTCATCTTAATTTAATTTCTAGGTCTGAATTGCCCCTCTAAGAAAAATCTGACCTTCTTACAGTTTTAACCTCCAATAAAATCCGATCCTATCAAAACATATTTGAACCAAATCCTAAGCACTTCTGATGAGCATACTTAAAATTAATTACTCTCAAACAGTCATAAATCTGGACCAATTACGTTTTAGAGACATGCGTTAAAATTTAATTAGGCCCACGAACTTGTTCTGTTCTAGGTGAAATTATCCAATCAAAGGAAAGAAACGGTTGCACTCCTTTGTTGCCCCTTAACTACTACTTAGATTCTCATTTCTTAGTAGGATATTCAAAATTTTGTTGCCTATGGAACAACTAGCTGTTGTAGCTGGTTTATGTCGTAATGGTCATATCTCATTTTACTATTTTAATATAGAGACTAACTATAAGATGGTAGATGATCTTCTGGAAGCAGACAAGCCTTAGAGGACTAAATTCATTTTTGTCAGCATTGCTTGAGAAAACGGTTGAAAGATTGCTTCTATAGAAAATGGTAGCATGCTCACAAGATATTGGAAAATCTCACGTAAGTATTTAAATATTTCTTTCATTTCCATATTTTCATTTTATTATTTTCTTACCCGAGATTTGTTTTATCGTAGTGTTCTCAAAGCCCTTTTCACAACATTTAGAAGATGGGAAAGCAACTTTCATAACTACTTTACTCTAGAAAATTTGGTGAGAGCCCATATGTGGAGAACAAATCCGATCCGTGAACTTTCATGGAAACAGTTTACCATTCCTCCTCGATCCTTTGAAATTTTTCAGAAGGACTTAGACAACTGATGGTAAACATTTTCTACCAGCTAGGTATAGGGCTCCCAGTCACCGTGATAAAAAGAATAATAATAATAATAATAATAATAATGGTTCATCTAAAGTTGTTACCGAACTAGGTAGTAAAGGGCCACCTGATGAGATAGATGCAGCTTTGTTGGAAGCTGTTGTAGTCACTGTTGGAGAAACTGAAATGCTATTAATCTTTTCGGCTGTTAAGAAGAAAAAAGGGAAAAAAAGTTGAAGGAGGGCAAACTTCAGTCGGTTCAGAGATCACGCTTGGACCTGAAGTCCTCCATTCAATCACTCTTATCAAGGTTCATCCTAAAAGAGTTGTATCTACCGATCATCTTTCCCCACTACTTCCCACAGATGACAGGCCAGCCTTTGGAGGTGGTGAAAACCAAAGGATAAAGAATTCTATTGAGGTAGAGAAAGGTACAATTGAAAGTCTAAATAAGGGAATGAAAACCATCAATGACTAACTAGTTCAAACAAAATCTGACCGTGATAAACTACAATATGACTACAAAGATTTGTAGTCATCCAGCTCCAAGGAAATCACTTTCTTACAAAATCAGTAAACCGAGAACAAGTCTAACATTCAACACTTGTCCGATGAAAATAAAGTTTTTGAAGACCTCCTTAAACAGAAAAAAGATAAAATCCCTTATCTCAAAGCAAAAACTGCTCCAGAGGTAGCCAATAATGATGATGCATATGCTGAAAAAGAGTTTGAGTCTATGCAAGAGAGGGATGAACTGATTAAGTCGGATATGGTGATTGGCTCTTAAGAATCTATGGAGACACGTGTCAGCTAATAAGATTCCTTATCATAGCCCGGCTTTAGGTGACAAGTTTAATATTTCTGATGATTCAGAAGAATATGACTTTGATGAAGAGGATTATGATCGCGAGAATCCACAAGAGAAAGAAGAAAGAAAAATCGATAGGAACGAACCCTAAGGTAAATCTGTTTTAATATATATGTATTTTTTTAAGTAAGTATTTGAAGTGAAGTATTTGATACACACAAGTCATTTTGTTGTGTTTAGATATGATACGTTTGTGAAAGTCCTTGCTTTGGCTAGATACATTTTGAAGTCACCTTCGAATTTTACTTCCATTCACATCTGACCCTAATCAAGTATGCTTTATTCAAGGATGACAAAATGAATAACTGAGCCACTCGAAGGTAATACATTCGAAGGAAATAAAAATTTAGTCCAACCAGACCATTCGAAGGATATAAAATTTAATCCAACTAAGCCATTCGAAGCTAATCCATTTTGAAGGTAATAAAATTTAATCCAACTAAGCCATTCGAAGGAAATAAAAATTCAATCCAACTAAGACATTCAAAGGTAATCCGTTCGAAGGAAATAAAATTTAATCTAACTAAGCCATTTGAATGTAATCCATTCGAAGGAAATAAAATTTATTCCAACTAAGCCATTCGAAGGTAATCAATTCAAAGGCAATAAAATTTAATCCAACCAAGCCATTAGAAGGTAATCTATTCGAAGGAAATAAAATTTAATGCAACTAAGTCATTCGAAGGTAGTTAAAGATTCGAAATAGCGGCATATATTAGATACTTTCACTGTTTTTTCCGTTATCACACAAACTTGATTCCGATATGGATCGGGGTCTAAGTACTATGAATCCATATCGAATTTTTCCACAATTACCATCGCATTTTCTTGTTTAGATATTTCCTACTTTGTCTTTGACCATTTGGTGATGTAACTTGGGCTGTACTTGCGCTAGGTTGAGCATAGGTGCTAGTTTGCCTGCTACCTCCTTTTTTTATAACAAAAACGGACAATTTCCCACTTTCAATCAACTTTGGCACCTTTTGCTCAAGAGAAATAAAATATTTTCTATCATGACCCACATCATTGTGGTACCTACAAAAGCATGCGTTTCGACAATTGTTTAGCCCAATGTTTTTTTTTGTTTCTTTACCAGCTTTTGGGGACTGATCATTTTCATATTGTTTATGGTTGTTATCTAGCTCATCGGAACCGGTACAACATAATGGATTCTTCCCATTTAGCTCTTTTTCAGCCTGCCTTTGTGATTTCAAACATTTAATATTTGCGCGCAGTTGATCATGCATATTCTTACATGAAAAGTATTTCCTTTGCATTATGATTTACATGAGACTTGTTAACATGCTCATTTTTACCTCTTATCCACTCATGCTTAAGAGGGATATCAATTTGCATGTCGGTATCCATCCCTCAAAAAAATTTGAAGCACGACGGGTTTTGAATATTTCTATTTGGGAACCTCACACTCCCACTGTGGTCGCTAATTTAGTGATGATAAAACTTGATCGAAGGGTATTTTCGGTAAGTGTTTGGACTAGGTATTAAATTTTGGGTAAATGGTAGAGAGATAATTGAGGTGCTAGTATTTAATATCTAGAGAAAGAATGTTCCCATCCTTTAAATGTTGTTTTTCACCTTCTTTATAAGATTGCAAAGATCCATAGGTCAGTTGTGTCGGTTCATACATTCAAATCAGTTCGGTGGGTTTAGAGGCTCATGATTAAGTAAAGTAGGCACTCAGCTTGCTATTCTAGACACATAGCTTACTAAGAATTATTCTTATTATAAGTCTAAACTGCTCTCTTAGAGAAATCTGAACCACTTTATCCTTTGGTCATCTAACAAAATCTGACTATATCAATATTAATTAGGATTTGATATTTATGAGGTTTCCTATATTTATATATCACGAGTTATTTGAGCCATTTATTACTGATTTTTTGTCTGGAGTGTTTGATGATGAATTAGAGGTTTTATCTAAACTTATATATAAAATAATATATAACTATGAAATACGCGATGTCATTAGACAATGAGTTTCATGAGAAGTATATTTTGTGAGTGAGTGAAATAACTCTAAGTATTTTGATAGATTAGTAAGGTGAAAGATAAACACGAAGAGAGGATTCTGTGAATCATGTTATCTTTTGCTTTAAATAGTTATTAAGTCCTTTGTGTATGAGAGTCTTACTGTAAACTACTTATTTATAAAAGACTGTTTGTTTCGCGTAGATATATTATTTCTTCACAATCCAAACCACGTTAAATATGTTTTCAGTACTTTGTTTTATTTTACTTGCTTCTTCATCTTGAACATAGTAAATTAAATTGTTCTTTCGTAGGTTCATTTAATTATATGTTTGTTATTACCTCAATTGAATGATAGTGATTTCCCTAACACTATATCTATAAGGTTTGTAAGTGGTTCTAAGGTGAGATGTTGGTGCTTCAAGAAAAAATGTCATATTAGTAAGAACTGCCATGATATGAAGAATGTAGGTAACCATCAAAACTTTGAAGCTGGAAAAGCTTCAATTGTCTTGAATGATCACAAATTTTTGATGTTTTGGCCTAAACTTGTGGATATAATGACAAGTGGGTTTTGGATGCAAGAGATTCATTTTGCATGACTTCCAACAAAGGTTGGTTTGGTGACAAAAAGTTGTTTAATGGTGGTAATATTATACTTAGGAATGATGAGCGATGTGTTGTAAATGGAATAAGGAACATTTGGTTCAAGCTATGTACATAACTTAAGATAATGATAGATATACGAGGTGTTTCCATGAAGTCAATCATTATCATCTTTTCATTCGAATGTTATATGCAAAATAGTTTAACTATAGATGTGAAGATTGCACACTTATGATTTTAGAAGGCTCACTAGTTATTATAAATATAATTAATGATATGTTAGTTTCTGATGGGGCTATAATGGTCGAAATGTGTCTAGTATAAATAACGATTCTACTAAGTGATGACATCTAAGGTTAAAGTAATTGAGTGAGAAAGGCCTAACCAAATTTAGCGAACAAGAGTTGTTGGATGGTGAAAAAGTTCATAAATTAAGCTTTTGTGAGAACTGTAATTAGGTAAAAGTAAGAGGGTTAAGTTTCTGCTTAGATACCATACAACTTGTGATGTTCTTGAATATGTTCATTATGAGCTTTAATGAAATACAAGGCATCATAATGGGATTTTCCATATAATTTATGTCTTTGATCAATGATTATTCTATAAAAGTAAGAGTTGTACTTTTGAGGATCACAGATGAATCATTTGATTTTTTTCAAAATTAAAAAAAAAACTAATAGAGAATTAGATTAGGAAGATGGTGAAGAAGATAAAGATTGAAAATGGTTTAGGTTTTATGAATGAACCATTCACTATCTATTGTTTTACACTTGGAATTTCCAGACACAAAGCTGTAAAAATAACTCCTCAACAGAATGGGCTCATTGAGATGATGAACCAAACCTTACCGAAAGTACTCATGTGTATGCTTTTGACAAGTTGAATGGGCTGAAAGTTTTGGAGATAAGTTGTTAAAAAAACTGCATACACTATCAAGATCAGTCCATCTTTGGCCCTGGTGTTCAATTGTCTACAAGATAAATAAGCTGGAAAAAACCAGTGCTGAAACATTTGACAAACTTCAGATTTGTTGTTTGTGTACATGTGAAACTAGATAAGATTTAGCCAAAAGCACTATGTTTTTTCCTTAGCTATCCAAAATGATTAAAAGATTATAATATGTGGCTTTTAAAACCTATAAGTAAGATAAATTTAATTAGAAAATTGTATATTTGACGAAAACGTTATGCCACTAATGAAGCACATGAAGACTACATCTAGTACTGTAGTGAAGAGAGATAGAGTTGAGATGAAGTCTGAATAAGAGAGTGAGACTGAGAATGCTTATGCCAAAGATGGTTTATACTTAGTACATGTATGGATCTTGCAGAATAAATTCAATCATTGGATAAGTTTGGCCTTATTCGAGAGTCTAATGATACATACACTTCAAATGTTCGGACTGAAGAGCATATGATGATACTGACAGTTATGAGTTGGTGAAAGATAAAACATAAAGACCTATATATTATACATAAAGGTACAACTTTGATGATATTATAGGTTAGGTTTTATTGATTAAAATGCAATGGATGTTATTTAAGCTGAGAGTTATCACGATGCTATGAAAAATAGTGATAAGTTGATGTGCTAAAATCCATGAGGGAAGAACTGAGTTCTCTGAAGAAGAATAACACTCCAATTTTTGTGAAGTAGCCAAAGGTTCTAATTATTTTTTATGTGAGTAGATATTCAAGATGAATCGAGGTATTTATGAATTTGAATTATCCAAGTTCAAACCTAGGCTAGTGACTAAAGGCTTTACGTAAATAAAGGGTGTAGATTTTAATGGAATTTTCTTATTAGTAGTGAAACGCACATCTATAAGGTTTGTGTTTTCTATTGATTTTATATTTTATTTTGATTTAGATCAAATAGATGTTATTATTATATAAAGAATTGGGGGAGACTATCTACATGAGTCAACTTTACGGTTTTGAATGTGTGTTTGTTTTAGAGACCTCTACATGACAGAAACAATCGTCGAGATATTAAAACTTTTTTGACTATTTTGTGAAGTTAATCAATTAGATTATAATATACTATGAAATTCTTGTCTATTGTAATGGGGAAACACATATGGAGAGATTAATATTGTTGCTATTGTATGTGGATAACATACTAATAGATAGATAGACAGAAAAATGATTGCAACTTTAAAGGCCCAACTGAAGAGAGAGATTGACAGTAGATACGGTAGATACTAAGAAGATACTTGGGGTTGAACATATTGAGAGGTTATTCATTTTTATCCTGCTAAGAATACATATATAAGGTTTTTAAAAAGTTTGGAATATCTAAAGTTTAAAACTTTGGGACACCCATTGGTGCTTATTCCAAACTTTGTACTACTCTGAAACCTATAAAAGTAAAATAAAATAAGTTTATGCAAGGGATACCCTATGCTAATGTCATGAGAAGCATAATTTACGCAATGATATGCACGATACCTGACCTTGCACACTCAATTACTATTTTGAGCAGATTTACGGCACAAAAACCTCACTAGTAAGCCTGTAATGGCTCATAACTTAAAGGGTTTTGCTAACATTAGGTTGTGCTATAAGAAAATGTACAAAACTGATGAGATGCTGAAGCGTATATTGACTCTGATTATGAAGTTTGGTATGACATGAGGAAGTCAACTTTGGATTATCTGTATTATGTGTTTGGTGAAGCGGTTGTAAATTTTATTTCAAAAGTTTGTAGTCTTGTCATTTACGGAAGCTGAATATATAGTTGTTAGTGAAGAAATGAAGAAAAATATATCGTTAAAGGGATTTCTAAGTGAGATTGTTGGTATAAAGTACAAAATGACTTTATTCAGTAACATACCAGTGTTCTTCACTTGATGAAGAATCCAAAGTTCCATGAGTGAACTGAACATGTTGATATAAAGCTTTATTTCATACGAGATGTGGTAGATATAGAACAAGTGAATGTTTCAAAAGTTGCAAGTGAGAAAAACCTTTACGATGCTCTGATCAAGGTACTGCTAGTTTCAAATTTCACGTACTGGTGTGATACTAGTACAAGTTTAAGAAGAAAGTGAAGTGAATATCTCTGTTAAAGAGTAGTTGGAATATTGGAAAATGGATACTTGATTTAATGTAAGCCTAGGTGGAGTTTGGTTAAGTGTAGGCTTAAAGTGATTACAACGTAAGTTCACCCAAGACGTCTACTGGAGCTGGTAGGAGCTCTACAAAGACTTATATGTATAACGAACTGTTGGAACCTAAGTGTAGGAATATTTCTTGCTAGACCTTTGGTACATAGACTTCATTTTGGAACCTAAGTACATGGAATTTTCCTATTGGAATTTAGGAGGCCAGGGAAATTGTTATTGGAATCTAAAGGCATTATCATTACATTCTCGAACTTAGGGGCATGGAAATTACATGCTGAAAATTTTGAATATACTTATATGTTTCAAGATGAAACTAAGTTCGATATTTTGAGAAAAATATGTTAATATGGGACCTCTTAATTTGTTAGAAACACGATTTATTTGAGCTTATTTGGAGAATTGGTCAGAACTAGTATTAGGATATGGATGTGAGAGGTTGGTGCCACTCTTTGTCAGATAGTACATTGTCAATACGGATGTCAGAAGGGTTGATGCCACTACCTCTCAACTGTTTGTAGGAACAAATCCTTAGCTACTATTGTTAGTCTAGAATTCTTATTTTACCCATTATTGGTTCTTTGAATATCAAGAAGAATTTTGAAGTTTGATACAAGAGTGATTTTGCATATAGAGAGAACATTCCTTACTTTTAAAGAAAGAAGTAAAGTTAGAATTGAGAGTTCACTATGTAATCTTGAAGAGGTTCTAAAATAGTATATTTTAGTGGTTTTATTATCTGTGTTTGAAAAGCTTTTTGTAATTTTTATTATTTATAAAATCAGTAGTTTGGCATTCATGGATATAAGATTTTTTCATAATCTGGACGACACTAAATCTTGAATTGTGTGATTGATTTTATTTATCTAATATTCTTGTTAAGTCTATGTTTGGAACTAAAATATTGAAGCTATGTTCTTTCCTACCAATTTTGCAAAAAGTTAATCAACCCTAAAGTTAAGTTTCAGAACACTTCCAAAATCTATAATTTACTAAACCTAAGTTTCGGCTAACCTTCAATGGCTTAATACTAAAACTCAACCATATTTTCTGACATAATTCTGTTAAAATACTTTAAAAGGATAATGATCTTCCGATAATTCATTTTTTTGGATATTTTATCTATCGTTTTTATTGTATCACAAGCAAATTTAAATATTTCAAAATGTTGGTCCGCTAAGCATAAGATCATTTTGTAACTCACACGTGTCACATCCATAAAGTTATGATATGCATGACTTTATTTCCTACTTATAAATGTTTAAAATAAATTTCCGATTGTGATTTTTTTTCATATTAATGTATAAGCATATAACAGAAGAAGAAAAAGAATTAGAGAAAAAGAGTTAGAGCAACCGCTTAGTAATATGAGGTCTTGAGTTCAACATTCAATGGCAACAAAATAAATATGGGAACCCTCCATCAAAATCCACCACAAAGCACACCATCTCTCAATCCAGACTTTTTCCCGCCTGCCGAGAAATCTATTCACTTGAAGAATCTTTAAAGAAAACTCTCAATGTCATTTTTATCTCAAATCAAGATTTAATTTCTGAAGCTCCACATCGAGCCTTCCACAATAATCTTCATCCTCCAAAAATCCCTCAACCTAATACTTCCCCAAGACTTTCCACCCTTCCATGACTCCATCGAGCCAATCGAGATAAAAACCCTCATTTTCCTCAAGAGATGCACAGAAACCCGATTTTTGAAGAATTACCTTCAAGATCCAAGCCCAGAAATCAAAAATCATTTACAAATTAAAATTCGTTCGTAAATCAAAAGGATTCACTCACTCTAAGGTTTTCAACCAGTAAAAGGATGCTCACAAGGCAATCATCTTAAATAATAAACATAGGTTTTCTTTAATTTCAAATTCTAAATTTATGGTGATTGCTAAGCTTTCGTTTTGTAAACCTAAAATGTCAGAATTTACAGTTTTTTTATTCTTCTAATCTTTTTGGTAATTACAGTATATATATATATAAAGATTATGGATATCTTTTCATCAAACTTGATAACCTATATGACCTTTGATGAGTCCGAACTCTGCACTCTCCCCGGACGAGGACAGATCGGTCCAAGGCCTCCGGACTGGACAGATCACACGGACCGGACAGATCATTTTGAACACTATGACCATAGGACTGTTCGAACTATGACAAAAGTACTAAAAACCTAAACACTACTTGACTAAGCTACTTGCTCTCCTACTTAGAGCTCATGGGTCTTTGAACATGACCCGGGTCCATTAAACATGACCCGAAAGCCCATAAGGGCCCAAACATCAGGGTATAAATACCCAACCACCTGCATTAACTATGAATAAGGAGAATTAACTGCTAGCAGGCTGCTTAATCATCTCTCTACTCTCTACTCTAAAACACTTAACACCCACACACCACCATAAAACACCAACTGAAATTACCAGCCTACCCTCAGGCAATTATTATCCACACCAAATTGGCGACCACAGTGGGAGCACGAAGGTGCCTGAATCAAGCATTCAAAACCAGCTAAGAAAATCTGTCCGTATGAATCCGGACAATCCAGAAGTACCACCAGCTCTGCTCGAAGTGGTGGGAGAGAACGATGAGTACACTATCGAAGAGCGTGATAGGCTCAAGGGTGAAATAGAAGCTCTGAGGGCAGAAAAGGCCAAGATGGGCGTGAAAGAAAAGTCCAAAGCATCGGTTGCTCATCACACCGATAAATCCAAAGAGCATGAGTCTTCGAAGACTCATGTGAGCACCAAAAAGACTCATGCCAGTTCTAAAAAGTCTCACCGGTCTAAGCCAGTGGAGAGTTCTGGCTCAAGCTCAGAGTCTTCTGATAGCTCTTCGGACATTGAGGGAGTTGAAAAATCCTTATCCTCTAGCAGCGATGAGGGTCAAACTAGAAAGAAGCAAAAGCAGATTAAAAAATACTCAAGAAAATGGGATAGACAAGGAAAGATGAAAAGGCATATTGGTAAGGGATCATCTCATAGTCGGAAGCATGTGGACAAGATGCTGATGGATCCCTTCGCTTTCCATGATGAACCAGGTATCTTTGCAACTCCCAATGAAGGTACTGTGTTCAGTCGTGGAAGAAATTGAAGGCAATCTCCGTTATCTTCTAAAATTCTGTCCGGAAACCTCCCCAAGAGGTTTGATAGCACCAAAATAGAGAAGTACGATGGCAGTACTGATCCAGACAACCATCTGGAACAATTTAAAAATTTCATGATGAACTTTGATGATGATGACAAACTGCTCTGTAGGGCATTCTCCCAGTCATTCACGGGGAGTGCTCTAAAGTGGTACAACAGCCTGCCTCAGGGTTGTATTAAAGACTTCGACACTTTTTGGGTGGCCTTTCGAAGGCAGTTCGTAGGGAGTAAAGAGCTAAAGGGCAATAGAGACACAATAATCCATTGTGCCCAGGAGCCAAATGAGTCCTTGAAGGAATATATAAGTCGTTTTGTGAACACAAAGAATGGGTTGGCTGATTACTTCGAACAGGTAGCAATAGCATCCCTGAGACAGGGTTTGAACCCAAGCAATCTAGCTGATTCAGTGACCAGAAAGAAGGCCATGACTTGGGGAGGGTTGCTAAATCAGGTTGGCAAACAAATAAACGTCGATGAAACAAAGAAAACTAGGGTGCACAATCAGGTGAGGTCTACCCCAGTGGCACCAAATCCCAATCAGAATCAGTCCGGGAACAAAGCAAGAGAAACCGGACAGGGGCATGGTAAGGCAAAAGCTCAGTCTCAGCCAGCTGCTCCTGCTCAAAGTCAACAATCCAGAAACAAGAGAGGGCCATGGGTCCAGCCGGAGTGGTTCGCAGAGTTAAAAGAAAGTGTGGCCACTATCTTTGATAAAACAAAGGATGAGGTGCATTACCGGAGACCGGCAACACTGCAGTCTCCCAGAGAGCATCGCAATAATTTTTTTTGCCAATATCACAATGATATTGTTCATACCACTGATGACTGCATAGCATTGAAACAAGAAGTTCAGAACTTGATTGAAAGGGGAAAGCTGGGGGCCTACGTGAAAAGAAGAGGGGGTAACAGGCCTGATAACACTCACCGGGTTGGTCCAAGTAATGCTGCTCCGGAGGGGGCCATGGTTATAGTTGAAAGGTTTGATGTGGAATCTGAGTACTTGGATCCTGATCCAACTCGAAACAGAGTGGGTGCTATAGAGGAATGTTCTAGATCGGTCTCCGGGCTCATTAAGTTTTTCGAGTCGCTTACAATTTTCGGAGGGGACACTATGACAGCTCCTACTGCTTCTTCGAGGAAGAGGCATGTTCATACTTTAGCCTCCCAGCTAGAAGGAGGCATGACATCCTATCGATCACCAAACTCATTCCCCTTCATTGTTTTTGATGAAGATGATTTGAGAAACATTGCTGGCCCTCATGAGGATGTTGTTGTCATAGGAGCATCTATAGGGGGCAATGACATAAGACGAATCCTGGTGGATATTGGAAGCTCAGCCAATATCCTTTTCCTAACCACTTACAAGAAAATGAAAAATCCAGCTGTAATTCAGAATTCGGACAGGTCAATCATGGGCTTCACAGGCAGCTCAGCAGATGTGATCGGAGAGTTCGAACAAGAAGTGTTATTGGGCAAGGGCCCTTTCAAGAAAATGGTCAGAATACTCTTTATTATGGTGGATTGTCCCACTTGCTATAATGCTATTCTAGGGAGGTCTTGGCTCTCTAGGATGCATGCAGTGGCTTCAATAGTCCATCAGTGCTTGAAGTATGCTGTTCAGGGACAGGTTGGAGTCGTCCGGAGCAGCCAAAAGATTGCAAGAGAATGTTATGCCACTGCCCTGGCTCCTCGAACGCTTGGGGCAGTCCGTATTAATGAACAATAGCAGTTTGAGGGCCTTTCTGGGGGTGAGGGTGAGATTGATGACCCCAGAGAGACCCCCGGAGTGTTGATACCAGTTGAGGAGGTAGAAACACACTATTTGGAAGATGGGAAAAGTGTCAAGATAGGGTCTAAAATGCCACCTGTTTTGAAAGATGAAATGTTAGTTTTTGAAGAACCATCAGCACGTTTTTGCTTGGTGCAATGCTGATGTTACTGGAGTTCCATCAGAAGTGATATCACATCACCTATCCGTCCGGAGAGATGTAGCTCCAATGGTTCAAAAAAGAAGAGCTTTTTCCAAAGAAAAGGCTGATGTCATTGTGCAAGAGGTTGACAGACTCACAAAGATGGGGCACATCAAAGAATCTCAATACCCTTTGTGGACTGCCAATCCTGTCTTGGTAAAAAAGAAGAATGGCAAGTGGCGCATGTGCATTGATTTCACGGATCTCAATAGAGCTTGCCCAAAATATTTGTATCCAGTTCCCCGGATTGATCAGTTAGTAGACTCCACCTCTGGGAACAAGCTGCTTTCCTTTATGGATGCTTTCTCCGGATACAATCAGATTCAAGTAGATCCAAAGGATCAAGAGCATACCACATTTTTCACTGACAGAGGGCTTCATTGCTACAAGGTGATGCCATTTGGTTTGAAAAATGCTGGGGCTACTTATCAGAGGTTAGTCAACAAGGCATTTTCTGATCAAATTGGAAGAAATATGGAAGTATACATTGACGATATGATGGTGAAGAGTGTGGATGAGCAGTTGCACTTGTCCGATCTCCAAGAAACGTTTGCCAACTTGATGAAAGTGAATTTGAAGTTAAACCCAGAAAAGTGTGTGTTCGGAGTGCAGTCCGGGAAGTTTCTAGGCTATATCATAAGTGAGCATGAAATACAGCCCGATCCAGACCAGCTAAATGCTCTTTTCCAAATGGAGCCTCCTCGAAACATTAAAGAAGTACAGCGTTTAACGGGGAGATTAGCTGCCTTAAACAGATTTATCTCAAGGTCTTCGGACAGGTGTGCATCTTTCTTTCAAACTTTGAAGGGTGCAAAGGGGTTCGATTGGACCCCGCAGTGTGATGAGGCTTTCAGGGAGATCAAGAAGCACCTATCCTCTCCCAAGACTTTGTTTAAACTAGTTGATGGGGAGACCCTCTTTGTATATTTAGCAGTTTCAAGTTATGCCATCAGCGCTGTGTTGGTAAGAGAGGTTGGTGGTCATCCTCATCCAGTATACTACATCAGCAAAAGTTTAATAGATGCAGAAAGGCATTACTTGAAACTCTAAAAGTTAGCATTGGCCTTGGTGATAGCAGCCAGGAAGATGAGGCCTTATTTCCAGGCTCATCCCATCATCGTCCGGACTTCTTTTCCCCTGAAGAATGTTCTCCAAAAAGCAGACATTTCAAGCAGGATGACTAAGTGGTCAGTAGAATTGGGAGACTTCGATATAGATTTTGCTCCCCGAACAGCAGTCAAGGCCCAAGCTGTGGCAGACGTTTTGGTTGAATTCCACTCCGACAGGGATTCGGAGCAAGCTACTGACATAAAAGACAAAAAGATGTGGGTCGTCCGAACAGATGGTGGATCTAGCACTATGGGATGTGGTGCAGGGGTATGTTTGACTTCCCCGTATGGAGACAAAATGTACGAGGCTATTTGTTTTGCTTTCAGGGAATCCAATAATGAGTCCGAATACGAAGCAGCTATAGCTGGTTTAAAGTTAGCCTACATTTGTGGGGCTAAGAGGGTCAAGCTTCTAAGCGACTCCCAACTGCTTATCCACCATGCCCAAGGCCAGTCTGAGGCTAAGAAGGAGCAACTTGTGAAATATTTACTCCTCCTCAAAAATGAAGCGCTTAAGTTTAAAAGTGTTGTTTATGAACACATTCCCCGGGCAGAAAATGAGCTAGCAGACTCACTAGCAACCATAGCATATATGGAGTCATATCCATGGATCCATGTGCTTGAAAGCCCCTCCATCCAACTTTGTAAGGGTAAAGAAGATGAAATTTTTGAAATACAAGTAAAACAACCTCAAGACTGGAGATTTCCTCTCCTGCAATATCTCTCCGATGGTGTTGAGCCTCCGGATAAGTCACTAGCCAGAACATTGAAACACAAGGCTCGTGGTTTCATCATATTGAGAGAAGTGTTATACAAGAAGTCTTACAGTAAACCTCTCCTGCGCTGTTTGGGGGATGAAGAATCACAAATGGTCCTCTGTGAATTGCACAATGGTGAGGGGTCAGCCCATTGTGGGTTTAGAGCTTTGACAAGAAGAGTTTTACTCTCCGGTTATTATTGGCCATCAATCATGAAAGATGCTAAGGAGTTGGTAAGAAGGTGTGACCCATGCCAGAGGTACAGCAATGAAATTCATGTACCAGCCATTCCTTTAGAATCAATTTCTGAGCCTATTCCTTTTTCTCGATGGGGATTGGATTTAATAGGGCCTCTCCCTGTGGCGTCCGGAGGGCGCAAAACTATAATTGTGGCCATAGACTACTTCTCGAAGTGGATAGAAGCAGCCCCTCTAGCAGGGACAACATCAAAAGCTGTTATAAAATTCATTTTATCCAACATCTGTTGCAGATTTGGTGTCCCAAAAAAGATCACAACAGACAATGGGCCACAGTTTGACAATAGGGAAATGGAGAGCTTTTGTGCCTCAAGGGGTATACAGCATTGTTTTTCTTCACCTTTCCACCCACAAGCAAATGGGCAAGTTGAAGTGGCTAATAGAACTATACTGTCCGGTTTAAAGAAGAATTTGGAAAGGGCTGCTAGGAAGTGGCCTAGTTATTTACAAGAGGTCTTGTGGGCCTACCGGACAACACCTGGGGCTGCAACACAAGAATCACCCTTTGCTTTGGTCTATGGGATGGATGCAGTAGCTCCCATAGAGGCAACTCTCCCCTCTTTTCGTGTTCACAACTTCTCCGAACACTCTAACGAGGTGGCAATCAGAGGTCAACTTGATTTGATAGAAGAAAGACGGGTTAAAGCTCACCTTCGAGTTGCACACTATCAAGGCTTGATGAGAAACAGGTTTGCTTCCAAAGTTAAAAGAAGAGATTTCCAACCAGGGGACAAAGTATTAAGGAAGGTCTTCGTACACACTAAAGAAAAGTTGTTCGGAAAGTTGGCTCCAACTTGGGAGGGTCCGTATATGGTTGTTGAAAGAATTAAGCCTGGAACTTATTGGTTGGAAGACAAAGATGGCAGAGTTCTAACACATCCTTGGAATATCGAGCATCTCCGGATGTACTTGGAATAGCACTTGTGTAAATATTTACTTGTTTGAACATCCATGTAAATATTTGGGGGCATACTCTTTCCTCCCTGGTGGCACGGAGAGGTTTTAATGAGGTGTCCGGGCTGTTAAATAAAATTTGATGCCTTCTTAAAAAATTTCTAAGTGTATTTAAAGTTTTGTCCCTTGTCATACTATCCGGATTGAAATAACTAAGGGCTTTTTAAACTCTAGCCGGAGAACTTAAACACTCTCACTATGAAATAACTAAAGGTTACTTAAACTCTGGCTTTCAAAATCAGAACAAACAATGAAAGAAGATGATAGTTGTGCAGAACAGAAATATTCATTGAAATTAATAACTTGAAATTGCCTTGGCCTTCCAAGGACTTTTAAATGATCAAAGTCGAACAACAAAAAATCTGTCCGGTCAAATACCGGACACTATTACAAAAAGAATGCCTTGGCCTTCCAAAGTTTTAGTCTGGATAGAAAATAAACAAAATGAATCATAAGTTAAGGTTGAGCCTTTGAAGATGGCTCACCTTCATCTACCTTCTTGCCTTTAGTATCATCTCTCCCTTCATTCCCCAGTATGTTCTTCATCACCCGAGGAGTCACTAGAGTAGCCATACGCGTCGCCTTCAGCCATCGTGTGATATGGGAGGTCTTCAGGCTCAACATAAAGCCATAAATCCCCTAGGTTCCTCTTCGGAAACTTTTCATGGAAGAGTAGAACCATGTCAGACCTCACCTTCTCAAGCAGTTGCTCTTCGCTTTTGATCATCTGGTTGGCATAAGCATTGATCTTGGCTTGGATCTTGGCCTCCTGCTCCTGTAACAAAGTATTTTTCTCCTCGGCAGCCTTGGACACTGCATTCTCAAGGGAAATCTTATCAGTGGTTAAGTTGGTAATGACTTTGTCCTTTGCCTTGGTTTCTTCCTTTGAGGTAGCAAGGTCTTTCTCCAGACCGGACAGTTTCTCCTGAAGGTCTTTGATGGTTTCCTCTAAAGTGGTGACTTTGGTGGTGCTTGTCTCTTGGCTTCTCTTCAACTCCTCGTTTTCTTCTTTCAACATGGCAGCATTAGAGGTGGCAGTGCGAAGGTCTTCGGACAGCTTTTCCTTCTCAGACTTAAGGTCTTTAATGATGTCTGCCTGACCCCGGACTTGTCTCTCCAACGTAAGTACCGGCTGCACATTGCTTAACAAGGAGTGCGCTATGGTATCCTTTTCACTAGAGACAATAAAAGTCTTACCGTTAAAGTTGACCGTGTTGGAGCTGCTAGGAGGAATGTAAGGCCCTGCAAAGTCATCTCTGGGGAGGTTGAGGAAATATTCACCAAGCTCACCAAGACCGGTGATGTCTACTTCATCAATGTTGAGATCTCCTCCCTCAACCTCATCACTGTGAAAGTCCCCAGGAATCTCTTCGGCCTATGTTGGGTCTGAAGGCTCAGCATGGAAGGAAGGATCCGGAGCCCGGAGAGAAAGCTCGTTTCCCTTGGAAGTATTTTTCTTCTTTGCTTCCCGGTCTGCGCCTTCGCTTCCCTGTTTACGATTTCTCTTGGAAGCCCTTGGGGGTTTTGGGAGATTCGTCTCCTGCCTTTCAGTCTCTTGCTCCACAACTTGCAAGAGGGCAGCATCAATTTGGCTCTGCACTTGCCCCTCCGGGTCTGTTGGAGCATCTTTCTCAGCATCAGCAGGATTGGCTTCACCCACCACCTTTTTGCCCTTATTCTTCTTGCCTTTCATCTTGCTCGGGGCTTTGGCCCGGCCTGGCAGGAAGAGTGTCCCATCTGGTTCATGGGTCCTCTTGAGCACAACATCTAGAGAAGGTTGGGTGGTGAGCTTCTCCCAGGTCAAGTCTCTCCGACCTGTGGTGTTCCACAGGTGAGACCTTGCCAAATTTCCACTGGTGAAAGCGTCGTGGAATCGGTTCCCCCAGTTCTCAGCAGCCCAGGCATTAATTTTGCCACAAATAACCTGCCCGGTTTTCAAGTGGTTACTAAACTCCTTGGGCAGTTCTGCTAAAACAAAAGTAAGACAAATTAGTATAAATTAGGTCAAAAAAGAAAAGACAAGAGAGACAAAAATATAAAGGCAAGATGCTTACGGTCACTCCTCCACCTGCTTCTGAGGAGGCTTCGGTTCTCTCTGGCTTTTATCTTCTTGCCATTTTCCCAGGCACCACTGACGAACAGGAACTGGGTCCTCCAATTCCTCTCTGCCTCCAGCAAATCATCCACCGCCTTGAAGTTATCCCCCATGTTAAAGTGGTAGAAGGGGATGTGGTGGTTTCTACACAGGCTAGCCACTACAGCAAACTCCTCCATGGGCAGAGGGATCCCGGACAGCCTTGATGCCATGATGCATGACATAAGGGTATACCAAGCATTGGGGCTCAGCTGGCTCGGACAGAGTTTGATCAGATGGAAATATCTGACAATCTCTGGGTCTAGTGGGAGCCTGAGCCCCCAGTTGAACAGCTCCGTGAACATAACCACCTCACTTAACTTGCAATACATGGGGGTCTCCGGATGAATATGGATTCTGATCTTTACATTTTCTAGAATACCCCATTTTGAACGCATCCTGCCCAATTCAGCAGTGTGGATGAATGCATAATTGATTTTTTGTAGGGAGAGAAGATAGTTAACGCTGACCTTGTGAAAACAAGGCCCTACTTTTCCTTCCAGGCTCTCCGGCAGGTCCGAATGCCTCGAGTACAACTTTTCTTTTCCTTTGTCCTTCTTGGCAACTATCTCTTTGCTAGTCTGACTGGAGGGCTCAGACTCAAACGGGGCCTCTTCAACAGAGTCCTCCATCACTTCCTCCATGATTGTTGAAGGGATTTCCGCAGCTGTAAGGGTTTAAGCTTGATTCAGCCTTATCTCCGGACTGATGGGCCTCATAATCTCTTTGGTTTCTGCTCTCCGGTAGTGTGTTTGGAGCAGATGTTTCTGGTAGAAGGTTTGGATTAGACCCCTCCGGTCCGGACAGCCTGTCCTTAGGAGCTCTAATTGGCACCTCTGATCCGGTGCTGCTATCTTTTTCCGCCGATCTTGAGGGGGTGTTTCTGGTTCCTTGCCCTTTAACCAGCCGGCCTTTCCTCTTATCAACCAGCTTCTCAGGAGAGCGCTCCGTGTCTGATCCCATTGCAACAAAGGGAGAAGGTTTTCTAAAGCTAGTGGCTGTGACTCCTGGCTCGACGTTAGGCACTGATTCTTGAACTGAGGAACCAGAAATTATGGGGGAGAGAGTGGTTTGAAATAGTTTTCTAGGCTTGGTACCTTTGGAAGAGGACGAGCCACGATCTGACTCAGATGCAGAAGTGATAGGTCTTTCAACAGGTGAGGTGGGTAACCCTGCTGTGATCCGTCTCTCTCTTTCGACTTTTTGAGCCTTCTCCAACTCAGAAAGGTTGAGCCACCCGCCTTTGACAAGAGCGTTCCTCGCTGTAAACATAAACTATTGAACTAAACTTTTCCTTTAGAGAGAGAAAGCTTTGAGAGTTTTTAACGAAGTAAGTTTGAAGGAGATGGTAAAACAGTGGAAATGAATTTGTATTTATAGTAAATCTAAAAAAAGCAGTTGATTCCTAGGAGAATTCGAAAAGTTTGGCAATGATTAAAAGACGGCGCTGATGTCATCACCTGTAATTAAAGAGGTTGCTTTTCGAAGAAGGTGGGTTCGAAATTCAATGTGAGAAAACGGCTGAAGCAACCAATCAGAGAGTGACACGTGTCCCACGAACTCTGGCAAAAACCGTTTTGAATTCGTGAAGCTTTATCTGTCTGGATAAACCCGTAGACCTGTCCGGATCAAAACTGCCCTTGACATCGGACTGTTTTTCAGGTCTTTGGCAAGAGTATTTGCACAAACACCTAAAAAAAGGGCTCCTGATGAGTCCGAACTCTGCACTCTCCCCGGACGAGGACAGATCGGTCCAAGGCCTCCGGACCAGACATATCATTTTGAACACTATGACCATAGGACTGTTCGAACTATGACAAAAGTACTAAAAAACCTAAACACTACTTGACTAAGCTACTTGCTCTCCTACTTAGAGCTCATGGGTCTTTGAACATGACCTGGGTCCATTAAACATGACCCGAAAGCCCATAAGGGCCCAAACATCAGGGTATAAATACCCAACCACCTGCATTAACTATGAATAAGGAGAATTAACTGCTAGCAGGCTGCTTAATCATCTCTCTACTCTTTACTCTAAAACACTTAACACCCACACACCACCATAAAACACCAACTGAAATTACCAGCCTACCCTCAGGAAATTATTATCCACACCAACCTTAAAACCCTATGAAAAAGGAACATTTACTCTATAGGTTCCTTTTCTTTCAGACTTTTAAGTTGGAAACCTAATTTTAACCCCAAACTGGAGTCTTCTAAGACTACAATTTGGGTTACTTTACCTCAAATACCTAAATACCTATACAGTATGAATTATATCAATCAGATAGATAATGCATTGAGAATACCTTTACATATTTAGATTCCCACATATGTAGACTTTATCTTGGTTTTATTTCATCTCAATGCTAAGGAAGTCTGACATCAGACCAAGGTCTGTCATTTCAAAGAGCTTTTCCATTTCCAGTTTGAACTCATTAATTTTCTCAAGATTGTTTCTTGTAATTAACAAGTCATCTACATAAAGATAAATGACTAGGTATTTATATCTTCATGCTTGACATATAACATGAGTTTAGATTGACTTTTATAAAAGCCAATACCCACCAAATGATCATCAATTCTACTGTATTATGCTCGCGGAGCCGATTTTAGGCCGTATAGAGCCTTTTTGAACAAATAGACTATATATTTATTCCCTCTTTTTGCAAAACCTTCATGTTGTTCGACACACATTTCTTCTTGCAAAGCTTCCTTTAAGAATGTAGATTTACATCTAGTTGGAACACTCCTTAGCTCTTTTGAGTAGAAAGAGCAATCAACAACCTTACTGTGTCAACTCTGGCAATAGGTGCAAATGATTTCAAATAGTAAACTCCAAATAGTTATGCATATCTCTTCACAAAAACTATTTCTTTAAATTTGTTAATTTAACCATCAGGATTTAGTTTTGTTCTCAAAACCCCTCTCACTCCAATTATCTTTCTGTTTAAAGATTGATCAACCAACTCCCAATTTTTATTTTTTCGATTATTGACAACCATCCTGCATTGCAGCCATTCAATGTTGGCTTCCTTTTGCATCATAGAAGCCTTGCAGGCTCATAAATAGCTACATTACATCTTTGATAAATATTAGATAAGGACCTAGTACCTCTTACATGAGTATCATCAACTAAAGTATCGTATCCTTCATCTCGAGGTTCTTCTATCATGCTACCAATGATTATATTGGATGGTGCATTAAAAATATGGTACCTTGGTTGAATCTTCCCAATTTTATTTCTCATTTTTAATAAAATAAACATTTCGGCTCATTATAACCCGACCACTATGTGGTCGAAAAACTCTATTAGTTTTGGATATAATGCTATACCTAACAAAGATTACGGCTTCTATTTTTTTATCATGCTTATCTCATTTGACATGTGGAATGTAAGTGAAACAAACACAGTCAAATACGCAAAGAAACTTTAAAAAAGTTTTGTAACCATACCAAGCTTCAAATGGTGTCGAGTCAACGGTGTTTGTTGCTTCTCCCTGAAATCATTTTGTAAGATTCTTTTCATAAATCATGCATCTCGTCATCTCCATTCTGAATCTATTTTATCTTTTATTGAATCCATTTTGTTAAGAAGAGTATGATGTTGTGAATTGATGATAAATTCAAGTTTCTTCATAAAACTTGTTAAAAGTTTATGAAGTGTACTCTCCATCATTATCAGACCTATAGTATGAATTAAGTATTCACTCATTCTCAATTCTGGATTTGAATTTCCAAAATACACCAGCAACTTCTGATTTTTTCTTTAGAAAATATATCAAACACATTCCTGTTAAATCATCAATAAAAATAATGTAATAGAGATTACCATTTAGTGATGGTGTTCGTTGAGGACCAAAAATATCACTATAAACCAACTATAGCTTTATCGAGACCAAGATTGTGTAGGAAAATATTTCCTATGTTACTTCCCAAAATTACAAGCCCGACAATGCGGCATATCATCATCAATTTCTGTAAGTCCTTCAACCAGGTTTTTTACTGCAGATGAATCAATCATCGATGATAAAAATCCTCGATATGAACAACTCTTTTCCACTAACATCTCTGATCAAGCACTGCTTATTCTCAAACAACACCTTATAGCCTTTATCGATTATTGACCAACACTTAAGAGATTTTGATCAATTTTAGGTACAAACAAAACATCTAAAATAAATTTTGTACCTTCATAGCTTGTTATAACTACTGTACCTTTTCCATTGACTTCAAAGTTTTTACTGTTTCCAATATTCACTCTCTTGACTTCAATGTTTCTTAATTTCTCAAAAAGCTATTTGTCATATGTCATGTGATTTGTGTACACCACTGTCAATCAACCAACTCTCACTTGATTCTCTGCCTGAGAAACAATTGACCATAAACAACTGATCTTCATCTTTTTGATCAGTTACCCATGCATTTACTTATTGCATCTAACATTTGACTTTACAGATTATAGCTTCACGTCCGAGTTGATTACACTTGGAGCATTTAGCATCAGGTATCCTCCAACACTTGTATGGTGGATGACCTTTTCTCTCATAATGGCGACATGTTAGGTAGGATTTCTTGATACCTCCTTAATTTCTCTTTTGATAATTGCTAGATAAATTTCTACTCGTTGACTTGATTTTTTATATATATATTTATTGTTGTCTTGATGTTTTATAGGTAAGGCACCTTCAATCACTCTTTCTTGCCTCATAAACCTTCGTTTCTCTTATGTTTGTAAAGCATTTAAGATCTCTGTACGAGAAATATTTGACATGTCTTTGGTGTTCTCTAGAGTAGTAATGGTGGCTTCAAACCTCTCTGGAACAGTGACCAATAGCTTTTCAACAATCCTAGAGTCTTTTAACTCATAACCAAGCAATCTCACTGTATTGAAAATGCTCAAAAGTCTGTCCGAGTAATCTTTGAAGCACTCGAACTCCTTCATCTTCTACAACTCAAAATACCTAATCAAATTTAGAACTAACATTCCATGAATCCTTTTATATCCTTCATATTCATCCTTGATGTAATCCCAAATTTCTTTGGTTGTTTTGAGGGACATTATTCGCGTGAATATCATTATATTTACAGCTGCAAATAGGCAAGATTTTGTCTTTGATTTTATTGTCTTCTTTTCCTTTTGTCCATTGATTTGTGCCATAATAGGATTTGCTGTAAGTGGAGGGATATCGTAATCCTATTCTACTGCTTCCCAAATATCCAAAAGCTCCAAGTAAGTCTCTATATGAATGATTCATGGTTGATAATTGTCTCCATCAAAGACTGGTGGTGCATAAAATAAAATAAAAAACTATTTTCATTTTAACCTCACAAATCCCTTAAGAAGAGAGTTCTGATACCACTTTGTTATTGTAAAAGAACATAGATTTTTGATAAATAAAATGTAATGGTTAAAAGTAATAAATGAAAGAGAGAATGGAGTAAAGCTTGTGAAGAAAAGTGAAAAAACTGATACATTCATTTAGTAACAAATGGCTTGGATACAAAATAAAAACCACTAACACACGTTAAACTAACTACATAAGAAAAACACACATATCGCAACATGTTATCTAACAACCAATAGAAAAATAAGAAAGTTGAGCCAATAGAAAATAATAACAGTTTTCAAACAATGTTAACATGATATTTGTGCTTTGAACATGTTGTAGTTTTGGCTTGTCATGCCTTTGTTAACTAGTGCTTAAATTTTTCTTATTAGATTCAGAACAAGTCAACTACTTTTTATTATCTTTAAAATAATTTGTTAATATTTGTTTGATTTTTTATGAACAATTATTTTGCTTGATATATGTTTAGGGGTCGATATGGACCTGAATGAGTTTTTATTTGTTTTTCCAACAACAATGCATTTATCGTAGTAATATGTAGGGTTGTCAAACATATATTTTGGATACGGATCTACCTATATCTGAATGCGAATCCGAAATCTGAAATCATTATCTCAACCTAAATTTCAATATCTAAATTTCAGTAATTTTTTAAACCTTATTGGAATCAATTTAAAAAGTTAAAAAAAATATATTTAAACATAGTAAAATGGAATAAACATAATTGTGTATACCATATTACAAACATGATATTGTAAATCTAAAACACAAGTCCAATCACAACATCACAAATTTAGAAATCAAAATACATTTCAAAAATGAAATGTTGATTAAAAGGGATCACAAATGGTCAAAATATGACTTTTCAAGTATATGTAATTATCCTTGATCCTAGAGCTAAAGCCTGCAGTGTAACCTTCAAAACTGATCACCATAAATGTAGTAAGACCAAAAGTTAGCTAAATGGAGCACCGTATTCTGGAGCATGGAGCTAAAGTCTAGAGAAATTTAAAAGTCAAGATACAAATCTGAACAATTAAGTCTTGATAACAATTTAAATTTGCAAAAGAATGCAAATTGAACAAGAAACAATCACATATTATAATAGATTTCCAATTCACTATAGTCCGAAACATCTTAGGGAGAATGTTGTATATTAATAAGTTCACACATAGAATGAAAATACCTGTAGTCACTTGCATGACGTGTAAATTCATATATACTTATACAAATAAAAACGTACTTTGGAGATACATAACTATATATTTACATTATACAAACACTTACATATGAATACATCTACAAGTATAGACATCTACATATACATGCATAAACATTTACATTATGGTTCCATTTTCTTCAAATTCGAGCTTTATGGGTCAATGATAAGCAATGTAAAAACTGCATCTAGAGTTTAGGTTATTAAACATACCCGAAGTTATAAATCTAAATCTTATTAAGCAAAGCTTAAATCATAAGAAATTGATTAATCATCCTCGTCGATTTTTTCAGAATTATGTGTAGATAAATCAGAGACGCTCCTTGGAGTAATGAAGAACGAGTATGAGTGATAATTCTACGACACTTACTAAAATAATTCTCGGATGCAACCCATAATTTTGTATTGTTAATATATCAGAGACGCTCCTTGCCGATATTGTCTATTTTTTTCGAAGTCAATATCGAATATTTTGGTCGGATATCAGATTTTTTTACCACCTTAATAAAATGTATGGTGGATATATAGATATATAATTATTATGTGTAATACAAATAAGTTTTTTTCTATCTGAGAATACCCCTCTCGATACCATATTTTTTATTTTGAAATTTCTAATAGCAAATATAAAAGTCAAATATGTTGCATATTAGTAATCAGTAGTGATCCTAATTTTTAGATATGTCTAATAAAACTGAAATTAAATGATTATGGAATGAATTATTAGATGATCCGTTTTCCTTTTAAGTTGTATTTGGTCTTGTTTTTACATTTTCTTGTTTATTTATATTCGGTTATTAATCTTACAATGCTATATTATGTATTATTTATATTCATATGTTTAAATGAAATGTTATGTTGTATTGCGTATAGATTTATGCAACATCAAATATATAATATTTATAATAACAGATATTTCAAGAAAATATAAAAATATTTGTGTCATAAACTAAAATAATAATATGTTTTACATCTGAATAAAATTCAATAATCAAAACTGATTTTAAATTTTAAATTATTAAACAATTTCATAATTGATTTTTTCGTGTGAATATTAATTGAAGATGACGATATCAATTGCATCCTAATTTAATGAGGTGTATCGAATCAAATATTTTAAGTTGTCGTAAAATCAAACAATAAAAGTATATAAATATTTGTAACAAAATAATTCTATAAAAATAACTAATAAATTAATTAAAATTATATGTTTTATTAATATTAAAAAAATAAAGCATCATCTAAAAAAAATTATTAAACGATTATAAATATATTTAATAATAAACGATGAGTATCCAACAACAATTTTCTTTCATTTATTTATTAGATTTTGTGTACTTCATAACATTATAACATTGAAAGAATAAAACTTTTATGTGTTATAACAATATAAATATATACTTGAAGTTTGATGCGATTATTATTATTTAATTTTTTTAATAAAATTTATTGGAATATTATCCATTGGTTTTTATCATTTAGCTAAATTAAACAAACAAAATTGGTCACCTAAAATTTTAGATTATCAAATCTTACAATATATTTTATATATTTCAAATTATTTGGTCAAACAATCACAATATAATCTATATTATATTTAAATAATATTTTATTTTTTAAATATCGTTTATAATTACTAAATACTTTTTTAATATAAACTTTTTTACATAACAAAATAAACATTTGTTCTCAAAACAAACATAGTTCTGAAAATCAAAACAACGAAATCAAAAAAAATTCAAAACAATTCACATAAAAGAAAACCTAAAAACAAAATTCAACTATATAAAATTATACATAAAAATGAAGTATTAATATATATTAATTTACAGAGAAAACACGAGTCGTGTTTATTAAAGAAATTTTTTTTATCGTTCAATAAATACAAACGCTTCATATATGAAATTTAGATTGGAGCATAAAAACACACTAGGTAACACGTTTTTTAAATTTGGGATCGATCAAAACCTATGGAAACTACAGGAATGGCATTGCCAATCTTTCTCAACCATTAGACAATATAATTGATGAGGCTAAAACCTAATCAAATACACAAAGAGGTTTTTTAAACAGAGAATATGACTTTTATAAAAAAAATGAAGGAAAAAGAGAAAATGTTTTATTGTTAAACAAAATAGTCATATCTGAGTGCTCATATATATAATCATACATGGTTACAAGGGTTAAAGTTCAATATACCCTAATGGATATACTAGCCTTTAACACATAGTAAATAATCAGAAGTGGTTACAAGGGTTAGAAGTGGTTACAATGGTTAAAGTTTAAGATACCCTTATCAATTGGTATATTAGCCTTTAATACATAGTAAAGTCTCTATATTATATAATTACATAAATTTCACTAGCACTTTATCACTATCCATGTAGTATATTCTCATTAGGTCTCCCCTATAGTCCTTGAGTTGGAGTATAATAAAACTGAATGACGAAACAATGGTCGAATATACTGTTTGGATAATGTAATCTGCGAGTCCTTTCTTTTACATGCCTCCAACTTCAAATTCTTCATTATTTATACCTCGAACTGCAAGTCCTTCTTTATCTATATTTTAGATTCTTACTTAAATTGATTTAGCCTTTATTTTTTTTGTATTGATGATAAATGTTCAAATATGTTCATATGACATGGATACTTGTCAAATTTCTGTATAAAACATTATGGTAATATCTTAACCTTATATATGAAAAATAATATGATTTGAATTTAATTACTTAGCTGAGAGTTTGTCGGTATGTTAATTTAAATCTGATCACATTTGTGAAATTGAAGACACTCAAAGTTATTAAATTAAATATCTTCTCAATAATTAAATGGAATGCGTTCCATATCATCAAATGGTTGTTTTTTATGTCGTCATCCTTCACGACATGTCAAATGAGATATCATATTGTTATCTAACAATGAAGCTTCTCTTCTTTCTCGCCGTGTGATTGGTATATATATTTAACTATTTCGTCACATTGTTATCTAACAATGAAGCTTCTCTTCTTTCTCGTCGTGGGATCGGTATACATATTTAACTATTTCGTCACGACAATGTATAGTCACTTGCGTAACCATATGTCTTATTAGCCTTATGTTTGGTTTATAAACCGTTTCCATTACTTTTTGATTTTAAATTAGGACTCGGAGCGGTCGCTTGCGTATGTTTATAAGTTTGGCTGATTAACAATTTCACTAACTTGACATTTTAAGTTTGAATTCTGTATTACAACTTGCTTGTAATCTTATAAGCTTAGTTTAAATCCATTTTCACTAATTCGACAGTTTAAACTAAGAATCAGGATGATCGCTTACTTACGTAATCTTACGTTCTTTCAATTTTGAATTTTGATTTGTTCACCTTACTTATCTTTGTATACGATTTTTTTGTATGGTTTCATTATTTGTTTTGTCGGATTTCATCATGGAATATTTATCTTTATTATATATATTTTTTAAAATTCGGACATTTATTTGTTTTTAATTTAAATATCTCTCGCTCTACCGAACCCTTTACTTCTTTAAATATTTCATGTGTATAAAACATTGACATCCCATTCTCCCAAGATGAAGGGGATTTAGTGCAGGCTGCTCCTGACACTTATCGAAATCCACAATGACCTTTCTACGTACCTATTTTGTAGAATTGTACCATATTGTTTTCGGGAACGTTTTTAGAGTAATTTTCTTATGGATGTATATCAAAGAAAGAGTTGGTACTATCAAAACGCTGAAGCGAAGACAATCATCAAGATGCGAACATATTTTGTGTTTGGAATTTGGCTTTGAGGACGAATAGCTATTTTCATTGATGCAAATAGTGAAAGAATCCACTCATCCTTGTTGGACATGCTATCCAGATGTGACGGGTAACCTGTATACGACTTGACTCGTTCACTTTAAAAGTAGGAGTAGTTGATAAAAGCACATCATAAGCTTTCTCTATATTATGATGAGTGGAATTGTATATTATGATGATCAAGTCAATGCAATGAGATAATTTTGTCCACAACATTATTCATGTAGCTTAGCACCTTCTCAGACTCTTGAATTTTATCAATAAATGAGCCAATGTACACTAAAGCCTTCAGAGCAAGTTTCCATGAAAAGGTTTACTTACAATCCACATATGTAGGTGGTTTGAATTCCTTCAAATATAGATTTTGATACAAGCGAATAGCCTCCACGGAACACACAAAGAACCTGCAGACCCTTAACTCCTAGCTATAAAATATACACCACGAAGAGTATCTTCATTTGTGTTTCTCACAGCAAAGGTAACGGCCTAAGCCAACAGAGCTGAAAAGCTTGTCATTATGGAGCACCAGTACCATCTCTCATTTTTATAATCAGATACTATCAAACGTTCACTGAAACCTAGAACCAAATCTCTGAATGCTGCAAGAATTTTAGTGCAGATATAAAATGCCCCGTGACTAAGTTTGTTGGAGACAACACACTCATCATTAGGAAGGTATCCCCAGATGTGCTTCTCACCGAAAAGCCCAGCATTTCCATTAAGCGGAGGAAAAAGATTTCAAAAATTTGATTCCATGAGTTGATAAAAACTTTAGCACAAGCTGAAAATACTTGACCAACAACGCTTATTTTTAACAATTGTATCACCAAAAACAGTTAGCAAAGTGCTTGGCAGTGGTTACTGCACACGACTTTTTCAATGCACAATAGTATACCTAATATATCTATTTGTTACACACTAAATATATTCTTGTTTGCGTAAATTATCATGCAACTCATTCTTGTGTGTGTAAGTCATCATTAACAAAGTAAAGACCGGAAGCTGTGAGGCAGGTGTTTTAGGGAAGGATGAAAAAGCAGTGGAGTCTGAAAGAGCAAAAAGACAAAGGCTAGAAGAGAGGCGCGATGTTGGTGTTTTGAAAACAACCGGATTAACCTATTCTACTCGTGTTGGGCTGTGCTAGTAGCTTGGGCTTTAGCACTAGTGAAAACCCGACTAAAGCCTGACTCAATCACAAGCTTACATCCAGCAAGTTGTTAGTGTATAACAAACTAAGTTAAATATAACAACCAAAGGAAGATTACAAATTGGAATGAACTCTTGACTGTACATATATGCTACAAGTTTGTATTGTAAAGGATGAGTGAGAATATATAACAATTTTTCTTCGCAAGCTATCTTCCTTCTTTTTTTTTCTTTTTTAATCTTCTCCTTGTTATTCAAAGTTCATCTATCATTCTAACTCTTTTTCTGTTAGTCATTAATTGTTTGTAATAGTATATCAACAATAAAATTATTCCATGTTACAAATGTTTTATGTTTATGCATTATTTACATAATATATTTTTATTATCATGCATATATATTCTATATTTTATACTCATCTACACTATTTATTCGTGTTTAGTCGTAATATTTTTTGTATAAATGTATTGGATAGCTATGTAAAACAGTTTTATATGTATATCAACACATTATCATATTACATAATAATGTGCTTACGTATGTTTATAAACAAGTTTTGCGCGTGTTTAATTCTACTTATACATATAGAAACATAAAAATGAACGCTTACACATAAAACACAAAATACGCGACGAAAAAATGTGTAAATTATTGTACATTATATATACAAATACATGTTACTAATTATGATGGATATTGTTTTATAAGTGTCTATACGTGTTTTTGGATAGCAATTATCAGACTCACAAGGTAACACACTACTATGTGTATACATACACTATAATGTGATTATAACCATCTACCAAAAAATACTTAGCTCACGTCATTTTATGTGCATATATGATATTACATAAACCGTGTATATACCATATGTATAGTTAGCATCATGGACATTAGATCATATCACCAAACATATTTTATGATGCACCACAAACAGTTGCATCACTCATTCATACTATCAATAATCATACACACAATAGCATGGATCCTTGAGCAAATATTAAGCAATAATCACTCTAATCTTTGCATGAGCAAAAACTAGACAATAAAGAAGAAAATAATCAATGAAATCTTGCTAAAAACAAACTTTATTGAGTTCATGTTTAGATGTAATTTTCTTCAATCAATAACCAAAACTTGAATCGTAACTACAGGAACAAAGAAACAAATGATGTAATCCCTGGTGTGATTTATTTTCGTCTGAAGGTAAGTTTGTAATTTTTGTTTAGAGTTGTGTGGAAGTTTGTAAGTATTTAATATTTGGGTAGAGTGTAGATGGAGAATTAAGCAGCCTGGTTCTATTTAATTTTCATCCCCCTCATTTAATGTTGGTGGTTGTGTATTTATACCCTTATATTTGGGCCTTATGGGCTTTCGGGTTGTGTTTAATGGACCCGGGTCGAGTTTAAGGACCCATAAGTTCTAAGTATGAGAGCAGGCAGCTTAGTCAAGAAGTGATTATGTTTTAAATACTTTAGTTCTGTTCGAACAGTCCAATGGATGAGGTGTCCGTACTGCCCATGTCCGGTTAGGTAGTCATTGTCCGAACTGACCCTGTCCGAAGTGGTGACGGAATCCGGACTCATCAATCCCTACTCATTAAGCTAATCCATAAAATTAATTCAATTCAAATAAAATCAAGATTGATTTAAACCAAGATTAATTACCTAATTTACCTTAATCTTGAATCGAAATCAACTATGACTCGAGATTCAAACGTTCATGATTTGATACCTCTAACTTTTAATCTTAAATAAAATAATGACGAAACTCAGTCGATTCAAATCACATTCAAATCTTGAATCGGTATATATACATATAATTATAAGTGATTACAAGGGTTAAACTATAATATGCGCTTATCAATCGGTCTATTACTCTTTAATACATAATAAATGCATTTATACTATATAATTACATACATGTCGCTAACGCTTTATCCATATCCATGTATTATATCATCATCATCAACAATAACAGTCACCATCAATTGCTAAGATTTTAACACCCGAAATGAAATAACCACTCAAATTCTAATTTAGGATGCTTCCAACGATAATTCTAGCAACGACAGACATCATCCGGCCTTTACCAAATTATATTATATCATAAAAAATTATTCTCTAACGATTCTAGCTATTTGAAATCATATTTAATGTTATTCGTGATTTGTAAGTTTTGGGTATGTTCACTTTTCTCGGTCTTATTTGGCATCCTTCTGTTATGATATGGCCTTAGGTCATCCAATAATATGTTCAAAATTCTATGATTCTCATTTAGATGTCTTCAATTCACCATTTGGTGTTGGTTCAAACGAATCATCATACATGTCTGATATGCATTTTTTTGTTTTAGTCTACAGTCTTCTCCAGCAATGAAATTGTCCTAGGCTACCCTGTAGCATGTTTTCATATCCTCGGTGATTAACTTGGTACTCGATATTAAGTGTTTGGTGAAATTTTGGCCGACATTTAGTCTGAATTTTCTATACAGGTATTACAACGGTCTCTAAGCATTTTCGATGACAATGTGGCCACAAACAATTTACCTATGGTCTTACATATCCATATCATACATTTTGGTGCCATTAATTTTAACTTTAAAGATGGATTGGATGAGCATCCATTTGGATCAGTTTTGTAAACAATACAGCCTATTTTATCTTACTATGACAACTCTGAGTCGCCCTCCAATGTGTTAGCATGTCCCTGGTGAACATACTGGAGAAATTAGTTTGAATTATGGATATTTTTTTGCATGTGATCAATATGGAGCAATAAACTATACCCTACTTCATCCACGATATTAATATGGGCCACTCATAAATGCGTTCCCATATTAGTGTATACACTTTTTTGCTTTGTTGATATGGGCCCCTCAAAAATAGAATAAACTCCCCAGTTTTGGACTATTGACTTTTTTTTGTTAAATTTAGTATTTAAAGATGTACTTTGTTATTTACTTTGTTAAACTAAACCCCTACGATGCGATGGTATTTGTGTTTAGTGATTCTCAACTTATCTGTTTTGGAACTTAAAACCATTCGATAGTCAGCGCACGTTATTTTATTTTGATTAAGCTTCGAATATTTGTTTAATTATCTATTATTTGTGATTTTAATACGTGTTTTTTGATATTTTTTATAGCTTAACCATGTATCAAGATTCAAAGCCACGGTTTTCTCCTACCAAGAGGTGATCAGTCTTAAAGGCTTCAAATAACTCTGACCAATATTTTTGACTATTTTCACATTTTGGTTGGATTAGACCAAGCTTTCACTTAGGATATTTGGATAGCTTTGATTGAATAAGGTTGGAAAATTTCTTATACTTTGGTTGGATTAGATTATGCATTAAATTATGATCTTCATACAACTCTGAAAAACTAACTTTGGAACAATTTTCATGCTTCAGCTAGATTAAACCAAGCATTCATTTAAGAGCTTCAGAATTCTCTAACCAACTAAGGTTGGAACATTTTTCAAGCCTTAGTTGGATTACCAAGCCTCCACTTAGGAGCTTCAGATAGCTATAACCAACTAAGGTTGGAAACGTTTGCACGTTTTGGCTAATTAGACCAATCTTTCACTTAGAAGTTTCTGATAGCTCTAGCCAACTAAGGTTCTAATCTTTTTCACGTTTTGGCTGGATTGGACCAAGTCTTCACTTAGGAGTTTTGGATAGCTCTGACCAACTAAGGCTGGAATTATTTTCACTATTTGGCTTGATTAGACCAATTCTTCAATAAGGAGCTTCAGATCTAATAAACTAAGGTTAGAACCTTTTTCACTTAGGCTCGACTAAACCAAACCTTACTTAAGAGCTTTGAAAATCTTTGACCAATATTGGTTGGAACTTTTTCAAACATTGATTGGATTAGATCAAGACTTACTTACGAGCTTTGAAATAATTTGACATGATAAGGGAAATAATTATTTGGATTAATAGTCGGATCGATTAAATAAGAGAGTAATTTGGCTTTATAAAATTTTATGAAAGAAGTCCAACAAATATGTAATATTGAGGGTATATTTTATGTAATAAATAATAATTATGGCTAATATTAATAAAATAAAGGGTTGAAAAACCTTATATGGGTTAATCATAGGGTATTTGGGCCCACCACTTGTACTATATAAAGCAACAACCCTTTTTGGGAAAATATGAACTTTTATGATTTTATTACTACTTTTGTAACCTTCTCTTTCCAGCTTTTATGTGTTTCTCTCTTTAAACCATCTCTTCGAAACATATCTTAGACTTATAATCTCATTAAGAAATCTTTAGAACTATCATTAACGTTATCTATGAGAAGTGATTGGTACCCTAAATCATTTTCCCAAAACCACTATTATATTCTCAAATACTTTGAGAGAAATAGATACGGAAGGACTTAGGGAGCCTAATGTTGGCACTGATGGTCTTACGATCAAATTTGTATCTGAAGACCATCCCATTAAAGAACAAATGCTAGAAGAACAACATTATGAGGATCAGTATGCCAACGAGCTACTTGAAGAGTCTGCCTTAGTAGCTTGGAAAAATTACTTTTAGAAGATATGGCAAATTTGAATTTAGAGAAGGAAGCAACTTTAAATGCTAAAAGGCTTAGGCCGGAGGTTTGAAGGAAATAGGTAACTGAAAAAGATGAGTTAGAAGACACTTATCGGTCCAGCAATAGACATAAAACGCGTTGGAGATGAAGTCATTATTCTTCGAGGATAAAAATAAAACCAAAGCATCGATACAACTCTATTGAATCTAGTGACTATTCCATTTACGACTCTGACGAGTCCCTCTCCCCTGAAAGGGACAACCAATACGGAAATAATGATAAGAAAAGAGATTCAAAAATAGAAAGAGATCATCAAGAGAATGAGGCACTTGGGTCCGAGGAATCAGATACAGTGGTAACCGTCACTAAAATGAAACAAGCTAGGCCTCATGTTTAGGTCCCACCGGGAAGTCAAAGTTTTGAGTACTTTGTGAGTAATCAGTTCACAAATCCAACCGAAGAGGGTTTATATAACATTGCGCACGAAGGCCCTAGGGTAGTATGTATAAGACATGACACAATTGGAGATCATCTCCTTTGTATGTGGAAATCATATCAAGACACAAGCCAAAGCACTTCGATATCCCGAAGTAAGAAACGTTCGATGGCCCTCAAGATCTAGACAACCACATTGAGCAGTTCAAGAACTTTATGATTAATTACGATGACAATGATAAATGTTTGTGCAAGGATTTCTCCCAAATGTTTAAGAATGGTGCCTCGAAATGGTTACATCGTCTGTCTCAGGGTTATATCAAGAATTTTTACATGTTTTAGAACATCTTCCTCCAACACTTTATAAAAGCAAAAAGTTATGTGCAAATGGTGATACAGTAATTTGTTGTAAACATAATATTGGTGAGAGCCTAAAGTATTATACCAATCATTTTATCAAGACTAAGACTTATATGGAGGATTGTGAAGACCAAGTAGCTTTAGCGGCTTTCCGAATATAGGCTCCTAGAGACAGCAGGAGCAACGTGTATTATAAGTGCCATGATGATGACGGACATGAAACTAGAGATTGTGTGCTACTAAAAATAGATATGCAAGTGTTTATTGAGAATAAGAAATTAACATCATTCTTTAAGAAATATTCTCAACGAGATCTGATTGCCAAAGAAAGTTTTGCAAATCCGAAACAAGAGAATACTTTGATGATTTTGGACCTATCGACTCTTTTGATGTTTATTGTGAATATTTGAATATGAAACCTTGCAGAAGTAAGGTTAAGTTATTCACTCTTTGATTCATTGGAAATCTTTGGAGGTGACATTATTTCAGGGACATTAAATTACTCCTAAAAAAGACATATCGTGAGCTTGGCAACTCAGTTGGAGGTGGGAGCCTTGCCACACTTGTATCGAAGTCCATCTTCGTTACTCTGTTTTTGAGGATGATGACATGAGAGATATGGTTGGCCCGTATGAGAATAATATGGTAATTATAGCAGGAAAAACCGGAGACGAGATACGAAGAATTATGATAAAAAAAATGATTTGCCAATATATTTTTCTTAACGACTTATGAGAAGATGGAAAACCCCATGACTATTCTTTGTTTAGATCGAACGATTGTGGGTTTTACCGGGGTGACTGCCGAAGTAGTTTGGGAATTTGAACGTACAGTGGGATTGGGGCGCGGACCATTTAGGAAATAGGTAACAATGTTGTTCATTGTGGTGGATGCGCCGACTTCATACAATGCGGTATTTGGAAGATCTTGGCTGTCTAAAATGCATGTAGTTGCTTGGACTATTCACCAATGCCTGATTTATATTGTGGAAAACAATATGGGAACAATAAGGAGTATCCAGAAAATGACGAGATAATGTTACCAAACAACTTCGGCCACAAAGCATATTAAAAGGGGCGAGTCAAAGAAATAATAGTAGTTATTTAAATTTTCTTTGAGGTCTAACCCTGTTGACGGTCCGAGAGAGACACCCGGAATTCTGATCCTTGATGAAAATTTTGAGGACTGTGTTTTTTATGGAAAGAGTTTAAATATTGGTATAAAGTTTACTCTATAAATTAAAATAATAATAATTAAGTTTCTATCAACAAGGTTACACATGTTTGCGTGATCTACCGAAGATGTTACAAAGGTACTCACTGAAATTATCTGTCACAGATTGGCAATCCAAAGAAATATACGTCCAATCATTCAAAAGATAAGGGATTTTTCCCAAGAGAGATCTGAGACAATTATGGCCGAGGTAGATCATTTATCTAAAGGTTAGCACATACGAGAATCTCAATATGCGTTGGGGAGGCCAATCTGGTTTTAGTAAAAAATAAAAATGGCAAGTAGCGAGTGTGTGTAGATTTCACTGATTTGAACATAGCATGCCCAAAGGATCATTTTCCAGATTTTCGAATCAATCAGTTATTAGACTCCGCGTTAGTAAATTGGTTACTATCTTTTATGGATTCATACACATGGTACAATCAGATTAAAATGGATTGAAATGATCAAGCGAGTACTTCGTTCATCACTAAAAGGGGTCTGCATTGCTATAAGTTTATGCCTTTGGAGTTGAAAAATGTGAGGCCACTTACCAACACTTGGTGAACAAGGATTTCGAAGCTCAGATCGAACGAAATGTTGAGGTATATATTGATGACATGCTAGCGAAAAGTACTATAGACAAAGACCATTTCCATATTTAGAGGAAACCTTTGCTAACATAAAACCTATAAACTTGGAGTTAAATCTGGAGAAGTGTACGTTCGGGGTGATGTTTGGAAAATTTCTTGGATACATAGTCAGTGAGAGAGAAATAAAAGTTGACTCAATAAAACTAAACACTTTAAATACTATTGATCTGCCTTGGACTGTTGGACAATCAACGAGGTACAAATTTTGACAGAGAGGTTGGCAGCCTTGAACAGATTCATATACAGGGCCTTGGATAAATGCACCCCGTTCTTCCAAGTGTTGAGACAAGAAAACTGCTTCAATTGGACCCATGAATGTTCTGAGGATTTTTTACGAATTAAATATTATTTGTCATCACCAAAAAATCTTGACAAATCCTAGTTTGGAGGAAAGGTTTGTGGTATTGATTCGAGAGGTCGATAATTTCCCACGACCAGTGTACTATGTCAGCAAAAGCCTTTTAGATTCGGAAAAGAGATATTTAAAGTTGGAAAATCTAGCCCTTGCTTTGGTTATCGCAACATGGAAGATGATATTTTACTTTCGGGCTCACTCTAATACTGTTTGAACATATTTTTTGTTTAAAAGTATGTTGCAAAGACCCGACGTGTCATATAAGATAACCAAATGATATGTGGAACTAGGTGATTTTGATATTGATTTTGAACCCCGAACTGCAATCAAAGCTTAAAGCTTAGCAGGTGTTTTAGTAGAATTTCATTTCGATCAGCCAGAGATGGAAATAAATGAAGAAAAATCAGAGGCGGAGTGGACATTCCAAACAGACAAAGCTTCTAGCGCTTTGGGATGTGGGGCTGGAGTCCAGGTGGTATCTCCAGGTGGAATTGAAATATATTAAGCTATACGTTTTGGTTTTCAAACATTGAATAATGAGGCAGAATACGAAGTTACTTTGGCAGGATTAATACTTGCCCATATTTGCATATCCATAAAGGTTATGCTAGTGAGAGATTTACAGCTTCTTCAAAATCACGCGCCTGGCCAATTCGAAGCTATTGAAGTATTTGAGAGAATTAAAAGTTGTGGCGGTTGTTTTCAAAAGTGTAAAGTACAAACATGTTCATAGAATTGATATTTATGTGGCTGATTCTCTGGCCATTGTTTCTAATATTTGTTGTCACTTCGATATTCTGAGGAGAATAACGATAGACAATGGGCCACAGTTTTGCAATAAAGATATGAGAGATTTTTGTTCTTCTCGGGGAATACGACAATGCTTTTGGCACCTTTTCATCCACAAGCAAACGAACAAGTTGAAGTGACTAATTGGAAATTTCTTGACAGACTCAAAATGAATTTGGAAGTTAAGGCTCGAAAATGGTCAGATTACTTATAAGAAGTCTTATGGGCATATTGAACCACCCTTCGAACAACAACTCATGAATATCCATTTGCGCTAGTCTATGGGATAGATGTTTTGGTATCATCCAAAGCATTTTTCCCCTCGTATCGAGTTAGTGAATATTCTGAGGAGGGTACCAATGAGGGGAGGCGTGATGAGGTAGACTTAACCAAATAAAAAAGAAGGTGGGCGCAATTAATTTCTTTGCATTACCAAACTTTGATGAGAAGCAGGTATGCGTCTAGAGGTAGACGATGAGAATTCAAGATAAGGGAAAGTGTCCTAAGAAAAGTTTTTTTGCATATGAAAGAAAGAGTGACTTGATAAATTGGGACATAACTGGGAGGGCCCGTACATAGTAACTGAGAATTTGAAACTGGGGACGTATCAGCTTAAAGATAAATAATGAAAGGATCTCCAGCACTCGTGGAATATCGAACACCTTAAGTTGTATTTGGAATGAATGTAAACATTTGTATATATGTTTAAACTTGTGTAAAGATCGGTGGCATAATATTTCCTACCCTGGTGACGCAAGAAGGTTTTAACAAGGTGCCCTTATAGTCGATATATATATATATATATATATATATATATATATATATATATATATATATATAATTTATTTTCCATTTAAAAAATATAATTATTGATTTTTGGACCAAAAGGGTCTTCCAATGAATGTTGGTCAACAATTATTTCTTTTTTTTACCAGAAGGGTCTTCCAACAAATGTCGGTCAACGATCATTTATTTTTGGACCGGAAGGATCTTCCGATTAATGTTGGTCAACAATCATTTATTTTTGGATCGGAAGAGTCTTCCAACGAATGCTGGTCAACAATAATTGTTTTTGGACCGGAAGGGTCTTCAAACAAATGTTGGTCAACACTCATTTGTTTATGAACCAAAAGGGCCTTCCAATGAAAGATGGTCAACACTTATTTATTTATGAACCATAAGGGTTTCCCAACAAAATAAGGTCAATAACAATCATTTATCTCATATCTTACATTTAAAAGTCGGTTAAGGCAAAATTATCCAAAGAGAAGCAGCTCTATTGATAAACAGAAATTAAAAAATTCCCCCAAGATGCGAGGACTCCACAAAAATGCCAAAGGCGCAACAAGGTTACAAAAAATACATAACAACATAACAAGAAATCAACTAAGTGCTCATTACTACGAAGATATACTCTTGGATCTCTCTTCTGATGAGGTAGATGAACAAATATCTGACCCATTAGAACTTTTATGTGACTCATCATCTTCCAAAGAAATGCCCTTCGGGCGATACTTATCGGGCACAAGCTCCCAAAAGCTGCCTAACTTGAAATCTCAAAAGTTCTCATGAAAATCCAGCATCATAGCCGATTTAACTTTAGCATCCATGACCTTCAGTTTAGAAATACAGTCAGCAACATATGATTCAAGGGAAACATTCTTGTACGCTTCATTTTGTTCTCCAAGAGCTTTTTTGCCGGCCTCAACGTTTTCCAGATCCTTAACAGTCTGTTGGAAGTATTATTTGGTCTTTTCATACCCTTTGGTGATGGTGTTGATGAGCGCATTATTTTGAGCATTCACCCCAATAACATGCACTCGCTCACGAGAAAATTCATCTTCCTCCAATTTCAACCATCTCTCAACTTCTTCTAGTTGCTTAAGAAGTTTTGCAGTAACCTCTTTGAGATGGGTGACTTCATTTTCTAACTCTTTCATTTCATACCTCTTCTTGTAAGTCTCGTCTTTATAACTATTTTTTTAAACGTTCAATACTTTGTCCTTCCTATCTAAAGAAACATCACGGACTTAAGAAGTGCATGAAATTGGAGCGTTATATATTTATCACTATAGATATTGAACTACTCGGATTGAGAGTCTGCCTCGAAATTCTCGTGAACTTTTTATCATCTCCTTGACTTCTTGAATGTAACTTGCCTTATCTTTTTGGGTGGAAATTTCCTTGTTTGATACCCGAGGAGAATCTGAGTCGATAACAACAACCTTCTCAGGAGAAGGCGGATTAGAATCAACTGTTTCATTATCCGAGGGAGCGAAATTTTTGTCTACCTCTTTTTCACTTTCTACAACAACTGTCCGCTCGGGTTTCTTCTTGGGAAGATGCTTTTTTGATGGCCATTTGGAACCACCTTTCTCCGTGGAATCAATATCATTTGCCCCAGCTTCCACATTTTCTTCTTGCGCTTCCTCTAAAGTTATTGCCTCAGTCACATATATTTTAGGGATCTGGTGGCTCAGGGCCCTGGCTCTTGCAGGCAAGTAAACAAGCATATATGTGGCCTCCAACCGTTTCAGCGTGCTGCGTTTTGTTCGAGGCACCATGAACTCCTCCAACGTTATAGCTCTCGTCAAGCCAGTCATCCAAAGATGGATTTTAGCAAGGTTGGTTGGAGTGAAACAGCAATAAAATTTGTTGGACAATGAAGTCCCGACCCAACTACTTAGCCGAGAAAATATTCAAACTGCTTTATCAATATGCTCCTCGAACGCCCCGGATACCCATGTCATCCCTTTCCTCTAACAAAATAACATGTAAAAGTAAATCAAATAAAAAAAGTGAAAATAAATTGAGTAATGATGTACCTCCAGTAGTCTATTTTAAGGAGAGTCGATGTGGTCTCTTAGTAGACTCCTCGAATCTTGTTTCCCATATCTCGGAGATGAATAAAAACCTCTATTTTCATTTCTTGTCAGCTTCGATGAGGTCATCTACTATCTTGAACTTATTTCCCAATGTCAATGAGTAAAAAAGAAAGTGAGGATTCTCGGCAACGCTGGTTAATCCGACGAATTACTCCATCGAGAAACTAATCTTGGATATCATGGTTGTCATTACACAGGTCATCAAAGTGAAGCATATGTTCGGACCTGCTTGAGTGGGACAAAGGTTTATCAATTCGAAATATTTTGCCATGTTCAGACCTGCTTGAGTTGGTCTTTCTTGGCCTCAGATATCCCTGTCATATGATTCACTACCAACTGGGAATATGTCTCCAAACGAACTATATTTTCCCTAAATATACTCGCAAGTCTTAAACCACCTAAATTAATTTCATAATCAGCTTCGTTATTTGACACATGTAATGCGAACTGAATGGCCTGATACATAGCTTCTCCAGATGGAGCAATCAATTGTACTCCCGCACTTGACCCCAGTATACTAGAACTTCAATTTGTTTGAACCACTCATGTTAAGTCCACTAGCAATAATTCTTTAACAATTCCCTCATTGGATTGGCTCGAATAATATTCAGCAAAAAAAATCTGGCTGAGCATAAGCCTTAATAGCTTTACGAGAAGCAAAAATTATGTTAAAATCCTCTAACTCAACCGACCAATTAGTCATTCTACTAGAGATATGTGGTCGTTGTAACACATTTTTCAATGGGAAAGAACTTCGGATAACAATTTTATGAGCTTGAAAATATGGTCACATTTTCCTAGCAGCTATCACCAAGGCTAGAGCCAACTTCTCAAGCCTTAATTATATTTTTTCGACGCCAATTAACTTTTTATCACAAAATAAACTGGTCGAGGGGATCCATGTGTTTCCCTTATCAATATAGCACTGATGGAAAAATCTGATACAACTACATACACAAATAAGTGTTGCCCTATTCAAGGTTTGGACATAATTTCTGGTGATGAAAAATGTTCTTTAATCTTTGAAAATGCCACCTCATATTTTGGTGTCCAACTGAATTCATTTGGTCGCCGCAAAACTTGGAAAAAATAGCATATTTGTTCGAATATCGAGAGATGAATCTATTTAGAACAGTCGTCCTTCTTGTCAAAATTTGCACCTCTTTAATTGTCTCAGGTGAGGTAATTTCTATTAAGCCTTTAACTGATCATGGTCAGCTTATATTCTCTTCTCACTTCTGATATACCTTACAAAATTCCATGATCTAACTCTGAATGTGCATTTTTCTGGATTCATCTTCAAACGAATGCCTCTCAGATTCAAGAAAGTTTCTTCTAAATCTTATAAGTGTTCGTAATCGGACATACTTTTGACCAACATATCATTAATATAAACTTACATACTCTTGAGAAGCAAACTTCTTATTCATTAATCTTTGATATGTTGCCCATCATTCTTGAGACCAAATGGAATAACTTGGTAACAATGCAGTCACCGATCAGTTGTAAACGTAGTACTTTTCTTATCCTTTGGATTCATTTGAATCTTAATATAACCTGCAAACACATACATGAAAGAAAGTTTCTTGTTTCTTGATGTTGAATCCACAAGTTGATCGATCATATGCATAGGAAATGGATTATGTCATGTCCTATTTAAATCCGTAAAGTCAACATATATTCTCCGGTTTCCATTCTGATTTTTTACAAGAACTAGATTCGGAGTGCATAACGGGTATTGTGCTTCTCGTATATGTCTGACCTTAGAAAGACGATCTACTTCTGCTATGATCACAGCTAACTTTTTTTACTGAAAAATATCTTTTTTTTATGGATGATGGGTCTGACTTTGGGGTTTAAATCTAAACTGTGACATATCACCTCGGAAAGAACCCCGACCACATCTTCAGTTCGCCAAGAAAAAACACCTAAATTTTCAGACAAAAAGCTCACCAACTAGTAACGTAAAGTGTGAGACAGCATCGTCCCTATTCGCATTCTCTTCCCATTAGGAAACATGTACACCTCTATATTTTTCCCTACCACCAACGCTCCCAAGGTATCAGTCGGATCATCTACTCCTTCATTATCTGAATTCGACACCCTTAACTGTTATTCTGCCATTTAATCACTGACAGTAACTCTTCTAGCATACAGTTATTGCATAACATTCTCTTTTCACCTGCTAGTCACTTCAGACAGCCCTAACATGATCACCGATGACGTATTTCAAACACTGATAGAGAGTTGAGACAATAATGTGCATTCTTAATAACTAGGACCTTCCGAAGATATTATAACTGGTCATACATTCGACCATCATGAATAAGACTTGAACTTTCTTCTTAAAAAGACCTTTTCTTAAGTTAATCTCCCCCTCGAATTCCCCGATAACCTGTATTGTTACTCTTGTAAATCCAATTACGGTGCACCCAGATCGGAGAATCATAGGCGGGTTGCACATCCTCTCATTCGTTGCACCATTATTTTTCCGACTACTCAGTTAGTTCGACGAATATATCTTTGGCAACAACTTGGTGAATTTTGTACCAACTCGAAATTTCTACCAGGAACGATAAGAAATAAAAGATTTAGAACATAATTAAAATTGAAGTAAAGATAAGTTGTATCACCTACTAGTACTTTTCCATTTGAGGTTGAGCCTTGAAGGATTTTCACTGGATATCTCTTTTCCATTCTCCCAAGCTCCAGAGATAAATAAAAATCTATGTTTCTAAAATTTGTCAACTTCGAGGAGATCCTCAATCAACTTCAAGGAGTGTCCGAGCGTGAGGTAATAGGAGGGCAGCACTAGATTTTTTGAGAGGTTGGTCTGTGCAATGAACTGCTTGAGTAGAAGGGGCATTTTGGCAAGTATTGAAGCCATTAAAATATGAACCATAGGTTCAGACTTGCTTGCGTCGGACATATGTCGATAATCTCGAAATAGTCTACTATAACAGGGTCCAATCAAAAACCGAATGACCCAGTTTATGATCTCGTGGTAGAAAACGAGTTCTTTTTCTCCACAAGAAAGCGGAGTCTCTCCTACCACTGGTAGCCGAAGAGTGACGTTATTAGGGGTACCCCATTTTTTCTTAAGAGTTTCAACCTTGAATTGGTTGTAATACTTATATTGTATGTTTTTCGTACAATAAGGTATTAGGGAAGGATGTCTTTGAGATTCATGCTTAGGTTTGCAGCGATGTCCTCAGACATGGTGATTTTAATTTTTTAATTTTCTTCTTTTTTGGAGTTGTTTTCTTTAAGATATTTTCCTTTGAGTCGAAAACAGGAGTGCTTTCTGCATTTTGTATATTTGAGTCAGTCTCTGTCATAAACTTTGAATCAACAATTTCCTCGGAGACTTCATCTCAAAGTTGAGGGGCAGCATTAGTAGCAACAGTCTCAGAATTATCATGGGCACTTGTGTTGGTTTGTTGGCTGGTTACCGTATGAATTTCTTATGAATATTTATTTGTCACATTCTTTTCCTTCGAGGGAGGAGATGGTGGATGTTTTATGAATTGTTGACATCTTCAGTATCTCCTATTACTACAAATGCACTCTTTCGAGATGGTTGACGTTTTTGAGATTATATACTTGAATGTATTCGAGGTGTTTGTTTACGCTTGATTTGAGGAGGAGTTTGAGTATTGTGAGAAGACAGTTTTGTTTGGTTATGAGGAGTTTGTTTGCGGTTGATTCGAGGAGGAGTTTGAGTATTGTGAGAAGACGTTTATGTTTCGTTTCAAAAGTTTTCTCTATTTTAATTTGAGAAGATTGTTGTGAGCAGGCTTTAGGGCTATATCAAAAAGGCTTTGGTTTCCAAGAGTACTTTGATCGGGATTAAATGTTCAATATACATTGGTATAGGTGGATAGCTTTGGGGAGTTATCAATCAGACTTGTTGCTCGGTATTCGACAGCCCTCTCAGAGATGCTAAAGTAATCGTAGATACCAAAAATAGGTTTTTTCATAATCCGATGTCAGGACATGTATTTTAAATCAGGCATGAACATAGTAAATGGGAATCGAATAAAGTTGGATATGGTTGAGAAATGATGAACACAGTGATGTTGATGGTTGAATAAAAATCTCTCATATGATTTTCTCTCTCTATCTTTAGAATTTATGTGGGATGGGAAAAGTGGGAGTTGATAGAGTATTGATAGAAGAAATGGTGGGAAATTAGTTGGGTTTTTCATAGAAGTAATTTAAAAAGTTGGCATGCATCTATAGTTCAAAATACGGATCAACATGCAACGGTTACCTAGTTAAAAGTAGGCTGACATGTATAGAGTGCCATAATTGGATTGCACGTGTACAAGGAAGATTATATGAGATTCTATATTATTATATATGAATACTTAATACGGTGATAAAATTTCCGAGATTATTGTAGAAAGGTCATACAATGAAGAATGGTCACGCAAATGTTCGAGGGAAGTTTTTGATGTGGTCATAGAAAATTTCGGAGGTGATCAAGGAAGGTATAAATGGATTTTCGAGGAAGTATAAAGATTTACTTAAAGTTTTCTGAGTATTTAGCAAGAACTAAGACCAAAATCAAGCTAGTTCTTCTTCAGATATATTCACAAGGACTATGGGGTCTATTGATAAGGATGTAAATAATTAATGAGTAAAAGCAATTATTAAAAGCCTTTTATTTGAATTTTTTTTATAGTTAGAGGATAGATTTAATATAAGATGTATATATCAATGACTAAAAGTGAAATTTATTATAAGTTGTAACTAATTATGTTACTAATAATCATTTTCTTACAAATAGGCGGGGATTCGAGAAATAAAAAATTGATTGACACATTTTATTCATAGTCGCTTTTAATCTTTTTCTTTCTCTAAAGATTTTTTATTTTCTCTCTCTAAAATCACTTTTATTGTGCTATCTTTATACATAAGATTCAATACTTAATAAACCTTTTATGAGACTCTATATGGTCTCTCCCAGTTTGGACCAAGCTTATTGGTATTGGAGTCTTTGTCTGAAGGAAAACCTTTTTAAGGACCTTGTCTTCTAATTTGAACTCATACTAACATCTCAGTGAGGTGTATCTACTATGCACTAGGGTTTGATAGTGTATGACCCTTAGTGAGTCTTGGTTATATATTTTTTATAATTATTTCTACCTCATCTCTTCTTAAGAATCATTATTTCCTTCATAATAGTTATTAACTTGAAATGATGGTAAGATAGAGTTGGCAAGGATGACCGTATCAATGCCATATATTAAAAATAAATGAATCTCACACAGGGTGGCGTTCTATATGCCCATAAGACTTCCTGAAAAAAGTTAAGCCATTTCTCTGCTGCTTCTTCTAAGTTTTTCAACCCCTCTAACAAACTTCAGTTGGTAACCTCTACTTGATTGTTAATCTAAGGATGTAAAAGTATTGAGAAGAACTACTAGATAACTTTGGTTTGGAAAAATAAGTTTATCTCTATATTTTGAAATTGAAGGCCGCGGGAAGTTTTAATTTTATTGAGCGTTCGGAACCTATAGTAAATGTTAATTTTGTTAAAATTGATAGCATTATTTTCCCTTATTTTTATAGTGGTTTTGCCTTCACCCTCAGCGATAAGAAACAATGGCAAAAAGAAAATATTGACGTCTCTTGAACATTTTAGAAAGAAACCTAACAAAACGAAGACCCTATCTATCGAAAGACAAGACTTCTAATATAGTTTCTAAATGTATTGTTGGAGATGGATGGTGATAAGGAAGAATAAAAGACAAGGATAAAATCGTAAAGAAGAAACATGATAGGAGAAAATTATAAAGAAGAAGTATGATAGGAGGAAAATGCAAAGAGGAAATTGTGTGAGGGGAAAATTGTATAAACTATCAAAGAAGTAGCTAGAATAAGAAGAAAATAAGATGTAAGGGACTAAAAATGTAATAAATGGGAATTAAAGCGTGTGGGGTCTGCAATTGTACTATAAAAGGACCACACACGCTTCACCGATTCCAAGACGAATGTTATATTACTTTCCCTCTCTAATTAAGCTAAGCTCCCACTTTCTCTCTCTAAAACAGCTCCTAAACAAAGTAAATTAACCTATATTGACTCTTCAGTGGCGCCGTATGTGGGAAACGAAGATCGTTCTGATGACAATCGCTTCCTGGAAATAATTCATGTTCCGAGGAAAAATATGGAAGAGGAAGGGGACGATTTTGTCAACAATTGTGAGAAGAACCTAGTGGGCGATGACTACCGGAACGACATGGAGTACGAGGGACAAGGGGGCCAGCGAGTCGGAGACACTTTCGATGACTCAGACCTGTTGGCTCGAAGGAATGAACTGTTGTTAGAGATCGAAAGATTGAAGGCAGAAAAGGAAACCGTACAGGCAAATCTTCGTTCCGAGATAAGGAGGGAGCCAGCTAGTGAAAAGAGGAGCGCGAAACCGAATTTCGTCCTAAAAACAGAGACGATAGATACAGGGGGTACGAACGGCGATCGTCGAGGAGGGGAGAAAATCGACATTTGGATTCGCCTGACTCGAGCGATTATTCTCGATATAGTTCGTTGGAGTCGTCCCCTCGGAAAAATCACAGAAAGAAAAAGCACGGTCGAAGACACGCTGATTACCGAACGGGAAGAAGCTCAGAGAGGAAGTCTCCGAGGGAGAAGAGTTACCGCGATCAATTCGACGATCGGGCTTATGGCCAAGCAAAGTTTCCTGTTAGAAAAGAAGACATGGGCCCGCGAAATTTGGGGTGCCAGCATCAATATACTCTGCCATCCAAGGAAGGGTTGTACTTTCTGAGCAATGACAATATAAGATCCAACGTTTATCGTACGGGTCACAATTGGAGAGCTTCTCCTATGTCCCCGGACATTTTGGTGCGAAACCTCCCAAAGCATTTCGATATCTCAAAGTTATAAAAATTCGATGGGACGCAAGATCCGGATAATCACATCGAACAATTCAAAAATTTCATGATTCATTTCGAAGACGATGATAAGTTGCTGTGTAGAGCATTTTCTCAGACCTTCAAGGGGGTAGCTTCCAAATGGTATAATAGGCTTCCGCAGGGCTCGATAAAGAATTTCGACATGTTCTGGAATATCTTCAGACAACACTTCGTGGGGAGCAAAAATTTCAGAGCTAACGGAGATGGAGTATTGTAAAGATTGGGGAGAGCTTGAAGAATTACACCAATCGGTTTGTCAAAACAAAAACGGACATGGAGTATTGTAAAGATTCAGTGGCACTTGCAGCTTTCAGGATGGGCCTACTCCCCGGATTTTTGAAGGATACGGTGGCGGAAAGTCAGGCAATGACCTTCGGAGCATTGTTGGATCAGGTCGAGAAGAGAATTCTGATGGAGGAGACTCAGGCATCAGAGAAAGGATCCGGGGATCAGTTGGATCAGAATTAATTTCAAAGATCTGAGCCGAGTAGCCAAGGGCCCCGTGCCAATGTTCAAGCCAAAAGTACGGGTCAATATCCGCCGAGGCAGAAAACGAACTCACAGTACTATGGCAACCAGCAAAATTTCAATCAAGGAACCAGACCCATGTCAAATAAGTGGATTCGACCAGACTATTTTGCGGAGTTGACGGAAAATGTTGCTGCTATATTTGACAAGGCGAGATCTACAGTACCATTCAGGAAGCCTTTTCCTATACAGACTCCGAGGGAAAGTAGAAGCGTTAATAAGTATTGCAAGTATCACGAGGATATTGGGCACGATACCAAAGACTGCATAGCTTTGAAAAAAGAAGTGCAAGCTTTGATCGAGAATGGAATGTTATTAGAGTTTGTCAAAAAGCACTCCCAGAAGAAAGCTGTGGTGAAAGTTGTCCCAAAGAACACTGACACAGCCATGGTAATTTCCGAAGGGGTCGACGATTTTGACATTGAACAATAATATTTGGATCCCAAGGAGGAGAGGAACAATGTGAATATGGTGGAAGAGGTTATTCAGAGGGGGAGGGTGAATAGCCTCTGTGCTTTCTTCGATTCACTGGAAATCTTTGGAGGAGACACTATTGCGGGAAATTCCAATAGCTCGCGAAAGAGGCACATGGTTAACCTGACTACCCAGATCGAAGCGGGGGTGTCAACACAAACGCACTGATTACCCTCCCCCATCATTTGTTTTGACGACGATGATATGCGAAATATTGCAGGCCCGCATGAGGATGCGGTGGTGATCGTCGCGGGCATCGCTGGGGATCAAGTTCAGAAGATACTTATCGATACAGGGAGCTCATCGAATATCTTGTTTATGAGCACTTATATGAGAATTTCTGACCTACCACTTATCTGACGATCCGATAGGACTATAGTGGGTTTTACCGGCGCCACAACAGTGGTAGTTGATGAGTCCGAATTCGAAGTGCTCCCCGGAAGGGTAGTCCAAAGTAAATCTCCCCGTAAATTCGGACAGGCTCCAAGTATTTAATTCGAACAGGACTTTTTGACCGGACAAATGATTTCGAACACTATAAACTTAAGGCAGTTCGAACTATGACTAAAGTACTAAAAAACCTAAACACTATCTGACTAAGCTACCTGCACATCTGCTTAAAACTCATGGGTCTTTAAACATGACCCGGGTCCATTAAACTTGACCCGAAAGCCCATAAGGGCCCAAACTACATACTATAAATACCCAACCACCAGCATTAACTATGGGTAACAAAAATTAACTGCTGCCAAGCTGCTCAATTCTCTCTCCACATTAAAAGCTCTTTAAAACACCCTTAAACACACACACCACCGTGAAACACCCTCACGCCGCCTTAAAACTCCACTTGAAATTACCAGCCTACCCTCAGGCTACTTTTATCCTCACCAAATTGGCGACCACAGTGGGAGCACGAAGGTGCCTGAATCAAGTATTCAAAACCAAGTAAAGAAATTTTGTCCGAATGAATTCGAATAATCCAGAGCTTCCACCAGCTTTGCTTGAAGTGGTGGAAGAGAACGATGAGTATACTGTCCAAGAGCGTGACAGGTTGAGGGTTGAAATAGAAGCTCTGAGGGCTGAGAAGGCCAAGATGGGCGTGAAAGAGAAATCCAAAGCGTCCGTTATTCATCGCTCTGATAACCCTCAAGAGCATGGGGTTTCCAAAACTCATGAAAGTACTAAGAAGACGCATGCCAGCTCTAAAAAGTCTCACCGGTCCAAGCCTGTGGAGAGTTCTGACTCGAGTTCAGAGTCTTCGGACAGCTCTTCGGACAGTGAGGGAAATGAGAAGTCCTTGTCCTCTAGCAGTGATGAGGGACGAACCAGGAAGAAACAAAAGCAAGTTAAAAAGTATTCCAGAAAAAGAGATCACCATGGAAGAATGAAAAGGCATATTGGAAAAGGGTCATCTCACAACCGGAGCCATGTAGACCGGATGCTGATGGATCCTTTTGCCTTTCATGATGAGCCAGGTATCTTTGCAACTCCTAATGAGGATACTGCGTTCAGTCGTGGGAGGAATTAGAGGCAATCACCATTGTCCTCTAAAATACTGTCCGGAAACCTCCCCAAGAGGTTTGATAGCACCAAGATGGAGAAGTACGATGGCAGTACTGATCCGGACAATCATCTGGAGCAATTCAAGAACTTCATGATGAATTTTGATGATGATGATAAACTACTCTGTAGGGCATTCTCCCAATCCTTCACGGGGAGTGCTCTGAAGTGGTACAACAGCCTGCCTCAGGGTTGTATCAGAGACTTTGATACTTTTTGGGTGGCCTTTCGAAGGCAATTTGTGGGGAGTAAGGAGTTAAAGGGTAATGGAGATACCATAATTCATTGTGCCCAGGAACCAAACGAATCGTTGAAAGAATACATAAGTCGCTTTGTAAACACAAAAAATGGGTTGGCTGATTGCTTTGAACAGGTGGCAATAGCATCCCTGAGACAAGGTTTGAACCCAGGCAACCTGGCCGATTCAGTGACCAGGAAGAAAGCCATGACCTGGGGAGGATTGCTGAACCAAGTTGGCAAGCAAATAAATTTTGATGAAACGAAAAAGACCAGGGTGCACAGACAGGTGAGATCCACCCCGGTGGCACCAACTCCAAATCCAAACCAGTCCGGAAACAAAGCAAGAGAAACCGGGCAGGGGCATGGAAGGGGAAAAGCTCAGTCTCAACCAGCTGCTCCTGCACAAAGCCAACAGTCTAGAAACAAAAGAGGGCCATGGGTCCAACCGGAGTGGTTTGCAGAGCTCAAAGAAAGTGTGGCAACCATTTTCGAGAAAACAAAAGATGAAGTACACTACCGGAGACCGGCAACCTTGCAGTCTCCCAGAGAACACCGAAATAATTCCTTTTGCCAATACCATAATGATATTGGCCATACCACCGATGATTGCATAGCGTTAAAACAAGAGGTACAAAACTTGATTGAAAGAGGGAAGTTGGGTGCATACGTTAAAAGGAGAGGAGGCAACATGCCTGACAACATTCATAGGGTTGGTCCAAGCAACGCTGCCCCGGAGGGGGCTATGGTAATAGTTGAAAGGTTTGACGTGGAGTTCGAGTATTTGGATCCTGATCCAACCAGAAACAGAGTGGGTACTATTGAGGAGCGTTCTAGATTAGTCTTCGGGCTCATTAAATTCTTCGAGTCACTGATAATCTTCGGAGGGGACACTATGACGGCTCCTACTACTTCCTCAAGAAAAAGGCATGTTCATAATTTGGCTTCCCAGCTAGAAGGAGGCATGACATCCTATCAATCTCCGAACTCATTCCCATTCATAGTTTTCGATGAGGATAATTTGAGAGATATTGCTGGCCCTCATGAGGATGCTGTTGTCATAGGAGCATCTATAGGGGGCAATGAGATAAGGAGAATTTTGGTGGATACTGGAAGCTCTGCCAATATCCTGTTTCTGAACACTTACAAGAAAATGAGAAATCCAGCTGTAATACAAAAGTCGGATAGATCAATCGTAGGCTTCACGGGCAGCTCAGCCGATGTGATCGGGGAGTTTGAAGAAGAAGTGTTGTTGGGCAGGGGCCCTTTCAAGAAAATGGTTAGAATACTTTTCATTGTGGTGGATTGTCCCACCTGTTACAATTCTATTCTAGGGAGATCTTGGCTCTCTAGGATGCATGCAGTGGCTTCGACAGTCCATCAGTGTCTGAAATATGCTGTTCAGGGGCAGGTTGGGGTTGTCCAGAGCAGCCAGAAAGTTGCAAGAGAATGTTATGCCACTGCCTTGGCTCCACGAACGCTGGGGGCAGTCCGTATAAATGACCAATAGCAGTTTGAGGGCCTTTCTGGGGGTGAGGGTGAAATTGATGACCCCAGAGAGACCCCCGGAGTATTGATCCCAGTTGAGGAGGTTGAAACACACTGCTTGGAAGAAGGAAGAAATGTTAAGATAGGATCCAAAATGCCACCGATGTTGAAAGAAGGAATGTTGAAATTCTTGAAAGACCATCAGCATGTTTTTGCTTGGTGCAATGCTGATGTTACTGGAGTTCCATCAGAGGTGATTTCCCATCACCTATCAGTCCGAAAAGATGTGGCACCAGTGGTACAAAAAAGGAGAGCTTTCTCAAAAGAAAAGGCTGACGTCATTGTACAGGAGGTTGACAGACTCACAAAGATGGGGCACATTAAAGAATCTCAGTACCCTCTGTGGACTGCCAATCCTGTCTTGGTAAAAAAGAAGAATGGTAAATGGCGTATGTGCATTGACTTCACAGACCTCAATCGAGCTTGCCCAAAAGACTTGTATCCGGTTCCCCGGATAGATCAGTTAGTAGACTCTACTTCTGGGAACAAGCTACTCTCCTTCATGGATGCCTTCTCCGGGTACAATCAGATCCAAGTGGATCCAAGAGATCAAGAACATACCACTTTTGTCATTGATAGAGGTTTACACTGCTACAAGGTGATGCCCTTTGGTTTAAAAAACGCTGGGGCTACTTATCAAAGGTTGGTCAATAAGGCATTTGCTGATCAAATTGGAAGAAATATGGAGGTTTACATTGATGATATGATGGTGAAAAGCGTAGATGAGCAGTTGCACTTGTCCGACCTCCAAGAGACTTTTGCCAACTTGGCTAAAGTGAATTTAAAATTAAACCCTGAAAAGTGTGTGTTTGGAGTGCAGTCCGGGAAGTTCTTAGGGTATATCATAAGTGAGCATGGAATACAGCCCGACCCGGACCAGCTCAATGCTTTGTTCCAAATGGAGCCTCCTCGAAACATTAAAGAAGTACAGCGGTTAACGGGGAGGTTAGCAGCTTTGAATATATTCATCTCCAGGTCTTCGGACAGATGTGCTCCTTTCTTTCAAACCTTGAAGGGTGCAAAGGGGTTTGAGTGGACACCACAATGTGATGAGGCATTCAATGAAATCAAGAAGCATATGTCCTCTCCCAAGACTTTGTTCAAACCAATTAATGGGGAGACTCTCTTTGTGTATCTGGCTGTTTCAAGTTGTGCCATCAGTGCTGTGTTAGTAAGGGAGGTTGATGGATATCCTCACCCAGTGTACTACATCAGCAAAAGCTTGATTGATGCTGAGAAGCGTTACTTGAAACTTGAAAAACTAGCATTGGCCTTGGTGATAGCTGCAAGAAAGATGAGGCCTTATTTTCAAGCTCATCCTATCGTTGTCCGGACATCTTACCCTTTAAAGAATGTCCTTCAAAAAGCAGACATTTCAAGCAGAATGACAAAGTGGTCAGTAGAATTGGGGGACTTCGACATAGACTTCGCTCCCCGAACAGCAGTAAAAGCTCAAGTTGTGACTGACTTTCTGGTCGAATTCCATTCTGATAGGGATTCAGAACAACCTGCTGATTCAAAAGACAAAAAAGTGTGGATTGTCCGAACGGACGGAGGATCCAGTACCATGGGATCTGGGGCAGGAATATGTCTCACTTCCCCCTATGGGGACAACATGTTTCAAGCTATTTGTTTTGCTTTCAGGGCATCCAACAATGAGTCCGAATACGAAGCAGCTATAGCTGGGTTAAAATTGGCATACATCTGTGGAGCAAAAAGGGTCAAGCTACTAAGTGACTCCCAATTGCTTGTCCACCATGCTCTAGGCCTGTCAGAGGCCAGAAAGGAGCAATTGATCAAATACTTGCTCCTCCTTAAAAATGAAGCGTCAAAGTTTAAAGCTGTTGTCTATGAGCACATCCCCCGGGCAGAGAATGAGTTAGCAGACTCATTGGCAACGATAGCATATACAGAGTCCTACCCATGGATCCATGTGCTTGAAAGCCCTTCTATTCAATTTGATGAAGGTGAAAAAGAGGAAGTCTTTGAAATACAAGTAAACCGGCCTCAAGACTGGAGGTCTCCTCTTATGCAGTATCTGTCTGATGGCATCGTGCCCTTGGATAAATCACAAGCCAGAACATTGAAACACAGGGCTCGTGGTTTCATCATGATTAGAGAAGTCTTGTACAAAAAGTCCTATAGCAAACCTCTCCTACGTTGTTTAGGGGATCATGAGTCACAAATGGTTCTCTCTGAGTTGCATGATGGTGAGGGATCAGCCCATTGTGGATTTAGAGCTTTGACAAGAAGAGTGCTTCTCTCCGGATATTATTGGCCATCAATTATGAAAGATGCTAAGGAGCTGGTTAGGAGGTGTGACCCATGTTAGAGGTACAGCAATGAAATTCATGTACCAGCCATTCCTTTGGAATCAATTTCTGAGCCCATCCCTTTTGCTCGATGGGGATTGGACTTAGTTGGGCCTCTCCCTATGGCGTCCGGAGGGCGTAAAACCATAATTGTAGCCATTGACTACTTCTCGAAGTGGATAGAAGCAGCCCCCTTGGCAGGGACAACATCAAAAGCTGTTATAAAATTCATTCTGTCCAATATATGTTGCAGATTTGGTGTCCCCCAGAAAATAACAACAGACAATGGGCCACAGTTTGATAATAGAGAGATGGAGAGCTTCTGTGCCTCAAGGGGTATTCAGCACTGCTTTTCTTCACCTTTCCACCCACAGGCCAATGGGCAAGTTGAGGTGGCAAATAGAACGATACTGTCCGGTTTAAAGAAAAACTTAGAAGGGGCTGCTGGGAAGTGGCCTAGTTATCTGCAAGAAGTCTTGTGGGCCTACCGGACGACACCTGGGGCTGCAACACAAGAGTCCCCCTTTGCCTTGGTCTATGGGATGGATGCAGTAGCTCCCATAGAGAAGACACTCCCCTCCAATCGTGTTCATAACTTCTCCGGACAGGTTAATGAGATGGCAATTAGAAATCAACTTGATTTAATTGAAGAAAGGCGGGTAAAAGCTCATCTTAGAATTGCACACTATCAGGGCTTGATGAGAAGCAGGTTTGCTTCTAAAGTTAAAAGAAGGGATTTTCAACCAGGAAATAAAGTATTGAGAAAAGTTTTCCTGCATACCAAGGAAAAGCTCTTCGGAAAGCTGGCCCCAACTTGGGAGGGTCCGTATACTGTGGTTGAAAGAATCAAGCCTGGGACATACTGGTTAGAAGACAAAGATGGCAGGGTTTTAACTCACCCTTGGAATATTGAACACCTTCGAATGTACTTGGAATGAACTTGTGTAAATATTTACTTGTTTAAATATCCATGTAAATATTTGGGGGCATACTACTTCCTCTCTTCGGTGCCACGGAGAGCTTTCAATAAAACTTGGAGCCTTCTTAAATAATTTTCTAAGTTTTTGCAAAATTCTGTTGATTATCATACTATCCGGACAGAAAGGTCTAAGGGCTACTTAAATTCTAGCCAGAGAAATTAAACACTCTCACAACACAATAACTCAAAACTACTTAAACTCCAGCTATTTAAACAGACTATGAAAGAAGAGAATGATTCATTCAACAACTTAAAATTGCCTTGGCCTTCCAAGGACTTTTTAAACAAGTTTGGGTGCAGTACAAAAATCTGTCCGAATAATTCGGACACCATCACAAAAAAGGTGCCTTGGCCTTCCAAGGACTTTGGTTCAAGCAAAGGATAAACAAAACAAATTATAAATTAGGGTGGAGCCTTTGAAGATGGCTCACCCTCATCTGTTCTCTTGCTCTTGATGTCGTTTTTTTCCTCAATGATCTTCTTACCTTTGGGATCAACCTCTTCCTCACCCGGACTCTCTCCGGTTTCCTCTTCGTCACCAGACGAGGATATATCAGTATACCCTTCATCAACCATGGTCCAGTATGGGAGATCATCGTCATCCACATAGCGCCATAAGTCCCCTAGTCTCCTCTTCGGGAAATTCTCGTGAAACAGGAGGACCATATCGGACTTCACTTTTTCAATCATTAATTCTTCACTCCGTATCATCTCCCTGGCATAAACATTAATTTTGGCCTTAATCATGGCCTCTTGATCCTTCAATAAAGAAGCTTTCTCTTCAACAGCCTGATTCACTGCATTCTCTAAAGCAATTTTGTCAGTGGTCAGATTGGTGACAATCTTCTCCTTTGCTGCAGTCTCCCCTTTTGAGGCTGTCAAGTCCTTCTCCAGTTCGGACAGCTTAGCCCGGAGGTCTTTCACGGTCTCTTCTAAGGAAGCAGCTTTTGTATTACTCTCATCTTGATTCTTCTTTAGCTGTTCATTTGCCTCCTTGAGAAAATCAACCTTATTGGCAGCAACTCGGAGGTCTTCGGACAGCTTCTCCTTCTCAGATTTGAGTTCCTTGATGGTGGTTGCCTGACTTCGGACTTGCCTCTCCAAAGTGAGTACTGGCTGCACGTTGCTAAGGAGGGAATGGGCTATAATGTCCCTCTCACTGGAAACCATGAAAGTCCTACCATTGAAATTCACTGTGTTGGAACTACTTGGGGGAACATATGGCCCTGCGAATTCATCTCTGGACAGGCCAAGGAAATAATCACCTAGTTCACCAAGACCGGTGACATCCACTTCATCCATGTTAATCTCTCCCCTTTCGACCTCATCAGTATGGAATTCCATTGGAATCCCTTCATTAAGATTCCCTGGGATCTCTTCGGCTAACGTCGGGTCGGTTGGGAAAGTGGGCTCCGGATCCCGGAGAGCGAGTTCTTCTCCTTGGGAAGTCTTTTTCTTTTTGACTTCCCTGTCAGCACTGTCACTTGCTTGCTTACGAGCCCGTTTGGAAGCCCTCGAAGGTTTTGGGGGATTCACTCCTTGCTTCTCGCTCTCCTGCTCTACCACTTGTAGAAGGTTTGCATCGACTTGAGCTTGAGCTGGCACCTCTGAACCTGTGGGAGCCTCTTTCTCCGTATCCTCTACCGCTTTCCTGCCTTTCTTCTTCTTGCCCTTCATTTTACTTGGGGCTTTGGCCCGGGCAGGAAGGAAGAGGGTCCCATCCAATTCATGAGACCTTCTCAGCACTACATCTTCATCAGGTGGGGTGGAGAACTCCTCCCAGGTTAGATCCCTTCGACCTGTGGTGTTCCACAGATGGGATCTCGCTAAATTCCCAGGGGTAAAAGCTTTGTGAAACCGGTTCTCCCAGTTCTCTGCGGCCCATGAATTTATCTTGCCACAGGTGACCTGTCCGGCTTTTAGGTAGTCTCCGAACTCCTTTGGCAGCTCTGATAAAACAAGAAAGTAACTGATTAGCATAAACTAAATAAAAAGAGAAATTCGAACAGAAACTTAAAGTAAAACTTACGATCACTCCTCCATCTACTTCGAAGAAGGCTAGGATTCTCCCCGGCCTTGATTTTCTTGACATTCTCCCATGAGCCACTTACAAACAAGAACTGGCTCCTCCACTTGCTCTCCGACTCCAGGAGATCATCCACAGCTTTAAGATCGTTCCCCATGCTAAAGTGATAGAAAGGGAACTGATGATGTTTGCACAAACTAGCTACAGCAGCGAACTCTTCCATTGGAAGAAGGATTCCGGACAACCTAGACGCCATAATGCATGACATGAAGGTATACCATCCGTAAGGGCTTAGCTGTGATGGACATAGCTTGACTAGGTGGAAATAGCGCACTATCTCTGGATCCAGTGGGAACCTAAGTCCCCAGTTGAATAGCTCCGTAAAGAAGACTATCTCGTTCCTTTTGCAATCCATCGGGGTCTCCGGATCGATGGGAATTCGGATTTTTACATTTTCAGGGATCCCCCACTTAGTGCGAAATCGTCCCAGATCTTTAGTATGGATAAACGCATACTTGGTCTTTAACAGAGATAAAAGATATTTGAACTCTACCTTGTGAAAGCAGGGCCCTACTCTCCCTTCGAGGCTCTCCGGCAGGTCCGGACGCCTCAGATACAAGTCCTCTTTGCCCTTCTTGGCAACAGCTATAGCAGTTTCAGCTTGTCCGGAAGACTCGGACTCAAACCTAACCTCCTCAGTGGAGTCTTCCATCCTCTCCTCCATTATTGTTGGGGGAGCTTCAGCAGAAACAGCCCGAGGAGGGATGAAGCTTGGCAGAGCTGATCCTCCGGACTGTTGGCTCTTTGTATGAGTTTGAGTTCTTATCTCAGTTTGAGTTTCTGAGGTTGAAGTTTCTTTAGGGGGTAGTGGGCTGCTAGCCCCCGGACCGACTGGCCTTTCCTGGAGAGTCCTAACAGTTGCCCCGGACCCTGAATCACTAGTATTTTTTTTAAGAAAGTCCTTTAACCAATCTGCTTGGTCTTTTCATGATTAATTTATCCGGAGAATGGTCGGAGTCGGACCCCATAGCAATGAAAGTAGATTTCTTCCTGACACTTGTGACAGTGACCCCCGGTTCAACAATAGGGATTGACTCTTGGACTGATGAGCCAGATACTATGGGAGAGAGTGTTGATTGAAAGAGTTTTCTAGGTTTTGTACCTTTAGAAGAAGATGAACCTATATCAGATTCTTCGATTGAAGGGGCTGGTTTCTCGACATGCGACGCTGGAAGCCCTGCTGCAAGTCTTTTCTCTTTTTCAACCCTTTGAGCTTTCTCCAATTCTGAGAGGTTAAGCCAGCCACCCTTGATCAGAGCTGTTCTTGCTGTGAACATAAACGAATAAGGAAATCTTGAAGTTTTAGAGAGATGAAGCTTTGGGTAAAATGGCAGAGTGAAAGTGATAATGAGGCTGTGAAAAATGAATAGAATTTATAGTAAATGTAAAAAAGAGGGGTTGATTCCTTGAAGAATCCGAAAAGTTGGGCAATGATTAAAAGACGGCGATGATGTCATTAATAGTATTTAAAGAGGTAACTTGTTCGAGAAAGCGGTGCAACTTTCAAGGTGAAAAAACGGCTGAAGTGACCAACCAGAGAGTGACACGTGTCCCACTAACTCTGACAAGAACCGTTTAGAATTCGTAACGATTGGACTGTCCGGACCTGTCCTCAACTCTCTTCGAATTGGAAGACCACTTCCAAAGTCGGACTGTTTTTCAGTTCTTTAACAAGGACACTTGTTCAAATACCTAAAAAAGGGGCTCCTGATGAGTCAGAATTCGAAGTGCTCCCCGGAAGGGTAGTCCAAAGTAAATCTCCCCGTAAATTCGGACAGGCTCCAAGTATTTAATTCGAACAGGACTTTTTGACCGGAAAGATGATTTCGAACACTGTAAACTTAAGGCAGTTCGAACTATGACTAAAGTACTAAAAAACCTAAACACTATCTGACTAAGCTACCTGCACATCTGCTTAAAACTCATGGGTCTTTAAACATGACCCGGGTCCATTAAACTTGACCTGAAAGCCCATAGGGGCCCAAACTACATACTATAAATACCCAACCACCAGCATTAACTATGGGTAACAAAAATTGACTGCTGCCAAGCTGCTCAATTCTCTCTCCACATTAAAAGCTCTTTAAAACACCCTTAAACACACACACCACCGTGAAACACCCTCACGCCGCCTTAAAACTCCACTTGAAATTACCAGCCTACCCTCAGGCTACTTTTATCCTCACCAGTAGTGGGAGAGTTTCAGTGTGTGGTCGAGTTGGGCCGTGGGCCATTCAAGAAAGAGGTGGAGGTATTGTTCATTGTTGTTAACGCACCGACTTCGTATAATGCTATTCTGGGTCGTTCTTGGTTGTCCCGAATGCATGGTGTAATTTCGACGGTACATCAGTGCTTAAAGTATGTGGTAGGAAACAATGTCGGGATAATCAGAAGTAGCCAGAAAATGGCCCGAGAATGTTACCAGATAGCGTTATCCTCGAAGGGAGTTCGAGGAGAGGGGTCAAATAAAGCATAGCAGTTAAAGGGGCCTTCCTCTGAAGTTATCCCATGTGATGATCCGAGGGAGACCCCGGATTTCTTGTCCCGGAAGAAGATTCCGAGGCACATGAATTTTAGAGTGGCAAATCTTTGAAGATCAGAGTAAAACTTCCTTCTGAATTCAGAGAGAGATTAATTTCATTTTTATCTAACAAACTTGATATGTTTGCTTGGTGCGCACAGGATGTCACGGGAGTACCACCGGAGGTCATATGTCATAAACTTGCGGTACGACTCAATATTAGACCCATTATCCAGAAGAGGAGGCCCGTTTCCCCGAAAAATGCTACAACTATTCTTTTGGAAGTGGAGAGGTTATTAAGCATAGGCCATATTCGTGAGTCGCAGTATCCTGCTTGGGCATCGAATCCGGTCCTAGTTCGGAAAAATAATGGCAAATGGAGAATGTATGTCGACTTTACAGATTTAAACAGAGCTTGTCCCAAAGATCCGTTTCCAGTGCCACGTATTGATCAGTTAGTGGATTCGACTTCAGGTAATAGGTTGTTGTCCTTCATTGACGCGTATTCCGGGTATAATCAAATCCGGTTGGACGTTCATGATGAAGAAAGTACTTCATTTATTACCGAGAGAGGCTTATACTGCTACAAAGTTATGCCATTCGGTTTGAAAAACGTGGGGGCAACTTATCAACGCTTGGTCAACAAAACCTTTGAGGACCAGATCGGCAGGAACATTGAAGCATATATCGATGATATGTTAGTCAAAAGTTTGCGAGAAGATGATCACTTTGCTGACCTGGAAGAGACTTTTAATAATTTGAGTAAGGTCAACTTGAAATTGAACCCAGAGAAGTGTATTTTTGGGGTGCGATCGGGTAAGTTCCTTGGGTATATGATCAGTGAGAGAGGTATTGCGGCTGACCCGGATCAAATAAAGGCTTTAATCACTATGACTCCACCTCGAAATATCAAGGAAGTCCAAATCTTGACAGGGAGATTGGCAGCATTGAACAGGTTCATTTCTCGATCCTCAGACAAATGTGCACCTTTCTTTAAGGTACTACGCAATGCCAAACAATTCCATTGGACTGATGAGTGCTCAGAAGCTTTTCGCAAAATTCAGGAATATTTGATATCCCCTGATATTCTTTCTAAACCATTGTTGGGGGGGAAGATTGATTATCTATGTAGTAGTGTCCGATTGTGCGGTCAGTGCTGTTTTACTTCGCGAGGAAGAATCTCTTCTGAACCCCATCTATTATGTCAGTAAGAGTTTGTTAGATGTGGAAAACCCATATCTTAAGTTAGAGAAGGTAGCTTTGGCTTTGGTAACAGCGGCTAGAAAGATGAGACCTTACTTCCAGGCACATCCTATAGTTGTTCGGACGACTTTTCCCTTAAAGGGTCTGTTACAGAGGCCTGATATCTCTGGAAGGATGACTAAATGGTCAGTAGAACTAGGAGATTTTGACATAACATTTGAGCCTCGAACGGCGATAAAAGCTCAAGTCTTAGCTGATGTTTTGGTCGAATTTCATTCAGACAGAGAAGATAAAGAGATCGGTGATCATTTTGATGAAACGGAATGGTTGGTACGAGCGGATGGCGGGTCGAACATTTCTGGAAGTGGGGCGGGTGTCCAGTTGATTTCTCCAGAAGGAATAGCTATGTTCCAAGCTATTCAATTTGGGTTCAAAGCAACCAACAACGAAGCAGAGTATGAAGCGGCATTAGCGGGCTTGCGTTTGGCTCAGATATGTGGGGCCAAAAAGGTTAAACTGGTCAGCGATTCACAATTGGTGATAAACCAAGCCTTGGGAGAGTCTGAGGCCAGAAAATATAAGCTGATACAGTATTTGAAAGCATTAAAAGATTTGGTATCCGAGTTTGAGGAAGTCAAATATGAACATATTCGAAGGGAATCAAATGTTGTCCCAGATTCTCTGGCCTCCGCCTCACGAACGGAGGGATACCCATGGGTCTTGATTCAGGAACATCCTTCGATCGTGATTGATGCGGAGCATGCAATGAACGGTAACGAGGAAAGTAATGTGATCACAGATGATTGGAGGGCAGCCATCATCGACTTCTTGGAAAACGATACTTTACCCGTCGGAAAGTACGAGGCTAGGAAAATCAGGTTCAAGTCCCATGGGTATATCATGCTGGGAGACGTGCTGTATAAGAAATCTCTAAGTCGACCATTATTAAGGTGTCTGAACAAGGATGAGTCGTAAATCATCCTGTCTGAATTGCACGATGGGGAAGGTTCTGCCCATTGCGGGTACAAGGCATTAATTTGACGGGTGTTTCTGGCTGGTTACTATTGGCCGACTATTGCTTCAGATGCAAAACAATTAGTAAAACGATGTGAAACGTGTCAGCGCTATGCCAATGTGATCCATAAGCCTGTGGTATTATTAGAGAGTATTTCGGAAGCAGTCATGTTCGATAGGTGGGGCATTGATCTAGTCGGGCCTTTACCAATGGCATCCGGTGGCAGGCAGACCATCATCGTAGCAGTGGATTACTTCTCTAAGTAGGTAGAAGCAGAACCATTAGTAGGGACAAAGGCCAAAGATGTGATTAAGTTCGTTGTGTCAAACATTTGCTGTCGTTTTGGCGTGCCATTGCAAATCACAACGGATAACGGACCTCAGTTCGATAACAAGGAGTTCAAAAGTTTTTGCATCTCCAGGGGCATACAATAATATTTTTCTGCCCCATTTCACCCTCAAGCTAATGGGCAATTGGAAGTGACTAATCGAACGATTCTCGATGGTTTGAAAAAGAACTTGGAAGGAAAGGCGGGAAAATGGCCTGACTATTTGCAGGAAGTATTGTGGGCTTACAGAACAACTCCACGAACGGCTACTGTTATATCTCCATTTGCCTTAGTCTATGGAATGGACGCCATTGTACCTCCAGAGATTGTTTTCCCCTCACATTGTGTGGAAACATATGCAGCAGACACGAATGACCAAATCAGAGCACTGGCTTTAGACTTGGTTGAAGAAAAAAGACAACGAGCGCAGTTGACGTCCCTCCATTATCAGACTCTTATGAAGAGTCGATATGCGTCTAAAGTAAAGCACAGAGGCTTTAAGATGGGAGATAAAGTCCTACGTAAAGTTTTCTTGCATACGAAAGACAAGAGCCTGGGTAAGTTGGGACCAAATTGGGAGGGCCCTTATGAGGTCACCGAGAAATTAAAATCGGGCACGTATCGGCTAAAAGACAAGGAAGGGAAATATCTCTGTCTCCCATTAACATTGAACACTTAAAATTGTATCTTGAATGATGAGCTAGTTAGCAAGTAATGTTTGTACCTTTTTTGTATCTTCCAGTAACCAAACATAGCGATGGCATACTCTTTCCTACCTTGTTAGGCACAGGAAGGTTTTAATGAGGTGTTTCTATGAGTTGCTTAATACAAAGAATTCTTTGCCTTAACTATTATTTGGGTCACAGCAAGCTGTGCCTCGAATTGTTATCTCTTCGAATTATTATTTTGGTCACATTAGTTTGTGCCTCGGATTTTTCTTTGCCTTAACTATTATTTGGGTCACAGCAAGCTGTGCCTCGAATTGTTACCTCTTCGAATTATTATTTGGGTCACATTAGTTTGTGCCTTGGATTTTCTTTGCTTTAACTATTATTTGGGTCACAGCAAGCTGTGCTTCGAATTGTTATCTCTTCGAATTATTATTTGAGTCACATTAATTTGTGCCCCGGATTTTTCTTTGCCTCAAACTATTATTTAGGTCACAGCAAGCTGTGCCTCGAATTGTTATCTCTTCAAATTATTGATTTGGGTTACAACAAGTCGTGTTCTGAAGGGCTTATCTCTTCGAAATATTGTTTAGGTCACAACATTTTGTGCCCTAGCTTGAATTTCTGCCTCGCCTAATGATGATCGATTATGTGACACAAGTGGAAAAACACAAACGGTATGATAACACAAACACAAACATCAATTAGACAGTCAACATACTACAACATGCATGTCAAACTTACAAAAAGAGCCCCATAAGGCCATAAACAAAAAATATCACAACAGACCCACATTTTTCCTAGTTTGTATTCTTCGATGAAACACTCCCCTCTGTTTCTGATTCCTCGTTATCGCTCACCACTATGTTGGGAGGACGAAGTTCCGGGGGGACAAGCTTCCAAAAACTCCCCAAATCATATTCATGATGTTCAGCATAGATTTGGGTGATTAACCCTGCTCGAGTTATGGCATCCCGGGCATTCAAGTTACTTGTGCACTTAGCCGCATATGCATTCACAGCCTTATCTTTTTCCTCCTCGACTTGTCTAAGGAAGTCTTCAACCCGCCTTACTAACTGATCTCGATCTTCTTTCACTTTTTTAAAGCTGGCAGTACAGTCTTCGAATCCGTCACAGGCTAGACGATGTCCTTTCTTGTATTCAGCTAACAATTTTTCTTGGGCATCGGTATTTTTCTTATACAAATCCCTCTCTTCCTGAAAGCACCTCTCCAGCATCACCACATAATTTTTGGAGGCAGATAAACGCTCATACAAAGCATCTGATTGGCTCTCTATGACTAAGTGTTGGTTCTTGGCCTCTTCGAGCTGAGAAGCAGCCAACAACGACTTGAACTTATAATGATTTTTTTGGTTCTCAAGATGCTGCATCTTCTTTCCCTTATTCACTGAGGTATGCAGCAATCGTCGAAGACTTAGCAAGAATTCGTCGTGTAGAGGAACTCCGAAGGAGCTGGTCGTAGAGCCTAACACTGTAGATTCAAAATCAGAAAACCCACCAACAAGAGTATCCGGGTCAATGTGTTGAGGAGGATTGCTCCGAGGAATGGGGAGAGGTGCCAGCTTTGGACTATTTTCGAGGGGGGAAGGTCTTGATGTTTGAGTAAGAGGCGAGCTTGGTGTTTGATGTGAACGTTCTTTGGGTGAATCACCACCCCCTCTTTCAGGTTCACTTGATATCTCTTGAATCTCGTAGCCCTGAGCAGTTTCCTGTCTATCATCTGGTGTTTCACCGTCTTCGGATAATTCTAGGATGGGTTCTAGGATAGCTTTGTTTTTCTTTTCTTTTGCCTTGGTGTCCTTTTTCGGTGGAATGATGGAAGTAGTGGGTGGAGAATTAGAATTAGATGCCACAGCGTTGGTTGAGGGAGGTGGCTCTTGAATGTCAACTGTCCCTTCATGACCTAACTTTTGCTCCTTCGTAGAAACCTCCTCGTCAGGATCTCCAAGATGACTATTCGAACGGGAGCGTTTGGGAAGATAAATCACTATATCTTTTTGGCTCACGCGCTCCATAACTTCTCGTTCCGATGGAGGAGCCATCAGTCCTCTCATGTTAATTCGGTCGAGGGGGTTGAGCCTCCACAATCGACTCCTGGCTAGATTATTATCCGTGAATCAGAGTCGAAATCGGTTCTCCCAGTGATCTTTGGCCCACAGGTGGAGTTTGGTGAACACGTTAGTGGCATCTTCAACATATTCGGCATAGGGCTTAGATACCCCAGTCATGGCTGCAAAAAGTAGGTAGTTAACATGAAGTATAGTAACAAAGCAAAATTCGATGCGGAATAAGTAGCATGGAGGGCCAGAAACTTACATTTGTTGGTCCAAATCAGAGACAGTTTGTGAGGATTTGAGGGGGTGGCTTCTGACCCTGTCTCCCAGTAGTCGGAGTAGAACACGAATTGCTGCCTCCACTTCTTGTCAACCTCTAACAGATCTTTCAAGACTTTTTTCCCCGGTTGAAAGTTAACGAATAGAATGGAAAGAAAGGGTTCTTTGCCAGACCAGCAAGGCCGATGAGCTGTTCTAACAAAAATTCGTGACCTGAGAGCCTAGAGGCCATAATACAGGCCATCAGAGTAAACCACATATTTGGGCCAACTTGGGAAGGACAAAGATCTATCTTCGCCAAATATTCGATGAAGAAGGGGTCTAAGGGATACCTTAGCCCCCAGTTCATGATCTCAGTATACACTACTAACTCATTGTCCCTCACTGACAGAGGCGTCTCACCTTCCGATGGGAACCTGATCGTAATATAGGGGGAATGCACCATCGAGTCCTCAGCATAGGCTCCTCGGCTTGTGAAAAATACTTGTATTTGATATTGCGCAGAGCTACCATGTGTTTATTCTCGATGCCCCGAATATTGCGACCAACTATGGAATCCAGCTCTAAGGGTAGCATAATATATCCTTTGGATTTTGGGGCAATCCGACGAGCTTGCTCTTCGGATATTGTTCGAGAAGAGGAGATTGTGTTGCTCGAGGACCCTAGAGAGGGGATTACGGGCACTTTTGGTTCGAGGGACACTACTGCAATTGCTTTTCCCTTGGCATCTGGGCTTTTGCCTCGTCTATTTTGCATGTCCTCTTCGGTAATGATCATCTTTGAAGGAGAAAACTGAGTCCCATGAATGGTCATAGAGGGAGTAGAGGGCAGACTTGACTCATCAGAGTCCTTTTTACGAGGAGGGCTGGTAGATATCCGGGGAGGACTCTCGACTGCTTTCGTGGAAACAGGCTCCTGAATGACCAGCGGCGTCTTCTTAGCATGTTTTCGCTCCTGCAAAATTTTCCTATCTTAATGAGGTCTTTTTCTCTTCCCAGATGAGTGTTTGTGCTGTCTGTCTTTACCCATGCTTCCAAGGGGATTGGGATCACTATGTAGGCTTTGTCGCGCGACTTCGAGGGGAATGATAGCAGTCGAATCTGCTGAGGGAGGCCATGAACCAAAGAATGTAGTAACAGATGGTTGGGGTTGGGGCCTCACGTATTCTCCAGCAGCAACTCTCTCTTCGAACCTTTTACTGATCAACAACCACTCAGGAATCCGACGAGGTTTATTAGCCAGATTTCTCTCTCTAGAAAAGTTTGGACAAAAAGTTGGAGTAATGAGGGGAGAGGATTCGTATTTATAGATAAAGGTAGGCCTTCCGGATAGATCAGGCCCGGGGACTTTTTCTGGTGTTTGCCTAGGGGCATTATGGGCTAAATAGGTGTAAATTGTATTAAAACATAAACCATAGGGGAAGATGCAGAGGTTCTCTAGTCAGAAAGTTTCTTGGGAATAGGAAGCGTTTCTATAAAGATATGCTGACAAACATTTTCGGATGTTGACGTCATGATGTGTAGAGTAATCCTGGTACCCCATTTAGCCTCGAAATTAATAGTTTTGGCATGTTGACACAGTAAATATCGAGGGGCTCATGTGGCTAAAATGGTGCAAAGATTAGGGGGCCACCGGGGACTGAGGAGGCCCCAGTTAACAGGATTAGTTCGAAGAAAGGAAATTTTCGAGGAAGATTCTTTGGCTTCGAAAGTTCGAGGCAAATTATTAGGGTAGCTTCAAAAGTTCGAGGCAAATTATTAGGGTATCGAAAAATTTCCTAATCTGTCTGAAGAAGAATTATTCGAGGAGATTTGAAACGAATAATCGGAAAATCCTTCACATTCCCAGTAAAAGAACTTTTACTAGGACTGGGGGGCTACTGATAAGGAACAATAAAAGACAAGGAGAAAATCGTAAAGAAGAAACATGTTAGGAGAAAATTATAAAGAAGAAGTATGATAGGAGGAAAATGTAAGGAGGAAATTGTGTGAGGGGAAATTGTATAAACTATCAAAGAAGTAGCTAGAATAAGAAGAAAATAAGATGTTAGGGACTAAAAATGTAATAAATGGGAATTAAAGCGTGTGGGGTTCGCAATTGTACTATAAAAGGACTACACACACTTCTTAGATTCCAAGACGAATATTATATTACTTTCTCTCTCTACTTAAGCTAAGCTCCCACTTTCTCTCTCTAAAACAGCTCCTAAACAAAGTAAATTAACCTATATTGACACTAAGAGATTCTCGTATCACATAATCACCCCCGGACATTCTCAAAACTCTTCAGATGATACTTTCAAAGTGCTGATAAGTGTCATACGTTTTTACTAACTCTAGAGCATCAGCCATGATCTTAGGCCAATAATACCCTTCTAACAATACTTTTCTTGTCAAATTCTTACACTAATGATGAGTTGGACCTACTTTATCATATAGTTATTTTAGAATAACAAAAGATTCATCGGGTCTAAGGTAAGATAGGAGAAGACGACTCAAACATTTTTTATAAAGATTCCTTCCTATTAGCACATACTTATAAGCTGTGTATTTCAAGTTATGGGTTGAAGCCTTATCCAAGGAAAACGTAGCGTACAAAATGAACTCTCATATTTCCACCCTATAATCCTATGAATTTATGACACACATATCTAAGGATTCTTCTTTTATATTCTCGTATTATGTTTCAATTGATGGGTGTCCTTAGGGGACAACCCAAGCGGTAGCTTCGGGACATCTTAAGAAAGCAAATGAATAAGGTAGTGAATTCTCAACCATTGGGACTTGTTCATAGTAAACATCTTCAAAGGCTTCACACAACGGCATGGTTGATCAGATGTTCCTTGTGCACTTTGGCTTGACCAACGGCATGGTTGATCAAAAGTTGTAATTCATTTATAAATCTAACATTTATTGCTCCACACAAAAAGTTCATATTAAAGCCCTACAATAGCGTTATCTTACTCAGCTTCATTGTTATAATCTTAAAAGCCAAAGCGAATAGCTTGGTGCACTGCCTCCCGTGGAGGGTTTACCAATGGAGACCTTCCCCACATCATGAAGCACTAGACCCCCTCGCCCACCCTATCAGTATGAACTACCCAATTATATAAAATTTCTCAAAGGAAGAAGTTGGTTCTTTACTATGAAACTCTATTAAAGAATTGACTCATGATTGAGCGTTTATAGTAGTCACTAGCTCAAAGATTATATCAAATTCCTCTAGCTCAACTAACAATTACATTAAATTTCCATATATGTTAGGTTTCTGAAATACTCTTTAGAGAAGAAGGAAAGTTTGGATAATAATAATATAGTGGCTTTAGAAGTAAGACATCATCTTTATCGTAATAAAAACCAAGGCAAGTGACTTTTTTTCTAGTTGAAGGTATTTAGTCTTTATATCAAGTAAACTATTACTCACATAATAGACAAGATTTAGAAACTTATTCCCTTTCCTTATCAAAATGGCATTCATAGCATAGTAAACACTTCTAGGTAGATTTAACGCTTCTCACCTAGGAGGGGCTTAGACAAAAGCTTCGGAGTTGATAGATGTTTGTTTATCTTATCAAATACTTAACTACACTTCTTAGTCTAATGGAATGGTTGGCCTTCTTCAACATTTGGGATAATGGGAAACATTTGTTTGAATACTCAAAAAAAAATATGTTTAGGGCTGTCAATCTATCAATTAAAACTTGGACTTTTTTTATAAATCTAAAGAGATGCATGGAGGCTAAAGCCTCTAACGGTGACAGATTGACTTATATTCCCTTCTTACTGACAAAACAGGCAAGGAACTTGATAGACAAAAACTCAAATACAAAGTTCCCTGGATTAAGTTTGAGGTTACTATCTCTTAGATTATTGAAAATTTTAATAAACATATCGTAAGTTATTCTTATATTTTTTCAAATGAATGCCATAAATTTTTAACAATGCAAGCGTCGATCGGATTATATGGTCCTCTTGGTGCATATGAATTTGGTTATAAATTGAGTAGGTATTCATGAAGGTTAAATCTTATATCTTGATTTATAATATATTAATTGATCAACCCTTGAGACCGGGAAATGGCTATTTGGACATACCTATACAGATCTGCGGAGTCTACACACATTATTCATCTACCATTCTTATTATTTACGAGATATGTATCCAAATAAAACTCTTTAATATGTCCTATTCTAGATTGGTGGTCGATACTTATAGTTTTGGACTTCTTGAAAGAGAAAGATCAGATCTTCTACTTGATAGGCCTGATGTGGGATATTAACAAATAGCTTCCAATAAAAATTATGGTAGGGTAAACTTGTCAAGTCCTCTTTTTTTCAGAAAAACCATTCAAGTGGTTATTTAAAAAGGTTATGAGCTTATTTTTAAGTTTACCTACCAATCTTCAAACTTTACTCTTCCTCAAACTTATGATCATTGTATCCTCCTGGTATCTTTAGGCTCAGAACTCTCTTGGGTAGTCCATAACTTTGGCCTCTACTGAAGACCCTTATAGTTGTTATTTCTTTGAGATGAAAGAAGTCATGTAACACTTGTGAGCGGCTGTTTGGTTATTTTTTATCATTCCCACCTTGTCCCCCACGATATAGCATATATATTACTGTATGGTCGAGATAATAGCAAACAATATACCAAGTCATGATCTTCAAAATATTGCATTATAAGAGGTGGGGGAGTCAACTATCGTAAATAAAACCCGGATGACTTTCTTAAATTTTATTTGCTCAAACTGACTTTGGCTTCAAATTTCTTTATAACTAATGGACTTTCTCTTATGAATCTCAAATATTATCCTCTCAGACCTTGGGATGATCATATGATTATTCTTCTTGTTACATGTTTATTTTAAATAATCTTGGGCAATCTCCCCGTGTGTATCAGTATTTTTTTTACCTTTACCCTTTTAATGTTACAACTGCTGAAAACAACATCCTCATAGGGACCTGACATGCCTTTAAGGTTATCATCATCAAAGATGATGGGAGGGTAAGGAGTTCGGTAGAACTGAGTAGAGTTTTTCCATTGGTATTGAAATTTTAAAATCTCAGCATGCCTCTTTCTATAAATCTTAGTCACTCCGGACAATAAATCTCTTCCAAGGATGGTTGCTAGAATATTTTGGTTAGAATTTGAGTCAATAAATTCATTAGAATGATCATAGTATTTAACACAACAGTCCAAAACAACCATGATTCGCTATTCTTCTGGGACAACTACGAGGTATTCGATTATGAGTGTTCAACTCTCACCTCGAGTTGTTGTAGTTAGATTTGGGATATCTTCGTATAGGATTCATCTGAGCCTTAACAAATCCAAACAATTTTCCATTATAAATCCATATTTAAACCTTATGTTTTTAGTATTATGTAATATCTAGTCCAATGATCGATATTATTGTGATACTTATATAATTTATTGTTCACCTCCTCCAAATGTCCCGTCATGGGGAAGGTTCTCAATAAATGTAAAAAGTTATTAGCTTTCTCATATATTTTAGCCACACTCTCTGTTAACTCAACATAATTACCTTGATATATTTATTTATTCGTTCAGTCATCCTGACCTCTTTCTAAAGGACCAGACCAATCATTAGCGTTGTGGTTCTACTTTAGCATGACTGAAGCATGTAAAGGTATTGGTTAAGGCATATCAAGTCGGTAGTGACATTATTATTACATATAAGGTGCAAGATATACTACTAGAGTAGAAATAGGGTCGAATTCTAGTATTAGTGATTCTATCAAGGTTGTCGCTTCGAGAGCAACCTTAATAATATTGACACCTTAGCTTTAATCTGCTACTCAAATTGAGCCGAAAGTAATCCAAAAGTTAAAGATTTTTTCTTCATGATATCATATGTCAATAACCCATGGGGGATCCCCTACCTAGACGAAGCACAAGCGACAACTTCATAATAATCATTTAGATTATTTTTTGTATGAATGAAACGCCATGTATAATCTTTCAGGTTTTCACCAAAGTCATAATTATAATACATTATGTAATCACAGTCGTCATTGGTTTATTTTCTCTCAATAAATTGGTCCCTGAACAAGGTCCATAGAATGATAAGGTACATATATAACCCGAATTTAGATGATTGAACTAAGTCAAAACACTTCTAAAAAAATTCATTGAGATAATTTTGCATAAAATTATATTATCTCTCTCAAAGCTTAAAACATTATGTTTCTGAATTAATCAATGTGATGTTTTGTATCGTCTGAACCATTATAATTGCCCATTTTGTATTGAATAAATTTTGGTGGCAGTTCATGAGCTAAGACCTCTTGAATCATTGTCGTCATGGCTAAGTTATACATTTTGCTATAAGAAAGTCCATTTGCTCCATCATTCCAGCCAGTATACTTATTCGATCCTTAAAACCTCTCTAGGTGCTGATAGAATGGATTGAAATAAGGATACATTTAGGGGGCATACGGACCAAAACGAATGTATTTAAAGTAGTTCGGTGAACGCGGTCTGGCACCTTGGCCTTGGACCGGAGTTGGAAGATAAAAGAGGTTAAACCTAGGTTGAGGAGCATACTGCTAAGTACGTTGAGCTTGCACTGACGATTCGGTCCGAATCTCCAGAGCAATGGTTGAGGCTTGTCCAACCGTTGTTTTAGAAGTGTTGATCTAGATCGATTCAGACTTCATCCATGAACAGAGCTTCTTCGATAACGTTTAAAATTTGAAAGGTGTTGGCACTTAGTATAAGTCATGCTTCACCGCGATGTTTTTTTAGTGGATGGTAAAACATCGTCATTATCAATAGATTTATCATCACTGAAAGTTAGGGCTGTTATCGGTCCGGTTCGGTCCGGGTTTTGACGGAACCGAACCGAACCGCTAGGCTTATCGATTCGGACCGGAACGAACCGCTAAGCTTTTGTTTCTAATTTTTGGAATCGGACCGAACAGCTAAGCTTTCGGTTCGGTCCGGTCCGGTTCATTCCGATTCGGTTCAGTTCTGGTTCCGGTTCGGTCTGAGTTCGGTTCGGTCCAAGTTCGGTTCGGTCCTGTTTCGGTCGGTTTCGATTCAATCCGGTTTCGATTCGGTTCGTTATCGTTCCGGTTTCGGTCCGGTTCGATCTTTTAAAAAAAATTAAATCCAATTAAAATTTGGTTTTTATTTTTTTTAATGAAGTAAATGATATAAAAACTAAAGTTTATAAGTTAATCTTTTGATTTTGTTAAAAAAAATTGGTGATTAACTATTAATTTTGGTACTATAATTTATAAAAAAATAAATAATAATAATAAATAATCGGTTCTAACGGTTTTATTGGTCTGATTTCCTATCGGTTCTAACGGTTTATCGGTTCGATTCCATATCGGTTCCATCAGTTTATCGGTTCGATTTCATATCGGTCTTATCGGTTCGGTCCGGTTCCTAACCGGTTTTTTGTTTCTGTTCCTTATCGGTTTTTGGTTTTTAGAATGGAACCGCAAACCGAACCGTTAAAGTTCGGTCCAGTTCTCAATCCGGTCTTTATTGGTTCGGTCCCGGTCCGGTTCTCGGCTCTAGAGAACCGTTGAAGTACGACGCCTCACCCTGAACGCTTTCCTAAAAAAATCATAGCTTATGTTTGGACCACAGTATTGCAAAATTTCGATACTCCCTCACTTTTCATCTCTACATCAACCTGTCTCATTTTTTTACTCAAAGCATAAGGTCTAAAGACTACATTATCTCCTCTCCTACTATCCAAATGCACGCCACTTCAGTGGCATAAGGCCCAAAAGTATACCTCTATCTCACTTTGCAACTAGTCGAGAAAGTTATCCGAACCTTAATGAGTGAAACAACCCTTTTCTGGAACAGTAGAAGGTTTACTACATTGTGGTTCTTAAATGGGAAATTGTACTTAAAGTACCCACTCAACTATTCAATTGCCACTTACCACCCAAGGTTTGATCAATTGTTACTTAATACCCATCTCAACTACCTTATTGTCACTTACAACCTAATTTTATTTTAATACCCCAACTACCCTTAACCCACTATATAAACGTTATTTTCTGTTTTCTTTCTATTTTTTATAGCTTTTTGAAGATTTGAATTTGTTAGCCGCTCTAACCACCTAACCCTACCAACCACCACGAGCTGGGTTGAAATCAAATTTTTGGTGATCGGAAGCTGCTAAAGGTTTGTTTCTTTATGTAAGTTGTTGTGTTAGACCTTTCTAACCTCTGTTTTATACGTACAGGAGTTGATCGTCGCTTTTTGGAATCTTATAGCTTACAAGTAATCGTGTTGCGAGCTTTTTAGGTAATTACCTACCGATTTCAAAGTTTTTTATTCGTTTTCTCTGTTGGAATAGGTTCTATTCTACTGTTTTTAGATGCCATTGCCTGATTTCGAGGTTTTCTCTGTTTTTTTTGTTATAGTGATCTGTTATTGTTTAGTTAATATTGTTCGTTATATAGTTCGTTATATAATTTGGTAGTGCTTTAGTTTTGTCTTGAATGTGTAGATTACGAGTTTTTAGGTCAGTTAGAGTATTGTATTCGAAACAAATATCAGGACCGGTGTTACATAGAAATATCAGGACAGGATGCGAATAGCTCTATGTAGATATACACAATTCGCAAGATAGGATGCGAATTGTTTGATGGTGCAGTAAATAATCTGCACAATTTTTGTGACTAATAACAAATATCAGGACTTTGTTACCTACAAATATCAGGACAACATGCGAATAGATCGTTGTAGGTATACACAATTCGCACCTTAGGATGCGAATTGTTTGATGCAGTAGTAAATATTTTGCACCTAGTTTTTGTGACTAATAACAAATAACTTGTATTGTCCAGGTTAAGAGATGTCTAAATCACGAGTTTGTATTTTTAAATATGGTCACCAAACTGCAATTGTGCCTTTCACGGAGTTTGAAAGCTTCGAAAGTATACAAGCTTATGTAGAGAACACATGGGAGGAGCTTGCCACAGGTGAGTACCTAATTACTTACTCCTGCGGGGATCACAATAATTGTTTCTTTAATAACCAGAATGATTTTGTTAGGTTGGTGTTATATCTTGATTTGGAGCGTTTAAAACGGGTTAGTTTTCTCATAGAACAACACGTCTTCAATAAGGGTTCTAGTAATAAAAGTTTTGTTGATAAGAGCTCTGGTGGTAAGGATTCTAGTGGTAAGCGTAAAGAGCGTAGCTTGATTTTGGGAGAACCATCTCTTGATCAACTAGTTAGCAGGGAGAGTAGTAACGGTTTAGTTAATTCTGATCAGAGGAAAAAACAACTTGCTACCGCTGGTTGGGCTGATGCTATTACATGAGTGGGTCAAGCTTTTGAAGAAGGTGCTGCCGGTCTGAGGGTATCCTTGTGCAAGTTTACGTTAGAGCATGGTTTTTCTTTCAAATACCTGCACAACACAACAAATAAGATCACTGCTTATTGTGAAAATAAGCTCACAAGCGGGTGCAAATGGAGGGTTTATGCATCTATTGACTCAAGCACCGGCCTTATGACGATCAAGAAGCATTTCCCGTACCATACTTGCAGTCCTGTTTTCTCCCAGAAGCATAAGCATAAGCGGCACAGGCATTTGACATCAGATTTGATTGCAGAGGAAATTCAGGATTCTCTCCGGACCTGCCATTCGTTGACAGCCAAAACCATACAATCGACTGTCAAACAAGATTATGGTCTTGACATCTCTTATCGTTTGTCATGGAATGCTTTAGAGAAGGCTAGGAGGGGAGTTTTTGGAGATAGTTCAAGTTCTTTTGGTTTACTAAGCGGATACTTCAAACGCTTGAAGAGCCGGGATATTACTTCAGACTGCCGGTTGGAGTTGTCAGCTGGAAACCGATTCAAGCGTTGTTTTGTAGCATTCGGTTCGTCCCTTAGTGGTTTTCATTCATGACGTCCAATGTTGTTTGTCGATGGAACCCACTTATATGGCAAGTACAAGGGTACATTGCTCACTGCTGTAGCAAAGGACGGAAACAACGGTTAGTTACATTTATCTAGTTAATGAACGATGTTTTTTGTGTGAAAATGCTCATGCAATTCGCAGCATGTGATGCGAATTAAGTAGTGTTGTGATCCTTACATTTCGCATTTCAGGCTGCGAATTATGTATTATGCTGAGTAAACTGTACTTACATCGCATCTTGAGTTAGGTATTATTTAAAGTTGTCACAAATAATTCGCATGACAAGCTGCGAAATGTTTGAATGAGCAATTAAAATGTCACACATATTTTGCATGACAAGCTGCGAATTGTCCAGGACAGCATGCGAATTGGTTACAATTTTTAAACGTTTGCATACTGTTGTAGTGTTCATTTGATCTGCCTTTTTCCAGGACTATTCCCCGTTGTTGTTGCTGTAGTTAGCATTGAAGATTGGGACAATTGGATGTGGTTTTTGGGGTGTTTGAAACCACATTTGCTGGATCGCCAGATCACATTTATTTCAGACCGTCATTCTGGTATTGTTAATGTTGTTTTTGTCTTGTATCCACACTGCTATCATGCGTACTGTTATTTCCATCTCATGCAGAATTTGAAAGCCAAACTGGAACATACTAACAAGGAGTATAAAAAAAAGATGTTGAGTTTCTTCCACCGTCTTGCTTATGCTCCCAGTCAAGAGCTTTTTAAAGATATACTAACAGGTTTTCTATGTGAAGGTGGTGAGAGAATGAGTGATTTTCTTGCAAATTTACCCTCTGAAAAGTATGCGCAGGCTTACGTAAAAAGGAAGCGCTACGGCTCTATGGCTTCTACCGCAGCTGAATCGTTTAACAATCAGATTAAAAAATATTGCGGCTTACCAATTATTGAGTTTATTGATTGGATTAGAGTCTTGCTTATGACTCAAGTTTCACGGCGATACGAAGAAGGTCTCAACTGGAGTACTAATTTGGTTCCCGAGTACGAGAAGAAGCTAAAGCAGAATGTTGACATGTGCCGAAGTTGGGTAGTACGTAAGTCCTCTTCCGCCATGTTCGAAGTCTTTTCGAATCCTGTGGCTGTTGTTAATCTGTTGGATTTCAAATGTTCATGCGGATCATGGCAACAAGAGTGTTTTCCATGTGCTCATGCTCTAGCGGCATTACAATACACCGACCAAGATCCATTGACTGTAATAGAACCCTTCTTTACGGTTAAGAATTACAGGGAGAGTTACTCTTTCACCATACCAGCTATAACTGATTTCGGCGAAGGGTCCAGCGCTAACGATCCTTCTTTTGTTGAAGTTCTGCCTCCGAACGTTAAGAGACGCTCCGGAAGGCCTAAGAAAAAACGAATTCCTTCTAGAGGAGAAATCTCAACCAAGAAGTTAAGGTGTGGCCGATGTTCGAAATCAGGCCATAACCGGAGGACTTGTGATGTTCCAGTTTAAGGACAATTCTGGTTGGCCATATCACATTTATTTTTGTAGCATAGTTATTGTTCTGTACAGCAAACTAAACATTTGTACATTCCTGTGTTTTTGTATCCGCCACTATTGGAGTTGTAATAATTTCGCATCCTGTGATGCGAATCATGTACAATATGTTGGTGTATTGTTACAACCATCTATCAGGATCACATGCGAATTATGTGCAATTATGTGAAATTTCACCAGGATGCGAATCGCTGGTAAAATCATATCAAACATTTATCGTATCTTACGTTTCGCATGATAGGCTGCGAAGTAGGGCCAGAATTGTGATGCGAATAGAGATCAATTAGAAGTCCTGATATTTGTCATATGATAAGCTGCGAATTGTCATTTATAAAAATATCAGGATATTCAGTAAGGTTGAAAATAAGTAATATAGCAGGTTAACATGCGAATGAAGTGCAAAATGTATTTGGATGCGAATCCTTTATATCATTGAAATTCTGTAAACAAGTTGTATTACAAAAAGAAGGATTGCAATATTTCCAGAAACTAACAACTGTTTACACATATCAGTACAAGCTACTATTGTTAGTTAGTTGCATTTCAAAAAAACAAAAAACAAAAACCAACTCTAGCAGTTGGTAGAGGATTCATCACCAACTGTTTCCTCTTTCTCCTTTTTGTGCTGATCATCTTTGTCTTTCTCCTCTTTGTCTTTGACATTCTCTTTCTCTTCCACTTTCTCTTCAGCTTCAATATCTACGTCCATCATGCTTAAAAATTTTGTCCTTGATGGACCAGCTTCGTCTTCCCTCTTCCTTTTGTTGTTTCGAACCTCTGCCGTTTGAGGTTGCACCTTTTCTGGCTGAGGTGCAGCAGGAAGCATTGGAACCTCTTCTGGCTGAGGTTCAGCAGCAACCTGTGGAACAACTTCCACTGGTTGAGAGTCATCAGAGTAGTAGTCATCATACATGTCTAGTTCGAAGGCAGAGACTGGGCTTGGGGGTTGTACTGCTGGCATGATCAACTCATCACTCCAGTTAACGGTTAAGGATGACCAGGAGTCACCCAGAGAACCGAGTGAACCAGAGTTTGAGTATGAGGTGGTTGTTGTGGTGGTGGAAAAAGACATGACTTTTTGAATTCTAAGAGAAGAAGATGTGTTTTTTAAAAAAATATAGAGTTTGGTGTAAAATTAGCCTTTGGTTACTAGAGGTTTTTATAGGGAAAGGAGGTAATCATTACATAGCCTCCATGTCCAATCAGCATTTAATAAATTATGTACTTGATTAGATTGTTTTTTGTGTGCTCAATGTAGAAAACGTTTACCAAGGCATAAGCCACAGCCTGTTCGAATCCTTCCACTTTGTATTTTTAATTTTTTATTTCTGCACCAGGCTGCGAACTGGTTGTAAGCTGGGATACCAGGATGCGAACTGTGTGTGAAGTGATTACCATCTATCAGGTTAGGCTGCGAAATATTTGATGATAAGTTATGCTGCGAACTATTCATAAGGATTAGGCTGCGAACTGTTCATACATACAAGAGTAAACTACCAGGATCATAATCAACCATTATATATCAGGTTATGATGCGAACTATAAGATAAGAAGTATTCAAGATGTGAAAATGTAATTTGTTTATGTATGCACAACGAAACTAAAAATTACAACAGACAGATGTATTTACAAGCAACAGATGTATTTACAAGCAATACACGAATCAGCCATATGTGATGGTGTCTTTGTCATTTAAAAAAGTAATTAAACATTTCTGCTCTGAAGGCAGTTACCATATCTGCATCGTATTTTTTCTGCACTGATCCATGCTCAATAATATCCATTGCATATTTGCAGACGAAGACACCACAGTCCACGTTGCCTCGCTTTTGTTGTGGGATGCCTCTTTCCACTTTCACCTTCCACCCTGTAGTATATTTGGGTAGGAATCCTCTATCCAACAAATATTTGATCTGTGTATAATAATTAGTGTTAGGAATATGCACAAAAACAAAAAAAGTTGGTGACATACAATTCGCATCTTAGGCTGCGAATTGTATGACAGCCTTGATAGGCTGCGAATTGAGTTGTGGACAGGCTGCGAATTGTATCCAACATGGATAGGCTGCGAATTGAGTTATGGACAGGCTGCGAAAAAACATCTTGTTTACGCACAATTCGCAGCATACGAGATCTCATTTCGCAGCATGCATAATTAAAATGTGTTCAGATTTAAGTGTATAATTTGGAATATTTACTAGTAGTGCAGGTGTTCTTGTGGTGGTGTCTATGGCATGAAGCTTAGGCAAAATCGAATTGTAGTTTGAAATTTTCCTTCCGTCGACGTCGATGACGAGCAACGTCCAGTGGTTTACATTGTCCTTCGAGTCGGTGCACACTGGAACCATGATGATGTTGGCTGCTTTGCGCCCCTTCCTAAAAGCCATGTCCACCAAATTTTCCACTTGCCACTCTGCTTTCATTTGATGCTGCATCCAAGCAAGAGTATATTAAAGTGAGAACATTTCTGAGAACTTTGTTCAATTTACGTGAGCTAAACTTACCGCAGTCATGCCCGAAATCAGTATGGCGTCGTGATGCTCTCCTTTAGCTTTAGTGCATGGAACTTTGTAGTCTGCATCTTCAAGCATCTTTCGAATCCAAGCATCGATAAGCTAACAAATGAGTTGTAGATTTATGTTAAATATAGAATACATATTTGAAACATTGAAAATAAAATTGGTTCACAATTGGATACCTTTACATCCAGCTCCAGTTCTAAAGGTAGTGCCATGACATCACTCGCTTGCACCCTGATTCCGTATATAAACTTGGACTCCGGTAACTGCCATACCACTGGATTAGGGGTGTCGCTCTCGTAGGCTTTAACCAACTGTATTTTGTGGTATTCTGCCAGATCGATACGGTCACTTACTTTTGTTGTCTTTGGCCAGTCGCTGTATTCTACTACTGGCGGTTCCCGCATTGTAATTACGAACTCTTCTTCTTCCTCTGCCACTTGAGGCTGCGTTTGTGTCAGTAGCGCAAAACTTGGCTGCTCTATCTCTTTACTGGGCTCGAGCTTAGTAAATAACAAAAATCAAGAGTAGAAGGGCGTCAGTGGTTTATAAGTGCAACGAGTCCAAACAGTTCGCAGCTTAGGCTGCAAAATGTAAGGTTCCAGTTAAATAAATTTATTAGTATCTACCAGGGTAGGATGCGAACTGTTCGAGGTTCCACTGAACAGTTCGCATCCTACCCTGATATTGGTTTGTAATACCCCGATCAGCATTAGACACAAATCTTATGTTATGATGTGAAATCATTATAAGTAGGCCTTACCGCACGGTCAGCGACAACCACTGCCGTTGACTTGTTCGGCATAGGATCTGGATCGTGTCGGCAGAAATCATTAATGTCATCCTCCGATATGTTCTCCAAAGACCATTGTATTATAGAATCGTAATATACATTATCAATTTCATTTAAAAATGTATGTGAAACTTGAGTACTAATACCATCAACAAAAGCATCGGGTAAACCTACTGTGTTATCGTGGGACTCTGGAGCTGGCAGTTGATTTGTTACCGGGCCTACAGTTTGACGTTGGCTTAGCAATTCTAACTTTTCTGACAGCACCGTTGGTCTTTGAGGTTCAACCGAAGAAGTGGTGTTGTCTTCTAAGGATGGTCCTTCCTGGCTGAGTAGTTCTGTCTTCTCACCGGGATGGACAGGTTCTGACTCTTGAGGTGCTACCTCTTGAGTTAGCCTTTCTCTCTTCGCCAAGGTTATCTGTTGCTGCTGTTGTTGTCCTTGTTGCTCTTGTTGTTGTTGTTCTTGTTGCCGGTCTTCGTGTTGAACCTGTGGCTGCTGGTGGTGTTCTTTGTGTTGTTGTTGCAGTGGGTGTTCTTCTTGTTGTTGATGTTCGTGTTGTTGTTGTTGTTGCCGTTGTTCTTGTTGTTGTTGTTGTTTTTGCTGGGGGTGTTGTTGTTCTTCTTCTTCTTGTTGTTGTTGTTGGGGGTGTTCTTCTTCTCGTTGCTGTTGTTGTTGTTGTTGTTGTTGTTGTTGCTGTTGTTCTTGTTGTTGTTGTTGTTGTTGTTGTTGCTGCTGGTCTTCCTGTTTCTGCTGGTGTTGTTGTTGGCTTTCGGTCTCTTATTTCATACAAAAAAAACAAAAGGGTGGAAGGGTTAAGCATAAGTTAATCATTGTGTAATCACATTTCGCACCCTGACCTGATATCTATGTTATACATTCCTAACAATTCGCAGCTCAGCATGCGAATTGTGTAATAACCAAACCACTAGTTTATTACATAATTCGCAGCTCAAGCTGCGAAACGTTTGGACAAGACTACACAAGAGTCCTGATATTTGTTTGATAACATCATATCATCTACTTACATTATCTACCTCCTATGTATGTGTCTCCATGATGGGTGAATTGTGGGCATCATCATCCCTTTCTTCCGGCAGTACTCCATCAGCATGGTGCTGATCAGCATTAGACACGGATGCTTGCTGATCAGTGGATTTTTGTCCCTCTGGAAGTGCTGTTGGTACCTGCTTTATTGGGCTTTCAGTACGGCGAATTGGCAGAGAGATAGCATTGTGGAGTTGTTGTGCTTCAAGTTCCGCTATCTTGCGTTTCAATTCTTTCAGCTGCAAAAATGATAGAAAAATTTTTATAAAACATATTAAGTGCTGATTGTAGTGATTATTTAAGGTTCAAGTCATACTTACTTCTCTGGCCTGTTTTTCTATTTTTCTCTCGTACTTGTTCTTGTCGGCGTATGTCTTCAAACGCTTAGATTGAGCAACAATATCGGGATTAGGTTCTCTGCGTTTGAATAAATAATCACCGATTCTTTCACTCATACTGGTTGTGTCGGTGTCGGAGGGCTCTTTCCTGGATTTGCCTTTCGGTTGTGGTGGAATCGTTTTCTTGGGGAGTCTTGGTGGTGGAATCGATGGCTCGGGTGGTGTTGGATGTTCGAGTGTGGGAGATATCACCTTATTCATTACATTCTGTGATGCTCGTCTCCTTTGTTTTGGTTTTGATGTTGTGCTTTTCGTCCTCTTCCTAGGTCTTTCTTCCGGTGAAGTAGGTTCTGTTACTTCTGCATCTTCACCATCTTCTCTTTCTCCGAAAGCTTCAATTTCAGCCTCGGTAAGCTGTAATGGACCTTCTAAAACCTACCAACAGATGCACATGTAAGTAAATTAATTGTTTCGAAAGTATGAGGGTGTAGAGAAACAAATTATTTTGTATAAACAGTTCGCATCATATGATGCGAACTGTGTTATTTTAATCATGTTAGAGTTGCAAAGCATTCGCATTCTGAGCTGCAAAATGTGTATGGGACAATATACTGCGAACTATGTGTACCATATGCTGCGAACTAAGTGTAAACCACATGCTGCGAACTAGGTATTTATGTCAGTCTGCGAAAATGGTTGATGCATGCAGAGCTGCGAAATGTGTGTAAAACTATATGATGCGAACTGTGTAGAGAAAGAAGCTGCGAGGTAAAATTCATATCAGGCTGCGAAATGATTGATACATTTTTCTAAGCAAAACGCATGATATGCTGCGAACTGTTTGCACCCCCAGTTCAATACATATATAAAGCTTATACCTGGTCATTATCCAGCAAGGGTGTTCGAAGAAGATATGTCATGGTTGATGCTTGGCACTCTAATCCCAACCATTTGAAAAACCTTGGTATCAATGTTGGCTTTGCTATCTCATGGCCGATTGTTGTGTGCTCCATGATGAAGGGTTGCATGGGGACAAGTTTTTATCAACAAGATGCTCTGTACATAACTAGTTTTTATATTGAATAGATGAATCTTACGACTACAAGGGCGACGCAGCCGACGACTTTATCAGCTCTTTCTACTGCTAAGCAACTCCTGATAGACTGTCGAAGCTTGTACAGTATTGATCCAGCCCAGTCATAATTGTTTATTCTGTTGAGGTCTTCAACGTAATAAACTGTGCTCCAGCCCAGGATATCTCCGGATACGGAGTAGAATAGTGTGGAGCACAAAAACAGTATAAACAGCCTCGCAACATCTTCCAACTCATGCTCCCCTCCTTCGTTTATGGCCTTCGCTATACCCTCATGTAAAACCAACGACAACATGCTATGTTAGAAATGTACAGAATCTTACTTTATAAAGATGAAGTCCATTTTAGACGTACCTTTATAATGGCATTTGTTATTGTTTTGGTATTACTAGCTGCTACTTTCCTGCCAGTTTTACCCATGAAGTATTTCTTCATCATCCTTGATTCGTCCTCCTCGCCGGGTGCATACTTGTTGTGAAAAGCTCCGGTTTTTGTTAATTGGATTTTCTCGGTGCCATGCCTCAAGCCGAATATGATCTTGACATCATTCTCAGTTAGCTTTACATACTTGTTGCCAATCCTAAAGGCGTCTCTATCCACGGAGAATTGCTCAATGATATACTGAATGATTGAGTAGAATTTCTTCTTTGGCAGCTCTGCCTCATTACGGATTTGGAAAGCCGTTTTCAGCAGTGTAGAAGGGGGTGTTTCTTGCAGCTTCAATGTGCGCCCTTGTAATACGCATGTCTTTGAGTAGCTTCAGAAGGCTCACCAACCCTGATCTGTAGTAGCTAGGTTTTGTTGTCATACTTTCTGCACAAACATAAATCAGTTGGAGTGTCAAAAATAATTCGCATCACAAGCTGCGAAATGCATACATATAAATACTGGCTTCACAGACAAGCTGCGAAATGAGATCTGGTATGATGCGAATTAGGTAGCTCAAGCTACGAATTGTTTGTAAATAAGTATAAACATGCAATCGAGCTGCGAATTGCTTGGATTGTGGGTGATCAGGGTGCGAACTGTTACACTTTTTACATGCACGTTGCAGGGATCTGGGAATTATGTGACGAACACCAAAATCAACAATGAACTACCTAATGCAGATCTAACATACATAATATTTCTCAGGAGAGTATCAGTATTACATGCAACTAAAATTCTACCCTGGCTTCGACTATAAACCCATAAACTGAGCAACTATCGTCAGTATATACTTCATTCTAGTATAAAAAGCAACGCGTATCGTAAATTAAGAAAAAAAAGTGGTTCAAATTCGTCAAGAACGAAAAAAAAAGTACACTTTCCACGATAATGCATACCTGTTAAATTTCACCGGTCGGAGAACGAGATTGAATCTTTCAGAGACGACTTCACGACAACTTTGTCGAACGAGATTGAAGGTGTGTAGTCTGACTGAGTAAAAGAGGTTGGCCGGTGCGATAGTGTCGAAGGTGCGAATGGTGAGAAGCTGTAGGGTTTCTGGGTTTGAGAGAGAGAGAGTATCACAAAGTTGAACGGTTTGTTTTCTGGTGGTTTCTAAAATTAGAATTTTGCGTTTGTTTAGGGTGATAGGAAGGTCGAAAAAGTGGGTTGGATCTGAAAAATGGGTATATATAGTAGAAGGGTATTTTTGTCCAATTTATTAGTCTGGGTATTAAATAACACTATGTTAAAAGCGGGTACCACCGGGTAATAAGATAGTTGAGTGAGTATTTTCAGGTACTTTTCTCTTCTTAAATTCAGACTTGACTGTGTGTAATAATATTAGTGAATTCTTTTGGAAATTTCTTTTGGGATATTAATATTTTTCACAAACGGCCTCATTTATGAGGCTATGGATGTAATCGGACTCTAATACCAGAAAATAAAAACAAATAAAAACAAGAGAAAAGTACCGGTAAATACCTTCTCAACTATGTTATTACCCAGCGGTACCCGTTTTTTGGATAGTGTAACTTGGTACCTCGAACTGAAATTTGGACAAAAATACCCTCGACCAAATATAGGCGCGCGCTGGTAAAAAAAATTAAAAAAAAAAACTGGTACAATTCTCAAGATGCGAATTGCTTGCAAATTCTCAGGATGCGAATTGCTTGCAATTTCTGAAAGATTCTCATGATAAGATGCGAATTGCTTGCAATTTCTGAACGATTCTCATGATAAGATGCGAATTGCTTGCAATTTCTGAACGATTCTCATGATAAGATGCGAATTGCTTGCAAAATTCTGAACGATTCTCATGATAAGATGCCAATTGCTTGCAACTCTCAAGATTTCTGAACGATAAAAAAAAACTGGTACAATTCTCAGGATGCGAATTGCTTGCAAATTCTCAGGATGCGAATTGCTTGCAAATTCTGAACGATTCTCAAGATAAGATGCGAATTGCTTGCAATTTCTGAACGATTCTCATGACAAGATGCGAATTGCTTGCAATTTCTGAACGATTCTCATGATAAGATGCGAATTGCTTGCAAATTTCTGAACGATTCTCATGATAAGATGCGAATTGCTTGCAACTCTCAGGATTTCTGAACGATAAAAAAAAACTGGTATGAAAAAAAAACAACTGGTACAATTCTCAAGATGCGAATTGCTTGCAATTTCTGAACGATTCTTGCAACTGGTGAAATTTTATTTTTTAAAAAAATCAAAAAATATTATCAATGGATCTAGTTTTGTTCATTTTTAAAAAACAAAAGTGATGGTACTTTCATTTATTTTTTTCGAACTCCGGTTCGAAAGATACGGATCTTTTAAAAATAAAATTAAAGAAAAAGTAGGAAAGAGAAGGAAAGAGAAATTTTGGTTACATGTTCATAAATGGTGAGGGTAGTGAGGGTATTAAAATAAAGTTAGGTACTATATGACAATTAGGTAGTTGAGTTGGGTATTAAGTGAATTGAGTATAACAATAAAATAGTTGAGTAGGTACCTTTGGTACAATTTCTCTAAAAACAAAATTATAAGTGAATAATGCAATATAAATTATGTTGATATTTATAGAGTTTATATTTCATAGAATATACTAATATCCAAAAGTTATCAGATTCAAAACCAAATGAGGCTAATATTATTTTTAAAAATATTTTTCTAATTTATTATTATAAAAAAAAATTATAATGTAAAAAAGTTGATAAAATCAGTAAATGACATAGCCGCCGGAGTTGAAGAAAGGGCCAATAAATATGAAGGGTATAGCCGTAGACTCTGTCCTACTACCGAGGTGAGATCCATTAATGTTAATTGGGCCTATACACACAAACCGATAGACGATGCTTAATACAGTACTAGTTAATAGTACTGCGAACAGCTTCTAGAAAGAAAATACTTTTCTTTTTCTTTGGGATTTACTCCTATACAGCTAATTCATTAAATTAAAATAAACTGTTGTCGATGCTTAATAAAGTTTTAAACATTTTTCCTTGAGAATTTACATTTTAAAACCTCTACTCAAGTCCCGTTTCGAGGTCACAGAAGCCCAGGAGAGTTCAAAGTTAGCTAGTTGAATGGACTATTAGTCTATTACAGTAAGACCGAACAAAGACCATCAAGACTGAAAATATATGCCTTATATTTAAATTTATGAACACTTGGAAACAAAATGAAGGTATAAATAGGAGCTTTATACCTAGCTACTATAAAATTATAAACACTCCGACTAAAAGAAGATAATCAAACTCAAACCAAACGAGACGCTAAAGAAAAAACTATAAATATCATTTCTTGTACGACGAAACCAAATCAATATCTTCAATTGCGCCACCAACCTTTTGATCTTCTAACTGTAACATTCTTGCAAAAACACCAACCAATGGGGCAGTATTATAAGTACAAGCCTCCGTCTGCACATAATTATCTCTCCTGTCCATAAACTTATCTTCAGAATCCGGTCCACCAACCAAAGCCCCAACAAGCACGTTAGGGTTAGGCTCAGGCCGTCCGTACCAATTATCGTACCCTTGTGTGCATCCAATGAACCCTTTGTTATCTCTATAAGACATAACCGAAGCTCCTCTATGGTGTACTCTTGTTGGGTACTTAGTACCATAACCAACTAAATAACTCGTTCCTGCCGGGTTAAGACCTAAAATATAATCTATCTGAGTTTTGGCGAAACCTAGGATTTCGTCATGAGTGACTTTTTGTCCGTTGCAGTTTAGTTTTTGGTTTGAGTTACGAAGGAGGTCTGAGTAGATTGTGAGTACGAATGCTGCGGTTGATACGTATTGCATGTTGTTCCATTCACGGATGTATAATAGACCGCCTGGGGTACGTTCTATGTTGGTGCGGTTGTTTTTGTTAAGACAAGCGCATATGTAGAACTCAGTTTTTGACTTGTATTGCTCAAGTATGTCTTTATGTGCTTTGTGTTTATCTTCCATTCCCAACTGTATACCATATCAAACTAGACAATATTAATCCCTGAAGTAACTAAAATAACTGTCAGAAATTGAGAAGAGTAGAAAAACAATGTCTTTGGACTCATTTGACTAAAAAAGGTGGGACCTGGACTGTAATGAACGATGGGTCCAAAAGAACAAATTAAGCTGTGCAACATGAGTATATTAATCAGACGGTACTGATGTCACAATATCATACTATCTCACTACATGTAATAAAGACAATGTCTAATCTTGAATATATAATTCAACCAATACTATCACGCCAAGTGAACCTTCTTTGATACAGAAGAATTCAGAAGTACTGCTATCCGAAGCGACAGCCACATGGAAATAAGACGAAACTTATTTTCTCAAATAATATTTTGATATTTTTTTAACAAAAACATTTTTTCCTGAATTACCGCCTACATAATATACCTTTGAAAAAAATTCTTATAATTCATAACTAAAGCATGAACACAAACGTGATATGAAGATATTATACCATGTTTGGATGATAGGAAAAGTAAAATCCCATAAAGATCTAAAGTTCAAATGCTAGCCATTGCCTTTTGCCATTAAGAAAAAGTAAAAAAGCAAATGCACTTAAAGGAGAACCTCCTACTAGGCGCCTAGTTAAAATTTAAGTGTAGTATTAATTTTAGAATATTAAATATATCCCTCAACTTTGTTTTAAATTTAAAAATTACAAAATATATTACTCACCTGACCCACAAGACATTTCCTTTCAAGTTTTCATCAAGAAATAATTTGCTAATTTTCTAACTAGAAATGATTTTACCCCTGTAGTTGAGTGAGATTGAAACACATGTCTTCTTTAACTTTATTGACCCACATAAAGAAGTCTTTGTTTGTCTCAACTCTCAACGACTTAATTAAGACTTTAAACGGAATTTCAGTTGTACTAGTCTCGAGCTAGAAAGCCTAAACATATGTTTAATTAACTTAAATTAATACATGCAGGGCCATCATTCATGGCATAATAGTCCAAACTGGGTTTTTGTTTTCAGCTCAGAAAGTTTCAAAAGGACCAAAACAAAGAGCAAACATGCCAAGTGCGTTTATTTACTGTGTGGCCTATATACAAAAAGGTTTTTTTTACTATACATACAGAAGATTTTTTACTATACACATAGTTATATTTTTCCGTGTGGCAAAAACATTTACACATTTTTTGCATATTTTATCATGTCGGCAAAAACAGAAATTTATGTCACACAAAACAGAACATGGACATCGACCGTTAATGGTTTTTAGAATCGAAATCGTAACCAAACGGATAAAAATTTGATCAAGAATGCGACAGAATTTCTATTCACAGTTTTATTTAAAACAATAAGAAAATGAATAGATAAAACCGGTTTGAAAACGAATCTATAAACACATTATAATGAATGGTTTTAATTTACTTATTTTTATATAATATATTGCTAAAATTATCAGGTAAAAAATTCATTTAAAAAATTACATATTTAGCGGTTGAAATTATTTTTTTTATATCATTTATATATATAAAGTAAAATATTTGGAAATCATTTTTTTTATTAATATTGAACGACCAAAACGGATAAAAACAAAACAGACCAAACTAGACGGGATCGAAAGCTTAGCGATCTCATCAGATTCTAAAAATTAGAACCAAAATTTTATCGGTCGGATCGAAAACTATACACAGCGTCTGATCAAAATCTAGACAGATAACAGGCCTGCATAGCCCTGTACATAATAGATCATTTCCCAAAAATTATAATAGATTTCGAAAAACACATTCTACAACTACTAATAGTAAAAATCGTATATAGTAATTTTATGTCGATGGTAAAAAAATATTTTATATATATATATATATATATGATGGGCTGAATAATTAGCAAGAAAATTTGTAGGAAATGAGAGAGAGAGAGAGTACCTTTGTAGCTAAAAGTTGAATGCCAACATACTTAACATCCCAACTAAATTCAGTAATAGCCCAAGTCACACCACCAAAAGAATGAGCCTCCTTAACCACGTAGTTGAAATACTCTCGATTGTCGGTGGCTTTGTACAACCACATTGCTCCCCACAACAATTCATCCATGTACCCACTCACCGACGCATAGTACCTCTTCACTACCCCAATACTACTGTCATATTTCCCTCTATATTTGTCCCCAAACTCAAACAACTACACCAATAAAACATTAACCCATTTTAGAGCAGTTGGATCTAATCACTATCATCATCATAAAAACTATTAACCTTAAAAGGTTTAGTTTACCTGCTGAGCATGATGCAATAGTAGGTGGGAGTAATGTGAATTCGTTTGTCTGAACACAATCGATGCAGCTGCCATAGCCGCTGCTGTTTCTCCGGCCAGATCCGACCCGGGATTATTTTCATCGATTTTGTAAGCTCGTCTTGACGTCGTCATATCTTCAGGTCGCTGCCAACAATAGTGATCGGTGTCTCCATCACCAACCTAATCAATACAAACACAAATTAATCACATCACTTCACTAACTTCGATACGTTAGTAGGAGTACTTCAATACTAAGATGAGTTGCTATAATTATTAACGACCTCAGCCCATAACACATTGGGGCTAGTGTGCGCTTTGATGAAATAATCCGTTCCCCATTTGATCGACTCAAGCGCGTGCTCTAACTCGCCGGCCAGTTCAAGTTGTTTACGGTTTTCGATGACGCTCCATGAGAGCATTGTGATTGTGAACGCCATTGGTAAACCGAACTTGACATGGTCACCAGCATCGTAGTATCCTCCGACTAAATCAACCTTCATTTGAAAATCAACACTCACAGCTAAAATCAATCGAGTTCGATTTCATCTAAACGGTTAGAAATTCGAAAAATCGAGAGAAATTACTTACTCCTTGTTCGATTCCGTCGGTAAGACCAGAGTGATCGCGCCACGTGACACGTTGGTTATACGGTAACCGGCCGGATCGTTGCGATTCGAAGTAGAGAAGGCTTTTTGTGAGAGCATCGGCGTAATCGAAAGCGCGAATGCAGGTGAAGAGAGTGAAAATGGAGAAGAGAAAACAGAGTTGTAGAGACTTGTTTTGACTCTTCTTCTCCTCCATTGATGCTTGATCCTACTTAGAAGTAACAGTAATGAAAAAGCAGAGAGAGAAAACAGAGGTCTCTCGTTTATGTTTTTGTTTTTGTCTCTCTCTCTCTTGTTTCTCTCTCTTGAGCATGTGAAAACGGTGGTTCTCTCTCAGACTTTAAAGCTTTCTTCGAAATGGAAAGCGTGGTTTAAGCAACTGTTTTCACTAGAAATGGAAAAAAAAATGGAAACGGAGAGAGAGGCCTCCACCACATTTGGATTTCCATCTGTTTCTTTGCTTTTGGTTTTATTTATTACGGGGCATGTCTTTTGGTTTTAAATTCTTGCAACGGGAATGGTTTTAGAGTTGCTTCGTCTAGCTACCATTTAAGACCTTTTACCGTATTTTGTTATTGAAATATCATCTTTCATAGTAATTTTTTATCTATAAATGTTCATATTGTTTCTAAAATTTATTTTGTATATATATTAAAATTTAAAATTTTGAGAATATGCTTGGTCTAAATCATTTATTTGTTTTTATATATGATTGGTTTTTTTATAAAAATAAATTGATTGAAAAATATTTTCTCCATTCTATCTAATGTTTGAAAATCGGAATTTAATATGAAAAAGGTTTGAGAGATGTTATTCTTTTCTTTCCTGATAGAATTTAGAACCTCTACTCAACAAGTACGCGCAGGGTAAATCTTCGGTTTGATGCAATACTTGCAAACCAACGCCAGAAGATAAACCACATAAGGGTGACACACTCCGCTAAGAAAGTGTGGGTAGAATTATTCGAACTTACGACCTTTGATCACAAGCATATCTTACTCTCCCAACTCAGCTACCCCATTTGAGACAGATGTTATCTTAGTTTTGGTTGCCCGTAGTTTCTGAATTTTTAAACTTGCCAATGGTTTCAGAATTTTCAAAAAAGTTTGGTTATAACATTTTTTGTTTTATAAAATAAATCATATTTCATATCGGTTTTTAATTTTTTAACAAGTATTTTTAAGAAGATGTAGTCGATTATCTTTATTCTAAATTTTCAAACTTTGATGTCTTTTTAATGAATAAATAAGATTCGGTGTATTTTATTGAAATCAAATATAATAAATTATTTTTTACTTAAGTTTTAGTTTCATATTCAGTTTTTCTAAATGGACAACGTTATTTTAAAAGTTAATACTAAAAAGATTAATCTTTGATTTTAATAGTTCAAAATGTGTTTTGAATTACATTTATTTGTCAGTGTTAATAAAAAAAATTGAAGTTATAAATTTAGATATGGGTGGTTGTTTATAACGATTAGATATTTTGAGATTTAATATTTGTTGTTGTTTTATTTTTATTTTATTTTATTATTGGTACTGGTTTCGGTTAAGAATGTCAAAAGTCGTTATCGAAAAGTTTCAAAACCTCATATTTGCGAGTGATTAAAACACAAGAACTCGAACGAATAGAACCAGTAGATCCTACGAAAATTTAAGTTAAATTATAATGATACATAATGGTAGGGAACATTCATCACCCTCAATGTAAGCACCAAAGCCTCGTTATTCCTCTTCACGTAAAGAGGTTCAACTAACCATCAAAGTTAACCTAGATAACGGTCACACTCGATGATATCATCATCATAACACTGGACGATGATAGTCACGTTGGACGATATGACCATCATTATAGGTATACGTTGAAGTAATGGTTTGTCAAACAACACAAAGACAAAGATACAATGGTTGTCCTTGTGTCGAGGTTGTTTGGTATTCCTCTTACAGTAACCAAAGTTAATGTTACTTTTTATAAAGGAATGAGATCACATCACGATGGCATGGTTAAAGGAATTTCTTTTCCTTTGTTATCGTATTTGGTTAAGTCCATATCACGTACGTTGTTGCACACTAGACTATTTTATATATATATATATATATATATATATATATATATATATATATATATATATATATATATATATTGTTGTGTTGTTTTCACCGAAAAAATAAGATGTCAATTAAGGCTGATTGGTTGTATTTCTTAAAAATATATATATACAATGAATGAGTACACATGTGGGATACATATTTTTACAAACTTTTATAGTGTATTACGTTTGATTTTCATACTTGGTATGAAGAAGATAACCGACTTTAATGTTTTGGTTGAGTGTTGGATATACAATCATTTCCAAATACTTAAGAACCAGAGCACTGATATGGTTATGCCATATTTATATCACATATACGTATATGGATTTGTGAACCAACAAAAATATTTCATTAATCTTCATCAGATAAAGTGGCTTGTTATTTACTGTTTAATTGTTAATACACTACGCATAGTTTTTATGTATTTATATTGGGATACTATATTTTTTATAACACTTTTTGTTATTTTTTTAGTTATTTTCCAACTAGACGAGTATATACATAGGATAAAACTCTTCGAGGATATAACATGGTTGACTATGTTATTGGTTGTGAAGACAATATATAACCGTAAATACTCAACCATATATAGTTTGAAAATTTGACCATATATAATGTGTACCATATCGTCCAAGGAAGAAAGTTACTAGTAAAAATATAAGAGACAACATGTTTGAGAGTTGGAAGGATTTCATTTGGATGGATTATGAGTCTAACATGCCATATGTAGACAAAAAATGTTTGATAATGGTCGAAACTTTTGGTTTTCATACTACAGACTAAAACTATGATGATGTTAGTGGAAAAAATCTTTGGTATGTTGTAACCTTAATTTTGACCAAAGAAGAACAATGGTTAAACAGTGCACGAGATGCGCAAAAATAATATGTGTGCGGGGTATAGGAGGGTAGTCGCCAAGTACAGTACAATACGCAATTTCTAGTATAACACTCCATGAAAGTTGTGATGTAATATGAGACACGATTCATATATGTGATTCTTGCATATATAATGAGTAATTTGAGTTTTGTATTTGATATTTAATTTACGTTGTGTATTTATATAGATTTGATGTGTTTCATGATGCATTACATATAATTTAATAAATTAGGTTATTTAAATTCATATTTCATTTTTATCTAATAAACCAACAAACTAACATCGATGCCAAAAATACGATAGATATTAGGTGAGCTATTTAAAAAATAATAAAAATAATTATAATCAATGTTATACAACATCACGTAAGGTTAACCATAAAACAAAAAAAATTCAAAAAAACACCTAAAGTAAGCCATCAAACTTTTTCTTAAATAACAATAGATTTTAAAGTTTGGGTTGAAATAAAAGGAGAAAATGTTATATTTCATCGCCGAAAAAAGGGAAAAACATCTAATTTCGACTATGTAAGTTTAAATTAAGTATTTTATTAGTTTTTTTATTTCTCAACTAAAAACGACCTGTAGTGTGCAACCAGTTGCAATTTATTTTTAAAATGTAAACTAATTTCAACCCCATGGATCAAAATAAGAATCAAAATACTTTGTTATTATTCATGAATAAGAAAATCAAAAGACACATAATTTTGACCTAAGGTTGATATATATATATATATATCACAATTGATTATGACTTATACGATCGAAATCAGTTGCATTTTGGTTTTAAGAATCTAAAGAAATTCTAAATTATAAGTCAAAATTAAAAGCATGTTTTAAAATAAATAAATAAATAATACGTATTACTATGTTATTGACTAAGTTTAATCCATCGTACCTCCAACCCATGACTAGTTTAACCTAATTCTACATTGTTTTGTCTACACATACTGATGAAGTGAACCACATCAACAACTCTGAACCTTGAACAAATAAATTCTTTTAGATCTATAGAGTGAAATACGGTTGAAGCTTCATTCTTATTGAAACTCGGCAGTATAGTGAAGAAAACGAGCACAAATGAAATTTTTTTTATCATATTTATATAGTACATACAAAATATACTATATGTACGGCATGAATCATGTCACTTCAATGCCACATGCACGTGGATGGGAAAAGTCTTTATCGTGTAAGATTATTTGTGATCAATTATAATTTATTAGGTTGTCAACCTCCCATATAGAGTCACACAATAGGCATTTGAAATATCATCTTCAGGTAGTTCTGATAAAATTCTCGTGTGAATCAAAACCTCGTTGACAAGAGAGATAAACAAATGTACGATGTTGAGTACAACCTCTTTAAAGATTCCTATGATGAGCAGTTATAATATATTAAGTTCGACCTTGTGAAAGAGAAACTTGAAGATTTTAATGAAGTTATATATCAACGTAAACAAGATGAGCACAACGTAAACTAACCCTTATCTATTTGATGTTAATTTATATTATTTTATGTCTTTATTATCATACTTTATATATTATATGGTTATTATTTTTACGTTTTAATATCATATTTTTAATTCGATGTTAACAAAAAATTAAGGTTGAATCTTTTATAATTTATTATTACCGTTAATAAAAAATCAATAATGCAGACATATAGTTTGAATAATAAATTTTAGAATTAAAACAAAATTAAGTTAAAAATATTTAGGTTACAAACAACAATATAGAGATAGGTTAGTCTTTGGTAATGTATGTTACTTTATACTCGTGTTGTTCTTAAAGTTGGATTTGGATGAATTTTGCAATACGATCAAATAAAAAGTAGTCATCCAACCTCGACTCTATGAGTAAACTATACACGACCATATATGATGAATTGTTGGTAGTAAAGTGATACTCATTCATGTGCGCACTAATACTTGTTTTCAATAAGAAGGGATATGACACCTCTGAGAGGTAAAACAATTACATACCAAGTTTGATAAAGTGTAATATGATGAATTTAAAAAAGGATGCAATAAAAAAAATAAGGCTATGTTCTCTAACTATATTCATTGGATATTAGAGGGAATCAATCTAGTTTAGCTAGATAAACATCTATATTTTTGTGTATACTGTAAACTCGGTCATACAAAGCAAGGTCTGTCAGATTTTATTCATTAGTTATTGCCTCAAATACAACCAATAATCTTAAACTCTGAAATAAAAGTTAGTTATAGCCATAAAATCATAGTGACCATCATGTCATCCATCTGTTACGTGTTGGTAAGGAGGATATAATCATAATATAACACTCTTTATTTAAAACAATTCAAAAAAGTTGTTATTTTTTCGTTTCGGTATCTTCACATGTTTTTTTACAGATGAATGTGTTATTTTGGTTTGGCTAGCTAATTTTCGCGCGGTATTTGTAACTGTTTTTTAAGTTATCTTGCTAAGAAACTATTGTGCACTACCGGGTTTTCAAATGACATGCTCAAAGTAGGGTTTCTCTTGTTTAGTCGATCTAGCTTTAACAGTTTTTACATCTTCTTGTTTCGACCGATTGTTTGGATGGAACAACTTGAGTTCTTTTAAGATCAAGTACTTCAAGAACTTTTATTATGATATAGAGCCTGAACTCATCATCACGGTCACAGACCAAACAACCTTTTTAAAATTTATTTCTCTATGAATTCATTTTGTTGAATTGGAATTTCATAAAAAAAATTAAAGTTTTAACCTCTTATCGATTATATTAAGTCATAATACGTCACTCTAACAACATATCTGCAACCTATTTTGTTGATACTTATTTTTTAGTTAATTTACAACGTCTTAACTCAATAAAAGATATTTTTCAATGAAGCCATGCTTCACCTCTTGTAATATTAAGTGTCATATAAAACCAAAATAGATTAACAACAACCAACGTTTGACATTATTTATCCTTAAGGTGAGGGATAATTCCATATGCACACATCTTGTTTCTGAAAATACTTAGTACTGTTAAAAGTGCTCAGTTTATATTCGGCAAGTTCGTATCTACTATTTTCCAACTTTTTGTTAGTAATTTTTTCATTTGAATACATGATCATTTTCTTAATGCTATTTTTTCTATATGTGTAAAGTTAAACACGCAATAAGTGCAGCCTCATAGCTATTATTTTCTTTCGAACGCATTGACCATTTTTATGTTACTTCTGGCGGTGGTATTTCATATACGTTTTGGTAACTATAATACATTATGCATACCACGATATCAAAAAAACAAATTACGTAAGTCATTTCTCGTTATCGATACTTTTGAAAAACGTGTATCTTCGTCGGTACGCCAATACATATTACATATCTAAGGTTTATTAACAATAATAAAGATTATATATATAGTGGTAGTATGTGGATAAAAAGTATGGTACATAAATAGGTTTTTGCTATGTGTCAGATAGTATAATCGAATGGTTGAAATCATGTTTTGACACATGTCAAATAAAGATTGAATAACATAAATCATGTTTGTAATCTAAATATTATTTTTAGTTAAAACTGTTAAAAACCAATAGAGAAGTAGCCTTTTGTATTGAACTGTTTTTTATTGAATCAAATCATTACAAGTTGCGCTTGTTTTACTAGGAATGGTAATAAGGCTCTCAATATATAGAGAACTTAGAGGTCTATACAAGGAAACTTAATACACTGATTTATAGGGAGAAGATTAAGGACCGTATGTGAAATCCCAAATTATAGTGGTCAATAGTTGACCCCAATTATTAATCCATGAATCCAGCTTTCCAAATTTAGTCGAATATTCTAACACTCCCCCTCAAGTTGTGTAGTGGGATCACCAATACCCAACTTGGATAAAACCGATTCGAATGTTCTTGCAGTAAGCACTTTTGTCAGGATGTCTGCCAGTTGGTCTTCGGATCTAACAAACGGAAGTTCGACTGTCTCATCTTCAATATTTTCTTTTATGAAGTGCCTATCTATTTCAACGTGCTTTCTTCTATCGTGCTGTACCGGGTTCTCTGAAATTTTAATCGTAAATTTATTATCGCACGTTAACTGAGTTGGACGCTTCAAAGGGAACAGATTTTTTTTCATTATCTTCTTTAACCAAAGTATCTTGATAATCCCCTTAACGATTCCTCTAAATTCCGATTCAGCACTTGACAGTGAAACTAATTTCTGTTTCTTACTCGTCCAAGTCACCAAGTTACCTCCAAGAAGAGTAAAGTAGCCAGCAGTTGATGGCTTGTCGTTAGGATTCCCTCCCCAATCAGCATCTGTGAATACTTCAACATCAAGGTGTCTATTTTTCTTATAAATTATGCATCATCCTGGTGTGCCTTTGAGATATCGAATAATCCTCATTACTGCATCCATATGGTGTTCCTGAGGATGATACATGAACTGGCTAACTACTCCCATCGCGTATGCAATATCGGGTCGAGTGTGAGCCAGGTAAATCAATTTTCCCACCAACCTTTGTTACCTTTCTTTACTCGCTGGTCTGGCCCCTTCAATTATCTTTAGTTTGTGATTCAAAACCATAGGAGTGTCATTTGGTTTGCAATCCACCATGCCAACTTCAGCTAATAAATCCAATATGTATTTCCATTAGGAGATATAAATCCTCCTCTTGACCTAAGAACCTCGATTCCTAGGAAATACTTCAATCCCCGAGGTCTTTCATTTCGAACTCCTTGAAGAGGTTTTTCCTAAGAGAGCTAATTTCTTCTTCGTCATTCCCCGTTATAATCATATCGTCGACATATATTATAAGACAAGTGACTAATTCTCCTTATGTTTTGTAAAACAAGGTATGATCCCCATTACTCTGTTTGTAGCTATACTACTTCATTGCCATTGTAAATCTCCCAAACCAAGCACGAGGAGACTGTTTGAGCCCATATAATGCCTTTTTCAGTTTACATACCTTATTTTCTTAAAAACCATCAGAGAACCCTGGTGGTGGTTCCATATATACCTCTTCTTCCAAGTCTCTATGTAAGAAATCATTATTTACATCAAATTGATGAAGAGGCCAATCTTTATTCGGGGCTATTGAAAGTAAAACTCTTATAGTGTCAATCTTTGCAACCGGAGAGAACGTTTCAGAGTAGTCTATACAATATGTTTGTGTATATCATTTGGCAACCAATCTTTCCTTGTGTCGCTCAATGGTACCATCGGATTTATATTTTATATTAAACACCCATCTACACCAGACTGCTTTCTTCGCTTCTGGTAACACACAATTCTCCCATGTACCATTCCTTTTTAGAGCTTCCATTTTGGTATTCATTGCCTCATGCCATTCAGTCATCTTATTAGCTTCTTGAGCTGTTTTAGGGATTTGTTCAGAGAGAATAGTAGTTGAAAACTCCTTTGCAATCTTCGTCATTCCTTTCCTGTCCATTTTTACCGGATATGTAGAAGCACGAGGAACGTGTTCCGGTGAATACCGGCTAGGAGGAACCCCTCTATTTTTTCTTGGGGGAAGAACCAGAGTTTGAGTTTCAAAAAATGAACTTCTTGAAATATCATGATCAGTAGCATTTTGTGAGTTATGACATTTTAAATTGTTTACCTCTTGATGGACACTTTCTTCGGCTGATTCGCTGGTAGTATCCATGGCATTTGTTTCTTGTTGGACATTATCTTCGGGAGAATCATTGGTGGTAAGAACTGCCTCGTCAGTCTCCTTTATGTTGGAAAAGGCGTGTTCGGTGGCGTCATCTACCGACTCTGTCTGCACATCCTCAAAGTAACTTTCATATAGCAACCAGTCGAGTGATTCACTTACTTTCTCCCCCTGAGCACGAGATTGGTGGTAAAAAAAATCGGATTCTAAGAAGTCACGGTTCATGGTGACATGCATTCGACGAGTAACCGGATTGTAACACCGATAACCCATTTGATGGACACCGTACCCAACGAATACACACTTTTCAGCACACGGATTAAGTTTGTCTCGACTAGTTTTAGGGATATGAACAAACACCGAACAACTAAAGACACGGGGTAGTAAGATCATAACAGATGGAATTGTAACTTGGGTGGCAAGCACTTGTAATGGAGTTTTATTTCCTAGACATCAGGTTGGTAGACGATTTGCAAGATACGTGGCTGTAGCAAGAGCTTCTGGCCAAAGAGAATGAGGAACTCTAGATTCAATCATAATAGCACGAGTTTTTTCAAGTAAAGTACGATTTTTTTGTTTTGAAGTACCGATATGTTGAGGTGTGTTCGGATAAGTGGTTTAATGGATAAGACCATTTGTTTTGAAAAAATTATGCATTGTTTGGTTGACAAACTCTGTTCCATTATCAGAACAGATAATCTGTATTTTTTTCTCAAATTGAGTCAAAATTATTTTGTAAAAACAAACAAATATTTCTGGTACTTCTGATTTATGTTTCATGAAGTATATCCAAGTCATTCTTGAGAAATCATCCACAAATAAAACAAAGTATTTGATTTTATTATTAGTGGAATTCGGTGCTGGACCCCAAACATCAGAATGGATTAGCGAAAAAACATAATCAACTCTAGTATTACCTTGATTAAATGAGACCCTACGATTTTTTGCAAGAATGCAGGTTTCACATTTCTCATGAATGGAATTATTCAAAAAAAGACTAGGAAACAAACTTTTAAGATAGTTAAAAGAAGGATGACCAAGTCGTCGGTGCCATAACCAAAGTTTCTTTTCAATTGTTCCGTGAGCGATCATGGCATGTCCCTTATGAACTACCTCATCAACATAATAGAGACTTCCTTGTTCAGTACCACGCCCAATGATCTCCTTTGTACGAATGTCCTGTAAAACGCAAAAAAATGGATGCATAAGAACCACACAGTTTAGTTATTTTGTCACTTGACTAACAGATAATAACTTTAAGGATAGTGAAGGAATGTATAGGCAGTTTTTAATTTCCATTTTTTCCGAAAAAATAATTGAACCTCCCCCTTTGACTTCACAAATTTCTCCACTGGCAGACTCAATACAGGACTTCTTTGGAGATGACATGTCACCAAAGTCTTTAGGATCATAAAACATGGTGTCCGTAGCCCCGCAATCAAATATCCAATTCATTGATTTCTCAAACCCTTTACCTCCAAGTTTTTCGTATGAGTTCGCCGCCATTCCTCCAAAACCAGTGCCACTTCCTTGCTCATTTTTAGTCGGATTTTCACCGCCACTTGTAAACGAAGCCCGTTTAACATTAGATCTGAAACACTGGTTATTTTTCTCCTTATGATCGTCCTCCCACCATTCTGGATAGCCAACCAGCTGGAAACATGTCTCTTTAGTATGTTTCTTCATCCCACAATGAGTGCAATACAACTTGGATTTATCTTCTTTCTCTTTGGATCAGAATTTAAACCTCTGTGCAGAATCTTTAGCAGCCAAACCCATTCAAATTTCAATCGAGTCACTATCAAAAGAACTTGATTTTAGTATATTAAGCCTTGCCACTTCTCTTCGTATTGTAGCATATGTTGTTTCCACGGAAGGAAGAGGATCCTTTTTCCAGGGATATCTATCTTGACTGGTTCCAGCTTGTCATTAATCGCCATTAGCAATTGATAGAGTCTTTGTTCTTAAGTCTTCTTATTGTAGATCTGAATGTCTTCTGGGTCTTTCATAGGGTTCGGATCTCGTCTATCTATGGACATCCAGATGTTCTGCAGTTTGTTCCACAAGTCTTCTAGTGTATCGGACCCTTGCCTTAATGAATTAGCCCTCTTATGAAGGTCAAACACCTGTAACGAATCTGTACCAGCACCGTATGTAGTGGCTAACCCATCCCAGAGGGCTTTTGCAGTGGGATATTGCGAGACATTATTCACCAAGCTGGATTCAAGTTTCTGGATAATCCATGTGAAAACACATTGATCATCCTGTTCCCACCTTGGATATGTGTTGTCAGTTTTGGATGGAGGTGTCGACTCTTCTGTAATGTGAGAACCTCTCCCCCTTCCCCCAATTGATTTCTTCATCAGGTTTGCCCATAGGGCATAGTTGTCACCACCGAGTTTAATCCCTAGGGATAAATTATCGGGGTTAGTTGTTTGTTGTAGTGTTTCGAGACCATTTCTCAGAATGGCAGCAATCTGCATTGTTAATTCATCAGGGATTTGACTGACCACGACTTCATTGCCAGCCATCTTTGTTGAGGATGTTCAGATTTCCCAGAATCACACGTGCTCTGATACCATGTTAAAAAACAAAGAGAGAAGTAGCCGCAGGAGGTGGCTAGGGTTTTGTGTTTATTAGAGAAAATTCTCTTTTGTATTGAACTGTTTTTTATTGAATCAAATCATTACAAGTTGCGCTTGTTTTACTAGCAATGGTAATAAGGATCTCAATATATAGAGAACTTATAGGCCTATACAAGGAAACTTAATACACTGATTTATAGGGAGAAGATTAAGGACAATATGTGAAATCCTAAATTATAGTGGTCAATAGTTGACCCCAATTATTACTCCATGAATCCAGCTTTCCAAATTTATTCGAATATTCTAACAAAAACCTTCAAATGTTATGTTAGAACATTTACCTTTTTTAATTCTAAATCCGGTTATAGCCTTTACCTTAAATTTTGGTAACCTTAATTGTATTGTAACCTAATTGTTTGTAATTTTATTTTATTTTAACTAAAACTATGTATTTTAATTATTATTTTTATTTTTATTTATGGAACTGATTAAGTTTAAATGTTTTAACCTTATAATAATTTTGTTAACATTGAATTAAAAAAAACATGTCAACATAACAAAACAAAATTCAATAAATTTAAATTTTAAGAAGTTTTATTTGTAGGAATCCTCAAGAAATTTGTATGAACAACTCGCATTTGTTATTTGTTTTTGTTCATCTGATTCAACTAAGATTTGATCAGTTCGGATATTGCTTGAAGCATATCAGCAGTGATTACGATATTATCAGAAGGGCATTTTGGGTAGATCAAATAAAATTCAATAGATGAACAATAGTTTGAGTGGGACACTGACTCAGTTATGTGCATATCAACTCATTTCTTGGGCTTGGAGGCTCATATGATCGACCTGACTATAAGATCTGACCCGCACGACCCATGGGTCAGATAAAAAAACTCTAAATACCCCAATATCATTAAGAAGGTTGGACTTTTTCCAAAGACATTAAATATTAGCACACACCTATTTTCTCTCACAAACCCTTACAAAAATAGTTAATATCCACCAGCTAAAGGTTTTCCCAGTTTTACCCTTGATCTTGATTTTACTATCATAAATTGACGACCACAGTGGGAGCTAGAGGTACTTGAATAGCTCCATTCAAAACCTTACTTGTAATACAAATTTCAGAAATCCTTGAGATAGGAATCTTAATATATAGGAGATGTTGCCTCATAAAAATGAAATGATAAAAGAGGAGAATGAGCATGCTGCTACGTCTTATGTCAATCACAATACTGAAGAAAGACTATTCATGCAAGATGAACGTGATCAGTTGAGGGCTAAGATTGAAACTTCGGGGGCCCAATGGCAGACAAAAATATCGTTGAAAGAAAAGTCTGATGTAGGAGGTGTATCTACAGATGAGCCTAGGGAAAATAATAAACAAGGAGAGAATGATCAGTCCCAAAGGTTCATACATATCCTAAAAAGTCACATCGTGCAAAACAAGTAAAGAGTATATCATAACTTCACCACTGCTTCTGATTCTAATGAGTCTTCTTCATCTAGTAGTGAGCATGGCTGTCAGAAAAAGAAAATAAGTTTAACCAATAAACATTCAAAGAAAAGGGATAGGAAGGGGAAAATGGAGAAGTATGGTGGGAGTAAAGACCATGATAACCATCTCGAGCAATTCAAGAATTTTATGATGAATTTCGATAATGATGACAAACTTTTATGTCATGATTTCTCACAAAATTTCAAAGGGAGTTCTTTAAAGTGGTATAATAGTTTTCCACATGGATCAATAAATAAATTTGATATGTTTAGGATGGCATTTCGCAGACAGTTCATGGGAAGTAAATAGCTTAAAAGGAATGGTGACATTATCATCCATTATTCCCAAGAGTCGAATGGATCTTTGAATGAAAAAATCATCTGTTTTGTGAATACGAAGAACGGGTTAGCTGATTGTTTTGAACAAGTGGTCATTTCTTCATTAAGGAAAGGTTTAAATCTGGGTGAATTGGCTGATTTAGTAACTCGGAAAAAAGTGATGACATTGGGCGGACTGTTAAATCAGGTTGAAAAACAAATTACGGTGGAAAATATTAAAAAGTCTAGAGTACCACGCCAAAATAAGTCTGCTCCAACAGCACTAATCCCAAAAGCTCGTATTCAATCTCAAGCCATAGTTTTACAAGCCTAAAGATTCTGGACAAGGATCATATCGGCCAAGATAGAATCAATCAAGTCAATCCCAAAAATTTAAACCCAAGAGAGGTCCATGGGTTCAACCTGAATGATTTGCCAAACTAGGGGAGAGTATGGCTACCATTTATAATAAAACTAAGAATGATGTGTATTTTAGAAGACCAGCACCAATTTAGTCTCCTAGAGAGACTCGAAATACTCGTTTTTTTTAAATACCACAATGATGTCGGTCACGATACCCAAGACTGCATTGCACTAAAACAAGAAGTGTAGAACTTATATTAAGAGAGAGAACTTGTTAGCTTTTGTTTAAAAAACAACAAGGGGGAATAAACCAGTCAATACCCAATCTAATGCAAATACAGTCTGAGCTGCATCACCAACTGGTCAAATGACAAAGTATAAGAGCATCTAGACAAAAAGATACTATGGTAATTATGGAAATATTCGACGTGGATTTGAGATATCTAGATCTTGACCCAGATCAGAATCTAGGTTGGAATGATAACATAAAAGGTTTCTACAGTATACGATCTGCTAACGTTTTTTAATCTTTTACTATATTTGGGGGAGAGACTGTGACGACACCTTCAAGATGTTCAAGAAAAACACATGTCAATAGTCTAACAACTCAGATAGAGGGAAAACTTTCTACATATATCTATCAACGCCCTGCTCCATTCAATGTCTTTGATGAAGATGATTTAAGAGACATTATTGGGGCACATGAAGATGTTGTGGTAATAGGGGTATCTATTGGAGGCAATAATGTACAAATGTTCTAATTGATACTGGAAGTTTGGAAAATATATTGTTCATATCAGCTTACAAGAAAATGATAAATCCCGCAGTTGTCCAACGTTTCAATAGAATCATAATGGGATTTACTAGAAGTATGGCTGATGTAATTAGGGAATTTTAAAAAAAGGTTTTATTGGGCAAAGGGTCATCCAAGAAGTTCGTAAGAGTTTTATTTGTGGTAGTTTATTATCCGACGTCTTACAATGCTATATTTTGTAGGTCTTGGCTATCCATGATGCATGCAGTAGCCTCTATTATCGATCAGTGTTTGAAATATGTTGTGGGAGGGAAAGTAGGCCTCGTCTGAAGTAGCCAGAAGATAGCCCGTGAATGCTATGTCTCTACTCTTGCTTCAAAATTTACTAGAAGTTGTAGAGATTAACAAAGAATAGCAATCAGTAGAGCCTTCCGCCAACCAAAACAAGATAGATGATCAGAGGGAGGCTCCTAGTGCGGTAATCCCAGTTGAAGAGGTAGAAATTCATTACTTGGCAGAAGATAAAAGTGTTAGGGTCGGATCTAAACTACCCTTAACGCTAAAAGAAAAATTGGTAATAATTTACACGTGTTTGCATGGTGCAATGAGGATGTGACTGGATTTCCAGCAACGGTAATTAGTCACAAGCTATTTATCTGATCTAATGTTGGCCCAGTGGTACAAATAAGAAGATTATTTTCAAAATAAAAATTCAAAAAGATTGTCCAAGAAGTAGATTAGTTGACCAATATGGGGCATATCAAAGAATCCCAATACCCCATCTGGATAACTAATCCTGTTTTGGTCAAGAAAAAGTATGGAAAATGGAATATGTGCATTGACTTCACATACCTCAATAGAGTTTTCCCTAAAGATCCTTTCTCAGTGCCCAGATAGATCAACTTGTGGACTCTACATTAGGGAACAAGTTGTTATCTTTCATGGATGCCTTTTCTGGGTATAATCAAATACAATGAATCTTGATGATCAAGACCATACCATATTCATCACTGACAGGGGGGCTTCATTGTTACAAGGTAATGCCTTTTGGGTTGAAAAATACGGGAGCCACTTATCAACAATTGGTGAATAAGGCCTTTGCTATTCAGATCAAAAGAAATATGTAAGTCTATATCGATGATATGATGGTTAAGATTCCTAAAGAGAGGATCATATCTCTGATCTCCCGGAAAAATTTTCCAACCTAGAGGTCATCAATTTAAAATTAAATCCGGAGAAATGCACTAGTGTCCGATCAGGTTAATTTATAGGTTATATAATAAGTGATAAAGGGATTCAGGTTGACCCGAACCAGTTTAATGCATTATTGGCTATGGATCCACCCCAGAATACCAAAGAAGTCCAGATATTAACTCGAAGATTAACGACTTTAAACCGGTTTATTTCAAGGTCATCAGACAAATATGCTCAATTTTTCCAAGTCTTGCAAAATACAAAAGACTTCAATTAGTATCCTAACTGTGATCAAGCTTTCCTTGAAATTAAGAATTATTTATCTTCACCCAATACATTGTTCAAACCTGTTGATGAAGAAATAATCTATATGTATTTGGTCAAATCGGAGTATGTTGTAAGTGTAGTGTTAGTACGAGAAGTGGATAATTATCGTCGTTCAGCTTACCATATAAGCAAGACTTTGTAAGAAGTTGAAAAAGGGTATTTAAAATTGGATAAAATAGCTTTGGCGTTGGTGATAGTTGTTAGGAAGATGATACCTTACTTTCAAGCACATTCAATCACAGTTCAAACTTCTTTTCCCCTGAAGAATGTGCTACAAAATGCTGACATATCGGGAAGAATGACCAAGTGGTTAGTTAAACTTGGAGATTATGATATTGATTTTGTGCCTCGGACAACAATCAAAGCTCAAGTTGTGGTCGATTTCTTAGTATAATTCCACTCTAAACGGCCTCGTGTAGAATCAGATTACACTAAATTTAAAAAAAGAATGGGTAGTCCGAACGAATGGTGGGTCTACTACGATTGGATGTGGAGCTGGAATTTTCTTAATTTCTCTTTATGGTGATACTTTGTACCAAGCTATATGTTTTGGCTCCAGAGCATGCAACAACAAGTCAGAATATGAAGCGGTTATAGCTGGGTTAAGGTTAGCTCATATATGTGGGGTAAAAGAGTCCAACTAATTAGTGATTCCCAATTGCTTATCCATTAGGCCCAACGGAAATCCAAAGCCAGGAAAGAACACTTGGTAAAATATTTACAAGTGTTGAAGGAAGTCACCATTGGCTTTAAAAGCGTCTGATATGAGAACTTTCCTAGATCAGAAAATGTTATGGCAGATTTCTTAGCCTCTATAACATACTCTGAATTGTATCCCTGGACTCTTATACAAGAATTTCCTTCTATAGATGTAACTACAGAAAGTTAAGTTGAAGTTGGATAAAATTTTCATATATTCGATCCACTTTTTAAAGATTGGAGGACTGAAATCCAAGAGTATATTACTAACTGATTACCAGAGTGTTCTATCCGAATTGCATGTTGGAGAAGGGTCAGCACATTATGTTTATAAATTTTTAACCAAAAGAGTCTTACTAGCAGGATATTATTGGCCTACCATCATGACAGATACTAAAAATTTGGTGAAGAGATATGATCCTTGTCAAAGGTAAATAAATGTCATTCATGTGCCAGCAATCCCCATGGAATCAATATCTGAACATATACCATTTGATAGACGGGGACTTGATCTGGTTGGGCCTCTCCCAATGGCTTTAGGGGGCTGTCGTACCATAATTATGGCAATAGATTACTTCTCCAAATAGATAAAGGCTACACCATTGTTAGGAACAACTTCTAAGGCACTTATTAAATTTATTATCTCCAACATATGTTGCCGATTTGGAATTACTAAATATATCACCACAAATAATTGACCTCAGTTAAATAATAAGGACATGGATACTTTTTGTGCATCTAGAGGAATTCAGGATTGTTTTTCTTCTCCTTTTCATCCCCAAGACAATGGGAAATTTGAAGTAGAAAATTGGAAAATTACGTGAGGTTTAAAAAATAATTTAGAAGGAGGTGTTGGGAAATGGCCGAGTTACTTGCAAGAAATACTATGCGCATACCGGACTACTTCACATACAGCCACACACGATTCTCCATTTGCTTTATTTTATGGGATGGATGCAATCACACATATGTAGGCAACTCTCCCTTACTTTAGAGTTCAAAATTATTCCAAAATCGAGAATGAGATAGCTATGAGGGCTCGGTTAGATATGATTGATGAAAATAGGGTGAATGAACATTTAAGAACTGTACATTATCAAGGGTTGATGAGGATCGGGTTTTCCTCTATGGTAAAAAGAAGAGATTTTCAAGTTGGAGATAAAGTGTTGAGAAAAGTATTCCTGCACACAAAGGAGAAACAGTTCGGAAAGTTAGCTTCAAATTGGGAAGGACCATACATCGTATATGAAAAAGTTAAGCAAAGAACGTACAAACTCCAAGATAAAGCAGGCAATTTGTTGAAGCATCCTTGGAACGTTGAACATCTCAAGTTGTACTTAGAGTAAGCTCATCTTGTAAATATTTATTTTCCTTTACTTCAATGTAAATATTTGGGGGCATAATCTTTCTTACCCTGGTGGCGTGATGAGGTTTTAATAACGTGTCTAGATTTCAATAAATATATTATCCTTTTCCTTTCTTTAAAATTGTTATTTTGAGTGCATCAGAAGTGTTAAGAACTTATTAAACACCTAATGGATTATAGGCTTTTTGAAAACTTGTTGCCCTTAAATGGATCACATTTTAATAGATGAGAAGTATTATAGACTTATTAAGCACTTGATGGATTAAAGTGTTATTAAACGCTTGTTTCTCTCAAATGGATTACCTTTGAGTGGATCGTATGTATTAAATATTGTTTAAAAACCTAATGGATTAAAGACTTCTTGAACACTCATTGCCTTTAAATGAGTGATCTATGTATGGATCAGATAAATGTAAGACTGATTAAGTGTTTAATTTCTATGTAAAAAATATTTTCTATTTTTTTAAATACTCGGACATTAATGAAAGTATAGAAGAAGATAAAAAAATATTGAGTAAGTAAAAGTTGAAAGGGCATGAAATACGACTACTATTATAAAAGAATTTGATTCACGTTACAAAATGCCTTGTAAAGCACAAGGACTTATACAATTAGAGTTTCTGGAAAATCCGATTTTAAAACAGCAAAATGCCTTGCATAATCCAATGACTTCGATTCAGAATACCAACACAGCAAAAATAATTAACCTTAGGGCTTGTTCCCTTCGGTTTCCTTCTCGGCATTACTTTATTTTTGCTCTTTACCATCGTTTGAGCCCTTCTCAGTTTCATCATCAAATTCGGAATCATCCGAAGTCATGTTTTATTTATCACTTTCTGCCAAAGTATGGAAGGGAACTTCATCGTACGACACAAAAATACACAGTTTTCCAAGAGACCGTTTGAGAAAATTTTAATGGAACAAAATGATCATATATACTTTAACAGATTCTTCCCTCCGTTTCATGAATTTCAACACCCCCTTAGTATATTCATTCTTTGCAACAACTATATCTTGGGCCTGTGTTTCTTTCAAAGTGGTGATCTATTATTCTCTTTCTTGAGAATATATTATAATTACTTCTTTTTTTGGATAATTATTCATTGGCAGTCTTCTCCTTAGTTAGTGTTTCATTCAAGGATTTAAGCTCTTAGAAAGTGGTCGTTTTTCATTCCGTATAGTTAGTACTTATTTTTTCTCAAGCGATCTTAGCTTGTTCCAAATCAGCAATCAGTTGCTCCTTTTCTTTTACCAAAGTGTCAACCTTTTTCTATTCGGCCGCGATGGAGACCTTTAGGCCTTCATTGTCAGTTTGAAGGGAAGTAATATATTTTGTCTGAGCTCTCACTTGTCTTTCCAAGTCAATTATGGGCCTAATGTAGCCTAAGACTGCGCAGTCCATGGTATCATGCTCATTGGATACTTCAAAATATTCACAATCATGAACCACTTCATTGGCTATGATGGTTGATTGCGGGATGGTTGATTGCGGGGTGGTTTGGTCAAAACATTCTATGGTGTTTGATTGGGGGAAGGTTTGGTCAAAATCTTCTTTGTCAAATTCACTGAAGTATAAGTTCCTAATATCATCCAAGTTAACTTCACCTTCAGTAGGAAGTTAGATAGCAGTAGGAAACACTGGAGATGAAGGATCATCATGGACTCCTTCTTGGGGATGAATTTCAGTACGAAGGATATGAGGAATGACCTCAGATCAGAGTATAATCTCTGAACTAATGGCCACTTTCTTCTTCTTTTCCGCCTTGTTATCGCTACCCTTTTAGTGTCTCTTGTGCCTTTTTTTTTCTTCTTCCTGATTTTTTGAGAATGTTGTGGCCTTTTAGCCTCACCTACTATTACTGCAACAACCTCTAATAATGCAGCATCAATCTATCTTGGAACTCCCGAACTACCTATTTCCTGGAAGTCTTTGAGAGAAATTTTCCAACTTTTGTTTTCTTAATTTTCTCAAGATGACTATGAGCCTTATTTATAGCTGGTAAATAAAGCTTACCATCTTTTTCCTTAGTCCGTTGTAAAATTTCAACAGCTTCAGAAGGACTGGCAAATTGTTCCCAGGAGAGCTCCCTTGTTGAGCTTGTTCTTCATAAATGAGCCCTTACCATGTTAGTTGTAGTGAAAAAAATTATGGAACCCAGTTCCCCAATTCTCTGTAGTCCACTGATTTACCTTGAAAAAGTAGTTCGTCACTCCTCCAAATGTTCTGAGAATATTTTTGTAAACACTAAAAGACAAAATCGTTGTGGAATTTTAATGTTAGCATTCGATGTGAAGTAACATATTAACATCGATGTGAAATTTAATATTAATTGTAAAGTGATTACCTGAACTTTTCCAATATCTATTTTAAACACTTGGATTTCCTTTGGAAATGGTATTCTTTCCATTTTCCCAAAAAACAACTAATAAAGAGAAATTGGGTCCTCCAAGGCTTATCAGCTTCCAGCAAGTCATCAACCACCTTGTAATCATTTGCCATGTTGAAATAATAGAAAAGGATATAATGGTTTTGACATAAGTCAGACACAACAATAAATTGTTCAATGGGCATCGGGATCTTGGAAATCATTAAAGCAATGATGTTGGTTAATAAGGTATACCAAGCATTTGGGCTTAAATAAGTCGGACATAACCTTACTAAGTGAAAGTATCTAAGTATCTTTGGGTTCAAAGGGAACTGAAGACCCCAATTGAGTACTTCGGTATATACTATTAGCTCTTTAGCCTTGCTTTCCATTGGAGTCTAATCAGGGATGGGAACTCTCACCTTGATGGACTCCGGAAAGCTCCATTTCTTCCTTATTCTATCCAACTCAGCAGTGTGGGTATACACATAAGAATATTTTTGAAGTGCTAACAAGTACTTAACACTGACTTTGGAAACATTAGGCCTCACTCACCCAACAAAGCACTCCGGAAGCGGTTCGCCATCAGGTTGTGCTTCTACTTTTTTCTTTTCCCGAACTGTATTGGTGTCCCTAGTATGTACAGAGGTCTCTAATGAGGTATCTTCCTTACTATCTTCCATTATCTCCTCCATTATTTGTGGCGCTTGATCATCCAACTTGAGTCTAATAACTTCTTTCTTGGTATGAGAAGTTTTGGTATGTGGAGTCAATGGGCTTGGATCCAGAGTTGACAGTACTGGAGGCTCCACCCTTATAGAACCTTCTTTATTTTTCTCTGCCTCTTTGGTTGTTGGAGTTGCAGTTTTGGATTTTGATAGCCTAATAACCCTTCGAGGTGGGCCCTCTCCTATATTCGACCTCATAGAAATGAAAAGAGATGGAGTTTTGCGACTGGTAACTACTCTAGCTTTGGGAAAAAAGGTTTTTGTTTAGTTAAAATGGTGATTCTGGTTGTTCAAGATTTGTTAAAGATTGAGCAAGAAAAGTTCTTTTGGAAACTACTTATGGTCTGCGAGAAGATGAACTCCTGTCCGGATTTGATACCTCTTCTATAATCAATCCCCCAAGAGAGGCAGATAGTCCGGAAGCGATTCTAACCTCTCTTTTCTCTCTGTCTAACTCAGACAAGTTGAGTCAGCCTCCTTTAATTAAGGCAGTTCTTGCTGTAACATAAAAATATTGGGAAATATTAGAGGAGTTGAACGCTAGTGAAATTTCTAGGCTTCTCTCTCTAGATTTAATTTTTTTATTCCTCTAGAAATGGAAGCTGTAAAAAAGCATACTTATATATAAAAATAGTCTATTTGAATGCTTTACCTAGGGGGAATGAATCGGCTAAGTAATGATTAAAGTCTATTAACTATAACCTAATTAACTTTGGAAGTTTAGTTGCAAATCCCTAGGAGAAAATGGCTAGTAGGTCCAACTAGAAACTGACACATGAAACAGAAGACTAACAATAAAGTCGTGACCTTTGAACTGATCGGTAGACCCTTCAAATTCACTTCGAAGCCAAATCGTATATTATTCGTCATGACTAGCTCTTCCAAAGATTTCTTGAAAGAACTAAAGGGGCTATATGAGCAGTTCAGATATCGCTAGAAGCATATTAAAATGATTCTGATATTATCTGACGGGAATTTCGGGCAGATCGAATAAAAGTCAATGGGTGAACAGTAGCATAAGTGGGACAATTACCCATCTATGTGCCTAGCAACTCATTTCTTAGGCTTGAGGGCTCATAGATCAACCTGACTATAAGATCTGACCTGCACGACCCATGGGTCAGAATGAAACACTATAAATACCTCAACCAACATCATTAAGAGGGTTGTATTTTTTCCAAAGACATTAAATATTAGCACACATATCTTTCTCTCATAAACCCTTACAAAAATAGTTAATATCCACCAACTAAAGGTTTTCCCGGTTTTACCCTTGATCTAGATTTTACCATCACTAGTATTTACTAATTATGTTAGTGATACCTAAAGATAAACTCTTAAACGCCACTTAAATGGAATCGTATGAGAGGTTGAAACCAAATAAGTTAGAAATAATTTAAGATAATTCCATATGTGTTCAACATTGGTCCAGATATAGTTTTATGGACATATTGTTGATTGGTCAAATATGAAATAAGCAACAAAGTGTGTTTAATGTAAAATATTTTTGGGCATCTCATATAAAACAATAAATATGTATTTAGCATACATCATAATATTAAAAATATTCATAAATAAAATTATTTTGAAAAGTTATATATTTAGCCTAATCTGATAAATGTGTATGATGTGTAATTGAAAATCTCTACTATAATTTCAGAATATGAGAGAATCATTATTTAAATCCCACTGGCTTCCAGGTTCATGGTTGGTTGATTCTCTTACATGTTTATGGTTGGTTTATCATCCTCAATAAATCTTAGGTTTTAGTTCTCGCATAAAAGATGGTGAAAATTTATAACAGTTTGTTGTTTAGAGTACTCTAACCAACTTTGTCGTATGTTCAACTGGTTCAATTTGTTTGAATGGTCAAGACTCAATCATTCGCGAATATGAGGCTCTAAAACTCTTTGGTATCTTTCTTAGTGACATCATGTTACAATATGATGAATATAAATCAAAAGTCATTACTAATATGAGAAAAACACAACTAGTTTCAACCCAGATGGTCAAAATCTTTTAACATACAACTATAACATATTTCAACCTAGTGGGTAAAATCATGTGACATTGCATCAAACTTTATTTTAACCTAAAATCCAACCTACAATTGCAACGTACTGGACTTTGACCCTCATATGTCAAAGTCAAACTTAGCAAAAAAACCCAAAATTCTAGCCAACGAACTATGAATAAAAAAAATCTCAAATCCATCTTAAAAACAACAAATCCAATTAAATTGTATATCAAACATTGATTAACAACTAGTGTAACCTAAAACGGACTTTAAACAACTAAATATTTTTAGATAAATCATATATATTTAGTTAGTGTTCTTGTCACTAAACAGTGACAAATAAACATAATAAAGGATTTTATAGGTAAGGAACGATGTAAAGAAAAAAATCTTACATTTGATTTAAATGAAAGAAATTATCGAATTAAAATTGGAACCGATTTTTTTAAAAACATACTAGTTTTAGAGTTTTGAATTTTGATTTTTTAGAAAATAAAAAATAATGATGGATTTAACTAAATCATTTATATATCTTTTTATTTTTTGCTTGAGGACAAATTTGTATATACTTAATTGACGATTTTAACAATTTCAAACCAAATTTAAAATAAAAAAATAACTATTTCTTCCATTAAATTTTTTATTTCCTCTCGGCTTAAATTTGTTATAAAACAATTAAATATACAATTTTACATTTTAACTTTACACTTGACTTCAAAATTATTTTTTATTGTCACTCTTTATCAAGACTTTAAATATTACAAATATAGCATGAAACTCTCTTTATTCATAAATTTTAAGAATTCAAACTCTTAAGAAACAATTAAAAAAATCTAAATCAAGCAAAAGCAACCAAATAATATGAGAAAATGTATATCAATTGTAAAAAAAAAACACAATGTTAACCTATCACGAAAGTTCACAAAAATTTAAGAGTTTGAGTAGCATAAAAAGAATTTGCTTTCTAATTTTAAATTTAAAATAAACTATTTATATAGAGCTAAATTTATGTTAAAATTTTTTATAAATAAAATAAAATAGTGGAGTTTTGTTTAAGACTGAAAATAAAATAAATAGTAAGATATGATATTTAAACAAATAAAAATCCTAAGATTTTAAATCGTAAAATATGATATTTAAACAAATAAAAATCTTAACCAAAATCTTACGTACTCAAAATTTAATATACATCCAAATTCAATAGAAATTAAAATCAGAAATAAACTAGGACAATAAATTTGATGAATAAAACCTAATTTGTAAAATTAGGTTTTCGAATTTCGAAATTGTAATAAGATAAACTCAAGCATAAATAAAATAGATATCAAAATTAAATTGATTTTAGAATAAATTTTACATTAATGATTAATATAAATTTGATATTTACAGAAATTATATCTATAAAAAAAGTTAGATGGTTTTGGAACATCATATTTCATGTCGAAACTAAAGAAGATGCATTAGAATAGGCATAATATGATTTTTAAATATAAATACAAAATACTTACAATAAAAAAGATTAAAAAAATGACTGACATAAACAGAAGATAGGTATACCTTATATTTATTAAAGCCACAAAATAAAATATAACAGCATATATCTTCGATAATTTAAAATCATACTATAATTTAAAGTAATATAATATAGTAGGTTCATTGATATGGTACTTTCTTGAAGTCTAAAAGTAACATAACTAAATTGGTGAAGTTATTTCCTCCATGAGACCTTTTATTTCTTTTCTATTTCAAAAAATACATCATTTTGTTATTTCTTCCATAAACGAAATATCTGATTTGTCTATTTTCTTAATTTTACACCAAACACCATATTTATATTCTTTACTTTCTTTTTCCAGCAACCACCCAAACACCAAATCTACCTTAATTGTTTCCAGCAATTCGTCCAATAATTTATGTCCACCATTAATCCACCCATAAACCATAGCCACCATAAATCTGATATAAGTAGACAACCTTCAAGTTAAAATTATAATGAGCTCTTCTCTTCTAAGCCAAAAAGAAATCCCTAACCATCACTTGAAGTAGTCTCTCTAATACTAATCGTTATTGATTTGGATAATCGAGTTACATGAGAAATGCATCTAATTTTAAGCCAATATCTCGTAAGTAGGTGTTTTTTAAAATTACATCTAATTCCGAGATGCTAGCTTAGAATTAGATCATTTTTTATTTTAAAAAAAACACATAATTTTGAGATTCTGGCTCAAAATTATATATGTTTTTTTAAAGCACATAATTTCGAGGTGATGGCTAGAAATTAGATGCATTCTCTCTCTCTAAAAAACACTTAATTCTGAGGTACTGGTTAGGAATTAGATGCATTTTTATATTAAAGATATAATTTTGAGATGATGTCTGAGAATTAGGTGTCTCTGAACTTAACCTGCAAAATCGAGATTTTTAAAAGTTTTGAAAATGGATTTACATGTTGAAATGATGTAAAACTAAAATAAAAGATTAAATTACCTTATTGGTTGATTGGGTTATGTTATCTGGTGTTGAATCTTTTGTTTGGTTGTCTTCCTTTTCCATGTGCAATCTTTAAGAAATTTGAGTTTTTTCGTTTTTATGAGATAATTTTAGAAGTTAAATCATATATATTGGCTCTAATTTGTCTTAATTATGTGTTTGTTGGAATATGGGTTTCATAGTGGATACTGGCATGAAATTATAAATTGGAAAGTAAATACAGGATAAAAAAGAAAAAAAATTGTTGAGTATTTTTTTGAAAATTTGAGATAAAAAATATATTTTATAGAAGAAATAGTTTCACCCTAATTAAATTTGTCTATCTTATTTTTTTATTTAAATTAACATACTTTTATTAATTGAAGAAATATGGTCGAAGGAAAGTCTAACAAAATAATAAATCCAAGTGACAATGAGCACAGATTCACCTAAATCAAAATAAAATCCAATTTGAGCCTTAAACCAAGCTTAATTCTAGAACCCTTATTCATTTTAACCTCTTAGACGAACAGCTCGACGACCACCAAATCAGCAGCTCCAAACACCTAAATCAACTCCATTAAAACCTTCTGCTAATCGATGAGAGAGACCAGAACCAAGAAAGAAGATAAATACCAAATCTAAGATCTCGGATAGGAAACTTCGAAACCGATTCCATCCACTCCATGAAATCCAAGCGACAAATTTTCAGGCAACTTCTCATTGTGACCCTTTTAGCAACCAGAAGATTCTCCAATAACCACACCTTAAGACTCCTTTTGGCAGTCTACGGATTCTCCATAAACCTGCACATTAAAGGAATATTGATGACAATGTCAAGCAATGTTTGCTGTCTTGTTAGAACCGTAAGAAGACGTCCAGACACTCATCTTCATAAAATTCAGGTAAATAATATTCGAAGCTAATATATCCCGGGTTCAAACTTTCCATGAAGGTTGGCCTTCAACTGGATATGAACTTAATTAATAGAAAAATCATTTTTCATCTTACACCTCAGGGTCCACTTCGCAAGCTAGTCGGTTGCTTGATTCTGAACTCTTGAGATGTGTGAAATGGTTATTGAAGGCTTAATTAGTCTTCTAAAGCACTGTAATATGCCTTTTAGCGAATCCGGGTATTTAACATAAGCTAAGAGGTTTACCAGTATAAGATAATTCGATTCGATTTCTAGATTATTCCAGCTTTTATTATTGCAGAGAAGAAGACCATCCAGAAGTGGCGGCGATTCTGCCATAATGGGACCCAACTTTCCATAAAAGTTAGTTGTTGCTGTTAAAATTTCACCATTATGAATCCTTACAATAAATCCACCATCTTACTCTCCATTTTTTTGACAGGATCCATCAGCGTCAATTTGAAGAAGTCAGAAGTAGAAGTTTTCCATCTCAAGTAAATATGATTTTCCTTCTCCTTGATATAGTTAATACAGCTCAGCATTCTCGTAATTTTAGTGTCTCTTCTTCAATGCTTAGGCTCGAAACTGTAAGCTTGATCAAGGCAATATATAACATGATTTATATAAATAATAATACACTTCACATTATTAACCTTGTTATTAAATTTAGATAAGTTTCTTTCTTTCCAAAAAGACCAGAGAATTAAAGAAGGAATAATCGTTCGGATATGCACATCGTGATCAGTAGACCAAAACCATACTCTGATCATGTGGGCAATAGTCATGAACATATCAATCTTATTTAAACAAAACAGAATAATAGCTTCAAATTCCCCAAGCAAAATCACAATTTATGAATATGTGTCTAGGATTTTCAATATTATAGCAAAATTGACATTTGGATACTAACACTAATTTCTTTTTCTTTTTGTAAATTTGTATCAACATAGATAAAAAAATCAACAGCTTCCAAACAAGGAAGGAGCACTTACAGGGGTTGATCCAATTCCAAATTTTGCCATAGAGATTGGACCTGATATTTTTAGTTCTCACAAAATTCCTGGTATTCTTTATGTCAAAATTTTGTTTATTCATCCAAAGAATAATGTCGTCCTTGTTATTATCAACATGGGTTTTTGAATTTTATTTATAGTATCCTTAGAAAGAAAACCATTAAGACAATCAGTGTCCCAAGAGTTTTATTTCCAAAAATCTTTAACCTCCATACGCCTAAACCAAGCATTATTATCACTATCATTCAGAACTATAAAATGAGGGTTGTCATACCATTTTCAACCCAACAATCAATCTCACCCTTACCAACCAGTCACTTTATATTAGGTTGAGCATTCTGTTTTATCTTAGCTAACCTTTTTCAAGTATGAAAGTCAACCATAATATCAAAGACTTGAAGAGGGTGCATATTCTTACAGTAAGTATTATGCATCAGATTTTCCCACAAGATCTTATTAGACATGTAATTAAACCAAAATTTACAAGCAAATGTATCTTGTAAATCAAAAAAGTTACGAATGTGCAGACCTCCCTCATTGAAAGGCTTGCACAAAGCCTCCCAAGTTGTCCAGTGAATTATTCTTTCATTAGTAGATTAACCGCGCATAAATTTATTTAACATCTTTTCAATTCTTTTGATGACTCCAACAAGTAGGGAGTGGATCCAATAGGTGGGAATGGGCATGAGGACAGAATTGGTCAGCACCAGCTTACCACCAAAAGATAAGTTCCTAATTTCCCAGTCCATAAATTTGGTATTAATCTTGTTGATGAGAATGATGTAATTGCTTATTATGCTTTATTGTTTATGGTAATTCCTAGATACTCTGTATGAAGAGAACTAGCACTAAACCTTGTAATATTAGAGTAGTAGAAACTCTTGTGTTGCTCACCCTAGTAGAAATTATGATTTTGGTCTTGTCATTATTAATAACTTGACCTGATAAATTTTGGTAAGTCTAAAGTATAAAAACCAAGCTTATTAAGAGTAGTTACCATATTATTAGCAAAAATAAGAATGTCATCCGCAAATACTAAGCAAGGAATTAGCATTTTACTTCTAGAAGAGAACTGGATATTTTTATTGTCATTAAACAACTTATATACACATCGAATTAGGACCTATTCAGCAAGAATGAAAAGACTGGGGTACAAATGATCCCTATGTTTTAAATCCCTTTTAGTATTGATTTTTTTTATAAAATTTACCATTAATGAGTAAAGAAACATAGAGAGCGCTAATCAGATTATGAATTAGATTGATAAAAACAGGAGAGAATCTAAAGCAATCTAGAACTTTAGTTATGAAATAATGAGATAGCCTATCAAAATACTTACTCATATCAACCTGAATAATTAAGTTACTAGTTTTATTTATTTTGTTTAAATCAAAGATTAACTCTTTAACTATAAATATATTGTCGCGAATTAATGTATTAGGAAAAAATTCTCCTTGGACCTTAGTAATAATCTTAGGGAGAATCTTATTTAGTATATTATTAAAGTATTTTAGATATTATTCTGTTAAGCAGACTACATAAACCAATTGGCCTATAGTCCTTCCAATTAGTAGGGTTAGAAGACTTAGGATCATGCATAACCCCGTAGCCATCATACCTTTAGGGATTTTCTTACCCTGCATAAAGATTGATATAACAATGCAGAGGTCCTCCTTAATAATACACCAATAAGTTTTGTAAAAACATGCATTCAACGCATCCATCTCTGTAACACTTGGTAAATTTAGATTAGTGATAATATAATAAATCGCATCCTCTTTAGGGTTTACCATTAGATAAACATTGTCCTCATTAAATTACTAACAAAAGGATATTATCAAATATTGGGCTAATCAATTGAAGATCCTCTTCTTCCTTGTTAGTTTAAGGCATCTCAGTAGAATTTCTTTGAAGTAGCTAGCAGCTGAGTTACCAATCTGATCTTTGTCAGTGATCCAGATGTCATCCTCCTTGATATTGTTAATATTAATTATCCTTCTTTTTCTCTTCACATAATTATGATAGACCTAAGTGTTTTTGTCCCCCTCCTTAAGCCACGCAGTATAGCATTTTTGAAAATAGTATGATTACTTCATCTTAAGAGCTAATAATAGATCAACATTAGCTTTAGATAAGTTCTTATAGACTCAATGTTATTGCTTTCAATAAGATTTATCTCTTTGTTTTTAAAATTGATTTCACCTTCTTTAACTTTATGAAAAATGTTTCCAAACTTGTTTTTATCCCATTCTTTTAAAATCCTTTTCAATCTATTTTACTTTTTCCAAAAAACAAAAAGAGGAAAATCTTGTAATTCTTTGTTCCAAATTTTTTCAACAACAAAAAAAAATCTAGATTTAAAATCCACACATCAAGAAATTTTAAAAAAAATTAAAAAATTTAAATTTTCTTTACTAATAGTGATGCATAGAGGGCTATGATCAGAACATATCCTAGCCATGTGCATCACTTTAGTCTCAGAATAAGTGTTAGACCATGCAGAGTTATGTAATACTCTATCTAATCTTTTTTATTTAGCATTTTTGTTCCAAGTGAACTTGAAACCATAGCAGCCATCATCCTCTAAGTTACAATCGCGAATCATATCATTAAAATCATTAGAGTTGTCCATGGAGTAGGTAATACATCATATTTGTTCATTAGGAGAAGTAATAACATTGTAATCTTTCATTAGGATCCAGTCCCTGTTAGAAGTAGATGATGAAATGTCTCTCAAAGCATAGATTGAACCTGCCCAACATTTGACACTTTGCGTAGATAACAGTTAATAAGAAGCAATAATTATCATTAATCATAGTCACTTCAGAATAAAGTAATTGAGGATGATTAATTAAAACATTGATCATAAAATCTTTTTTAAAGAAAATCCAAACTTTGTTAGAACAGTTAGAAGTGAAGCAATCCATACTAATTTTTTTAGTTGTATTCATCACGTTATCCTCATTTATTAAAGGCTCTTGAATTGCTACTATATTTATATGCTCCTTATAGGTAATAGATTTGAGTCTTCTTGTTGTAGACATGTTTTTATTTCCTCTAACATTCCAATTCGGGATATTTATCATCTTGAATTGGATTTATTTTTCATGTTTTTCCTTGAATACATCAGAGATTTAATAGTTGGATTTTTAAATTTTTTCACACCTCTTGCAGTTTTGAGCTTCCTCTTGAGCAGCTTGTCAAACTCAGTGTTGGATTCTTTGATCTTGTTATCATGAGTAACAGGTAAGCTTCCAGATCCTTCTTTGTTTGGAGTATTCACTTCTGAAATCAGGTGTTCATATTCTAGGTTATATCCTTTTCGAGAGATTGAATTGCGTCGATTATCTATTCATCTTTAGGAGTACTATCTTCTCTATTATGTGTAATATTTTTTTCATTTCTGTTGCTGATTGAACTATCCTCTTTTTTTCTAATCAAGATGTTGTTTTGTGATTCTTTAAGAACTCTGTTAAGGTCTGCAATAATAGATTTCAGGGTTTTCTTTTCCTCTTTGGTAGTATTCCCATAACCGTTCTTTTCTGTTCCCTTGATTGATATGAATTCTTCGCCTTTTTTTGAACATTTTCCTTAAACATTTTGTAGTTGTTATCATCATGGCCAATGTGATAATAATTAAAATAATAATTTGGTAGTACTTATACCTAATTTGTATCCAGCAGCCTTGATTTTCCTCAAATCCGACCCAGACCTTATTCTGTATCTTTTGAGTTAAATTTATCTCAACCCATGCTATACATGAATTATGAAATGTTATATTCTTTTAAGGTATTTTAATTTGAAGAGGACTACCTATGAATTCAACGATTGATGAGATATTTTGTTCATCAAACAAATATCATGGAATCATTTCTAATCTAAACCAGACAGGACAGATAAGGCATTCCACTTTAGTATTAAATTTTGGCGTCCATTTGATGAGCCTTATCACAGATTATCCCATGTACCATACATTCATTCACCAAACTTTACACATATCCTCTTTAGATTCAAATTCTAAAATAAGATACCTAGAAATCTCAAATCGAAATACTACATTCCATATTGAGTTTCAATCTTTGTATAAAGTCATTAAGTGTGTGCTTTGTTAGGAGTCTTTTATTAAATTTGCCTATTATGGTGTATTTCCCTTTCCCAATTCAACCAGTCTAGAACATTTTTATAAAATTGGATGGAGATATAATCTCCTTTGTGCTTCACAAACTCAGGCTTAAAGTCTAGATCTTTCGTGCGACTGTTAACTGTATCAGCATAAGATTTACCTTTGTTCAGATAATTTAGACAATTATCTTCCTTAGTAACCTCTTCTAATGATCTTCATTTTTCTTGCAGCTTGTTGACAAATGATTGAAGACTTGAGAATTTTTCTATTTCGATGCTACCAACCTGCAATGCTAAACACATAGACCAAGAATTAATCAAGGGAGGAGCCACAAAGAAGAAACACCAAACTCTACTGAAAGAAATACTTTAAATTCTCAGAAAGAGCGATAAGAGAAGAACATGATTGATAAAATTTGTAACTAAACAAGAATTATTCATTGAAACAATTGAAATCTAATGAGAAAAGTTCTCAAGATTTCATTTCTTGGAGACTCTTCTGGTTTACTTTAAACTTTTAATCCTCAATCATACAATTTTAAAAATATATTTTGTCTATCTTATTTGTTAATAGAAAAACGTTATATTAGTTAATTAAAATTAGAAGTATACGTGGTTTTAAATTTGACCAAAAAATTATTTCGTCATATCTTATATTTTAGTTTTAAAAATATGTTTTCTGTATTTTAAGTGTTCTTTTAGTATATTAATACAAAATTAATATCATTTATTGTTTTTTATCGATTATGTTTAATTTTTTCGCCTTCTATAAAAATGAGAAACAGCCATTACATTCCTTAATATTTATATAGTATTTTAAAATGACACATAAAATGAAACGAAATAAATATATATCATTAGGCTTATAGTTAGGTATGTCTAAAATCTAGTCTTTAATTAGTTTTAAAACAAACAAATCAACTTGGAATACATGGTAATTTGTAATAGAAGTTAACGAATTATAATTAGAAGACATGACTTAAATGTTTAAAGAATAATTTGTGAAAGTATGGTGAAATTTTGGGCTATGTATGCTTTGAACATGAGTCTTGAACTTCAGTTTTATTTTTTAAATCTTTGTTAAAGGGCACAAACTTACCATATTTAGGAAGCTATATACTTGATATTAGAGTAATGTTAAATGTTATTTAATACGAGTTACTCAATTTAGGTATAGTTTTATATTCGTGTTTAAAGTTGAACAAATTTTGTATTAAGATTTCATTTAAATATATTAACATAAGTGATGAGTAATGTGACGACGAACATTATATTGACATATAATCTAAATGTATCTTATCATTCAAGTAACACTCAACAACATATCAAAATGGTTGTAATACTTATTTAATTATGTAACAATTTTCATCGGTACTAACTATAACCTGAATGATCTTATAATATAACATAGAAGCTGATACGACACTAGCATTGGACATTAAGTTAGTTCATAAATAAAACTTAATGGTTAAGGATCAAGGTGGGCTAATTTGGTCATGGACCCATAAATTATTTTTGTATAATGAGCTCAACTAAAGCAATGAGAACTCATCGTCCAAAATACGTTTTTTTATAATAAAGTTGATGAGTCTGAATTCAGCATGCTCCCCGGACACTGACAGATCAGTCCAAGGCCTCCGGACCGGACAGATCGGAGAGATCACATGGACCGAACAGATCACTTTGAACACTATGACCATAGGACTGTTCGAACTATGACAAAAGTACTAAAAAACCTAAACACTTCTTGACTAAGCTACTTGCTCTCCTACTTAGAGCTCATGGTTCTTTGAACATGACCCGGGTCCATTAAACATGACCCGAAAGCCCATAAGGGCCCAAACATCAGTGTATAAATACTCAACCACCTGCATTAACTAGAGGTAATGAAAATTAACTGCTACCAAGCTGCTTAATTATCTCTCTACTCTCTACTCTAAAATACTTAACACCCACATACTTCCTTAAAACACCAACTGAAATTACTAGCCTACCCTCAGGCGATTATTATCCACACCAAAAGTGACTTCATTAAAAAAATGAAGACATGTTTCTTGAAGAATATATTATTTTTAATTAAAAGTTTCATTGTATAAATATAACATAGATTTATACTTTTGTTATAATTGGTATGATTCAAGTTTTTAATATATTTTGAAATATATGAAATATGTAATACATAATTTAAAATTAATTTAAAATCAATTTTAAAAAAAAAATATTTAATATATAATAAATAAGGTTACAATATTAGGGGCAATCTCTAAAGCACAAAAATACAATTGAAAATGGTACAACAAATACAACGGATGATATGAAACTACCAGAATATATAATGAATACATAGATTATATCATAATTACATGTAACTACAAAGAAAATGAAATACTAAGAATAAATCAAAGATCTTGATTGACCTTGTTTCAAATACCTTATTTTCACAGACCAACAATTTATACATCCCGGGATCCCAAATATCAATTCTAGATATAACATAATACATCTGAAACCAAATATTGCTGAGAATAATGAGCTAAAAATCCAATAAACTATGTGTTGTTCCATATCAGGAACCAACCCCTCAATAATCATTTAGTTGAAAAACAAAGTGCAAACCTCAAACTGATCAAGCTCGCAAATGTTGTGTAAGACACTATAGTAGACTTTGCGCCTAGACTACAACCCAACACCTCCATACGTGAGATGACAAATAATAGATCTCTACTCTTTCTTAATGCACAAGATGACAAAAAAATCTAACTTAATGAGGCTACTAAGAAAATAGAGACGAAAGGAAACGATGCAAAACTTTCTTCGGCAAGACGGAATAAAAAAGTTGAAGGACAGTACTCTTCAATCACCATTCGACGTAGAGTACCCCTTGTGAACGATAGAAAACGGAGCTCCAATTTTATTCGACACGGGAAAGGATAACCTCAGTGCCTCACCATTAAACTATAAAAATAAAAGTAAAAGTAATAAAAAATTGAAATAGCGATGCTCTATAAGATTAGAGAACGAGAGAGCACGGCTCTAAGAACCAATATTTTTTAAACAAAAAATAAAATAAAACATATTTAGGTAGCATAAAATGTAATGTGGTACGTGATGCAGTTATTTTGATCAAACCCTCACTAGACGACTTATTGAATAATCCAACCATTGACAATTAAAAATATCGGAATCAAGATTAGTCCATTGATTATATGATAATAAAATAGAGTTTATATTTAGTCTAATTAATATATATATATATATATATATATATAAATCCATGTAATATATTACATGTATAAATAATTTCTATTATATAATTAAATCTTTATTAATAAAACTATCTCATGATATATGAGGAGATAATTTTGTTCATTCTAACAAAGTATATATAAGTAAGTTATGAACTATTTCATTTTTCTTTTCTTCATTCTTATCATTTCTTATTTTTTTATTCATTCAGATTCAATTACCAGTAAATCTACACGAATATAGGCAGGGCTTGGTTGCGTAAATACAAACCCCAAGAATATATTGATACAAAAACACCAAAACTATTTTCGACATACAAGAGAATTTAGATGTGCATTGATTTGTTTTAAATTTTTTAAACCAAACATAAAAATTAATTAAAACAAAAAATAATATAGCCAGCACAAAGATAATTTTAAATCACCTACCATTTTTTGTGATAGAGCATTGATATTCAATATCAATCACACGATAATTTAGTGTTGTATAAAAATATTAAATAAAACATTTAACTTCAATTTATAACAATAAATATAACATTTTAAAAACAAAATCAATATATCTATACATTGGATTTAAATTTAACTATAGAAAACAAATTGAACTCGTGAATGCTATGATGTTCATTGTTAAAAATAGAAATAATTTATAATACAAAAAATATCAAATTTAAACAAAAATTCTATATAGAGTTAAGGTATTTCTCATCACTATCATTCATAACCAATTTTGCATCAACAGAGTTTAGATCAATTTAAACTTTAATTATGCAGTGATTGAGAATGTGTAGAATTTAATTTCACATCAATAGGAAAAAAATTTAGATTAAAATAATTACTCGTGATTTCTTGTCACTGTTGAGTTTTTTGTGGCGGAGTGAATGAAGTAAGTTATAATGATCCTGCGGTTGGGAAAAAATATATTAGACGCGCTCGACGATATCAAAGACCTATTTCACATCAATAGGTTTTAGACCGAATTACAATATTATTCTATACCTATTAAGAATGTTAACTTTTTAATTCTATATATGGTTGAGAAGATTATGACTCTCGCTTTCAATGATAAAATAAAATATAAAAATAAAATTTCTACACAAAGTAGTCCTATTTCTCGTGACAGTCGTCGAAGTTATCAAATACCTATTTTACATCAATATATTTTACATCAAAGTAAATTATAATTAGTTATTGATCTATAATTTTTAAAATTTTATTTACATATATAGTTACAAAGATCTACCAGCCTAGTTTCCAATAAAAAATCATACTAAAATAAAAAAAAAATTAGAGAATGTTATCGTATTTCTCATACGAGTCTTCGGAAATGTCAAAACATTATTTTGTATTAACAGATTTAATATCAAATTAAAATTTAATTTTGTCATGCTTTAGAATTTTTAAAATTTAATTTCGTATACGATTGACTACGAGTCTAACTTGTAACAAAAAAAATATAATATTAAAATCAAATTTATAGACAAAGTTATTGTGTTTTTTGTAACAAATATCAAAATTATAAAAAAAACTTATTATGTGTCAACAAATATGATTATGCATTTATTTAGAATGTTTAAAATTTAACTTCATATATAATTTTGAATATCTACAAGTCTAGTTTCGAATACAAAAAATATGGACTAGGTTATATCAATACTATTTTTTGTTGGAACAAGACCTCTATTAAAATATCTTTAAAACTTGAAATGTATAAAATACCTTTAATAAAATTTAAAATTGTACATATATAATTTTTCCATTCGGTTACAAAAATATTATTACTATTCTCCTAAAAACTTTACATATTTATTACTTTCTTCGTAGAAAGAGTATAATATATGCATATCTGGTCATTACTTCAATAAAAAAAATTAAACACAACCCAAAAGCTAATTTTGTTCTTTGAAATGAAAGATAAGGGATAACTCTGAACTTGTGCCCAAACTTTGAAATTAAAGAGAGTATAGAACAAAATTTAATATTTGCAACGACCATCTTTGTAATATGTTTTGAGGAAAGTGGTTTACAACATTTATTTCATAAATAAACAAATAAACATGTATAGAAATTTATTTGCTCACATGGTACAAGTGCTTGATGCCCTGCAAACCAAGAATAATAAACAAGATCATGAGTAAAATGTATGATTCTTTTTTGCAATAATACAATCTGATATAATTCTTTTTTATTTCTACTGAATCCCCAATTAAATCAAACACAGCAAAACCTAAAATATGAAGTCAACGATGTCATGGATTATGGATTTAAAACCTAAAATATGAAGACAACATTGTCATGGATTCTGGATTTCTGGATATGAGTCACACATTCGGATATCCAAATCAAGTTCATAATCTCATGTTCTCTTAATCTCATGCATGCAAAAAAAACCCCAATAAAAACGTGGCTTAAACTTTGAAATTTTAAATTACATATATAAAATTATCTTTAAATTGCCAACAATGGTAGCTCGCAAATCCTAATTCCTTAAATACTTGATCGATACTAACAAATATACATCCAAATCTAAGATATACAACTAACCTAAACTATAGAACTAACTATAAATAAAATTAACAACTACAAATACATAAAAATTTGATTTTTGCAAACATAATTACAAACCTAATTATCACTAAAAATTACATATCTAAATTGGAAAAAAACATCAACATCTAAGTAATACGTACCTTAAGAGTGTTGTGGAGTCAGATTTTCAAAAACTTAAATTTTTGAAGTGAGTAATTTGAGAGATTTAGGGTTCGGATAAAGAGTTTATGATGGATTTTGAGAAAATAAGGTTTTTATATCAACGAAAAAATTATAAATATTGACATCTTGATATAACAGAAACGGGTCTTGATCTAGTCGGGTTTTGATCCAACAAAAACGGATCTTGATATAGTCGAGCCCAAAGATATCATATTAAAATAACAAGTTTAGACAAAGTTATTATATTTCTCTTAGCAATTGTTAACATAAAGGGTAAAAACACGATAGATACTTCATGTTTGTCAGTTGTCTCACGTCAGTCTCCATTCTTTAATTTTGTGATAAATATGCCCCCACATTTAAAAAAACGCATTAAACAGGTCTTTTTTTTACCTCCGTCCATATTTTAGTCTCATTTTGCCCTTCCAAGTCAGCGTCCACGTAGGACGTTGATGTGGATGGTAAATATTTAAAAAATTAATATATATTATTTAACTAATAACTAACCCACTCAATAACCCGATTCGACTCACCTAATAACCTAGCCACTAAATAACCTGATTCAGCCTATCTAATAACCCATCCCATTTAATTTTTTATTAAAATCGGGTGGGTTATTAGGTGGACCAAATCGGTTATTGAATGCCTCATTATTAGTTAAATAATAAATATTAGTTTTTAATAATTTATTATCCACGTCAGCGTTCTACGTGGACACTGACTTGGAAAGTCAAAAGATAAAATAAGACTAAAATATGGACGGAAGTAAAAAAAACCTATTTATTGCGTTTTTTGAGACAACTGACAAACATCGAGGATCTGCCATGTTTTTTACCCGTTAAACCTATCAAAAAATCGATTTTGTATCGACAATTTTTCAATCAAATTAAAATCTACCTTATCACTAATTAAATTCTAATATTTTTCAACATAACTATTTTAATCTTATATGTTTTTATATATTTGATTTTTTAACTACTTCCAAAAATAACTGTTCCAAAAAATAAATTATTACTTTTAATTTATCTTATAATTATATATTTATGTTTTATTTTTATTTTTATTAATAAATATATAATGAAGCGAATATTTTAGTATACCTAAAATTGGCATAACAAATTTTTTGATAGAATAATAATACTTAATTTCATAATATATTTAATTGCTAACGGTAACAAGTTAATTTTCTTTTTTTAAATAATCATACTAAAATTATTTTTAAATATACTAGCACAATCACAAATAAATAAAAATCTCACTTACATGAAAAAACAACAACGAACAATTTTGCCCCCAAGGGGGTAGCCGAGTTGGTTGAGTAAGGCTTGCTTGTGATCAAAGGTCATGAGTTTGAGTATCTCTACATACGCTTTCTCGGCTGAGGCTGTCACCTTATGTGGTTTACCTTCTGGCGTCGGTTTGCAGGCTATTGCGTCAGAATAAGGGTTTGACCTGTGCGCACTCATTGCACTCGAGTAGCGGCTGCGAGTTCCCTCCGAAAAAAACAACGAACGACTTTGCCCCCGAAACGGTAGCCGAGTTGGTTGAGTATGGCATGCTTGTGAACAAAAATCATGAGCTCGAATCCTTCTACATACGCTTTCTCGGCTGATCCTGTCACCTTGTGTGATTTACCTTGTGACATTGGTTTGCAGACACAACGAACAACTTTACTAATTTATCTGTGTATGAATTACTTCTTGTTATTGAAAATAAATACATATAAAAAAACCAATCTGGTATCAACAATTTTCCCATCAAATTAAAAACTACGTTAGCACTAACTACACTCTAAATTCTTTTAGCACGCTTGTTTTAATCTTATACATATTTATATATTTGAATTATTTTATTTTTTTAACTACTACTAAAAATTGTTCCAAAACATAAATTATTATTTTTAATTTATCTTATAATTATATAGTTATGTTTAATTTTTATTTATAGTAATAAAATGTAATAAACTGAATATTTTAATATATCTAAATTTGGTATACCAAATTTTTGATAGAAAAACGATAGTTAATTTCGTAATATTGGTTAATTGATAGCGATAACTATTTTTTAAAACAACAGTACCAAAACTACTTTTAAATATACTATCACAATTACAAATAAATAAAATCCACTATCATTATAAAACAACGAACAACTTCACAAATTTATTTTTGTAAAATTAATTATTGTTATCAAAATTAAATACATATTTATTTATGTGTAATATAAAGTAATAATGATACAAAAATTATATTTCTATTTTAGTTTTAAGAACACTTTTGACCGCGCTTAATATTTAATTTTAGAGTATAAGATCGACATTCACATGTCATATTTCTTGTGAAATTTGATATATATATATATATATATATATATATATATATATATATATATATATTTTGTTATTTTGTTATTTTTTTATTAATTATGGTTGATTATTTATATTGAATAACATATTTATCTTTTTATTATAAAAATATTATATTGAATTTTTTGTATCCATTATTATTTTTTGTTGTTTGTTCGAGAATGATTTTTTTAATTTAATTGACCAAAATATACTATCTACGAATAGTTTATATCACACCACTTCCACATGACTTTTGTCATATTCAGAATAATTCAAACAAATATATCAAAGTTTTTTTGTTGAAAAATCTAATAACTTATACCTTAGGATGGGCAGTATGTCTCCGCCAAAACAAAGGATTTTACTTTATCTATTAATGTATTCCACCATTTTTTTGGCTTGATTATGAGGATATCTTTGTCATCAAGAATAACAAGAGCTCCTTCTATCTTTTAAGGGCTATAGAGGTCACAGTCCATTGACATTCTCTGATTTCCTTTTATCACACCTATTTTTCGTGCACTATGTATCCAAGGAATTGGTGTATTTTTTTATACGACAATATGTATATAATCCAACCATGACTTTCTAAAATAGTATTTTACGAAAAATGTGCAATTATTATTATAAGCAAACATTTGACATTCTATTTAAATTCTCATTTCCCTAAAACCACATTCAAGTTCAACTCTCTTACTATTTTTGCATTGGCCTCACTAAATCAAAAAAAATCATATGGGATGTTATTAAGGATGGAACACCCCGCATCTTGTCATGAATACTTTTATATAATATGATAGATGAGTTGTCAGTGTCAACCATTACATGTTTAAGTTCTATCTTGGTTATTTTTACTGTAATTATCACGACATCTTGATATGGTGCTGCAAATTTATTTAGGTCTTTATCGGTGAAGCCAAGCATAAGGTAAGGATTTTCATGTTTGATCATAAAATTGAGCTTCTAAATCATCAATATGTATTTTTAGGAGGAATTAAATATATATATATATATATATGAGTGATTCCCCTCCCACGATTGTGCATATGGATTGTTCGTTTAGGTATGGATCCATGCATATTTTTTCTCTATCCAAGATGACACTATTTTCCAAGGTTCTCAAATGTTCTACTACAGCTGCATTTTTTTCCATGTATTTCTTGAGGTTAAAGCTTAGTGGAAACATATCTCTATTCATCCCTATGCTTCTTTCTTACAAATATTTTTGAAGCTTTCCTTTATCAATCTGATTCTAAACTTCATCTCTGAGAGTAATACAATCTCATATATAATATTATATATCATTACGAAACTTGCAAAACTTATTCTTGTCCTTCTGATCTCAGGAAGTTAATATATTTCGAGTCCCCTAAAATTTGACTACATCTTTAGTTCTCATAAATTATGTCTAAAATTTTGTGTAGTCATGTGTATGGTCATATTATTAAACGTTTCATCTTTTGACTGTTGCTCTAGTTGTTATTAAGTTCCCTATTGGCTTCTAATTGAGATTTAATTTTAATTATAATTTTCCGACCTTACAATATCTTCAGTTATGATGAATCTGGAAGATAGAACTCTATATGAAGACTTGGTTTGAATGTCTACGACCGAGAACAGCTCATTAACCTTTCTTCAGGGATGGTAGGAAGGGTAAAAATTTATAACTTCATCTATCATGGTTCTTATGATATCTTCTCCTTTGATATGTTCTTCCACCTAAGCCAATAAGTCCCCAAAGTTGGTTGCATTATTTTTTAGGATACTTTCTGCCATAATTTATGAGAAAATCTCTTATGTAAAGCTTCAACTGCCACCAACTCATGATAATCTTGCATCTCATTATAAGTTTTAACAAAACTATGAATATAGTCTTAGAGACTCTATATGGTTGTTGTTTATAATAGATTATATAGTTTTCATCTCTCTTGATGATTTTATACCCAATAAACTGGTTTTCAAAGGCGGTGTGTAATATGCTGAAGCTTTGGATATAACATAAAATAAGGTTTTTAAACCATGTTGAAGCGATGTCTTAAAAGTCGTAAAGAATACCTGCACATGGATATTTTATGTCTTTCATATCACAATATTTCACTATTGAAATAATATATATGTGGTGTTTTAGATCCTATTTTTCCATCATATTTATCTATTTTATGGTTGTTGAATATCAGAGATAAGTATCTATACAAAAAAATGGTGCAAATAGAGAACTCATAGTAGCCAGATCTTTGTTCGGCAAAAAATACTATAAATCCTAACCGAAGAATATATGTGACAATTGATGTGGCTGAGCATGCCACTATGAGGCCGAAGGTATAAAATCGTAGTTTATCTGAATTAATGGTTAATTTCCATGAGAGAATAAAAGCAGTGGTTGGTTTGCATAGTAAAGGCTCGACCGCTCTGTTGGAGGAAATCTTGAATGGTTTTGTTGAATTATAGATGGATACGAGAGGAAATTTGACTATCTTGTATGATTTTTTATGGAACATAAGGTAATTTGTGTGGTAATTATGGGTATGATAGTTGGTTTGGGGGAAATGTTGTTGGATAGATTGATTAACTATAAAAACTTGAGGAACTTTTGGTGACTTACTTGCAATTTGTTGAGGCGATAAGTTAGTTTGTAGGACATACTGACTGCCCAAGTTATCATTTTCTTGATGTTGTATGGAGGATGCTCATAAACATTCACATCTTGCATTCTCTTATTATGGAAGTAGGCATTATGCTCTTTCTCTTATTACAGAAGTGTTCACGAAAGTGATGTCGTCTTTCACCTTCAGTAGATGATTTTCTTATTAGAGTTTCCATCAGGGTCATTGGCCTTAGAGTGATAAACAATCGTGTGCCCGATTCTGATGTACCAGTAGTGTCCATTTAATGTAGAGCTTATAACATCATCCTCATTCTTAGTATTTTCGCCTCAAAGACGCTGAATTTTAAAACGTACACGCGAGGCAAAAGTAGGCATGATGGTTCGCAATGCCCTTAGTTGGCCACTATACTCTTTTAGCTCATCCCATTGTCACTGTAGATCCACATTGAGAGCAGTGACTGCATCATTCGCAAGGGGAACTTCACATGCATTTGGGTCGATTGTGGGCTCCAAACTTATAGACACATGCGACATCGTGATTTGTTTTTGGATTTTTTAAGTATTTTTCATATTTTTTGTAATTTTTTGAAGATAACATTCTCGACGTTAATTGGTATACAACATGTTGTGTAAATTTGGTGAGGTAAATTACTTTTGAGTGTTTAAGGTTAAAAAGTAAATTTTGAGAATATGGTATGTTGCTGCGGGAAATAGGATAGAGGTTGGCTGATAGAGCGAAAATATGTTGTTTAGAGTGAAAAAATGAAGATAATATATTAGTAAGTTTGAATTGCTATAGTGAGAATGTGGATGTTTGAAAGGAAAATACAAACATAAAATCGAGTTATTTTCTATATGAAAATTTTGAAATTTTAAATGTATAATTCGATTTGTGACATGAATCTATTATTTTAGAATACCAATTTATAACTTTTATAATTTATAAATTATATAATTATATATTTTTAAATTAACCTTGTTTTTCAATTAAAAATATTAATCTTTAACTTTTGATTTAGATTACATATTTCTTCGTACTAGATTACTTTTTAAATTATATTATATTAAATAAAATTTACCAAACTGATTATCTATTTTACAAGGACTTAAATTTCCGTTGAAACACCAAATTCATGCGTTCTTAATAATGACTTTATCATAAATATTATTCTAAAAATATTTGCAGGTAGATATGGATCTTATATAAAAAAAAAATGTTAAACATTAACAAATCATATATTAAAGATGGTTGATTCATTTATGATATTAAAGTTGTTAATTAATATCCGGACAAGTAAATCTTCAATGGTCACCCTACCGCACTCCAACTTCCATCTTGTATAACCTTATTTAAATTTATTTGTAGATACTAAATCACGCAACAACTCCAATGTGTAATCATCCTTATAAAAATCAATGCTAATGCTTCCTCGTTTTGCACAAACATTATAATATTCTAATCACTATCACCATAACAGAAATTATAGTAAAAAAGCCATTTTTATAGCAAATCAATTAACGGCTTTATTAATTTATCTGTACATAAATTAGTAGCAATTCATATATAGTTATATACAGTTTTGACTCCACTTATTATTTTCTTTATAGGGCATAAAATCGACCTCCACACGCTGTCTTTCATGTTGTAAACTTCGTAAAGACAAAAGAAAACATATCAAAGCAATAAAATCGTGTGCTTTATAAAATAAAATAAATAATGGTAGTGGACGTCTATTATATATGTTTAATTTATAGAAAATAATTGAACCGTTATTAATTATGTGGAAAAATTTAGATACATGCTTTTGTTTTAAAGTATAAATGAAGAAAAAAAAAACAGTTTCCAAAACTTTCACTTATCAATTTTAGTGAGAAATAGTTCGTCCATGAAAAAATTCGATAATGTTATGTTAACTAATTTAGATAACATTAGTTGCCAACCCATTAAAAATAAATTTAGTCATCTAACTATTATTTTTTACAAAATCAATCCCCTGAATAAATATGTTTTTGAACTAATTCTATCAAAATTTAATAACCAATTAACTTTCTTCAGACATTTTTTAATCGAAAAGATATTTATTACTAAAATATTGCAAAAATTACAACTAAAAGTTCTTTTGTCCAGATTGACTTTAGTGATAATAAAAAAACAACTATTCAACTACGAATGCTTAAATAGAATATAAAAACAATTAGATTTGAATTCGAATTAAAGTGATTAAAAAATGGCTTAAGCGTGAATTAAGGTTAAGGAAGTTTGTGACCGGCTACCGGCCAATTCTTTTGGTTGTCCGGGTAAAACCGTCGGTGCTACACTGATGTGTGAGGATATTTGTAAAACGGCAAGCTCCCGCACTTGGGGATGACTGGGTTGGACGGTAATAGTGAAGCACCAACTTTTGAAGTGGACCTTTGATGTTCCTTGGCCGACAGTCATGTTAACTAGTTTGGGGAAATAAACTAAATTTGGAGTGGGTAACTTCAACTGCTTTTGTGGTTCATTCATTCCTCCTCCAACTCTTACATTTAGTGGGGAATGGTGGTTAGAATGCTAGCAGTAAATTTTTCATTTTAGGTATAATATTTGGTTAAGGTTAAGATTAAGGTTAAGGTTAAGGTTAAGGTTAAATATTAAATATTATATTTATTGTATTTTAGGGATAATCTTTGGTAAAGGTTGTATATTATATATTATATTCGGTTTAATTTTGTTATATACTTTTTTTTTCCAAGAAAATACCTTTTTATTGATATATAAGAAAAGCTTTACAAATGTGTAATGAGTTGTAACTCATTTTATACAGCTTTCTCTTCAAATATTAACTCCAGTTTACATGTTCTACTTTTACATGTTCTTCCTTATCTCCTCTTACATCCTTCTCTTCTCCTACGACTCTTCCCATACCATTCTATATCGTAGCTGCAATGCCCATCTCTTCCATACTTCATTCCATGCCTTCTATTCTTCTTCTTTCCTTAAACAAGTCTTTTCCATGTCCTTATTTTGCAATCCGAGCTGTTTATTGTTCCTTAACCTGTAAAAACAAAATGTTGGTCAAGCTTCCACTTGCCAAAAGAGTTAATCATCATCAAAGAATCTGAAATAACCTAGATTTAATGATTCTAATAACGTTATTGCATTTAATTCATTCAAATGATGTATTGATTCAACCATGAAATTAGAATTCACTTTCAGTGCGTATTTTGCTACCCAATCAGCAGCATAGTTCTGCTCTATATATATGTTTCAAGGTCATTTGTGGCTTAATCAAAGATCTACAATATGTAAGCATTTGATCTAAATACCAAGGATAACTGCCATTTGCAAGCATATTGAATAAGCTGAGACAGTCTGTCTCAATATCTACAAGCAATAAATCATGATCCTTATAGTACATCAGCCCATTTGTTAAAGCTAAAACCTCAGCATTAATGGAAGAACACTTCCCAAGCAAGTCACCTTTAGCTATTAAAATAGCTCCTAAACTATTCCTAATTATAAAACTAGAACTAGCCTCACCATTGTTTAAAGCAGATCCATCACAATTCAATTTAAGTCTATTATGATCAGGCAAGGACCAGACAACATACAGAGATGATTTTGTATATTTAACATGATTAAAACATTTCAAGTCTTTGGCTAAATACAGATCTTTAGACCAATGCTTCCTTGACAACCGCAAGCCTGAATCTAGAGATGCAAGCATGAATAGAATATTGTTGACTATCCTTTTGGGAGATAAGGTTTTATCTTTGTGTTTACAACTATTTCTAGCATGCCAAATAGAGTATACAATCAATGCGACTCACATGATACAAAGACATGATTTAAAGTTTCTAGATTCTGGCAACTAGAGCATTTAGATGCTAAACTAAAACCAATCTGTTGCAGCTTAATATCTATACTTAAAATGTTATTCAGTACTCTCCAAAGGACAAAAGAACATTTTTTTGGTGAGATATTATTCCAGACTTTATCTTTTATTTGTGACTCTATGGCTTTGATCCTTACTTCATTAACAGTTCTCTTTAAATTAAATTTTCCATCAATTAATAATTTCCAGATTATAGAATCAGATAAGCATGGGTTAAAATTAACTTTAGTGATTTCATTCACATAATTAACAGGCAACATACTTAACAATTTATCAGTGTTCCATACATCATCTATCCAATACTCCTTAATCTTTGTTTGTGTATAGTGTATAGAATTACTTGCTGTTAAAGTTATTAAAGGTTTGGTATTGTACCAATGATCTAACCAAAAATCTGCATCACCATTACCTAACTTCCATCTTATTTGTTTTTCAGCACTTTCCCTAACTTCATACATTCTCTTCCAAATTTTAGAGTCTGTCATTCTCAATGTTGATTGTAAAGGATGTAAGCTATTACAGTACTTTGAATGCATTATGTCTGACCAAAGTGTTTTATTATCCCTAAAGTTAAACCAAAGTTTGTATGAAAAAGCAGTTTGTAAGTCTCTTATACTTCTGATATTTAATCTATTTTCTTTATAAGGCTTACACACTTTATCCCAAGTAGACCATACTATATGCTTATCAGTCTCACTAGACCCCCATAAAAACTTATTAAATAGCTTCTCAATCCTAGATATAGTTTTTAAAGGTAACTTAATAGATTGCAAATAGTATATAGGGTATGACATAAGAACAGAGTTTATTAAGGTCATTTTGCCTCCAAAAGATAGTTTTTTAGAGTTCCAATCTAAAATTTTAGTTCTTATCTTATCTATTAACATCTCAAAGTGAACTGAATGATTATTTGTATGAATTGGAATGCCTAAATAAGTAAATGGAAGATCATAATGTTTAAAACCTAAAATATTTTCTAAAGATGATATTCTTGATCTGTTCATTCTTAAAGGAGTTATGAAAGTAGTTTTTTGTGTATTTACTTGTTGACCAGAAAGAGCTTGATAAGAATCTAAAAACTCAGTTAACTTTTTTATATTTGTTTGAGAACCATTAACAAATAGAATAATGTCATCAGCGTAAGCTAAGCAGTTAATCCTTACTAAACTTTTCATATTATAGGCCATAGAGCTATGATGTTCAATTAAGTTATTCACACCCCTAATTAGGAATTCCTCTGCTATAATAAAAAGATAAGGAGACATAGGGTCTCCCTACCTAAGACCATTAACAGATTTAAAGAAACCATAAACATTCCCATTAACTATAACTGAATACCTAACATTCTCTATGCTTTTCTTAATCAACTTAATAACTCTATCATTAAACCCAAATGACAACAAGACGTCATAAATGAAGTTAAACTCTAAGTTTGTAAATGCTTTTGACATATCCAAGTTTATAATTACATTATCTCCTCTGACTTTCCTATTCAAATCCTTAACTAACTCCTGAGTTATTAATATGTTCTCTTGAATAAGCCTATGTTCTACGTATGCTCCTTGTTCCTTAGATATTATAAAAGGCAGTAACTTAGCTATTCTAAGGTTTATAAGTTTTGAAATTATAATATTCAGCACAGAACACAAACTTATAGGTCTAAAATGTTTCCAAGTTTTAGGTGAATTATTTTTAGGTATTAAACATATTAATATAGCAAACAAACTTTTAGGTAATGTAACTTTTAGAAAATAATCTATGACAGCATTTAAGAGATCCTTTTTTATAATAGACCAACAAGAAACATAAAATCTGGAGTTGAAGCCATCAACTCCAGAAGCACTATCAGGGTTCAAACTCTTAATGACAGCATGAAGTTCATCTAAAGTAGGCAGTACTAAGATACTATCATTATCAACAGACGATATTATTTTAGGAATAACACTTTAACTGAAGAAAAATCTTTTTGAGTTTGAGTTTTATTTAACAAATTAAAGAAGTATTTTACAGCAGAATCTCCTATCAAACTATCATCTTCAATCCAACTATTATTTTCCTGAATTTCTTTTATAATATTTTTAGATCTTCTCTTCTTTACATAATTATGAAACATTGCAGTATTGTTATCACCATCTGTGATCCAATTAGAATAACTTTTCTGTTTCCAATAATCCTCTTCTCTCTTAAGCAATATAGAATATGTAATGTTTAAACTGTTTAACTTACTTTGATTTTCAGAACAATCATTTTCTTCTAATCTAAACTCAGCAATTTTTATATCTTCTTCTACTTTACTTAAAAGATCAAAAATGTTTCCAAACGTTTCTTTATTCTATATTTTTAAACGTTCCTTAAGCCTTTTAAGTTTTGACCAAAATATAAACATATTTGAAGAGTCACAGATTGACTTAGACCAGTTATCATTCACAGTTTTTAAGAAATTTTCATGCCTTAACCACATATTCTGAAATCTAAAAGATGGTTTTTTATATGTTGAATTATTAGTTACTGAGATTAACAATGGAGAATGATCTGAATATGTTCTAGCCAAATGATTTACCTTTGTTATATTAAAAATTTCTCTCCATTTATCATTATGCAATGTTCTATCAAGTCTTTTCCACTTATGATTATTTGTCCAGGTATAATTTGAACCAATGTAACCAGGGTCTTCTAATTTACAGTCTATAATCATATGGTTAAATTCATCTATACCTCTAGAGCAAAGAGTATTACAAGCCAATTGTTCATTTACATTAGAGATAGTATTAAAGTCTCCAACCACTAACCAGGGTAAACTAGTAGCTGAAATATTTCTTAACTGATCCCATAACAACATTCTATGAGCCCTATTACATTTTTCATAAACTATAGTAATTAAAACTACTGACTTAGATGAAGAATGACTTACTATAGCATTTAAAAGTTGATCAGAATTATCCAAAACATCAATTTCATAACCATTTTTCCAGAGCAACCATATTTTATTATTAGTATTTGCCAATTGTGAATTAAAACCCAGTTTTAGGCAGATTGAAGCTATATTCTCTGCTGATATCATAGGCTCTTGAAGGGCTATGATATCAACAGCAAATTTTTTAATCATGTTCTTTATTCTTCTTATTGTTTTACAATTACCAATTCCCCTTACATTCCAATTAAGTAATACAGTCATTTAGAAGTTTTATAAGTGGATCTTATAGACCTTTTAAAGTTCCTTGATCTAGATATCACTTTATTTCTTGCAGATCTTCTCACATTAACATTAAATGACTCTTTAATAGTTTTCCTTTGCTTAGGTGAATTAGGCTCACTTATACTAGACCTTACTAAGGGCATCTGTTCTGTTCATACTACCTCTTCTAATTCTTCTAACTCATCATCAGATAAAGCATTGAAAGGATTACTTAATTTTATATTTTCAAGTTCATTAATTATATCTTCCTTAGTGATTTCTATAGAGTCTTCTAATTGATTAAAAATCTTAACATTATTCTTCTGAAACTCTAAAGACACACTATCTATCTCTGTTACATTAAGACCAATTTGATTGTTGCACTGACTTAGTCCAATATTTATATGTTCTATATCATTCTGTGTTGTATTTATATTGGATGTATCATTATTAGCTATTTCAACTGACTCCTTTACATTTACTTCTGTTACAATATTAACTTCTGTTCCTTTTAATTGTTGCCTTTCAGATTGAATATTCTCTATATCACTTTTATTCATTTTATCTTTTGTTAAGATCTTATCCTCATCAGCTGTTTGTTTAATTTCAGAATTTTTAGTAGTTTCCTCAATATTCTTAACCTCAATTTCAGTATTTTTATCATTATCAGTTCCTATAACTTTTGGTATCCAGACTTCTTTTAAGGGTGGATTAGATATATTTTTAATGTTATCTTTATTACTTCTATTTTTATTCACATTTTGATCTATTTCATCTTTTTTACACTGACTTTCTTTATGTCCTATATGCTTACAAGATTTACAGTAAAAAGGTTTTTTCAAATAAACAATATCTTGCCAAAAACCATCATCTTCCCCAAAGCATATCCAAATGCTTTGAGGAAGAGGCTTAGACACATCAACCATAACCCAAGCTTTACAGTAGTTATACATAGCAATATTATTCCTAGGGATCCATACAGCTAGAGGCAGACCTATTGATTTAGCAATTTGGTTAATAGAATCAGAATTATATAGTATTTCAGGTAATTTTGGTAGAGAAATCCAAAGTGGAGTCACAGGTGACTCCTTTTTAGGGTGAAAGTCAGGAGACCACTTAAGAATTCTAAAGGATAGACTTCCTATCGATCTAACAGGTTTGGTCCAGAATGTTTTTACATCTTCTAGTTGAGCAAATTCTATGAAAAAATGCCTCAAATCCCATCTAGATATGCTGTAAGATCCTACAAATCTAAATGCAGCAATGTACGCTTTGAACTCGCTGAGAGTTGGACTCCCAAACGAGAACTTCGCGATTAAAGTATGCTTAAAGTTATTAGTCAGAGAAAACTTATCTGAAAGTCGAAAATGAATCGACCTGTAGTCCTCATGCTCCTCATGCACGACTCCTTCATGAATGAACTCCTTGTTTCTTCCTCCAAGCGCTTCAGCAAACGATTTCTTTCCTTCAGAATCAAATGTGGGATTCATTCTCATTGTCGGAATAACAACACCTTTCAAGAGGGGAAAGTCTTCTTGAGCGACATTCTTGCTCATCTTTCCTCAGATCCAAATCTTTAGTGATTTCGGATCGAGAACCAGCTGAGCAAGAAACCAACAACAGATCCAAATCTTGGAGATCTTGGTGATTTCCTTAAGAACCAGCTTCTCAGGGACACGCTTTTTGAACAACGAAACAGCAACAGATCCAAATCTTGGTGATCTTGATGATTTCCTTGACGAACCAGCTTCTCAGGGACACGCTTTTTGAACAACGAACCAGCAACAGATCCAAATCTTGGAGATTTCAGATTGCAACACAGCTTCTCATCAAGAGACTGAGAAGCTACAATCGACAACCAGCTTCAGAAGAACGGCTTTGAGTTTTATTTTGATGCTGAAATCTTAGAGAAATCGGCTTTAGGGTTTGTTTTCTGTTTTCGAGGAGAAAGAGAAGGAGCAAGAGAGAGAGATCTGAATGAGTGGAGGGCAGGCGATAATAATCCTCGAGAAGAGGAAACGATTAAGCTAAGGGTTTACTACTTCATAGGCTTTCTTGAATACCCGGTCACGATTCTTGGAGCGAACCCATCATCAGCCCTCACCCAAAAAAATCATCATATCATTCGGTTTAATTTTGTTATATACGTTTCTTTTAAATGTTTAAATTGAAAAATATATAAATAAATAAAATAAAAATGCATTTATTTTTTTAAGTTTTTGTTTTTGTTTTTTTATAGTTTTTCAAAATCAAAAACTTTAAAAAAAACTCTAAATGCAGATTTTTATTTTTTAAATCATTTTTAATAAATCGTTATTTTATTGATTAAAGATTAATAAAATACAAACCATAAGTTTGAAGTTGTAGAAAGATTTTATAGATCGAAATCTACTTGCAATTACATATTACGTTATCAATTGAATAAAAAGAATAGCATATCTCATCTACACAATTAGCTTTCTATCGACGCTAATGTTGCTGCTTGATATCGGCCATCTTTGAGGGAGAATCAATATCTTGATTGTTGCTTGTTTTATGAATAGAAACCAAAGACATTGTTGTTAGCTATCAACCTCCATGGAGAAGCATCTCCACTGCATACTTGATACCAACTGCTTTATCATGACCCTGCAAGAACTTAAACATTTTAAGACATTGTTATGGACCTGTCCTTACATAATAACCCTAGACTCTCTAAAATAGTGTTTGCTCTCAGAGGAGTACGAAGGATATTGTTGATAAAATCATACTTCATTTTGCATTTATTAGTCCAGTAGGCTAGCCAATCAGCAGTCTTTTGGGTTCTTGAGATGTATTTAATGGTTAGGTAGATAATATTAATTTTTTGCAGCATTTAATCAATGTTTGAAGAGACGCAGGAGCAAAGATATGAGAACGCATATCAATCAACATTATAGAGTCGGTTTCTATGCCAACAACCTTAAAGTCATTTTGGAAGTATATAATTAATTCATCAAGTAATGTTATACACTCAACAACAAGGGGAGTTTGTTTATAATATACTCTACCATAAACAACTAATATGTCACCAAGATTGTTTCTAGTGGGATCAACGCCACTAGATTGACCATTGGGGGAAACAAGAACAATTTGGTATTAAGCTTAAGTCTATTTTCATATGGATGTAACCATATGAGAATACTTACTTTATTTGGGCTTGTAGTGTGGAAGAAATAACCTAATGACTTGGCAATGTAAAAGTCACCACTCCAAAATTTTATTTTAAGATGGATGCATTGCCTAATCTAGATAATATGATTTTGATCTTGTTTAAGACTAGATCAGAAGATATAGGAATGTTACCAAATTTAGATTTATTTTTGTAGTGCCATATAGACCATCAAGTGATGGCAGAAATAATATGTTTAATGTGATTATTTTTTATTGTAGACCAAAACCAACATCTTATTAAATGTTGAATGATCATATGTCTTCCAATACTAATTTTAAACATATTAGAGAGGCTAGTCCAAACAGCCCAAGCAATAGGACAACTAACAAAGATATGGTTGACATTTTCTATGTTTGGCGAATCTGGCACTTAGATGCGAGAGTAAAGTGCCTATTTTAAAGATTATTATCGACTGAAATCCATTCTTTCACAATTTTCCAAAGGAGGAAAGATTATTTGATGGGAGTAAAATTGTTCCAGATTTTGAAAATAGAGTAGTAATATTACTTTTGGTTCTTATTTTGTTCCAAGTTAACTTAGTGATAAAGTTAACAAGAGGACTTAGAGACTAAATAGGCTGAATTATCTAATCATGGTGTAATAAAATGTTGGGAATGAGATTAATGTCAGATGGAGTGATGCAATGATTAAGCTTATTTTTGTTATAAGAATTGTTTTCCCAAAATAATTTGACCTGATTTATAGGGTACCAATCATAATTGGTTTAAGTAGAGAGACTCGAAGTCAATAATCTCATTACCAAGGTGCCATCTGATATATTGTTCAACAATAAATTTAATGTTGTTTAATCTCTTCCAGGTTCTAGAGCCTTTAGCTTGGTTTTGAGCAGTGTATATGAGTTTTTACAATAGGTGTTATGCATATATTTAGGCCAAAAGGTAGTGTTTTCTCTATATTTAAACCATATTTATATGCATAAGTGTCATGAAGATAAAAAAAAATCTAATATTCGGGCCACTTTCATTGTAAGGTTTGCGTATAGTATTCTATTTAGTCCATATAATAGTTTAGGAGGATTCCTTAGATCCGCAAAGGAACCTGTTAAAGAGTCTTCTAATTATTTGAATAACATTATTCAAAAGAGTATAACATGGGATGTAGTAGGGTGGAATGGTTATTAGGACTGATTGGATCAGTACTAATCTGCCATCAAAGGATAGGGATTTGCAATCCCAATCCAAGATTTTTTTCTCTGATTTTGTTGACCAAGTCATCATATAACTTGGCTTTATTATTGTTATAGATTTTGATACCAAGGTAAGTTAAGGGGAGAGATGTACCTTTGAAACCAATGAGGTTTTCAGTGTTATGAATTATGTTATTGTTGATGTTTTTTAGAACAATTAGGCTGGATTTTTCAGGGTTAATGGATTGACCAGAAATATCTTGATAGATGTTTAAGAAGTTGGTTAATTTATTTAAGTTATTAATGAAGCCATTAGTAAAGATGACAAAGTCATCAACAAACGTTAAGCATTTATATTCATGCCACTTTTTCTTTTGTATTTCATTGAGGGGTTAAGGTTTATGAGGTGATTAATGCCTCTTTTGAGGTATTCTTCAACAATTATAAAAAAGGCTAGGGGATATTGGATTCTCTTGTCTTATGTTATTGGTAAATTTAAAGTAACCATTTAATTCACCATTAAAAATAATAGAGAAGAAAATACAGTTAATGATTTTTTTAATAAGATTAATGAATTTGGGATGAAACCCAAAAGCATTCATTATATTGAATATAAAATTATGGGACGGATTTTTAAAAGCCTTGTTCGTATCAATTTTGAGAATAATATTTCTTCCTCTCGAAGTTTTGTTAAGGTCACAGATAATATCTTGGAAGAGAAGGATGTGTTCATGGATGTATTTTTTATAAACAAACCCCTTGTTCTTCAGAAGTTATCTTGGGGAGGATAATAGAAATTTTATCATCTAAGATTCTGGAGATGATTCTATTTAAGATATAGCAAAGGCTAATTGCTCGAAAGTCTTTTAAATTGGGGTTTGAGGATTTAAGAAGAAGGAATATAACAGTGGAAAATATACCTTTAGGGGGCAGGCTTATCATTAAAGTAGTCTACAATAGCTAAGACTAAGTTATTATGAATAATGGGCCAACCTTTTTTAGATAAAAAATAGCACTGAATCCATCTAGGCCATCCACACTATATGGGGATAGGTTTTTAATATAATTGTGAATCTCATATTTGGTTGGAGTTTTGAGGAGAAATTGGTTATCATTTTCAATTAATAACATGGGAATAATATTCATTGGATCATAATATTGATTAGTATCAATGTTGGATGTCAATAAAGAATTAAAGTAGGCAAAAAAATGTTGATAGATTTGATCTTGATCATCAAGCCATATACCATCCTGGTAAATACCTTTGATTCTGTTTTTTCTTTGTCATTTTGTCTTTGGTTTTTCTTCAAAAAATTGTGAAAATGGCGGAGTTTCTATCACCATAATTCATCCAGTTTATTTTAGCTTTTTGTTTCCAATAAGGTTCTTCTCTTACCAAGGGAATAAGGTAATTGGAATTATTAGCTTTGACCAAATTGTTTTTATTTTCTAATGATTGATCATTCTGAAAATTGTTCTCATGAAATGAGACATCTTCCTCAACTTTGGCAATATCATTAAAGATATTGCCAAACGTATCCTTATTCTAGATTTTGAGGCTAGTTTTTAGCCTATTTAATTTTTTCCAGAAAGTTAATAGAGGATAGCCAGTAGTTGGAGTATTCCAAGAGTTTTAGACAATTCGAATGAAGTCTGGATGTAAAGTCCACATGTTGAGAAATTTGAAAGTGGATTTGGGCTTAAAATTATTGTTTTCTAATAATATACTAATTAGAGAATGGTTTGAGCAGATTTTTTTCAAATCAAAATAAACAAACTTTTAATTTATTTTATTTAATGTTTTTTATTTGAATCATGTTTGTTTATGTTTTAATATTGATTTTTGAGTTTTTAAAGAAAAATTGGGGTAAAATATAAAATTATTAAGTTTAATGATTTAAATTAGTTGTGATTGTTAATTGACCCTATATATTGACTTTTTATCAAGTGTCTCCTTTCACTTGAGATGAAGATTCAATTTATTGTTTTTAGGTTAGTTGTTCGTCATTACTACTAGAATACGACACGTGCATATAAAGTCAACATTGCGATGATATTATTTTCCGAATACAACATCAAATATCGATGTAGACAATCAACATCAGATTTCTTCGTCAGCATCGAATATTGATGTAGATGTCGACAGTGGCTTCCAAAAACCGTATATAATATCGACGTAATTGGTCACTTTGTGTTTACCATATCGACCTTTTACATTGATATTGTTTGTCAACTATGGCCATTAAACTCGATTTTCAACATCGATATTGGATATCGAATATATAACATAATATCGACATAGACAAACGATATTCGTTGTAGTGTTTCTTGTTTTTTATTAGTTGATTATTTAAGTATTTGACTTGGTTATGGTTATATGACTGATATAAGTTAGGTAAAGTTCCTATGGTATCAGATCAATTTTTCTCACAACCAAAGAAGATGTTAGAACTAGTATAATATCATACCATGGATAAATCTTTAGAAGTTCATCTCGGTCCTTATATTAGTGGATAAATACAAATTAACATGGAATTCACCAACTATATCATAAATCATTATGGTATGTCGAAACTTTTATTATTTCATATTTTATATGGTGCTAGCTAATCATGGGTTGTTTGAGCTTACTCGATTACTTCAATTTACAAAAGAACACGAGATCAATGAGGTAAATCTTATTTTTTAGAGAGTTTCGAGAATTCGAAGAAGTTGAAGTTGTTCAATTTTTGTTTTATAATTCGTCCAATAATATATTTGTGTTGTATTGTATTGGTCGTGCCTTAAGGTTTTATCATTGCAACTAACCATTTTTAATGACGGATTTGAATAAATTATCATATTAGTTCCCTTTAGTTGAGAAATACTTCAATATAATTATCAATAATTCCCAAGAACCCTAATGAACAGTACAGTTATCTTATCGATATTCAGGCATCTAATTTAATCATTTTACTAAACACAAAGTACAATGAGTTTACTATAATAGATGTTTTGTTTCCGATTTCCGTATTCAAATAAAATAAATATTTTATATTATTGTGCAAAGCTCAAAGCTTAGTATGTATAAAATATTTCTATTGGTGTATGTCATTATTTTGAGTAGTAATCTTCTCATTATCCTTTTCTTATTAAAAAAATAACATAAACTAATTCAAGTAAACGAACCTAAAACTAAATAAATATTAGATTTTGACTTTTTTCAAACTTAAAACTCGAAGATCTTCTAACCAAAGCACCAAATACCTTAAAGTTAGACGGAGAGATGCAAAATGGTTATCTTACATTATTATAATTTTGATGTGAGAAGAAACTAAGTTAAATTTGAAATCTCTTAAGAGATTTTAGGAGTTTATATATGAATGGTAAGGATGTACTTTTCATGATGAGAGAAGCCTTAAAATTATCGGTAATAACAATAATAGTGAGAGTAATAGCTAAGCTTTTAAAAAAACAAACCTCTGGTTTTTTCTAAACTCAAAACTCATTGCATGATAATTATTTGGCTCGTCTTATTTTCATATTTACCAAGACTTGCGGTTTTTTTTATACAAGTGTATTTATTTATCTTGAAAAGGTTCTCTAATAGTTAATGGTATTTGAATTGATCTAGATAATTTTTTCTTTCAAACTTAGTTATATGAGGTACAACTAACTATTTTTCAAAGTTATTTTTTTTATATGTGAATATTATGAATATAAACACATATAGACTCAATTTATATTTTTGTAATATTTTCAAATAGTCATTTTTATTGTTAATAATTTTTATTTTGTAAAAACATTATGTTAGAATTTTACCATTATATATAAATTAAATTTATGAAATTGAACTATAGTTGTAAAAACATATTAAAATTATTATTTCAAAAGTTATAATGAAGACAAAACTGGTTTAGATGATCTACTAGATTACTATTGTAATTTAACTATATTAATTACAAAAATAAAAGTTTGTATGAAGCTCGCATTCAATGAGGAATGTATATAATAGACCAATTTTTCATGTTGAATAGTATTTTTTCGCTTATATATTTCAATCATCATTTTTTTAATAAAATATTCAATAATGATGTTTTCTTAACTGTAGATAGTCCAATAAAACGAGTACTTATTGATAAAGATGAATAATGAATTACATGACGTAATGCATATTTTCTGGTTTGAATGATTAGTCAAGCTTCACTATGATATATTAGAGCTAAAAATTTTAAAACACGTACAATTACTACTAGAATATTGGTGCTAAAAAACTAAAAAATAGGTTTTGTATTATCTTGGTATAGACATATGTTATTATAGTAACTATTTGTCAGACGATAAATTTTAATCCATCTGATTATGTTTGAAATGTCAAGTAATAATAGTAGTAGCATGGACCATTTTGTGTGGATACCAAATTAACTCATTAATTTGGTGGGAGATTTAATCTTAAATTAATATGCTTAGTTATTAAGTTATTGGGATCATCCTAATATGATATGGTCATTGGACACCTTAGTATTTAAATGTATATATTATGTTAAACTCATCTACATGAAAATAGAGTACGTTGGTGATTGTATTATATTTTATTTATTATCATAAACTTAGTTTATAGCTTTCAGTAAAAAAACTATTCTACATCCTTTATCCTTGCATATGATGGATTTTTTGAACCAAAATAAAATACAAACTATATTTACAAATTGAGATCTAAAGATCATACTATGAATTATCTATGAGTATTAAGTGACAACTCATATTCTAAAATAACTGGAATCCTAATACCATAAAAAAGTTAATTAATACCTCTAGTAGGTTTCTACTCATAGAATCATATAAATTATTGCATGTTGAGGTTGTTTAGTTTAAGTGATTTGAAAATTTTAAATCTAACAAATGTTTTAGAGTCATTTATGTCTAGAGTTTTAATTCCTATACTAATAATTCGGTATAACTATAGGATATTTTAGTAAAACAATTCATTTCAAACTATTTAAATATTGACCATACATTATAATTTAACTTTCCAAATAGAACTATAACTTTGTTTAGTTGATCTTCATAATTATATGACAAAAATATTTTGGACAAATTTGATTTTGATGATCATCTTTATTGTATTCACCATCTTACTTGTCTTACTTATACAAATAAAAAATTTCTAAAATGTTATATTTCAATGATGAATGCATGAAAGATAGAACAAGTTATCATCTCAAACCAGTTTCCAAACTAATACATACATATATATATATATATATATACATCTCAGTCATCGGTCTTTTATAATATGTTTGATCATATTTTCTAGTAATTTGTCAAAATAATCTAATAAAATTAGTATTAGTTGATGAATATAAGTTGTACGTTATAAAATTGTATTCATATTTTTTAGTTTGACAAATGAGTCAAACTTTGCAATGATATATATGAGCTACAATTATTATAAACATGTATTATTATCAATAAATTGTTGGTGCAACAACAAACATGATTAGTTCATCAAACTTGTTAATTATGTCATTTTCTCCAGATATAAGGTATGTAATATATACTAATATAAGAATCTTATTATGTAGAAATAATTGGATGTTAATTTAATATATCTACTATATTATAATAATTATATGGAAATTAAAATTAATATATTTAAGATTATCAAATGAACATACTTACATCCAACAAATTGTTATGTTGTTTTGTGATCAATATTGTCCCAACCTATATTGTTGCTATTGTATATCGCATCATCACAATAAGTAAATATAGAAACATGCAGAGTTGTTTTGTTTGTTGATCACCATAGTAATTAAGATACCGTGTCACGGTGCTGGTTATTATAGGATGATCTATATACCTCAACATATCAAAATATTTATTACATCATATTTAAGAGTTATGTATGGTTATATACCATATCATAACGGTGAGTACAAAGCTCACTATTAAAAATTTATTTTAACATTGACATTAGAATTTTCACTACTATGATGCATACTTAATACTACAATAATTATTATTTCTATTACCTTAGTATCGTGAGAGACACTATTTTTTCAAGTTGTTGCTCATGTTGTATGTATAAACATTGATACAGCTGTAATAGTACGTGCCTCAAGTTCATATGTTTTTTATTTGTGATTTGTGTTTTTAGTTTTCAAATATCCATACATCAATTCGAGGTAATGACACTAGCACATAATTAAATTAATTTACACAAAGTGTTATTTCTTAAATGATGTTTTGAAAATCTACCGTGTGACGATATGTTACATTAATCGGCCCCAAATAAAAAATTACATTTGCATATTTTATATATAAACATCTTAAGATGTTTTAATTTGAAATACGTCTTAATATCCAAATATTTCACCTTAGTTAGTCTTATTGGTTAGTTACTTCATTGAAGTTTTTTTAGCATACATCGTGTGACGAGTTTGAAATATAACTTGACCCAAAAGTACGATTGTATTTATATATATATATATATATATATATATATATATATATATATACATTTCTATGAAAACAAATTTATATCGTATAATCACGATAATGGGAGTTCATGGTTATTCATAACTTAGATTTCTATTTTGAATGGTAAATCTAGTTTAATGAAGTAAGAAACCGGCCTCAAATCAAAGTTTTTACACTTACATGTGATAGTGAACCTAATAAGGTCACATTCCCATAAGGTTCAGATATCCTTATTCAAAAGGTAAAAATCCTTCACTAAGACCATGCTACACTATGTACCATTAATGACGACATCAAAATCATGATCTAATAAGATGACGACCCATGAATCTAAGAAGAAATTTTAAGCATAATTGACGAAAGAACTCCCGCAAAATACTATGATGACTCTTATAGCAGGATCAAGACCCAAAAGGCTAAGCTAACCTGATGAAGACAAATAGTAGATATAAAGAACTAAGTAAATAGCTTACATAACGAGCTAATTATGGATTCAAGATGGACTAAGAAAGAGATATGAATATTTTTAAACATAAAATCTCTTAAGGACTATGAAGATCTTAATACGATGAAGAACCTGAGTGAAACAAATAATGACATAAGATTTACTCGTATCAAGCCAAACAACTATAACTAACGTGTTCTAGAATATTCAAGAGCCTTCTAAGATATTATTTAATATTAATAGAATACCATATGCAGTTAAAGGATATATTTGTAATGTATGTAACTGTTTGTTTTACACGAATACCACATGGACACAAATTCATGTGTCATTTAACCATATATTCAAGGTTAGAGCTAAAATATCACTATATATAAAGGTTGTATCCTCAATGCCAAGGGTTCTGCAAATTTAATAAGATATTATTTTTTCATGTTTATTAAGTTGTCAATTCTTTTAAGAAATTATCATTAGCTATTAAAGATTTCTTCTTATCATTTTTCGGACCGACTATAGGAATTATTTGAAAACAAATCTCGTAACTAATGGTGTTGACTCGCTCAGAAATTGAGAGAGATTTGTCTCAAGATTTCTAGATCTGTAGGTATCTAGCAATCTTTTAAAAAAATTAAAAATATCGTACCTCATATCTTGGAAAAAAATGATGCAATGAGGAGAAAAATCTTCTTTAACATTGTGTGACAATAAAGAAAATCAAGGTATTTCAAGAGTTATTTCTCTTACTATTGCGAACAAAGCTACTGTGAATGAAATAGGTTTGTTTGTGGTTGCTTCAGTCAATATTGAAGATGATGAGGTGAGAGTTGCACCACAGAGGTAACAAATAGTACGCTTATCCAAAATCCTAGGTTTGGATCACATTCGTCAAATAATAGGCATGATGCTCGCGGACTTGAGAGCTTATATGTTTTCAATGCTTTACAATTTTAAATGAATGAATTAAAGCAAGAAAAGTATATTTTTCATTTTAAAAAATCTAAGAGATGAAGAGGGATGAACTAGGTTCGGTCATTTATCCAAAACTTCATAATTATTAGCTGAAAAATTAACTAAAAAAGAAAATAAAAACATAAACAAGGTGGTTATTCAAGAAAATTTAAACAAAGGAAAGGAAAATGACAAATAATCTAGTAATGAGGTTAATTACAAAAGAAAATGAAATGTAGCTAAAGAATTCAAATAAAAGATTAAAAGACAAAGTTAACTGCTTATACCTTAGCAAAATCTTATTTGTCCTACAAATTCGTGAAGGTGGTCTACCAAGAAAGTTTGATCCGTATAGAATGGAAAAATATGATGGAATTGAAAATCCAAATGATCACCTATAACAGTTCGGAAACGCTATGTTAGGATTGATTCTCGATGACACGCTTTTGTGTAGAGCATTTTCCATGACACTTAGGGCAAATACACTGGTATGGTTCAATATCTACCTTCTGGTTCGTTAATATAACAAAAACTTGAATAGTTAGACAAGTGTTTAGTTATTGAGTTATTATCTCTTTTGCACTTAACAGATTCATTTCCAGATTTTCTCATAAATGTTTCCCTTTCTTCCAAGTGTTATGAAGACCAAAAGAATTTGAGTGGGCCTCGGAATGTGAAGTGGAATTTTCAAGTATTAAAAAATTATTGTCATCACTAGAGATACTGCCCGAACCTCAAATTTGAGAACAAGTCTCTTCGTATATTGCAGTATTGGATTTTGCAGTAAGTCCTGCTTTGATAAGTGAAAATTTAGGAATTACGAAGCCAGTGTACTATATCAGCAAAAGTTTAGTGGCAGATAGAGAAAAGGTACTTAGAGCTTAAAAAATTAGCTTTGGCTTTGGTGCCACAAAAATGCACCCCTATTTTCAAGCTCACACTATTGAGGTTCGAACTTCATTCCGAGTGAAAAATGTTTTACAACGCCACGATATTTTTGGAAGGATGACAATATGGTCAGTTGAGGTGAGAGATTTTAATATTATTTTTTTACCTTGAATGGCTATCAAGGCCCAAGACTTAGCAGATTTTCTTGTTAAATTCCATTCAAGTAGATCAGACGAAGAGATAAGTAAGGAGGTTTTGACAAGCAGTTTGATGTGGATAGTCTGAACTGATGGGGCTTCTAGCATTTTAGGATGAAGTGCAAAAGTTCAACTGATTGCTCCAGCTGGGGAAACAATGTTTCAATCTATTAAATTTAGATTTCATGCATCGAATAATGAATCTGAATATGAAGCTGTATTGGCTGGTTTAAGGCTTGCAAATACTTGTGGGGCAACTTCAGTTCATTTAGAAACAGAATCCCAATTAGTAGAAAATCAGGTGGCTGGTGTTTCCGAAGCAAAAAAGGACCACCTAATTTTGTATCTTTGAGAACTTCAAAATTTGACTCTTAGGTTTAAAAACATCACTATAGAGCATATCAGCTGAGAAGACAATACAGTTGCTGATTCTCTGGAAACCGTTGCTTACACGGAAGAATATCTTTGGATTTTATTACATGAGAGTCCTTCGGTTCTTACCCACATCAAATTCTCTACTTCTCATTAATTAGTCTCTCATGATATAGTCTTGCATAAAATTTATATTGTATAGACCCACATGGTCCTATATCACATGACGTAGTCCTCGTACGGTTCATCTCTTATGATATAGTCATGTATGATATACTCTCTCATAATTTTGATATAGTCTTGCTTGATATAGTCTTGTGTGATATTGTCGCACATGGTATAGTATCTTATGAATCAAATTTTCTGACAACTATCACTGTCTCGTATTGTTTTTTGGCTTGGTTTCACAAAATCATTCTTGTTTAGTCTTGAACTACTAATATAAAAAAATGTTGTAAAGAAAAATCTCAATGTACACCAATTCTTGGAAAAAATATTTCTACTTATCAAGACCTGAAATGAAATGATGAAGTAGATCCTGTTGTTGAGGAGGAATTGATCTAGATTAAAATATATATAAAAAATTAAAAAGTACGTAAATCATCTTTGCTCTCATCTCTCATCATCTATGGTATCTCGCTTATAAAAATGTATTATCTTGCATGGATCATATTTGTCTGGTCTCACGTGGATCATATTTCATTTCTAATCCGTTGTCATGTCTTGCATCTATCAAATAACATCTCAATATATTTACTAATATACTTATTTCAAATTTTGCAGTTGCAATTAGAAGAAGGGCATTCATTTAAATTATATTTGGATCATACTCAATACGAAATCAATGAACCAATTGACTTTACAATCCAGAAAATAGAATGGCCATTTGAAAATCCAGTAATGCAAATAATAAAAATCAAGCAATTCTACATACTGGAACTGGTTAAAAAAGAGTAAGGCAACAAGATCTGACTATATCGTCGGTTCCAGGATTAGAATATCTTTTTTTTAAGTTATATGATAGAGATATTAGGTGAATCGACTACATAGTAAAAGTTTGTCTAAAATTTATTTGTATGCATGGTTTCCCATTATACAATTAACTTACTATTAATTCAATTTTCCATATTACATAGGTTATTATATATATATATCGATATCTTTCACAAAAATATTTTAAAATACTTAACGACGGTTCTCATAAAAAAAGATGGAAGGTAATCTAGCAAAAGTTATATCTGGAGGTATAATGGTAAGAATTATACAGTTTCACAAATATGTATGGACTAATAAAACAAACAAACAAAATTAAAAAGTATTTTTTCAATTTAGCACATGATATATGACAATTAAGATATTTCAACTTTGGTTGATAATGAATTATGCATCGCCAAATAAGGTTATATATTCGTTCCACTTCTCACAGAAGGGCCACGAGGTACAATTTCTCATTGGACATTATTGGTACTAGACATTGAGAATAAATAATTAGTAAATTTAATCCTCGTTGGCACCAAAAGGCACATCAGTTAGATAAAATACAAAAAACTACAGAAAAGTTTGTAAGTGTTACTTGCTTAAAATTATATATTAGGTTCGTTAATGAATATGCCTCGCAAAACCATGTCTCACATAATTATGCCTCACATGATTTTATCTCGCATGAATTTGTCTCTCATCTAATGAATTTTTCGTCATATTTTTTTAGTTTTTATATTGATTAAACTTCTAAAAACATATTGGATACCTAAGTAGTGAGAATATTTTGCCCAGAATACTAAAAATGAAGTTAGTATGTCCAAGAAACATTTAAAAAAAAACTTGATTGTGTCGTAATGGTTTGCGAATACGCTAAAGAATATGTTGAAATGGGAAGACTTAAAATAGAGAAACAATATGATATTATAACACTAAAGAGAGCTGAGATATTTTACTTATTTCTTAATGATAAAAACAATAACAGATTTTGGTGAACGAATCTCTGATCTATCATCACTCTTGTACATGTCCTGCATATTTCATGCATATGGTTATGCCTCATCCCACATATATCGTGCAGTTATCTATGCATTGTCTGAAAACTTCTATTATCTTACATCTATTATGCAGTTGATTATGCCATGTCTTGCAACTTCTATTAGTTTCACATTTAAAAATAAGTCAAAAAATACAAACATAAATACAAAAATTATTGAAATAACATAATATCAAAGTTAAAGAAGCCTTAAAAACTTGGTATCAAAATTATGTTGATTTTGCGAGGCATCTAGGCATGATCATCTATTATGACCAAAATTCAAACAATGACTACGCATTATTTTTCGGTACTTAATTATCATGTAAATGGAATATCTTTTTTCTTAGATCTTTTACCCCTCCTTTTCAAAATTTGAGTAAGTATACCAAAAGTAGTATTTGGAATATATTCTTGATTAAAAATAGTAAATATGATATCCCATATGAATATGTTTCTTTATAAGAGCTTCCAAAATAGCATGACCCGGTATATTTTATAGGATTTCCATCAATATAAAATATCACAGCCAAAGCATGAGAGCATGAAAAAAACTCATGTTGTCACGCACCACGATAAAATTTAGATACACTGATATCAACAGCTATAGCATGACCACTAAAAACTTTGTCTAAAATAGGAGTAGACGATTGAATTATCCATAAACGACCTTTTTCCACATTCGCTTTAAACTTATTATCAAATTTAGGACATAAGTCATTAGTCAAACGTGTAGCCTTAGCAAAAAAATATTTAAATTTGACATATAATTAATACTTTAATCTTGTAAAGTAACTCTAATATAGGTAAACTACAATATTATTTGATCTGATGATTAAATGACTATGATGGAGTAGAACCACAGAACCATACCACTTGCCTTTGAAAAAAGCATAAACATATTTTTCTGAAGGTAAATTCTCACAAAAACTTATAATATATGAACTTCTTTTTTAAGAATTTGTCCATATATTAAATACAGATTTTGAGTCGCGGGATAAGAATATTGTTCAAACATGTAAATCGTCTTATCCTTAATTGGTGTAGATGTACGACTCAAAGAATACTTCAAATTATTTATAAGATGATAAATAAAGTATACATGATAACAATCTAGAAACAAAGTCGAAAGAACATTAACAATATCTAAATAATGATCACTAATAAAGGTGATTCGACGATCTAAAAGATAGTATTTCAACATCTCTAGAAACCATAACCAATTTTCACATTATTTAGTCCCAATAATACCAAATGCAATAAGAAAGAAACCTGCAAAAATTTATTAAAAATAAAATATAAATCACATTGTTATTAATACATGTCGCATGTTATTAGTCTTGCATTTACGATATGAGGTATCTATATTATATTAACTTTACCTATCATTTTGATCATATATGGTTTCACATATATCATACTAGCATCTATCGTATTACTATTTCACATCTATCACATTGGTTAACCGCATATATCTTATTGGTTATACATGGTTTCACATCTATCATATTGATTATATCTGATTTCTAATCTATCATATTGGTTATATCTGATTTCACATCTATCATATATTAGTTTTGCATCTATTGTATTAATTATAATTGACTTTACATTTTAAATCTAACATAAGAAAATAATATGTTTTGCAATTAAAAGTAGTAGAGAACAAAACTTACCATTGTTACCATCTTTGACTATGGCACGTAACAATACATCTTTATATTTCCCCATAAAAAAGGTTCCATCAATAAATAAAATTAGACGAAAATAATAGATACATGAAGACAAAAACTAAATGCTATAAAACAACACTTGAAGACATTGGTTTCCGAAGTATACTTTAGTAAGTAGCCATTGTTGATATCAAGAATCTTTAATGTTTTGAAGTAAATTCTTAAGTAGTATATATGAAGTATAACTGTCTTCATAAAAAATCATCTTAGCTTTCTCTAAAGCAATCCATGAAAGACGATACGGGATATCTAAACCACAATCATTTTTTACAAATGATTTTACACTTGTGATTGTAACATTGAAATTTCTCCTAATACAATCACATATCTCGTTAGCAATCCAGTCCAATGATAAATGTTTATTTTTTGCAAAAACTAGTTCCACAAGTGTGAGCTTAGACATACTTCTTAGCAACCATAAAACCAGTAGACTTATCTTTTTTTCATTTAAAGTCTCCAATGCCAACCCTTTGAATCTTTTTTCTTCCAATAAACAATTTCTCTTTCATTATTATTATGCAGATATTTGAAAGTAACACCTTCCCAAATAACTTATCTTAAACCTATTGCACCATCTTAAAAAACTTACCCAATACCACTAGTTTCATCAATCCAACCAATGGTAGCTAGTAGTTTATTCTTGTCACCAATAAAAATCATATCAGAACTACTTTCACCATAAATAAAATGTTTATTTGAAGCTTCAAATAAACTTTGAGCAGTTTCTCTAACATTGTCGCCAATAACGTCACTTTCTATATCACCAGTACAGTTGAAACCCACAAATGTATCACCAATTGATATCAAAACAACTGAATCACCATCACAATATAAAATAAAATTTTGAGGTCACCGCAACATTGTTTAAATCTGAATTTACCACGAACCAGCATGTCATATTTATTTAAAACAAATTGAATCATATCTTCAAAGACTTGAAACATACCAAGATCATGGATTTCAAGTTCACCATTTCGTTTAAAAATACCTAATCCACCTGTAGACATTGTGTACCTGTATTTGACAATTCAAAAAGTAAAAATAAAAAAATCGCAACTATCGTTAGACTAATAAAAATAGTTTCGCATTTATCATTACAAAAAAAACAAAAGTTGCGCACGTGCTGGTTAACAAAGTCTTGTATCTATCATTGAGAAAAACCAAAGTATTTTATGTGAGAATTAACAAAGTCTTGCATCCATCTAGTAAAAAACAAAAAAGGCTCTCATATGAAAATTAATATAGTTTTGCACCAATCTTTAAAAACATACAAAGTCTCGTATGTAACAATTATTTATGTCTCTCATCTCGCAATATGAGACGCAAGACGCTTAAAAACACATGTTAATATCTTCATCTTCATCGCGAAGCCTACATAAAACCTAAAAAAATAATTTCATCTATATTATATAGACAGCTACAAAAAACGTACATAAAAATATAAAACCACACTGAATTAACCATTTCATCTATATTTTACAGAGTGAAAACACCTAACAATCGAGTGAAACACAACTAAAAACTTAATATTACATAACCACCAAATTGACTTATAAAGATAAAATAGAATCTAAGTTAACGGCGAAATCAAGTAAAAATCAATAAATAAATCAAAATATACAAAGAAAATAGACTAAAAACAACAACAAAAAGTGAAATTCAAATAGTTGAATCGTCATAGTACATGCATTTGACTATATATCCTAAAAATATTATAAAATGAGAAAAACTAGATCTCAAAATCATTAGGTTAGAGAAAGAAAAAAATGTAAAATATATAACGTTTTTATATAATGCATTAAAGGTATTTGAGGTATTATAAAAAATAGTTGGATATTAGATACTATATGAAAAGGCTAAATGTGTATTTCTTATATTAAATATGTAATGTTTTATTTTTATAATACTTATTAAGACTTTAATTTTAGATATATTTTTACTCAAATTTGGATTGCATTGAAAACATTGAAAATACAAGGGCCGTAGTGCAATATTACAAAAATTTGAAAAAATAACCGTTACTAGTCATCATCCCTAAAGCAACCTTCCCTAAATCAAAACCAGTAACCCTAAAAACCATCATCATTTGAAATTCGAAGATAGCCTAAATTAAGACTTTCCAAGAATGTGATGGCTTTCAGCTTGGGAGGAGCATCAGCTTCATTGAAATCCAATTGGTTTCCTTCTCTTAACATTTCTTTTGCAATCTTATCCGAACCATAATTTTGCTCCAGGAAAATGTGATTAATAATCATAGAAGGCTTGATAAGCTTCCTGCATCAGCTTAGAATTTGCTCAAAGTACCATACCGAGTTACCATAAAACAAAAGATTGACAAGAACTTTTGAGTCCATGTTAATGTCCACCATATCAATTTTGAGAAAATTGCAGAGCTTCAAGCCATCAAGAAGAGCCTTGCACTCTGCAATGAGGGGTTTACCCTTACCGTAGAGCCTGCCTAATCCGATAATGATGCTTCCTTTACTATTCCGAACAAGAATGCCACCACCAGTTTTGTTGCTAAAGGTGCAGGAGCCGTCGATATTGAGTTTGAATCTATTTTCTTTAGGATTTTTCCATCTTAGAAAGAGAAGTTCAGAAGAGTTTTTCGTCTGATTTACACCAGCCCAGAATAGTAGCCTCCTTTGTGAATCTACCCCAATGCTTCTTCTTTAAAACATTTGTGAAATCAAGACTTGAAAGGATATACAGAACGTGCTTGATAATGGTGGTAGAGCTTGTTTTATAGTCACTGTGCTTTTTCTTATTTCGACCAGACAAATAGACCAGACTATGATGGCAGGCAGAATAGAAAGAATGTCACAATTTTTCTAAGATGCCCAATACCACATTCTGTTAACATGCACAATAGTCATGTGAGACTGAATCTGAATCTTGAATATAGAACTGAAATATATCCAGACTTTCCAGGCTTGAGAACATTGAACTAAAACATGATGAGTGGTTTCAACATTGTTATAGAAGATACATTTGGAGGCAAGCTGAAATTTTTTGTTTTGCAAAACACCATCAGTAGGATTCCAGTTCTGTAATGCTCTCCACAAGAGAAACAAGCATTTCTTAGGTGTAACTGCATTCCAAGTCTTAGCATAGAGGTTCGATATATTACCTTTCTGCCTGATATGATTCATTGCGTCTTTGCTGTTGAATTCTCCGTCTTGAGAAAGAGACCATAACATCTTGTCAGCCTTATCAGCTAAAGTGATTTCTTTAATTTTGTTTACCTCAGTTTCAGTCACCAGAGTTCTAATTCTGTCGAAATCCCAGTTGCCATTAATCCAAAACCTTTTAACAGCATCACGACTAACATCCTAAAGAAGTCTTCTGCTGGTGTTGTCTCTAAGCTGGATGAATGGATTTTCAGAACACCATCTGTCAAGCCAGAAGTCCATGTTACCATAACCAGGCAAGTAAAAAATATGGACTTCAGACAGCTCTCTGACATTGATAATACGAACCCAAGTTTTGGATTTCTTGACAGGGATATAGCTAGGATAAGGTGAATGTTATCCCTACAATAAATAGATGTCATGTATTTGGCCCAAAGAGAATTTTGCAACCTAAAATTAAACCAAAGCTTCATCGAGTAAACTAGCTGAACATCCTTAAGCTTCCTTAGATTAAGGTCACCTTCTTTATAAGTCTTGCATAATCTATCCCATCTGGACCAGTTTATGACCTGTTTATTTTCCTTGTTTCCCCACGGGAATTTGTTGAAGAGAAGCTCCAGTCCGTTGATGACACTACTAGGAAGAATCGTGTGTTGAAGAAGATAAGTAGGAAAAGCTGTTAAAATCGTTTGAATAAGTAGAAGCCGACCAGCAAAGAAAAGGTCCAACTTGTCCCAGTCTAGAATTTTATTCCTAGTTTTATATATCAAATCATCAAAGTTGGCTATCCTGGTGGAGATAGCAATAGTTGAACCTAAGTATTTGATAGGCATGGTTGTATGCTTAATGTTTATAATGTTCTCAATTGTAGAAGAATGCTGAGTCTTCATGTTGTTAGAAACAATAACCTTGGATTTGGTTGAATTTATTTCCTGGCCTGAGACTTGTTGATAATGATCAAGGAAAGTCTTGAGAGTATGCATAGATTCAGTCTCACCATTACTAAAAAACATGAAATCGTCAGCGAACGCAAGGTATGAGATGTTCATGTCACTTCTGCTTTTAAACCTGATTTAAGAGTTATCAAAAGAATTATGTTTGATACTTCTTATTAGATACTCTTCAACCAATATAAAGAGACTTGGAGAAAGCGGATCTCCTTGTCTCAGTCCTTGTGTGTTGAGAAAGAACCCCCTTCAATTCACCATTGATAAGGATGGATGAATACACCTTGCTGATACAATTGCTAAAACGCATAACCACATTAGTATTAAATCCAAATAAGTAAAGGATCTTGAAGACAAACCTATGATTGAGCTTGTCCAAAGCCTTAGTCATGTCAGTCTTGATGATGACATTTCCTCCTTTGCATTTAGAGTTTAGATCATAGCACATTTCCTGGGCAATAAGAATGATTTCGTGGATGCTTCCTCCCTTCACGAAGGCACATTTTCCTTCAGATATCAGATTAGGTAAGATCTTAGAGAGTCTATTGTTGATGATTTACCCAATGATTCTAGAAATCATAGTAGTTAGGCTGATATGACGATAGTCATGTCATTTGTTAGGATGCTCAACTTTAGGAATTATGCAAATAGTTGTAGCTTTCATCCCTGGAGGAAGGTTATACCCATTGAAGAACCATTGGATAGCCTTACAGAGGTCATGACCAATAATAGGCCAGCATTTTTTATAAAACTCACCGTTGAAACCATCAGGCCCTGCAACAGACACTGAACTTAAATAATTAATAGTACATAAGATCTCATTAGTATCAGGCAAAGTAGACAGACTATTATTATCTTCATCAGTGACCATTTTAGGAATAACATCCATCAGGTCAACATCAGTATCTTCATTTAGAGTAGGAGCCAGAAAAGCTTGGAAACACTCTATAACTGAGTTGCTAATATCCTCCCTTGAAGTGAGCCATTCATTCTCATCTTTGATTCTAGCAATTCTGTTCTTTTTCAATCTTTTCTTCACAAAACTATGATAGGCAGCCGTATTTTTATCACTATAATTAAGCCAGGTTGCATGAGCTTTCTGCTTCCAATAAATCTCTTCCCTGTCCAATAACATTAAGTGATTTTGTTTAGCATCCTCAAGAGAGATTCTGTTATCTTCAGTAGCTTCACCTTGCAAGAAAGATTCTCAAATCTTTATGATATCCTTAGAATTCCTAATAGAATCGAAGATATTCACAAATAAGTCCTTGTTCCAGTCTTTTAACACAAGCTTCAGCCTTTTTTATTTAAGCCAGAAGTTCATTATAGGATTCACCTTAGCCCCAACCATATTAGCAGACCAATTTTCATCCACCAGCTTCATAAACCCATGATGAGTAACACACATATTTAAGAACTTAAAAGAAGCTTTAACCCTCTCCAGACTAGAAGATATATTGAGAGAAAGAGGGCAATGGTCTGAACAGTTTCTAGCATGATGAGTAACAGAAGTGGTCTTAAAGTAGTTCAACCAAGACTTATTGAATAAAACACGATCCAGACGTTTCCATTTCTGAACATTGGACCAAGTAAAACTACACCCATTATAACCAGCATCCTAAAAACCACAGTTCATTATAATATTGTTGAAATCATTCATGCCCTTTTGGTTGATTGTAGAACAAGATAGCTGCTCTTGAATGTTATAAATGATGTTAAAATCTCCAAAAATAATCCACTCTTTTGTAGGATTATCAAGCACTCTGATAGTATCCCATAAAGAAAGTCTTTGGTCTCTCTTACACTTCGCATAAATCACAAACACCATGAAGTCTTTATCCAAGGAAGGGTGATGAACCATGAGGTGAAGAATCTGCTCCCCATTCAGAAAAATATCCATATTGTAATTTTGATGCCAGAAAACCCAAATTCTATTATTGAGATTGCCACAATAGCCACTGAAATTCAACTTCCTAGCAACAGACTGAATCTTATCATAATTAATAAAAGGTTCTTGTATAGCAACAAAACTAACTTTGGTAGATTTGACTAGGGACTTAAGCCTTTGAATAGTATGCTTGTTGCCAAGACCTCTGGCATTCCAATTCAAGATGGTGATAGTCATCAATTTGATGTGGTTTTGTTGGCTCTTTTGAGCTTGATTAGTTTTGATGATATGGTACCTTTTGAATTCCAAATTTTTGACATTTTCTTTAACTTCTTGTTGTCTGATTTCTTCAAAGTTTCTTCGAACTGATCTTTGATTGGAGAGTTAACAAGACTGCCAGCATTCCTTGGAGAGTAATGAATCTCTTCAGCTATAGGCTCAAACATATTTCTCATTTCAAGAGTTTTCAAAGCATCAATCATCTCATGGTCATTTGACAAGTCTATGGGGTCCAAACTAGAGGGATCAACCTCTTGAATATCTTGAGAAGGCATACTAACAGACTGGTTAGAACTTTCATTTTCAGAACAACCTTTGGAAAGATTATGTAAACTGTTGAAGGTTGCGTTATTAACAATAACATATTTTAGTTTATTCCTGATCACGACATTGTTGACAGAATCAGACGGAGGGTAATGTTCAGAACTTTTTGAGTAGACAAAGGAACTTGAGTGTTTAGTTTATTGCTGGTCACAACATTATTGACAGGAGCAGAAAGATGGTATTGATCAGAGACATTTTGAGCAGATAAAAGGATTTGTTCAGGCAATTTTCTTGAATCATTTCTTGGCTTCATTTCTTCAGGGAACTGTTTTTTACAACTTTCATCAGAGTGACCAATATGAGCACATTTGTTGCAGTATGAAGGTATGTTATCATAAATTATATCAACCCAGTAACTATCAGCTTCACCAAACCTTAACTGAACTTTATGAACCAACGGTTTGGAGATATCAACTTCAGCCCAGATCCTACAACAATTTTGCCTTGCCCGGTTGACAGTAGGAACCCAAAATTTTAGAGGAACTCCACGAACCTTAGCAATTTCTGAAATGGTCAATTCATTGAATAAGAACTCTGGAAAATTAGGCAACGAAACCCAGAGTAGAGTGTAGGGACATTCAAGATTAGGATTAAATTGCGGAGTCCATTTCAAAAGTCGTATTGTTTTGCTTCCAAGAACCCAAACATTCATTGACCACAACCTCTTAAGATCTTCAACATTATTAAATTCGATGAAGATATGTCTATAGTCCCAGACAGATAGACTATAGTTACCATAAAATTTAAATTTACCCAGGAAGTTTCTCAAAACCTCCATTGATGGTTTCCCATAAGTGAATTTGGAAATCATAGTATGTTTTGAAAGGTTCAACAGTAATTCTTTATCTTTGGCTTCAAACGTGATCACTGGATAATCATCTTTAATCGTAACAGAAACCTTAGAATGCATGAACTTTATTTTCCTGGATTTTACGGTATCAGCATAAGAACCAGCTTGCAGATTTGGTCTAGCTTTTTCCTTATTGGTCTCCTCAAACGTGGGATTGCAAATTACATTTCGATTACTACCCAAGAACCAAGATTTCTCCATATTTTCTGAAGAACAGACATCATGCAAAGAAGTAGACGGTGCAGTTTTCCTAAGCAAAGAAAATTCATCATTTGAAGAAATATTCAATTTGTTGGTCGTCAAAGGGTTAGTTCGAGCAGAAGAATCACCGTCCTCCATAATCAATAAGAAATCCTATCAAATTAGGCAGCAAAAGATCAAGAAATGATCTTTGTTCTTCTGAGAGAGAACATAGCGTTTTCCTTCATCTTTTTCATTTTATGTTGATTTTAGATATATTTAGTTATAATTGATCAATTATTTTTTAATAAGATTGTTATAATAGTGATTAAATATATCATTTAACATATCAATCTATAAATTTTTAATAATTATTAATTAATTAGACCGAACTAATATTTTATGATAAAAGAGAATAATATATATATATATATATATATATATATATATATATATATATATATATTGAATCTAAAGATACCCAAGATCAATTTTTACCGTCATTTACTATCCTAACCGCCAATATTACCTATCCAATATCCAATTTTTATACTTAACTCCTACTTAATATCCAAATTTCTGATAATATTGTAAATATCATCAACCACAAATACAAGTTTTTTTTTTCAAGAAACTAAATTTTAGAGAGAACATCTATCAGTAACCTTAAAAGCATTCCCCGTTTTCAAATACATCAGATTTTGAATATCACAATTTCAAACTTTCTTAGATTTTAAGGTAGATTCGTGTGAGATTTTAAGAGTGGGAGATTTGATTTATTATTTTCAATCTTGTGAGTGAGTATGAATCACAGATTTCTTTGAGATTATGTTTCGCTTTAAAGAAAGTGTGAGATTTGTTTTCCAGATTTTATGAACATTAGATTTGTATCTGATTTCGTAAGAGTAAGTTTTTATATTTTTTCTGTTACTTAATTATAAACTCATGGTTATCTATTTTATCTTGAGTTAAGAGTTATTTTTAGGTTATGAAATATTTAGAAGGTCAATTTTTCGGTTTGAATATATGGTTTTAGAAAGTGTGAGATGTTAGCGTAAGAAAATGTGAGATGTGTGGGATATTAGACATGAGGTGTTGCATAGTTACCATACGTTTTGCATGTGAGATATACATGTGATATGTAAGACCTTCGCATGCATTACAAGCAAGACTATATTAAGTAGATCTGAGGCTATAGAAAATATTATATGAGAGATGCATGACCTGCACATGCATCATATATACGAGGCCTATATACACGAGACCTATGCATGCATCACATGTTGATAGATGCGACACTATAATTGGAAGATGCGAGACTTCAAATGTAATATATGATATAAGCCAGACCTACGCATATATTATAGATTCGCGTCTTATCTATTCTCCCGGGTTCGAGATGTGAGATACGTTTGGTATAATATTGATAAATGCAAGATTAGGCATGTAAATAATGTGAGGCGCGAGATCATATTACATTTTTCAATATTGTACTTTTTATTATTTTTTAACTGTACAATACAGGTAAGAAATGTCTAGACCTCGAGTCTGCATTTTCAAACGGGATGGTCAAACTACAATCATTCTTCTGAGTGAGTTTGAAGATTTTGAAATTATTTAAAGGTATGTTAGAAGTAGATGAGATGTGTTGGTTAGAGGTAATTATATTATAACTTACTATTATCAGTGATAATACGAAAATTTATTTATGAATGATGTTAATTTTGTTGGTCTTCTAACACTGCTTGATATTGAGCATTTAAAAGATGTTAGTTTTGATATATAATAGTAAGTGATTGATATGGTTGCTGAAGAAACATGTAGAGAGTCTATCTTAAGTTTATTTGAATACTAAAATTATAAATTAATAAGTGGAGAGAGTAGCTCTGGTTTAGGTTATTTTTTATCATAAGAAAAAACAACTTGCTATTATTGGGTAGGTTTTTACGGTCACATGTGTAAAGTAAGTTTTTTATAAAAATGTTGCATTTCTAAGGTTATTTTATGTTGTTATGTCTTGTACCATGATTATTTTTCAAATATATGCATAATATGATATCTAAAATAACTTTTTTTACTAAAATAAAGTCTCAAAGGAAAGTAAATGGAGACTTTATACATCACTTGACTCATCCATTGGCTTCATGGTCATCAGGCAGTTTGTTTAGTTGTATACTTACGACACTAGTTTTTGCAAAGACAGTAGGAAACATTTGACATCCAATTCTATTGCTTAAGAGATTCAGGATTCTATTAGATCAAAAACTGATGTGATAGTGACGACTGTAATATCATTTTTTTAAATAGGACTATGGTTAGATAGTTATTATTGTCTCTCATAGAATGATTTAGAGGATATTAAAAATAAATTTTTAAAGATAGTTTAATTAATGGATACATCAAAAGATTAAAAAATCCTAATATTTTGAGTGATTATCATATGAAATATACTATGGAAAGTAACTTCAAGTGGTTTTTCATAATATTCGGATCTTGTGTTAAAGGTTTTTATTCTTATCATCCACTTTTATTTATCGATAGAACTTTTTTTTTACTCACAAGCATAGATAAGTATTACTTTCTGCCATATCAAAAGATGGTAAAAATAGTATGTTTCATTCTTTCACTATCTTTTTATGTATTTTTATTTTTAATATTATTTGTTTCTGAAAATGCGAGACTAGTCAGATTTTATTGTCTTAGATACGAGATCAGAATGTAACATACATATGATAAGTGATACCGACATATTATATAGATGGGAGACCTTGGTATCTCATTAATGATTCATGCAAGACCAGTATATAGTATCTCATACACGGTTTATGCGAGACACGCAATATAATGTAATATGTGAGGGATGTGAGATATACTACATTATCACATGCAAGACGTGAAAAAATATAATTGTGAGACCTATATAAGGATAGATGCAAGTTATCATGAGTTTGTATAGGATAGATGTGAAACCACTATATAATACACATTCTTGATACGAGCCCAGCATATAATATACATACAAGATACAAAATATTAGTATCTCATAAATCTTTCATTCAAGTCCAATTTATAGTAGCTTTACTTTACTAGTATGTGAGACACATAATATTGTATTTTAAAATATGCGAGATAGTCTATTTCAACCATGCAAGTCATGACCAAATATCTTTGCGAGACCTATAAAAGGATACTTGTAAGACAATATACGTTTGATAGCACTTTAATTTATTTTACATGTATTTTCCTATTATATATGGTATTATTGATTGTGAAGATGCTACGAGTTGGTTCTGATTTCTAGATAGTTTCAAACCTCATTTGTTGGAACATTGAATTCAATTAATTTTGGATCGTCATTTAGGTATCATTAATGTTGGTTTTGCTTTGTATTCGAAATTTTATCAAGCATATTGTGTATTTTTATTTTGTTCAGAATTTGAGGTTTGGTTTGAGTCGTATAGAGCCAAAGTTTAAGTTTATAATGGTGTTTAGATTTATACAATGTGTTTTTCTTCCAACAGTAAACATGTTTAATAAAAACCCGGAACTGTTTATTACTGAAGGAGGTCAAAAAGTTATAAACTTCCTTGATAATTTATCTCGAGACAAATATTCCTAAACATTTGTTAAAAATAACGTATGGTTTCATGGTATGTTCTCTAACTGAATATTTTAACCATCGAATTTAAGATCTATGTAGTCTACTTATTGTGGAATTAATTAACAAGATTATATTATTATTAATGATTCAACTTTCATGATATTATACAAAGAGGATAAGTTAGAGTAATGAATTTTGTCATAAGTATGAAAAGAAGTTTAATGTCAATATTAAAACAGGTCGTTCGCAGATACTTCGTAAGTCTTTGGCAGCGATATACGAAGTTTTTTATGACACCTGTTATGGTTGTTAATTTGCTGGATTTCAAATGTTCTTGTGGTGCTTGAAAACAAGATTGATTGTCATGTTCTTATGTTTTTGCTACAATACATTCGTCTAAGAAAGATCCAATGACATATTTAGCCATTTTATATTGTATGCCATTACATGTCAACTTACTCTTTTAGCATACATATCGTAACTAATTTTTGTGAAGGATCAATATCTAATTAATCACCGGAAGTTTTGTCTCATAACTTGAAAAGATAAGCTGGAAGGCCTAAGAATAAACATATTCTATCTAGAGGATAAATAACAACCCAACATATAAAGTGTGGTTGTTGTTCAAAGTTTGGGCATAATTGGCAGACTTGCGAGGAATTACTTTAAATGTTTGGGATTTGTTTAACGATATTTTGTAGTTTTAACTTTGCTCCTTTATTTTAAGATTTTTGGAGTATTATAATTTTTTGTATTATAAAGTGTTTGAATTGTTTTCCTTAATGTGAAATCAATTATATTTTTGTTGTAATTTAATGTGAGACGAAATAATCGTACTTGCGAGACCAAGTTTAGTAATATGGATATACGCGATACTAACTTTAAGATTATGACTAAATGAGATCGTCTCAATTACTATGGCAAGATTATCAATAGAAGGTATGCAAGAACAACTTTATTATTATAGAAACACGGGAGACATGTTATAGCTCGTATGCGAGACCAAATATATTATGTATCATTATAGTAGACTAATCATATGTTTAAGAAAATATGTGAGACTACAACAAATACAAAGGAGAGATACGAGACTACTGCAACTACTACATGCGAATACTATACTTAAGACTACTGTAACTACAACATGTGAGACATGAGCAAAATACTACATACGAGACTACTACAACTACAACATACTAGAGTAGAGCGAAATAAGATGTAAGATTGCAAGAAATACAAAAAAACTTGTAAATACTGCATGTGATACTGCAATAAAATATAAAGGATTGTACTATAAATACTACATGCAAGATTGGAGAAAGTAAGATGCGAGACTACAACAAATACAAAGGTGATTACTGCAAATATGACATCTAATATTGGAACAAATACTACACAAGAGAATACTGAATTACAACATATGAGACTAAAGCAAAATATTACATAATAGACTACTGCAACTATAACATGTTGTTCATAAATAAAAAGATAACCAACAGGATAACCAACAAAAAAGTCATAAAAAATTAATCATGGCAAGCGGTACCAAGAACTAAAAATCATGTTTATTGATGATCTAGGAACTTAATGTTGTAAAATCTGGCTCATTATAGAGTTCATTTGTTCCTTATTTGCATTTTTGTATCATTGATGTTATCTGATTCTACCAGTGTGGGTTGCTGGGGCAAATATATGAGTGTTGTGGGATGATTGAGTTTTTACTTTACGACTTGGATTTTCTTGGTACGATTGACTATCTTTTTATTTTTGAGAGAATAGAAGTTTAGGTAATTTCAAATTGAGTAGAGTTATGTTCATAAGGTGTACGTAGTTTCCCTCCTCATTAAGCTCAAGGAGAAATATCAGGTAGCAGTTGTCATATTCTTTGGAGGAAGTGGAAGAGTTGGTTAGGTGTTGGTTATTCAAGCTTTAGTTGATGGTTTCTAATTGCATGTACTTCGATATTTAGATATTATAAAAAGAACCCTTATATAGTTAATAAAAGGTATTTGGGGTGCCCCCTAAGGGGGTAGCCGAGTTGGTTGAGTAAGGCATGCTTGTGATCAAAGGTCATGAGTTTGAGTCCCTCTACATACGCTTTCTCGGTTGAGCCTGTCACCTTGTGTGGTTTACCTTCTGGCGTTGGTTTGCAGGCTATCGCGTCAGACTGAGGGTTTACCTTGTGTGCACTCATTGCACTCTGAATAGCGGCTGCGGGTTCCCTCCGGAAAAAGAAAAGGCATTTGGGGTATATGGTGTAGGGATAGTAATTCAATTTTGAGAAAAAATGAAAGACCAGTTGTATCATATATTGTTATGATATACTTGTTGTATGGTTAAGATGCGAGGCGTGGCTGCAAAAAAAATGAAGGATAAATGCATGACTACTGCTATTACTATATGTGGTATTAGAACAAACACTAAACGCGAGACTACTACAAAATTATTTTATAAATCAAAATCTCAAACAAAGTATTTTAAAAAAAATTAAATTTGTTTACTTCGACTAACTTATTTAATAAGGTGACGACTCAAATTCTTGATAAATTTTTGAGACATAAGTTAGATTTGTTTATAGGGGGGTTAGATTTATGATTAGGAGCGATGTTGAAGGCTGCTTTGGAAAAACTATTAAGGTTTTGGAGTAACAGTTGTATTACTGTTATTCATTATTCGAGTAACATGATTCATTTTTATATTTTTTAAATGAATAACAAGATTTATTTTGTTAATAAACAACTCAAAATATTTTTATAAAAAAATAAATAACATTATTCATTTTCGTTAATCTAAATAAATTAAAAAAATTAACGAAAGTCTTAATTAACTAGGGGTGAGATTCGGTCGGTTCGGTCGGTTTTTTGAGATATATTAAAACTAAACCGAAATAATTTTGTATATAATTTATTAAACCGATTTATTAAAAAAAAGTCGGGTTTTTCGGTTTCGGTTTTTTCGGTTTCGGTCGGTTTTTTGGTTTAAACATCGGTGTGATTCAGTTTGATCGGTTCTGTGCGATTCGGTTTTAAAAAATAATTATTATTAAGTTTCGATATAAAAAACTAATATTAAAAAGAAATACTTGTTAAACTCATTATTTATTTATTTTTATTTTTAATAATAAAATAATAAAAAAAATTACAGTAATAAAAAGACTAAAAGCATATATATATGGGAAATGACATACTAACTTACTAAGTACCTTTTGGCCAAACCTATTACTATCTAGTACCCAAAAATGGGTTAATGCTCACTTAATACCCATCTCATTAAACATATCCACTTCTAATACCTTATTTTTTTTATATACCATAACTACCCTTAACTTAGTATATAAGCCTTATTTTGAGAATTAATGAGTATTTTCAGCCATCACCAATTTTGAATTTTGAATTTTGAACTAGCCTCCACTCTCTCTCTCAACCCTCTCTCTTAACCCTCTCAAAACACCAGAACCACCGAGCCACCAGAAAACACCAACCAGATCGTCAAAACTAAAAGGCCTCTTCTAGGTATTTGCTTCATATAAGGATTATCATCTGTACCCCGATTCTCTCTCTCATCCATGAATGGTCCAGTGAAACCCGAACTTCTTGAAACTCCGAGACTACCTGCTCCGACGACGGCCGTCGAGGACGACGCATTTTTCAAGCAGATCGTCCCTGTGATTCATCTAAGCAGCAGTAGTGAGTCCGACTCGAGTGATGACTCGTCCGACGACTCCGACGGAAGTACCAGACTTGGCTTTTTGAGTGGAAGAGGAGTGAAGAGAGTTCAGCCAAACAAAACTACTCGGTCTTCTTTCTCCCTTTCCCCCTCCCTCTCCCTCTCCCTCTCTTTAGTTTGCTCATCGGTCACGACTCACCACTGACTCAAACGAAACGCTCTCTCTAGATCAAGGTACATTTCTCAATTCCGATATATACATTCATCCGAAATCACTTCAGTTTCGGTTATTACTTTGCATTCTATCGGATCACGTTATACGATTGCATTTGACATCATTTGGTTGATTGTCACTTCTTTATACATTGTTGATGGCTAATCCAATTAAGCTAGATTTCGATATGCTTAGTGTTTATGCTCGTGTTCTTTGTTTAACACTATGGAGTTTGATTGATTTAACATGAACTGGTAACATTTCATTGATTCGTGACTGTTAGGTGCGAATCTCTTTGCATCGTTACTCTGATTGTTCGATTACTCTTGATTTTTTCATCTGGATTTCGATATTATCTGTTAGTGAGGTGAAAGAAATGGAGTTTTGGAAGAAAATTTGATACATCGTAACAAACTGAAGATAATTATGAGTGCTTATCTAATCGGCATTGTTTTGGTTACACGCAAATTGTGGTTTTCTGTTTGGTGATCTAGCTTTTGAAGTGCTATAACATGTGATTGATTTTTCTTTGGTGAATCTGATTCTTGAATATTTGGGATCTGTAAGTATGTACTGAATCGGCTTCGTGAAGGTGTTTGGTTAGAACTTGAGAATTGTTAAGAAACAATGTTTAGAAAAAAGCAATCTCATATTCCACAGGATGACGCAGAGAGAGACGTCAAGGTAATTTTTCATTTCGATTAAGAAAGTTGCTTGATCAATCTGTAGCTGTTGTTTCAAGTTCAACAAACTGCTCCGATTGGATTTTTATTATCTAGTCAATTTTTTTCTCCTTCTTTTTACACATAAGAATCACTCTTGTTCACTTTTTTGGTTAATGAACTCAGAGTTGCTATGGGAACTCTCTTTGGACGTGGTAAAAATTACTGCACCGTAGCATGTTTGAAAAGATATTTGGAAGCTCAAAACTGGAATGTTGAGAAGGCAAGGAAAATGTTGGAGGAAACTCTTAAGTGGAGATCAACATATAAGCCTGAAGAAATCCGTTGGGTAGGCCAAATTGACAACACATTCAGGTTTTTTGGTGATAGAATAGTACTCATGCAAGCAAAATGTCTCGCAGGTGAGCATCGTCATGGAGCAGATGATGCATTTACTTCATTACTGCAGTTTACCTTTGGAGGATGTTGATTTTATTAACTCTGATAGATATGAAGAACACGTTGCTAGATATGAGAACACCTTGCTAGATATGAAGGGACACATTGCTAGATAGATGCAGCATCAACTCAAAACATATACAATGTTATAGACATTGCTATATATGAAGGAAGACATTGCTAGTCTCTAATACCCTAACAGGAGCATACTAATATATTGACATTGCTAGTCTAGTAATAGGAGGTCATGTGATGCTCCGTTCTGAACTTGTGTTCCCGATTTTTTAGTAACATTTTGATTTTCATAGATAAGTACTCCTTATCTTTCGACTTATATTTTTGTATACTGTTAACATTGATATGTACCATGTCTATTTCATTGGATGATTCTTATCGTTTATAATGTCTAAATTGATAGATACGCTGAGATTACAACGCTAGATACTCGTTATCTATTTGCAAAACATTACTAGATATGTGAATTATAGTCTGATAGATGCAGAACATCTGCATTCATAGATACTTGAGTATAAATCTGATAGATACGATATATTGACATTGCTAGATACGTGAACAATAATCTGATAGACACGATATATAACATTGATATATCCTGCAGTATACATCTGATAGATACAACAATATATGTATGCGATTTTAATGTTCACATTCATCTGATAGCTTAGTTATATTTAGTTTGGTAGGTACTTTAGATTCTCCTATTAGTGTTTCATCTCAGAATTTACTAGAGGCTGCGATTCACGACTACTATAGCCTGGTAGATTGAAGATAGATATATGACATCGATATTACTAGATACGTTGTGTTGTGGTTGAGATTGGCATTGATTTATTTGATGGATACTTGAGTATAAGTCTGATAGATATGAAATATAGACATTGCTAGATGCAGCACTATATATTTTCTAGATACGACATATAGACATTGCTAGATACGTGAGTCTAAGTCTGATAGATACGGCATATAGACATTGCTAGATACGTGATTAATAGTCTGATAGATACGAAATATAGGCATGGCTAGATACTTGATTATAAATCCGATAGATATGACACATAGACATTGCTAGATACGTGGTTTTGCAGTTGCGATTGTGGTTGATTTATTTCAGTCGTTAAGTTTGATTTACATTCCAGTTACTAGAAGTTCCTATCAGCCATATCCAACATTGCTAGATACAGCAAATTTTGTCTGCGATTTTAAGGTTTACTTAGTTTTGATAGATTAGTTATAACTAAATTGCGATTGTGAATCCAAACTGCCATTACAACTGCTTCAATCAACTGCTTACTATCAATGTTAACTTGTAGTATTCAAATCTTAACCAAATAGTTTAAGATAAAACTACACAAATACTAATAAAACCATAACATTAATAGAACATCAGTCAATGCATTACATCTTCCAAATACACCAATCCTCTCTAAAAAACAAACTGCTCAGAGGGTTGGGGAAAGTTATAAGTCCATCGAAGCATAAAAAAACATTACAAACAACAACAAAAAAGCATAATGAAAGGAAACTGCATGAACTTCTTTAAGCCTAATCAGAATCATCTGGATGACATATGGACATTGATAGATACTCGATAATAAGTCTGATAGATATGTAATACAGACATTGCTAGATACAACACTTTGTAGTTACTATATACGACATATGTAGATTGATAGATACTCGATAATAAGTCTGATAGATATGTAATACAGACATTTCTAAATAGTTGATTATAAGTTTGATAGATATATAATACGGATATTGCTAGCATCTCTCTGACTTAATGAACCTTCCAGGAGATTAATTAGTTTTCCAAAAACACCAGCATCACAGGGTAGCTTTGTTATGCACTTGCTACACAAGACTGAGTGATAATACTTGCGCCAAGGCCGCTAACATTTTCATTCTCACTATTTAATTAAGAGAGAACAAAATCCATGTTTTTTTCTTGAGAAAAATCATATTTAGGAGCCAGGTTTGTTTGATATATCATTCTAAGAGACCGAGCTGCAGCTTCTACTACCTGAGAAAATAAGTATAACCACAAAGGTCATTTAGTTTCCTGACAGACAGAGACACTGGCACGTATCAATCTCGTTACATCTTCCGAGCTAAAAACATAAGTCTAAAAAAGCATATGTGACTTAAAACAGTCTACTAAAATATGCATGGAAATATGTTATCATACATAAGTAGGCGAATTCGATTCAGCGTTCATCTTGATGAGACCAATGATAAAAGTTCAGAAATGTAAATTTACAAACCTCATATTAGAACCCTTAAACTTTTCTTTCACATGAATACACGAGCTGAAATATAATTCGGATCATAAAGGCCGAATAGACGAAATACAAAAACCAATTCACATTCTCCTATCAAGAAATGCACAAAACGAACTCTAAATCTCACTTTCTCCTAAGACCAATCTCTGTTAAACCAGAACAGCAACTTTTCGTACCGAATTCGAAGAGTAGAGTTCGATTACCTTCTCATCAGGATAAGAAAGAAGCCTCAAAAGAAGAGGAAAAGCTCTGGCATCAAGCACTGCTTGCGCACCAGCTTCAAAGCCACAAGCAAAGCTACCGAGAGTAACGGCGGACTGGACCAAAATGTTGGTCCTAGGGCTACAGTTTTTGGAATTGGAACTGTCATTGTCCGCTGAATCGGCAAGAAACGAAGCTAAAGTAGGGACGACACCGAGCTTGATGAAAGCGAGCTTCTTGGTTCGATTGCCTATGATCTGTTTCTTGACCTCACGAACCGCCTTCAGCTTGGTTGCGGAATCATTTGAATGGAGCTGCGATTTGAGTAGAAGGCTCGACGGAGTAGGTGCTGAAGGGTGGTCTCCGGTTCGAGTGATTGATCGGGACTGCACGCCGGTTACTTGTCACCGGTTGAAAGGTTCTGGTTTGGGTTCGAAAACGTCTTTTGGGTTCTCTCTCGTTTAACGTGTCTTTCTCTCTCTCTCTGTTCAAATTTGGAAATGTGAAAGTGGGGGAATTGGAACCTAAAAGTCAGATTAGAAGGTGCAAAAAAATGGGTTTCAACCAAACAACCCCTTTTATACCCTAGAGGGTATAATTGTCCAAAATATGGCTCTAGGTATTTTATGAAACTAGTCTAAAACCGGATACCATTTTGGTATTTGATAGTTGAGTGGGTATTTAGGGGTATTTTCCTCTATATATATATATATATATAGGTATATACAAGTATATCCTCGACTTGAATATATATAGAAGGTATATATATAGAAGTATATCCTAACTTTTTTTGTAAAGATTAAAAGTCTACTTGCATATATATAGAATATATATATATAGAAGTATATTCGACTTTTTGTAAAGACTAAAAGCATATAATCCCTACACCCAGGGTGGTTCGAACCCACGATTATTACAGAGGGAAGATGTTGAGCCCTTATTTTTAACCAATTGGGCAAAGCGAATGTCCCGTATATGATGGTAAAAAGGTAATATAATACCTGCTAGTTCGGTCGGTTCGGTTTAATTCGGTTCTGGAATCTGATAAACCGAAACCCGACCGAATTTAATTCGGTTTGAAAAATTAAAACCGAAACCGAATTTCTATATTTTAATAGCCGACCAAACTGGTCCATTTTGGTTTGGTTCGGTCGGTTGGTTTGGTTTTATTTGGTTTTTGCCCAACCCTATAATTAACTCTAAAATAATCGGTTTCGACCGGTAATAGTACAAGCTAGTCACTATGTTTTTTGTTTTCCAAATCCAAAAAATATGTTATAGGTATAGTTTTTATCATGTCCAAGTTTTGGCATTGTTTGTTGTATTTTGTTTTTATTCTTTTTACGAATAACAATACTACTTACATTTTTTATAGGAGTAACAGTTTTATTATTGTTATTTATGATAAGAATAACAGTTTCATTACTGTTATTTCTAATAAGAGTAACAATTTTATTATTGTGATTCATCATACTAGTAACATGATTATTTTTTGTATTTTTTAAATGAATAACAAGATTTATCTTTGTTAATCTAAACAACTCAAAAAATTTATAAAAAATGGATAACATGATTCATTTTTGTTAATCGAAATACCTATAAATAACAGTGTTATTACTGTTATTCTTAATAAATAACAGTTTTATTTCTGTTATTCCTCATATTTATAACATGATTAATTTTGAATTTCTAAAAGAATAACAAGATTTATTATCGTTAATCTAAACAACTAAAAGAAACTATTTTATAAGAAAATGAATAATATGATTAATTTTTGTTAATCGAAGTACCAAGAAATAACAATCTTATTAGTGTTATTCTAATAGAGTAACAATGTTAGTACCGATATTCCTAATAAAAATAACATGAATAATTTTTATATTTTTAAATGAATAACCAGATTTATTTTCGTTAATCTAAACAAGTAAAATAAATTCTTTTATAAAAATACTTAACATGATTTATTTTTGTTAGTTGAATTACTTACAAATAATACTCTTATTGTTATTATTCTTAATAAAGTAGGGATATTATTCATGATATTCCTAATAGGATTAATAAATTACAAGGTTTATATCTGCTAACCTAAACAAGTGAAAGAAATTCTCTTATCTAAAAAACAAATAACATGATGGATTTTTGTTAGTCGAAATACCTAGACATAACAATCTTATTATTATTACTCTTAATAGAGTAAGATTATTATTACTATTACTCTTAATATAGTAAAAGTCTTCTCACCGTTATTCTTAATGGGTAGTGGTGGTCATGGTGGTTGTGGTGGCAACGTTGGTCATGGTGGTAGTGGTGGTGATGGTGGTGGTCGTAGTAGCGGTGGTAGTCGTAGTAGTGTTGGTGGTCGTAGTGGTGGCCGTAGTGGTGGTGGTGGTTGTGATTGTAGTGATCGTAATGATGGTGGTGGTGGTGGTGATGGTGGTTGTACTGGTGGTTGTGGTTATTTGTGTTCGTAGTGGTCGTGGTGGTGGTCTTAGTGATGATGGTGGTGGTGGTGTTGCTGATAGTTGTGATGGTGGTGGTGGTGGGGTAGTGGGGTGTGGTCGTGGTGGTAATCGTGGTCGTGGTGGTAATCGTGGTCGTGCTGGTGATGGTGGTGGTAGTGATGGTGATAGTGGTGGTGGTGGTGGTGATGGTGGCAGTGGTGGTGGTGGTGATCGTGGTCGTGGTCGTGATGGTGGTGTTGGTCGTGGTCGTGGTGATGGTGGTGGTGCTAGTCGTGGTCGTGGTGATTGTGGTGGTCTTCATCGTGGTGTGGGTGGTGGTGATCGTGACGGTTGTGGTTGTGGTGGTGATCGTGACGATTGTGGTTGTGGTGGTGGTTATGACGGTTGTGACGGTTGTGATCGTGGTGGTGGTGGTGGTAGTGATGGTGTTTGTGACGGTTATGACGGTAGTGATTGTGGTGATGGTGGTGGTGATGGTAGTTGTGGTGGTGGTGAAGGTGGCAGTGGTGGTATTGGTGACGGTAGTGGTAGTGGTGGTGGTGATGGTGGTACTGATGATGGTGATGGTGGTGGTCGTGGTCGTGGTGATCATGATCGTGGTTGTAATGGTGGTGATGATGATGGTCGTGGTTGTGGTGATGGTGGTGGTTTTGGTCGTGGTCGTGATGGTGGTAGTGGTCCTGGTGATGGTGGTGGTGCTAGTCATGATCGTGGTGATGGCGGTGGTCTTGGTCAAGGTGGTGGTGGTCGTCGTGATAATTATGGTTGTGGTGGTGGTGGTGGTCGTTGGTGAGGATAATTTCTTATCAAAGGGTATATTATGAAATAGTTTTATCGTTTTTAGGAATTTAGTGTTAGAGTGAAAATTAGAGAGATGAAAGAGGAGTGTACTAGTAGTAAAGCTTTTCTCACCCTCATAAATTAAGGTGGTTGGGGTATTCATACTTATTTGTGACTCGTGGGCCTTCCGGTCGGATTATGGACTTGGGTCAGGTCTAAAAAACCATAAGCCCAAGACGGGAAATGACCAACTACCTGTTGAGTCACAATCCACTTGATCATACTGTTCAGTGTGGTATGGTATTGGATATGTCTAAACTTCTCTTCAGATATATGTAGTAAACCAGTGTTAAAGAAATCTGACCTCATCACTCGTGACAATTGTGATCGTGGTGATGGTGGTGGTGGTTATTGTGGTGTCTTTAGTGGTGTGGTGGTGGTGATGATCATGGTCGTGGTGGTGGTGGTTACATGGTCGTGGTCGTGGTGATAGTGGTAGTCTTGGTCGTGATGGTGGTGGTGGTGATCGTGGTGGTGGTGATAGTGGTGGTAGTTATGGTGGTGGTCATTGTGGTGTTGGTGATGACGGTGGTGGTGGTTTTCGTAGTGGTGATGGTGGTGATCTTGGTCATGGTCGTGGTGGTGGTGGTGGTGATGTTTGTGGTGGTGGTGATGGTGATGGTGGTAGTGGTGGTGGTTGTGGCGGTGGTGGTGGTGGTGATCGTGGTCGTGGTTGTGGTCGTGGTGCTGGTGTTGGTGTTGGTGTTGGTAGTGGTCATGGTGATTGTGGTGGTCTTGGTCGTACTGGTGATGGTGGTGGTCGTGATGATTGTGGTGGTGGTGGTGATTGTGGTAGTGGTGGTGGTGGTCATGATGGTGAAGGTGGTAGTGGTGGTTTTTATGGTGGCGGTGATCGTGGTGGTTATCGTGGCCGTGGTTGAGGTGGTGATGGTGGTGCTGGTTGTGGTCGTGGTATTGGTGGTGGTCTTGGTCGTGGTGGTGGTGATGGTGGTCGTGGTGATGGTGGTGATGGTGGTGGTGCTAGTCGTGGTGATGGTGGTTGTCTTGGTCGTAATGGTGGTGGTTATGGTATTAACGGTTGTAGTCGTGGTTGCGATGGTTGTGATCGTGGTGGTGCTGGTGGTGGTGGTGGTAGTGGTAATGGTGATGGTGATTGTGGTGGTGGTGATGGTGGCGGTGGTAGTGATGGCGATAGCGGTAGTGGTGGTGGTGGTGATGGTGATGGTGATTGTGGTGGTGGTGGTGATGGTGGCGGTGGTAGTGATGGTGATGGTGGTAGTGGTGGTGGTGGTGATGGTGATGGTGGTAGTGATGATGGTGATGGTGATGCTGGTGATTGTGGCGGTGATGGTAGTGGTGATGGTGATGGTGATGATGGTGTTTGTGGCGGTGGTGGTAGTGGTAGTGGTGGTGGTGGTGATGGTGATGATGATGGCGGTGGTGATGGTGGTGGTATTGGTTGTGGTCGTGGTGATGGTGGTGGTTTTTATCGTGGTCGTGGTGATGGTGGTGGTGCTAGTCGTGGTCGTGGTGATATTGGTCGTGATGATTGCGATCGTGGTTCTGATGGTGGTCGTGACGGTTGTGATCGTGATGGTGGTAGTGGTGGTGGTTGTGATGGTGCTGCTGCTGGTGGTGGTGGTGGTAGTGGTGGTGTGGTGGTGGTGGTGGTGTGGTGTGGTCGTGGTGGTGGTGTGGTCGTGGTGGTGATGGTGATCGTGATCGTGGTGGTGGTGTTAGTGGCGGTGATGGTGGTGGTTATCGTGGTCGTGGTGATTGTGGTCGTCTTGGTCGTGATGGTGGTGGTGGTGTCGTGACGATTGTGGTTGTGGTGGTGGTGATGGTGGTCGTGACAGTTGTGATCGTGGTGGTGGTGGTCATTGTTGTGGTGGTGATGGCGGTGGTGGTGGTCGTGGTGATGGTTATGGTGGTGTTGGTGGTGTTGGTGATGGTCGTGGTGATGGTGATAGTGGTAGTGGTGGTGGCGGCGGCGGCGGTGGTGGTGATCGTGGTCGTGGTCGTGGTCATGGTCATAGTGGTGGTGTTGGTCGTGGTCGTGGTGGTGGTGGTGGTTGTGGTCTTGGTCGTGGTGGTGATCATGGTGGTGGTCGTGATGGTGATAGTGGTAGTGGTGGTAGTTTTTGTGGTAGTGGTGATCGTGGCGATGGTAGTGGTGGTGATCGTGGTCGTGGTCGGCGTGGTGCGGGTGGTGGTGGTGGTGGTGATCGTAGTCGTCGTGGTCGTGGTGTTGGTGACGGTCTTGGTCGTTGTGGTGGTGGTCGTGATGATTGTGGTCGTTGTGGTGGTGATGGTGGTCGTCGTGACGGTTGACTGTGGTGGTGGTGGTGGTGGTAGTGTGGTGGTGTGGTGGTAATGGTAGTGGTCGAGATGGTGGTGGTAGTGGTCGATGTGGGGGTGAAGGTGGTGGTGGTTTTGGTCGTGGTGGTCTTGACGGTTGTGGTGGTGGTGATGGTGACGGTCGTCGTCATGGTAGTGATTTTGGTGGTCGTGACGGTTGTGGTGGTGGTGCGGCTGCAACAGTGGTGCGGTGGCGGCGACGAGACGATAGTGGTGGATATGAGGCTGATGGTGGTAATGGTGAAATAAATATGATTATTTTTTAAAATTAATGAAATGACTAAAATTATTTTTTAATTAGAATTATGAATGTTTGTGGTATGGATGAAGAAACTTGCCATATTTGATGTATTTTTAAGAACTCACAATAATATTATATAAGAGGATAATATTATATAAGAGGGTTGTTTAGTTTATATTGAACAATCTTAATTGAACGGACATGGCATATGCCAAAATTATAGTAGGTTGGTCATTTACCTGATATTCAAAATGAACTGTAATTTTACTCTCGCTTTCTTTTTTATTAATAGTAGTATAACAAGTTTGACCAACTTAAAACATTAAAACTTAATGTTGTCCTACGAAATAAAATGGAAACTTAGGAATTATTGGTTGGTACACCATCTGCATTTACAAACATTAGATGCAATGTTTTATAAACCAAGATCCTCATTTCCTCCCTCATTATCATCCACTCATTTCGATATTTGGTGTCCATTAAATACCTGTATAATAATAATAATAATAATAATAATAATAATAATAATAATAATAATTTCTTGGCCAGAAGTTCTTTATATTTCAAAAACAGTTAAATCCCGTAAAAACAAAAGATAGTTAAATGTTGTTTTTCTAAATTTTATTTAATATTTCATTTTTTTTTAATTTAAAAATTAATTAGTTAGTTAATAGATATATTTATGTCAGTGTTATTTTATTAAACTAAGCTATATTAATGAGGCGAATATAATAATAGAATAAATTTTGTAGAGATTTAAAATTTGAAGAGGTTCAACCAAAATTTGAAAGAAAATATCGGAGTGAAATAACTGTCGAGAAAAAAAATAGGATGGTTGTCATAATTGTTGGAGAGAAAATAAAAATATTGTAAGAAAATATATTCTCTATTAAAAAAAATTAAAAGTAAAAAAAAAATTGTTAAAAGATTAGATGATTCCTTCGACGAGAATCTGGTTTATTTTCAGACATAAACTTGGACCAAAATCCTCATTGAGCTTTTAGCTTAAGTCTCTTCTTATTACATCATAACTTCTATGTCTTTACACATACATTATAAACGGTATAAGCTATAAGTTATGCCACCTGGTATTTGCGAGAATATCGAGGAATGCTAGCAGTTTGATTATTTATCTTTGGTTGAAGCTTTCTCTTTATTTTGTACTTTGATGCGGTGTTGAAGCCTATCGATCTTGTAATATCGATATTGAATGTTCATGCATAATTGATGTCTAGTTGAGCCGAACTACTAAGTCAATTGTGGTTAGACTAGTAAGAAACTTAGAGCTTGTTGGTCTTATACTTGCCTCATTAAACCCCCTCGCCAACCAAACCTCCACTGAGGAAAAACTCTATTATGTCGATGAGAAAAAAGTACGCATATATGTAATATTATATAGTTGGTTATCTCATAAGCATGGACTTTGATCAATTATCATTAGCATAAAATTGAAATTTTTAAAACCTAGCCCATATTGCTTATGAGTGTAGATATGTAGTCCATCTAGTCATTTCAAAATATGTAAGAATTTATTAATTAGTATTCTTGTTATGTTCAAATTTATATTTTCAAATTTTGTATGGATGGAATTCGTTAGTATTTATTTGGGAAAGGAGTATATATTTAAACAATAAATGAAAATGATTTGCATGTTTTTTGGTGAGTAAATTTTTTATTAACACGTGTCTAAGCCGTGTAACAATTTAAATATTTTTTACATGTATGCAGTCGAGTCGGCTTTTGGACCGCAAGTGGACATTTTTATTCCTATCTATTTGACATGAACTTCATATGTTCATGTTTGGACACCTACCAAAGTGGCCTCTGTTATTTCCTGGAGGGGAATCCAATTTGCGAGGATTTTTTTGGGCACAGTTGAAACCAAGATCTTGTATCATAAATATTCATATACTAAAAATTAGGAATATGAAATTCCTTTTTTTTAAATCTAAGAAATGAAAACCCTTTTGAATTCTATGCATAATGAAGCAGCCATCTACATATATTTTTTAGATCTTAAACCGCAACTTCCTTTGAGCAAGAATTTATTAAGTTTTTAAAAAAACAAAATCATATATCTTAGTCATCTTTGTCCTAATACTTGAAGGATGTCATTGCGCGTCGTTATAATTTCTCGGTTCGTATATAAAAAGTTTAAAGTTCGTGATTTCTTGGCACTGACCAATTTTTTTTATTAAGAATGGAACTCTTTTATTTTATCTTACTATTACCATCGCCTCTGACCTTGTTAATAGTCTTCCTAACATTGAGAATAAACGAAAGAAAGAGTTTGTGTTTGTCTTTGGTGAATGGGAGAATGACAGAAAAGAGAACAAAATTTTATACTCTCGTGTCTCCATTCCGGAGTGTAAGAAATTTATCTTCTATTTGTTTTTTGGTTTACATTTTCTCCCTTGTTCATAAGTTTCTTTTTTATGCTCATATTTTATTCTTATTTTGTAGGTATATATTGGTACTTGTTTGAAAATAAAGTCCATCATGCCTTGAATAAGTATTCCAAACTCTTGAAAGAGGCCACAACATTCGTATGTGACTATAGTACCATTTTGGCCTCTCCAAGTTTTATAGCTTATGGTCGAAATATGTCAATCTACTGAACCTTCGGCCTTCGGTGTTCCCCACCACAATATTCGTATGTTACTTTGGTTTTATCTTCACTTATTATGTTTTTGTGCTTTTTTATGGTATGCACTTCTTTTATAAGGGTGTTGTATACGTTTTACCTTAAGCATTTTTTGCTTATGAAAGAAAGCTTGTATGCTGCCTAAACTCTATTATTCTTGCTGCAATGATCAATTCTGGAGACAGATGCTTTCTAGGAATGAACACATAGGCTTATTCTTTGGATTAGGTCTCTAGTCATCCAAATTTTATGCGTTATATGACTAATTTTATTTTAAATCATCCACACATAGCCTGGTTTTTTTAATTAGATGGGTACTCGGACTCTCTGTCATACCAATGGCTACTTTTTAAATCATGTTAATCTTATTATTTTTCTTGAGAGACAAAAAAAACTTTCTAAAGTCTCGAGAATTACTTTTGGAATCATCCTATTTTTTTTGTTTCTCTTCGGCTGATAAACTCAAAGAACTCCTGGAATATGTTTTATGATGAGACTTTGTAAATGACCAAAATGTTTCATTAATGTTGGATTCCTCTTTAAAATAATATCGCACCACCGAGGTAGGAAATAGTACATCCTAAAATAAAAGTTCAATAAAATATTATATATATAATAAAAATAAATAGTCAAATCTTAAACTAAGTTATAGAGCTTCTTAAAATCTATATTGCAATGGTGTCAAAGTTAGTTTCCTTCCTCATCTAGCAGTAGGTTATTGACTTTAACTTTGACTTAGTTAGCTCTTCCTAGTTTTGTCTTAGTTTGTCGAGGGTTTATATTTTGCGTGAATGAATACTATTTTGAGGAATCTATCTCCTACTTCAAAGCTTATGAAACGTAATTTAGAATTTTATATATTTCTCATCAAGGTCTTGTAATGCTCTGGTCTTAAGTGGTTTTTCACTTTTTTCTCTTTCATAATATCAAGTTTTTCACTTCTTTCTTCAGAGTTACTTCCTTTCTCATAGGTTGATATTATTTAGGTTAAAAACCATGATTAGTCACCAGAACTATTCACGTGTATAAAAAAATACTAGTGTTATATTTGTATCAAGATAACCATTTTTGTTAGCCTTGTTTTGGATTCATAGTCACTTTCGTTTGTCTTGTTTTGCATCCGTAGTCACTTTTTTGTCTCAATTTGCATATGTGGTGACCGGTGAGTGATCATATGTGCAAAATAATAGCAACAAAAGTGTCCGTTTGATGCTAAAATAACACTCACGACTTTTTTAATACACTGGACCAATTTTAGTGACTAATTATGGTTTTTAGTCTATTATGTATAAATGCGTATCAACTTTGGCTAGAACTACTACTTTGATTCTATATACAAGAGCGAATGGTGTTTTAACTATTATATATTTTACTATGGTTCTATATGACCATAAAAATTATTGTTGGAAGCCAAGATAACTTTATGTTGCTCATTCTAAGATTTTCTTTATACCATATTTTATTGTTCTCTTGGTGATCTCCACTTGTCCATTTGCATGTGGATAAAAATGAGAAGAATAATTTTGTTTTATACCTCTTGTTGCGCGGAACCATGCTCACTTTTTATTTTAGAATTGATTTCTATTATCCATTGTGATAACTCTCGATATCTTATATTTACAATATAATTTTTATTTAAGGAAATTTACAACCTTATTTGTTGTAATTTGTAGAAGTGGTTGTGCTTCTATCCATTTGGAGAAGTAGTTAACAACTATCAATACAAATTTTCTACCTTTTGAAGTTTTTGTAAGGGCCCTACAATGTCAAGATCTCATTTATCAAAAGGAATTGTCGTTGAAAATGTCTAAAGTAGCGTGACCTAGACTTGCGTTGAGTTTGAGAAGCGCTAGCAGGTATCATAGCTCTTGAAAAATTTCTTTGCATCTTTCATAATTGTTTGCCATTCATATCCTTAGATAAATATTTTTCTATATAAATATTCATAGCCACAATGAGTATTTCATTCTCCATTATGGAGTTCGTATACTACAAATGTTGCTTCATTTGGGTCGAAATATCTGAGTAAATTTTTGGTGAGTCTCTTCTTGTAAAAGGTATCAGTTATTGATAAAATGATATTTATCCTTGATTTTATATTACTTTTATACTAAATTAGTTGCTATTTTTAATAATTATGAATAAAAATACTCTCATTTGGTTATTTTTTATTTATTAGTAAAATGGGAGAAAAAAAGAGCAAAAATGAATAAAAAATAGTTAGATTGCAAATGGAAACTATTATTAAAAAAGATAAAAACTAAGGACTTGAAAATAAATAAATAAAGAGTAAAGAAAAGAAAGACAAAAGATATAAAAATAATAATTGAATATCAAAGTACGATTGAACTTTCCCTCTCTTTTTACCACTTAGAAGAAAAGTCGATACTTGTTTGAAGATCTTGAGATAAATCTGTTTAGCCCGGTTAATCTTTCTGCTAGTATTTGCATTAATTTTATATTTCTTGGAAAACCCAAGGCACATAAGGTTGATAATTGAGTAGCATATGACTTTGTTTCCTTATCACTGACCATGTATCTAAGTAGAAGGTATACTTCTCTAGATTGAGCTTCAAATGTTCCTCATCTTGAATATAGGTGACCAACATATCATCGAAGTAAGCTTGTACGATTCGGTCAATCGGTTTGTAAATTTTTTATTGGCAAATCTTTGCTAGGTAGCTCCTGTGTTTTTAACCCAAAGGGCATTATTTTGTTTACGTATGTGAAGTCTATACACATTTTCTACTTGCCATTATTTTTTTATTTATAGTGGATTTACTGTCTTTATTAAATAATATATTGTTATAATTTTATTTATATCATCTATTATCACATTAATGTTTGATGAGAGTATGATCTCATATTCTGCTTTATTGGCCGAGTTTGTTGTCTATAAATAGTTTGGCACATGAATTTTGTTCAGACTCCTGTTACATCTTCGGTAGTTCAAGTAAACATGTCTAAGTTTCTTTGTGAAAAATCCATAATTTGTACTTGAGGTTAGTAGAAATGTATTTTATGAGTCTTAAGACTTTGTTTCCTCCTATCTGTATGTTTTATACTTCCTTATCTGGCTCTATAAGGTGTAAGGACTCTATAAGGTCATCCATACTATCCAAAATGACATGAGTCCATTCTGATTGATATTTTTTAAGTACCAAGCATCATAAAATTTCCTTTAAACTCTTTGATTTCCTCTTACAACTTATACTTTTCCATTGGTTACATATGATGACATTAATGTGTTGTTGATGCTATATCATCAATTTGATCTTGTCATGGCCTTCAAAAAATTATACTGTATGAAGAACGTGCATCCATGATTATGTCTAAACATTAGCCTTCTTTTTGAACTTTGACATTCCTAATACCATATCCAAAGTTAATTATTCTACAACATTAGCAGATGCTATAGTGAACCCAATCAATTTTTTTTAATGATTGTATAAGAACTAAGGTTATTTTTATATGTCCATATGTGTTTTTATACATCATTTTTTTACCTTTAATCCTCCCAACTAAAATGTAATGAGCATTGCATCTTGATAAGGTGATTTCGCCCCTATTCAGTCATTGTATGAGAATTCTAGAATTAAGTAAAGATTAGTGTATAAGAGATATTATACCTGGATTTTATTTTAAACTTCCATATTCTTTATGCCTCTCTTCCTGAAGTTCTCATAAATTGATTTTTTTATTAAAATTACATAAAGTAGTTGTTTGCATGGATATAGATCCAAGTATTCTTCTTCTTCTATCTCTATGATGATATTTTTATCCATAGTCATTGCTTCATCATAAAATGCCACAACCTTTCCTCTTTGCCTTGAGAATCAACCCAAGATGTCTCAGTTTTTTTCATGAACTCTGAAATTTTCTATTATAAATCATCATTATTGTTAATGCTATAGAGAATCCAAAAATATATCATGAACCAGACTGGTTCTTATCTATCCAGTTTTGGTTCCATTCTGAAAACCAAAACCAATTTGGAGTTGAACCGGTAAAATCGGTAAAATCAACACAAAATCTAACCAATAAAAATGGTAGATCCAATTTCTTTAATAATGATATGATACATATGGGTAAAAAAATTAAATTATTTTAGTTACACCTAATATTTTGTGCAAAAAAAAATTCAATTGAGAAGCAAAAAAAAACCTTTTAACTGATATCCTAGTGTGTTTTTGTACCCAACAAAACTAGTTTTTAATAAGACCACATAACATATTTATTGATAGTGGATAAACTAGAAAAATCCTAATTTGCTGCTAAAATTTCATATATACTTGTGATATTACATCATTTTAAAAATTATTTGTAGTTAATGGTTTTTTGTAACATTATAGTTTTACAACTATAAAAAAACAAAATTGTTGTTTTCCATTTAAATATAGTTATGAACTTAAATTTATAAAATAAAGAACTTTAAGAAACCAAAAATTAAAAGATTTAGTAATTTCAATCATTAACTTTGCCAATGTTTTATTATTTTCATATATCTCTTAGATCATTTATGTGCTTGAACTAAGAATTTTAGCACTTTCAACCAAAAGAATTTTGTTTACTGAACTGGAACCAAAATGAACCAGACCAGACCGGATCGGTTTTTATCAGTTTTGCTTTGGTTACGTTATCTGGAATAAAATATCATATTGGTTTGATTCATATCGAACGCTAATTTTATCGGTATGGTTCGGTTCAGTCCAAAACTAGACCGATAACAATCCTATCAATCATATTTTAGATTTCATCTTTTATACTCATTGATGTTCAGTATTCTTTTTCTCACAAACTTTGGTTTAAGCTCAGAAAAAATTGCTGCCTTTGGTCTAATGTAATGAATGATATATATTGTAGAAATGTTCATCCTTTATACTCTAACAATAAGGGATCTTCTGTTTGGAAAAGGCTTTGTAGTATAAGAAATCAAGCTGATAGAAATATATCCTGGATTCTTGGCAGAGGTAACATAGACTTTTGGAAGGACTCTTGGCATGGCCTTTCTGTCATTGCTTCTGATCAAAACATCAACTGGTACATTGATGTTAAGGTTAATACTTTTTGGCATAATAATACTTGGATATTGAATGAAGTACATGCTGCTATTGATAATCATAGAATGCAGTTGATTAATAAGACTACGATTTCTGAAAAGGATGATATTATCTGTTGGAGGCATTCTAAGGGAGATCAGTTTGATTTGAAGTTGACTTGGAAAATCATAAGATCCTCTCATAATTTTTTTGGCCTTTATAAGAAGATTTGGAACTCTAAGATTCCCAGGAAGTTCTCTTTTATAACTTGGAAGCTTTTACACAATTTTATTGCATTAGATTCTATCATGATAAAGAAGCACGTGAGTATGGCATCTAAGTGTGTATTATGTGACAATTATGAAGATAAAAACCATTTATTTGTTAATTGTGCTTTTACTTGGCAAATATGGAATTGGTTTGCTTGCATCTTTAATGTTAGAATCAAGAGAAATATGGTCCTCAGTCATTTGTTAAGGTGTTCGTTTTGGTTTTCAAAATCTAAATTTCATATTACTCAGCTCATTCCCCAAGCCATTTGCTGGGTGATTTGGAAGTCCAGGAATTCTATTAAGCATAAAAATCTGCATATAAATGCTAATATGGCCATGGACAATGTTATTATAATCATCAAGGGTGTTGAAGTTTCCAGTAATCTTAACTATAAGCATTGGTTAAAGTCTGATAGTGTAGGTGTTATCCTTGGTTGTAGTTCTATTGAGAGGAACAGAAAGTTGAGGTACCTTAGGTGGATTCATCCTGCTCACAATCGTTTAAAAATGAATGTGGACGCTTCTTGTGCTCCAAATGGAGAAGCAGCTACTGGTATCTTGTTTATGAACTGTGACGGTGATATAACCTGTGCTTTTGGAAATTTAATTGGCAAGGTTTCTCCTCTTCAAGCTGAGACGGAGGCGAAGCTTCAAGGCCTCACCTTTTGCTTTAAAAAAACTGGACTTGTGTTGATGTCGAGTCTGACTCATTAGTTCTGATCAAGCAGCTTTCAGCTAGCTCTGATTCGAATTTTGGTGACCCAAATTTAAGATATTTTAGAAATCTCATTGATAAAAACATTAATCTTAAGCGTATTTCAAGGGTCCACAATTAGGCAGCTGATTGGCTTGCCAAATGAACCCTTAAATGTAAACTTAAGCTTCATTTTCATCATCTAAATATCCCTACTAGTCTTCAAACTATAACTTTCCTGGAAAGTTTAGTGTTAGGTTATCTTCATTGGAATTGATTAGTCTTGGGTACTGCTAGTTTCTTGTGTTGTTCATGTAGGTTATGGAGATGTGAATTGATGAAGGAGGGCGAAGTCTGCTTTATGTTTGGATGGTGAAGTTGTGTCTGCTGAGCATGATGAAGAATGACGAAGATGGTTTTCTAAGATTGTTCATGGCTTTGGTCGCTTGATGTTGGTGAATGAAGTTGGACTGTAACCTGTTGTCGTCTCTGGTGCTTCACATTCTAAGGACGCTGATTTTGAAGTTTGGGTTAGGCGGGAACTATTAGCGCCTTTATTTTTCATTTGTAATGTTTTGGGACTAATTGCATTTATGGTCCCCCTATTTTGTAAACGTTTATATATTAATAAAATGATTCCTTTTGACTAAAAAAATATATTTTAGATTTCATCTTTCAAATCCCAACAATCTCTTGTGTAATGAATGATGTCATTATAAAATTCACAAAATTTGTTTTCATTTATATGTTCCTTAGTAGAAAACTTCTTCAATGGTCGTCGATAATTTACCACATGTTTAGTTTTTTCATAAATCATCCCTGAGTTTTTTGTTAATAATGTGTAAGGACCTTTATTAGCACGTTCTGATTTTCTGCGTGTATTTTTGTTCCCTATATGCTTCTTTTTTTTAGTTTTGACCATAATGTTCTAGCCAAGGCTTTATTGTTATTGTGTTTAAAAGTTAAAGCCTCGTTATTATTCTTGGAATTACCTTGTGCAACTAAAGCAGGTTCATTAGCATTAATTAGCCAAATGATGGTAATGAGGAAATGCATTTGGCTTTTTCAATGTTTTTATCCATATTGGTTGTAACACTTTCTTCCAGTTTGATTTTATGTTCCACTTGTACTAACAAGTCTCCAAAGTTAAGTTATTATTCTTCATAATGGTCTCTGATAAAAGCCCGACAAAAGCATATGTATGTTGCAGGTGCCATCAAATTATGGTAATCTTATAACCCATTATGTGTCTACGTAAATCTCCGTGTGTAGTCTCTCATACTTTTCTTGTTTGCAATTAGTTATATAATCTTTATAATCCTTGAAATTTTAGAACCAATAAGTTGATTCTTGAATGTTGTCCTAAATATTCTGAAACTCTTGATACATCCTCGAGGAAGACTGTCAAACCAAGTAAAATATCTTCTTTGAAAGGTCATGGAGAAAACTCTATACTTCATATTGTTGTACATCCTGAACCACATTATTTCATTTTTGAATTGATTTATATAGTGCTCAAAATCTCTTTGGATGTTAATATTTATCCATTTTGTGATTATTGAATTTTGGTGGAAACTCTATGTAAAATATATCCAGTGCGAATGAAGACTTCTCATCATCAATTAATGTATTTGCTTTATTTTTATTCTCTTGTTCTAAGAAGGGGTAAGTTTGTTGATGACTGGGTTCATGACATTGGATAACTAAAGGTTGAGAGTTTTAATTTGAAGGAATTGTTGTTGGGAAAACCTGAGGGGATTTTTGTTTCCATGACGCCCCCCTGTACGGTCTGGACTGAGCTGATGGAGGGAACCTCATAGGATTCTGTTTATTCATATATTTTTGGGGAGGGAAGTTTTATTGATTATCATTTGATGGGTAAAAAGCACGGTTAGTCCTCCATGTTTACCACTTGTATCAACATAGTCCCCTTCTTTCACCTCTGCATAAAACTCATCCCTTTCGTTTTAATAATTTGAAAATATAGTCCTCCCGCACATGTGAAGCCTGAGAGATTAACACGTGGCATCAAGTTTTGTTGCAAGATTGGTCCCCTAATTTTTGGCCAAAAATACCCTTGTCCCTGCCAACTCAGATTTACCATTTACTCACCACCTGTCTGTTTCTCTCTCTAACAAGTAACCAACTCGTGTAAACAATTTTTCGGTACCATCCAATTACACAGATCACCTTTCTCTTTGACAAAATAATATGACAAATTCCATATGCTTTTATCTACATTACATACAAGACTCGACTAAGATTAAATATTTCCCTAATATGCCAAAAGCTATAAACTTTAAATAATTCATTTTCGGATTCTACCTTAACACAACTTACATTATAAGAAATATACTTTCCTCGGTATAACGATATTAGTTCTGTAACCATATAAAGGAAAAGAACGAGCTGCAAAGATATATTACAGATTTGAGTATCTGTAAGGCAAACAACCAATGTCTTCTCGTCTGTGCACTGATGAGGCATACCGATACAAGTTTCGCTACCTTTTGATTCTGAACTAGATTTATCAGCATCTTCTTTCTCCTCTTTTTTGACAGGAGAAGGATGAAGAGGGGGAGCAGAAACTAAATCTTTATCATCTAACGTCTTTTCGACTTCAGATGGCAGGACTGGAGATGGAACTGAGGAATCAGTCTCACTTGGCTTTCTATCATTCTTCTCGATCTCTGTATTATTCTGAGGTGGATTCAATGACTCAGTTTGGTTCAATCTTTTTTCACTATTCTCTTGATCAGGAGGTGGTGTTCTTAGATCTGTTCTTTTAGGATCTTCTTTCTCATTAGCAGTTTGTTGTTGTTGAGGAGGTGGAGTAACTGAGTCAGATTTATTCGATTCAATCGTCGTCGAATTTGTACTGGGGTTTTTCTTGATCGATTTATCTGCATCACTCGGCGGTTCATGAGTCGTTTTCTCCCCGGACAATACAGAACTCGGCTCCGGCGATACCTGAAGCAGAAACAGATACGATTCGATAAATAAATTTATTAAATAAACAAAATATCACAACAGCGAATAGCGAACCAAGATGATTACTTGAGTTAGAGTTGAATTTTTAACTTTATCGACTAATTTCCGATGATTCCACAACGACGAAGCAGCGCAGATATCGGAAAGAAACATAAACAATAAAAAGAAAACGAGGAAGGGATTTGTTCTAATATCCATCGTGACAAGCAGAGCTCATGAAAGACGTGTAATAAGATCTGATAACCTATAAAGCTGAAGCGAAAAGTTTTTATTCTTGTAATGAAGCACTGAAGTTTTATATCTTTTACATTTGTAAGAGTTTTCAGTGAATTTCTTACATTTGTTTGAGAAGAAGTTTTAGAAAAAGGGAGAGAGAGAGAGAGAGAGAGAGAAATTATTTGCGTTGAAGATAAAAAAATCAAACCTGGGCTGGTTGCTTGTTAGAGAGAGAAACAGACAGGTGGTAGGTAAATGGTAAATCTGAGTTGGTAGGGACAGGAGTATTTTTTGCCAAAAAATTTGGGGACCAATCTTGCAACAAAACTTGATGCCACATGTCAATCTCTTAGGCTTTACATGTGCGCGGGGGGGGGGGGGAGGGGGCTATATTTGTAAATTATTAAAACGAAAAGGATGAGTTTTATGCAGAGGTGAAGAAAGGGGACTATGTTGATACAAGTGGTAAACATGGGGGACTAACCGTTCTTTTTTACCCTCATTTGATGGTGGTTGAATTGAATAATAGCATGTGAATGTTGTTTGATATTATGGAGGGGAGATAAGCTAATTTTTTTGTTAGTTTGTGATATTGGTGGAGGGATCATATGAATTGCATGGAAGCTCGACAAATGCACTTGTTTTGCTAGCGAAGCTAGCTGAAAATTCGTTTTCGTCATTGGAGGCAATAAAGTATATATATAAATATTATGTGGAGAAAATATTTTTTTGTAAGGTAGATGTTGAGTACTTGGATAATTAGCATACATATTTGAGGAGGCTTAAATCTGTGATTGATCATTTGACTATGACAATTTTTTCATATAGTCATTTGAATACAAAAGGTCCGGTGAGGATCATTTGACTTATCAATTTCGATAAATTTACTCCTTTCACTTTAAAAATATATGGCAAGCATCCTTCAACTATGAGGATTTTAATAAATTTAGTCTTTGACTTCTCAAGTGTTACAGACTAAATTTATTAAAATCGTCATAATTGAGGGATATTCATGGGATATTTTGAAGTCAATGGGCTATATATAAGAAATATTCATAGTTGATAGACCCTCATTTGACGTCTGAAGTCAAATGATTATATATATGAAAGCAATCGACATAGTCAAAAGATTAATCACGAATTTAAGCCTGTTTAAGGATTATGCTTACTTGCTTCGGGGTTAGGCTGACTCCACCCTATATAATCACCTTGTGCTGAGCTGTAGGATGGTCATAGACATGTCATTCATTGATCTTTTCATAATCATGCTTAGAGGTTGGGTTCTTTCTTATCCTCCTCATATGACGATGAATGTGACAATTATGACTCATGCTAGATGACTTTTTGTATGATTTTTGTAGGACCATCATTTTTAGTTATGAACGATAACATACACATTGGTAACATTTTGGTAACAATATCTGATAATAGAGATTGTAGTATTTTTGCCTTTCTCTTCATCATAATTATCTACGCGTTGGATCTCAGATCTTAGTCGTAAAGCAGGTAGATATAATATTTTGCATTATCGGTAAATAATCAGCCTGCTCATCCTTCAGTTCATTCATTAATTGTTCAATATCCATACACAAAGTGGTTGTGATAGTAGGAGTAATCGGTGGTTCTTTCAAAGGTCCTTTAGGTATCTCATCATAAAAAAGTGATCGGTTTCTGCATATGAATTTACTATTGCTCTTTTTTGGTTGGTTGATTACTTGATTTTTGAAAGAAACGATTAAGATACCAATCAGTTCTCTCATATGGTGCCAATTTTGTAGGGTAAATGTTTATTGGGTAATTATCGTTAAGCTCAAGCAATCGGTTGGTGAATATGTTATTGGAATAAACTTTGTGAAGGTTGGTCAAAACTTTAAAGAGGTCGACCAAAGCTTGGAAGAAGATGATTAAGTGAAATAACTATTAAGTGAAGAAGTAAGATTGTTGTTATTGTTGTTGAATATAAAATAAGATGGTGGTTTGAGCAAAAGATATTTTGGATTAGATATAATGTAAAGTAAGTGAGATAATTTTATTTCTTATAAGATTGAGATGATTCCCTATGTGTGAACCTTGCTTTATTTATAGGTCGAAACTTAGATCAAAATCTTAACTAGACTTTTAGCTTAAGTATTTTAGTGTTATATAATAGGTCTTATGTTTTTACACATATATTATTAAGTTTTTCCTAAGCTATGGGTCACATGTAATCCATATATCATGAGCTTCAACCTGTATAATTTATACCATTATCAGTTGACATATTGCTTTATTTTAAAAAAAAATAAAACAAGATTTAATTATAATAAAGTCATATATATTAAGAGTGTATTCCATAAAATCATTGCTTATAAAATAATATTATATGTGTAATTTTTCCTAAAAAAAGTTTAAGTATGTTCTAGGTTTTTCGGCCAAAACATGAACATGTAAGGTTTAAAGTCGTGTAACAAAACATTAAGGTGTGATACTTGAAGTCCAGAGCATATAACAATTCTTGGCTCAAAGCCTCATCTATAAATAAAATATAAATCCTCAACACCGAGGGTCATTCTGTTTTTAGTAAATTACTCATCTCCCAACAACTATCTTTATCTATAAACTTCAACCCACTAACCCACGTTTACTATTTTTTAGGTATACGATCTCTATCTCTCTCACCACTACTTTTTGCTCTACTCCATAACTTTAAGTCATTTCTAAACTAACTATCCAAAACTCATTCACTCTCTCATACAACTTTGGCAATCATTCTTAGACAAAGATAATATTTCAGCAACCTAACCTAACGAATTATTTAGTGAGTCTTATCCTTCGGAAACCTTCTATTACTGGAATAAACTCTTTTATAAAATTAAATCACCGAGTAAGTGTTATATATAGGAAACTAATATCATAGTAAGACAAATATTTCAAGCCTTTATTCAACTAAATTACACTCGCTACCAATTTCTCTAAAAGAATAAAAAATCTAGAAAAATAACCCAATGTCTCTAACCTCCATAAGTTCAAAGTCGGTTATTGTATAAAAGGCTTACGTTGTCCCCGATGTGCAAATATAGCAACAAGCGGATGAGATTAGATAGGTTTATTTGGTAGAGATCATGATTATTCAAAATTTGGTAACAATATAGGCTCGACGCGTCGATAGAATTTGCAGTCGGTCATTCATCGCTCCGGAGATACCACAAAATCCAAAGATGAAGATGATGTCACATCTTCCATGCTTAGAAACCCATGACATGATTATACTAGATGCAACCTTGTTGTTTATCTCACTCTTTATGAGAAAGAAAAAAACTAAAGGCAACACTCTGATTATTATGCGTCTAACAGGTCTGGAATATGTCGCTCTCGCTGTGATCATTATCAATATAGGAGGAGAAGTGTGACATCTTATTCTTGTCATTAAAAAGAAAAAATAGAACGGTCATACGAATTTTATCCTCGTCTAAAGCAACACAAGGAAACCAATAATTATAATCATCAGTCGGCTCCACCTGCATGTAACTGAGTCATCGTAACCTTCCAACAACTTCATTAGTATATTGACTAACTCATGACATGTATCTTTGGTCTAATTCAGATTGGTTAGGTCTCAAATTCGTAACTCAGTTTGTTTCATCTTAGTCTCAACTCAGATCAACTCAATTTGGTTTGGCCTAGCCTCAGCTTAGTTTGGTCGAGCCCGGTTTGGTTTGAATAATAAGGAAGAGAAAAATAAAATATATGATAGGATATTATATGGTGAGTTATGTGGAAGAGAGACAAATATGGTGGGGTATGCTGAAAGATGATATATGATTTACTGTGTGAAGTGGTCTTAGTAGATCTGGAACACTTCTTGGAGATGATTAGTATAAAAATTGTAGAGATGACTAATATAAAAAATAAAGGTGCTAACTAGTATAAAAACTGAAAGTATAGTTTTCTTCAAATTGATAGTCACTCAAATCGAATGAGAATGAAACTCATAGGGTAAAAAACACCAGTCATCCTCCACGTTTGCCGATTGTAACAAGTTAGTCCCTGTCCTTTGAGGCCGTAATAAAGGGGTCCTTATCGTTTTATTGGGTAGAATAAAACCATCCTTTTCGAGTCCAGTCCAACATTTGTCCCCATAATACCCTTTGACCAGCCACATCAGCGATCCACGTAGGACGCTGATGTGGCAACCCTAAAACTTAAACCCAGCCCAAGAACCAACCCTGTTCCAATAACCCAACTCAGCCTTAACTAATAACCCGAAATCAAATCGAAACCCTCATTTACTCCAAATCCCTAATACCTTCCTCTTTTCCCAATTATCCTAACGATCTTGGATTTGGTTTCTCTTTCTTCCGACATAGAAGAATTAACATCAAGAGAAGATGTTCTTCTCAGCACAAAAAGTTTCAATAACAAATTTCTTCAATAACAAATTTCTTCTTCTCCCATCTCTTTTATTTTTTACAACTTTTCCTTTTAGTTTTTTATTCGTTGATTTTCTTAATCGCGAAACCGGTATTAGAACCTGACCAAGAAATCAAGTATGTCCGAGATCGAGCAGGCGAAGAAAGTCGCTGATAAGTATCTGAAACGCGAAGTACTTGGTGAAGGTACTTATGGAGTCGTTTTCAAGGCCATTGATACCACGTTAGGGAAAACAGTTGCCATTAAGAAAATAAGGATTGGTAAGAAAAAGGAAGGGGTCAATGTTACAGCTTTAAGAGAAATAAAATTGCTTAAAGAGCTTAGACATCCAAATATAATCGAACTGTCAGAGGCCTTTCCTCACAAAGGGAACTTGCACCTTGTTTTTGAGCTCATGGAGACTAACCTCGAAGCAGTTATTCGTGATAGAAACATCTTCCTTTCACCGGCTGATATAAAATCGTACCTTCAGATGACATTGAGAGGACTTGCTTATTGCCACGAAAAATGGGTTTTGCATAGGGATATGAAGCCAAATAACTTGTTATTAGGACCAAACGGGCAACTCAAACTTGCAGATTTTGGTTTAGCACGTATATTTGGGAGCCCAGATCGTAAATTTACTCACCAGGTTTTTGCTAGATGGTATAGAGCACCAGAACTCTTGTTTGGCACCAAACAGTATGGTGCTGCGGTGGATGTCTGGGCTGCCGGCTGTATATTTGCTGAACTTTTGCTCTGCAGACCACTGTTGCAGGGAAGCAGTGACATCGATCAATTATGATGTTTGATTTCGAACTTTTGGAGTTCGAGCTTCTGGGTTATCACTGTGGCAGTAGAACAGGTGAGATTGAACTTTTAATTTTTACTGAGTGAAAAGAAGGTTTCGATTTGGGGAAGAAATTAGGGTTTCGTTAGGAGAATTGGGAAAAAGAGAAATGGATTAGGGATTTGGAGTAAAATGAGGGTTTCGATTTGAGTTTGGGTTATTAGTTAGGGCTGGGCTGGGTTATTGGGTCAGGGTTGGTTCTTGGGCTGGGTTATTGGGCTGGGTTATTGGGCTGGGTTATTGGGCTGGGTTATTGGGTTAAGGTTGGTTGTTGGGTCGGGTTTAAGTTTTAGGGTTGCCACATTAGCGTCCTACGTGGATAGCTGATGTGGCTGGTCAAAGGGTATAATTGGGAGAAATGTTGGGCTGGACTCGAAAAGGATGGTTTTGTTCTACCCAATACAACGACAAGGACCCCTTTATTACGGCCTCAAAGGACAGGGACTAACTTGTTACAATCGGCAAACGTGGAGGATGAGTGGTGTTTTTTACCCGAAACTCATATTATCATTTAGAGATGATAAAAAAATATTATTTATTGGTAAAAAATAGATCAATTTTAAAATGCAAATTTATAATGAAAATGAGGATGTTATACTCCGCGTAAATTTTATATGAGGAATATAATTAATATGTAAAAGGTATCACCAAATTTTTATGTATACTTTTCCACTAGTGGTTTATTTTGTCTCTATATAATTAATTATGTATTTATATTATTATTATATAATTGGATATACTAATTATTAAATATTTAAATTCGAATTTGATCTGATATTTAATTTAGAAAATAAATTATTGGTCTAAACTTCAATTTCAATCTCTTATTTGCCTATATTGTGACACGATCCTTGATCATGAAAATTGTTGAATCTAAACACTTCATGTTGAAGTATTGGGTTTGAAGAAATTTTATTAGCTCTGTCTTACAAATTGCAACATCATCAGAGAGATCCCTAGATTCAAAATATAGTTTTGCTTGAAAATTTGGAGTTTTTTTTATAATATTTTGGTTGGAGATGTTCAAAAAGGGATTTTTTTTTTACTTTTTTGGGATTTATCAGAAAAATAAGGTTTTTGAAAGAGATTGTTTGTTTTACAGCTTATTGAAAACCAATTTACGGGTGAGATTCCCGAAGAATTTGGTGATTTGCAGAATTTTGAGGAGCTTTTTCTATACATAAACAATTTTACCATTCAAATTCGGAAAATATCGGATCTTTGAAGATCTTAAGAATTTGATGGGTTTACAAACAATTTAGTGAAATTGCAAACATGATTTTATTTAATCTAGTGAAATTACAGACTACTCATGATTTTGTTTAGAGAGAAAAAGAAAGATAAATAGTTTAAACATTGTCATTTGGTCAAAGGTTAAAATTGAAACTAAAGTCGATGGACTATGAGTCATACAAGTTTATGCTGAGTATGAAGTTGTATGGTAGCTTTAAGTTGATCAGTAAATGCATATGACTAATTTTATCCAAACTGGATAGTTCAGGGACTCCGACCGGACTTTGAAAGTCCATGGACTATCTATCACTAAAGTCCATAGTCCAGAGACGAGTTACTGTTCAAAACCTAAGTTCATATGAACCATTGATTAATTAAGCAATAAACATTATAGATTGTTTATTTAGAGTATCGAAGGTGCACATCCAAATTTCCACGATCGAATGAATTATTTAGCATTGATGTTGCACTTCATACATCAAACCTTCGGTTATTCTATCAAGTATAACCTGATAATTTAATCATTATTCGTACTCCAAAATGACTAGGAAGCTACATTCATATCTAAGGCGAAACTGTTTTCAAAGAATATTATTAGTCATCTTAGAAATCCTAACATGGTTACAAATCCTGCTACGAGATACCTCGCTATAAGGAAATAAAAAATAGAGGTAATGTTACTCATGCTTGTACTTTTTTCTCCTCGACATAATATGATTTTTTTATCAAAAGAACTTTGGCCAATGAGTGTTTTTTAACGAGGTATGTATGAGGTCAGCAAACTTTAAAACTGTCACGAGTCCAACCAAACTTGGCTCGACATGTGAACAATTTGGCATGAACGCTCTCCTTCAATATATCAATTCACGCAAGATTTGACAAAGAAGATAAAACATGAACATGAAGTCACTTAGATGTAGCGACGAGTAAATAAATAAATTTTTTTAAGGCTATAATCCTCATTCGATTCTCCCATAAATACTAGGGAAAATTGATAAGATCATATGTTGTACGGGGTTAGATTTAATTCATAGCCTATACCAAAGTTTTAAGTATAATTTGGCTTCAATAAAGCTTGCTTATGTTTTAGTATAATTTGTAAGAGAATAAAATCTTTGTGTCGAAGCATGAACATATAAAGTTTAAAGTTCTGTAACATAACATTAAACCTAAAGCCTAAACTTTAGAGTCCGTAACAGCTCATGGTCTAAAGTTTTTCTTATAAATACAACTTGCATCTTAAATATTGAGCACCTTTTTATTTTTGAACAAATTACTTTTCTGTAAGAAAATATTTCTATATTTAGCATTCATTTCACTAAATATGTGAATTCTTTGAAAAAATAAACATGCGAGTTCTTTGGAAAATCAACCATGCTACTTCTTTGGAAAACTAAATATGCGAGTTCTTTGAACACCAACTAAAAAAATTCAAAAATTAACATCAATTGATCTATTTTCGTTCTTCTTAAAAAAACAAAGTCGACGGTACTTTAAGATTTTTTTTTCTCGAGATACAGTTTGAAAGATACGGATTTTTTAAAATAAAAATAAAATAGAAAAAATAAGAAAGAGAAATTAGGATCAATGAATAAAAGATTGTTAATTATGATTTTTTACAATAGTGGAGGTCTCTGTTGGTAGTATGCAATTTTTGGATATTTAGTGGTAATTAGATAGTTGAGTGTGTACTTATGGATATTTTATATATATTTATTTATATAAATTTTGATAAATATATTTATAATGCAATTATAAAATATTTAAAATATATTTATAATGCAATTATAAAATATTTAAAATATATTATTAGTTTTTTTTCAACTTTTTTTTTCGGAGGGAAACCAACGCCAAAAGGTAAACCACACAAGGTGACAGGCTCAACCGAGAAAGCGTATGTAGAGGGATTCGAACTCATGACCTTTGGTCACAAGCACACCATACTCAACCAACTCGGCTACCTCTTGGGGAAACTTTTTTTCAACTTTAGACTTAACTATTTGGATATATATAAAATATTTCACAATAATTAAAAATAGAATTATAAATATAAATTATTAACATTCAACTTTTATTTACCAACCATATATATAGGCTTTTGGGATGTTATATTCCAACCTCCCTCACTTCTTTTGACTAGTATAACCTAATTTATTATTGGATGATCTTTATGGTCTGAAAATTTTCCGTTATTAAAATATATTTTTCCATAAATCATATCATCAAATCAATTAAGCGTATTAAAAAAATTAATTAAGCGCTAATTTATCAATCCATTTTATAATCTTGACATTTTTAGTTGAGGTGAATGTAAATATTTCATGGTTGATATTATTTTACAGCGTATACATTTAAGATTGGTCCAAGAATTAGGCTATACATGTCCATTATAATCGAAGTTTATTTAAAATACGCATTTGATTCATGTTTGACTTTTTGGTACCATATTAAAATATCAAGTTTATTTTAATTACAGAATTTTTATTAATAAAGGAAAACCACCAAGTCTATCCTAAGTTCATCCAAAACCAAAAAACAACCTAATTTACTAACCATATTCATAAAAAAACTTTCATTTAGTAGATTTTTTATAGCTAAGAAATTTATTAAATAAATAAGAATTCATGCCCTAAAACAGGATGAGCTTACAATAGGGTCTACAAACAGACCATGGACGAGAGAAAGCAATTTTAGCGGCTCCAAATTAAAATTTCAGAGATGAAATCCCTCCCAAATTAAAGCTAATATGGAAGATAAATAGTATGGATGAGAGAGATTTTAAAGAAAACTCGATACCAAAGCTTCCCGAAGATAACTTCATCAAGCCTTAAAGTGAATAATCAGGAATCTTACAAAAACTGAGCTGAGTTTTGCAAACTCTAATCAAAGAACCCAAGGCAGACATAATGAAGTTCACAAACTAGATGATAAGGATCTCAATGAAGGATGATAAACTGAGATTACAGCTCATGGAAAGAGATTTCGATGAAAAATAACAGGGGGACTCAAAGAGGAATAATGATTATTACAGGAGTGAAATCGTTCGAATAACAGATCCAACTTTAACATTTGAGACAATCTCAACAAAATCGAAACACATAAAAATAAGTTTTTTTAAAAACATCAACATTTTAAAAAAAATCAACACATAAATAATTAACACGTAAAAAATACTACTAACGAAATAAACTATGTTAATATTTTGACAAATAAAAAAATAGATATTTTTTTGGAATGAATTATTATAAAAAAGTATAGTTTTTTATAAAAAAAATACTAGCACCATATGTGCTAAGTGCATAGCATCGATGGTGCGTAAGCTTCGTACAGTTGGTACGCCATATATCAGTGATGTGCATCATAGGTATGGTGCACTTAACACTTATGGTGCAGAACACTGAGCACCTATGGTGCTAGTGTTTTTTTAAAAAGAACTACAACTTTTAGGGTGAAAAACACCACAAGTCCCTCATGTTTGCCATTTGTAACAAGTTAGTCCTTATTCTTTGTCTCTGTAATAAATTGGTCCTCTTCGTTTAAAAAAAAGTAGATCAAACAAGTCCTTATTGACCCCATTCTATTTTTTCTACCATAAATGCCCTTTGACTTGCCACATCAGCGTCTCACGTGGATCGTTTTGTCTCTGTAATAAATTGGTCCTCTTCGTTTAAAAAAAAGTAGAACAAACAAGTCCTTATTGACCCAAGTCTATTTTTTCTACCATAAATGCCTTGTGGCAGCAGTAAAAATAAAGTAAAATTAATTTTATTTAACCTACTCTGTAGACCTATATTCTAATAATCCAACCCACTCAACAACCAGATAAGACTCATCTAATAACCCAACCCACTCAACAACCCGGCCCATCTAATAACCCAACCCACTCAACAACCCGGCCCATCTAAAAACCCAATCCATTTTATTAAAAAATTATTAAATTAACTTTGCTAAATTAGAATCTACATGATTCACCTTGCACTACTACTAGGATTCTGTTAGTATATATAGCACCAAAATTTATACCATTTATTCGATGTGGGATTGAGATACTATTGCAAAACGAGGATGACCATTCTCAGTTGATAATGCCTAATACTTGCTCGGTCTGATCCTCTGTCTGAATGCTATATTTGAAAGGTATGCTAATTTAAGTTCATCTTAATTTTGTAATATATAATTACTCAGTAAATGTGAGGGTTGAACAGGAACTAAGCTTATGCGACTGAAGTAACAGAGCACGAAAGCTTTTACTCTTTTGAGAATATTAGATAGCAAATAGTAGATAATTTATTAGCCTAAGACAAATCGACCATTAAGAAAGAATATAGTAGTAGTGGTAAATGATATTGAAGGGAAATAAAGATGATGCTGTCCAGCCTTGCGATAAGAAGAAGAGACAAACCGACATGACAACAAGTCCACCAATCTGATAAAAATACTAAAAATGGAAGAGTAAGCTATTTATGATCAAACAAGCGAATAACTTATGAGTTGTCAAGAATATTATTGCGCAAATTTAAGTAAATTCAGCAAAAAAAAAACAATTCAACAAAAGAAACGAAACAAATAGTACTTAAACAACGTGGGAGCTAAGATTCAACTGAACGATCAAGTATATGTCAGATAACTACCTTTTTCTAGATATGGCTCCTTCTTCCATACAGTACTGCAGATAATACCCCAAGCACAACACCTGAATACTCTGACATAATAGCTTAAAAAAGATTAAAATTAATAAAATATATAACTATCTTGACGTAAGATATTTATAAACAAAGACCAATGAGAGAAAACATGCCCCGCCCAGTTATAGTAAAGAACGAGAATTAGAGGATTGGTTCCTATAAAACTCAGCGACCGAAAAAGATTTAGAAATAATCTTCCCTAGAGCTTATATAAACTTTTAATAATGTTGTTATTCCATAAACAATTTGTTAGCGATGAGTCCTGCTTCCACCTCTTGATGTAGTAGAGTTACCACAATCAATGAAATAGATAAAATCGTATAAGAATAGTCAACTCTTTTATAAAAAGAATTCTTATAATAAACAATAAAAACAAAAGTATAGTTAGTTACATCACCCTATGAGCAAATGAACTGAACCTATAAAATTATTTCATGAACAACTCTATTTTGGTACAAGTGCTATCACAATCCTACATCGAATAAATGGTACAAATTTTGACGTTATATATACTAAGGCAATCTTAACAGTAGTGCAAGGTGAATAATTTAGCTTATAAAAAAGCAAAGTTAAATTTAATATTTTTTTATTAAAATGGGTTGGGTTTGTAGATAGACCAAACGAGATTGTTGAGTGAGTTGAATTATTATAATATAGGTTAAAAGAGTAGGTAAAAGTAAGTAATTTTACTTTTTTTACTGCTGCCATGTGGCAAGTTAAAAAACATTTATAGTAGAAAAAAATTGGAGTGAGGTCAATAAAAAATTTGTTTGTTCAGTTTTTTGAAATGAAGAGAACCGTTTTATTACAGAAACAAAAAAATATGGACTGACTTGTTACAAATGGCAAACATGAGGGAGCTATGATATTTTTTATCCACCTATTTTATAAAGAGAAGTGAAAATTATTGAAAAATGTTTTAAAAAAATTGAGATGAAGGTCATTTAATGAAAAAATAATAATTAAATAGGCAAAAAAAAAAGATATTTTGATAAATAAAAATGCATCTATACCCTATGCAATAGTTCAAAATTGGATAGAATTGGATTAGTTGTTTTCAATACATATTTAGCGTGACCCTGGTCCAAAATATACCCTTTTTCGTTGAGGAACTATGTTTTTTAATAATGAAATTTGGCACGGCCCATATTTATAATCAGCCACGCTGCAAAAGCTTCATTAAATATGGAGATTTTCAGTATCTGGCCACGTGTGATCCCGCCAGACTAGTTATTTTCCCCCAGTGGCTCCCACATACTGAAACTACAAAGCCACGTGTATCATAGAAACTAAAAAGCACGTGTGAGCCACGTGACTATAATTTATTATCACTATACTTACTCGGTTCTCGTCTCGAGGAAACTTTTCTTTTTTCCTTTCTTGGCAATCTTGCTATTCGACGATGGTGGCTACAGTACTACAGCAACCGGTGCAAGTTATCCACTTACGTCTCCCGTACCCGAAATGTTCACGATATTCAGTTCCGATCCGTTTCAGAGTCCGAAATCGACCGATAAAGCTTAGAGTATCGGCGGGAGAGGAGCATTTTCAAGAATCGCAGAAAAAGAAACCAGGTTTGTCAAATTTTAATAATTTTGTGAAACTATAAGTCGATTTAAGTTGATTTAAAGTTTTTTTTTTTTTTGCGTGCGTGTGTGTTAATTTGTCGTAGATTGTGAAAAACCCGTGGTGGAGAAGAAAGTTAGTGAAGGAATCGAATTGGGATGGGTATCTGCTTTTCCTCATGCTGGGTTAGCTTCGATGGCCAATTTTCTCTTTGGCTATCATATAGGGTAAAGTATTCTTGAAAACATTTTAAGAAACCGTGGAAATGGAGGGTTTTTATCTGAATTTAGCTTGGATTTAGGTGGTTTAGGTATTTGTTAATTGTGTGGTTTGCAGAGTAATGAACGGTCCCATTGTTTCGATTGCGCGGGAACTTGGTTTCGAGGGGAACTCAATACTTGAAGGACTTGTTGTAAGCATATTTATTGGCGGTGCTTTTATTGGAAGTTTGAGCTCTGGTTCCTTGGTCGACAAGTTTGGTTGTAGACGAACTTTTCAGATCGTTACGATACCTCTGATTGTTGGTGCGATTATAAGGTAGGTTCTTTTTAAACCTTGCTGTATGGGTTTTGATTTTGTTTAGAACCTTCAGATCACTTCAGTCATCTGTCTGTTAATCCGTCTGTATGTTAGTCTAGGTTAGCTTACATGTATAGATTGCTTCCTTCTCAAAGAAAAAAGAAGAGGTTTGACATATTCGTTTTCTAACAGTGCACAAGCGCACTCCTTGGATGAAATTCTTTGGGGAAGATTTCTTGTTGGCCTTGGTATTGGTGTGAACACGGTTATCGTTCCTATATACATTTCCGAGGTACGGCGACATGTAGCATATGCAATGGTGAAAATTTTAAGTTCTGCTGATACCTTGGCTGTCTTTGAATAGATAATGCCATGATAGTTCAGTTTTTAACTTTATTCTCCCTTTCTGCTTATCAACTAAATCTATTTTCTTCAAGGGACCATCCTCTTCTTTTAGTGAACCAATCGACAATGCCTGGCTGTGAAAAGGGATTTGCATAAATGACTGTTAATAAAAGTTAACAAAACTGCAAATATGCTTGAAAGTTGAGTTTGTGGGAAACATTAGATACTGGGGAACTTGCTTTGCAATTCGATAGGTTGAGATTTTGAAAGCAGAGTGCTTAATATAAAAAGTTCACTCATGTTACAAGCTCTTAGTATCACACCTTCCTCTGGGAGGGGGGTTTTCAGAAGAGAGATTAAAATTTTTAAGGTAACCAATTAAGATTGCTGACTAATCAATTTGATGTAGGTCGCTCCAACAAATTATAGGGGTTTTCTGGGAACCTTGTGTCAGATTGGTACATGCCTTGGTATTATTGTATCTCTTTTTCTAGCAATTCTTGCTGAAGGGGATCCACATTGGTGAGCTTCTTCTTTTGCACTGTTTGATATCTCATATCTCACAAATTGTTTGCTTCGTAGATCTTAAGAGTTTCTCCACTTTTTGACCATTGGTCGTAGTCTGTTCCTAGTGCTGATTTAGGAACCATTTAGGAATTATACGCCTTCCTACCAATTCTCATTGACATAGTGAAAAGATCATGTAAGTTTTAGAGTAGCATCATAACTTAGGAACAACGAAATTCACTTTGTTTTTTTGTTTATTCACTTTATTGTGAATGGATGCATTCTTTATCGGGTTATGTCACAAATTCGTGGGCTGCTGCATCTTATAACAATATCAAGTGTTGGTATCTTCCGTTGTTTCCTGATTCGAGACTACTAATGACCTTATTACTGCTGTTGCTTTACTCCTTAATTTCATTAGTAAAACTAGGTTTGTATTCTTATGCTGCAGTTTCTTTCATGGTACAACTCTTAAACAGCTTAACAATATGTTGGTTAGGTGGAGGACAATGCTCCAGTTTGCAAGTTTACCTGGTTTTATTCTGGCATTTGGTATGCAGTTTGCCGTTGAAAGTCCCCGTTGGCTTTGTAAAGTATGCTTCTGGTTTCATTCTTTGCTATGAACCATTTTGTGCCTCAGGTTATCGTCCAGATAGTGATTTTATTGTGTTTTGTAGGTGGGCAGACTGAATGATGCAAAGGTAGTTATCCGTAACCTTTGGGGAGAAGATGAGGTCAACAAAGCAATTGGAGAATTCCAGTCTGTCATTAAGAACGATGGTACTGATTTGGAGGGTAGTTGGTTGGAACTCCTAGATGAGCCACACTCAAGAGGTTGTATCAAGGTGGTGTTTAATATTTTGCTTTCTTTTTGTTGAGGTGCTTTTTTTTTACATTTGAAAACCCTATAATTTTACAATATCTAGTATCTTGTTAAACTCATTGGCTTGAAAAGCTTATGATCTAGTAAATTATTTTAAGTGGTCTAGGTATAAAACAATTTTGAGTCCTGAACATATTGGTGGTTCTGGCTGCAAAGTGAAGTACAGTGATAGCTTGCTTGCTAAAACACACCTTGGATTTGGATGAGAATGTTCTTTGTATTGGCTGCAGTAGCACTAATCGGAGGGGCTCTTTTTCTGCTACAACAATTTGCGGGCATAAATGGAGTTCTTTATTTCTCATCACTTACGTTTCAAGATGTTGGAATTGCAAGTGGTGCACTAGCAAGTTTGTTTGTTGGATTAACAAACCTCGCAGGTTTTGGATCTAATACATAATTATGTATATTTAAGTCAGTTCTAAAGTTATGTTTAAAACAGCTTTGCGTTTAACCAACTTTTGAATTTCTATAGGTGCAATTTGTGCTTCTTATCTAATTGACCGAGAAGGAAGACAGAAGCTCCTGATAGGAAGTTACTCCGGAATGGTAGATAATGCAATTTTTAATGACAACTATATTTTTTTCACGCACATGCAGGCAAAATCTGAGAGTAGAATACCATATGAACTGCGCTTAACATTCGCATACATGTGTACATGGGCATTCACCCTTAAGTAAATTAAGCCATGTACAGCCAGCTCTTTTCGCATCCCTTTCTGTCACTGAGAAATATGCATACATATAAAAACAATATTACTAATCAAGTTCCACTATGAAGTGAAACAAATCGCTTTGTCGAGATCACTAATTATTTTCTTCAATTTTGATTCTCCCTTTTGCAGGCACTTTCAATGTTTCTCATTGTATATTCTATTAGTTTTCCACTTAATGAAGAATTGAGGAACAACTTGTCGATAGTAGGGACACTCATGTAAGCCACCTTCCTGACGCATGATTCTTCTAAGAATTAGTGGGTAGAGTAAGCTGACGATAAATAGAACTTTTCTCATTAGTAACTTCTAGTCTCTATCAACTCTATTAATTTGAAGTTTGACATTTTTCAAAGGTTTTCTGTTACCAATACTATAGCGTTATATGGTCTCATTGAAACTGAGTGTATTTAAGTTTTCAAGATTGCTATGACTTCTTTGTTGAGTTATTTTTTTTTGGAAATTTAATGGCAATGCCACTGTTCTCCTGGGTGAATTATGTCTTGGCCTTCTATTGAGAATATGAAAACAGAGTCTATATCTGACTGGCTCAGATCTTTAATTAGTGTTTCTTTTGTCGATCCAGAAGATTCATCAATGCTGTTTGTAATGCTAATTCTTGTAGGTACATATTCACTTTTGCTATTGGAGCTGGCCCAGTAACTGGTCTAATTATACCAGAGCTAAGCAACACCAGGACGCGCGGGAAAATCATGGGATTTAGTTTCTGCGTTCATTGGGTATGTCTTGGTGTTCATTTTCAAGTAATAACTTGCATAGTCGTTTTATAGGCTGCTACCACTTTTCATCAGTTACAGCCAAAGTATTCTTGAGGTCTTGGGCTTGAGTAAGAGGTTCGGCAATAAATAAAAAGAAGAAATGTATCGCGTGCTAAGGGATTTGTCATTGACCTGAGCAAATTCTAAAAAAGCTTACTTGACCTCAGCGTTAAGGAGCTCCATATGAGTCATAGGCCAAATCCCTGGCTTGTGCATTGGTTGATACCAGACTGAAGCTTGATCAAGCTTGGCTGGTCTTTTACTAAGACAAAAAAACAAGAGAATGTCTCAAATTTTCAAATAACAGCCAGAAATTTGGAACCTACATAGCTGAGTTTCCAATGCTCTAATCAGGCCTGTTTGGTAGAGTGAGCGTTAGCCAAACCAACCGATCCAAAATCGCTTGGTTCGGTCGGTTTATGCAAATAGCGATTCGGTTTGGGTTTTTAGAGCCAAACGAGTTTAATTCAGTTTTAACTTGTGAAAAACCAAATTGACGCAAAATCCAACCGGCGAAACCAACCGGCCAAAAACCGTTCCCGTTTTGATTTTTTTTTTTTATATAAACTAAACATTTTGTGAAATTCCAAAATTGCATCTTGCATGTGATTGTTAGTGCATCCAAACAGCTAATATATTTCATACTCATAGTTAAAGATACATATTATTTAGAAAAGAATACTCTCCAACACTTGATATAAAAAAAATATTTATATTCACGGATTTTGTTTTGAATATGTATGTTTACTTAATCCGTTACACAGTTTGCACACCTAACTTAATTATAAAATCTTTGGTGGATTATTTGGTAATTTAAAATTTTAGATTATCTAAATTCTACGCATATTTACTAAATTTATAGATTAGTTGTTGGATGCTCTTAGTATGCTTAATAACCATATGTATAATCATGAAAAATGGTTCAACTCTTTTAAATCAAATTCACTTGGTCTTCTTTATATCATAAAAACCGACTGAACCGGTCGAATTATCATACTTCGATCTAGACATGCCAGTTTGCAATGTCTAGGTTTTACACAGTTTTCAAATATGCTGACATGATCTTGGCCTTACCTCACTGGTTATTTTGTTCTAAGGGACATCAGTTTTTCATTTTACTTCCTTACATATATACCCTTTTGTTCCAGGTCTGTAACTTCTTGGTAGGCCTCTTCTTCCTCGATATTGTGGAGAAATTCGGAGTTGCTCCAGTTTATAGCAGCTTTGGCAGTGTTTCATTGCTGTCTGCGGCTTTTGCTTACTACTTTATAGTTGAGACCAAGGGACGGTCTCTTGAGGAGATCGAGATGTCGCTAAAATCACAGAAGAAGTAAATTAATTTTTTATAATCTTGCCACTAACACTTGGCTGCTTAGATCACCTGTGTTTTATTTATTAAATATAGATTTAAATTAAAAATGTTGTAGATTATACTCTTCTGTTCTGTATGTCAGCTCAGGTGTATAGTTTTTTTTATAGTTAAAACAGAGAATATATTTTGTTGACCTGTCAACTAACCGCAGCAAATGTACATCCTATCCTTCTGCTGATTAAGTTGACATAAGTTTATGCTAAGAGATATAAATCACCATCATAGTTTTTAATGGCTTGTGGCGTCTTGTGGCGATAAACGGGCCGCGGCGCCGCGACCCTCACCGCGGCGCCCGCTTTTCTGTTCATGAAAAATAATATTTATGTATAAATTTTTGAATATATATAGGTAATAATATATTAGTTAAGTATGTAAAAAATAACAAATAAATTTTTAAAAATATAATTACATGCACACAATAGTTACGGTTAGTTTTTTGAAAATTTATTAGTAGGTAAGATAAAATTCAAGAATTCAAATTTAAGGTTAATATAATAGGGTGTGACACTTGATGAATTGTATTTTTCTTTTGGGACATGCTCTATTTAAATTAATTAGAGATTCAGCTCTTATAATTTTGAAAAGTTTAAATAATAATACGACAGGGTTTGGCAGTCATTATTTTTTAAATTTAAATTTATAATAAAAAAAAGTATGGAGTTGAAAAGATAAGTTATAGGATTTAAAAAGATTTTTAAAAAATGAAGGTATTTGAGGAATTTGTTAGCTTGTTTGGGTATGATCGATAAGGTGCTGCCTTAAGGGGGCCTTATAGCGCCTCGCCACATAGCTGTGGCGCTGCCGCGGCGAGCGCCTTATCTATCAGGGGGCCTCGCCTTGACATGAGACGCTGCAGCCTCATATTTCAGCGCCTCAGGCCGCGGCGCCGCCTTTTAAAACTATGATCACCATGAACAAATTAATCCAAATGACTCGGGGTTTATATAATGTTGTGTTTCTTTGGGTTCATATAAGTCGTTAGTTTGGTTTTTGAAAGATCCACAAATTTCCACAAAATGGTAAAATTATTAAATTGCACATTGATAGAATTAAGTCTCGGTGGTGAATTTTGAAAAGGGATTTATACCAATTGGGTACAAAAACGTATCCAATTTACTAATAAGTCCAGCCTCAAATAGATTTTACCAATATCTACCAAAATATGATTTTATTTACCTATTAGTCCAAACTTAAATTTTAAATACAATTTTACCCTTAATGAATTTGATAACATGACAAAGAAAGTTTGAGGATAAATAATTGATTTTGAAATTGGGTTAAATATTTTGATTTGGGGATGTAATTGTTTTGTTTTTATAGATAATTATGTCTTTTCCTACATGTGTTGGATCTATTTGTAAAATGGATCTGTTTGGGTATGCTTGGGTAAATAGAGACAAATTCTAGACCCATTACGTAAGTCTCCCTTTTGAAAAAGGTCAAAGCTAAACAGTACCAGGTTTTATATACAGGATAAAATTTCTCAAATGTCAAAAACCTTTTCACAAATTCATAATTTAGCTCGCAACAATATAATTATGCTATATTTATTCAAATTCATAGATTTTAGAAAAATCTATAAAAGAAGTAAAGAATCCACCAAAACTAAACATGGAAAATAAAAAAATTGTCATCCGTAAAAACGGTTGTTGCTAGCTTAGATGGTGGTTTTACCACGCTCCCCTTCTTATCACTATCTCTAATACTCAAAATAGGTTCTCTAACAATAAAAAAGGCAGTTTTAGGTTTATTAATGCCTGGGCTAATCATCCTGAATTCCTAAGTTGTGTTAAGATAGTTGGGATAATCATTGTAATGGTGGTCCTAATGTAATTTTTTGGTATAAGCTTAAGAGGTTAAGAAAATGCCTTAAAGTTTGGAACCATTCTACTTTTGGTAATATTTTTTCTAAAGTCTCTGATGCTGCTAAGGAGGTTGAAACTTGTGAAGTCAATCATCAGATTAATAAAATCAGTGTTTCTAAGGCCAGCTTTTCTAAAGCTAATAGTCTGCATATTCTTGCTTTAAATAATGAAGAGTGCTATTGGCGCCAAAAGTGCTATAATACTTGGCTAAATAATAGTGATGGTAATACTAGACTTTATCATAATTATGTGGCTAAGAAAAGACTTAAGAACACTATCGATGGCATTAAAGATGAGGACATTTGGCTCACTGATCATGATGACATTTCTAAGTCTGTTGTGTCCTATTTTAGTCAACTTTTATCTAATAACTCTTGTGGTGATAATTCTGTGAATTCTCAGGAATCTATTCTAAACAACATCCCTAAGCTTATTTTAGACAAAGATAATGAAGCTATTCTAAAGTCTGTCAGCAAGGATGAAGTGCGGTCTGTTATTCAGGGCATGAGAAATGACAGTGCCCCTGGCATCGATGGGTTTAATTGCTTCTTCCTTAAGTCTTGCTGGGATATTATTTGTAGTGATGTTTGTAGTGCTCTGAATTCTTATCTTCAGGGTCATAGTATTCCCAGTGGTGTTTTTGCCACTAGGATCTGTCTAATTCCTAAGGGCCCTAATCCCATCACTTGGTCTAACTACATGCCTATTAGTCTGTGTACTATCTTTAATAGACTTATTTCTGGTCTTATTAATCATAGATTTGCTTACCTTCTTCCTAATATCATTTCTAGGGGGCAAAGTGCTTTTGTTAAAGACGGGATAATCCATGACAATGTCCAAATTATTAAGGAAATGCTTAATAATATCAAAAGAATGCCTTCTAAAGCAATATTATTCTTCAGCTTGATATGACAAAGGCATTTGACAGAATGTCTCATGCCTTTGTCATTAAAACTCTTCAGGGCTTTGGTTTCTCTAATGATATTCTATCTCTCATCAATAAGCTGATTTCAAATGTTATGGTTTCTGTGTTGGTCAATGGTGACAGTGAGGGTTATTTCCCTCAGAAGAATGGCTTAAGGCAGGGGGATCCTCTGTCCCCTTGCCTATTCATTCTAGCTGAGGAGGCTTTACTTAGAGGCCTTGCTAACCTTTACCAAACTAATAATAGCTTAAGATATTACTTAAAATCTGGTTTCATATTACCTTGTTTGGCCTTCGTAGATGACATTATCATCTTCTCAAACATTTCTTCCTCCTCAATTGATTGCATTAGTAACCTGTTGAACAAATACCAGACTGAATTAGGACAGTTGATTAACAAGCAAAAGACAAAGGTCATTACCTCTTATACTTGTTCCCATGCCAATTCTGCCAGGATTAAGTCTTCAACAAGCTTCAATACTGAGAGTGCGCCTTTCACCTACTTGGGAATTACAATATATGCAAACAATAAAGGAAAGAATTACCTTCCCCTTCTTAGTAAAATTTATAACAGAATTTATGAATGGGATATGAAGAGTCTTTCATTTGGGGGCAGACTCTCCCTTATAAAGAATGTCTTATATCCCATTATTTACTTTTGGATGCAAAATAGTCAGATTCCTATTGGTATTATTAATAAGCTTGAGCTTTATATTAATAGATTTCTTTGGAGGTCTAACTTCACAGAAAATGCTATTCATTAGTCCTCTTGGAAAAGTCTCTGTAAACCTTTTGATGAGGGTGGGTTAAATGTCAAGCTTTTATCTGACATTCAACTCACCTTTTCTTTTAAACTCTGGTTTCTTTTTAGAAAAAGAAGCTCTCTTTGGGCTGACCTCATGCATACTACTTATTGTAACTTCACTCATCTTTTAAATGCTATGTGCAAGGCTACTGACTCTACTACCTGGAAGAGACTCAGTTCTATTAAGGGTCAGGCTGATCAGTGGGTTCATTGGAGTCTGGGAAAGGGGGATATTGATTTTTGGAGTGATTCTTGGCATGATATGCCTCCTATTGCTAATGACTTTGGTTCTAACATGTGTTTTTTTCCTGTTAAGACTCATTCTTATTGAAAAGATGATCAGTGGGACAATTCTACTCTAACATTTTTTCTTTCCCAGGAAAGAATATCTTGTATTACTAACGTCAATATCAATAGGGATCAGAATGATACTATTAATTGGAAGCTTTCTAATACTAACAATACTTGGGATAATATCAGATCTGCTCTTCCTAAGCAAGCTATTTTTAAGAAGATCTGGCACTCTTTTATTCCTACTAAATTTTCATTTCTAAGTTGGAAGCTTCTAAAAAACTTTGCTCCTATTGATAGTATTCTCTCTAATAGGCACTTTGTGTTGGTCTCTAAATGCCAATTTTGATGCAACTGTGAAGATAAGAATCACCTCTTCATCAGTTGCAACTTCGCTTGGTCCTTGTGGAATTATTTTGGTAACTTTTTCAGAGTCCCAGTGAGAAGGTTTATGTCTCTAAGCCATATTATGCGTTGCTGGTTCTGGACTTTTACTAGAAAGTTTCATATATCTTTCCTTATCCCTCAAATTATTCTCCGGGTGATCTGGGTTAATAGAAATAAGGCCAAATTTGATAATACTCATGACTGCTTTACTACTGCTGTTAATCGTGTTAGAAAAGTCATTTTAGGTATTGATTCTAATAGCAAGCTAAAGGCTAAACACTGGTTTGGTGTTACTGATGTAGGAGCTGCTATGGGGTGCCTATCTATAGGAAAGAGTAAAGTTAAGTACCTCAAATGGTGTCCCCCGGTTGCTGGTAGACTGAAAGTTAACATTGACGGCGCGTGCAACTTCTCTGGTGAGGCTTCTGGTGGCCTGATTGTGAGAAATCCCCAGGGTCATATTATTGCTGGTGCTGGTTTTGTCTTTGGAAAGTTGAGTCCTCTCCTGGCTGAGAGAAGAGCTCTGCTTGAAGCTCTTCTTCTGTGCAGGAATCGTGGCTGGCAAGAGGTGGACATTGAGTCTAATTGTCTCACCCTTTTTCACAATATGGCTTCTGGTGTTGCTTTTAACAACCCATTGATTCCAGTTTGTCGTAGCCTTTTCCTTCCTTCTATGAAGCCCTGCTACGTTTCTCGAACCCAAAATGCTGCTGCAGATTGGATTGCGAAGTGGATCTTGAAGGAGAAATCTTCTCGCCATTTTACTAATTCAGACACTCCAACCCCATTGCTTGCAATCATCACGCTTGAAAGCTTGGGGGTGGGCTACATTGATCCTGGCTAGGTTGAGCGAGATCTGGGAAGGTCTGAAGTCGAGTGCTTTGTTGGAAATTTGTCCGATTTAGGGTTTGAACCTGTTTTTTGGGAGATTGGAAGTAAAGAAGCCCTCAGTCGTCTGTTGCTTTGGTCCTGGATGCACCAGATGATCTTCAGGTGGTTCGAAGAAGATGGTTAGCTTGGGAGCTCGCCTGGATTGTGTGGTGGAAGCTGTGTGTTTGGTGGCGATGGTTTGTAAGCTGAGTGTTAGGAGGCTCAGATGAATTTTTTGTTTTCGATTAGGGTTAGGGTTCAGTTTGACAACTTGTCAATTTTGACCCCTTTCTTTCCTTTTTGGTCTTATTGTTTTAAGGGCCTGTGCTTTGTAATTCGACAATTTTGCCCACTCTTTAATATAATATCTTCTTTTGCCAAAAAAAAGCTTAGATGGTGGTTGAACCAAGGTATATATTCGCATTTGTAGCACAATCTTTGGTTCAAGTTTATTTAAAAAAATTACGAATTAGAGTTCATTCAGTTTTTAGAGATACGTTCGACATTGTTAACATCAACATGTATGAATATATTGATGTAAGAAGAAGATATGGAGACTATATTTGTTATTCGATGTGTTTTTGTCACATTGACATGCATGTAGATAAACGAGTCATGCCAACATAAATTTTCCAGTATGCTATTTATGTCGGTAAATCATGTCGACATTGCTGATCTTGTTGACGTCTATGTTGATGTGGCGTGTCGATATTCTTTTTTGTATTTTGCTATTTATGTCGACGTAATATAAATTTAAAAACCTAGATTTGTGATATGTACATAGTTCATGCTAGTGATGATTTGAATTATGTTTGTTAGTATTTTTATAGTTGTCGGTAATCGAAATTAATACAACTAATTTTTTAAATATTTTTCTAACACTTTTACGACTAGTACGTAATATAATAAACATGAACTCGAAGAATGGTTAAAAGTATGGATACAAGTATAGGATACGGAATAGTTAAGAGTTTTGTCAATGACAGAAAGACTGATTGATCTTCGAGATTAATGTTTGCTTCCGAGAAATTTGGATCGTGAAGGAAGCACCATAAAAAGCATAACGTTAAAAGGAGAAGAAGCATGTAAAAAATGATTTTCCATTTAAACTTAGGGTTTATCACGTTAAAAGTAAACGTGATTTATGGATTCTAAGAGTTATATGCGAGAAACATAATCACGAGTCTTCGAAACCGTTAGAAGGATGCCCTGGAGCGAGAAGGTTAAAATATGTGAAGTTTCATTTGTTATGGCATTATCTATAGTTGGTTCCTACCTCCGGGAAGTTTTACTCACGTTAAGGAGTGAGAAACTCTAATATATATCCAAATAGTTTTACTCACTTTAAGGAATGAGAAACTCTAATATATATCAAAATACACAACATTACAATGCAAGATACAAACAACAAAAACTTGATAAAGTAATTAAAGAAAAGTTGTTGTTTGAAGACAATCTTCTCATGTTTATGATTTGGTTCGTATCTAAGGTAATATATATCAAAATGGATGACTTTAGGGCTATAGCTCACTCTTTGTTCGCTTGTCAAAATTCATAATCGAATGTGAAAGAACGCTAAAAAGAAAAATCATACCAGATTTTCTTTTATATGTATTTGTTTTATGGTAATCACAAAAAAGTAGAAGGAGAAATGTAGAGACCAAAATGATTTTATTTAATTGTGGGCTTCAGGAATTGGATACTACTGCCAAATATTTATTTTTTTTGTTGCGATCGTGTTTAATTGCATCGTCTGTACATTTAGTCAAAGTGGCTCGTTGATTTTTTTTACCTTTAAAGGTAGTTTTCTCTCTCCTAGAGGAAAAAAGATTTTCCCATTGCTCATGTAAACGAGAATCATTTTGTGAGTGTAAGTAAATTTATGATTTTAATTGTTTGTTAAGTTCATAATAAAAAAAATTATGTTATTAGTTTACAGGCTAAGATACAGCTGAACGCACTGATAAATCTCGTTTATATTGGGTAGAAACACTTTTGTATTGATATGATTTTCCTATATGAATCCATTATACAATTGTCTTTCCAAATATATAAAAATTTAGGGATTTCTTAATCAAGACCAAAGAGTGATAGGTCTTACCAAGGGTTAAAACACGTATTTGTGATAATAGTTTGTTGTTCTTTTATTCAAACGTAATTTGAGTCTGTTTGTTATTGTTATATTATGCTTTCGCTTACTCTTATATCTAATAATCACATTTTGTAAGTTTCAAATATTAGACTATAACAATATCAAATAACATCTGCAACAAACATGGTAGATTCATAACATAATGAAAACTAAAATAATTTACATTAAAATACAATAATTTACGAACATAAATAGAAAAGCAGTATTACGAGTTATGAATAACACTATACTTTAAGTAGAGGTATACTCATAACAAATCTACTACTAGGAAATTAGCTTCCGTCGCATCCGCTTGGTCAACGAGGCGAACAATCACTTTTTCCAACATATGTAGTTTAATAAAATTGATAATACATAAATCAAACAACATACACGCCTTTTGCCTTACATTTTACACGAGGTCGAATGTGTGAAAACTTATAATCGATTTCAAATATTTAAACTTGATACATACTTCTTCAGGACTTTGTGCATACGACTTCAAACATGAATAACATGTACAATTCATATCATACATATAGTACATTCGAATGTAAGTACAATTCATACCAAAACCTAGTAGTTTCATCTGATCTTATTAACTTCACAACGGTGGCTTTCAACAAGTGATTATCGCCATGCGTAGTCCCTTTTATATTATAAGTATAGAAGATTTGAGTTGTTATTATATTATAAGTGGATATATGAGAGTTTGGATGGGTATATATAGATAAATTAAGTAAAATTAGGTCAAACTATTTTAGGGATATAAGGTTTGAAAATGTTTAACCACATATCTACCGGCACGTGACAAGTATTTTAAAGACACATATAAAGCACTTAATGTCGACTCTAGACGTCGATATTAAGTGTCAGTAAAAATACTAATATTTTATTGTAGTTGACAAGTTAAGTAGACATACAATCTATGTAATAAACCATAAGTATTGACACTGCATGACGATATTATTTATTCATCGAAATGTAATTATTAGAATCTATGTATGAGTATTTTCACATAAGTCGATACATATAGTCGAAAAATATTATACCAATTACATGTGAAGTAGACATGAGAGTGTCGACATTATATGCAATCTTTATAAGAGAATCTGAAATTGATCAATATGAACACTAAGTAATGGACACAAATGATTCCACTTTTGAAGCTGACAATGTTTGTGATGTTTTGACGAAAACTATCATTAACATAAGAGAGAAATAGTTGGATCATCTTAGATTTAATATGGAGGAACGATAGGGAGGCAAATTCCCCAATACCATATTTGATCGAATTAATGCAATTAGTGCCAGTACGACTAAAAATCATAAGGTCGTCGGCTAAGTGGAGTTTTATGATTTGCATTTTGTGAAACTTCTCGTGAAACTTAAAATAGAGATCACGATTTTTATCTTTAAGAATACTCGAGAGGACTTGCATCACAAGGATAAAGAGAAATTATGAGATGAGATCTTCGTGTTTGAGATCTATTTTACCGTTGAAGGTACGAAAGAAATCGTTGTTAATAGTAAATGTGTATGAATGGATAGAGATACATTGAAAGTTCATAGAGACAAGAATATCATGACGAATGCACCAACGAACATTTATAAAAGCTTTAATAAAATCAATTTTGAGAGCATCCATTGGACTTTTCATGTTGGTGTTATATTAACGAAAAAAAATATTGAGATAAAAGAGTGTTATTTGAGATGATTTGACCATGAATAAAGGCAGAGTGAAAGGAGCCAAATAGAGATGAGAGGGATTTATTTATCTAATTTACCAAAATTTTCCAGATGACTTCGTAAATAACGTTACAACATGTGATAAATCTAGAAGCTGAGGGGTGATAGGGTTTTTCCTCTTTGAAATGAGAATGATTTGAGTTTCATTCTGGCTCGGGTCGATACGGTTAGTGAGGAAGAAGTTATGAACCATTTTACAAAGGTCTTTACATGTGATTGACCACGTAGATTTAAAGAAGTTAGAGCTAAAAAAAATCTGAAATAGGTGATTTGATTGATATTAAAAGGTAATTTTTAATCTCATCATTGGTGATGAGTTGGATCATCAGTGCTTTTTCATAATGGCTAAGTTTAGATGTGATGAGTTTGTTAATACAATTAAGAACCATGTAGTTTAAAAAAACATTTCTAATTGAGGAGGTGGGTGAAGTGATTGAAAATATGTTGACGACGCTTTGGGGGGGAGCATGAGTTTCCAAGTTTACATTCATGGAGATGATTTTATTTTGCGAGTAATATGTGATTTAACACTGTTGCGAAAAAATATATAATTGTGATCACTTAGCTTAAGCCATGTTTCACGAGATTTTTACTTTATGAATAATTTCTATGTACAACTCATGAAGATGAAATTTCATGAAGTATTAATTTATTCTTTAATGAGGGACAAATTAATAGGATCACCATCCAGCTTATAGTATGCTTGAAAGATGAGATTCCGAGCAAAAGAGTCACTTTCACTTTTGGTATAAAAAAATTTGTTGTTAAGAGAGTAAAAGACAGGTTGAAGATAAATTAGTTTAGCGGGGGTAATAGATATGGAAGAACCCTCATTTAAAACGTTTCAATTAGTGGTGAGGATGGGAATATATTCTAGGTGAGATTGTCACATGTTAAAGAAGTATAGTGGTTTTTTTGGTAACATACCCAGGGCATTGGGAGAGAGGGAAATAAAGGTATAATATGAAGTACATAAATGACCATAGTGGGTGAAGAAATAAGGAAAGAAATCATCTTAGTAGTTGTTAACAATGAACCTATCTAATTTGGAGGAAATTTGATTGTTTACTTGTTTGTTAGACCATAAAAATTGAAATTCATTGGCTCTTAGTTCGTTAAGCTCACAAGTGTAACAACATTTGTTGAAGTTATTAATTGATGAAATCCATAGGTACAAATTTTCCATTCGATCCTGTAGTTTATGAATGACGTCAAAGTCTCCCAAAACAGGTTAAGAGGTGTTTGAGCAATAATTCGAGATAAAGATGAGATAGTTCCACAGAGGGAAGCGATCGGAGACACCATTAAATCCATAAATAATGGAGAGGAAGAATTTAATGTTGGAATATTTGTAAGTGATATTACTATCTATTTGTTAAAAGGAATATATCTCGACTTCTAATTTATAAATGTTAGGGTTTAAAGAAAGCCATGTTTTACCTAACAGATGACTGGATGGTTCGTTTTAAAATTCCAATAGGATAATATATAACCTATAATATTATCGACCTTGTTTTCACGAATTCTAGTTTCAGTAAGACAGATTATGGTGATATGATTACTAAATATAAACTCAGTTACGTCCTTTTAACGAATAAGGTCATTAAGGCCATGCACATTCCAGTAAACTAATATCATGAAAAAGAAATGAAAGGAAAGAAACTTACATACAATTACTGATCGAGGAGCATGTTGTTATCAGTTTGATGAATAACAGCCGACGTATATTTAATCTTTTGGTACAAGCAGAGGGAATTTACCTTTACAAAAGTTGGTTCAGAATCACGGGAAATGACGACGTCATAAGCATGAGCAAAATTGTATTTTGGGGGATGATAATTACCATTATCTTTCACGGCCATGCGAAATGCATTATATGTTGAACCAACATGTTTAAAAGAAATTGGGATAGTTTGAGAGTCGTCATCGTCTGAGAAGACATGAATGACCCAGGTGGTGTTCTCAATAATCGGTTCTTTTCCAGGGCGGTGGGGTACATTTAGGGTAGATGATGAATGAGATGAAGCAGCATGTTGGTGCAATTTTCAAAACTGTGGCCGAATGTATCATTTTTTTATATGTTAGAAGATACTCTAATACTAAACACGTAGGAGGGTGGTGTTGCCCAAACATTTAAATTTAAGTTTCTCTAGAAAGTTATCATCGACATTCATGACAATACAGACCCTTATAAAATTGAGCCCAAACTAATTTGTAGTGTGAGTCTAAACATAAAATAGATCGTTGAGGATATTAAAGATATAATTTAATCTCTTATTGGTGTATAATTCATCTGGTAATGTATGGATCTTAACTCGGAGAAGGATGAAGTTGAGCGAGTCATTGACTTTCGATGCTATAAGCTTCCATTTATTCAATAAAATAGTGCCCGTTGACAAACCAGAGTGCGTTCTCCAATATAAAAATTGTATTATCGTAAAATTTGAAACAAAAGTATAAGTTGCACGATGAGGTAATTTTGTATTCCCGCATGTCATGCATCCCCTACACCTTAACAACTATAACACGGACAAGGTATGAGATCTTTTTTTACATAGAAATAGCCACAAATGTACTTGACATAATATTTCTTGTCATTGCTAATAGTATTTGAGGAAACTATGATCTCACCATCCTGGTATTCCATGTGTTGAATATTTTCAACAACTATCCTGGATAACATCATTGGTTCATGTCTGGGTTTCATGCAAAAGGATCATTGTGGGAAAACTCTGTTGAGAAGGTTTGTAGGAACAGTGGTTGAAGTGATCATAACAAGATGAAAGAGAATATTGATAGTGATAGTCAACATCATGATATTTTGGAGTATTGTTAGACAGACGACGGAGACAAAATCAGGGGAAGAGTTTATGTAGTTGGTTCCTCTGGGTTTTGAGAATTTTTTCTGAGCTAACATGTAATAAAAATGTAACAATGAGCGTTTCTTCTATCACAGGATCACACGATACTAACTCTACCTCTGTTATCATGACTATGGATACTCGAAAGAGAGGGACCGAAAATGTTCATGCCTAGGAGAATATAGGATTGATGAGGTTTACTTGTTAAAATGCTAGGATGAACAATGCTGGATAAAATTTTATAGGAGTGACTCTGAAGTTGTGAAATACTTAGGGTAGTTTGGTTAAGTTTAACGAGTGAGTGTTAAACATATGGACAGGGTTTACAAAATTCTGGGTCTGGTTTTTGAAAATTTTGTTAAAGCATTGTTCGATATCTGTACGGTTGGTAATGGGCTTGAAAATATTGTGGCAGATCCAAAGTTAGAGTTAAGGCTTGAATGTGAGATATGAGGTTGCAGAGATGTAGTTGTGGAATAGTTTAGATTTGTGTATGGGCTTAGTAACAGAAGATACTAGGTCAATAGTGTGATGGACCTTGAGAGACTAAGGTATATTATGAGTAACATAAATGTTATGAGCCTAAAATAAATTGGAGGTTTTAACCTTAAAAAACTTGCGAGGAAATCCGGAATAGTTTGAAAGACTGGAAGAGATGTTGAGGTTTTAAGTGTTTGCATGTTGAGGAACACACATGTAGGAAGAAACCAACACACCTTTAGATGACTTGAAGACGTTGGAGACGGGTGATGCAATAGTCTTTTTAAGTGAGAATGAGAAGACCATTGGGAACAACTCGTAAATTTGCATGTCCACAAAAAAGGGTTGACGAATGAGACTATATAAGTTATTTTTTATTTCATGTGGATATTGATTTTTTTTCTTTTTACTAAGGTGCCTTCTGGTGTATTTGGTACCTTTTGCGGTGTTCACCATGAAAGAGGAACGACAAAGAATATGTTAGGTTTAGATTTCTATTTCTTTTTAAATCGGAATGTTCAAAGATATTGGTGTATATGATCTTTTTATAATGACTTATATTATAAGTCTTGTTGGGGAAGTGTAAGAATAATAACATAAATTATGTGTCTAAGAAAGATAGAAAAACCAAAAATTCCGAAACATAAAACTATATTTAAAAATATGTATAATGATCCCAAAGCTATATAGATCTAACGAAACGTAAAAATATATATAATTTAAATAATAATTAAAAAAAACTAAAAAAAAATGTAAATAAAATCCTTCTACCCAAATCTTAAAATTTGAAGATAGAAATATTAAAATACATTGTTTATTTAAATACGTTCAATTTTTCTTTTTTTTATACGAAGAAAATACACTCAGAAAGCGTTCTTTCTTTTGTTTATAGTCTATTTATTTTTATTGGGGAGACATGTTTCCGATCTACTTTTGGCATTTAATAATAAGATATAGGGTCAAGCCATATATATACCCAATTCCGGTTTAAGTATACCCAATTTTGAGTATGCCCAAAGGTGGTATAAGTATACCCAATTTTTTCCAAAAATATCCTTTTGTAGGTATATAAGCCATTTTTTTACTAACAAACATCCAACACTTTTTTCCTACAACTTTCTCTCACTTCCCTCACTTTTCTCACTTCTCTTTAAACTCTCTAAACTCTCTTCTCTAAAAAAACTCTCACCTCTCTCTAACATTTTCCGGCGAGCCACCACTTCTTCCTCCCCTTCTCCTCCTCCTCCATAACGATGAAGAGCAAAAACCCACCACGACCAAATACGTAAGTTCCCTAATTTAATTTTATAAATTAATTTAGTTAGATTTTTGTTAGATTTTAGGTATGAATTTAGGATTAAGGTTAGCTTTTAGGTATGAATTCAGGATTAAGGTTAGCTTTTAGGTATGAATTTAGATTTTAGGGTAGATTTAAGGTAGATTAGGGTAATTTTAGGGGCCATTTTCCAACCCGGTTGCCGGCTGGAAAATAACCGGCCGGCATCGCATCGGTGGTGCGCCCAAAGCAGCACCATCAGTGCTTATGCCCAGTACCGGCTGGACCAATATTTTTGGTATCCAACGAGCCCCCAGAAGTTAAGAATGAGGCATTCGACTCATTTGGTTTAATGATCACGGAGTATTCGTATTTAGAAATGGTAGAATATGTTCATTCTCAAATCGTCATGAATGAGGAAACAATACGTATCCTCAGCAAAAATGGAGGATACGATTTTGACTAAAGATCTATTTAATCTCAAGTTATGTACCCCTGTTTTGTGATGTTATTGTTTCTTATTTGTAATGTTTAATTTTAAGGTATGTACTCTTGTTTTTTCAGGTTATTGTTGCTTATTTTTAATGTTAAATTTTAAGTTATGAAATGAAGAGTTGCTTGTTGGTATAAGTTGGAAAATTTCATGAATTACCGCAATATTAAAACAAAGTATCAAAACACAAACCACTAATAAATGAAGTAAAAAAACGTTATGAAAAAGTAAACAAAGTGCTAAACAACATAAAACCGACCAAAAGACATAAACCGACTAAACAAGTTCATCAAGATCAGTTACTTATGGGAATAAACAAACTGGCTTTCTCCCTTCGAGCTCCGTGTATGTTTTACAGCGACCAACTATTGGTAGCTCCCAAGTTGTAGCCTCTTCACTCTTCAACTTTTGCCACGTAGGATGTATACGTGCGCAAGGGCATAGTGGCTTGATTGATAGCTATTAAATAAGACTAGAACTAGAACTAAATATTGAGTAATAAAATCGTAATTAATAACAAAACTATAAATCGAATGACTTACATTGACAAAGTTATTGGTATCAACGAATCCAAACCCAATTTAACGTTTTTAGGCCATAATGGTGGTTTACCGCGCACGGGTAGAAATGTTTTACTGCAGTTGTGAGACCCCACGAGTGACACAAAATGAACAATGCATTCGAACTTGTTTGTAATCGCAATGCCCATTTCCGGCATTGTCATCCAATATTTGGGGGATGCTCGAGTGTCGAAGTAGTTTATACTTTCTGCAACCTTCAGGTACTCCTCTTTACCGTTATATATCTTGCTGTATCTGTCATAGTTGTCCATTAGTTCATCATAGATTGCCTTCCGAACACCTTGCCAACATTTTTCATGACCGTACAACCCAAACAAAACTGCTCTATATCCACAGTGACCATCTGTCCTAACATCATTTTATGCCCGGTATAAAAGGATTAAAATGAGTCAGAAACCAACACAAAAAACCTTTCGAATCGTATATAAGTTCTTTGACTCCACCAATAGATGATTGGACGATGTTGCTAGCAAGCGAGGAAATGGAAGAACTACGAGTACGGGGTACTTTAGGTACATCTACCCGAATCGTATTTGCACTTGCAACCGCTTTACCCTTTTTAACTTTTGATACTTTTAATGAGTTCATCACTGAGTCAAGATTGGCCTTATTATTATCATCCACATGTTCTCATTGGCATTTGTCTCGTTTGGTGGATGATGTATCGACAATAATTTTTTGTTGAACCTGTGGACGACCTCAGTGTTTCTGCTTCTCCAATGGCTCTAGCAAGGAGGATGTTTCAGGATAAACAATTTCAAACCATTTCTTATATATGTGTTTTATACGACTTTCATGTCTCCATAACATTGATTACTAGATTTTCTAGATCATCTTTGAGAATATCAATCGTCGTACGGTATGAACAAGGCATGATTTCTGACCTTGTCCAGTATCTGCAAAATGCTTCCAACGATGCAACTTTTCTGTTTTTACGCCACTTGCGGCCCTGGTGATAGCAAGGTATACCATGGGTAGATTTTATCGCGCATATGCAAACGTCATTGTGTTTAACATCCGACCCATCTTCGATAGCGATCATCTTGCTATCTTTGGCCTTCTCTACTTCGTCGGAAAATAGTTCTAATGCCATGTGGGAAATCTTGCCTCGAATTTTGTCAAATAGTTTGTCAGCGAACTTATGCAGCGTTATGTAACGAATCTTCTCAAACGACGACCTAATGGCAGCATGTTGGATTTCAACTAGTGAATGAACCCTCCCCCAAAATAACTCAAAGTTTAATTTGCTTGTACGTAGGTAACTCTTTAGGTTAGAATGAGCACTCTTGACGCAGTTAGTCGTGCAATGTCCCAAATGCAAGTTATTGTTCGTCTTCCAAACAACGAATTTGTCCGTGTCTTTATCGAGCCACGATTTTTTTTTGTGTATTCGGTTGCAAGAGGATAACCTTTATACTCCAATAGCATGTCTTGTCGGGCGTGATCGAATTCAATCTCTGATGCTGCATATGCATTCTTCTTCCAAGCAGAAATAAACTTCACATGATCACTTTTCTGGGGGAAATATTTCCTTGTTTGTCCCTGAACGTTTTGGGCTATGTGCCAGTGGCATAACATATGCGTTGTCTCTAGGAATACCACTTCTATGGCGTTCATCAATGCTAAATCTCTGTCGGTCAGAATGACACGTGGCTCTTCAATTTCGTGAACGAAATTCAACGACTTCAAACACTCTAACACCCATTTGAAGTTGTTTAACTTCTAATTGGACATGAAAACAAAAGCCGCACAGTACGTCAAACCGGTACACATCACACCCACTATCTCAAACAATGACATACCATATCGTATGACTTTATACGTAGTATCCATGATCAATACTGTTGGAAATGTCCACAAAAGGTCAACACTAACTCGATGGGCAAAAAATATATATGTAATGACTTGTCCATCATCTTCACCAGATTTATGTCATTCATAATAATTATGTGACTTAAGCTCTCCCAACAAGAACTGAAGTTGTGTCCTACCCACCTTCTTCAAAACCCTGCTTTTATGTCGTGCATTGTAGATGATGCGCATACAAGAAACATTATCTTCATTTAGTTTCTTAACACCATTCAGTACATCTCTATGGTTAGTTCCAATATAGGTCGCTCGTTCAACATATTCCATCTCTTCATCGTTCAAACGGCCAGCAACATATTCCATCTCTTCATCGTTCAAACGGCCAGCAAAAGAATGACCGTCTAACTGTTTTGAACTCTCGTGGTTGTGAATACCATATTTCACTTCTAACTTCCACTGATCTGGTTCCACCATTAACTCGAGAAGCTCAAATGGACAACCAATCTTTTTTGTTCATGTACACTTCCGTTTATGGTCTTTCTCAGCTACTCTTGGAGTATACTTTCCAGACCTCTCACACTGGAAAAACATCCTAGGACTTTTTCTACTATGTACTTTATCGCACCGACTTAGGTTGATAACCAAACCATGACGTTTTCCTGTCTTCGTCACCCACTTAATCAACGCTTATTGCGTATAAAACTCGGTGGTGAAGAACAAATGACTGTAGTTAGTAGCGAAAGCTTCCTCAGATCCATGGGCAACATCCGTCCCCTGTTATACAACAACAAAACACATATAACAATCAGGTATAATTAAAAAGGGGTGAAAACTTTTTTTTTCAGAAAATTTACATGCACCACCGGTTCGGGGCCCTAAAACCGGCTGTACACGAACCAGTGTACCACTGGTTCTGTGGCCTTGCACCGGTGGTGCGTAGGTCATGCACGACCGGTTCTAAGGCCCAGAACTGGTCGTGCATGACCTACGCACCACCGGTTCCAAGGGCCGGAACCGATGGTGCATGCCGAAACCGGCCAAAATCTAACATTCTCCGGCGACGCCGACTTCTTCTCCGGCGAATGTAGCTCCTTTTCCGACAACATTCCATCATCTATTTTCTCCGGCGACATCAACTCCGCCACACTAAACCCTAGTTCCGAGTGAGTCATGGTCGATTTGTGTTTTTCTTTAGAATAAGGTTGAATGTTCTTGATTGTATTTTGAAATTTGAAGTTGATTTTTAAGATTTTCAGAAAACTAGACTATTTGGATGATAAATTCACTAAAAATGATGTTTGCTTGGATATAGATAACGAAATAGATTATTTGGTGAATTGGATATACTTATGATACACTTAATAGTTTTTTTAATTTAATGTCAATTACATGATTAATTGAAATAACGAAGGTAATTTGATCATAAAACAAATCAAAGTAACCTCAAATGAGGTTCTTAGGTATACTTAAATATATAATCCATAATAACGTATTTGAAAGCCAATATTAAATTTTCTAACCTTAGTTTCTAACAATGTCGATATAAATATATCAACTCTTACCTATAGTGTATTCTAATTATCAAAATATGGGAAACAATAAAATCATTTATGAGGACTATTTTCGACAATAAAAGTTCAAACAAATCATCATACTGGTCTGGTTAAAGAATAAAATGAAGGCTAAAGCTATTTCCTCCATGTTATTTTTTATTTCCTCCATCTTTCAAATTTTCAAAAACACTAGTGACTTGCTTTTACCAAATTACCCTTATTTTTATTTCAAATTTATCACTAGATGCCATTTATCTAATAGATAGTTTTACATGAAAAAACACAACATTAACCTAACTTTAATCCAAGATATATGATTCTACCTCTAAAATTAACCCTAAAACAAAGAACTTCAATTTTATTGAAGATTAATCATGGAAAATGAAAAAACCCAAACAAAGTCGGAGAACAACACTCAATCGACAAACAATGTAATTTAAACTTGTTTTTACGTTTTACAACTTCGTAGCTTGAAAATACCTATTTCGAAACTTATTTTTTTCAGCTAAACCCATTTTTACAGTTCTGAAAAAAAACAACTATTTCCGAGCCGGGGATTAGGAATCAGGTGTAATTTTAAAAAAAAAATGTGCATCTGATTCCGAGAGGGCCACTCGGAATCAGTTGCAAACCCTCTGTCTCGTCATATTATGTGATAATTTGTTCACTGAAACATTGCACTTGATTCCGAGTGGCCCTCTCGGAATCAAGTGTAAAACACCAGTGTAAGAAAAGCATGGTGCTCGCTATTAAATATAATCAACCTATTGTCGTCTTCAATTCCGTGATAAATAAGATACGAAAAAAGTAGGCAACATAATTTATTTGTATACATGTCTACATCTAAACCTGTTTGCTACCAAGTGTTAACGATCTTTTAGCATTTACCGTATTCAATAGTCTAACTACAAACCCTAAATTTGATAATGGGGAAGAACCTAGAATTTCTTTCTCCAAGCTTTCTCTATCTTCGAATCAGCTGTTGTAAGGTAGTGATAAGGGAAAAATGTGTTTTCTTCTTTGTAAGGTAGTTCTCTAGGGTGAAGAATGAGTTTTGTTGTACTGAATAGAATGAGTATGTTAGGGTAATGGTTTTGTGAAGAAAAAATGAATAAAAGGGCAATTTTGTAACTTCCTTTATGGAGGAAATAACATCATGGAGGATTTTTCAAATGATGCAGGAAATAAAAAATAAAATGGAGGAAATAGCTTTGGCCTAAAATGAAGAGAAAAGTACCTGAAAATACCCACTCAACTATCTTATTACCCGGCGGCACCCGCTTTTAACATAGTGTTACTTAATACCCAGACTAATAAATTGGACAAAAATACCCTTCCACTATATATACCCATTTTTCAATTCCATCCCACTTTTTCGACCCTCCTATCACCCTAAACAAACGCAAAATTCTAATTTTAGAAACCACCAGAAAACAAACCGTTCGACTTCGTGATACTCTCTCTCTCTCTCAAACCCAGAAACCCTACAGCTTCTCACCTTCGTCACTATCGCACCGGTCAGCCTCTTTTACTCAGACAGTCACTAACACCTTCAAATCTCATTCGACAAAGTTGTCGTGAAGTCGTCTCTGAAAACTTCTATCTCGTTCTCCGGCCGGTGAAATTTAACAGGTATGCATTATGGTGGAAAGCGTACTTCTTTTTCCGTATTTTTTTGAATCTGAACCACTGTTTTCAACAACTCCACGATAGCATTGGTTGTCGTAGTAGAATGAAGTATCTACTGACGATAGTTCCTCAGTTTATGGGTTTATAGTCGAAGCCAGGGTAGAATTTTAGTTGCATGTAACACTGATACTCTACTGAGAAATATTATGTATGTTAGATCTGCATTAGGTAGTTCATTGTTGATTTTGGTGTTTGGTGCATACGAGAGCGACACACCTGATCCAGTGGTATGGCAGTTACCAGAGTCCAAGTTTACATACGGAATCAGGGTGCAAACGAGTGATGTCATGGCACTACCTTTAGAACTGGAGCTGGACGTAAAGGTATCCAATTGTCAACCGATTCTATTTTCAATGTTTCAAATATGTATTCTATATTTAACATAATGTTTCAATGTTAGGTTATCGATGCTTGGATTCGAAAGATGCTTGAAGAAGCAGACTACAAAGTCCCATGCACTAAAGCTATTGGAGAGTATCACGACGCCGTACTGATTTCGGGCATGGCTACGGTAAGTTTAGGTCAGGTAAATTGAACAAAAGTTCAGAAAATATTCTTATTTTAATATACTTTTGCTTGGATGCAGCATCAATTGAAAGCAGGCTGGCCAGTAGAAAATCTTGTGGACATGGATTTTAGAATGGGGCACAAAAATGCCAACATCATCTTTGTTCCACTGTGCACCGAGCAAAAGGACAATGCAAACCACTGGACGTTGCTCGTCATCGATATCGACGGCAGGACAATTTCAAACTACAATTCGCTTCTGCCTAGGCTTCATGGCACAGACCTGACCACAAGGACACCTGCAAAACTGGTAAAATATTCCAAACTATTAAATTTAAGTATGCAAGCTGCGAACTGTGTTCTGGTATGCTGCGAATTGTGAGCAAAACAGTTGTTTTCGCTATAACCCAATTCGCAGCCTGTCTATAACTCAATTCGCAGCCTGTCCACAACACAATTCGCAGCCCGTCCATGTTGGATTGCCTGTCATATAATTCGCAGCCTAAGCTGCGAATTGTGTTGGATTCATTGTCATACAATTCGCAGCCTGAGGATGCGAATTGTATGTCACCAACTTTTTTTGTTTTTGTTTTTGTGAATATTCCTAACATTAATTACTATACACAGATCAAATATTTGTTGGATAGAGAATTCCTACCCAAATTTAATACAGGGTGGAAGGTGAAGGTGGAAAGAGGATTCCCACAACAAAAGCGAGGCACCCTGTGTTGAATATAGTGTTTCGTTTTCCGGATAATCTCTGAAGTCTTGTAAACAATTTCTTATTGAAATATTTTTGGGGTTCTCCAAAAATTTCAATTGGATAAAATCAGAGATATATACTTTGAACAGAGAGGATGAAAAATGATATGATCTTCTTTTCAACAGAACCCATTTTTATAATTTCGACCAACCAAAAACAGTTTGGAAGTTAGGGCAGTTAGGGTATCTTAACTGATTTTGTAATAAAACGGCTATAATTTCAAATTTGAATAAAACGGTCAAATTTTGAATTTCGATATTCTGTTGACTTGCAACAATAGCCGATCAAATTGGTCGACTAGTCGATCCAATTACACTAAAATAAATAACACCCTGGACTGTGGTGTCTTCGTCTGCCAATATGCAAGGGATATTATTCAGCATGGAACAGTGCAGAAAAAATACGATGCAGATATGGTAACTGCCTTCAGAAGAGAAATGTTCCATTTCTTTTTAAATGACAAAGACACCATCACATATGGCTGATTCGTGTATTGCTTCTAAATAAATTTGTTACTTGTAAAATACAGCTGTTGTAAATTTAGTTTTTTTGTTCATATTCCTTATCTTATGTTTCGCATCATAACCTGATATATAATGGTTAGTTTTGAATATTCCTTATCTTATATTTAGTTTAGTTTTGAATATTCCTTATCTTATATTTCGCATCATAACCTGATATATAATGGTTGATTATGATCCTGGTATGTATGAACAGTTCGCAGCATAAGCTGATATATAATGGTTAAAACCACACCGTTCGCAGCCTAACTTATATCAAATAGTTCGCAGCCTAACCGGATAGATGTTTATCACTACACACCCAATTTGCAGCCTGGTGCATAAATAAAAAATTCAAAATATAAAAATCAAGAATACGAACAGGCTATGGCGTATGCCTTGGTAAACGTTTTCTCCATTGAGCACACAAAAAACTATCTAATCACGTACAGAACAAGCTTTCCCATTAATTTCTGATTGGACATGGAGGCTATGTAATGATTACCTCCTTTCCCTATAAATAACACTAGTAAACCAGAGGCTATTTTAAAACAAACTACACATTTTGCACCAGAGGCTATTTTTTAACAAACTCCTTTCCCTCTTCTCTTAGAATTCAAACAGTCATGTCTTTTTCCACCACCACAACCACAACCTCATACTCAAACTCTGGTTCACTCGGTTCTCTGGGTGACTCGTGGTCATCCTTAACCGTTAACCTGAGTGATGAGTTGATCACTCCAGCAGCACCACCAAACAGCCCAGTATCTGTTTTTGGGTTAGACATATATGATGACTACTACTCAGCTGACTCTCAACCATTGGAAGTTGTTCCACAGCTTGCTGCTGAACCTCAGCCAGAACAGGTTCCAATGCTTCATGCTGCACCTCAGCCAGAGGTTAAAAACAACAAAAGGAAGAGGGAAGACGAAGCTGGTCCATCGAGGACAAAATTTTTAAGCATGATGGACGTTGATGTTGAAGCTGAGGATAAAGAAGAACATGCGAAAGATGTTGAAGCTGAGGATAAAGAAGAGAAAGAGAAAGAGAAGGAGAAAGAGAAAGAGAAAGAGAAGGAGAAAGAGGAAACAGTTGGTGATGAATCATCTACCAACTGCTAGAGTTGGTTTTAGTTTTTTGGTATACTGAAATGCAACTAACCAGCACCAGAAGGTTGTAGTGATGTGTGTAAACAGTTGTTAGTTTCTGGATATATTTTGTAATCCTCCATTTTGTAATCCAAATATATTTTGTACATCATTTCCAACATTACTGAATGTTACTTATTTTCAACATTGCTGAATATCCTGGTATTTTATTAAACAACAATTCGCAGCTTATCACATGACAAATATCAGGACTCCTAACTGAACTCCATTCGCATCACAATTTTGTTCCTAATTCGCAGCCTACCATGCGAAACAACATTGCTGAATATCCTGGTATTTTATTAAACAACAATTCGCAGCTTATCACATGACAAATATCAGGACTCTTAACTGAACTCCATTCGCATCACAATTTTGTTCCTAATTCGCAGCCTACCATGCGAAACGTAATATATGCTAAATGGTTCATCTGATTTACCAACGATTCGCATCCTGTTAAAATTTAACATAATTGTACATAGTTCGCATGTAATCCTGATAGATGTTTGTAGTCCAACTTGTAATCCTCCTTTTTGTAATCCAAATATGTTTTGTACATCATTCGCATGTTAACCTGCTATATTACTAATTTTCAGCCTTACTGAATATACTGTTATTTTTAGTAAATAACAATTCGCAGCTTATCACATGACAAATATCAGGACAACCTTAACTGAACTCCATTCGCATCACAAATATAGACCTATTTCGCATCATACCATGCGAAACGTAAGGGTATGAACATGTTTGATCTGGTTTTACATATGATTCGCATGCTGTTAAACTTTCACATAGTTGCACATAATTCGCATGTAATTCGAATGTACAAATGTCTAGTTTGCTGTACAGAACAATAACTATTCAAAAAAAATAAATGTCCTTAAACTGGAACATCACAAGTCCTCCGGTTATGGCCTGATTTCGAACATCGGCCACACCTTAACTTCTTGGTTGAGATTTCTCCTCTAGAAGGGATTCGCTTTTTCTTAGGCCTTCCGGAGCGTCTCTTAACGTTCGGAGGCAGAACTTCAACAAAAGAAGGATCGTTAGCGCTGGACCCTTCGCCGAAATCAGTTAGAGCTGGTATGCTGAAAGAGTAACTTTCCCTGTAATTTTTAACCGTAAAGAAGGGTTCTATTACAGTCAATGGATCTTGGTCAGTGTATTGTAATGCCGCTAGACCGTGAGCACATGGAAAACACTCTTGTTGCCATGATCCGCATGAACATTTGAAATCCAACAGATTAACAACAGCCACAGGAGTCGAAAAGACTTCGAACACGGCGGAAGAGGACTTACGTACTACCCAACTTCGGCACATGTCAACATTTTGCTTTAGCTTCTTCTCGTACTCGGGAACCAAATTAGTACTCCAGCTGAGACCTTCTTCGTATCTCCGTGAAACCTGAGTCATAAGCAAGACTCTAATGCAATCAATAAACTCAACAATTGGTAAGCCACAATATTTTTTGATCTGATTGTTAAACGATTCAGCTGCGGTAGAAGCCATAGAGCCGTATCGCTTCCCTTTTACGTAAGCCTGCGCATACTTTTCAGGGGGTAAATTTGCAAGAAAATCACTCATTCTCTGACCACCTTCACATAAAAAACCTGTTAGTATCTCTTTAAAAAGCTCTTGACTGGGAGCAAAAGCAAGACGGTGGAAGAAACTCAACATCTTTTTTTTATACTCCATGTTAGTATGCTCCAGTTTGGCTCTCAAATTCTGCATGAGATGGTAATAACAGTACGCATGATAGCAGTTTGGATACAAGACAGAAACAGCATTAACAATACCAGAATGACGGTCTGAAATAAATGTGATCTGGCGATCCAGCAAATGTGGTTTCAAACACCCCAAAAACCACATCCAATTGTCCCAATCTTCAATGCTAACCACAGCAATAGCAACAGGGAATAGTCCTGGAAAAAGGTAGATCAATTAAACACTACAACAGTATGCAAAACGTTTAAAACTTGTACTTACAATTCGCATGCTGTCACACACATTTCGCAGCTTGTCATGCGAAATGTGTGTAACATTTTAATTGATCATGCAAACAGTTCGCATCTTGTTATGTGAATTCGCAGCTTGTGGAAACTTCAAATAATACTAACTCAAGCTGCGATGTAAGTACAATTTATACAGCATAATACATATTTCGCAGCCTCAACTGCGAAATGTGAGGATCACAACCCTGCTTAATTCGCATCACATGCTGCGAAATACATCAGCATTTTCACACAAAAACATCGTTCATTATTTAGATAAATGTAACTAACCGTTGTTTCCGTCCTTTGCTACAGCAGTGAGCAATGTACCCTTGTACTTGCCATATAAGTGGGTTCCATCGACAAACAACATTGGACGGCATGAATGAAAACCACTAAGGGACGAACCGAATGCTACAAAACAGCGCTTGAATCGGTTTCCAGCTGACAACTCCAACTGGCAGTCTGAAGTAATATTCCGGCTCTTCAAGCGTTTGAAGTATCCGCTTAGTAAACTAAAAGAGCTTGAACTGTCTCCAAAAACTCCCCTCCTAGCCTTCTCTAAAGCATTCCATGACAAACGATAAGAGATATCAAGACCGTAATCTTGTTTGACAGTCGATTGTATGGTTTTGGCTGTCAACGAATGGCAAGTCCGGAGAGAATCCTGAATTTCCTCTGCAATCAAATCTGATGTCAAATGCTTGTGCCGCTTATGCTTATGCTTCTGGGAGAAAACAGGACTGCAAGTATGGTTCGGGAAATGCTTCTTTATCGCCATAAGGCCGGTGCTTGAGTCAATAGATGCATAAACCCTCCATTTGCACCCGCTTGTGAGCTTATTTTCACAATAAGCAGTGATCTTATTTGTTGTGTTGTGCAGGTATTTGAAAGAAAAACCATGCTCTAACGCAAACTTGCACAAGGATAACCTCAGACCGGCAGCACCTTCTTCAAAAGCTTGACCCACCCCTGTAATAGCATCAGCCCAACCAGCAGTAGCAAGTTGTTTTTTCCTCTGATCAGAGTTAACTAAACCGTTACTACTCTCCCCGCTAACTATTTGATCAAGAGATGGTTCTACCAAAACCAAGCTACGCTCTTTACGCTTACCACCAGAGCTCTTATCAACAGAACTTTTATTACCAGAACCCTTATCGAAGACGTGTTGTTCTATGAGAAAACTAACCCGTTTTAAACGCTCCAAATCAAGATATAACACCATTCCGACAAAATCACTCTGGTTATTAAAGAAACAATTCTTGTGATCCCCGCAGGAGTAAGTAATTAGGTACTCACCTGTGCCAAACTCCTCCCACGTGTTCTCTACATAAGCTTGGATACTTTCGAAGCTTTCAAACTCCGTGAAAGGCACAATTGCAGTTTGGTGACCGTATTTAAAAATACAAACTCGTGATTTAGACATCTCTTAACCTGGACAATACAAGTTATTTGTTATTAGTCTCAAAAACTAGGTGCACAATATTTACGACTGCATCAAACAATTCGCATCCTAAGGTGCGAATTGTGTATACCTACAACTATATATTCGCATCCTGTCCTGATATTTGTAGGTAACAAAGTCCTGATATTTGTCAGTGGTCACAAAACTGTGCAGATTATTTACTGCACCATCAAACATTTCACATCATAACATGCGAAATGTGTACATACATCGAGTAAATCGCATCCCGTCCTGATATTTGTGTATATCTACATATATCATTTCGCAGCCTGTCCCTATATTTCTATGTAACACCGGTCCTGATATCTGTTTCGAAATACAATACTATAACTGACCTAAAAACTCGTAATCTACACATTACCCACGAACTAAAGCACTACCAAATTGAATATAACATCAGAAAACAAAGGACGTAACTATATAGCTCACAAAATTAACGAAACAGATCACTATAACCAAAAGAAACAGAGAAAAGCTCGAAATCAGGCAATGGCATCTAAAAACAGTAGACTAGAACCTATTCCAACAGAGAAAACGAATAAAAAACTTCGAAATCGGTAGGTAATTACCTAAAAAGCTCGCAAAATGATTACTTGTTAGCTACAAGATTTCAAAAAGTCGTGATGAACTCCTGTACGTATAAAACAGAGGTTAGACAGGTCTAACACAACAACTTACATAAAGAAACAAACCTTCAAGCAGATTCCGATCACCGGAAAATGTGATTTAAACCTAGCTCGTGGTGGTTAGTAGGGTTAGGTGGTTAGAGCGGCTAACAAATTCAAATCTTCAAAAAGCAAGAAAAATTAGAAAGAAAACAGAAAATAACGTTTATATAGTGGGTTAAGGGTAGTTATGGTATTAAAATAAAGTTAGGTTGTTAGTGACAATAAGGTAGTTGAGATGGGTATTAAGTAACAATTGATCAAACCTTGGGTGGTAAGTGACAATTGAATAGTTGAGTGGGTACTTTAAGTACAATTTCCCTTAAAACTTTTTACTTATATGTTTTTATAAAATCAATATTTAATATTTTTTATTAAATATTAAAAATAATTAATTTTATAAATTTAAAATACCAATTCCAAATTTGTTGGTGTATTTAAGTTATCCATTCAAAATGTTTCAAAATGTCTAATATAAGTAGAGTCATGCTAAAAATTATACATATTTTGTTGGATCTTACACCACCGTATCTCGTACCGTTTTGCTAGATCTCTCACCAAATTTTAGATAATTTTACCATTTTCAGAAAAATAAGATATAAAGAAAGATTTATAGATCTCTCACTCATTTGTTTTTCATTTTTCTCTATAAACTTTTCAAAACCTCTCAATCAACCGACTAACAAAACACATTGTTTTTTAGTCCGACCTCACAACAACATAAAGGTATGCCATACAAGCTTAGTAGTGTTTTTTTTTTGTATATTTTGGTAGATATTTAGGTTTGAATTTCTATTTTAAAAAATTAATTTTGGTATGGTTTGAGTTGTTGTTTTGTTGATTTGATATGCCAATATTGTTTATGAGTGGTGGATATGAATTATGCGCTTAATTTTAAGCAGAATGGTGCATGAATTTTGTTTTAGAATTTCAGATTTCTGGTTTGCTCGATACATGTTTATCGCATGACATGTGCGAAAATGCCTGATATATTTGCACATGTCATGCGACAAGAAATGATATCTGTCGCAAACATATATGCGATAGATCAACCCATTTTTTTTATGTTTATGATGTTAGGTATTTGTGTCATTACATGATTTGTTGATTGGGCTGATGCTTTTTTCTACGCTTCAATGGATCATTTGTAGTTTAAAATTTATTGTTTATTTACTTATCCAAAAAAATGTTTTTATACTAGTGCCTTTAAGTGTTATACAAAACCGATGCTTTATTTGTTTTTTTTCAGCGATGGTGCGAATAAAAAAATTTGATCTCAAGCAGTGTATTCTGGATACGACCCTCGATACACCAGTGCCAAAAAAAATGGTCCCTATGGAAGAGGAGTCATCATGATCGCTTACAAAACAATGATTACGTGGTGGTGGTGGTGTAGCTGATGATACCAATCATCATGTTGGTAGGCTGCAACTGGCAGCAGTGGTGCAGGGTCATCTTCGCATGCAACACCTAAGGGGGAGTTTGAATGAGTCATGCCACACGTCCCTCTACGTTATCCTGATTACACCATTCACGAGGCGTATAACGTTTTCCACACATATGTAATTTTCTTTACAACTTTAGTATTTTAAACCATATTATTTTAATTTAGTTTCAAGTTAATTTTAATAAACAACTTTATTATTTACTGTTTATTTTTTCTTACGTTTCTTCTCGATGTACGACTGTCTCCGGAAGTGGGACTTACGTCATCAGACTAGGGTCCGGGCTAATGTTATGGATACTATGTTTGCCCCTCATCGACACTCTATCTTGTTGGTATACCAATGTCCATTTGTTAGAGGTCTTTCTCGAGATTTGGCATGAGGGGACATCTTCATTTCATTTCTCTTTCGGTGAGATGACCATCACTCTTGATAACGTCCATGTCATCAGCGGCCTGGCGGTTATAGATCATGCTTTTGACGTTTTTACTTTTGATGATAAGATGTACAAGTTGAGGGCATACGGTAGTATGCTAAGTCTACGACCATTTGTGTTAGTTACCAACCTTGTGAACATAAGTAGTCTAACCTTACATTGGTTGCAGACGACATTTTCAGATGTGTCATATGATAATAGTATGGCCATCGATGACATGGTTAATTACGCTACCCGTGCGTTCTACTATATGTTTTAGGTGCCATTATATGCTCCAACAAAACTGGAAACAATATTTTACTTGATTTACCTACATTTTGTAACACATGGGTAAGTATAATTGGGGTCGACTAGTTTTATCACATCTATATCATTCATTTGGCCAAGGTTCTATGCACAGATCTAGTGGTATACGCAGGTTTACGGGGCTATTAAAGAAATGGATTTTCTTTATCATTTTAGGCCTTTTAGTGTACTCTTTTACAACTTGTTCGCTTTAGCCTCACTGCATATCTGCCGCTACGCTTCACAAAAGTAAGTTCTTTGCAAGGTTTTTGCGCGGAGTTGAGATACACATTATCGACGTACATCGTACTTGATGTAAGTTTCATTATCTTTTATATATGCTAACTTTCATTAACTTCTATGTATGTTAACTATATAATGTCTTTCATGTGACTTTTCTCATGTACGATTATATATGGGATGTGTGTCCGTTCCCACCGGTCAGCTGGATTAAGCATGCACTCAAGTCGTTTGACATACTCATGCCTTACTATCTTGACCGTGTCACCTGTCATATGGACCACATTCAGCTGGTACCATGTAATATACGTCCTACTATCGGTGCCATAAAAGTAGGTAAAAAAACTAGTCAAAAATTTGCGTAGGATCCTCTGGTTTGAGAGAATTGACAACACTATCTTTTGGCCATTTTAGGTGCGCCATTCGAAGGTAGGAAATATGGTACAAATTCGATGAACCCTATTTGGGTTAGGACTAACCTATGGTATATAGTTTCCAACTCGGCTTTGGTAGGCGGTGATACGTATGTTGGTGGAGGGCCTCGAGTGCACACTTACGACGGTGCTGATCCTGAGCGATATTATCAGAGAGTTGCGTATCAGCCATGTTTAGACACGATGATGTCGAAGGAGTATGTCGATGTTATGGATGCGATTTTCAGTATTTTCGAGATATTTAGACGCCATTGATTAGTTGTATCGACTTGCGTGTTTGTATTGATTGCTTCGTGTCTGTCTTTATGTTCTGGTGACTTGTATCGCGATGTATTGCTGGAAGTGTTTACGACTTATGATTTTATGACTTTTGATGTTTGATTATGAGTTCTTTAAGTAAGTTAATTTTTGTGAATTTGGATGTTTGAATAGTTATTGCTTTAATAAGTGAATGTTTTATCTTACGATTTATGGTTCAACATTATAATAATACAAACGACACAAAAACATAAAATAAAAAAAAACGTAAAGTAGCATGAAATGTCACGTAAAGTAACTTGAAGCAGAAATACAGTTTGAAACCACAAAATAAACAATTTCTTACATGGTCGGACGATATATGCGATTACCTTGCCTGAGGTTGCACTATGTATGCAAAACCAACCATTATGTTGTTTTTTCATGCCAAAAAATTGTAAATTTGTCGCACGCGCGAAACATTAATAACTTTTCACACTTAATATGCGAAAATAATGCTCATGTTTTTTTCATTGCCAAAACTTATGCCTACAGTCATATACATAGTGCGATGTGACACCTATTTCGCACATTTAGTGCAACATTCTATAATTTCAATATAATAAACTCCGATTTGTCAATAATGTTGATAGTGTTACATTTGAGACATAATATAATAAAAAACCTCAGAATAATATGAGATTAACAACAACAATACATAGTAAAATAAAACTTATTAGTCGAAATCATATGATAGGTTATAATCAATAGGTGAGTAGTTCACAATCACCTCCGCTTTCTCAAAAATGCTCTTCTCCAAGATCTGCTAGCATATCTCTTGTAAGGAAATCAGTAACTTTCAAATTCCATACTCCAACTGCCTATTTCTTTATTTCGTAAGATATATCGAAAACACGCGCATTGGTTCAGATTTTTCAAGATTGTACATGGTTTTGAATTCTACACGACCGCGTAGAGTTGGATTTGGATCTCCCAATCGCTTGGAGTTATAGAAAATCCTTCCAAGCACTTCATCAAAAAAACATCAGTCGTCTAATCATACATTGTTATTTGAACAAACTTCACGGTTTGAAACATGTGATAGTCTCCGTTTAAAGTCCATTCCATACCTAAGAACCATTTTATTTTTTATATTCAAGAATATTTGACGGATGATCTATTAGGACATGATTCATGCGATTTATATAAGAAAATATTACATTGATAATATTAATTTAACGCGAATGTAATTAGGCGGGAATTAATAATTGATGGAAAATATATTTAATTGACGGGAAATATAAATAGGTGGGAAAAGAAATTAAATAAATAAATAAATAGTACGTATTAAGACAAATGAAAACTAAAGTAAAAAGTTTTCAAAAATATATAAATTACACAATCAAGTAGTGACATAAGTTGTAGTCATAAAGAGATAAGGTTAAACACATAAAATAACATAAGTTCAAATGTCATCTTTGGTGAGGTTGATAAAGAATGACTCATCGTTAAGATTAATTTTCCTAGCCGACATGATTTGAGTAGGTTTATTAAATATATAGTACGGATTCACCCATTGACTCGCTTCGTCGGTGACGTGGGAACCTCATGCCGAGTATAATAGCGGCAACAGTCCATCAAGAGGAGTAGTAATCTGCAAAATTAAATGTCAGTGCATTAGATAGAATATAAAATCTTAAAATCACATAAATAATAAAATCTGAATATAATAAAATTGATATACTTACATTAAAAAAAATTGATATAATGTACGAAGGCAATTCTGATCTCTATAATAGTTGAAAAATTAACAGGTGGACTCCCACAATATGGTAGATAAGTTAAAGACACTGCTTGAGAGACATGGTATACCAGACACTGATATCTTGTTGCTATGACTAAACCAATGTCATAAAATGTTATCCAATAATGGCTAGAAGTTCGGGGTTTGAAATAATCCAACCTACGTACCATATCATCCAAAATATTAGACAAACCGTAAACCTCCAACCAAAACACGATTTTCATTAAATTCCTTCAACAAATCGCATCTAACAATTTGCCAATTATCCTCGATACGGTATATCAAATATGATACAGACTGATATCCGCATTGTTCATTTGGGATAAAGTCAACCAAGTTAGTGATACAAGGATATAGAAACGTCGGGATGCACTTGGGGTATACAGTTAACTTTCCTTCTTTAGTAATTTTCTTGGGCTGACCAATTTTTTTTACGAGTGGAGGTAGCACTTTTGAGAAAGCCGTGCTCACTAAAGTGTTCATAGGTATGCTACCTAACGAGTTCGTGAGTGTGCTAGCACTATCGGGTTGTTCGATGGGGTATTCCCACGAACTAAGGTTACATTTAGTCGATTTGTCCATGCCTGATTTTGGCCTACCTTTAGCTCTAACTGGTTCTTTAGGCTCTTGGGTTTAACTGGTTTCGGGCTTTAAGATTTGCATAACCTTATTAATAATATGATCTTATTGTTCATGGCTGAAACTAAGAATGAAACTATCTATGATGGATAGTTTTTTTGTAAGACATCTTAATGTGAAATGGCATGTTTATGAATAATTTCTACTTGTTTCCAAAATATATCCACATCTCCCATAGGAATGCATTTACCTTATCGTGTTGTTGAAGTAATTTCACATGCGCAAGGTAACCCATGTGTTTCCTAAAGACACATCTGCCACATGTTACCCGATCAACGCATATATTTATATAATGTATAATAGTGTATGTCAATTCTTTTAGGCCTGCAAGGGATACATAACCGACTAGTTGTTTGGTCAAATTATTTGCAAAAACAAGTTGAGTACGAAAGTTTCTTCGCTCGAAATATTAAAGGATCCCCGCATGCTGCTTCATTAGGAGCTTGTGAATTTTTTTCCAAAAAAGTTCATAATTTCATTGGTTGGTCCCAATGTATTTTTAAGGGCTGAGTGAGCACTCTCGTACATATAAAGAAAATAGATAATTAAGACATTGATTTTCAGTCAAAAAATAAAAACAAATGATAACAAAATCAATTTTACCTATTCGTTGTTCTATTGCCATGGTGTTTAATATTATTCATTCAATGATTTAGAAACTTGTCACCATATTTTGTTATTCATGATGACATAACGTATTCGATACATTTAGGGTAGGCGGCGAACATTTCGTGCAATGTAGCTAGATTTTAATCGGAAGCTTCGACCGTGTTTGTGTTGGCAACGAAACCATAAAACTCGACAAATTACTTTGAAACCTCATCGAGCATAAACTTTCGAACCATCCCTTGAATGTTATTGCTTATATGAAACTTATACAACAAGTTAGTCGTGCCCATAAATATTTCCTCGATAGCTCGCATGAGAGCTAACTCTCGTCCGACAACAATAACGCTCGAAAATGGACACAAACTATCCATCATCAAACCACGAAGAACACTCAAAGCCTATGTACAATTTTGTATCTTCTCCATGCTCATAAACACATACACAACGATATATGTAATTGAAGTCGAAGTTACTCCAACAATCTCGAGCAGTAGAATCTTCTACCTCGTCGTTTTGTACGTAGAATCCATGACAAAAACATTCAACAATGTACGCAACAAGTCTATACTTGTAGGATGCGGGAAAAAGAAATTGGTGATCACTTTCGATTCATCGACTAACCGATCCCACGTCCAGTAATCATGTTCCTTAAATTTGCCCAATAAATATTGCGTTTGAGTTTGTCACTGTGCTCAACATCCCGATGTTTTTGGTGACAATTGTAGATTGCACGCATGTTCGGAAAATTCGTCGGGTTATTATGCTTCAAACCACTATACATCTCCCTAAGACGCAACCCAAAGAAAGATAAATTACGAACTAGTACCACTTCATCCAGTTTGAGTCTACAAGTGCAGAAATGACCGTCTAAGCGAATATAAGGTTCGTGATTGTGTTTCCCATCTTCCAAATGCATTGCATAACTAGCACGTCAACCAAATGCCTTTTTAATTCACAAGGACAATTGTATTTTTTGTCGTACTTTCACTTCCTCAATGTTTCCGACTTCGCTTTTGATTTAAAAATACTGTACCTCTCGCATCAGTACTGTAATCTAGGAGTTCTTCCCTATTTTCCACGGTCATATAACCGAATACTGGTGAAGAATTTAATCTTCTTCGATTCCTCTTCTACAAAAGCATCCATCTCTGCTTTAGTGAAAAACGTATCGGTTGTGAACTTTTTTTGTGTGTAATCAACCATCATATATGGTGGCTAGCCTGATTCCTCCTATAATAATTAACAATATGTTAAGCAAATATAATATTGAATAAATCGCACACCATATACGAATGTATACCATCTGGTCGCATTGTCTATACGCCTAACAGAAATCTGGTCGCATGTGGAGTTGCGATGAGCATTTAACTGGTCGCATGCATGTTCGCGACCAACCTAGATGTTTTCGCATGCTGCATGCGACCAAATTGCTGTTCACTTCTCGCGTAGTGCGAATATTACAGAAAGTAAAGTTATTAACATTACCTTCATTGGGTACAGGCTCTCCTAGTTCATGAAGTCGTCCAAAAAGTATCCCAGTTCTTCGTCTCCCATAATAATGTCGTCCTTGCTTGGTGTGGGGTAGAAATTTAATTGTTGGACGATAAGTAATTAGTGTTTGAAGATAAATTTTTTAGATTTGAAGACAAATTTTTTAGATTTAGAGATAAATTGTTGGTTTAGATTCAGAATTACGGTAAGTCATGTGACACTGACCATTAGAAATATAAAAATTATAAAAATTCTGTTTTGCTTTTTTGAAATTTAGTTTAACAGAGGTCCGACAAAATTATGTCCAACTTCTGGCTCGTATAAAAATATGGCGATAAAGGTTAAAGAACTATTTAGTCCAGCGATAATGGTCACGTCTAGTGCCACAAGAAATGCCATTGTGACTGGCCGTGGCATTTAAAAATCCCTAGCTCCTTTTCGCGGTACTCTATTTGCAGAACCCCAATATTTATTTTCAAAGCTGGTTCATGTAAACGCTGCCCTAACCAAAAATCCACCGTTGGTTTAGAGAGGGCTTCAAGCTCGAGACACTGACTGAAAATGGCGGGGATGATGATGAAGGAGCCAGGTGTATTTGAAGTGACACCACACAAAGTCTCCATTTGCGTACTCTTGCAGCTCTATGCACCTCCTGCTCAGATATCTGTTCCTTTCCCTTTCTGTTCCGTTTCTCAACATAATCTCCTCGGTTTATACTTGCTGTCTCTTACTAAGGTAAGCAATTTGTCTCTTGATTTGGTTAAGAGACATTCAATTGATGCGTCGAAAGTACAAGAAACTATAACATTGGTAGTCGTTTTGGAGGGGAGAGTAGAGAAATTGAATATGCATTTCGATCTCCAAAGTATTTTTCTGTCGATTTAGTTTGTTTCGAGCTAGGTTGTCGCTGGAAATCACACAATCCTTTAAAGTTCTGTTGATTTCTATGTCATTGGCAATATTCTTAGAGAAGTTTGTGTGTGTGTATGTATATATATTTTACATGGTATAATATATCTTGTAGTGCTGCAATAATTTGTTTGAGCCCAAGCTGGAAGAACTTATGAGCCAGTTGAAACAAGTTGGTGGCTCAATAGATCAATGGCTAATTGATCATTTGGCAAATCGGTTATCATGTCTATCCTCACCTGATGATTTGTTCAACTTGTTTGGTGATGTGCGAGGTGAGCTGATACATGTGCAACACTCAGTTGGTCCTTTACTATCTTCATCCTCAAAGTAATTAATTATTTCGACATTGTTTAGGAATACTTGGAGGTCCTGATGTTGGAGTTCTGGAAGATGATCAGGTCATTCTGGATCCAAGTAGCAGCTTAGGAATGTTTGTTCGCCGATGTGTGCTTGCTTTTAACCTGTTATCATTTGAGGTATTGTACATTTTTTTTTCTTTCTAGCTATCTTTTATATTTACTAATTTGTTTTTAATTCTCTCACTTTGTTTACTCTTCATTTCTCGTAACCTAATTAAAATATAGTTTAACATAGTTGACTAAGTCGAACAATCTACGCCAAAACCATGTCAATTTTTTCCTACTTTTTACTATATTAGATGTTGAAATAAGATAAACAATCAAAACATCATCTTAACAGGATGCATCTTTTTTCTTTGAAAGGACTTTGCATGATTTGATACAGCCTAAGCCTTCCATTATCCGTTGGCTATATGCTGAAAGCTTGTTTTAGCTCCTCATTTATATCCAAAAAACTGATGCCATCTGAAGCTTAACCTGTGATTTTATTACTGTGGTAATTTTTTTAGTGTTGGCTTTTGTATATTAATGCAGGGTGTATGCCATCTTTTGACAAGTATAGAAAATTATTGTAACGATGTCCTTGCAAGTCGTTCTTCTTATGATTTGCCCCATTTAGATGATTCCAGTAATGATTTGGAGGCATCAATGGAATCCGAGAACATGGACCTGGAAACTTTTGTCTATAAGAAAGTGACTGAAGAAGCAGAGGCAAACAAAAAGGCATGTGAAACAGTTTCTTTTCACCTTCATGCACCCAAATCAATTTTTGGACTGATTGAAGGTATTATTCCCTGCTTAGTATTATTCGTGAAAATTGTGCTTACATGCTAGAGATTATTGAGCCTAATTATTAGAGTATATGTCATGCAGTTTTTCTTTTATTGCCTCCGCTCTGGACCATTTTATTGATTGCTCACTTGAAGACTAAAATAAAAAGTTTCTATTATGATAAGGTTTTGCTGAATTTTTTAGCAGGCGTGGTCTTTCCATCACATATAGATGTAACTGTATCCTTTATAATCCACTCAGATGGTATCACCTAATAATCTAATATAGATCTTCCAAGGCTTTGGGGTGTGGACCTTTCTGTTGGTTGCTTTGTTAACCTTGAATTTAGGTTATGACTACCATACGTATGACAAGAACTAAAAACTGAATCAAAATGCAGATACTAAAGTTTCTACCAGCCCGAAAGACAGCACCAGTGGTAAAAGCAGAGAAGCTTCTACAGTTGTAACTATGTCATCCGATTCTTTGGGAGACTTAGAAGGTGACAGTCCAGCATTCTTACGGACACATTGGCAAGTACAAGGCTACTTGGCAGAGCAAGCTGATGCAATTGAAAAGTAAGTACTTTTCCTTTGTTTAATTGAAAATTATAGTTTTCGTGTACAGATCATATCAAGTTGAATAGACTAACATTCTCTCATATAATGTCTATATGGATACAGAGATGGCAATTCTTTCTCCCTAAATGCTTTTGAACTTATTCTAAGTCAGCTCCAGAAATTGGCCCCCGAGTTACATCGTGTAAGTCAAACGTGCTCATTGATCTATGTTTGTAATGAGAGATGTCTTCTGTTTGACATGCAACTTATTTCTTGCTTTTCACAACCGTTGCTTCTTTGGTTAACTACATATCAGGTTCATTTCTTGCGCTATTTGAGTAATCTTTACCGGGATGACTACTTTGCTGCTTTGGATAGTCTTAACTGCTACTTTGATTACAGGTAAGTGAAGAGCTCACAATCTGTTTGGTTTTATTAAATGCTTCAGGATGACTCGTAATTACCTCATATTTAGTAAGAATGACTCATTAATGATTCTGTCACACTATATACTGAGACTATATATTGGTGTTAGAGTAGCATCTCTGTTTATGTAGAAACTGTCAACGTGAAGTATTAGATACAACTATGATGTTGAACAATCAAGATCCAGATAGAGTTGACGGCTAGAAAAGAAATGTAGCACACATTGTCTTTAAGTGTTGGCAATTTTTTTTTTCGTTTATTGGTATCCTAGTTATTCAAATTTGTGGGCGCCGGTACCTTACGTTGAACAATTTGGATACTAAAATAGTATATCTTGCAATTTAGATCATAGTCGCTTGGACTTGCTTTTGCATTGAAATTATCTTTTCTTTTAGTCCTTTCATCTATTGACTTTATTTGTATTTTCAGAGAGAAAGCAGATAACAATCATTTGTGTAGTATGAGCTAATCTAGTAATTCTTCAAATAAAAGTGCAGGGACTGAAGGATTTGATCTCATTCCTCCTCCCGGTAGTTTCAATAATTTTGGAAGATATGAGATTGGTTTACTGTGTCTGGGAATGATGCAGTTTCATTTTGGGCATCCTAATCAAGCTCTGGAGGTATACATAGGAACATAACTCTGTTGTACCCTTTCTGTCAAAATTAAGTATTCTTCTATATGAATCCTGCTAGTTGAGCTACATAGTATGTTTGCATCAAATTTTGGAATTCTCTCATCTTGGACCATTGCCACTTCAGGCGGCAGCTGCATTTGAATTAACTACTTGCTTGATAATTTACAGGTTTTAACTGAAGCAGTTCGTGTCTGTCAACAGGTAATATTATTTTCACACGTTCCTTATATGAAATCGCATAACTGTGCATTGAGATATTTCTACTTATGTGGTGTGAGAAAAAAAATTAGATAACTAGATATTTGTTGCATTAACGTGCAGCATATGGATCTATTTTTACAGATATCTTTGATAAAATGTCTTTTTTAGAGCTGTTGGCTTATTGAACTGTAATATAGAAGGGATATATTTTATATCTTATAGTATGCATTAGAATAGGGTGTAGTATTATCTATGTGATTGCTGTAATTAGTTGGCAATTTAAGAGTTCCAGCTTCATTTTGCCTCCATTGATTTGTTTACCTATGTAACTCGGAAAGTTTTTCTAATGATAGCCAAATATTTAAACAAATTTTCGTGACGCTAATCTTCTATTTTTGATATCTGCAGCAAAGTAATGACACTTGTCTTGCGTACACTTTAGCAGCTATCTGCAACTTGCTCTCAGAGATAGGCATTGCAAGTACGAACCGTATACTTGGATCATCATATTCACCTGTTAGCAGTGTATGCACTTCACTATCTGTCCAGCAGCAACTGAATGTTCTCTTAAGAGGGTCTTTAAAAAGAGCTGAAAGCTTGAAACTAAAGCGCTTGGTAGCTTCCAATCATCTTGCAATGGCTAAATTTGAGCTAACGGTAAAGATGATTTTTATGCAATTTCGCAATATGATTCATTTTCTTTAACAGCTGCAAATTGCTGTTTTCCTCAATGGAGAGAGCTACAATTTTATGCATTAGTTCTGCCAATACATTCTCGTGTTACTGTATGAATTTACTTTCTAAACAGGCATTGTTTGTGTTAGTTTATGAAACGGTGTGCATTTGAAAGGATTAGGATTACAAGGATATTTTAGTTTATGAAATTGCATACATTTGAAAGATTAGGATTACTAGCATACGGTACCTTTCTTTGTAGGATGTTCTTTTATTACGCATAGTTAAATCTGTAGGAGATTGAGATTCGATATACCTGTTACTTTCTGAGGCATGCTTGGTAAAGAGTTTGAATGCATGTATCTGCACACAGTCACAGATATTGTGCACAACTAAAATAGAGCTAAGAAGACCATGGTGCTTGACTGCTTGTGTATCTTGTTCTGACAATTTTTCTTCTTATTCCTTTTAAATAAATTGGTTTTGTTGATTGTTTGTACAGCATGTTCAGAGGCCGCTACTATCATTTGGCCCCAGAGCTTCCATCAAGCTTAAAACTCGTCCGCTTGATGTATGCAAGGTATGATGGTGTCTGCGAGGATCCCTGCTTTGCTCATTTTTTATTCTCGGGATCTTATAGTTCTTAATATAACATTATTGCAGGAACTGAGATTAGGATCTCATTTAATTAGTGAGTTTTTGTCTGAAAGCTCTGCTGTCATAATCGATGGTGCTATAAGTACTGCGTGGCTTACGAACTTGCAAAACCAGGCAGACCCACAGGTCTTATCTCAAGAGAATGGATCTGGAAATAGTTCCAACATTTTCCAGTTTTGTGCACAACGAAACTCTGTTCCTGGATCTGTATTGCAATTAGTAGGTTCTTCATACTTGCTCCGTTCTACTGCATGGGAAATATATGGAAGGTAATTTAACAAAAACCTAGTTGTTCTACTTCTGTGTGAGGCTGAAAGTTCTTTCATCAAATCTATTTTTTTTTTGTGTCGATTTCTAGTCTATGATGTGTACATATAATCTGATAGCTTATGTGCTATTCTGGAATCCAGCCGGTGGTCTATTGAGAATGTAAGAGAGTGTTTGCATTCAGTCTTAATGCTTAACGGATACAGTGTGCATTAAATTACATAGACTGGAACATTAGCTCTCTTGGCCAAGCTTCGTAAATTACAAGTTTTGGATCTGATGAAGTTGGGCATGTGCAATTGGTTCAGAAAGCATTTAGTTGGAAATCCACGTCAAAGCTTCATAATCATATATCTGATACTCACATGACTAATATATTTGTGTTTCTCCTCTCTTCGTCAGTACCCCTCTTGCTCGAACGAATGTATTGGTTTATACAGCTTGCTTTGCTGACGCTTCGAGGTAAGTGCAGTACCCTCTCTTGCTCTTTCACCCTGAGACTGTATCAAGGGACAACCTTTGTGCAACAGTAATCTGCTATGGTCTGGGCATTATGGGCTCATATGTTCGACCCTGTGTAAGGAACAGGGCTACACAATGTGCATCTTACCCACTCCAGACCCTGTGATAGTGGATCTTGTCCTTCTACCCAGTTGCTCCTTTCCTTAATACTCAATTTGTTCGTAGACCCTTAGAAACGTTACATTTATCCTTTCTTGGATGTTTCTAGCTCATCAGATGCAGCACTAGCACATGTGAAGCTCATCCAACATCTAGCTCTGCATAAGGGGTACAAAGGTTAGGTCATATGCTCATTATCCTTGTATCCCCTCTTGTTTCTCTCACTCAATTCACAAAAGATATGTTTGTGTATGTACATTCGCCTGTTTGTATCTTACCTGCACAAGCAATTGAAAGACTTATGGTTGCTCTATAGTTTAATAATCCGGAGTCCTCAATATAACAAGGGAAGTGAATTCTCCTTTTTGGTAGAAAAGAGTAATGAAGTTATTTATTTATTTTATATTTATTGAGAAACTTTTAAGAGTTATAAAGACTTGTATGCCTGACTCTTCCTTGGTACCTATATTTGTTTTTCATTTTATTTTATCTAGGTTTAACTGAGATAGGTTTATATTCTTATAAAAGCACATACATGTGTGTAGATGCATTTGCTGCTCTTAAAATAGCAGAGGAGAAGTTTTTATCTGTTTCAAAATCTAGAGTATCGCTACTCAAGTTGCAGCTGCTCCATGAACAGGCCTTACATCGGTAAGGCCAATGATACATATTGATTATACTCTTTTGTAATCTGTAGTAAGGTTTTAGTTTGGTTTGGTAGTTTTATTTTAGCAGTTTCATTTTTTTATATCTATCAGAGGAAACCTGAAGCTAGCTCAGCGCACGTGTGATGAGCTCGGAGGTTTGGCATCACCTGTCACTGGTGTAGACATGGAGGTGAAGGTAGAAGCAGGGCTTCGACGTGCACGCACCTTGCTTGCAGCCAAGCAGTTCAGCCAGGTTTTGATGCTGAAAATTTGTTCCTTAGCTAATTCACAATAGGTGTTGACAATGCTTTCTTCTATTTTGTATTTGTGTCTTCATTCGTTCAGGGTTAGTTATATCAAAAGGCTGAAACTATAGCCCAGATTTACGTTGATTAATATTCGTGCATTTGTCAATTCATATATAAAGATAAGATTGATTAGCTGAGGCCTCTCATTACTTTTTTGGTGGATGAAAATGACTTACGTCATGTTATCCTTTAGATTTAGCTTTAGCATGCATACTAGGTATCTAAAATGCTCTTATGCTCAAGAATCAAGTTAGGTATTGCTCTTATGCTCTTTTCTGCATATTCTCTTATATATTTGGAGGTTCCAGCATGAATATTTAGTGCCTTGTAGTATTTTATACTGATATTCTGCCGCTGATAACTAATCTCATGGTTGGCGGATAGAAAAAGACTTGGTTGTCATTATTATGGAGCTCTAGGGTTCAAGGGAAATATGGAAAAGGAGCTTTACTCCTTTTCATTATATGCTTGGTTACAAAGATGCTGCTAACTTCCTTATTTTATTGTTCTTGAGTTTTCCAATTTTAGTTTCAGAAAAAGTCTCCTTTTGTCTTCGAAAATTTAATGTCACTAGTGTCTGGTATTGTTCATAGCAAAAAAGGGCTACGGTTCCAAGCTGAATTCGTGACTTGTCCACAAAAAAGGCCAAAGTAGTTAATCTCGACCCCATGCAGTCGCATCCAGTGACCATAGGTTCCGTCCTTTAGTTAGACTTATAAAAACTAGATATTTAACCTTTGAAGTATTTCTAACATCAACTTTAGAGATACAAATGAATTGAGGTGTTCCTTGAAGATAATCTCATAAACAGAAAGAAAAAAACAGCCAATGGACTCTAGTGGTTGTATCTATCCTTCTATTTTCTCAAAACCTGGGTAATCTCTTTTCTGTTCTCATTGGTGATTGACAATAAGCTGGTGGTTTTTCTTATGCATAGCTGGGCTCTATGCTTACTTTTGGGTTTTGTTTTGGTGATCTCTTTTGGTAAGCTTATATTATCCATGCACTGCTATTTTCTTCCAAGTATACTAGGATGCTAGATTGTGATCCTGCCATTTGTTAACTCAGTTTTCCAATCTACTTTCCTTCACTATTCTCTGCAGGCTGCAGCTGTTGCACACTCTCTCTTTTGTATGTGTTACAAATTTAATCTTCAAGTTGAAAACGCTTCTATTCTTCTTCTACTGGCTGAGATTCACAAGGTAAAACATAATGTCATGACCAGTCATTGTACTTGGTGTTACATTGCCTGACGCCTGTATTGTATTGTGTTGTTATTACATATTTTCGATGGACACATTATTATCATGTGTTGGTGCAGGAAAGCTAAAGTTTTGTTAGATGAACATATTATGTATGAAAATAAATATAGTTTGGTTTTAACAGTTTGATTTCTTAGCCTCTATTAGCTAGATGTATCTTTGTTTTTTTTCTTCCGCTCAAATTTCTAAAGTGTATCTTTGGTGTAACTGTTGTACATTCTTCTTATGCTGTCATCAGAAATCAGGAAATGCTGTTTTGGGCCTTCCATATGCATTAGCAAGCCTCTCCTTTTGCCAATCATTCAATTTGGATCTTCTGAAAGCCTCTGCTACACTAACACTGGCTGAATTATGGCTCGCTCTTGGACCAAACCATGCAAAAAGGGCATTAGAGCTCGTTCATAGAGCCTTTCCAATGATTCTTGGTCATGGGGGTCTGGAACTCTGCGCTCGTGCTTATATTTCCGAAGCAAAATGCTATTTGTCTGATCCTAACTTTTCAGGTAGTCTTTATTATCTGTCCGATCTTAGTTTTTTAGGTAGTCTTTGCTATCTGTCCGATCTTAGCTTTTTAGGTAATCTTTGCTCTTTAATTGAGGTTTTCAATTAGTATTATGACAGGGGGTAATCACTTAGAATGCATCCCAGCATCTATAATACTCTTAACTACATAGTGATTTAATTGTAGGCGTAGCTATTAGTAGGCTTCTTTCTAATTCGGTTTCTATTTTTGCTGTGGGGGAGGGAACTTTATGGGAAAGTGGTTCGTTCTCAGACTGGAGCTCCTTAGCTGGTCTAGTGTATGTCATCCATTTAATTATTTTAATTTTATTGCTTGTTCTGAAAGGAGATGTTATTAAGTCGTTTTTCTTCTTCTCGAAGTGCCCTTTCCAGTGGCAAACACATTATTTTAGTGTACAGATTCTTTTATGCACATATTAGAATTCACTCCCTATGTGAAAGTAAAGAGGAATAGTCTAGATAGTTGTTAAAAACTGAAGTAAATAGTTGTAGACTTAGATTAGGCTAGAGTAATAATATATATATATATATATATATATATATATATATATATGCCGAATAAGTAGATGAATACGACGGAGAGGTTGTCTTGAATTGAGTTGTATATGTCAAGGTAAAGAGCAACAGTCTATATAGTTGTTATAAACTGAAGTAAATAGTTGTAGATTTAGACTAGGCCAGAGTAATAAAATATAGAAGCCGAATGAGTAGATGAAATTGAACATGAATTGAGTTGTACAATTCCTTTAATTCGCACAACCAGCAATGGCTTCTAACGAAACTGTCTTTCTGAACGTTTGACTTGGATCGAGCTTGCTTCCCTATAAGAATTATGTGAGTTTAGCATAAAAAATTAATTGTATATTGTAACACCTTAGTGTGGCTTTTCCTTTTACATCTCTTTTACCTTTCAATTATTCTTTTTATCGAGTTTATGTTCGCAGTTATTTAGAATTAATCTTGTATATATGTGCATGTTGAATGTTCAATCACAGTATCTGATAATGCTGAGGTGGTACTGGATTCTCTACAGCAAGCTTCCGATGAGCTTCAAGCACTGGAGGTAATGTAACTGTTGAGTTTCTGATGAGGTTCATGCTAATATGTTCTTAGCAGAATTAGCATCGTTATCAGACAACCTTTCTCCTTAAAACTTTAATTTTCAGACCGGGCCAAACCCTCACCGGTATTCTAGACAGATACGCATAACCATATTATGACTCAATTAATCCAGGTAATACCAGAACCTAGATTCTGGAAAAATATGCATTAACAATTCCATATTTAAATAACAGGATTCATTTTATGAATCCTTATGTCAACTCAGTCACAGCACAGGCATAACCCAGAGTCCATACAATTGTGCAACTTTTCTATTTAAATTACAAATCTGTACTATTTGAAAAGTCTATATTCAAACATTCTAGTTGTATTCAGGATCCGACCTGAATCTTACTAATATTATTATTTTTCTAAAACCAAATAAACCAAATTTAACGTGATTGTTTGATTTTCCAAGCAGAGCCTAGAATTTAGTATATGTATATTCTGAGTAGAAAACTGGTCGCTGGGGGGTAGACCTATCATTGGCCAACCTCTTTTCTTTCCCTGTTTGGCTTAAATGAAACAGTTCTGAAGTTTGCCGTGGTGTTGTTTTTCTGTGAAAAGTTGCACTTTGCGGTCTTCCATATATTTATGTAATTATATACTTTGTGTTGCTGCACAGTACCATGAATTGGCAGCAGAAGCGTTCTATTTGATGGCTATAGTATTTGACAAATTGGATCTATGGGAGGAGAGGGAAGAAGCTGCAGCTTCATTTAAGAAACATATTACTGCTCTTGAAGAACAAACTAGGGATGCGGATGATTTCTTATTTCAGTGAATCGTCCAAAACAATTTAAACTGAATTGTTGTCTATTAGTAGTGTGTTTAACAAGAATTCTTCATTGGAAGAGTGAATTTAGTCTTTTCTATTCCGTCTAAGATCGATTTTAATTTTACTATCAGCGTATAGCTCTCTTTGCTTTTTTTGGTTTAATATTGCACACTTATTACATGTTTGTTACCTTTACTTTGGCAAAGACAAATAATCAAGAAAACAAGCATATATGAAGCGAAGCAAGTACAAGAGTAAAAGTAGCAAAGTACATTAAACATAAAACAAAAGAGCAATCTAAAGCATAAAACAAAAGACAGATTTACTTATAAAACAACATTAGTGGCTAGGTGCAGCTTGCATCTGCATGATAGAAATAGAATATTTTCTTTTTTCAAGGACAAGGAAAGAGGCCTCCACAGAGATTACCCAAACCAGCAGTACCTCCTAAGCCCGTTCCACCTACACCGCCTAAGGCTCCCGTACCACCAAGGCCACCGGTCATACCACCAGTTACACCCCCGGTTCCACCGAGACCACCTAAACCAGTACCAATTCCGGTTCCACCGAGACCACCTAAACCAGTACCAGTCCCTAGACCGCCTAAACTTCCAGTACCAGCAAGGCCACCGGTCATCCCACCCGTCATACCACCGGTAGCACCAACACCTCCGGTTGCACCAACACCTCCGGTTGCACCAACACCTCCGGTTGTACCACCAACTCCAGGGACATATCCAGGTGTGCTAACGCCAGGAACTCCACCAACAACACCAGGGGTGCCATATACGGGGACAGTCCCGCCTACACCAGGGGTAACACCGGGGATACCACCACCTACGCCAGGGGTAACACCAGGGATACCACCACCGACCCCAGGAGTAACACCGGGGATAACACCACCTACGCCAGGGGTAACACCGGGGATACCACCAGCTACCCCAGGCGTATAACCAGGAATAGCACCACCTAAACCGCCAGTACCGAGGCCACCGATGCCGCCGGTGCCACCAAGTGTTCCGGTTCCACCAAAGCCCATGCTACCAGTTCCTCCAAGTCCAAAATTCTTCTTGTCATAAATCTGATCAGTTGTAGAGTCAGTTGTCACTTGTTTTGGCGTCTTAACATGCAATTCATTGTTATCACTAGGTTCTTTACGTGCACTTGCATGCAAAGCAACCAAAACAAGCACAAAACTAAACACAACAAACTTTGCCAAACCCATCTCTCTCTTTTTCTCTCTACCTCTCTCACTTTGGTTACTCTCTTCTTTTATGAAACACAATTTGTTTGAGTTGCATGGCTCATAACTTGTTATATAGAGGTGCGCTAGGTAGGTGACAGCTGAGGGTTATTTAATGGGTTTCGCTAAAAACAGGGCTTTGCCATCAGAATTCTCGAGAAGGGAAATGCATTGAAATTGGCATCAATAGGGGTAGGGGAGTTATGTGAATCGAAACAATATTGAATTTAAGAAACGCCTTAATTGTCTTAAGTTGTTGTCACTCGATTCGATTGACAAATGTCATATTACTTCAGATCGACTTTAATGTTACTGTTCGGTAAGCAGCTTTGGGTTTATGAATATCGTGATGTCTTACTTTTTAAGTCAAAACTTTGGATGATATCAACTTTCTTGATAATATTTTACAAACTTTGAATTCTTCTTCTAGACTATTATTATTTAAATTTAATTTAATTTGGTTAGAAAAACACAGACAGAACTCTTTTCTTTTCTTTTTTTACTAAAAATGAGGGAGCCGACTGTTGTTTTTACGATGAAATCCGCAGCTGCGGTTCAAAAGTGTGTATTCAGTAACCCTCCTAATGCAATAATTTGTAAACCTACGGCAAAAGATAAATCATATAAGATGACTGACTCAACCATAAAAAAAAAACCATCCAACGTGACTGAATCGAATCAAGAAATTTATATAGAAAAGGTGGAACGCAATAACGAACCGAGTGTTAGGATTATAGGTCATTTCTAAATTTCCATTTAGAAAACTTAATGATAACTATTCTTTTGAAATAAATAAAAATAAAAATATCCTAACGTTTATAAACAAAAAAACTAGACCACCAATTTGAAATAACGAAGTAAAAAAGAAGTTAATATAGTATTTTTAGAAGAGTTTTATAAATCTTACATGCCATTGGAAAGTAGCCTCATATTAAAATAAAGAACTTTGGTGTGAATGGGGTAGGTAAATTGCATACCATTTATTATACCATTTATTGAACAGGATATACATCTCTTAAATTCCAAAATAAAGAACTTTGAGGTGTACCATTACGGTCCAAAACTCATAAATATATGTGCGTATCAACGTTATTCGAATTATGTGCTTACATATAAAAATAAAATAAAAATATAGCTAATTTAGGAAGGGTTTTCTTTTATCAACACTTAACGCTTTAGATAAGAAAATTCATTGTCTCCTAGTCTCTTCATTTTAACCGGAGAGTATTTTAAAATTTTGTACGAGAATCCTAACCTCAGATTCAAGAACAGAAGTGATATCAGCATCTCCTGTCTTGCATTTACTGATGATTTCATGGTTTTCAGCAATGGTGAAACTCCTTCTATTCAACCTATCATTTTTTTTAAATCATTATTAGCATGTATCGGGTAACCTAATCAACACTTCAAAATCTAAGATCATTGTGCCTAGTAACATGAAGAAGCAGGGAATCGTTACCATTGAAAAAATTCTGAATATCAAGCACAAATACCTTTCAAGTACATAGGTTCTACTATTGCTACGTCTACCAGAATTGCAAATTTTGATGACTTGATTGACAAAACTAGAAGCAAGATCCTGGAATGGGACAAAGTTGCTCTTTCATTCGTTGGTAGGCTAATGTTGATTTAAACTGTATTAGCAGCCTATCCTACTTATCTTCTTCATCATACAGTCCTTCCCAACACAATAATCAACAGATTGGAGGTTCTTTTCAACAAGTTCTTATGGGGAAACAAAGAAAGTAAGAATGTCATCACCTGGTCCAGATGAGATAAATTGTGCAAAACTAATGATGAGGGTGGTCTCAATCTTAAAAAGCTAATGGATGTTCAACTAACCTATTCAATGAAGCTTTGGTTTAATTTCAGAAACCAAAAATCTCTTTGAGCAAAGTTTATTGCTTCAATTTATTGCAGCAATAACATGCATCTTGTCCTGGCCTCCTCTCCTATAAAAAAATCAAAAACTTGGGACAGAATCATCAAAGTTAGAGATCTTACTGAGAAGCATATCTTCTATGATCCGGCTTATGACAATATGGACTTTTGGCTCGACCATTGGTGTTCAGATAAAACATTTATTCAGTTCAGAGATAATGATAACAAGAGCTGTTTGTGGGACACTAATGGTGACAATGTCAACAGTTTTTGGGTAAATGAAGCTTGTAATCTCGACAAACTCAGAACTCTTGTTACAGAAAAGGAGATTACAAAAATAAAAACCATTACCTTAAGAGACAAGCCTGATAAGATGCCCTGGTCCCTTTCAACGGATGAAGCTTTTAACTGCAAGGACACCTGTAGCTTAATCAGGAAGAAAGCGAAACCACTCAGCAATGTTCGCAATCTTGGTCTGTCTAGGTTTATTTCAGTTCCATTTTCAAGTTTCAAATCCTCCCTTATATGACCCTCGTTCATATTGTACGGATGTGGTATTGGTCTACTTAAAAATTAGTGTAACATTCGCACCATTCTCACTACCATCATCACTTGGGCCATTTGGACATCTCGTAACAAGAAGAAACACCTTGATTACAATATGAATTCTTCTACCATTATCAATCATATCGTGGACATCCTCTATGGTCTTGACTATGCGAAAGTCTCAAAGAATTCTCACTCGGGTAGAGACAGTAAATCTGCTTTAGTTCTGGGTTGTGTCAATCATGTAAAAAACTTCACTAAGCCACTCTTTCTTAGATGGAAAAATAAAAAAGGTAACAAATTCAAGTTAAACGTTAATGGGTCTTGTGATTATAATAATGAAATCAGTGTAGGTATCTTAATTCGAAACAACGAGGGAACCATCATCATTGGCCTGGGGAGACTATATGACAAATGCACCCCTCTGATTGCTGAGTGCAGAGCGCTCTTAGATGGTCTCAAGCTCTGCAATATGCTGAAAATTGTCAATGTTGAGATTGATATAGATTCAGAAATCCTTGTTAATCTCTTGCTCTATGGTAAATCGGTTTGGTATCTCGAACCACTTCTCAATTGTTGCAAGAAGCTTATTCAACCATCAATGAACATTAATCATATTTTTCGCGAACAAAATTTTGGGGCTGATTGGATTGCAAAGGAAAATAGGGTAAGAAGATGGATTTCAATGAAGATGATGCTCCTATTCCTCTGAAATCAATCACATTTTTTGAGAGTCTGAATATAGGGTATCTTCGAGTTTCAAGAAATGAATGATTGGTGTTAGGGTTGAAGGAGTTTATCGTCTCTCTATTTCTAGATAAAGAAGATGAAGTCTAACGAATCTTTCACTGTTCTTTTAAGTTGTTGTAAAAATTGCTAAAAAACCCTTATATTTCCAATTGTTTCATTAATGACAATCCAACTTTGAGTAAAAAACAAATATTGGTTAACAAATAACGATTTTTCTCAATAATATTGGTTAAATATATGGCTAAACAGGGATTTCGTAATATTTCAATATTAAAATAAAAAAGAACAAAAGAAACAAATGGTTATCTTATCTAAGAATGGAGTTTTTAAATTTTGAATCTTCGATTTTTACTTGGTTCTCTGGTTTTAGTTTTGTTATTCTTTTCTAAGGATCGTGTTGGTCTCTTTTCGTGTTCAATTTTTGGATCCTCTCTCTTTTGATCAGCAATGAAAGATTTTTCGGATTTTCGGTTTTCAGTCAACAATCATTTGAATGTTTCAGGAGAAGATGAAGATAAGATTAAAAGAATTAATCGTAATAGAAAAACGTATGTGAAAACTCTGTGTGATGAGAATAAAATTGAGGAATATTATCCAATATATTTTTAACATAAATCAGACCATATCTCAGTACAATTTCCACAAGGCGTTAACGATTCATTAACAAATCAAATGAAATATACGTTGATTGGAAAGTTCAACCAAGGAGTTCCCAAGAAACACATTATCAGTGATTTTTTTACAAAAGATGAAACTAAAAAATGAATGCAATATAAGCATTTGGGATTCTTGAGACATGCTACTGGAATTTAACTCAAAATATGATATGTGCAAAGTGTGGACAAGGAATATCTGGTACCTGGGAAGTTCTATTATGCGATCGCTTAAATGGAATCCTCAGTTTAATACAAAATTCGAATGTCCTATAAGCCCAGTATTGATCAAGTTTAAAAGATTACCTCAGTTCATGTATAACGAAAAGATAATACATTCTATAGCTAAATCCATTGGTAGCCCATTGAAAATAAAAGTTCCAGAGAAGAGCATAATATACCACAACTCCTGCTTGGCTTGGGTGGAACTTGATCTGACTCAAAAATACACCATAATGTTTGAATAGGTTTTGGGGATAACCACGGATGCTCGATAAATGCAAGATATAAGGATCTTCCAAAATACCGTGATCTTTGTCATCACATTGGCCATGATTCCTCTTCCTGTAAAAAGGCTCAAGAACGCAACAAAAAACAGGAAACAAATTACACCAAATAACAACAAAATGAGATGATGGAAGCCCAATAATGAAATCATCAAAAGCATAAAAAAAGATAACAATCAGAATTTAAAGTCCATCATTTTGGTTTGTGATAAGAATAAAGTTTCGAGTTTCTCAATAAATAAGCAAACTGATAAGTCTCCTAATCAATCCAATAAACAAGACAGTGAGTTGAGAACGCCAAAGGACAGTGAAATAATTGATGCTATTCAATCTTTGTAAATAGGCTACACCTTGGACTATGAAAATAAGAGCTATGGAACTTCCACTCCTGGTGAAGAAAGTGTGGGAAGCTTGCAAGTGACACCAACATACAAGAACAACAAATGTGATAGTGATTTTCAGAAAGTCTTTAATAAAAAGCTTAAAAATGCTAGAGGTATGAAGAAAGTTAACAACACTGCCATAAAATTCTTGAGATTTTCAGGGACTACCAAGAAGACCAAGTCAAGTTCAAGATGATTAAGGTCTTGAATTGGAACTTAAGAGGGATCAATAATAAGTCTACGGTTAAAAGGCTCTAAAATAATTTGTTAATGAATCCTTAAGTCCAAAATTGATAAAATTATTTCTATATCAACTAAGATTGGTTTTGATAAGTTTCCTGCAAATTCTTCGAATAAAATTTGGTTTTTCTAGAAACAAGAGTTTTCTATCAAAGTTATTCTAAACCATGCTGAATTCCCTCACATGGAAATATCTGAAACAAACCTAAACTTTAACTTTCTACTAACTATTGTGTATGCAAAGTGTTAACTTTATAACAAGAGGGAACTTTGGACTGTTTTGAAGAAGATCTCTGAAAATATAAACAACAAAGACTGGACTATTATGGGGGATTTCAATGTAATTGCTTCCCCAGACAAACATATTTGATGCCTAACTTATTATATGGAAAACACTGAGGAATTTAATGAGATGATAAGTGAATGCAGCCTAGAAGATGCAGCTTACTATGGTTCTAAATACACCTAGAATAAGAGCTCTAAATGGAAAATACTAGATAAAGTTCTAGCTAACTCTACTCGGTCCAACCATTTCAATGAGACTAAAGTGATGCATATGACCATAACATGTTCCGATCATAGCCCTCTATGTATCACCATTAGTAATGATAAAACCTTTAATAAAAAAAGTTTTAAATTTTTAGACATGTGGACTCATGACACTGAGTTTATTCCTTTTATGGAAAATGAATGGAATAAGAAGATAGTTGGTTACCCTATGTTTATTTTTTGGAAAAAAACTTAGTAGACTAAAACATGATTTAAAGGATTGGAAAAAATCCCATTTCGGCAACATTTTTGATAAGGTGCAAGATGCTGGAATTAAAGCTAAATGTATTTAAATAAATCACCAAGAGATTAACAATGATGATTGTAAGTCTAAGCTTTATAAATCCAATGATGAGCTTCTCCTAGCTCTCAAAATGGAAGAGACATATTGGTACCAGAATTGCTACACAAATTGGATTACTGATGGAGACAAGAACACTAAGTTATTTCATAGTTTTGTTAATAAAAAAGGAAGAAGAACATCATTAACAACATTAAGGATGAAGAGCAATCTATTACTGATAAGAAGCTCATTGGACAGTCAGCTGCTGCTTTTTTCAAAAGCCTTTTAACTGAGCCTCCCTATTCTTCCAAGGATGAAGAAGATAATCTCATAACCAAAAAATATATTTACTAACATTCCTAAGATTATAGATAAATCTGATAATGACAACCTATTTGTTGTTCCTAATGAACAAGAAATTTATCAAATTATCACTAACCATAATCCTTGTAGAGCTGCAGGTATGGATGGCTTCAATGGATGCTTTTACAAAACTTGTTGGCATGTAATTAAGAAGGATCTTTGCTTGGCCATGGATGACTTCATCCAGAGGTAGACGATTCTTAAAATTATTCTTGCCACCGGTATCTGCCTCATCCTTAAATCCTCCAACCCTCCCTAAATCCTTTAACCCTATAAATTGGAAGGATTTTAGGCCCATTAGCCTTTGTATCCTTCCAAATAGAATAATATCTAAGATTGTAAATAATAGAATTATGAAGATCCTACCTAAAGTTATCTTTAGAGTTCAAGGGGCTTATGATCCTAATTCGTCTATTCATGATAATATCTTAATTGCTAAATAACTTATATTTGATCTTAACAAGAACAAAAAAGTTGATAACATCTTGATTCAGGTGGATATATCAAAGGATTTTGATAAGCTCTCTCACATATTTATCTCAAAAGTTCTTGATTCTTTTGGATTTTCTACTAAGTTTGTTAATGTGATAAACAACTTAATAGGCTATGTCCATGTCTCTATGTTTATTAATGGTAGTGTGTTTGATTTTATTAAAACCAAAAGAGGCTTGAGACAGGGGGACCCTCTTTCCCCCAGTCTCTTTATTCTTGCGGAATAAGTGTTAATAAGAGGTCTTTATAAAATATTTCATGAAAGCAAAGCTATGCACTTCTCCTCCGGAAACAACTTATTGATTCCTAGCTTAGTGTTTGCTAACGATATCCTGATTTTTACTAACAGTTTGGATGATTCTATTAAAAATCTTGGCAAGCTCTTGCAGGTCTACCATAATGTTTATGGAAAAATAATTAACAATGAAAATACAAAAATCATTTTTCCTTCTAGAATCAGTAAGGCAAGAATATAAGCCACTACCAACCTCTCTGGTTTCAGTTCTAGCTCTCTGCTTACTTAGTATTTAGGGGTTATCTTAAACAATAACAATAAAGCCAACAAATTCATCAGCATTATTAACAAAATAATAATAATACGATCAAAGAGTGGGAAAACAAGAAGTTATTGTTTGAAGGGAGATTAACATTGATTAACTCTGTCTTGATTGCTATTCCAACCTACTGGACTCAAAATTGCTCTATTTCTAAGTCCATTATTTACAGGATCACAAAGATTTTTAATAAATTTTTGTGGGGCTATTCTTCTACTGACAGCATGATGCACTGGTCTTTATGGAGTACAATGTGTAAGCCATATAAGAAGGGGGTTTTAACATTCATAACATTAATGAATTATAAGATACTTTCTCTTGTAAATTGTGGCTGGATTTTAGGAATAACAAGAGCTTGTGAGCTAATCTGATGCAAATTATCTAATGCAAAAAGCTACACCCTTTGCAGACTTTCTACACTATAGTAGGTTCTAACACTTGGAAGAGGCTTACTAAAATATAGTAAATCACCGAACCTAACATTGGTTGGAACTTGGGAAAGGGAAATATTTAATTTTGGCTTGAAAAATGGTATCGTCAACTTCCTTTAATTGCAGTTAATGATAATTATGATAACACTGGATATAGACAGCAGATGGTCAAAGAATACTGGAAATATAATGCATGGGATTACAACAAGCTTAGAATCTTTCTAAATCCTGCAACTATCGAGAAGATTCAAAAGATTTTGATAAAAAGTAATCATGAAGACACTATTACTTGGAAGTTATCCAATCACACCAACTTTAACACTAAATATACCTGGAATCACTTGAGAAGAAAGCACAAAAAAACAAATCTGTTTGGTAAGATGTGGAACTCAGTTATCCCTAAAAAAATATCCTTTTTTATCCTAGAAACTCTTGCATAATTACATTCATGTTGACACAATTCTGCAAAGAAAACACTTTGTTATTGCATCCAAATACTAGTTTTGCTCTAATATTGACTGCTTTAAACATCTTTTTGTTGAATATGAGTTTACCAAGAGCTTATGAAGTAATATGCTGATATTTTTAAAATCAGAATCAAGAAGTTTATGTCTACAACTCATAGGTTAAGAGCTTGGTTCTGGTCTACTACTGTCATTGTTCATGTTAGAACTATATATCCTATTATTATACTTTGGACAATATGGAAAACTAGAAACAACCTCAAAATCAACAGCAAGGATCAGAACACTGAGTCTGCAATCATGTACATTTATAACATAATATTTAGTCTGGATCACTCTAATTATCTTAGGTCTAAGCACTGGAAAAAAAGATTACAAGGTTGTTGGGTATATCAGTTACATACCTGATAATCGTAAGATTAACTACCAAAAGTTGTGCCCTCCTAAGCCTGATTATCTTAAACTAAACACAAAGGCTTCATGTCATCGGAATGGAAAATCAGAGGGTGGTATTATAATGAAAGATCACATTGGAGAAATAATTCGAGTTTCAACTAATCTTTATGGAAAGTTAACCCCGATTATGGCTGAATCTCGTGCTCTGTTAGATGGATTGTTGCTCTGCAAAAGGAACAATTGGAATAAAGTTGAAATTAAAATGGATTCCCTTATCTTAGCTAACATGTTGTTAAGTGGTAAATATCATTAGCATCTGAATCAGACTCTTCATTGTTGTCGTAGATTAATTAATTTTACTATGAATTTATCCTACATTTCAAGGGTCTAAAATAAGGTAACAGATTGGCTGGCCAAATGGACCCTGAAATGCAAAATAAAATCTAAGTTTTCAAAGTTTCAAGCATGAAACAGTTAAAAGATATCACACTATTATAAAGTTTAAACTTTGGATACTTTAATATTGAAGACTAATATGAGATTATACCTGTTATAAATATGCCTTCTTCCTTCATTAATTGGCAGCAAGCTTGTTTGAAAATTGACCAATTTTTTTAGTAACTTTTTTGCAGCCTCTGTTTTATTTTTCAAGCTATGGAATACTATGGATAATATTGAAGGTTTAAGGGTATAAAAATTGAGAGAATTACAGTTGGTGTGCGGTTGTCGTTGATTCGAGTCAAAATTGTTGGCTAGAAAGTTGATGGAATCTGAAGGGATGAAAAATTTGGCACTTGAAGGGCTCTTTTCTCTTATTGACAATAGGGAAATGAAAAAAATTTAATTTTTGGCGCCTTGGTTTTCAGTTCTTTAGTGTAATTTGACTTAGTATTTAAGCTGTTAGCCAGCTGGATTTTCGTATCGCCCAATTTATGCCTTTTTCTGATTAATGAAATTTATTTTATATAAAAAAATAAAAATTGCACATAAAGTACCTACTCAACTATTATACTTCCATCTAATACCCAAGTTTCCTTTTATTACTATTTAATACACATCTCAACTATTTAACTCACACTTTATACCCAATTTTTTTTAATACTCACACTACCCTCTACCAACTATATAAGGATAAACTTTTGTTTTTATCCCCCTTTCTAGCTTTTAAACATTTGAAAATAAGAAGCTTCCGACCACCTTAACCCTATGTTCACCAAAAAACCACCAAAACCCCTCATTTTAGATGATCAATGAGTTTAAAGTTGGTATATTTATGTAATCCCTATTTAAAATGCATCTAACTATTGTATTTAGGTTTTTAAGAAATGAGACGTTCATCAAATTTTTTAGGTACTTTGTTTCTTTTCATTTTACTGATTTCTGTACGCACCGGTGGTTCATCGGTGTTTTTGTGTTATTTCTTGATTTTCGAGTTGAACCATGTGCTTATACAATTTTTTGAGCTAGTATAACCTACGTGAGTTTGATTCATGGTTTTATAAAACACAATCTATATAACGAATGTTCATTAGGGAAATTCAATAATATAATCATTTTTAATAAGTTGTATATTTTGTTTTAGTGTACTAGGATAGTTTTTGGTCTTGAAACAATATATAGATTCGCACATTATTGTTGTCAAATCACGCTGACAGAGGATGCGAGTTGTTTGGACGAGGATGCGAATCGTTTAGATTTTTGACATGTAGAAGATACGAGTTGTATGTTTTATATTCTGTATACGAAAATGCTAGTTTCTTGCACTTTATGAATGCGAGTTGTTTTGCAATTGGTTCATTGAGTGTTATTGCTTGATAAAATTGGAACCTAAGAGTTGTGCACACTATTTCATGTTCTTTGTATAATATTAACAATACGAGTAGTGTACATTTAATGAGAAATTGAGATTTACATTGATAACATTTGATATTGCGAGCTGTATTGGTAATTCAAATATAACTGAAAAGTTATATATTATTTGCGGGTTCTTTGTATAATATTCACAATGCAAGTTGCGTACATTATACTGAGAAAGTGAGAGTTGTATTTGATAATATTTTTGATATTGCGTGTTATGTTACTAATTAAAATGGACATGAGAGTTGTACACTATTGCGTGTTCTTTGTCTATTAAAAACAATGCGAGTTGTGTACATTATATTGATAAAGAGAGAGTTGCACTTATAAGTTGTTGATACGAGCTGTGTACATTATATTGAGAAAGTGAGAGTTACACTAATAACATTGGTAATACGAGTTGTGTAATTATATTGAAAAAGTGAGAGTTGTACTGTATATGTTAGTTCACTGTTTTAGCGATTTGTTTGTACATCGTATTGCGAGTTGTGTTCATTACTAACTGACTTATTTGAACTTATTATGCCACGTGACTACTTTATAAGTGTTCAATGCATGGTAAAGTATATCTAAAACACGAGTTTTTATTTCTAAACATGGTCACTAAACTACAATTGTGCCTTTCAGGGAGTTTGAAAACTTTCAAAACATCCAAGAGTACGTGGAGAGCATATGGGAGGAGCTGGTCAGAGATAACTACATTATTACCTACTTCTGCGGTGATCAGAACAACTGTTTCTTTAATAATGAGAAAGATTTTGTTGGTTTAGAGTTATATCTTAATTTAAAACATTTAAAACAGGTTAGTTTTGTCATAGAACAACTAGTCATTGATTAAGGTTCTGGTGATAAGGGTTCTGGTCAAAAGCGTAAACAGCCTAGCATGAGTTTGGGAGAAACCTCTCATAGCGGGAGAATAGTAATGGTTTAGTTAATTCTTGATCAGAGAAAAAATAACTTGCTACTACTGGTTGGGCTGATTCTGTCACAGGTGTTGGTAAAGCTTTTGAAGAAGGTGTTACAGCTCTGAGGTTATCTTTATGCCGATATTCTTTAGATCTTGGTTTTCCGTACAAATACATGCACAATACAACAAACAAAATCACTGCTTATTGTGAAAATAAATTCACAAGCGGATGCAAATGGAGACTTTATGTATCAATTGATTCTGGCACCGGCTTAATGATGATTAAGAGGTATGTTGTGCACCATATTTGCACTCTTATTTAATCCCATAAACATAAGAGGCATATGTATTTGACATCAGATTTGATTGAGGAGGAAATTCGTGATTTTATCCGAACATGTCATTCGTTGAAAGCAAAAACCATACAATCGTCTGTCAAACAAGACTATGGTTTAGACATCTCCTACCATATATCATGGAATTCTTTAGAGAAGGCACGAAGAAAAGTTTTCAGAGATAGTTCAAGTTCTTTTAGTTTACTAAGGGGGTACTTCAAACGATTGAAGAGCTGTGATATTACTACTGACTTCCAGTTGGGATTATCGGATGAAAACATCTTCAAGCGTTGTTTTATCGCACTCGGTTCATATCTTCAAGGTTTCGATTCATACAGTCTGATGCCATATGTCGATGGAACCTTCTTAAGCGGCAAGTATAAGGGTGTATTGTTATCTGTCGTAGGAAAAGAAGACAACAACAGTTAGTTTCAAGGTTTTTTTTTTATAATTTTATAGATTACGAGAGTTGTGTAAAAATTATAGAATACAATGCGAGTTTTTTGTAACTTCAATGCGAGTTTTCCATTGCAATATAATCATGTGAGTTGTTCGATTTATATTATGCATATGAGTATGAGATTTTTTTTGTTAACCAACTGGGAGTTGTTCATCGCAATATACACATGCAATTTATTGGGTAATATTTTGTATACGAATATTACGAATCTAACTAACTCACATAATGCATGTTGTTCATTATAAGATAGATGTGCGAGTTGTTTGATTCATATTTTTGTATACGAAAATTATAGTTCTTTGTTAACTGAATGTGAGTTGTGTCCATTATATTATAACATATCGACGAGTTGTTATATAATATTTGTTACGAGTTGTGTTCATTGTAGTATAACGTTATCGCGAGTTCTTTTACAGCTAACATTGCAGGTTGTTTATAACATTTGACCATGCTTGCCTTTAATTATAGGTTTATTCCGTGTTGTATTTGGTATCGTGAATACTGAGAATTCTGACAATTGGTTGTGGTTTTTGGAGTGTTTGAAACCTCATTTGTTGGAGTGCAAAATCACATTTATTTCAGAGCATCATTTCAGTATCATTAATGTTGTTTCTGTCTTGTATCTAAACTGTTATCATGCGTACTACTATATCTATCTTGTTCAGAATTTGAGAACTGCTCTGGATCACACTGAGACTGTAAGTCTATGATGCTATGTTTCTTCCATCGATGTGTTTATGCTCTCACTCAAGATCTTTTTAATGATATACTAACAGATTTTATACGTGAAGGTGGTGACAAAATTAAAATATTTCTTAAAAATTTACCTCCGGATAAGTATGCTCAGACATTTGTTAAAAGGAAATGATATAGGGATATGACTTCTACTGCGACCGAATCTTTTAATGCACAAATCTAAAACATTTACACCCTACCAATTGTTGAAGCCATAGACATATATAAAGTCTTGCTTATGACTCAAGTTTCACGATGATATCAAGAGGGGCTAAGCTGGAGGACTAATTTTTGCCCCGAGTATGAATAGAATCTAAAGTAGAATGTTGAAAAATACCGAACGTGGGTAGTCCATAAGTCTTCAGCAGCCATGTGTGAAGTCTTTTCGGAACCTGTAATGGTTGTTAATATGGTGGATTTCAAATGGTCTTGCGGTGCATGACAACTAGAATGTTTTCCATGTCCTCACGCTTTAGCGGAAATACATTCTACCCAGCAAGATTCTCTTACGATAATAGATTCGTTATTCACGTTAACAATTATGAGTCAATCTACTCTTTCAGCATTCCGACAATAACTAGTTTCGGGGAAGGATCAAGCTCTAACGATTCGTTGGAGCTGAAAATTTTGCCTCCCAACGTGAAAAGATGCCCCATAAGGCCTAAGAAAAATCGAATTCCGTCTAGAGGAGAAATGACAACTAAGCAGTTGAGGTGTGGGCGTTGTTTTAAAGCAGGTCATAACAAGAGGACCGGTGAGGTTCATGTTTAAAGAGTGATTTGTTTGGTACATTAATCAGTCACATTGCGAGTTGTTTGATTTTGTTAATGCGAGATGTTTAGTTTTATCAATGTGAGTTGTTTGCATTACACTAATTAAATTGGATTTCTTTGTATAGAAATTCAAATTTGTGAGTTCTTCACTTTACAACTTGATAATGCGAGTTGTTTGTATACTTAGATAACAAATGTTCTTTGTATATTAAAAAGAAAATCGTGAATTATTTACTACCCATATTGCGAACTGTGTACATACCGTTGAGTAAATGGGAGTTTTCTGTATGTCCTTCCAATGAGTCTTCCCTGTATATTACCTTCGATCATTAACGAGTTTTTTTGGAATTTTAAAGTGTGAACTCTATCGCGAGTTCTTTGTAAATCATCAAGACAATTGTTTGAAATGGCATTTAGATAGTTGATTTTAATCAGATACAACTAGTTGTTTGAAATGAAATTCAGTGTCTTGCTTGAATTGAGGTTCAACGTGTTGTGTGCAATTAAATTTAGACACTTGTTTGAAATTAGATTCAGCTAGTTCTTTTGTAATTAAAGCACGCGAGTTGTTTGGATATTGAACCACTGCTATTAATTTATTAAAATTTTACACTAATAAAAATTTATAAAAAAAAATGTTACAAGGCCATATCAGCCTTCATGCACTTAACCCTTCCAACAAAAACAGTACCATCTTTAGGGTTGGTAATTTTGCATGAAAAAGAAAAAACAAAAACATTAACAATCAGTCTTCACCATATAAGTATTCTTCTTCAGACTCCTCTTCACGTTCATCGTCAGCATCTTCCTGCAAGTCCTCTTTATCATCTACCTCCATCTCATGAGCCTCCTTCGACATACCAACATCTTTCTCCTCTTCCTTTGTCTCTTCCCTCTTCCTTTTATGGTTTGGAACCTCGGTTGGTTGAGAGTCATCCACCAACTCAACCAACTCAGATGACCTATAGTCAACAAAGAAGTAGCCGAGATCAAACTCCAGTACATAGGTTGGGCTATTGGGTGCACCGGAGAGAGTAAGCTGGAGCTTCTGTTGGTCATGATGGAAGACCATTAGTCGCCTAAAGAACCGGAGATAGACATGGTGATTAGAGTTGAAGATGTTATGAGCTTTTGATTTAAAGAGTTTATTTTTAAATTACCCTATGGTTAATATTATTTATAGGTAGTGAGGGAGTCATTTTGAAGTGATGGCTATGTTAATGATTACAGCCTCCTCTGTCAAATTAAAAATTAATGGGCTTTTTTGATTATATGGCATTTTGCGTGTTCGATTCATATACCGGTTACCAAGGCAGATGCTTTAGTCATTTCGTATTCATTGATATTATGCAAGTTGTTTATTAAAATTCGAAGCGTTGTTATATAATTGTACTTAATATATAGCAAGTTGTTAAGTATAAATTCACGTAAATGTTATAAATTGTTACGTCAAGCTCAATAGTGAGAGTTGTTAACTACTACACAAACTCGAATTGTTTAGAAGTAACTTTTTGTATACATTAGGAATTTTTATGTCAAGCTCCATGGTAAGAGTTGTTAACTGTTACACAAGCGCAAATTGTTTGGAGCTAAAATACGTAATCGTTTACGATTTATTTTATACGACACACCTAAGCGTTGTGCTAAATTACCGACATTTCTTTCAAGTAAGTTCCAAATTGTTATACATTGCATTTTTGAAGAAAAAACTCTATATATACACCAAAAAATTCCAAGAAATATATGTACACCAAAAACATCTCAACCAATATATCTACCACTGCATGTTAGTGTTGATATCCAAAAGATATGTACACAGTTTTCCACATCGAAAAGATGACTACCAGTGTTTGTTAGTGTTTTTATTAGTTAGGAAATAATAAAACATTTCAGCTCTGGTATCTCTTACCATATCTTTTCGCTAAGTCTTTAACACGCAGTCTTTTTCGATAATATCTTTGACGTATTGACAAATGAAAATACCGCAGTCGAGGATGCCTTGTTTTTATTGTGGAACCCCTCTCATATTTTTCACTTTATATCCAGTATTTGACTGAGGTAAGTATCCATTTTCGACACAATATACCAACTACTCATAAGAGTTTATATCAGGCATCGTATACTAATAAACAACAAGTTGTTTACTAATAAACAGTGAGGTGCGATTTGTGTACTAATATTATATACGAATTATTTACTAAAAGCAAGTGCGAGTTGTTTACTAAAAATCAAGAGAGTTGTTTATTAAAAACTGGTGCGAGTTCTTTACTACAAACAAAGAGAGTTTTTTAACTACGATTTTGTGATTTTTTAGCAACTATATTCAAAAAGTTGTTTGAAAAGTTTTTGACAAATATGCAATTACCCTACGACTCTAAAAACAGTGAAAATCTTACCAGCATAACAACCGTCCTTGTTGTGTATTTTGTTGCATGTTTATTGAGAGGCAAGAGCGGGTTGTAGTTTGTTGCCATCCTTTCGTCTATATCAATAACAAGCAACGTCCAATGGTTCATTGTATCCTTCTTGATGCTACCGACTGGAATGAGCAAAATATTCGTGTCTTGCCTCATATTTTTAAATACTCTTTCAACTATATGTGTCAGATCCTCTCCGATGGACATTGGGTACTACATTCAAGGAAAATTACATCACAACGAGAACATGAGAGTTGTTTGTAGTTTATAGCTAAACTTACCGTAGTAATACCAGAAATTTGTATGACGCTGTATTTGGCCTCAATGAAACCTTTGCATGAAACTTTCCAAGCTACTTCTCTAAGCATCTTTAGAATCCAAGCGTCAAGAATCTACCAAATGATATAAAAGCGTGCAAATTGTTTTGAAAAATCCAAAAAACAATTTGTTTGAACAGAGAATCAGATAGTGTATTAAACAACGAATTGTATGGAACACGAATTGATTGAAATGAAAATTGATTGAAACACGAGAATAGTGAGTTGTTCGTAACATATCAAGAAATTTGTTTACTAACTGGATACCTTGTAGTCCAGGCCGTGTTCGAAGGGTAGCACCGACACTTCACTCACAGACACGTTAAGTTTGTAGGTAAACTAGGACATTGGTAAATACCATATTTCTAGATCTTCCCCGTATTATCTGCTTTTAATTAGAATTACTTTGTGGTATTCACTGACATCGATCAATTCTGTTGTTGGTGTAATATTTGGCCAATCAATGAGTGTTACCAGTGCCAGTGCCGCTGGAGCTTTTGAAAAGTTTGCCTTTTCCACCGGCTCTTGTGTCAGACTCAGTAGATCTAAATTAGGCACTATGTCATCCTCTTCCACTGTCTCTTCCTTTAAATTGAACATATAAAGGTGGTTGTCAAGTTATAAAATCCTAACTGCACACCTTTTATGTATACATATTTAAAAATCCACTTACCACACCATATGCGACGACCAAAGCTGTTGACTCCTCTGCACCATAATCGCATCCTCTGACATATTCTCCAAAGTCCATTGTATCATAAGATCGAACTCAATATTATTAACTTTGTTTGAAACCAATTGTGTAAGTGTGAGTGATAACCCTTAAAAAAATACATTTGGTAAACATATTTTGTCATAGTGCGTATCAGAAGATTCTAAAACTTTTCATTCTCTGTTTCCGGTGCTTCTTGCTGGCTGAGTATTTCTGACTTCTTGTAGGGTTGGGCAGACTCTGGAGCGACCTGTGGTACCGCTTGTACTTCTTCGGTTTGTGTTAGTCTTTACTCTTTGCCAAGGATGAGTGTTGTTGTTGTTCTTTTTCTTGATGTTGTTTTTCTTGTTGGGTTTGTTGTTGGTCAGCATGCTGTTTCATTTTAAACATGAGAGTTCTTTGCACTAATAAAACAAATGAGAGTTCATCGCAATAACACAATCTTCTGCATCAGATAGTCTAGATTCTTTTATTTCTACTTCCTTCTCAAGAGCTTCTATCTCGTTCGCTTTATATTCTTCCCCACATTCTTCCTCTTGCGGTGGGTCATCCATCCGCGTCTTCTTCGGAAGAGACTCGCCTGTATATGTATCATTTAGAGGACTCAAACCTATCACTGCCTTATCTGGAGGAGGAGACTGGTCTGTCTGTCTCTCTGGTTTTTCCACAAATGATACATCTGCCGCCTTTTCAGCTTCTATAGTTCTAGAGGACAACAAGTTGTATCGTCTACAACCGCATCCAATACTACAGATATTACTGGTGCAGGTGAATGGTGTCCATCATCGTCCTTCTCATTTGGCAGTACTTCATTAACCTTTTCAGCCTCCTGCGTTGCAGTGAAGCTCGCTTCTGCTGGTAGTACCAATAGCACCGGTTCTTTCTCCTTGGCAGGGATTCCACTTAAGCAAAAAGGCAAGGAGACAACATTGTCAAGTTGTTGTTGTTCAAGTGCCACTATCTTTTTCCAGTAATTCTTCAATCTACGACAAGAATACCAGACACATTATAATTTGTTTGGGGATGATTAAAGAAATTAAACATATATAACAAGGCTAAAAAATATAATTACTTCTCTCGCATGACTGTCAAGCTTCCGCTCTTATCGATTCTTATCGGTATAAGTTTTTAATCTTTTTGCTGTTTCTTCATGAGCAGTCTTCTTTGGAGTAGTCTTTCTGCGTTGCAACATAAAATAACTGAGTGTTTCATCCATACCATCATATTGTATGTCCGCGGTCTCTGTTTGGGATGTCTGGGTTTGGTGTTGGTGTAATCGTTGGTGTTAGGCCTGTTGGTGGTCGGTAGTTTGGTTCCATATTAGAGTCTTGTCGTGTGCATGTTGCCTTTTTCGTTGTTTTTTGGGCTGTGCGCCTTTTTCTAGGTCTTTCTTTGGGTAAAACCGGTGTAGCATCTGGGTCTCCAGTTCATTCAACTCCTCCGAATATTACTATTTCTTTTAAAGTCAAACATAGGGAAGCCTTCATAACCTATCAGGTGAAGAACAACCGAGTTAATACATGCACACGAGTTCTTTAATACAATACACAGGTCGCGTGGATTTTTTGTGGTCACACAACATGAGAGTTCAATGTTACCAACGTTTTATTGTGAGTTGTGTTGTAACAAAAATGCGATTTGTTTGGCTTCAACCAATTGAGAATTATCTGGTTTTGAGAGTTCTTCTATAATTAGTTAGATTCTGAGAGTTCTTCCATATTGAGTTATAACAAATAGTGCAAATTGTTTGCGAGTTGTTCTAAAATATGTTGGATTCTGAGAGTTCTTTTATTTCTATATTATGCGAGTTGTTCTATAATATGTTACTACAAGGTTGAGAGTTATTTTATACTTAACTATGAGATTTGTTTTATATAGACATATATATGTCAAACCTCATCATCTCGTACCTGGTTAAGCCTTCCAATCATCACTATGGTCGAGGGTTTGGACTCCAATCCCCACCATTTGAAGAACCTTGGGATCATGTTTGGCTTTGCGACTTCTAGCCCAATTGTTTTGTGTTCTATAACGAAAAGCTGCATTGCAAAAATTATTATTATCAAGATATTTATGTTAAGTAATATTTAATTAAGACAAAACAATCTTACAAATAGAAGTGCGACGCATCCGATACATCTATCGGGTTTTCCCTCCGCAACATAAAATCTGATCGACTGGAGAATCTTCAACAATACTGATCTCGACTAGTCATAGTCATTTATTTTTCAGAGGTGCTCGACAAAATACAGCACATTCCAACCCAATACATATCCCAAGACCAAGTATAATAGGGTTGAGCAAAGAAACAGTAACAACAACCGAGCAGCATCCTCCAATTCATGCTCCCCGCCGCGGCTGATGGTTGCGGCTATACCTGCCTGTAAAACACAGCATAACATGTCATGTTAGTGCATCTGAAAATAACATCTTTCTTATAACGTAAATTAGATTTATATGTACCTTTATAATGTTGTTGGATACAGTTTTTATATTTTGCGGTCCAATTTTCCTTGGTGTTTGACCCATGAAGTATGTTTTCATCATCCTTGAGTCATTCTCTGCCCCGTCTACATATTTGCTGAAGAATGCTCCTAATTTTGTTAAAGTCATTTCCTCTGTGTCGTGCTTGATGCCGAAAATAGACTTTACATCGTTGGTCGTTAGCTTCACTAGCTTGGAACCAAAACCAAAGCCGTCTTCCTCGATGAAGAACGTCTCTATAATCTGCTGAACTAGCTAATAAAACGTTTTCTTTGCGATCTTCTCCCGGCGGAGGTTGAAGGCTTTTTTTAAAAGGGCGTAGAAGGGTGTGCTTCTAGTAAATTCAATGTAGGGCAAAGGTAATAAGGTTCTTTTTCAGCAGACTCATAAGGCTCATCAATCCAGACATGAATAGCCAATTGCAAATAACAAATAACTCCCATGAGTTAACTACAACACAACTACCTATATCAATGACTGGCAAAAGGCTTGTGGTGTTTGCATTTAATAAAGCGAATTGTTTGTTAACATAGAAAGCGAGTTGTGTGCGAAACATTAAAAGGCGCGAATTGTTTGAACCATTTACATAACAAGTTCTTTGTTATCTGATCATATAGTGAATTACATGCAATACTTAGAAAATGGCTTGTTTTGAAACAATAGCAAACTAGTGTTATATCCAATAAACTACCAAGATGCGAGTTGTTTGTATATATCTACGATGAGGATGTGAATTGTTCAACTGTACATATTACACAATTGCGAGTTGTGGCTACCTTTCACATGCACGTTATCTGGAAAATATGGAAACAGAAGCCAAACCAACAAACAACTTAATAAAATACATATAATAGACATCACAACACGCAAAAACCGATAGACAGTACATGCAACCTCAAAACCTAATGTCGAGAATGATAAACGCATAAACTAAGATCCTACTCACGATCGTAACTACGTAATTTTAGTAGAATTAACCAATATCGAGCGTGAATAATCACCAACATGCACTTTAAACTCAGTAAAAACGCAAAAAAAAAATCAAGAGAACTATGTACCTGATAACTGTAACTGCTGGTTTCTTCACCGGCCGGTGTATACTCAATGACAAATGGTTGAAGATTTCATGGTTATTGGTTTTAGATAGGATACGACGGTCGCCGAAGGAATTTCGATAACAAACGATGAAAAGAACGATGAAGAAGGCGAAGGGTCTGTGGGTATATGGAGGGTCTCTAGAGAAAATGAGAAAGAAGATAGTATTTTGGGGTTAAGTGGGTCTCAAAGGGGGAAAATTGGTTTGAAGAAAAAAAACGGGTATATATAGTTCGGGGTTATTTTTGTCCAATTTTTAGGTTGAGGTACCAAATGACACTATCCTATTTTAGGGTACTAGTGGATAATTAGGTAGTTGAGTGGGTATTTACTTGTACTTTTCTCAAGAATAAAACAGGTAGAATATTTTATTAATTATAATTATATATTTACAAAATGTTTAAGTCACTATAAGTAGGTTTAATACATGCGGTTTAATATTTTTCTTAATAATTTAATCTCCTCTCTCAAATTCAAAATGCAACAATAATAAACATTAAGAGTTTGTAAAAAAACAAAAATGAAAATGAACATTAAGTTTGTCACGAGTGTTCTTCACATGTCTTCTACCTCATCATTCTCTTCAGTACAATATATAACCACAATATTAAATTTCAAATTTTCAACCGAATCTATAACTACAATATCAAATATCAAATCTTCAATTTCCAATTTCCAATTTCAAATCCAAATCAAAATCAAAATCTCTACAACAAATATAAATTGTAAATAATAGTACAAATCCGACATCAAAACAAAAACAAAAACAAAAACTAAAACCAAATCCAAATCCAAATCCAAATCAAAATCAAAAAACCTCTACAACAAATATATATATATATATACACATATATATATATATATATATATACATTACAAATAATATTATCAAATATAACATCAAAACTAAAGCCAAAACTAAAACTAAAACAAAATCCAAATCCAAATCCAAATCAAATTACCAATCCAAATCCAAACCAAATTTCATAAATACTACAAAATCCAAAATCAAAACTAAATCGATATCCGAACTCAAAATCTTAGTATCTTAATCGAAATCGAAATAAACGCAAATTAAATCCAAACTCTTATCTAAATTCAAATCAAGTCCAAATGGATATCAAAATTTAAGCTGAAAACCAAAATCAAATCCAAAATAAAATCCAAACACAAATCAAAATTCAAATAAAAAATCCAAATAAAATCTAAATCAAAATTAGATCGAAATCCAAATCAAATTCAAATGCAAATCGAAACAAAAAACAATAAAAATCCAAATTTAAAAATCATAATCAAATAAAACCCGACAACAAAATTAAAATCCAAATAAAAAAGCAAATCAAGTGAATCCAAATCTAAATCAAAACTAAATCAAAATCTCAATCAAAATTTCAATCATAGTTGTGCTCACATGTTCTCCTATCTTATTTTCATAACTAAAAATTCTTGTAATAGCTCGACGGTAAAAAAAAAACAGAAGACAACCAATTCGTTTTTCTCAGGACGGACAAAGAAAAACAAGTGCCTGCAGATAAAACGGAAGAGAAGAAAACTTTTAAACTCAAAATCTAAATCTATGTAGAAAATAAAAAGTTTAAACTATTTTTATAGAGTAATGATATAAATCAGTGAGCCTCACACAATTTGTTTTGGTAAAAAACTAATACAATTGACATAGTATCTCTCTTTAATATCTCTAAAAAATAAATACAATTTTTATTTGTCTAAAGTTCCTAAAAATGATAACAAATATTAGTTTGATAGTTTTATAAAATATTTAAAATATACAAAAATATATGTTAATCTATTTTAATATTTAACAAAAAAGTTAATAATTAAATCACCAATTTTTTTAATATGTTAATTTCCCGTTTATGGGAAGAATTTGGGATACTACCAAAGAAAAATGTTATGAACGTGAGTTAACATGTCTATTGTATATTCAAAATTTAAAAAAAGATAATTAAATGAGTGACTGATTTGTTTTTTGAATATTATGTCTATAGTATAGTATGACAGTTACACCTAAAATGAAATAGGTTGGACCATAATACATAAAATACAAAAGATAGTCTTGACCCAAATAGATTAGGAGAGGAATGTAATGAGGAAACTTAAATAAATTAAACCAAGAACCAGCAAGAAAGATGACAAAACACGTAACTACATAAAAATCCTTCAGCGATGTAAGCCTAAAACTGTATTGTCCAAAAGCCTACTATAACTTCCACATAAAGAGAAAGAAATACTACAATCAATAAAAATAAGTTTGAATCGGAGCACAAGATTACATAGGTCAGAAAACCTTGGATACAAAGAATCTAAACTGAAGTTCAGCCATCATATGGTGATAAACCGCAAAGGCGGTAGGCAAGAGGCGAGAGGCGAGAGACAGGAGAAGAGCAAAAACATCTCAAGTTCCTCTTTCTTCAAAATTAGTAAATGACTGCACCAAAGCAATAAATTCAAATACAAGGTCAGTGAAAGGATGATCAATTCGAAGCCACGCTAGTCTAGGATGTCTAATCATCACCGTTGAAAATAAATATCAGCATAATGTTGGAAGCATTCAGGATACCATAAGTAAAGATATACTCATAGACGATATAGTTGCTAGATCAGCACATGAATAACACACCACAAAGTTAGGAGGGGAGTTTGATCCCAAACTAATAAGCTTGTCCCGGATAGATAACTTGTTCTAGATGGCAAGCCAAAGAAGAAAAAGAATGATGAGTAATATTATACTTATGTCAAACTAATATATTCAATCCAACACATGAGACGAACATACGGATTGCATTACAAGTGTTTTTATTGTGAATTTTACACTCTTATTCTTGATTGTCCAACAGTGCACATCATCATAATTTATGTTTAGAGGTGGAGGATAGATGATGAAGTGGTTTATCTCCTGAAAGTTACGATGGTTCTAACACTAAAAGACCTTAGTTCGGTCGCTTAGTTCTAGTGTCCATCCAGCATGATGTGGGATACATTGAGATTGTTTTCATGCCTGGAGTCATGAATAATACTTTCCCCATACTAGGTCACCAGAGAGGTAAAGAGAAACTACAAGCCTTACCAGAAAGGTATTCTTCCCATCACAAATCGTCACATTTTACATTTTGCTAGCTAGAGGCCTAAGACGTAAAAGTTTCTACAAGTCTAGGAAGAAGATGAGTTTAAATTTAAAGAACATAAGTTTTTATCTATAATCTTCTCAGAATTAATCCAATCATATTAGTTTGAGTTTTCATTTTTAATAATTATGGACCGTACATGTTTAAGAAAAACCGTATGCTCGTTGACCAAGCTAATTTTGCACCTCAAACCTTCATCTCATTGCACGAATAGAGGAAACAAAGAAGAGATTGTGAGAGTTCTGTAAAAACTCGGGCGAGAAAGATGAAGATAAAATACCAAAAACCCTGCCCCCAAAAAGAGCACAAATTTAATGAGCTAAATCCTACCCGTGTATGAAAGATATTTAAAAGACAAAGAGGAAATAGAGAAAATAATAATTTCTATAAGAATGAGAAATTATTTATTAGAGAGATGATGTGGATATGCTCGGGGCTAACTTTAAGTCATTGTAGATTAAAGAAGTCTTTCAGATAATCTTTAATAAGGTTGATACACTTAAATTATGATAGAAATTCATCACATCATCTGTGAACCAACGATTGATAATATTAAGCTTATGACACTTCGAATGAAATTTAAAGTTTGAATAATTACTTTTCTTCTTAGGAGTATTGAAAATAACTTGCATGAATAAGAATAATAAGAAGGGGGACAAAAGATCTCATTATTTAAGACCTTTTCTACCTTTGATTTTTCATATATCCGTTTATATTAACATAGGATGAAGTATAGATACATTGGATAATCCAATTGATCATCTAGTCCAAGAAGTTCATGGCCATAAGGATGTCAAAAATAAAGTGACACTAGATGTTGTAAAAAAATATTTCATCAAGTCGATTTAAGAGCGACCATTGGGCATTTACTAATATTTTAATAACCCCTCAAAAGCTCATGAGAGAGAAGGATATTGCCACTACTGTTATGACCAAATATAAAAGCTAACTGAGAGTTGTCAATCAAATAGAGGAAAAATTCTTAATCATATTGGCCAAGATTTTGGAGATAATCTTATAGACTACATTAAAAAAGCAATTGATATAAATTCCCAACGTAAAAAGGAGAATATTTATTAAGGATGAGGAAGATTGTGGTGGTGTTCCAAGAAGGATCAAGAAGACCAGTATTAAAGAACATTAAAATCCATCACATATATCTTTGCATATAATGCTTCAAAAATGCTTTAAAAACTCATATTGAAGCCATCAGGCCTAAAACATTATTACTATAAATACTGAAAATTTTGTTCTTTATTTACCCGCAACTAACAGAACAAATTATGGTCTTGTCTGGGGGGGGGTTAAATTTTACAAAAATAAGGAAATAGACCCTAGCGAGCACATAATATATAGAGGGAAAACTAGAGCCCATAACGTTGGATAAGTAGATGACTAAAAAACTGGCTACCCCGTTAGAGGTAGTGGCAAGATTCTCATTACCGTTAGAGGTATTGATAATGTTTAGTTAAGTTTGGGTTTTATGGACATATTCAAACCGAAGAAAATACCATACGAATAGAGATAGTACTAGAGTAATATTTTAAAAAAAGTCATAATCCTAATAATTATTATATCAATTTTTTATTATTCTCACAGTGGATGAATGGTTTATTTATAGTCATACAAGTGATCTTGTGGTACATGAAACACAATTGCAAGTAGGCTTACTAATGGACCAATGAGTACATGTGCTACTTACTTATGACTGTATGCTGGTTTAATACCCGTATAACAACCCGACTAAGAATTTCCTTAACAATACACCTAGTTCTTGTGAATTAATTGAGGAATGACTATGTTTAGAAGAAAGGATCGTGTTTTCCAAATCAGATGCGTCTGGTTCCTATCTAAAATATTTTGTGTCTAGTTTCACGATGACAAAACCATACGAAGAAATATTGCATATCAACCGTTGGCTAAAAGAGTCAGGGATTGTTCTGGTGGACCGACCAATTTTCCGAGTCTCTTATGATAAGTTGTTATTAACGACTATAAGGTTAGTCGTTCATGATCTGACTTACTTATTAGGTGGCTTCATTTGTCTTCGAAGTTCAAGTCTTGAAAACTTGTGAATAACTAAGTTGCGATATAAGAAATTATGATTTGTATGTAGCGTTGGAGTTCACAAAGTAGATTGGTGTGTAACTCTCTAGGTTTCCTGTAGGTAGCAATGATTAAAAGTAAAATAGTGACATGTTACAACTTGCCTATATACACCAATCTTTTTTTTCTTTCCAACTTTGCTTCCTTTTCTTCGGGGAGAAAAATATAGTTTTTCAGTATTATATTCATAGCTCTGTTGTGAATCTTTTTCCGATGGAAGTTATGTTTCTTGGGTCACCTTTGCCACTGCTTTTTTGGCCTCTTTGGTGCCTACATACGTTCGATCCAGCTGAATAACTTTTGTCTTTTGGTGCTCGACTGCTTCAGATTCACTCATAGTCTAGTTAATACATATTTTCTTTGGTAGTTGGAGTAAATAAATTAGGGTAATGAGGACGCGAATAAGATTAAGGCTTTTTATAATGGTAGAAAAAATAACAGTTTTTTCTGAATCATTGAAGAATAACCTAAATAGTATTAATCCTCCAATATAGAGAGTGATGCAAATAGTGTACAGATACTTAGTTGTCCTAGCGAAGTCATCCAATCCAAAACGGACACAATCACTATTGATATTAAACATAAGAGTCAAACTCGATTGATGCCTATTTCTAACCTCTTTCATCTAAGACTCGTAATTTTAACTATCTTTTTTTTTAGGATATCTTTTTACTTTTTACCAACCCATCTGATATTCCGCTAGTCATCACTCTTATAGTGAATATATGGCGAAAACATAATAAATAGCTGATAACTAAAACAAAAAACACATAAATTAAGAAAAAACACTGAAATCTACGTATCAAAGTTTGACTGCTGCAGAAATTTTTTTTATTGTCGACAAACAAATATTAACTTGGATTTAGAAAAAGAATCTAATAGTACTGTATTAAACTCATAAAACCTAAATCCAAGTAATATTTATTTATATGTTACATGAGATTTTATTAATTTATATATATATAATTATTTATATAATTAATAACATTTATATTTATAGCTATTAATACGTTAAATTTGTAATGGATGAAATATCTAATCTAAAAATCTTAAATAATATAATAATTTATAAATATCACGCTAAATAAAATATATATTATTAAAAATATATTAAGGTGAGAAAATATAATACTATTATGTGCATCTTTGATAAAATATATAACTTTATAATTTATTTATAAAATCGATATATTGTGATGTTTCATGTAACTTTAGAATTTATTTTCATCTATATCTAAAATTGAAAAAATATATATTATAATATAGTATCCACAACTTTTTGGAAACTAAAACACAACAAGAACTATAATTTTAGTTCACGATGTACAGCATGAAAAGAGTGAAAAGAAATAATTGGAAACATTGGTGTTATTCTCCATTTGGTGAAAATAAGTGTTAATTGAGCGTGAAACAATTAACATCTTTGTAGTTGCAAATATATATATATATATATATATATATATATATTGATTTTTTAAAACAATTTATATTGTGTTCTAGTTGCGGAAATACATACAATTTGGTTGATATAAAACAATTATATTCTGGTTGCGGAAATACTTGAAATGTGTTGCGGAAATAAGAAGAAAATAGTTGCGGAAATATCACTTTGGCTGCTAAATAAGTCTGATTATGTGAAAAAAATATAAACTTGTTTTGTGAAAGTAAACGTTAGTTAGAATTGAAATAACTACTAACCTTTTGTAGTTGCAAAAATATGTACATTTTTGTGTTGATTTTTTTTAAATAAATTAGATTGTGTTCCAGTTGCGTAAATACGTACAATTCGGTTACAAAATTAGTCTGGAAAAATTAATTGTGGCAGAGTTTTAGAATTATGTGTAATTTGGATGCTAAAAAGTAATTATATTATAATCGTAGAAGTACATGTAATCTGGTTGTGAAAATAAGAAAAACAAATTCTCCAAAAATATCACTCGTGACTTTCGTTTTGTTTGTCTTTAAAATATATAAAATACATGTGAAATTGGAATTATTTTTTGAGTTAGAGTTTAAAAGATATGAAGTTTTGAAGGTTAAATATAACTAATTGATAAGTTTGTACATGTTTGAATGTTTCATGGGTTTTGTTTGAAAAATTTATGTTGCAAGTAGTGTAAGATAAACTTTAAATCCGAATTGTTATTGGTAATTTAATTTATACTTTGATGGTTTTGTTTAATTTACCCAAAAAATACTACTTTTATCTAGTTTGATTTAAACAATGTGAATTGAAATTTAAAAAAAAACTCAATTTAAAATTATTTTGATTTTGATCATTTTTAATAGCAATAAAATAAATATAGAAATTCATCTTAATACTGAATCAGAAATAAGAAGAGAATAACAACAACAACAATAATAATAATAATAATAATAATAATAATATTTTACTCAATATAATAAATACAATATTGATAATAGTCGTATTTTACCGAATATCTATTTTATAGAGTATAAATAATTAAGAATAAGATTGGCTCAACGCCAAACCGTTGGGTTAAACTTTTTTTTGGTTAAAAAGTATTAAATAATAATAAAAATAGTTCTTACAAATACACGTGGCATACTCTAAGGAGTGGCATGAAATACTTGAAATAAAACACAACAATGGTAAGTAGACCCTAACATATCTCAAACCAAAATGATAAAAAGTAAGCGAAAGTGCGAAAAACAATATGATCAATGGATTAAATATCATAGTCGGGAAATATGTGATCGTAAGTAGCAAACCAACTAGAGAATGGTGGTTGTAAACTACAAAGGCGGAAACAAAAAAACAAACTTAAATAAGAGATTATAGTGATTGTGTAGGTCAAACAACTTTGGTACTAATTAACCTAAACCTAAGGTCGAAAAGCATGCAATACGATACCGCAAAGGCAATGGTAGAGGTGCCAAAAATTCTATTATTCTTCTCCCTCCATATATAATAAACAATCGTGCCAAAGCAGGCACACTATAGATAACGTAAAATAAATAGGGGCAATTGGAGGCCTCTTGAAGCCAATAAATCCAATTGTTAATGTTATTTAAAGAGAACCCAAGCTTTGGACTTGCAAAATCCCCGATGCTCTTATAGAGGCTACAATCAAGAGGACATGATTGATAGATTCATATCCGGAATTACATAAGATGCAATTCGGGGAACCGTCTTGTTGTGGGTGGTCAGGTTTCTATGGATAGGAAGCAAAATGATGAATGAATGGCGAGGAATATCGAATTTATGACATACTAACCCCATCTCACCAACACATGAGATGACGTACAAATGACATTACATGTGTTGTTTATAGTGAATTTAGGTGATCCTCTCTTAGAAATCTAATAATGAACATCGTTGAAGAGGACGTTGGAAGGAGGAAGGGAGAAAATAAGGTTGTGAATCTCCTAAAGGTTGTTGTGATTTCTAGCACTTGATGATCTGATAAGAGCTTGCCATTTGCAGAGCCCATCCTTGATGATGTCTGAAACTTTAAGATTCTTGCCCAACCTTGAGTCGAGGATTTATCATTCCCGTAATGAGTAACAAGAGAATAAAAGATAAACCAAGGATCGTATCATAAAGGGGGTATTCTCCTCATTGCCGATAACCATCCTGAATAAATTACTAGTGAGAGCCTTAAAAAATAAATTTTTCCTCCAAATCTATGAGGAGGAGGATCCAAGACTTAAAGCCCATAAGTTATTGTATTTAATTTTCTCAGTTTTAATCTATTCCCACCAAACAGAGTTTGTGTTATTACGCGATTCAATATATTTAAATCAAGAATCCCAATGTCGCCCTCCATCATGGGCAATATGACAGTAGACCAAGTCACCTTAGCCTCTGATATTTATATCTCGTGGTTGGACTAGAGGAAGTGACAGAGCTATTGTGAGATTTCTTTGAGAACCCTCGAAGGGGATAATGAAAATGGAAGACCAATAAACTTTGCCAGCAAAAGAAAACAAATTTAATGAGGTGAAGGCGACCAACATAAGAAATATGTTTGGAAGTACAAGAAACAATATACGAGATGATGTTATGAAGAAGGACCGACAATTAGTATGTGAAATATGGCTAGTGAGAATGAGAACTCTCAGATATTTTATTAGAAGAGAATCGATCGTAAACCCTAAAATGTTGATGAGATCATTTATGAGAGTGAGATTGATCCGATAGAGGGAAATTTGACTTTTATCAAGACTGACTTGGAGACCCGAGAGTGAGAAAAGTCATTAATACCTTATTTGATAAACATAAATGAGTTAAGATCTCCATGACATAAAATCGTTAAGTCATCAACAAAATAGAGGTTTACTATTTTGAGCTTATGGCATTAACATTGGAAGTTGGAATTCTTGTTATTGTATTTTTCCTTAAGAATCCAAGATAAGACTTGCATAACGAGAACAAAAAATAAAAGATAAAGGGTGTCACCTTAACTGAGACCTAATCCTATGGAAGATACCAAAATGGTCATCATTAATATTAAAAGTGTAAGAGGGAGTGAATATATATTGGATAATCCAAGTGATCATCTTCTCCGTGAAGTTCATGGTGACTAGGATATCGATAATAAGGTGGGAAAAACATTTTTAAAAGCTTTTATGAGGTATATTTTTAAGGAAACCCTTTTGTATTTAATGTAAAGAGAGTACTCTCTCAGAATTTCCTAATAAAGAAGAATGTTATCTGAGATATTTCTACCAGTCACGAGAGCTGATCAGGAATTGTGGATCAGATAAGGGAGATAGTATTTAATTCTATTAGCCCATAATTTTAAAGATAATTTTATACATGACATTACATAACGCAAAATGGTCTGAAATCGGAGGCATGTGTGAGAGAGTTGTATTTAGAAATAAGGGCGATGAAGGTGGAATTCCAATAAGGCTCCTTACATCCAAAGTTGAAGAATTCGAGGACCCCGTTACAGATATTGTTACCTATAACGTTCCAAAAATTCTTAAAGAAAGTGAAATTGAACCCATCAGGGTCAGAGGGCTTATTGTTATCTATACTAAATAAAGCATCTTTAATCTCATCACGTGTTACGGAATGAATCATAAAGGTCTTATCCAATGAGTTGACCCTAGAAGTGATAATGGTTGAAAATTTATCCGGACTGAGGCAACCAGGGGGGTGCCTAGTAACAAGCAGATATTTGAAATGGCTAATTAAGACGTTGGCAATACCATAAGTATTAATTATCGGATCACCACGAATCTTTGAAACTGAGACAATTTTGTTATACAAGATACGAGTTTTAATGTTATTGTGAAATAATTTAGTATTTATATCCCCAAGTTTGAACTAGTTCTCTTTGTATTTTTGCTTAAGAAATAACTCTTCGGCTTTACTTAGGAAGACGAAATTAAAGAAAGCCTCGATTTCTTTAGAGACTAGAGAAAAATTGGTGGAATTTTGGGTGAGGAGGGTCTCAACGATGAAGAGTTCCTTTTGGATATTAGCTACGGGGGTGATGATGTCACTATAATATCTACGGTTGAGTTCTCTAAGATCAAATTGAAGGAAGATGAATTTTTAGGAGACCAGGTTCATACCCTACGCGGGACTGGGAAGGTTCAAACTACATAAGATAATTTCTTTGAATTTAGGATGAGATTTTAACATATTGAAAAAACTGAATGGTTTTTTACGTTTGCAAGAAGTGCCCAAGTTAATAGTGACTGTGGTATGGCCAGAAAAGTGAGGAAATCCGTAGTGGACGGATGACATAAGGAAGGAATCATCCCGTTCATTATTGACTAGGACGCGATCGATCTTAGAGAAGATATGATTAATGAGATTTTTTCGGAACCAGATAAAATAGAAACAAGTGGAGCAAAGGTCACTAAGCTCACGCTGGTAGCAACATCAATAGCAGGAGGCCAATTATTCAAGGAGCAAAGATCTTCATTCGGCTTCCGGCTAACATTGAAGGCTCCAAAGGTAACCCAAATGATATACTGATTTTGAATGAAAATGGACTCAAGATCAATATAGAAGGGGATGCGATCAAGATCATCTTTAAAATCGTAAATGATGGTGAAAAGAAATAAGATCGGAAAATTATGATGTCTTAGTTTACAATGGATGTATTCAGAGGAAAATGATGACGTGGAAATAGTGGTACCACTAGGGTTCCATTATATCCAAATCCTACCAAAAAAGTGAGAGACAAAGTTAGTAACAAAATGTCATAAGGGACCATAGTTCTAAGTCGAGTTTTATATGATTGAATACCATATAAACATAAATAATATTGGAAGGACGATTTAGATAGAGACAATCATTAATTGTTTACCACTTTTAATGTAGATAAATGTCTATTTATTGTCGTACAAGTGGGTTTTATCACATAATACACAATTAGAAATAAGGTTACTAATGGACCAATATGTATATGTATTGCTTATGGCTAATTACGATTTCAATAATCAGTTCATACCCCTTAAAATGACTTGACTGATAATTTTCTTATCACTATCCTTGTAGGCCTTGTGAATTTAATGAGGAAGGAGTATATAAGAAGGGAGATGAATCGTGCCTTTCGAACTTATCACATCATTCAAATGCTACAGATTTACAACTAACTTGCCGATGTACTCGCCAATATCCTCGATCTTATGTTGATGTGACCTATCATAGACGTTAATTTGCACTGAAGGTTTCAAAAACACGAGTTCGAAGAGCTTATAAGAAACTTTATGGCTTAAAATTTTCTGGTGCGTTAATGCTACCCTATAGAGAACACATGTCGTACTTGGATTGGTTATGTCAGACAATGTTACTCACATGCAATGCAAGCGTCTGAATCTTTAGTTTTTCGTAAGTAGTAATGATTTTGGAATACGATAGATGTATGCCACTATTCTTTATGTATTAACATTTGTTTCACTTCCTTTACTAAGGATTATTGAGTTCTTGAGCAAAACTGTCGCATTCTTCGTCGGAAATTTATTTCTGGCAAGAATTACATATACCACAGTTAGCTATACTCCGTTGGCTTTCAGGATCTCCTGCACACGTTTGAACCGTCCGCTATTCTAGGCTTTCGGTGCTCAGATTCTAGAACTTCCCTGCACTTCAAGTAATTAGTTTTTGCTTTAGTAATGATATAAATAAGATTTAGGCCGTTCTTAGTGGTCGTGAAGTAATACTACCCTCGAACTCCTCATAATCTTGGTGGGGGATCTTAATAGCTCTAACTACCTTATATAAGAAAGAGAGAGATAGATACGGCGTTCGATAACTTTAAGATTAAAGCTAGTTAGACTTTAAGATTAAAGCTATGATTTTGACTTTGATGAAACCTAACCCTAGTTAGAGAGATGCTATACTTCTCATGCCTCTCACTCCCAAAGGTAGTCTATTATATGTCATTGTTCTTTATGTGATCCCTCTATTAGAAGCGCAACAAGATGAATCTATCACGTCAAACTTTACCCCTCGTAAACTTTAGAAATAAAATGATATCCAACAAAAATCGTATAATTTGACACTTTACCCGACGTCAAACTTTGCGTTGTATTGCATATTAATTTAATATGTTTCATTTTGTTTTATCAATGTTTAACTTTAGTTTATGGTAATATATTACAATAATTTTTATTTAGTAGTTGCTTTTGAAGGTGACAAAGTCTTAAGAGCGTCGACATGTACACATTTGAGCATTTCCAGAAGAAGTACCACAAGCTATATACCATTGAGAACTTACTCAAGTACAGTTTTGACCCATGCAGAATGTTGTAGGCTCGGTCGGGTCTCATTCACCCGTAAAAAACAGAGAGCCCATGTAACGGTGGTCATGGATCTTCCCTCGGCCAAAATATCTTTATTATCATACTGAATATAAAAAACAATTAAAGATGGATGAAACTACTCTATATTTAAAGTGCCATAAAGTTGAGGGGTTAAAAATAAAGAAAGTTACCAAATGGGAATGACCGGGACAATCATATATGGATTGATGGTGATATTAGCCAGAGGGATTCCATTGGGATGACTACTCATTCTATTAATGGGTAGATAATGATGGGGAAAATATTTTAGTCGGATGTGTAGCTGTCTCTAGCTCTAGGATCGAAAGATGAGTCATAAGGAGAAATACGTTGCAAGGCCGGGTCTGTAAGGATCCAAGATTTGGGTTATGTTGTTTCTTGATATTGCATGCTGTGAAGAGGCTTTCTATTGGCTCAACAAAGAGATGTTTTGTTGAAGATTGTCCCTGGCATATAACGATGGGATGTGGAGCTGGAGTTTGTTTAACCTCCCTTTATGGTGATACTATATACCAAGCTATATGTTTTGGTTTCAGGGCATCTAATAATGAATCAGAATATGAAGCGGCTATAGCTGGTTTAAGCTTAGCTCAATTATGTGGAGCAAAAAGGGTCCGATTAGTAAGTGATTCCCAATTACTTATTCATCACGCTTAAGGGCAAGCTGAAACCAAAAAAAGATCAGTTGGTGAAGTATCCACAAGTCTTGAAGAAAGTAGCCATAAGTTTTAAAAGCGTCTGGCATGAACATGTCCCTAGATCGCACAATACTATGGCAGACTATTTAGCTATCATAACCTACTCTGAAGCGTATCGATGGATTCTTATGTAAGAATGTCCATCCATAGGCCTGTTCAAGGAAAAAAGGGTGAATTTGAAGAAAATATGAACATATCTAGCATACAATCCAAAGATTGGAGGTATGAAATACAACAATTTATTGCTGATGGAGTTTTACTTTCGAGTAAAGTTTTGGCTAAAAAAGTGAAGTACAAAGCTCGTGGTTTTCTGGTATTGAGAGAAATTATTTATAAAAAATATTTTACCAAACCTCTCCTACGTTTCCTAGGGTTTGAAGACTCCCAAAATGTTTTATCTGAATTACACGATGGAGAGGGGTCAACATATTGCGGTTATAAAGCTTTAACCAAGAGAGTTGTATTAGCGGGATACTACTGGCAGATGCCAAAGATATGGTCTGGAGATGTGATCTTTACCAGAAATATGGGAATGAAGTACATATACCAGCAATTCTCATAGAGTCAATATTTGAACCCATACCTTTGATAGATGAGGTTTGGATTTAATTGGACCTCTTCCTATGGCCTCCGGAGGTTTTCGAACGATAATTGTGGCAATAGACTATTTCTCTAAATGGATTAAAGTTGCCCCACTAGTTGGAACCACATCTAATGCAGTTATAAATTTTATCATATCTCACATATGTTGTTGATTCGGAATTCCCCAACGTATTGCTACAAACAATTGGCGACAATTTGACAATAAGGATATGGAAACATTTTTCACTTCCACAGGAATTCAACAATGCTTTTCTTCTCCTTTCCATCCTCAGGAAAATGGGCAGGTTGAAGTTGCTAATCGGACAATTTTAACAGGGTTGAAAAAAATCTTAAATGAGCTGAAGGGAAATGGTCGAGCTATTTGTAAGAAGTATTATGGGCCTACCGAACTACTCCTCGTACAACTAATCAAGAGTCTTATTTTTCTCTTGTTTACGGGATGGATGCGATCACACCTATGGAAGCTACTTTTCCCTCATTCCGGATACAAAACCATTCTGAGCAAGCTAATGACATGGTGTTAAGGAATCGGTTGGATCTGATTGATGAAAGAAGAGTAAAGTAATATTTGAGAACAACACAATAACATGGTTTGATGAGAAGTAGGTTTGCATCTAAAGTAAAAAAGAATAGATTTCCAGATAAGGGACAAAGTTTTAAGGAAAGTCTTTTACATACCAAGGAGAAATAAATTGGAAAACTGGCTCTGAATTGGGAAGGCCCATACACGGTATGTGAGAGAATCAAACAAGGTACATACAGACTTCAAAACAAAGAAGGCAACATGTAGAAACACCCATGGAACATTGAGCATCTCAGGTTGTACTTAGAATAAAATCGTCTTGTAAATATTTATTTTTTTATACTTCAATGTAAATATTTGGGGGCATAATCTTTCCTACCCTGGTGGCGCAGGGAGTTTTTAATGAGGTGCCGGTTTTAAATGAATATTATCTTATACTTTTTTAAAGAATTTTAGTGGATACGAAGAGATCATATGAATTAAACAATTAAACACCTTCGGCCTTCAAATGATATATCTTTGAAGTGATCAGATGAATTAAACACCTATTAAACACCTTCGGTTTTCAAATGAAATATCTTTGAAGTGATCAAGTGGCTTAAACACTTATTAAATACATCAGAAAAATTAAATACTCATTAAATATCTTTCGCCTTGAAATGAAATACTGGTGAATGGCTTGGACATATTAAAGATTTGTTAAACTTTAATATTTTTAGACTACCGGATTAGGTTAATCCATTTATACCACTTTTAAAGTACATAAAAACACAAGAAAGAGAAATGAATATGAAGAAAAACACAAGTTTAAAAACTGATCGAATTATCAAAAGATGTCTGATCCACCATTACACAAAATTCCTTGGTCATCCAAGGACTTTAGTTTCAAACACAAAACTGAAAGTACAACAACCTTATGGCTCGTCCCCTTCGGTGTTTTTCTTACCTTCATCTTTCACTTGCTTTTTCCTTTCCTCTTCATCTTGCTTGGGACTCTTGGCATCAATACTTGAACTTTCATCAGACCCTTCATCAAAATAAAACCCACTTGGTGAAGAAACACCATGTTTATCACCATATGGAAAGGTATGGAAATGTATCTCATCGTGTGGTACGAACTTCCACAGGGCTCCAAGTTTCTTTTTTGGAAAGGTCTCATGGAATAACAAGACCATATCCGCTTTAATACCCTCATCCCTCTTTTCTATAGAGTCCACCACACTAGCAGCATACTTCTCCACTGCTGCAACTATCTCTTGAGTTTTGTTCTTCTTTACAAAATTATATTCTTCTTCTTTCTCTTTAAGAAGTTTATTTGAATTCTATTTCTCTTCGGACAGTGCGTTAATGGTGCCTGCATCAGTGACTTGTTTATCCTTCAAAGACTTAATATCTTTAGAAGTAGTTGTTTCCAGTTCAGAGTATTTGGTCTGGATGTCTTCTTGGGTAGTCTTGGACAGTTCTAAATTAGTGCTCAGCTGCTTATTCTTTTTGCCTAAATCCTCCACTTTCTGATGTTTGGCTGAAATGGAATTCATTAAGTCTTGATTGGTGTTATTAAGAGAATTAATGTCTTTATCCGGAGCCCTAACTTGTCTTTCGAGGTAAACTATTGGCCTGATGTAGCCTAAACTGCATGGCCCAAGGTATCATGCTCATTTGACACTTCAAAAGATTCATCATCATAAATCACTGCATTGAGTATGGTGGTTGTTTGGGGGAAGGTTCGGTTAAAATCCTCATTGCCAAACTCACTGAAATACATGTTACATAGGTCTTCCACCTTAACATCACCTTCAATATTAGGTTGATCGGTTGTAGGAAATATCGGAGAAGGAGGATCAGCTTGAACATCTTCTTGTGAAGGAATATCAGTCGGAAGAGTAGGGGGAACATTTGTAGGTCGGAGTATTATCTCTGTCCCTATGGTGCCCTTCTTCTTTTTCCCAACCCTTCGGTCACTACCCTCTTTGCGTCTCTTATGACCTTTTTTCTTAATTTGAGGTGGATGTCCGGACCTGTTGGTTTCACCGTTGTTACAGAAACTGCCTCTAACAGGGCAACATTAATCCTTTCAGTATTATTCGAACCACCCCCTTCGGGAATCTGATGCGATGAGTTAGCTTCCTCATTCTTCTTCTACTTCTTTTTTATCTTGTTCAGATGACTATGAGATTTATTCCGGGCTGACAAGTAGAGTTTACCATCCTTTTCCTCAGTTCTTTTAAGGATGATCTCTGATTAAGGTGGAATAGTAAGTTGTTCCCAAGTAAGCTCCCTATTTTCACTTGTGTTCCACAAGTGAGATCTTACCATATTTCCACAAGTAAAACAGTTGTGGAAGCCAAGGCCTCACTTCTCTGAGGCCCATTGGTTTAATTTGGTGAAGGTGATCTTTCCAGCCTCTAGGTGCTCTGAAAATATTTTCGAAAATACTACAAAATAGACACAATAATCAGTTCGGTATAACAAAACAGAATCTAAATACTAGTAAAAAAAATCTGATCGGAAGTAACCTGAGCTCTTCTAGTATCTGCTCAATTGGCTTAAATTTCCTTTGGTGGTTATCTTTTTTCCATTCTCCCAAGCCCTACTTATGTTGAGAAACTGAGTCCTCCATTTTTCTCTGCCTCCAATAGATCGCTAACCACTTTATAATTGTTCCTCATATTGTAATGATAGAAAGAGATGTGGTGATTCCTACACAAGCTAGCCACAGCAGCAAACTGCTCCATAGGCATTTGAATTTTCGACAATCTCGAAGCAATAATGCTGGCTAACATAGTGTACCAGGCACTGGGACTGAGTTGGCTTAGGGAAAGCTTTATCAGATGAAAATACCTTACTACTTTTGGATCTAAGGAGAAACAAAGACCCCAGTTCAACACCTCAGTGTATACCACTATCTCCCCGACTTTACAGTTCATCGAAGTTTCTAGAGGGATAGGAATCCTCACCTTAACAGACTCCAGAAAGCCCCATTTTCTCCTAATCCTATCCAATTCAGCAGTATGTGTATACACAGGCTTTGAACAATACATCGTCCCTTGACTATCATGTTTGGTGGCAAATAGTCCCTTGACTTTCAAATGTCCGTTGACAGTCCCTCGACTATCGCGTTTGGATAAAGTTAGTCCGCCAGATCCTCTGATCCATGAGAGGCTGCCACGTGTCACCATAGTCCCCAGATTTTTATATCACCACTAGTCCCTTGAGTTTAGTTTTCTGTAATTTTCTACATTTTGGGTTTGACCTAAACTCAAGGGACTAGTAGTGATACAGAAATCTGGGGGCTATGGTGACAGGTGGCAGCCTCTCATGGATTAGAGGATCTGGTGGACTAACTTTATCCAAACGCGATAGTCCAGGGACTGTCAACGGACATTTGAAAGTCAAGGGACTATCTGCCACCAAACTCGATAGTCGAGGGACGATTTACTGTTCAATGCCTGTATACACATAATAGATTTTATGAAGGGACATTAAGTACTTCACATTAACCTTGTAGAAGTTGGGCCCTACTCTCCCCTCTAGGCACTCTAGAAGTGCTTCAGTATTAGGCATTCCCACCTTTCCTCTGGTAATCTGAACTGCTGTGATATCTCCAGTATTTCTGGACGTCTCCAGTGGGGTATCTTTTCCATAATCTTTCATTTTTTCATCAATTATACTTGGTCCTTGATCGGCCGATTTAGCACATTGAGCTTCTTTCTTAGTTTGAGTAGCTTCATTGTGGGGAAGTGATGGATTCGGATTTGAAGAGAGTTTGGTAGAAGTTTCTAATTCCCATGAGCTAATATTATTTAAGGATGGAGGGGTACTTTTTGCCTTGGAAAGTCGAGTGACTCTTTGGGGTGTAATATTTTTAGCATCTGGACCCATAGCGATGAATGGTGAGCATTTCTTGATACTTGAAACTGTTTTGTTGTTAGAGAAAGAGTTTAAGGGTATTTGAACTGAAGATTCAAAATCTACTGTAGATAAAGTTGGAACAAAATGAGTTTTTTTAATTACCATGGTTTTGGAGGAAGATGAACTCTTGTCAAGCTCCGGTACCGTTTGGCTAATCACTCCCCTAGGAGAAGCGGAGAGCCCGACAATGATTCTTGCTTCCTTTCTTTCTCTTTCCAACTCAGGCAGGTTCAACCAGCCTCCTTTGATCAGAGTACTTATAGTTGTAAACATAAAAATTTCTCTAATTTTGAACAAATCAAAGATTTAAGCTTTATCTTTCTAGAAACTAAAATTTGAATTTTTTTTCTCACTCTAGAAATTAAACAGTAAAACAGTTGTATATATATATATATAGGTGAAAAAACACTTAAGTACTTCACCTAGGGGAGATGAATCATCTAAACAATAATTAGGGACTAATGACCTAGACTAATTACTTTTCCAAAGGATAGATGAAAGTACCTAGAGAAAAACGGCCGAGAGGTTGAACCAGAGACTAACACGTGTAATCCAAAGATCTTCATTAAAACTGACTTTTGGATTCCTTCTAACCAAGAAAAAAGCCCTTCAGATCCGATCCAAGTCTTCTCTTAGATATTTAGTTATTTCAAAATATTATGATCTGGGTCTTATCTTTGATAGTTAGCTCTTCCAAAACATTTTTGAAATAACTAAAGGGGCTACTAATAGGGTTATATATTATTGGAAGGCCATTGGGATAAAATCTGAAGCGGTAATTCTGACATATTCTACACTAAACTTTTGATGAACAGTAGATCTAAGTGTATTATGACTCAGTTGTGTGCTAAACCATTTTGGTTTTGGGCTTTGGAAACCTTGAAATGAATCTGAGTCCAAGACCCGGCCCCAACGGCCCATGGGTCACAAAACAAGAGTATAAATACCCCAATAAACCGCATTTAATAAGTTAAACTTTTTCGAATAATCTTAATCACTAGCACATACCTGTTTTATCTTTCCATCCTCTACTTCATTAAACAAAAGACCAAAAATATCATTTGACAAGAAATAATCCACACCAAATACATCTGGGGAAATAAGTAATATCTTGATGTTAATGAAAGCCTCTTCGTACGCTAGAGTTCATGTGAATTTGCTTGCTTCTCAAAGAGCTTGTAAAAAAGTTGCCTATTTGTTAATATTGAACTTCATTTGTATTATACGGAGAGGTCATGGCCGTCAAGTGAGATAGATGCATTGGGTCTGCTTCGATCCCTCTCTCACTAACCATGAATCCCAAATTTTATTAGATTTAATGCTGAAGGTGCATTTTTTGGGTTTTAGTTTGAAATTTACTCACCTTAAGTTCAATATAGTATTAGATAGGTCGGCTTAGTTGTATTTCTTATTATGTGCGAGTAACTAACATATCGTTGATGTATGCTTGGAGGTTACATCTGAGCTGTGTGGAGAATGCTTTATTTATGAGCCATTGGTATATTGCCTGCGTTCTTTAAACTGAAAGACATGACCTTATAGCAACATAATCCCCTCTCTGTCGTGAATTTTGCATGCACCTGACCGTCTTCATACATTTTTATATGACTGTAGTCGGAATAAATGTCCATGAATGAGTACTTCCTGCTCCAAGATAAGGCATGAGTTGATCTATCCGAGGTAGGTGAAATAGATCTTTTAGGCAAGCCATATTTAGATCAGTAAAATCAATGCAAATGCTTCATTTATCATACTTTTTCTTGATTGTAATCGGGTTTTCTGTCTATAGACGGGTAACTTGACCTTATGATGTGGTCGATGACAATGAGTTTGTCTACTTCGGTAATGACGACTTATGTTGTTTTAAGCATATGAGCTTCTTTCTTTCTTAATTGGTCATTTCGTATTTATTATGAGTTTATAGCATATTACTTCAGTTGGGACTTCGGTTACGTCTTTGGTAGTCCATGCAAACATGTCAATATTTTTCGGAAAAAATGAGTAGTTTTGACTGTAATGTATGCCTATTTTTTGTCCTAGTCGATTATGATTAACACGAGATTGCAATGTGGGGCTTTGACGCTTTCTAAGTCATCATCTGTAAAGTCTAATATGCGATATACAATAATTTATGGTGATGTACCCCTGGTAATACGTTTCAAGCTCGGCCAGATGTATGTTCCTGGATTTGTGTAAGATTCTAGAATATATATATATATGCCAAAAATGTATCTAATGACTAGTCAGTTGGGGTTTGGATCCAATTTTTTATCATCCAAGATTTTGATGATTGACATAGTATTGATATATTTTGGCTCACCCGTTGTACGTTTTCCCTATCTCTCTCATCATGGTAGGTATTCTCGATGGACTAAAGCACATCTTGGCTCGTTATCATTCCTTCTCTTTATAAAGTCTAAGAGTTTCCCATCATCCACTAATTCTTACATATGTTTTTGCAAGGTCCAAAAATTGTTGGTATAATATCCAATATAATTTTGGATTTTGAAATCCATGCTTTTGTTTCCATGTTCCCTTGATGTTGGCAATTTCTCCGGTCTTTGGAAGTGGAGCATCTCTCTGGTCTGTTCGTAAATAGTTTTCAGTTTCTCGATTAGTTTTATATATGGGTCGCAGTCTGATCATCATCTTCTCTAGGTATTTGATAGTATCGTCTCATGGTCTCATTTGGTAACTTTTGTTTAATATTTTTAGTTTTAGTTCTTTTTTATGTGGTTTCGAGGAACGTCTTAATGTTATGTTGTATTTACCTATGCTACTATTCGGTCTTTGTTTCTTACTATACTATGATAAGAATTATAGGCACTCATAATGAAGGTGTTCATATCCATTATGGCCCTTGCAGTCTCCTGTATCTTGATATGGATCTTCATTTGCCTACGTAATTCCCCAAAGTTGATAGCTTTATTTTTCATTATAACTTTTGATAGTGGCCGTGACAATACTCCCAGTTTGTAGGCTACAACTACTACCAGATTATGACAATATAGCAAATCACTATTTTTATTCACAAATCATCAGGTGTATTCTCTAAGCATCTCGTTCGGTCGTTTTTTTGCAATGGATGATATAGTCTTTATCACCATTCATGACTTTGAAGCCAATAAAATTATTTTGAAATTCTATATGTAGCATTATTTATTTTTTATACTTATAATAGATATAGGGTTGAACTATGTTAAAGAATTTCCTCAAATGTCATTGAAAAGGCTTTGCACTTTATTCTTTCGTCTGTACTGAAGCATGTTGTCTCGCTATTGAACTACTCGATGTAATGCTTCAGATTTCCCTCACCATTGTACTTGTCCATCTTGTGGATATTATATCTGGGTGATAAATAGTTATACATGATTTATGTGCGATGGGGATATGTCACTTAATTGGTATTTGTCGTCGTCAGGTATGAAGCCACTGTTGTAATAGTTCGCGCGCCTAGTGCATGGGTATGCTTGGTAATTTTCGAGACCCTACCATTTTTCGGTCACGTTTATATTGTCCATGGGTATGAATAATAACTTGTATCATTTTGGTTCCTAGTTGAAATCCATGCTAGATAATATTCTTTGCTAGAATACATAAGGTTTGGCAGAAGTTGATATTGTTGCTATTAGATGTTTGGCGGGACTTGAACTGTTGTTGGAGGTTTGACAAGATTTCAAGTTGCTGTTAGAATTTTGTTTGAGCTGCAGGTAGTTGTCATGGACCTCTAAGTTGAAGACTAATGCTGAAGGAGATCCTCGAAGGTTCTAGAGGATTACAAATTGCAGTTAGGTGCTCGGTTGAGATGTAAACTATATGTGGGCATTCATATTGGTTATAGTATTCAGTTGTGTGCTTGGCTAGGGCCAAAATTATTTTTGGGGACCTCCTAATTAAATATGTACACTTGATTGGGTCATGAGTTTCATATGTACATTTGATTGAATGATGGTCTATAATTGGACGCTCATCAGAGTCATGGTCTATACCTGGGTGCTCGGCTGGGTAATGTACTATAGCTAGAGGCATCATTATAGTAACTGGATTATCTACTGAGACCCATGAAAGAGGGAAGTGTGTGACGACCGAGGATGAGCAGATGTTCATATTGTTGGATAAACATTGAACTTATGACGGTTTAATATCAGTTATTAGGCAGTTATTTAGATAGGATCTAACAGTTAGTCAGTATCTTCTATATAAGAAGAAAACCCGTGTATTGATATTTGAAATGAAAGTTACATTTCCACACTTGCTGTTTATATATATATATTTGTCTGTATCTCTATATGCTTCTTTATTTTAGGGACCTTTTCCCTTTATTTGGTATCAGAGCCCGTGTTGGAGATCACTGGAAGGCAGTTGCGGTCATCAAACCGATGGCGAGAGGAGTCTTAATCCCGATTCAATATCCAACATTAAGCGAAACGAACTACGGCATATGGGCTGTCAAGATGAAGATAATCTTGCCTTGGCTAGGAGTATTGTCGGTGATTGAAGGTGAAGACATAGATCAAGGCACCATGACAGCCATTTCTCAAGCGGAGAAGCAGACGGCAAAGGAGGCTTGGGACGGACGCACTCAGGGAGATGCGGGTTGGCAGGTTGGTGAAGATCGCGTCAAGAAGGCACGCGTAGAGGTGCTGAAACGCAACTGACTAAGATTACACATGTGGCAATTTCAGAGAAGCAGACGGCAAAGAGAAGATCAGGCAGACGACGAACAAGACAGCAGTCAAGTTCAATGTTAAGGGGGAGAATGTTGGATAAACATTGAACTTAGACACGTGTTTATATTAGTTATTAAAGCAGTTAGTTAGATAATATCAAACCGTTAGTTATTTCTCTATATAAGAGACACTGTAATGATGTTTGATAAATGAAATGAGAAGTTAACATTTCCAAGTTCTTGTCTGTCTGTAAGTGTATCTCCATTCCTGTTTTATAGCAGGGACCTTTTCCCTTCACATATTGCGGTACAAATCCCATGTTCTTGGTCGAAAGCTCTCGATATTTGCACTTGCTTATCTGTCGTCAGTGGAAAACTTCGATGTTGAGGCTCTGGTTCTTCGTTTTTTTTCCTTTTGTTGTGACGTTTTATACCTTTTATTGATTATGCTTTATTGGAGTCATCATTGTCGTTTTCAGTTCCATCTGCTACACTGATTGCAACTAACTTCTTACGCTACGAATCAGTTGTCAGTAAGGCACGCAAAATCTTAAAATTAGAGTCATGCTCTGAATGCAAGTGTTGCGCCAATTGCTGAAAATCCTCGTACAGAGTCGCCGAGACCTGAGACGAGGTGTGAGGGATGACCGTAGCTGGTAATGGAACTGATCCAACGACCGAGGACAGAGGCTCCTCAGAAGGGTTTTTGTATGTTGGGGACTCGATCATCAGAATTGCTAGGATTCAAAATGAGGATGATAGGACCGTCAAAGGGGAGAGCTAATACGAAAGTTTCTTCATGGATAGAGGCATGACGTCGGAGGCTTCAATCATTGTTTGACCGTTTTTTATGTTACTTGATTTTTAAGTTCTTGTAGAAAAAAAAATAAGAGTTTTGTGGGAGAGAATCGTTGATACAAATTATGGTTAGCAAAAATACGAGCTAATATATTACAAATGGAAATAGTATAATGAACCAAAATTGGTATTATTAAGATATACATATTTTTGTTTAAATAATTGGGTTAATAATGACGAACTATAAGAAATTGAAATTAAGATGAACTAAATGAAAAAAAGAAAAAAAGAAGAAGAAAATGAGACTTCATGGTGAAGAATTTAGACAAGCCAGACAAAAGGATAAAAGAAAAAAAACAAAGAAGCAAATACAAGATGAATTTAATGATTTAGACGAAGATGAATTTAATGATTTAGACGAGGTGAATAATAAAGACAAATATTGAAATAAAACGGGTTAAGATGATGAGTACAGAAAAATAGATTCAAGAATCTTCTAGTTTAGTCTAATAATATTACTTAAATACCCTAAGTAGTTATAAGGTATACTAGTTAAACTCATAATATATGTAATAACTTATTTCTTAGACAATAGATATATGATCGTATTTATACGTGTTAGGCATCCATTCATTCTAGTCCTTAGAAAATTCTATAAATAAGATAATAAACCTTCATTTAATGGTGGTTAATCTCTAAGTAATAAATATTTTACTTTATTTCTCTATAATTCTTGAGTTGTTTAGTTTTAAATTCTCTTAGCAATTGCTTTGAAGTGATTTTCCCTCATCAATTTTTTTGGTAAAAAAATAATATATATATATATATATATATAAAGAATAAAGTTAGATCAAATGTAAAGATTTGAGAAGAATATGAAATTTTGATTGATGGAAGATATTTTCTATTTATAGGTAAATATCTCTCTTTATTCAATTAGAGTTAATAAAATAAATTATATTTATTCTCATTTGTATACGTTGGAAAGTGGTGAGAATCAACACTAGGTAAATTGTCTAAAAATGAGGAAAATCCTAAAGTATCCATTGATTTGAATACTTTGGGAATATAATTTAACAACTTGAGACAAGAAAAATATAGACCTAGTGTTTTACAAATGCAAAAATCTGAGAAAGAAATGATGCGAACAGAACAAATGTCTGAAGTATTATAATTGTTAACTGAGAAAGTAATGACTGCACACAATAATGACCAATTGAACTTTTGTGTGAATGAAAATATAGTTCAAAATAATAATAAAAAAATAAATAAAAAGAGTTGATGAAAAAGATGAGCATTGTAGCAATGCAAGTGTTACTAAAGAGAAATTTAATGAAAGGAAATAAAAAATGTTTTAAATTTATCAACGGACATTAGTTAGCCTCATATAACTTACTACATTCATCTTTGTCTCAAAATATTTTAGAGAGAGAATTACCCATAAAATTTTACACATGTAGGTTGGATAAGTATGGAGAAACTGGTGATCCATAAGTATGGCGAAATTGGTGATCCATAATATGATGATACTCTTCTTTGTCGAGCTTTCTATCTGAATTTTAGATCAAATACTTTGGCTTGGTTTCATAAGACCAAATCATCAAAAGAGGAGGGTGTTTTCTCCAGATAAGTATGAGTTTATAGTGAATGAAATGGAAAGATTTTTAAAGGCGACTCATATAAGATAATATAAGTATCCAACGTGGGTAGCAAATCAAATACTAGTGAAGAATAAAAATGATCAATGGAGGATGTGCATGGATATTACAGATCTTAATTGAGCTTGTACAGAAGATCATTTTCCTTTCCATCATATTTATCAGTTAGTGAATGCTACATCAAGTCATGATCTTTTTTCATATATGGATGCATATTTAAGATATAATCAAATCAAGATGCATACTAAAGATGAAGAATATACAATATTTATGATTGTGAGAAATTTATATTGTTATCAAGTGATGTTGTTTGGGTTAAACACTGACGGATCAACATATCAAAGGCTCGTATATCATCTATTTGCTATGAAATTAATTAAAAAATAATAAGCATATATTGATGATCTGATTATAAAGATTAATGATGAAGATAACCATATCAACATTGTAAAAAATGTTTAATAACATTCAGAAGTATAATTTGAACATTTATATATTTACTTATCGGTATCAAATATTATTGTGAGTGCTTATTGGTGCGTGAAGAAGATTGAATTCAAAAACATATTTACTATATAAGTAAAATTTTGATAGATGCTATCATAAGATACTTAAATTTAGAAAAATAGCATTAGAATTAATGATTGTCTCAAGAAACATGAACTTGTATTTCTAAAGTCACGTCATCTACATATTTTCCTCTCAAAGATATTTTAGAATAACAAGACTATTCAGCCCGTATTACTCATTGGCATATAAACTTAGGAGGGTATGGGATTCATTTTGAAACTTGTATAGTCATTAAGGCACAATTAATGGGCTTCATTAATGAATTTTAAGAGGAAAGTAGTTGTGAGGAGGAAAACTGAAAGAAGGAGTGTAATCAGTTTATGAGTGGATCATTCGAGCAGATGGAGCGCTAGGAGAAAAAGAAAGAGAAGCTAGAATTAATTTACAAATTCCTTGGTTGAATAGAATAACCAGGCAATCAAATTTAGATTAAACGTGACAAATAATTAAGCGGAGTACGAGACTATTAAGGTGGGTATGAAATTAACTCGTATATGTGGAGGAAAAATGTTAAGATAATTTCTTATTCAAAGTTGGTAATAAGTCACGCTAAATGGTTATTTGATACAAGGAAAGAAAATATGATGGGTTATCTAAAGGTGCTATAGAAATTAGAGGAATGTTTGAAAGTGTTATATTTGAATAAATACCTTATGAGCTGATGTCAAGGTATATGTTTTAGCTAGATTTGGTTGTTTAGTATATAGTCTTATCGTAATCACCCAAAAACATTCATATTACCAAATATAGTTTATAAATATTTAGGTTTTGACGATAAATGAAAATGAAGATTGACGTTAAGAATACTTATCATATATTAAAGATCATAAAGTGCCTAAGGATAAGCTTTTAGTTCAAGTTTTAAGTTACAGAATAACATAATATTTGGTTCTTAATGAAGTTTTTTAAGGAAAAAGTATAATGAGATCTTTATTATGATGTTTCGATAAGGACGATCCATTACTTATTATGAGAAATTTATATAAAAGGGTGGTTAGAGCCCGTTATGGATATAAGGTTTTAGTTAAATATTTTTTTGTTGGCATGATATTTTTCGCCTCGTTTAACAATGGATGATAAAGCTATGGTTTAAAGGTGTGATCCTTGTCAAATATTTTTGAGTAAAATGTGTCTACCAAGTGAGGTTATGGCATTAGTGAGTCATCCTATTGTTTTTATAAGCGTGGAATTGGTTTGGTACGTCATTCACCTATGGCGACTTGAAAAATACAGTTTTTTGTTGTGGAGGTAGATTATTTTATTAAGTGGTTAAGGATATACCATTAGCAATAACTTGAGCACATGAATTTTATAAATTTTTGTAGAGTAACGTTTTTTGTAAGAATGAGGTAGCTCAAATTTTGATGACAGATAATGGTCCATAGTTTAAGAATTATTTGGTCACGTTTTCTTTAAAGAAAATGTAGGCTAGAACAATATTTTTCTACCCCATATTTCCATCAAGCTATTGGTCAAGTTGAAGTTACTAATAGAACTATAATTAGTGTGATTAAAATGAAACTTAAATTAGCAAAAAGGAAGTGACCAATGTGTTTACAAGAGGTTTTATGGGCGTATATGATAACTCTAAAATAGCTACAAATGAAACTTCATTTTTCCTAGTTTACGATATGGAAACAGTGGTACCAGAATAAATTATAATTCCAAGTCATATAATTGATTATTATTCATCAGAGGTAAATAATTACGAAAGATAAATTGTTGTTGATTTTGTAAAAGAAATGAAAATAAAGCGTTGGTATGAGATTTTTTTTAAGGGCTCATAGAATGTAGATTTGAAATTGACGAGTATAAAAGACTCGGAGTTAGTTTTGAGAAACATATTTCAAAGAGCAAAAGAAAAGAATACTAGAACATTAGCACATAGTTTGGACATACCGTTCAAGGTTATTGCAAAAGGATATCATGAAGTTTGTAGACTTGTGGATTCATATGAGAATGTATTAAAATATCTTTGAAATATGCAACATTTGAGATTGTATAAAACTTAATGTGTAATCCGCACGATGTACGTTTATTCCACGCTGGTGGAGCGGGATTGTTTTTAGTAACACTATAAAACTTAGTTATTAATACAAAGTTTTGTTAATAATATTTGTTTTATTATCTTTTATACATATGTTAAATATAAGTTTGATTAAAAGTGAAAAGAGTGCTAAGTATGAGGAAAATTTAGGATAAAAAATTAAGATAAGGTTAATACATGATATGATTAAAGTTTGAGGAGGACAATAGAAATGATATTATCAGTATTATATAAATGATAATTAAAGAATAATGCAAAAATAAAAATATGGTTGGTAAATATAAAAAAGTGAATATGATTTTTCAAGTCAAGCACGTCATTTTATATTATGCCCAAACTATATGACAATCCTCGAATATAGCTATAAGCCAAGATTTTTATATGAAAATATAATATGACCACGCAAGAACCGTAAACAAATGGATTATATGTCAATAATAAAGAATAAATATTTGAAAATTGATCAAATGTATATAATTTGAAATTAAAATATGAATAAAATTATGTAGATGAGCTAAATAGTTGTGTAGTAATGTTGATTTAATAAAGAATAGATAAAAAAAATGATAAATGATATAGAAATTAAATAAGCATTATAGATAATCAATCGGACACCACCTGGCAAAAACCAGTTATTTTTAAAATTACAATCATTCATTAAAATGTATACGAAGTAGCTTAGAATGTTGAAAGAATAAAAACATTATGTATCAAGGGTTGTGGGGTTTGGCACATTCTCGTTGATGTTTTTGTTAGGTGATTATTTTGTAAAGTAATTTCAGAAGTAGCGTTGAGAGTGTTATCATCTTCATCTCGTTAATTTAAATATTTTTCATCCTCGCGAAAGTTGTTGTTATTCTCGTTATTATCATATTTATCATTTTTACCATAAATGATGAGGGGGGGGGGGGGGGGGGGATTCCCCAAACAAGTACGAGCACGAGCAGGAGGACCGCGAATTTGGATTAGGGCAAGCAATAAAGAAAAGGATGAGCTCTACAGTGTTGACGAGCTCAGAGGCAGATCGAGCTCGAAGATATTAGGGGAGAAGAGTTGATCGACCAGATTAAGTATGCGATGAACATATGATCAAGATTGAGTGTGAACTCAAATAAAATAAGTTGACCACGTGATCAATGAGCTCGAGTTCTGCAAACCATAACATATATGATCGCGCTTAAGGAATAGCCCTGTTCGATTTAAGGTGCAGATCAGATAAGGTGTTTTCTTATTTATTATGTAACGCACGTTTTGACTCTTAAGTCAAACTGTTTTAAGTACTTGTTCCGAAATTATATGAATAGTGACGTTAGTGAATTAGTAGAGCATTAAGTGTAAACATGTGTAACTGCCCACTAACTCACAATATTATAAATAGGGAGAACCTATCTATGAATAAGATGATCCTTTTTTCCTTATCACTTTCTTAACTGAAACCCTAAAGACTTAATTGTGGTAAAACTTGTTATTCCCGTAAAAAATTTGGCGCCATCTGTGGAAATTTCCTAACCAATCACCATGGTAGTCACAAGGTCAAGAATCGAGAGAGACAGCCAGGAAACTAGCGAAGCAACAATACACCGGAGGGGAGCGATGAACCAACCAACTAGGCAATGTGTCCTATATTCCGGTCATGTAGCTCCTCAAGGGGGTAATCCTATGCCACCCCAAGGGCAGTGGTTATGGAGGAACTGCCAATCCAGACGACAGTCGTTCCCCTCCCAGAGGTACATCTCCATCAGCCGGGAGATGCAGTAGGGGCTCGCGAAACTATAGAAGCCATCCCGGCGGATGATTCGGCGGTCCTCCAACTAGAACAAAGAATCCAGAATATCCAGGAGGAGAAATTGAAAATAGTGTTCGAACGGGATGCAAGGGAACAAGCCATGCACGCCAATATGGAAGGAATGAATGACGTTATTCATGACCTTACCGTTAAGATCAAGGGAACGAGCAGGGTCCGTCAACCGTACGGTTTGGAGGCAAGTAAAGTTAACAGAACAGATCGATCGTCTAAGCGAGATGACACGCCGGATGGTGAAAGCGAGAGCGGGGATAAGAATCACAGCAAGGGTCTGCGGGATGAGGCAAAGCAGACGTCAACCAAGCGGGCTCGGGAAAATGAAGATCTTTGCTACAATCAGGTCCGCCCGAGATTGTCTGCCTACATATTAAAGGAATCACCATTCTCTGAGAAGATTCTTGAAGCTCAGCTCTCGAGGAAGTTCGATCCATTCAAGATGGAAGCGTATGATGGAACATGAGATCCAGAGAGACATTTGGAGCAGTTTGGAAACATGATGATGGCCTTCAACCCCGACGACGCGATGTTGTGTCGATTACTGTCAATGACCCTCAAATGTAACTCCATGGATTGGTTCAGCAGCTTGCCAAAATGATCCATCTATGAATTTACAAGACTATAGAAGGCGTTCAGGGAAAGGTTTGTTGGCAACAAAGAGCTCAAGCGTGAGCAAGATTCAATTATGGACCTTTACCAGCGACAAGGTGAGTCCCTTAAGAGTTATGTTAGGAGATTTGTTCATGTTATAAATGTTTTACCAGATTTGGCCGAAAACATGACGGTAGCCTCCCTGAAACGAGGGCTCGACCAAAAAGGCGAGCTGTGTGAAGATCTCATCAAGTTCCCAACTGAGAACATGGGTGACCTTCTCGCCATGACAGATACTTTTATTAGGTTCGGCGATGCTAGAAGGGGAGGGTCCCCAAGTGGATCGGATTTCAAAGAAGGCGGAACAGAACGGAAAAGGATCGAGGAGCAACCTATGAGGGATTATAATAGGCGACCCTAGTAGCTCGAGCAACCGAATAGACACTTCACCCTGTTGACCGAGGCTATCTCGGTGATCTATGATCGAAACAAGGGGCGCACAAAGTACCAAGCTCCTCGCATGATGAGCGCCCCATGATTTAAACGATCTAATCGGTATTACTGTGCATATCATCATGATCAGGGACATTTCAATGGATGAGTGTTGGTAATTAAGAGAAGAGATTCGATGTTTGATAGAAAATGAGGAGCTGATATAGTATATTAGACGATGGCATCCAGATCGTCGCGAGGAGGTCCGTTCTCCAAACAATGAGAAACTGGAAAATAACAAACAACAGTGGCTTCTCACCATATCAGGGGGAGCTCAGCCACAAGCCATGGAATAGCATAAAAGAAGCGCGCTAAAAATGATCTTGATGTGTACGAAATCGATGCAAATTCCTATTGAAACTATAGAGATCCAGTAGCCGACCTCATATTCAACGAAAACGATCTTAGAATTGTTAGTCTACCACATGAAGACGCTTTAACCATTCACTTAGATATCAGAGGGTTAATGGTAACCCGAGTGTTGGTTGATGGAGGAAGCTCGGCAAATATTATTTTTAAAAGCAGCTTTGACCATATGCAGAACGTGCCCTCATACCGGCCTACTCAACGGATGTTGGTCAGTTATGAAGGAAAAACTTCACAATGTGTTGGGAAGGTGGAGTTGTTGGTAAAGGTTGGACATGGAGCTACAAAGAAGAAACTGGAGACATTGTTCATAATTTTCGATGCACCGAGCCCTTACCATGCAATAATTGGAAGACCATATACAGTTCAAAAATGCGTCAAATATCCAGTGGGCAGCTCCAGTAGGAACAATACGAGGTAGCCAGAGAACTGCGCGAACATGTTACGCAATCGTGTCATATCCATCAAAACCTCTCTGATAGCAATTAAACGGCAAGGGGGATGCTACACCAGGAATACTGGATCTCACCTCGCCGGACCCAGTGGATGACCCACGAGAAAACAATGATTCAACTACTACAGATACTAACATCGTGGACATGTTTATAGCTGACAGTAGAGTGCTTCGATTAGGAAAGGAGTTGTCTCGGGACTCAAAGGTACGTTTTATAGCTTTATTATCAAAAAAATTAGATGTCTTTGCTTGGGAGGCAATTGATGTCTCAAGAGTAAGCCCCTCAATCATAAGCCATAAATTAGCTATCAACCCTTGCGCCAAACCGGTACGATAAAAGCGTAGGTTTTTTTCAGCAGAAAAGCAGGCAACTATACTAGCTGAGGTGACCAAATTAAGCCGTTTGGGGCACATCCGAAAAGCAAGGTATCCGGTTTGGATAGCCAACCCGTTCTGGTAAAAAAGAAGAGCGGGAAATGGAGAATATGCGTGGATTTCATCGATTTGAATCAGGCATGCCCTAAGGATGTTTCCCATTACCAAAAATCGATCAGTTGGTTAATTTAGCCTCATGATGCAAATTCTTATCCTTTATGGATGCATATTCTGGCTATAATCAGATCCGCATACACCCGTCTGACCAGGAGCACACAACTTTTCAAACCGAGAGGGATCTCTACTGTTATACAGTTATGCATTTTGGGTTGAAGAATACAGGATCGACATATCAACGATTGATAAATCACATCTTCCAAGATCACTTGGGGCAACATCTAGAGGCGTATATTGACGATATGATCGTTAAAACTCATGAAGAGGTGCAGCACTTGGACATATTACAAGTTGTTTTTTATTTATTACGAAGGTTTAACCTCAAACTCAACCTGGATAAGTGCTCTTTTGGTGTTTTTAAAGGCAAGTTTTTAGGTTATGTGGTAAGTCAACAGGGTATTGAGGCAGACCCTGTCCAGCTAAATGCAATTTTGAAAATGGAACCACCAAATAATATTAGGGAAGTGCAATATCTTACAGGAAGGTTAGCATCCCTTTCAAGGTTTATCTCCCGCGCATCGGACAAGAGTCATCACTTTTTTGAAGTGTTACGAGGTGTTAAGAAGTTCACCTAGACAAAAGAATGTGATAGAGCTTTCATTGAGCTTAAGCAATATCTCACTTCTTCTGAGATTTTGTCTGCTCTAGACCCCGAGGAGCCCCTATTTATTTACATAGCGGTTTCATCATTTGCTGTAAGCTCGGCCCTCGTACGCGATCAGAATGGGGTACAACGCCCGATATATTACACGAGCAAAACGCTCACACATGCGGTGACAAGGTATTTGAACCTCGAAAAACTTGTTGAGTTTGGTTATTGCAGCTTGGCGGATGATGCCATATTTCGAAGGGCGTGTAATTACGGTGCGGACAGCCTTCCCTCTGCGAACGGTGTTGCAGAAGCCAGATGTTTCTGGTAGATTCACCAAATGGAGCATTGTTTAGCTATTAAGAGGCAAAGAGTTGCTGATTTCTTGGCTGAATTCACGTCCTCTAGAAATCAATAGATTGACACAGACAACCAGCAAGCTATCGAATCCGACCAGTGAATCGTTAAGGTCGATGATGCGTCTTCTACGACGGGCGGAGGAGCAGGAGTTATACTACGAACCCCAAGTGGTGAGGAGATCAAACAAGCTGTGCATTTTAATTTCCCGGTATCAAATAACGTCACGGAGTATGAGGCCGCCCTCTATGGCATAAAGCTGGCATTGATATGTGGAGCTCAAAACATCAAGGTTAAATCTGACTCTCAGTTGGTGGTTAATCAGGCGCAGGGTACTTATGATCTGAGGTAGGAAGGAATCAAGGAGTACCTTGTTATGCTTAAAGAGTATGAATCTAAATTTTCCCGTGTATTATATGAGTAGATCTCACGAAAAGATAACTCGGCGATCGATATTTCAGCAAAGACTGCGGCTTCGGGAGAGCATCCCACAGTTTTACTCCAACAACTCCCCGTGACAGAGCTCGTACCAACAACGATGACCATCAATTCAATTGCTAATGATGTCGACTGGAAAACTCCATACTTACAGTACTTGAGTCATGATACTTTGCCAACAAGTAAGAATGAAGCTCGAGCGCTGCAGATCAAGGTAGGTAAATTTTATGTCCTTGATAATATCTTGTATAGGAAGAGTTCAACCCAACCTTTGCTCCGGTGCCTTGATCGCGTGGAAGCTAACTCGATACTGGCTGGTTTACATTCGGGAGAAGGAGGGGCACATTATGGACACCGAACACTGATTCGCCATTTTCTCCTCGCTGGGTATTATTGGCATAAGCTAGCAAGTGGCACAAAGAATCTTGTATTGAAATGTCACAAGTGGCAAGACTATTCGAATACACAGCATAGACCCAGCGAACCTATACAGAACGTCCCCGTTCCATGTCTATTTGATAACTGGGGAATAGACCTGGTGGGTCATTTGTCAATGGCCACAGGCAAAAGACAGTTCCTTATTATCGCGGTGGATTATTTTCCCAAATGGGTCGAGGCTAAAGCTCTATTCCGAACGCGCGCCCATGAGGTATGTGATTTCATCCATAATCAAATTTTAACCCGATATGGAATTCCTCAAATTTTGATAAAAGATAACGGCCCACAATTTCAAAAATTCAATACTTACCAACTTCTACAAACGATATGGAATTCTCTAGCACTTCTCCACCCTCTACTATCCCCAGGAAAATGGTCAGGTCAAAGTAACTAATCGGACACTACTAGAGGGACTCAAGAAAAATTTGGAAGGGGCTAAAGGCAAATGGTCGAACAAATTGGCAGAGGTGCTATGAGCGTATCGAACAACCCCACACTCCACAACAGGTGATACACCATTTGCATTGGTATACGGTGCAGAAGCAGTTATTACAGCGGAGATCATAGTACCAAGCCATAGAATCGAGCACTACAAAAAAGAGGCAAATTTGATAGGCAGGTCAACCTACTTGGACCTACGAGCGACAAGACCAGGAAAGGGTACGAACATAATATTATAGAAGCCTGATGAGTGGAAAATTTAATGTTCATTTAAAGTTGTGCTCCTTTAAGGAGGGAGATTTATTCTTCAATAAGGTGTTTCAAGGCTCCGGTGGTGGAACAGGTGGCAAACTAGGACCAAATTGGGAAGGCCCGTACACAATTATTTCAGCAGGGCACCATGGCGCGTATAGATTGGAAGATCAAGATGGTCGCGCACTCAAGCATCCCTGGAATGTCAATCACCTAAAGTTGTATCACCATAATGTTTAAGTTGTATTGATGCGCTCTTTTTCCTCCCTGATGGCGCGGGGAGGTTTTTTAATAAAGCATCTCAGAACAACGTTTTGATTTTTCAATATAATTTATGTTTTCGCCACTGTGTGTTTGTTGCAATTTTCATCCTTACAATCAGCGAATGGGTCAATGACCACGCCATTTTGGCTATACAACGGACCATACTGAGTCCAGACTAAGTGTCTATAAACACGAACGGGCTAATTGGCCATGCCTACGGGCTACGTAATGGCCATACTGTGCCTATACTTTGTACTGCGTATATTCATGAACTGGTCAAAGACCAAGTCTAAAACAGACCACGCAATAGGGTCTACGATACATCGCCGCGAATAAGCTACTACGGCACAAGTTTTCTAAGCTACGCAATGATCCCTACTGAGCTTGGGATTGTAAGGATCTCCATAAAACACAGCAAACACACACTCCACATTTTCTCCAAAAAACATTTATAGAGTTAATTAATTGACAGAAGGTAAATCTCATATAGATTTAGTACATTGTTTAAATAAATAGAGTACTGCAGGTGATGCAAAGTTTTTGTATGCATAACATACGACAAGAAAATCCATACAACAAAACAATAAGCATATGTTTTTGTTACTTAGCGCTTGAGAAAGGCAGTAGCTTTGCACGATCAATATGAGTACCATCAGTCGTTATAGTGGTATTAGCTTTTGTGGTTGGTTGAGGTGTTAAGCTCGAGTTTGGTGCATAGGTTTCAACTAGAGAGACCAAGGATCCCAGCTTTATCCTAGGATTCAACGCTATCAGCTCTGCTATAACTTTCCTATTTTCCTTGGCTATCATCTCCACTGCCACGGTAAACACTTGAGTCTCCCTTTCTATCGTAGCTGCTTCTACTTTCATCTGTCATTGTTGTCGCTCTCGCTCAAGATGCGCACGTTCCTCCTCCAGCTGACCAGTCAACTTGCTTACATCAGCAGTTAGAGCTGTAATCCGCTCTGCTTATTCCTGCACCCTTTTCGCATGGTTAATAGTTCTGTCTAGCAAGTTCGAGTTTTGTGCATGCAGCTCGTCATTCCTCTTCAGCAAATTCTCGTTTTGGCTCAGCACGAGTTTATGATTGTCATATGCAGTTTTCCACCTTTCATCACTGCATTTCAAAGCTTCCTGCAAGGTGGCAACTGTCTTCTCAAGTTTGGCTTTGGCATCGATGGCTTCATGCTTGGTGGTTTTGGCTGAGGTGTAAGCATGCTTCAAACGAATAAGTTCTGCAGTGCTAGCTTTAGCTGAACCAAAAACCATGCCTTCTGCTCTCCACTTCTCCATAATCAGTACTTCAGTAGGGGATATGTTTTGATAGCCCAGCACGAAGGAGTTGTGATGCAGCTCCATACAAATAAGAAAGTTAGAATTATTTCATTGATCTTAGTCAAACACTATCAGATCACAAGATTTTTACCTTGATCGCCAGCTCTACTTGTCTTTGTAAAATCTCAAGAATTGACATCTTATTGTAATATGACTAGTCGGGAATCATGCAGAGCTGCTCGAACATATAGGAAGACGGGCGTGGAATGATGATCTGTTTGGGCAACTGCTCTTCTGCAGGCGCCCTCTGTTGGCTAGACCCAGCTCCTTTGTCCTTACCCTTGCTTTTCTCATGGGTTTCAAATGATGGTGGCCGATTCTCCATGGTGGAGCTATACACCACTTGTTTTGTCTTCTTGGCAAGAGCTGGGGGCACAACTTTCTTTTTTTGAGGCTCATTTCCATCTTCTGCCTCATCCCCCACAAGATCAATTAGCTCATCTATAGCTCGTGGCATCTGCTCTTCACCACCTTGTGTTGACGTTTGGATGGGGTGACAAGTTCTTTCCCTAGAAGTAGCTTCAGCACTATCATTCTCTTCATCTCTCAACTGTAATCTCCTCATGTTCAAGGGAACAACGTCTTCAATCATCCTTGGTTTCTTGTTCCAGGCCTTATTTAGCGAGCCAGAGTGGGTCTCTTCATCATCTTCTTCTCTTTCTGCTCGGACTCTACTGTGCTGAGCAGCTTCAGGCACCTTGGGTGCTTCTTTTTCAGCCTGCTCGACAACTTTTCCTTTTTTTGCGGCATTGTTTCATTGCTCGCAAGATTGAACAGGAGCGGAAGACAAATCCCCAGCTTCACCACCCTTTCGAGTCACGTGTGGTATCGTCAGCCAGACGCCGACGTTGTTCTTCTCCCGATATTTTTGTTCTAAAATTTCCCTAATGCGATCCATGGATTTTTCTGAACCGTCTGTCATGCTAGCCTCTCCGTTTTCTGCCATTTCCAGCTCCGCAATCGACCACAGCCCTGACTTCTGATAGTTTTATCGTGTAAATAACTGCTTAAGATCTTGTTGTCACGCTTCACATGCCAAATTCCTAACTCTGATCAATGAGTTTATGTAATCTTTCGGTCTTCCTTCCTTCCACCACCTCTGATTCGACAATTCACACGCACAAAGAAAGATTTATTAGTTATTGATTGGCAAAGGGTTCAAGCAATTTTTTGCCTCCTACAATCCTATTAGTAGTTACAAATTTTCTTCCACTTCCTTTCTAGTTGAAGGTTTAAAAGGTGGGGGTTTTATGTTCCCATTTACCATATACAAAGACAAAGGAATTTTTCCAATTCCTATCAGAGGAGGGGATCTCCACAATTTTCTTCATTCCCTTAAAGTGGCTATAAAAGAAAAGGGATTTCGACATTTTAGTCACATCAGTGGTAAATAGCAAGTCAGTCAGGCATACTTTTATTTTAAGCAAGTGTGAGCTGAGCACCACGCTAAGTAATAGTCTCCAACCATTGGCTGACATTCGAGTAGGGCAGATATCGAGCATATTAAAAGAGTCTCGAATAAGTTTGGGCAATGGCAATCTTAGCCCCCAGTCGAATAGGGTAGTAAAAAGACAGATTTCCGTCTCTTGGGTATGGTAAGGGTGCTCTCCTATACTGGGAGCCCTAATAATCACATCCTCAGGGATACCACATCTGTCCCTGAGGGTGGCAACTCCATCATCATCTAAATTAGTGTATCTAGGGCCTATATGGGAGAAATAGCTTTCTAAAGCGTTAATTTCTTCATATACGGGATCCGTAATTTTGTCAGTTTTAGCCTTCGTTGCCCTTTTTGGTGCCATAGTTTTTATAGAAACTGTAATAAGGGAAGGATATGAATCAGAATGTTTATAGCGGGCATAAGCGATCGATTCGACTTAAGGAAGATATGTTCATTTGGGGAATAACTTACTGACAAAAGTTGCAAACCTAAAATTTAGGATTCTACCAAGTGTTTAACGAGAAGTATTTATCTATAAAGAAATCATTTACATGATTAAGATTGACAAAGGTGATAGCAGAGGCCTTTGTTGCAGGCGAGGAGTGTTCTTCCAGCAAAATGAAGTGAGGCGATTACAAAGTTATTAATTTCATTTTAAGAAAATAAATACAGTAAAAGTTTGAATGAGTATACACCCTTGTGAATGAGCGTGTGACGTCATTAATTGCTTAAAAGTTGTGCCAAAATTGAAGCGCCAGGAATTGTCTGCAAAAAATGGCGGTTTCAGAACCGTCACAGTTACATAAATGACATGCGTCGACAAAAGAAGTAGGAAGACATTTCGAATCACCACGTGGCTATTTGTGGTTTTCAATTTAATATTACATTTTATTTTTATTTTATAGGTTTATTAATATTTTTTTACTAAACCTCTAAACTAGATGGAGCCCTGATAAGGGGGGATTCCCCCAAGAAAGTACGAGCACAAGCAGGAGGATCGCGAATTTGGATTAGGGCAAGCAATGAAGAAAATGACGAGCTCTACAGCGTTGACGAGCTCAAAGTCAGATCGAGCTCGAAGACATTAAGGGAGAAGAGTTTATCAACCAGATTAAGGATGCGATGAAAATATGATCAAGATTGAGTGTGAACTCAAAGAAAATAAGTTTACCACGTGATCAGTGAGCTCGAGCTCTGCAAACCAGAACAGATTTGATCGCGCTTAAGGAATGGCCCTGTTCTATTTAAGGTGCAGATCAGACAAGGTGTTTCCTTATTTATTATGTAACGCACGTTTTGACTCTTAAGTCAAACTGTTTTAAGTACTTGTTCCGAAATTATAGGAATAGTGACGTTAGTGAGTTAGGTGGGGCATTAAGTGTAAACATATGTAACTGCCCACTAACTCACAACATTATAAATAGGGAGAACCTATCTATGAATAAGATGATCCTTTTTTCCTTATCTCATTCTTGACTGAAACCCTAAAGACTTAATCATGGTAAAACTTGTTATTCCTGTAACAATAGAAATAATGATCTGGAGGAAATAGTGGAATTTCATCCTTGGAAAACCGTTTTATGTGAGGCCATAATTAACCTTGGATTTTCTTTCTAAATTCTCAGGGTGAAACTTTTTCTTCAATTTCTAAAAAACTCTTTTAGTTATGTTTGGTGCTTCTTCCTTGATATATTTGGTTACTTTGTCAATTTGTTTTTGTTTTTCATAAGAAATGTTTTGAATTTTGTCTTTAAGATTATTAACTTTTGTGTATTTATTATTGATAAAAAATTGAGGGTGGTTAACGAAGCCTCATATTCAGTCTTTTTATTTTCTAAAGATTTAATATCCTTTTTGAAATCTTCATGTTTTTTCTTTAGATTGTTAAACTCGCATTTAAGGGAGTTAATTTTGTCAAAAAAATGATAAAGTAAAATTGTTTGAGAGAGTATTTATTCAATATCAGCAGCAAACATATTCTTGATAGCAAGTAGGCCACAGTTGTAGTAACTCTGAAAATATAAATTTATGGTTAGGTAATAAAAAGATTATAGTCCGAGTCATACTTAATGAACAATTTTAATTTGACATTTTAAATTATTAGAGATATTTTCAAGAAAAATGTATGAGCCATTGAGACATAATGCTAAGTATTTGTTGAGAATAGATTTCGGGTCTAGAGAGGATGACTAGTCGACAAAGTCTCTTAGGGAGCGTGTGATGGGTAAAGACGAGAGTGTTGTATGTGCTGAGTGTTTTATTGTTTCTATTGTATTAATATTGCGCTTTTTTTTACCAATAGCTTGGGTATTTAGATTTTGGTTCAAAATAACAATATTATTAGCAATTGAAGGGTGAGGTTTTGTTTTATTGGAATTAATGAAGGTTTTTTTCTTTGTTTATTGAGTTATACGTGCATGTACGTTTGGAGGATGATGCATGTTTCTTGGACGAGTTATTTTTTTCGAGAATAGAAATATCAACTCTATGTGTATCTCCAGTATTTACACATCTTAGAAAAATAGCTTCCATATCATATGTTGTAGTGTTACGTCCGATTTGAGAAACAAAAAAAAATCATATTTAGCCATTCTTAACTCGACTGTACTCCATTATTCTTAAAGAATAAAGGTTTTTATTATAGATAAAGAATAATATTTATCTTTCTAGATTTGAATGTAACCTCATATAATGTTTTAATGCTAGTTAGTCATGAACGATTTCCGAAACATTTTGGGTGATAGCAACTGAACCTGCAAATTCAGAGATAAAATAAAATATAAAAGAGGGTGAAAATAAAGAGGTATATATTAGCATTTATCTTTTCTCAACTTGTTCAAGTCCTCAATGCGTGGTTTAGAAAAATAAAGTAATACATTTTTATGGAGGTAAATTATGAGCGATAATGAGTTGACGTCGTTAACTTGTTTGATAATATAAAACTCGGTCCATAACTTGTTTGATAATATAAAACTCGGTCCATAACTTTGTAACTGTTTAGCCTATATATTTATTTACGAACAAATTTTAACCTTAGCAATAAAAATATCTCAAAGTATATCAAATTGATCATTATTATTATCCTTTCGTAAACATATATTTAAAATTAGAACGTAATTATTCTGGTTCAAAATAAATGTCTTTTAGAGTTGTTACATGGATATTAAAAAAATGTAATGATTGATTTTGATTTATAAAAGTAGCTACAAATTTACCTACCTAGCTTTCATAGAAAACAACACTATATTAGAAAATCATTACAAGACAAAATATTAAAATATAAAGTGGACAAACAATTATGTCTACATTCTAAAATCACGTATATTGTTTATACAATTTTTAAGAGAAAAGTACCAGTAAATACAACCTCAACTCCTTATTATCACCTAGTACCTAAAATTGTATATAATGAACAACCAACTCCAGATGATTGAAAATACAAGAACCCTCTTCCTTTTTTTTGAACCAAATTTTTCTTTCTTACTTTTTCCTTTTTATTCTTATTTTAAAACTTCTGTATCTTTCAAATCATAGTTCGGAAAAAAAAATCTGAAAGTATCATCGGTTTTATTTTTTTAGACGAACAAAAGTAAATCCATTAATGATATTTTTTTAAAAAAATTATTTGTTGTTCAAATAACTCGCATGATTGATTTTTCAAAGAACTCACATGATTGATTTTTCAGAGAACTCGCATGGTTTATCTTTCACACAAAACTCGCATTGTTAATTTTTCAAAGAACTCGCATGTTTTATTTTTCAAAGAATTCTCATGATTGATTCTTTCAAAGAACTCTCATGATTGATTCTTTTAAAGAACTCTCGTGATTTCTTTTTCAAAGAACTCGCATGTTTGATTTTTCAAATAAATCTCATGGTTGATTTTTCAAAGAACACTCGTGTTTAATTTTTCAAAGAACTCTCATGATTGAATTTCAAAGAACTTGCATGTTTAATTTTTCAAATAACTCGCATGGTTGATTTTCAAGAAAAATATAGATGTTATTTTTCAAAGAACTCACATGTTTGATTTTTCAAAGAACACTCATAATTGATTTTTCAAAGAGCTCGCATGGTTATTTTTTCAAAAAACTCGCATGTTTGATTTTTCAAAAAAAAATAACACTATTAATTTTTCAAAAAACTTGCATGATTGATTTTCAAAGAACTCTCATGATTAATTTTCAAAGAACTCGCATGTTACTCGTGAAATTTTATTTTTAAAAAATTCAAAAAATATCATCAATGGATCTACTTTTGTTTATCTTTAAAAAAATGTGATGGTACTTTCGGATATTTTTTCCGAGCTCCGATTTGAAAGATATAGACCTTTTTTATAAAATAAAATAAAAATAAAAAGTAAGAAAGAGAAATTTTGGTTCAAGAATTAGAAGTGTAATGGTGGCCCGGTAACGAATCTTGAGTATTTGAGGTATTATTATAAAATTAAGTATTGATTAGGAGTTATATAGATAAGATGAGTATTAAGTAAACATAAATAATAGTTTGGTTATTAGATGACAATATACTTTGTGAGTAGGTACCTCTATTATAAAAAAAACGATAGTTATGGAAGGAAATAAGATTTAAAAACATACTAAAACTTTAAATAATCAATATTTAAAATAAAATTACATATATAGATAAGATGAGTATTAAGTAAACATAAAGAATAGTTTGGTTATTAGATGACAATATACTTGGTGAGTAGGTACCTCTATTATAAAAAAAACGATATTTATGGAAGGAAATAAGATTTAAAAAACATACTAAAACTTCAAATAATCAATATTTAAAATAAAATTACATATACAGGCTTTGAACAGTGAGTCGTCCCTCGACTATCGCGTTTGGTGGCTGATAGTCCCTGAACTTTCAAATCTGCGTTGGCAGTCTCTGGACTATCGCGTTTGGATAAAGTTAGTCCAGAGGATCCTCTGATTCACCAGATGCTGCCACGTGTCCCATACTCCCCAGTTTTTGTGTCACCCCCTTGACTTTAGGTCAAACCCCAAACTTAGTCCGCGACATTAAATGACCCGCCTACCCCTATAATTTCCTGCTTGGCATTAAGAATTAAGTAAGTTTATCCAGGTGGCATTATTTAACCTAAGTGGAATATTTTTCCCCAAATTCCTTTATAACATTATCAATCGGTGCGTTACATTATTTTTTTTTTAATTAATTTAATTTATTAAAATACTTAAACAAAATCTGTGTTACATTATATCTTTTTATTAATTTAATTTAATTTATTAAAATAATTAAACAAAATCTGTGTTACATTATATCTTTTAATTAATTTAGTTTAATTTATTAAAATACTTAAACAAAATCTAAACCCTAGATTTTCTTTCTCCCTGAACTCACTATCTCTTTTCGAATTCCAATCCCTCGATTTTCTACTCTCCCCTCTCCCTTGTTCTAAATCAAATCCCCAAATAAAACCCTAATCTAAACCCTAAACTATACCCAAATCTATATGGTCCTAAATCTAAACCCAAATCAAAACACAACCCTAAATCATCTTCCTTAATCATAGTCTGCACTCCATGTTGCTAGCCCTAATTTGTCACAAACACGATTCAACAATGAAGAAAGGTTCGGAGGAAACAGAAGAAGTTCAAAATCAAATTGGATTTCTCTGAAGAACATAAAGATATTTAGTTTGTTTCCATATTTTTCTGATTGATGTATATTTTTTTAAAAAAATAAGAATGCATCGAGTTTTATTGCTTCACTGTGGAAAAGAATATACAGGTATTTAGCTTCGAGGTAGAGCTGGTAGACATTAATGGAGGATGTAGATGAAATATTTTTACTGGTTTTAGGAAACGAATAGAAGAGAAGGAGAAAAGAATAAAAAGAAAGCAGAAAGAATGAGAGAAGAGAAGAGAAAGCATTTGAGTTCGAGGAAGAAGAAAGAAAGCATTTAAGTTATTTATTTAACTTAATTAAATTAAACAATGACGACCCATTAAGGTGCCACATATTTAAAATTTACCATCTCACCAACAGCTATGCCAACAAGGATTTTGGTCAAAGGGCAAAATCGCACCTAAAGTCAAGGGACTACCAGTGACACAAAAAACTGGGTAGTATGGGGACAGGTGTCTGGTGGATCAGAAGATCCTCTGGACTAACTTTATCCAAACGTGATAGTCCAGGGACTGCCAACGGATATTTGAAAGTCCATGGACTATCTGCCACCAAACGCGATAGTCGAGGGACGTCTCACTGTTCAAAGCCTATATATATATAAGTGATTTAGGGTTAGATTAAGTTTCTACCCATTTATGTTGGATCAACATCTATTTTTTTTAAAGAATTATATTATCCAAAATACCTAATAGCACACAAAATATATATTTAAAGATACAAATAGTAAAAACGAATATTAAAACCTAACAAATTATATGGACTGCTTCTTAAGATGGCTTATTTTCTCTTAAAGACACTTGGAATAAGATTAGACGTAAGAATGATAGATGAATAATTCATTACAAAATCTGGAACAATCATACTCCAAAGAAAAGTTTTTTCATTCTTTGGTGATCCCTTAACAATTACATATCAGTGGACTATATCCTTCAAATTTGTAACTTTAGTTTTGCTTCTAAGTGTCAATTTTGTGAAAACTTAGAAAATATAAATTATCTTTTTATTTCTTGTGATATATCTTGGAATGTTTGGACCTTTTTTATCTTTTAATATTGAAATCAATAAAAATATGTGTGTTATTCACATTATTAAACTCTGCCTTACCTCTACAAATACTCCTAAGCATATTGGACTATCTTTTTCCTCCCTTATTTGTTGGTCAATTTGGCAGACCATAAAACAAGAGCAAATATAAAGATTATATCTCATCTTCGGCTAATATGATAAAAAAGAAGTAATTATGTTAATCACAAACTTTGATAATGCGAGTCTTTTAAAATCAAACCATTTGGCTAGTGGCCTCAAAATTGCCTATAATCTAGGTTGTTTTAATAATATCCTTGCCTTTATTCCCCACTTATATGTTAAATGATATCTCTTAAAATTAACAGAATTACAATGAATTGTGATGGTTCTTGTTTACCTAATGGAAATCAAGTGGTGGTTTTGTAATTAGAGATGCCAACGAATCTCTCTTGATTGTTAAATGTACTATTTTTTGTAAGAACTCTCCTTTAATTGCTAAAACCAAAGCCATATTTGAAGGTCTTGTTTACTGCAAAGATCATAATTATACCTTCATTGATATAAAAATTAACTCCCACATTTTAGTTAATATTGTTAGAAATATCTCCACCAACTAATGTGATATTGTCCGCTTTGGGCGATTAGTCCCGCACGGTTTTACTCTTGGTTCACTCCCAAAAGGCCTCATTTTAGTTGAGATATTTCATTCACTTATATATTGTAAGTACTTGTTCAGTCTAAGCGATGTGAGATAAAGGATCAAGTTTACTCACTCTTAACAAATATGTTTAGTTTTGGTAAAACCCCTTGGTATCTATATCCATTAATCTTGATTTGCAGACAGCTGATCTCCCCTAATATGAACATTAGACATATTTTCATAGACCAAAACCATGTAGCTGATTGAGTTGCCAAATGGTGCATCTATACTAGGTCCAACTATTTTTTCTCACATGACTCCTCTCCTGCTCAGTTAACATCCATCATCTTTTTAGAGAGCCTAAACCTAGAATATATTAGGACGTTAAAGTAACTTACTCTCTTATCTCTAACCTTGGTGACAGGTTCACACCTGACCATATATATATATATATTTGTTTCTTAGTTGTTATACAGGTTTCAGATATCTCTCATGTTCAATTTTAAAAACCACATTTTCCTCATGGAGATTCCAATTTTAAAAATTTAGACTAGTGATCAAGTTGGAATACGCTTAACTTACTTAGTATTCCTTTGTAATATCAACATTGACACACTTATAATATTCAAGCTTTTAGCTGCTTATTAAATCAAATATTATTATTTAAAAAAAATACCTAACATATAAAAATCAAAATCTCCCCATAAATTTAAATTACCGGTGTTAAAATTCAACAAAAATAATGAGGATTTTGGCAAAAACAAATTGGGAATTAGTCTAATCCAATAATTTAATATTAAATTATAGTTAACAACTATTCTACAGGGTTTTAGACTGAACCGACCCAACCCGATTAAATATCAAGCATCAAGTGATTGAGATTTGAGAGAGAGGGCGTTAAAGTCTCCCAAGAAGAAGGTCAGTACCTCATTGAGTTGAGCCGATAAAGAAAGTTTAGCAATGGAGAATGAAACGCAACCCAATCAAGATATCGACAAACTCATCAACTCCTTCTGCGAGATCACTTCATCGTCCAAGCAAGAAGCCCTTTTCTTTCTCGAGAGCTACCAGTGGGACTTAGACGCAGCCGTCTCCACATTTTTAGACGACACTTTGACCGCCACCCCAGTAGTACCACATTCCAACGTTCAACCTCCTCCTCCTTCCTCCTCTCGCCAGCCACTCAAAGACGTCGCAATTCCTTCTCCGCCGCCGTCGCAATCTCCTGATTATTCTCCATCTGAATCCTCCCCGTCGCGCTCTCGCTCGCGCTCGCCTTCTCCGGCCTCGCGATACGGGCTCCGATCACAGCGCGCGGAAGGTAAGCAGTCGAAGAAGCCGTTGACGAGTAAACGGAGCAGTCGGCGAGCTCGTAATGTGCGGACGCTCCCTGGTCTGAATCCGAAGGCTGTTTCGGAGTCTGATAGCGAGTCCGATGATACGGATGAGTACTATACGGGTGATCAGAAGAGGTGATTTCTATTTTAAACTGTCTATTCGTTCCGGTTTTAATTTCACGTCTAGGTTTTCTGTATTTGTTACTTGAATGGTTCTAGTTGGGATTGAATTTTGCTTGTGAAGTGTTTGGTTTCATAAACAATATGATGATCTGAATCTTGATTAGCTTTAGCATGTAAAAAGATCAATAATCCTCTAATGGCGTATAGTAGAAAATCTGGCGTGAGAAGAGATCAGTCTTTTCATGTCACTGTAGAAACCTTTTCGTAAAGGTGAAACTGCATCAATTCAGCTGCAAGACAGAGGGAATGTGCAGTGCAGGCTGGTTTGCCTATATATATGCACCCATCTTAAGAAAAAAATAAATTAGATTAGGTGGTTCTTATGTTTTGATTTCGTATTTTCAATTACTTCAATGTTATACGTATATAGTTGTGTATCAGGCTTCATGATATGTTTGATATAGATGTATACTAACGTTCTCCAATCAATTTTACACATATTACATTTGGTTGCAGTGAGACGACTTTACAAGATCCTAAAAAATTCAAGGATGTGGATGCTATTATTAACAAAGCTAGACAGATAGGTGTTGAAAAACCTATTGAACAACCGTCTTCAAATGATAAGAACTTTGTTGGAACCGGGAGACTGTCATCTGGAGAGGTTTCAGCTGTCACTCATAGTCATACTATCACTTTCTGGAGTAATGGATTCGCCGTGGACGATGGTCCCTTTCGGAGGTTGGATGATCCTGCAAACACATCCTTTTTAGAGGTAATAGTCAGTTGTTCGATCATATTATGGTATTTTTATAATTAGCATGTTTGAAAGGTGGTATAATTAGTGTCGTGTTTTACCGGTGGGTACATAGTAATCTCAAACCTGGAAAACAAATTGATAATAAACTATCCTTGACTAAAATGTTCATAAACAAATCTAAGCCTCTTTTTCGTTTTCCAATATATATTTATGCAGTTTTGTGACATTCTGGAGTATAAACTTCATGGGTTATTTCAATATTGGGATAATTCTTCTGGTATTTAAATCGTGTATGCAACACTGATTTTTTAGAACTAAGCCCATTCTAAGTTTGGGTGGAACCATAGGATTGCCAGTGCATAGAGAAGAAGTCTTCACTGTTTAGAAACATAACATGAACATAAGTATAAGAGGTACTATTCATTTCATCAGAGTTTATCACATTCACATGCATTATTGATGCTTGAAACTCTTCATTTCCCAATTTTCATGGAAATCATTAATCTTGTGGTCTACAGAAACTGATTTAGGTCTGATTTCTAATCAGCTTCTAAAATATAAATTCTATAAATATATTTAGTACTTTTCTCGTGGTAAAGTTTCTGTATGCTTATAATCGGTTGTCTTGATACAGAGCATCTCAAATGCTGAGTGTCCAGATGAACTTCAGCGAGCAGACGGGGTTCCTGTGTGTGCTGAAATCTGTCGGATTCAAGAAAACTACAGTGTAAGTATCTTATTAGAGAATATGCTATATATAATCTGTAAAGAATAATACTTAATCTTAAAACTCAATCATCTTAATAAATATTTTTCTCTGAAACCCTAATAATCCTCGTATATACCATTATTTTCATCTCACTTTTAATTTTATTGGTTGTATAAGTTAGATTGTTAAGATGTCAAACTAATTCTATGCATATGTAGGAGCGGCCAAAGCGCCAAACTGCGTTCCAGGGCACAGGAAGAACATTAGCAAGTAGCTCGTCCACTTCATCAACAACAACGGTAACCCTGCTCAAAAGCGCCCCTTTGCCCTCTACAGGGTTGGTAGTAGACGACGCATTACCAACAACTTTGATTCAACTTCGATTGGCCGACGGGACACGCATGGTTTCACGCTTCAACTTCCACCATACAATCAGAGACATTTGTGGGTTTATTAATGCATCAAGACCCGGCGGAGCGAAGAAGTATCAATTGCTAAACATGGGATTCCCTCCCAAAGAACTTGCCGATTTGGATCAGACAATCGAGCTGGCTGGTATTGCAAACTCTGTTGTTATCCAGAAACTTTAGCAGATCTGGTTCCATTGTTTATTTATGTAAGGGATCAGAAGACTCTACTATTGAAAATTAGAATATGCAGGATTTATGGTGTCCTACTTCTCCCCTTCTTTTTTCTTAGAAGGTAAAAGATATGTTTTTCATTCTGATATATCCGGTTGTTATTCGATCTTAGAAATTTTTTCTTAAAATTGTATTGGTTGATTGTATTTTAACAAGAAGTTCTACACCAAATCTACTCTCTAATTAATTGAGTAATATATAATGGAACGGCTATATAAAAGAGGCTATATAAAAGAGGCTATTTTTAATAAGGTCGCTATAGTTAAAAAAGAAAAAATATTGAAATAAATATGGTTAAAGATAAAGAATTTAGGATATTTAGGGTAATGTTTAGATTTTTTTTAGTTCTAGTTTTGCTTGTCGTTCGATAAATTTTGTGATTTACTATTAGTTTTTCCTTTTATCAATCTCTTTTGTGATTTGCAATAAAAAAATTGTTATTTTTTCGATCAATTTCTTTTACAATTGACGGCCGTTTTTTTTTTATTTTGTTGTTGCAATTATCTAATATTCATTGATTCACAAGTAATTTTCGTTTTTTGTTTTGTTAATTTTTATTGTGTCGAGTTAGTTTGTTGTTTTATGATTATAGGATTGTTTTCGTTACCAAAAATATATATAAACGATCATTGAAGTCATGCGGTTCCCCGTAATAATTATTGTTGATCCTTTGATTTCATACATTCACGTAAATATTTTAACAATTATCTGAAAAGATTGATTTCGAGAAAACAGATTTTGGGATTTTTAGTTTTTGCAAGTCTTGTTGCGTAACTAAGTTCATTTTAGTTGCGTAATTAGTTAGTGTTGTTGGCCTGCGAAATTATGTACATTTTGGTTGCGTAATCAATTAGTGGATTTCGTAATTAGTAAGTGTTGTTGTGTTGCAAAATTACGTGTATTTGTTGCGTAATAACTATTTTTTCTTTTTTGTGTTTTGGTTGCAGAAATATGTGAAAGTTGGGTGCAAAATAGTGTGGACTTATATTTTTTTCTTTATTTTGTTTATTTATAGGTTTGGTATGTCTTAATTAGTTTTTTTTAACAAAATAATAAGGTTTGCGTTTGTATACTTATTACTTTTGAAAATTATGAAAGTATGGTTGATTTCGTAATAAGCAAGTGGTTGGTCATAGATCGTTTTAGCGTCAGTTATTCATTTGGTGAATATAATAATTATTATTTTTGTTGCGAAGATGATTTTATATCATTGGTTGCATTGGGTGGCCGTAGAAAATGTCAAGATATTGTTATTGAGATTGGTGAAACGGTTGAAATTAGAGATTTAGGTATTGATGTTGCTGATTTGGATATAATATCATTACATAATATTGATTCGATAGTTGAAGATAATTTACTGATTGAAGAACCTAATTCGTGTTCGTTTTTTTAACATAATAAAACACAACTAGCTAGTAGAAGTTGGGTTGATGATATTCAAAGTGTAAGACATGTATCTAAAAGCGGTGTTACATCTTTGCATCTTGTTTATCTCGATTTGTTATCAAACATTGATTTACTTACAAATTCATTCATAATCAAAAAAAAAAAAATTAAGTGTTCATTGTTCGATGAAAGAGAACAAAGTATTTATGTTGAGGTTTTATGCTTCAATTGATCATTCGAATGGATATATGACTATAAAAAAGTATGTTGGTGATTATAAGTGTTATCCTGATTTCTCGACTGAATTGTATGAGATGAAAAAGTGATATCACTCTAAAAAAAGTTCTATCCATTATTAAATTTGATTATGGTTTAAGTATTTATTATCGCATGCCATGTATTGCTTTGCCGGGGGCGTAGGCCCCCTACTTAAAATATATGTTTTATAAAAAAAATTATAATTATTTAAATAATATTAAAATAAAAATTCTACGCCCCCTTACCTAAAATATATATTTTGTAATTTTTTTAAGGTAATAATTATTTAACTAATATTAAAGTAAAAATTATACGCTCCCTTACATAAAATATATATTTTATAAAAAAATTAAGGTAATAATTATTTAAATAATATTAAAGTAAAAATTTAAGATAATTATTATTTTTTAGGAATGTTTTAAAGTTAAAGTCTAAAACAATGGTAGAAAAAATTTAATTTAGAAATTAGTATTTTGAATATTTTTAAGAAAATTTTTAGATTAAAAGTCTCAAATAACAACGGTGGAAATTTTAATTTATAAAATCTTGGATTATCGCTATTTTTAAGGAATAATTTAAGTTAGAAATCTTGAATATTTTACAAGAAAATTTTAAGTTGATATTTATAAATAGTCGGTTGTAGTCTCGAGCATCTCAATCTCTAGAATATTAGAGCTGATTGATTTTGTAAGTATTCTCAATTTTGTTTTTGCCATAATTTGTTTTGATTTTATATTCGTTTTGATTTTATATTCATTTAATATTTCTAGTAAATTATCTTTTATCTCTTACTAAATCAAAGAAATGAAAGAAAATGGGGAAAAGAAGAACACGATCCGAAGGAGTTTCACCAATTTATTTTTTCAAGGTATGTATATTTTTTTTGTTTTCTTTTGAAATTTTATTATTATTTTGATCTTAAGATAATGGGTATTTTTTCTCATCTGATTTGTGGTCATTTAGGAAAGTGAAAATACATTTAGTTAGTTATAGATAACAAAGTCTTATTTACTCAAATCATATTTTTGTAATTAATTTCTAAAGTATATTTTAAATAATCATTTTTCATTTTATTTGTTTATATTTTTTAAATAATTTTTAATTACTAATATATTTAAGATTTGTTTATATAAAATACTTGATTTTATAAAATACTTGATTTTAATTGTTAATTTGGTTAAAGACAATATATATATATATATAGAAATATTTGTTAGTTTTTTTAAAATAAAATTATATATTTATATTATAAATTATGTTTAATACAAATTTCATTTTAATTTTATATAATTTTTACATAAAATTTTGATTTTATCTATATGTGTTTCCAAAAATATTTTTTATATAAAAAAATTGAATTTATTTCCATCCATTTTTCAAAAATATATTTTATATTAGAGCTGATTGATTTTGTAAGTATTCTCAATTTTGTTTTTGCCATAATTTGTTTTGATTTTATATTCGTTTTGATTTTATATTCATTTAATATTTCTAGTAAATTATCTTTTATCTCTTACTAAATCAAAGAAATGAAAGAAAATGGGGAAAAGAAGAACACGATCGAAGGAGTTTCACCAATTTATTTTTTCAAGGTATGTATATTTTTTTTGTTTTCTTTTGAAATTTTATTATTATTTTGATCTTAAGATAATGGGTATTTTTTCTCATCTGATTTGTGGTCATTTAGGAAAGTGAAAATACATTTAGTTAGTTATAGATAACAAAGTCTTATTTACTCAAATCATATTTTTGTAATTAATTTCTAAAGTATATTTTAAATAATCATTTTTCATTTTATTTGTTTATATTTTTTAAATAATTTTTAATTACTAATATATTTAAGATTTGTTTATATAAAATACTTGATTTTATAAAATACTTGATTTTAATTGTTAATTTGGTTAAAGACAATATATATATATATATATATATAGAAATATTTGTTAGTTTTTTTAAAATAAAATTATATATTTATATTATAAATTATGTTTAATACAAATTTCATTTTAATTTTATATAATTTTTACATAAAATTTTGATTTTATCTATATGTGTTTCCAAAAATATTTTTTATATAAAAAAATTGAATTTATTTCCATCCATTTTTCAAAAATATATTTTATACATTTTATTTTCATGTATCTTTTGAAATATCTTCTATATATTAAATGATTTTGTTATATTTTATTTTTTTTATATATAAAATAATATATAAATATATTTTTTATAACAAATTTTATTTATTTTTATTTAAATTTTAAGGCTTTGCTCTTGGGTGTACTCCCAAAAGGCCTCATACTAGTTGAGAGTTTCACTCACTTATATATTGTATATTATTTTCAGTCCTAAGCGATGTGGGACAGCTGATCAAGTGAGGGAGCAAGTTTATTCTCTAACAATATTTTATTTTATTTTATATATCTTTTAAAAATAATATATTAAGATACATTAAGATTTATTATTGTTTAATTTATATGTAATAATATCATATTATAATAAGATATTTGTATTTGTAAACTTATAATGTAGCGTTAGTTCTTAATAATAATATGATTCATCCTAATATGATTCATCCTAATCTGATTGCCTCTATATCAAGAACTAATGATGATAGTGTAGAATTTCATTTGAATGAATATATAGTGAGTGATCCGGAACTACGCCAACTTATTGAAAATTCTGATAGTAATGTTAGAGATAAAATTCGACGAGAATTTTAGCCCCCCTTTATTTCAATTCCTAGATCCGCCACTGGCTTTGGAGAAAGCTAGAAGGAAAATTTACGAAGATAGTTCTACTTCTTTCGGCTTGTTAAAAGGTAATTTTAAGACTTTAAAAACTATGAACGTCACACGTGATTTTGTATTAGAGTATGATGGTGACAATCATTTTTAAGCATATAGCTTATAGGAGCTTGGTTTAAGGTTTTCACTTTTGTTTTCTGATGTTGTTTACCGATAATACATTTTAACCGATACATATCGATGGTTTTTACTCTCTACAATAGCTAAAAATGGTAACAATGTAAGTTTGTTAAATAAAATATATGTTTAAATTAGGTACAAACTGGTTGCGTAATTAGGATATGTTAAAAAATCAGTCTGATGTTGTGAAAATACAGGATTTTATTTTGGTTGCATAATTACTTGTTAGACAATTGTGTACTTATGTACAAAGCGTAATTACATTTTCTGTTGCAAAATTACTGATTACATAATTGGTTGTTAAATTACTTTATCTAGTTGATACTTATTACCCTTGTATCTTATATAAGTATTTTTCCAATAGCATTTGCTACTGTTGGGTCTGAATATGGTGATAATTGGTAATGGTTTTTGGAGACATTAAAGCTTCATTTACTTGGTCGGTAAATCACTTTTACATTTGATCGTCACTTAGGTGTTGTTAATGTTGTCTCAATTGTTTCCCTGATTACTACTATTCGTACTGTATTTATCATCTTATTGGGACTTTGAAGAGTGGATTGATATGTTCACCAAATGATTGAAAAAGGTCGTACGTGGATTGTTCGGTCATCTACCAAAGTATTGTTTGAATTCAATCGGAACCGGTTATGGTTGCTGATATATCAAACTACAAATGTACTTGTGGTATTTGAGAAATTGAATGTTTCCCTTGTTCTCATGCTTGTGTTGTTATATTTAGTATTTAAAAGAATCCTTCAGCATATGTGGATTCATCCGATTGTACAAGTTATAATAAGGAAACTTACTCGCGGGTTATAACAACTTTATCTACTTTTGGTGAAGCTTTTAGTTCAAATAAATCTCCTACCATTTTTCTACATACCTTGAAAATGAGAATTGGAAGATCTAAGAAGAAAGGTATTATATCCCAATGTGAATAGTTTTTTTATAAAATAAAATGTGGATGTTGTAAAATACGTGGTCATAATAGAAGAACATGTGAATAAAATATATAAACAATCTATGTTGTTTTCTGTTTATATTATTTTTAAACAATTTAGAATTTGATATTTTTTAGCAATGAAAGTAACTATTTTTAGTTACGTGCGTAATTAAGTTATAATGGCTCACGGAAAAGGAGAACTGTTGTGAAAAATAATAGTGTAATTAGGGTGCAAAATTACGTTGTAACCGGTTATAAAATTATATTTTATTGGTTGTGAATTAATATTTTGTATTCGTAAATAGACATACATTTTGAAAAATACATTGTAATTAGAGTGCGAAATTATGGTTTAATGTAGTTGTGTGATTATGTTATAAATTATTGTAGTTGTGAAATAATAGTATATAAATAAACGATAAAATAAATTTAATACTCCAAATAAAAAAGGTGCACTTTAAAGACATATAACGTTTTTAAAAAAATAGTTGTGACTTTAAAGACGTGCAATTATATTGCAATATATATTTTTTAGATGTGTTAAACATGATTGAGTAATTATTTGTTACCTTGTTGCATAATTATGAGTAAATTAGTTGTAAAATTTTATCTTTTGTTGTGAAAAAATAGTGAAGTTACATGTTGATATTGAGTATTCTCATTGCTGACTTCTTCTTGAAGATTCTTTATTTCTAACGTGAGCTGAATTGTATTTGAAATTCTTGATGTAGAGAACTGAGTTTTTTTACATCATTTTTTATCTACATTACAAAGTTAAAATACATAGATTAATATTTAAACTAACTATTAGTTGGGTGCATAAATACGTTTATTTGGGTTGCAAAAAAGGTTTTTGATGTTTGAAGAACAAAGAGAAAGTTGGTATTGAAACTGACTATAAGTTGGGCGCGTAAATAATTTCAATTTAGTTGCAAAAAAGGTTTTCATGTTTGAAAAATAGAATATAAAATAGATCTGGAAACTTACTATAATTTAGGAGCGTAAATGCATTGAACTCGGTTGCGTAAAAAAGAAAAAAGGTCATACAAAACCTTTAAACATGTACACAAGTAGCTTCTAGGTTACTAATTTTATTTTTTGTTACGTAAACAGACATATAAATCATCAAAACCGAACACGAAAAATTCTTAGGTCATGCATATTATTTATGAAGACAACAATTAAAAGACTAAAGGTGAAATAAGGTATTTCTTAGCAAAAACCTAATTTAGTAGTTACTTTTATGTTGAAATGTTTAAGATTTCACTAAAATTTGTTGCAAAATATTTAATTTGAGAGATTTGCGAATTTCAATTATAGAGAGAGGGGCTTCGCGAGCTGAGGAACAAAGTTATTATTCTTGGTGATAAGATATGAAATATCATCTAAGTGGGGCACAAATAAAGCCAAGTAAGGATCTAAAACTTGAGCCTTGTTTGTTTTATTTAAACAAGAATGACCTTGACTTGGTCAAATGGTCAAACGTAGCCGAACCTAGCCATATGTCCAAGTTCCTCATTGACCATGGTCGGGCATCGTAGCACGACCAGAAGCTTGAATACAAAGCCAAACAAACGTATCCACTATGCCACACATTATAGCTTGACTAGCTAGCTTAGTCAATCTTGCATCGACTTCTAACCAAACTTCTCTCAAATTCTGGCCAAGCTTGCTTCACAAATAAATATAAGGTAAATATTCAAAACAATAGACTAAGATACCTTATTGTGCAATATCGCACGACCATAAGGGACTTGGCCACGCAACACGACCAAGACCAGGCTGAACTGGTGGCTTCACACATGAGCGGCCAGAAACCTGACTAATATGGCCAGATCTCTGTTTGATGACCTGACATCATATGACCAAGCCATAAAATCACTTGATGCACTATGACGCTCATCTAGGAAAGTTGTGGCTCTTAGACCGATACACTCAGTATGCTAAGGGCACTCATTCACAACCCCGTGATCATCAGCTATTAGAATTTAACAAGTGTTCTAGCAATCAATAACTCTTCTGTTTTCTAACGTCGCTAAATGTACGAAAATCATGTCTGGCAATGTACAGAAACCGTGTCTGACCACGTACGGATAAAGCATCCGATATTGTACTGCTAAGGACTTCTTCATGGTGAGAATAGAAATTAGCTAGAGAAGATTGAGAATATCTATAGAGATTTTCAGATGTGAATGTAATCTTTCTCCTCTAATTATTTCATAGGCGTAATCAGCCTCCTCGGCCTCTTTAAATAGGCCCAGTGAGTTAGTTACAAATTCGGTTACATAAGGGAGATATATACAGTTCAGTCCCTATTCTTCTTATAAGACTTTAATCTTACTCCATATTAATAGAACTTATCATTCAAGTCCTTATTAATTACAATTAAGCCCCTAATGAATATATTTCCTTATCAGTAGCCCCCTTAGTTCTTATAAATACAATTTTATAAGAACTATTCAGTCTTCGAACATTACTCCAAGTGAATAAAACTTCCTTCATCCAGCCCCTTTATTATGACTGAGCCCAGTGACTTGCAACTTCACTTCGAATGTAAGAATGAGTGCAAATAAGCTCCCCGCTCGCTTCGAATTTATCAACTAGAAATACAACTCTACTTCGACCTTCCACTACGATAATTTTAATCGCAACCTTACTAGTTCATCATTTTCTCACGCGTCAAACCCAGAATCTAGCCAATGTTCTTCAACTCCTCAAACTAAACCTCCTCGGAATTATTCGTCTGCTCCATTCTTAAAACCACATCGAAACTCCTGTTCTGAAAATTCTTCCTCCACCAAAACATCAACATCCCAAAAAACTAAAATCCAAAGCGCCTATTCTTCAATTTGAAGTTAACTCTTCCATCAAACTACTTAACCCACAAGTTGAAGTGACTCAACCCATACCTCACAAGAAAAGAACTTGCCTCGCCATGGGAGATGATATAGAAACTTCTTCAGACACTACACTACCATCAACCTCATCTCCTCCCCCAAAGGAAATAGTTGACGTTGCAGCCAAAGCTAGTCAACAAATTCCTTTAGAAAAAGAAAAAATCTCACATTGAATCACAACCCCCCATACTTCGCGAAGAGGAAATTGAAACCACCGAAGAGGAAATTGACTCTGAGGCAATTGAATCAAATGTCGATGTTGATTCTGACAAAGAGGAGGAAGAAAATTCTGAGCGAGGACTGACTCTCAGTTGCCTTCAATTGCAAAAGAGGGCGAACCATCCGAGGCGCACAAGAAGACTTTCATCGAAGAAAATTCTCAAGGAGGACTGAGACTTGGAGACAGCCAAGAGAATGCTTATCTTAACCTCGACGATTTCAACTCGAGCGGCGACTTTATACCTACCCTCGCAAACGCGTTCTCTCTCCTCCAACTTTCTCTCTCCTAAAAAACTTCATCTTCTTCTGTCATCGCTCATGTCAATCTCTTCCTCTCGATCCCATACTCGCCACTTCTCAACCACCCGATTTCTCGCCCACCGATTTCTCAACTATCTCGAATCTCCTCGCAAACCCTAGCGTTTCATCCGGTTCGTCTCTTGACTATGTTCTCGATTCGACCGTCGTCGAACCGGGTCAAGGATTGGTCCAAGCGCTTTTCGACCGATTCAATTCGTCTCCGAAAATGCAGCACGCGTTGTTTCGATGGAGCGAGAGGAGAGGGATTCAATCCTCATCGACGCTGTTCGACTCGGTGGTCAATGCTCTAGCTAAATCCAGAGAATTCGATTCTGCTTGGTTGTTGGTTCTCGACCGGATTGAGAAGAATGAGGAGCGCGACGATTTGGTTTCTGGCGATACGTTTGCGATTCTAATTCGACGGTACTCTCGAGCTGGTATGGTCCGACCTGCGAAGAATCTCATCCTACCAACACCAGCCCTTCAATACCTGTCGAAGCTATCCCAGTTCCAATGCAATTATTCCTCTTAACCGTCCTTCCATTGTTCCCACTTTTGGCACATCCGACGAGGTAACTTCTATCCTTCGATCTTTTGCTAATTTAGAAGCTGCAGCAAAGAAATTATGCGAAGAAGTAAATGCTTCTCACGCACAACTAGAGCTTCTTGCACAAGAGTTGATCAAGGCTAGGAAAGAAACCGAGGCTGAGAAATCTTCAAAAGACAAAACACTTCAAGAGTTCGAAGCATAGAAGGAAAAACTTCTCACCGACCACAAGGAGAGTTCAAGCCATGGAAACAACCCATCATCAAGATCTTCAAACTTTGAACTCCATACATGCTCTTTCTATTTCCGACGAATATAAAAAGCGTTCCGAAGCTGAGCAACTTTTGAAGAAAACCCAGGAAGACTTAGAACGCTGCAACACTGAGATGAATACACTTCGAAAAAACTTAGAACAAGAAAAGAAAGATGTTATTAAGAAGGCTGAAGGTTGGGTCCTTGATGCTTGTCAGAATTTTGAAAGCAAATTCCCGAGGCAAACCGTCCAATGGAAGCGTTCGAAGTAGCATCGAAATCATCAGAAGAATCTAAATCCTCGGAAAATTCGTCAGAGGACAACTAAGAACCATATTATAACTATTCATTTTTATTAAGTACTTCCTCGTTTTTGTTATGCTTAAGCCATAAACTTTGTTTGGTAGAATATATATTTAATTGTTTAATGAAATTTCTTTTCTACATATAAAAATCTTTTTAACACTGGTTTGTTATTTAATTACTTAAATATAACACAACTACAAAATATGACACCTCAAAAATTCGGTGCACTCGTAAAATGTAACACTTCATAAATTCAGTGCACTCATAAAACGTGGCACTCGAAAATTTGATGCGCTCATAAAACGTGGCACCTCGAAAATTAGATGCACTCATAAAACGTGGCACCTCGAAAATTAGATGCACTCATAAAACGTGGCACTTCGAAAATTAGATGCGCTCATAAAACGTGGCACCTCGAAAATTAGATGCGCTCATAAAACGTGGCACCTCGAAAATTAGATGCACTCATAAAACGTGGCACCTCGAAAATTAGATGCGCTCATAAAACGTGGCACCTCGAAAATTAGATGCACTCATAAAACGTGGCACCTCGAAAATTAGATGCACTCATAAAATGTGGCACCTCAAAAATTAGATGCGCTCATAAAACGTGGCACCTCGAAAATTAGATGCACTCATAAAACGTGGCACCTCGAAAATTAGATGCGCTCACAAAACGTGGCACCTCGAAAATTAGATGCGCTCATAAAACAGTGTATATCTTGATGCTTATATCTTGGTGTTTCATCTGACTCCGAATTTTCAAAATCCTCTTCTTCACTAGAATCTACATACCGTCGCTTCTGCAACTTTTCTTTTTTTCTCATTCCACTATGCTCCTTCTTACGCTCAAAATGTATTTTACGCTGAACATATTGAACGTCGCCGTCGTCATTTGATGGATCCGACTGATCATTCCGATCACCTCTTGCTATTTTAGATCTAAGTCTAGCGCCATTATTATCTTGCTTCTTTTTAGAAAATTCATCAAGTTCCGCCACTTTTCTTATCAACTCATTCATTTTACCTTCAAAATCAAATTGGTTTGATTGAATCGGAATTGACTTACCAGCTTCTTTCTCTTGCAGATCAGATCTCAACGTCTCCAAAGCTTTTCGAACAGGTGGATTATCTCCTTCCTCCGAATTCATCTCCGATCAACGAAAATATAAACGAAATGCTTCAAAAAATGAAAAAATTCGAGACTCGATTTTTGATCTATCGATCAAGGTATCTTCGCCCCCTCTTTCTAGCGCCAATTTGGTGAGAATAGAAATTAGCTAGAGAAGATTGAGAATATCTATAGAGATTTTCAGATGTGAATGTAATCTTTCTCCTCTAATTATTTCATAGGCGTAATCAGCCTCCTCGGCCTCTTTAAATAGGCCCAGTGAGTTAGTTACAAATTTGGTTACATAAGGGAGATATTTACAGTTCAGTCCCTATTCTTCTTATACGACTTTAATCTTACTCCATATTAATAGAACTTATCATTCAAGTCCTTATTAATTACATTTAAGCCCCTAATGAATATATTTCCTTATCACTTCATATGAAAACCACTATATAAATAATCATAGAGTCATTAGTAGATGTAGTAAAAGTTAGAAAGGAAAAGCCTAGATTGAATATTGTAAACGAAAAAATAGAGTAATCGTAAAACTACATACAAAATTAATGCAAATGTTCATCATTTTATTCTTCAAGTTCATTGTCTCTTTTCATTGATCTTCATTTATTATATCTCATCAATTATTAGAATATTATGTCATTTTTACCTCACCACTTGGTTTTAATATTTTTATGCCTGAGGGGTATTGTTGGTAGATTTTATGTTGTAAGGGGTTTTCGATAACATCAAAAAAGTAGATAGTTATTGTTGATAAGGAGATAATTCGCCAGAATAAATAATAAGGGGTTGAGTATGAATATAAAATACTTGATAGGGCTATTATTGAATTTACTATCCTTTAGAGGAAAATTTATAAACCATGTATTTACTGAGGGACCAAAATCATAATAAAAACAGCCCACCAAGGATATTAATGGGCCCACTTTCATTTACTATAAAAGGTGACCCACTTTCTTGGTAGGTGGGACATTCAGCATTATTCTATTCTCTTTGCACTTTCTCTCTCTACGCTCTCTCTCTCTCTAGTCACGTCAGATTCAAGATCCGAGATATTCCATAAGTCATTTATTCTCTCATCATTGGCATCGTCTGTGGGAAAGCGTGATACCCAAAAATGAATTTTTTTTTCTTTGAAAATCACGACCGAAAAGATGAATGACGAGGCTGTAGAAGAGAGCGTCGGGAGAGAAATAGCCTGAGTTGTATCGTTATCCGAGGGCGAAGGAGCCCCGGGTCGAGAGCGCTATGTCCAAGGTCGGGACAAACGATCAACTCTTATCATGACCCGAAGATAGCTCCTGGAAGATATCGCCAGGCTGAACGCTGAAAGAGAGCGGGCACTAGACGAGAAAAGGGTTCGGGAATGAAAAGGCAAGGAACCGTTCGTGGATGACCGCAGCGGAGGCAACCCGGCTGAGGGGAATCGTATCGAAGCCCGACCCGTAAGGTATTATCGGGAGCCTCGTCCCGAGGAGGGGCAAAATACCAGAAAGCAGCAGTACTCGGAGGACCATCACGGCATTTCTACCAATTACACCTCGGACGATTCATCAGGAAGGGAGTATCGACGTCGGGAACGCCTAAGCAAACGCGCACAGAAAAATCGTGCCCGACGACACCGAGGACCTCGGTCAGACTCTCCGAAGTACAAAAAGGGTAGCACCGAAAAACAAACTCCAGTATCGTTTGAGAAAGAGGAGATGCCTGCAGCCAGTCGGGAAGAGCGTGTAGCACTTCCTCAAGTGCAATGGCCACCCTCGAACAGCCAGAACTAGGGGTACCGAACCAGCATCCAGTTCGTTAACCCAGGGGATGAAGGTCTCTACGGGGTTCAGACAGAAGGACTCGGAGGCGGAGCTTTCGGATATGGGATGAACTGGAGGGCGTCCCCATTGTCAGACGAAATACTAGCGGGGCAGCTCCCGAAGCGGTTCGATATCTCCAAGTTGGAGAAGTACGATGGGAAAAAGGATCCGGATAACCACCTGGAAGCCTTCAAAAATTTCATGCTGAGTTTTGACAATGACGATAAACTCATATGTAGGGCGTTTTCGATGACTTTCCGAGATCGGGCGTCAAAGTGGTACAACCGACTACCACAAGGCAGCATCAAAAACTTCGGGATGTTATGGACAATGTTCAGACAGCATTTCGTCGGGAGCAAGAGCTTCCGAGCTAACGGAGACACTATTATGAATTGTAAACAGAGGTTGGGAGAGAGCCTCAGGGATTATATCAGGCGTTTTATCGATACTAAGACCGACCTGGACTATTGCGAGGAAAATGTGGCGTTAACCGCATATCGTTTGGGTTTGCTCCCGGGACCGATGAAGCAATCGGTAACTAAGAAGCAAGCATTCACTTTTTCCGCCCTTCTGGCTCAAGTGGAAAAGCAAATATTGATCGAAGAAACCGAGGTGTCCGAACTGGCTGCACAAATTCAGCAGAGCGCGCAAGCAGCGGTGGTGATAAGACAGGGGACTCAATCTCGATACGCTCAAGCAGCCCAGCCAGTTAGCACAATACATCCGACCCAATCCTTACCTGCCAAACCTGCGGCTCAACCGAGCCAGAAAACGAGGCAAACAAGCCAAACAGCCTTGAGACCCATATCTAACAAGTGGATCTGACCGGCTTATTTCGTCGATCTGACAAAATGTGTTTCGTCAATCTATGAAAAAACTAAGAAAAGCGGGATGTATCGAAGGCCTTTCCCGATACCAACGCCTCGGGACCAGAGGAACAACCTCTATTGTCGTTATCACGAAGACGTGGGGCACGATACTAAGGACTGCATAACCCTCAAGAAATAAATACAGATGCTCATAGAACACGTAAACCTCCTGGAATATGTTAAGAAAGCCCGGCAGAGCACAACTTTGAAGGAAGTCGCGATAATTCCGAAGCCCGAAACCGCTATGACCATCTCCGAGGTAACCGACCCTTTTGATGTTTCTATTGAATACCTCGACCCCGAAGCAAACCGCAACATCATCGGGATCATCGAAAAGGAGGCAGAGGAAAGCGTCGGTAATGTCAGAAACCTTTGTGAATTCTTTGAATCTCTAACTATATTCAGTGGAGATTCTATGGCAAGAACCACACACTCTTCTAGGAAAAGGCATATTGTCAACCTAACCACCCAATTAGAGGCTCGACCTTATTCCCACTCCAGAAGCGTCCCATCACCGATCTTGTATTTCGACGACGATAGGAGAGATATAGCTGGCCCTCACGAGGATGCCATTGTGATCGGGGCGACCATTGCAGGGGAGGAATTCCGTCGCATCTTGGTGGATACTGGCAGTTCGTCCAACATAATCTTCGCGTCCACCTTCGCCAAGTTTAGGACACCTCCGGTCATCACACGGTCAGACCGTACCATAGTAGGGTTCACGGGGTCAGCAGCTGACGTTATAGGAGAATTCGAGGGCATCGTTCAGTTAGGCCACGGCCCATCTAAGAAGGAGGTCATCGTTTTGTTCGTGGTGGTCGACGCACCGGCTTCCCATAACGCAATTTTTGGAAGATCATGGATATCGCGAATGCATGCGGTGTCATCTACAGTCCATCAGTGTTTGAAATATGTAATCGGCAACAACGTAGGTGTAGTCCGAAGTAGCCAGAAAGCGGCGCGGGAGTGTTACCGGGCAGCGTTGGCACCCAAAAAGGATCAAGAGATGGCTCAGGCACGGGAATAACAGTTAAAGGGGCTCCCCCCGGGGTCGTTACCTGTTGATGATCCTAGGGAAGCTCCTAGCTATCTGACTACCGACGAGAAATGCGAACAACACCCATTTGCCGAAGGAAACGTTCTGCAGATCTTGGTTTGTTTATCACCGACCGTCAGGGAGTAGTTATTGTCTTTACTACGGGAGAAGTTAGATTTGTTCGCATGGTGCTCAAGGGACGTAACCGGAGTCCCGGAATCTTGCGTCATTCACAGGCTGACTGTCAACAAAAACGTCAGACCGGTCTCTCAAAAGTGTCGGGCTTTTTCCCTAGAAAAGGCAGACATCATTTTGCACGAAGTCGAAAGGATGATCAGCGTCGGGCACATAAAGGAAGCAAATTACCCGTTGTGGACCTCCAATCTCGTTCTGGTCAAGAAAAAAACGGGAAGTGGAGAATGTGCGTGGATTTCACCGACCTCAATCGGGCGTGTCCAAAGGACCCTTTCCCGATGCCAAGGATTGACCAATTGGTAGATTCGACTTTGGAAAATAGGCTAATTTCATTCATGGATGCATACGCCGGCTATAATCAGATCAAGTTGCACCGAGCAGATCAGGAAAACACCACGTTTATAACAGGTCGAGGTCTGTATTGCTACAAAGTCATGTCGTTCAGACTGAAAAATGTCGGGGCAACATACCAGAGGCTTGTTAATAAAACATTTGAGGGCCAAATCGGGAGGAATATGGAGGTGTACATTGATGACATGTTAGTCAAGAGCGGCACTGAAGGGGACCATCTTACCGATCTCCGAGAAACTTTTGATAACCTCCGGGGTATAAACCTCAAGCTCAACCCAGAAAAATGCTCCTTCGGGGTCCGGTCAGGCAAATTTCTAGGTTTCTTCGTGAGCGAAAAAGGGATTGAAGCCGATCCCATCCAACTCCGAGCTCTTACCGACATGACCCCGCCTAAGAACATCAAGGAAGTCCAGATCCTAACCGGGCGTCTGGCTGCTTTAAATCGCTTTATCTCTCGTTCATCTGACAAATGCGCTCCCTTTTTTCAGGTCTTGAGACAAGCCAAGAATTTTGTGTGGACACCCGAATGTAACGAAGCGTTCTTAAGGATTAAACGATATATGTCGTCCCCGAACCTCTTAACAAAGCCCCTAGCAGGCGAGACCCTTTTTCTCTACATTGCGATTACTGACTTTGCGGTTAGTGCGGCCTTGATCAGTGAGTCAGGACCAGCCCCTACAGGGGTCTACTTTGTAAGCAAAAGCTTACTGGATGCGGAAACACGGTATTTGAGGCTGGAGAAAATGGCTTTAGCCTTAGTAACCGCAGCACGAAAGATGCGTCCGTATTTTCAAGCCCATCCTATCATAGTCCGCACCTCATTTGCGCTCAAGTACGTCCTCCAGCAACCGGACATGTCGGGGAGAATGTCCAAATGGTCGGTTGAACTAGGCGATTTCGACATCAACTTTGAACCGCGGACAGCCATCAAAGGCCAAATTCTGGCTGATTTTTTAGTAGAGTTTCATTCCGAACGTCCGGATCAGGATGCACCATCCAAAGAGTCCGAACCAAATGAGTGGACCATCCGCACCGACGGAGGGGCAAATGTCAATGGCTGCAGAGCGGGGATACAGATAATCACCCCAACAGGTATCAGTATGCACCATGCCATCCGATTCGGTTTCCATACTTCAAACAACGAGGCTGAATACGAAGCTGCCCTGGCCGGACTACGGCTAGCGCAAGTTTGTGGTGCAAAGCAAGTACGCCTCGTAAGCGATTCCCAACTTCTGATAAACCAAGCCTCAGGAATTGCGGAAGCTAGAAAAGAGCACCTGGTCCAGTACTTAGCAGCGTTAAGAGTGCTAGCTGCCTCGTTTGTCAAAATCACGTATGAGCACGTCCCGAGGAGCGAAAACATGGTGGCAGACTCCTTAGCAACGGTTTCCTGCTCAAACAACTTTCCCTGGGTAACCGAGCAAGAAAATCCATCCATCATTAAGCGACAGGAGCTCGATAACCGACCTGAAATCGCTTACCAGGTTTCCTCGGTAACAATTTCGGATTGGCGGCATGATATCATAGCTTTCCTAACCGAAGGACGACTACCTAGCGATGGTGCTTCGGCTCGAAAGGTTCGCAACAAGGCCCGAGGTTATGCGTTACTGGGCGACATACTATACAAGAAGTCATTCAGCCGCCCGTTGCTGAGATGTCTGGGGGTCAACGAGTCGCAGATAATTGTATCTGAACTACATGACGGTGAGGGTGCGGCACATTGTGATTACAAGGCTTTGATTATGAGGATTTTTCTCGCAGGATTTTATTGGCTTACGATAACAGCAGACGCGCGGCAAATAGTAAAAACTTGCGACACTTGTGAGAGATTCATGAACGCGATAAACGTACCCGCGGCTCCTTTAGAGTCCATATCAGAAGGATTGCGTTTCGACCGATGGGGAATTGACCTTTTAGGACCACTACCGATGGAATCCGGCGGGAGACAGACGATCATGGTGGCGGTGGACTATTTTTCCAAGTGGGTAGAAGCCGAGCCATTGGCCGCTACTAAGACCAAAGACATCATCAAGTTTATTTGGTCCAACATCTGTTGTCGGTTCGGGGTACCCCAGAGGCTAACCATGGATAACGGACCACAATTCGACAGCGGAGAAATGAAAACTTTTTGTCCAACTCACAAGATCCGATAATGTTTCTCCGCTCCATTCCATCCCCAAGCGAATGGGCAGGTCGAAGTAATAAACCGAACCATTCTGGACGGACTCAAAAAGAACCTCGAAGGAAAGGCTGGTAAATGGCCGGACTACTTACAGGAAGTGCTATGGGCGTACCGAACCACACCTCGGACGGCAACCCATGAATCACCTTATGCTCTGGTCTATGGTATGGACGCGGTCACTCTAGCGGAGTCCATTTTTCCATCTTTCAGGATCGGGGCCTATGACGAAAACACAAACGAAGATGACAGACGGCTCGCTCTCGACCTCATCGAAGAGAAGCGGAGTCGCGCTCAGTTGAACTCTTTGCACTATCAGACCCTGATGAGAAGTCGATATGCATCTAAAGTACGCCGTCGGGAGTTTAAGGTCGGTGACAAGGTTTTGAGGCGCGTCTTCCTACACACCAAAGACAAAAGCCTCGGCAAGCTCGCCCCGAACTGGGAAGGACCATACAAAGTCATTGGAAAAAATCAAGAGCGGGACATATCGTCTGCAAAACCAGCTCGGGCACTCGTTAAGACTACCTTGGAACATCAAACATCTGAAGTTGTATTTAGAATAATTTTACATGCCTGTAATCTGTTAAAACATTGCCTGTAAGCACTTATTGGTCGGGGATGCACTCTTTCCTACCTCGGTGGCGCGAGAAGGTTTTAATGAGGCATCATTAACGCCCGACCCCCCTGTTTGGGTTAATCAAAATTTTCTTTTGCCTTCCAATCTTTGAAGTATTACAAACTAGGTCAGCTGACGAGCTGATCGACATTTGTTCCTACTAATCTTGATTGATCTAAATTTTAAATTTCCCGACCCTATGGGAAACGTTTCAATTTTATATTGATCTACAGAACCTTCATAGGTTTTTCAGTGTTTAAGTTGATCTACATTTTAAATTTCCCGACCCTATGGGAAACGTTTCAATTTTATATTGATCTACAGAACCTTCATAGGTTTTTCAGTGTTTAAGCTGATCTACATTTTAAATTTCCCGACCCTATGGGAAATGTTTCAATTTTATATTGATCTACAGAACCTTCATTGGTTCTTCAGTGTTTAAGCTGATCTACATTTTAAATTTCCCGACCCTATGGGAAATATTTCAATTTCACATTGATCTACAGAACTTTCATAGGTTTTTCAGTATTTGCACTGATCTACATTTTAAGCTTTCCCGACCCCAAGGGAAGTATTTCAGCCCTCTATTGGTCTGCCAAGCCTTCATAGGTCTTTCGGTATTTAATTGACCCGCTTCTTAAATTACCCGACCCTACAGATCTAATTGGCCTAATCAATACTAGAGCCTTAATAGGCTTTTCTCTTGAATATCCCGACCCTTCATAGGTCTTTCGATTCCCAAACCGATCTACATTGAACCAACGACCTCTCGTTAGGTTCTGACGATCACAAATACAGTTATCAAATACAACATTCATAAAAACATGCAGTACGAACACAATGAACGGATAAAGGGAAGTTCTATTTACAAAAGGTAATAGGGGGCTCCGCAGCCCCCAAAATAAGTCTGTTAACGCAAAAAACAAAAAAAACGATCACAAGAACACAAAAAACAACGTCGGGAATCAAGCCTCTTCTTCCTCCGACTCGGGGTCATCCGATTCCTCATCTTCGATGCAAACTCCTGTAGGGCGATCACCTTCGGACAGGTCCAACCACATTGACCCGAGGGGAAGGTCTGGGAAACGGTTGTGAATGGATAGTACATACGAAGCTTTAGCATCGCCCGTCTCTTTCTCCGCCCACTTCTTGCATTTCTCAGCAAAAAGTGTGTTGGCTGCTTTCAAGTTTAAATTCTCCTGTTCTAGGGTTGCGGCACGATCCTCCCCGGCTTTCCTAGTCCGTTCCAAAGCGGCCTCGGCCTCCTTGAGCTCCTTCTCTGCCAATTCCTGAGCCGCCTTGGCACTCTGCGCTTCCTCTTGCAAACCGACCACCTTCACCTCCATCTCTGATAACTGGCGGTTCAGCTCCCCAGCCTGCCGTTCCTTAAGAGCCAAGGGGACTAGCATGTTGTACAAGGACAGAGCCAACCCGTCGGTGATCTGCAACGGAAACAGGTGCGGACTACCAGAGACCGACAGCACCGGAAGCTTTGTTCCACTTGAGGAAACCGCGACATCCGTAGGAGCGTTGGGGGGCTTGCATCATCTGGAATCACCACTACGGGATCAACCATCGAGCCGCCCTTAGCTCTACCATAATGATCAAACAACTTCGGCACGGTGACCCCGTCAGCACCAGCAACCGCCCCACTTTCGTTCTTGGAGCGCTTTAGCTTCTTCACCTGCACTCCCTCCGCGTCGGCCCGACCTTTTCTCTTCTGCACCAGCGCCTGGGTCCGCTCGGCCCTGCCACCCTCGGCAACGTTTCCCTCTTCTTGCGCTACCACCCCTGATACTTCAGCCCCTACGTTACTCTCCCCGACCTCATCGTCTGACTTTGGGCGCTTGCTAGGCGCCTTGTTGCATTTTGGGAGATACAATTGGGATCCTGGCGCATCGGTCTTTGCGATCAGATCTTCCATGCTCGGGGGCTGTCGCAGTTGCTCGATAGTAAGCACCTCTGACGTACAACGCCAGAGATTGCTCAGGATCAAGTTGGTATCTTTGAAGGCCCGGTGCATCGCCCAACCCCAGTGCTTCCGAGTATAATCTTTCAGCACCTGGAAAGTGACTTCACCCGCTGAGAAGTAGTCCTTCTTCAGCCCCTGCAGGAACTCCTTCGACACTACACAAGAGATCGGTACAATTTAAAAAAAAAAGTTGGATTACCATCGGGAACCCAGGTCCGAAGCAACCGCCTCTAGTTCTCCTTGCTGTAGGGGAGGCCATTCTCCCAGCAGCCGCTCAGAAATACGAAGCGATGCTTCCAGCCCTTATCACCCTCAAGGAAATCGTTAACTATCTTCCATCTGTTTGTCAGGGAAGATTTGAAGAACGGAGACTTAGGAGACTTCGATAGCCCGGACATCGCAATGTACTCTTCCATAGGCATAACCCGACCCGACAGACGCGAGGCCATTATGCAGGACATCAAGGTGTACCACGCGTTGGGCGTCAGTTGGGAAGGGCAGATCTGGAGGGTGCGGAAGTATAGGGCGATCTCGGGATCTAGGGGGAACCGGAGGCCCCAATTAAACAGCTCGGTGAAAACCACTATCTCCCGCGATCGGACATGCACGAGGGTCTCCCCAGGGACCGGGAACCGAACATTAATGCACTCTGGAATCTCCCAGCGAACCAGCAGCTCTTTTTGCTCAGCAACGGGAAAGTAGAGATACTTACCTTCAAAAAGAGAGACTACATTGCTCGAAGGAAGCCAACGGAAGTAAGTAGTGGTTATGGCGGCCTCCACCTCTTCGGGAAGAGGATCCTTAGGAGGATTAGCAGCATTACCAGCAGCGGCGACGCTGACCTCCGCAGGTAAAACGTCGAGCTCAGACTCCTCGGCATTTGCTACCGGAACTTGCTCGGAGCTAAAGGCAGTGGCAGCACCCGGATCGGACGGTCGAACCCAAGAATCTACGGGACCAGCACTGCTACCGGTGTGAGCCAGTTGAGCCTCGTCATGTTGTCGGGGCGCCCGCTCGGGGTACAACTCCTCTGGCGTCAACTGTCGTTGGTTAAGACCTAAAAACGTTATGGCAGTATTAGTGCCGGTTCGGTACCCTCGTATGGAGGGAGTAAGTTGAACCATTTCGGGATGATTACCTCGTGTAGGAAAAGTTGGAGAGCTGGTTTCCCCCATAGTTAGAAACTTGGTTTTGAAGGGGTGTCGGGGCAGTAAAGGGGGCGAAGTAGTGTAAGAGTTAACGGATGACGCCGTCGGGTGATCTGATCAGGAAACAGGAGAGCAGGGGGGACTACTACTAGAGGAAAGGACAACGGTCTCTGGAGTTGGAACGGTCTCGAGAGTTAGAACGCCAAGTGGTTCGGGTGAAATGAAGGATTCGGCTGGGATCGGGGTAGCGAGGACAGGATCGTGGGGCTACGGTACAGGTGTGAACGGTTTGGAATTAGAACCCCAAATCAATCCAGCACGTCGGTATTCTTCGGTGCGGTTACTGATGCTAGCCCACTCTTTGAAACTGAACACGGGTTTCTTCTTTTTCGTTGTTGATTGCTGCTTCGGGTGTCTGGGTTTCATAAAACAAATATTCCCTCCCTAGAAACGTTCGGACAGTATTTTCTCTCTAGAATGCCTCTGAGAGAAATCAGGATTTGTGAAGTATTTATAGGCAGCGTCATGGGACCGGGGAATATCAAACAACAAAAAGCAGCGGGAAGGCGAAGAGACTCCCTAAGAAACTGCGCTGGCAAGCACGCGTCGAGTTAATGGTTGACACGTGGCCTCCGTCATCTGACAAAAGCTCGCCTAGGCTAGGCCTACGCAAAATGGGCTATTTCGACCCGGTTCACCACAAAGCCTGCCCACTGCACTAGGCCCAGGAAGAAACCACCAAGAGAGCACGGGAGCCGACCCTATGAGGCTCAGGAGCCAAGTCAGAGCATCATTTAAGAGAAAGAAAACACCCGAACCTGGCCCTCGAACAAAATTCAGAAGCACAAACAGCGGGAAGAGAACAACCTCCACAAAACCGACTTTATGATAAATATTTTAAGGATCAGATGCGCAAGAAAAATGAAATCTGCCCGAGGCAGGGCAACCATTGACCATGATGCGGAGGACAGTGATTATTGTATTTTGACTCTTATAAGTCTTCGCTCCCGATGCTTACAAAGACTGGAGGGCTACTGATAAGGAGATAATTCGCCAGAATAAATAATAAGGGGTTGAGTATGAATATAAAATACTTGATAAGGCTATTATTGAATTTACTATCATTTAGAGGCAAATTTATAAACCATGTATTTACTGAGGGACCAAAATCATAACAAAACAGCCCACCAAGGATATTAATGGGCCCACCTTCATTTACTATAAAAGGTGACCCACTTTCTTGGTAGGTGGGACATTCAGCATTATTCTATTCTCTTTGCACTTTCTCTCTCTACGCTCTCTCTCTAGTCACATCAGATTCAAGATCCGAGATATTCCATAAGTCATTTAGTCTCTCATCAATTGGTACTTTTAATTTGTCCTGGGGATTATAGGTAACTCCCCAAAAAACATATTTGTACCCCAAACCATTATGTAGATTAAATTATGAGATAGTTAACGATAACCATGTGTAAAAAAATAAAATTAAGGATAACTTTAAAGTTAACCAAAAACCACATGCAACATAAATGTTTTCAATATTACCTATGAACACACAAAACACGTGCATCTTCAATAATTATTAATTTTTAACCGTAAAAAACTCAATATATATTTCAAACTCTAACTCAAATTTTTCCTAAATATATATTTCTATTTTTTAAAGATGAATAAAATGAGATCCATGAATGATGTTTTTGAAGAATTTTTACTTTTTTCCTATTTTTGCAACTAAATTACATGTAATTACACAACTGGAACACGGTTTCTTTTTAGCAACCAAATTACACGTAATTCCGCATCTGGAACACAATTGCGTTTTTCAAACTTATTTTTCAACCTAATTCTTATTTACGCAACTACTTTTTCTATTTTTTATGCAACCCATTGGCATGTAATTCTGCAAATTGACGAAAAAAATACGGCCAAAGTCATATTTATGCAACTATAGTCTTCTTATTTAAGCAACTCATTTACACTTAATTCCGCACTGGAGCATGATTAATTTTTCGCAACCCAATTACGTGCAATTCTGCAACTTGAACAAAGTTGTTATTCTAGAATTATTTTATAACCCAATTACACATAATTATGCAACTTAAAAAAATTCAAAAAATATCTTTCACGGATATAGTTTTGTTTTTCTTAAAAAACAAAAATGATTATTTTTCGGATACTTTTTGGAGCTATAATTTTGAAGTTATAGCATTTAAAAAAAACAAAAAAACAAGCGAGAGAAAGAGAGAGTTATTAAGGGGTATTTTGAACTATAGGTGGTTATTAGTATTTTTAATTTTAAAACAGATGGTTATTCATTCTTTATCAAACTTTGGGTGGTTATTGGTAAATAAGTTTGATGTTGGATAGTTATTGGTAAATTAATCTTAAATTATTAAGCATATTTATTTTCAAAACAAACTCTTATTCGATTTAAATTATGATTTTTTAATAAATATATCTCCAACATTTAATTTTATAAAAAAACTTATTTACGATAAAAAAAATTGAAAAGGATATCCTAATTCGAATTTCATTTTCTTAATACTGTAAATTGTTAGAAATAGGTTTTGGATTCAAAATAAGTGATTTCAACCATCAAATCGAACAATTAGGTCCAAATTATGTAAATGTTGGCTCGTGTTATTTGACAATGTCAAATTTTGAAACTTAATTGTAGTATGTTTCGTAAATAAATATCATATTTTGCAAATAACTATACCATATTTTGTAAATAAATTATATCATATTATTCAAATAGTATATTAACGTGTAGATCTTGAAACACAAAAAGGAATAAAAACACCATTCAGACAACTAAGCGCAAAATTATAGCCCTTCAAAGTTCTCTGGACATACTATTTGTAATTTGAGAAGCACCAAAATTTAATATGCCACATTTCACGGTTCAAAATTACACATCTTACCATGTGTCGTAATTTAAATACATATTGTTTTACAACTTAATTATATCATGTTTCACAACTTAATTGCACATGTTTCAAAACTTAAACAACTTAATTGCACATGTTTCAAAACTTAAACACATTATGCTTCACAACTTGATTACATAATGTTTCACAAATAACTATACCATATTTTGCAAAATAATTTAGCATGTTTTACGAATTATATATTGGTGCTTTGGTGTGGAAAATAATTGCCTGAGGGTAGGCTAGTAATTTTAAGTGGAGTTTCAAGGTGGTGTAAAGGTGTTTAATGGTGGTGTAAGGGCGTTTAACGGTGGAGAGATAATTAAGCAGCTTGGTAGCAGTTAAGTTTTATTACCCATAGTTAATGCTGGTGGTTGGGTATTTATAGTGTGATGTTTGGGCCCTTATGGGCTTTCGGGTCATGTTTAATGGACTCGGGTCATGTTTAAAGACCCATGAGTTCTAAGCAGGAGGGTAGGTAGCTTAGTCAAGAAGTGTTTAGGGTTTTTAGTACATTAGTCATAGTTCGAACAGTCTTAATGTTTACAGTGCTCAAAGTGATATGTCCGGTCCGAATGATATGTCCGATTTATGTGCTTGTAGCCTGTCCGGTATTCGGAGAGACTTAGGCTGATTTGCCCTTCCGGGGAGCATGCTGAATTGGGACTCATCAGGAGCCCCTTTTTTAGGTGTTTGAACAAGTGTCCTTGTCAAAGAACTGAAAAACAGTCCGATTGCATGAAGTGGTTCCAAATCCGGATAGAGTTGTGGGTATACCCGGACAGATTAGATGTTATGAATTCCAAGCGGTTTTTGTCAGAGTTAGTGGGACACGTGTCGCTCTCTGATTGGTCACTCCAGCCATTTTTTCATCTCGAATTTCGCACCACCTCCTTTAACAAGTAACCTCTTTAATTGCCAATAGTGACATCAGCGCCGTCTTTTAATCATTATCCAACTTTTCGGATTCTCCTAGGAATCAACTCCTTTTTCTTCAAATCTACTATAAATTCACATTCATTTTTCACTATTTTCCTATCTCTCTCAAATTTTACTCTGCAATTTCACCCAGAGCTTTATCTCTCTAGAAAAAAAACTCCCTTGGCTGTTTTATGTTTACAGCAAGAACAGCATTGATCAAAGGCGGTTGGCTCAACCTTTTGGAGTTGGAGAAAGCACAAAGGGTCGAGAAGGAAAAACGACTGGCAGCAGGGCTACCATCGTCGCCTGTTGAGAAACCAGCCTCCTCTGTTGCAGAATCTGATAGAGGCTCATCCTTTTCAAAAGGTACCAAGCCCAGAAAGCTCTTTCAATCCACCCTTTCTCCCATAGTATCTGGTTCCTCAGTTCAGGAGTCAATACCTTCCGTTGAACCAGGAGTCACCGCTACAAGCGTCAGGAAAAAATCATCTTTTATTGCCATGGGGTCTGACTCTGACCATTCCCCGGAGAAGTTAGTCATCAAAAGGCCAAGCCGGTTAGTCAAGGGGCTAACCTCTAAAAATACTCCCTCAAAAGGCCAAGCCGGAGGGCAGGCTATGCCAAGCATTAATCCTCCCCGAACCACTTCCACAGAAGTCCCTCCAACAATTATGGAGGAGAGAATGGAGGACTCTACTGAAGAGGTTCCCTTTGAGTCCGAGTCCTCCGGACAGGCTGATACCACTGCTGCTGTTGCCAAAAAGGGCAAAGAGAATTTGTACCTAAGGCGCCCGGACCTGCCGGAGTGCCTTGAGGGGAGAGTGGGGCCGTGTTTCCACAAGGTCGAGTTTAAGTACCTCTTGGCCTTGCATAAGAGCAAGTATGCATTCATCCATACCTCTGATCTGGATAGAATGCGCACCAAATGGGGGATTCCTGAAAATGTGAAAATAAGGATCCCCATTGATCCGGAGACCCCAATGGATTGTAAACGAAATGAGATAGTCTTCTTTACGGAGCTATTTAACTGGGCGCTCAGGTTCCCACTAGACCCGGAGATTGTGCGCTACTTCCACCTGGTCAAGCTCTGCCCAACACAGCTAAGCCCCAATGGTTGGTTCACCTTAATGTCATGTATTATGGCATCTAGGTTATCAGGGATCCCTCTTCCTATGGAAGAGTTCGCTGCAGTGGCCAACCTGTGCAAGCATCATCAGTTCCCCTTCTACCATTTCAACATGGGGAACGATCTCAAAGCTGTTGATGATCTCCTGGAGTTGGAGAGCAAATGGAGGAGCCAATTCCTGTTTGTCAGTGGCTCATGGGAAAACGGCAAGAAAATCAAGGCCGGAGAGAATCCAAGCCTTCTCAGGAGTAGATGGAGAAGTGACCATAAGTTTTTTACTTTAAGTTTATGTTCGAATCTCTCTTTTCTTTTTTTTTCTTTAAGTTAAGTTTGTACTAACCAATTTCTCTTTTGTTTTAACAGAGCTGCCAAAGGAGTTCGGGGACTACCTGTAGGCCGGACAGACTACCTGTGGCAAAATAAACGCTTGGGCCGCAGAGAACTGGGAGAATCGGTTCCACAAGGCCTTCACCCCTGGAAACCTAGCAAGGTCTCACCTGTGGAACACCACAGGCCGAAGAGACCTGACTTGGGAGGAGTTCACCACCCAGCCTGATGAAGATATTGTGCTGAGAAGGTCCCACGAGCTGGATGGGACACTCTACCTGCCTGCCCGGGCCAAAGCCCCAAGCAAAATGAAGGGCAGAAGAAAAGGCAAGAAGGTGGCAGGTGATACTGAGAAGGAGGCCCCAACAGATCCAGAGGGGCCAACACAAGTTCAAATTGATGCAGCCCTTTTACAAGTGGTGGAGCAGAAGAGCGAAAAGTAGGAAGTGAACCTCCCAAAACCTCCAAGGGCATCCAAGAGGACTCGAAAGGAAGCAAGTGAAGGTGCTGATAGGGAAGCCAAGAAGAAAAAGACTTCCCAAGGAGATGAGCTTGCTCTCCGGGATCCGGAGCCCTCTTTCCCTACTGACCCGACACTGGCCGAAGAGATCCCAAGGGACTTTCAAGAAGAGATTCCAAGGGAATTCCATACTGATGAGGTTGAGGGGGGAGAGCTTAATTTGGATGAAGTGGACATCACCGGTCTCGGTGGACTTGGTGAATATTTCCTTGGCCTGCATAGAGACGAGTTCGCAGGGCCCTACGTCCCTCCGAGCAGCTCCAATACGGTCAACTTTAACGGTAAGACTTTTATGGTTTCTAGTGAGAGGGACCCTATAGCCCATTCCCTGCTTAGTAATGTGCAGCCAGTTCTTACACTGGAAAGACAAGTCTGGAGCCAAGCAGACACCATCAAAGACCTCAAGTCTGAGAAGGATAAGCTGTCCGAAGACCTCCGCATTGCTACTACCAATGCCGATTTACTTAAGGAAGCACACAAGGAGCTGAAGAAGAGTCATGATGAGAGCAACACAAAAGTTGCCACCCTAGAGCAGACCATAAAAGATCTCCAGGAGAAGTTGTCTGGTATGGAGAAAGATCTCACGGTCTCACGGGGAGAGACCACTGCAAATGAGAAGCTCATCACCAACCTGACCACTGACAAGATCGCTTTGGAAAATGCAGTGACTCAGGCTGCTGAAGAGAAGGCTGCTTTGGTAAGGGACCAAGAGGCCACAATCAAGGCCAAGATCAATGCCTATGCCAGGGAGATGACACAAAGCGAAGAGCTAATGATTCAAAGGGTGAAGTCTGATATGGTTCTCCTGTTTCACGAAAAATTCCCGAAGAGGAGACTGGGGGACTTATGGCGCTATGTGGATGATGATGACCTTCCATATTATACTATGGTTGACGAGGGATATTCCGGTGAGTTCTCATCTGATAATGAAGAGGAAACCGGAGAGAGCCCAGGTGAAGAAGAGATTGATCCCAAGGGCAAGAAGATAGTCGAAGAGAGGAGCGACATCAAGGGCAAGAAAGCAGATGAGGGCGAGCCATCTTCAAAGGCTCAACCTTAATTTATAATTTATTCTGTTTATCTTTCATTCAAACTAAAGTCCTTGGAAGGCCAAGGCACTCTTTTTGTGATGGTGTCCGTATTATTCGGACAGATTTTTTGTGCTGTATCCTAACTTGTTCAAAAGTCCTTGGAAGGCCAAGGCAATTTTAAGTTTGTTGAATGAATGTTTCTAATTTGTTCAACCATCATCTTCTTTTATTATTTGTTTTTGTTTAAATAGCTGGAGTTTAAGTAGCTTTATTGCATTGTGAGAGTATTAAAACTCTTCGGCTAGAATTTAAATAGCCCCTAGATCTTTCAGTCCGTGTAGTATGACAAGGGATAGAATTCTGAAAATACTTAGAAAAATTTGAAGAAGGCATCAAATTTCATTGAAAGCTCTCCCTGCCACCGAAGAGGGGAAGGTATGCCCCCAAATATTTATATGGATGTTTAAACAAGTAAATATTTACACATGTGTTATTCCAAATACATTCGAAGGTGCTCAATATTCCAAGGGTGAGTTAAAACCCTGCCATCTTTGTCTTCCAACCAATAAGTCCCAGGCTTGATTCTTTCAACCACAGTATACGGACCCTCCCATGTTGGGGCCAGCTTTCCGAAGAGCTTTTCCTTAGTATGCAAGAAGACCTTCCTTAATACTCTGTCCCCTGGTTGGAAATCTCTTCTTTTAACTTTAGAAGCAAACCTGTTTCTCATCAAGCCCTGATAGTGTGCCACTCTTAGGCAGGCTTTAACCCGTCTTTCTTCTATTAAATCAAGTTGATTTCTGATGGCCATCTCATTAGCATGTCCGGAGAAGTTGTGAATATGAAAGGAAGGGAGTGTTTTCTCTATGGGAGCTACTGCATCCATTCCATAGACTAAGGCAAAGGGAGACTCTTGTGTTGTAGCCCCAGGTGTTGTCCGGTAGGCCCACAAGACCTCTTGTAGATAACTAGGCCACTTCCCAGCAGCCCCTTCTAGATTCTTCCTTAACCCGGACAGTATAGTTCTGTTAGCCACTTCAACCTACCCATTGGCTTGTGGGTGGAAAGGTGAAGAAAAGCAGTGCTGTATACCCCTTGAGGCACAGAAGCTTTCCATTTCTCTATTGTCAAACTGTGGCCCATTGTATGTTGTTATCTTCTGTGGGACACCGAATCTGCAACATATGTTGGACAAAATGAATTTTATGACAGCTTTCGACGTTGTCCCTCCCAGGGGAGCTGCTTCTATCCACTTCGAGAAGTAGTCAATAGCCACAATTATAGTTTTACGCCCTCCGGACGCCACAGGGAGAGGCCCAACCAAGTCCAATCCCCATCGAGCAAAAGGGATGGGCTCAGAAATTGACTCCAAGGGAATGGCTGGTACATGAATTTCATTGCTGTACCTCTGGCATGAGTCACTCAGAAGCTTGACCATTTTAGCCCCACAGATGTGGGCCAATTTCAACCCAGCTATAGCTGCTTCGTATTCGGACTCGTTATTAGACGCCCTGAAAGCAAAACAAATAGCTTGGTACATGCTGTCCCCATATGGGGAAGTGAGACATATTCCTTGCCCCACATCCCATGGTGCTAGACCCTCCGTCTGTTCGGACAATCCACACTTTCTTGTCTTTTGAATCAGTAGGTTGCTCTGAATCCCTATCGGAGTGGAATTCAACCAGAAAATCAGCCACAACTTGGGATTTTACTGCTGTTCGGGGGGCAAAGTCTATGTCGAAGTCCCCCAACTCCACTGACCACTTCGTCATTCTGCTTGAAATGTCTGCTTTTTGAAGGACATTCTTTAAAGGGAAAGATGTCCGGACGACGATAGGATGAGCCTGGAAGTAAGGCCTCATTTTTCTTGCAGTTATCACCAGAGCTAATGCCAGTTTTTCGAGTTTTAAGTAACGCCTCTCAGCATCAATCAAGCTTTTGCTGATGTAGTACACTGGGTAGGGACAACCATCGACCTCTCTTACTAACACAGCACTGATGGCACATCTTGAAACAACCAGATACACAATAAGAGTCTCCCCGTCAACTGGTTTGAACAAAGTTTTAGGAGAGGAGAGATGTTTCTTGATTTCATTGAATGCCTCACCATACTGCGGGGTCCATTCGAACCCTTTTGCACCCTTCAAAGTTTGAAAGAATGGAGCACACCTGTCCGAAGACCTGGAGATGAATCTGTTCAAGGCAGCTAATCTCCCCGTCAATTGTTGTACTTCTTTAATGTTTTGAGGGGGCTCCATCTGGAATAAGGCATTGAGTTGGTCCGGGTCGGGCTGTATTCCATGCTCACTTATGATATACCCTAAGAACTTCCCAGACTGCACTCCGAACACACACTTTTCAGGGTTTAGTTTTAAATTCACTTTTGCCAAGTTGGAAAAAGTTTCTTAAAGATCGGACAAGTGCAACTGCTCGTCCACGCTTTTCACCATCATATCGTCAATGTAAACCTCAATATTTCTTCCAATTTGATCAGCAAATGCCTTATTGACTAACCTTTGATAAGTAGCCCCAACATTTTTCAAGCCAAAAGGCATCACCTTGTAGCAATGTAGACCCCTATCAGTGACAAACGTGGTATGTTCTTGATCTTTTGGATCTACTTGGATCTGATTGTACCCGGAGAAGGCATCCATGAAGGAGAGCAGTTTGTTCCCAGAAGTAGAGTCTACTAGCTGATCTATCCGGGGAACTGGATACAAATCTTTTGGGCAAGCTCTATTAAGATCTGTGAAGTCAATGCACATGCGCCACTTGCCATTTTTCTTCTTTACCACGACAGGATTTGCAGTCCACAAAGGATATTGAGATTCTTTAATATGCCCCATCTTTTTGAGTCTGTCAACCTCTTGTACTATTGCATCAGCCTTTTCTTTTGAGAAGGCTCTTCTTTTTTGAACCACTGGTGCCACATCTCTTCGGACAGATAGGTGATGGGATATCACCTCTGATGGAACTCCAGTAACATCAGCATTGCACCAAGCAAAAACGTGCTGATGGTCTATCAAAAATTTCAACATCTCTTGTTTCAATATTGGTGGCATCTTGGACCCTATCTTGACACGTTTTCCTTCTTCCAAACAATGTGTTTCAACCTCTTCAATTGGGATCAATACTCCGGGGGTCTCCCTGGGGTCATCAATCTCACCCTCACCCCCAGAAAGGCCCTCAAACTGTTATTGATCATTTATTCGGACTACCCCCAGCGTTCGTGGAGCCAAGGCAGTGGCATAGCATTCTCTTGCAACCTTTTGGCTGCTCCGGACAACCCCAACCTGTCCCTGAACAGCATACTTTAGACACTGATGGACTGTCGAAGCCACTGCATGCATCCTAGAGAGCCAAGACCTCCCTAGAATAGCATTATAACAGGTGGGACAATCCACCACAATGAAGAGTATTCTAACCATTTTCTTGAAAGGGCCCCTGCCCAATAACACTTCTTCTTCAAACTCCCCGATCACATCGGCTGAGCTGCCCGTGAAACCTACGATCGATCTGTCTGACTTCTAAATCACAGCTGGATTTTTCATTTTCTTGTAAGTTGTTAGGAAAAGGATATTGGCAGAGCTTCCAGTATCCACCAGAATTCGCCTTATCTCATTGCCCCCTATAGATGCTCCTATGACAACAGCATCCTCATGAGGGCCAGCAATATCTCTCAAATCATCCTCATCAAAGACTATGAATGGGAATGAGTTTGGTGATTGATAAGATGTCATGCCCCCTTCTAGTTGGGAGGCTAAATTATGAACATGCCTCTTTCTTGAAGAAGCAGTAGGAGCAGTCATTGTGTCTCCTCCGAAAATCGTCAGTGACTCGAAGAATTTAACGAGCCCAGAGACCGTCCTAGAACACTCCTCTATAGCACCCACCCTATTTCGTATTGGATCAGGATCCAAGTATTCAGATTCCACATCAAACCTTTCAACTATTACCATGGCCCCATCCGGGGCAGCATTACTTGGACCAACCCGGTGAGTGTTGTCAGGCCTGTTGCCTCCCCTTCTTTTAACGTATGCACCCAACTTTCCCCTTTCAATCAAGTTTTGAACCTCTTGTTTCAATGCTATGCAATCATCAGTGGTATGGCTAATATCATTGTGGTATTGACAAAAAGAGTTGTTACGATGCTCTCTGGGAGACTGTAAGGTTTCCGGTCTCCGGTAGTGTACCTCATCTTTTGTTTTATCGAAAATGGTGGCCACGCTTTCTTTAAGTTCTGCGAAACACTCCGGTTGGACCCATGGCCCCCTTTTGTTTCTGGATTGTTGACTTTGAGCAGGAGCAGCTGGCTGAGACTGAGCTTTTGCCCTACCATGCCCCTGTCCGGTTTCTCTGGCTTTGTTCCCGGACTGGTTTTGATTTGGAGTTGGTGCCACCGGGGTGGATCTCACCTGTCTGTGCACCCTGGTTTTCTTTGTTTCATCAACGTTTATTTGCTTGCCAACTTGATTTAGCAATACCCCCCAGGTCATGGCCTTCTTTCTGGTCACCGAATCAGCCAGGTTTCCTGGGTTCAAACCTTGTCTTAGGGATGCTATTGCCACCTGTTCGAAGCAATCAGCCAACCCATTCTTTGTGTTCACAAAACGACTTATGTACTCCTTTAATGACTCATTTGGCTCCTGGGCACAATGGATTATTGTGTCTCCATTTCCCTTCAGCTCCTTACTCCCCACAAACTGCCTTCGAAAGGCTACCCAAAACGTATCAAAATCTTTAATACAACCCTGAGGCAGGCTGTTGTACCATTTCAGAGCACTCCCCATAAAGGATTGGGAGAATGCCCTACAGAGTAGTTTATCATCATCATCAAAGTTCATCATGAAGTTCTTGAATTGCTCCAGATGATTGTCCGGATCAGTACTGCCATCGTACTTCTCCATCTTAGTACTGTCAAACCCCTTGGGGAGGTTTCCGGACAGGATTTTAGAAGACAGTGTGGACTGCATCCAATTCCTTCCACGACTGAACACGGTATCCTCATTAGGAGTTGCAAAGATACCTGGCTCATCGTGGAAAGCAAAGGGATCCATCAGCATCTTGTCCGTATACCTCCGGTGGTGAGATGACCCCTTTCCAATATGCCTTTTCATTCTTCCATGGTGATCTCTTTTTCTCGAATATTTCTTAACCTGCTTTTGCTTTTTCTTGGTTCGACCCTCATCACTGCTAGAGGACAAGGATTTTTCATTTCCCTCACTGTCCGAAGAGCTGCCCGAAGATTCTGAACTTGAGTCAGAGCTCTCCACAGGCTTGGACCGGTGAGACTTTTTAGAACTAGCATGTGTCTTTTTGGTACTCACATGAGTTTTCGAAGCCTCAAACTCTCTAGGGTTGTCGGTGTGATGAACAACCGATGCCTTGGATTTTTCTTTCACGCCCATTTTGGCCTTTTCAGCCCTCAGAGCTTCTATTTCAAGCTTTAACCTGTCGCGCTCTTGGACAGTATACTCATCGTTTTCTTCCACCACTTCGAGCAAAGCTGGTGGAAGCTCTGGGTTGTCCGGATTCATACGGACAGAATTTCTTGGCAGGTTTTGAATGCTTGATTCAGGCACCTCTCTCCTCCCACTGTGGTCGCCAATTTGGTGTGGAAAATAATTACATGAGGGTAGGCTAGTAATTTTAAGTGTAGTTTCAAGGTGGTGTAAAGGTGTTTAATGGTGGTGTAAGGGCGTTTAACGGTGGAGAGATAATTAAGCAGCTTGGTAGCAGTTAAGTTTTATTACCCATAGTTAATGCTGGTGGTTGGGTATTTATAGTGTGATGTTTGGGCCCTTATGGGCTTTCGGGTCATGTTTAATGGACCCGGGTCATGTTTAAAGACCCATGAGTTCTAAGCAGGAGGGTAGGTAGCTTAGTCAAGAAGTGTTTAGGTTTTTTAGTACTTTAGTCATAGTTCGAACAGCCTTAATGTTTACAGTGCTCAAAGTGATCTGTCTGATCCGAATGATCTGTCCGATTTATGTGCTTGTAGCCTGTCCGGTATTCGGAGAGACTTAGGCTGATTTGCCCTTCCGGGGAGCATGCTGAATTGGGACTCATCATGCTTAGCTCTCAAAATGATAAAGGAAATTCCTTATCAAATATACCAAGATAATGAAGAACAATTGGGAAAAGAATAGATAATAAAAGTTTTTTAGTATTTCAAATTGATTAGTCTTCAAATAGAGACTCGAGTTCTTATTTATACTACATATAATATCCTTTCTACCAATCACTATATTACACGTGTTATAATGGTTTAACATACCCATATTTATACCAACTGGCTGAGATTTTTTAACATACCCCTGTTTATACCAAAAACAACATTTCTTTTATGATTATTCCTTTTTTTTAAACTCGGATATTTTATGCACTTTTTTCACTAAAAATTTAGTGTGTTCATTCCTCACTTTCATCTTCAATTGTTTTAGAAATTGTTTTCTACACTAACGCTTCTTCCCTTTCATTTATATATCTATTTGATTACTAAATCAAATGCAATTAGATAATATATGTTAAATAATTCTTCAAACAAATAACCCAAATTTATAGAAAAAAAATCATTTCATACTTTGTTAAAACTGGCATACTGATTTTACTTCTCCATCCTAAATAACCATTATCAAAAATATAAAGTAATTAACTTAAAATTCATGCTGATAATATTTTTTCTTTTACCCACAAATAGCTCCAAAAAAAAGAAAAAGATCTTCTACAGTACTAGACATGGACCAACTCCCCCATGTAGATGAAGAAGAAAAACCTGAAGTTCCAGATGTATATTTTAAATAATTTACCTGCAAACACAGGTCTGATGAAAAACAATTGAGTTTGTAGACGTGACTACGGTTTCCGTGGTGACGTTGTTACTTGCCTTCTTATACCCGGTGAATTGTCTTATCAAGGTGAAGAAGAAACATGTTTATTTAATTTGTCATTTTACTATGGTATTTGATTCCCTCTTCCCAAATGTATTCAAGAATGTTTTCGACATATTCACATATGCCCAACTCAACTAGCTGCTAATAGATGGCGTACCATGCTCAGTGTGTTGCGTAGCTCAAAAATCTTGAAAATACATGTTCACCTTTAAGATTTTCTTACTAATGTTGACATTTTAAACATGCAAACACCCTTATCTATATTAAAAGTATCGAATATGAGAATATAATTTTCATCCTACCCACTTTTGTTCATTATTGGAAAGTTCCTTTATTTTTATAACAAAAAATTGGGAATACCGAAATGCCAATCGAAAATCTGGTCGAGTCAAAAGACAAAGGATGTATACACGTAAGATAAGATTTGTTTATTTTTATTTCCATATTCTCTTAGTTCACCTTGATGAATATGTTGTTATTATTGCAGATTATATCCAGTATCAAAAACTATTTAGAAAGGTTTACGATGATGTCAATGTAAATCATTTCCCAGGTTTACATGTTGCATCTTATTTGGTTTGGCTTTTGGATTTTCACTATCTCTTTACAATTGAAAAAATTCTGATAGCTGGTGTTGGCCTATTGACGAGCTTAGTATGACGGTTGATGGGATGTGAAAAGAATAAACTGAAACTGGAGAATAAACTACCCCTCAAAAACATTGGAAGTGTAATTCTTCAACGTTCTATAACCAAGACAAAATCAGACTTGGCTTAAGAGTTCCCAGAAATAAAGTCCCAAATGATGTATATAGTACTTCTCCTAGAAAAAAATCTATCATAAAAATAAAACTAAACTTAGTACATGTATTGTAGATTTTGCTTGATCGAATAATAATCTACCTATTTATCAAGACAAACCAATACCACCAGAAGGGCGTCTTAAAAAAAGAACGAACACTCATAAGGATGATGGGGGCCTCGTTAAACAATAAGGTCTGATTATCTCTGATATGAACTCTGTTGTTACTAGAAAAAAAATTTGAATTTGAGGAAGCCCCTTCGGACAACATATTTGCTCATAATATGTTTTCTATTAACACTAATAAGAAACTTCCTACTTCCCATGATGTCCTTTCATACAACAATAGAAATTCCTCAATTTCTGGTCAAGATCTTGCTATCAAGATGAATCTTGTCATTCATGATAGTGCTCTTATTACTAAAAAAAATTCTTCAACCATCACCATTTGATCAACAAAAAGAGAACGAAAAATTTAGTGAACTCAATATACTTCTAAACCTTTTTAACCAAAAGAAAGGACAATATGCTACTTCTTCAGGTGATTCAAATCAAAACACCAATCCATATAACACTATCGTTGCTACTTCACCAACTATTCAAACAACAACTTATGCAGATAACCAGTTAGCACTTCCTGTTGGTCTCATTCAATGACCTAGCTCTATAAGGGTTCCATGTCTAGTATTATTGATGACGTTAACTTAATTTTTCCCTAATTTATCATATTACCGAAATATGAGTATAGGGAGTATCTTACAAAGACAACTTGAACTTCAAATAGAGGTGTGAATTTGTCATTATAGTTTCTTCAATCTATTATTGATAAATATTTTTTTTATCCATTGTTTACCTATCTTTTAGAGTTAACATAGCTCAATGATGCTTGCATATCGGTCAACGACCATGTCCGATATTGAGATATTGTAAAATCAAACCATGGCCTATGTTGTTTGGATCTATTAGAGAACTTACCGATGATTTAGAAAAAATCAAAAAAGACATTGAATTTTAAAACAACAAACTCACAAGCTATCAAAAGATAAACTTAAAAAAGGAAACTTGATTGTTAAACTAAACACCAAGAAAGATGCCCCGGTGAAAAGAAATACAGAGTTGACCTCTCAAAAATTAGAATTGGTTACTCAAACTATTGAGACTTACTTTAAATAACAAGCTAATTTCTCAAAATACTATGATCAACAATAATTAGGTAAAGTCGACACTATTTCTACCAAGATTAATACTATGATCAACAATAATTAGGATACGAAATATGAATATGCAACTTTAAGATATGAAAATCCTACTTTGAAAGTTGATGTTACAAATCTTCAAGATAAGCTTACTAATATTGAAGCAAAAAAGGCTGAAGAAATTAAAAATGTTGTAGAAGATGCAATAATAGTTATTGAGAAGAAAATCTTGGATGAAACTAAACTTACTATTTAGGAGGAAAAAAAACAAGTTTTGGTTGTGGCTGACAGTATGCTTAAAAAATACTATTATATAGATTTAGCAAAAGAACCCTAATGTTATTTTGGGTGACCTCAAGTTTAAAATATTTAAAGACGAACAAACTTTGTTTTTTAAGGAATACGATATTGATGATGACCTAGCTGACAAATAAGTCAATGTTATTCGAGACCTCTGTACTATTTTTCAAAATGAAGATGGATTTGTCAATGTGAACCCACCTCGTTCCAATAAAGTTGCTAATGAAAGAAATTCCCCTCCTCACATTGTATAACTTAATAATGTTTCCTTTAAACTTTTTTATTTTGGTTTTGTTATACCCTTTAGATGTGATATGCATGTTTTGTAGTCTGACTTTAATATTTAATTACCCTTTGTTTCAATTTTACTTACTTTATTTTGGAAAAATATTTTCACTTGTACTTTTATCGGGATGTGATATGCATGTTTTGTATTCTGACTTTAATATTTAATTACCTTTTGTTTCAATTTTACTTACTATATTTTGGAAACATATTTTCCCCGTACTTTTATTGTGGGGTTGGTGTGCATATTTGACTATTGAGTCAGGGCACAATATGGTCACTTGTATTCCCTAAAGATTTTTCAATTTTAGATTTGGTTGATTAACCAATTTCGTTGTTTTGAAATTTTGAGTTAGGGCAGAGTATGACCACTTGCGCTCTTAGTAGTCTTTTGATCCCATGATTGGTTTATTAATCATTTTTGATATTTTGATATTTTAAGTCATGGCACAATACGACCACTTGCGTTCCTAATGGTTTTTCAACGTTAAGCTTGATTTATTAACCATTTTCACTACTTTCACATTTTAATTCAGGGCATAGTATGGCCACTTGCGTTCGTAATGGTCTTTCGACCTTAGGTTTGGTTTATTAACCATTTTTGCTTACTTATCAATATATACGAGCCCCTTTGTATAAATTTCTTGATTGCTTTATTGAATTTTATAACTGAAATAATTATCTTTAATTTCTATCTTCTTCTTTTTTAATATTTATTGTACTAATGTTTTTTAACTTTTCCTTTAAGTTATTCTTTTCAAATATAAATAACATATTATCTTTTTCTAAAAAACTGTATTTTTAGTTATTTTAGGGCGCTTGGATAAACAATAATATATTTTTCAATTTTAAAACAAACTTTCTTATTTCGTTACTTTAACATGAAGACCACCGTCTTATCGTTATACTTGAATGGATTTCCCTTGGTACAAGTTGTGATGATGCGAGAGGTAATTGAAAATTGTATTGCGTATGTGGCAAACCAAGAAAGATAAAAGATCTCATTATTTAATCCCATCATATACAGACCTTCTCTAATTCTCGTTCCTGAAATATTTTTAATAATTACAGTGAGTTAAGGTTAAGTAGTGAGAACAAAGAAAAAAATTATAAAAGATACTTATAACAGCATTAGAAGTTGAATCATAATCTCATATCAACATATATTAACTATGCTAATGACTGAAGATTCCCATACACAGAGTAGCTGATTAGGCGATAGACTAGATAAAGAAATCCTAAATTATAAATGTTTAATATAATATATAGATCTTCGTCGGGCTTATAGCTCATCCAAACATAACTTCACATAAATAATTCCTATGTTTTATAAAAAGTTTAAAGGCCAAAAATAATATATGAGAGATGCATACTACACTCATATGAACGTCTTTACAATAGTCTATATATTTATTTGTTTTTATAATAGGACTTGGTAAGCCTACAACATTTTATTGATCAATATTGCTTCCAGTCCCTCAAAATATTATTCTGCAAGTTTTATTGTAGCTTTCAGCGTTGGTGTCAAATCGTCTCTGACCAAATTTGTCTTTGACGCGTAAGTGTTTTAATCAAATTTTATAAGTTTGTTTGATGTTTTTAGCTAATTCAGTGTAAATATAAAAAAAAAATTGTTCAAACACTTAGGTAGATCTTTAGTTTGTCTTTTCGGATTCCATCTTTTGGTGTTTAGATGAAATTTAACTGACATTTAGTTAACATTTTACTTTTTGAAATTCTATTTCGAATTGGTGCGACCGTTTGATTTGAGTTGATAAATTATGTTATGAATCAGGTTTTTTTCACTAAAAACTGACTTTTTGTTAAAATGAGACCTTAAATTCTTGGTTGTGTAACTTCCTTCTTATCTACAACTATTTTCATGATATTTTACTGTTTTAGCTGCATATTTGATTTGTGCTTGTCTCATTATGAATTATCTGTGTTCAATTTTTTCCTCTTCATGACGTGTATGTTTCGTATTCTATTATAGTTTATATATATATAATGCTTTTGATTTAGTAATTTCTTAATATTTAGGACACATTCATTTGTTTTATCTGAAAATGAAAAGTGTATTGTCATTATGTTTTAATCCTCATTTTTGTTCTCTATTTGTTCGGTAGTTATGTATTGCATATCGACCTTAAAAAAAGTCCTCGGCCTAGAAGAAAAAAAAGATATAGAAAGGTTTTTTACCTCGAAACAAAAAAAATATCCTCGACCTATAAAAAAAAGGTCCTCGTCCTGAGAAAAAAGGTTTTCGACCTAGTTTCAACACTTGTTGGTCTACATTTGAAATTTAGTATCCTGGATCTGATGGATCTTCCAACACTAGTTGGTCATATTTAAAGCTTCCCGATGTCTTAATTTTTTTTGTATCTCTCTTTTATAACTACAAGTCCTTGGCCCTGGCACTTTATATTTTGTTCTTGACTTTATCAATGTTAGTATGTTTTCATATTTTTTATCATGATATTGATTTTCCATGTAAAGTCAGGTACATGTAAAGTCCAAAGCAATTTCAAAACTAGTCATCCCGAATAATTTTTAATAATAACTAGAGGAGCTTCTCGATAAATTGAGTCCATGAGGAGTTGAACCTGAGACAATATTACCAATAATAGTCATTTAAGCCACTGGGTTACAAATCAGATGATCACAAGAGTATAGACAAGATTATTCGACCCATACCATTTTAGACCATAGGGTTGGTTAAAGTCCGGAGCAGAGGTACAAATAAAATTTGAAGCAGCGGTAAAACTAGTCATGGTTCAAAAAATCTTTGTAGAACTAGAGGGGGTACTGATGAGGGTAGGATTTATTCGACCCGCAAGTCGAACCGATGAAATATTGAACCAATACTTACTTTATAATATAGACTCAACAAATGTGTAACATTGATGTTATTTTATGTAATAAGAAGTAAATATATTTTTACTTAGCAAATGAATGGAATGGATTAGTCTTAAATAGACTAATTGTGTATGCCCAAAGACTCACTACCATTATATTTCAAGTACCTTACATATTTATAAAAATGGGTGAAACATTTCGTGATTAGGATTTTATAATAGATTTCATTTTCTTGCATTTTGCCATCTGGCTAATTCCTTTCTACTCTATATATTTTTACTCATCAAGTATATTTTATGTATCCTAGTCCACAATGTTTGACTCGTGCAACACACTATGTAGAGCTATCTATGGAAAATTTTCAATCCTCCGGGGTATGCTCGGTTCATATGAATGAACAATATTTTTATTTAATGTAAGGCTTTATTTATACCCAAAAAAAATTCAGGATATTATTATCTTAACTTGAAAGAAAAATTCTCTTTTGTATGCCTAGATAACTATTATGATTTTTTCATTTCTTCATTATATAGTTTTTATTTTTAAAAATTTAACATAACATTTTATTTAACCTTCCATTTTATGCAAGGAAATTTTTATTCGACCTCCTATAAAATTTCATCGCCCAAGTTGTAATTTCATGGAAGTAACATAAATTCCAAAACTCTATTAACACATTCTAATTTTCGTCAATTTAGAGAATGAAATAAAATGTTTGGCTAAGTAATGTTCCAAAGGCTTTTTTAAAAACAATCGCAATGTTTGGAAGAAAATCGCGCATCATGATTTGGTACTGATAAGGAGATAATTCGCCAGAAAAATTAATAAGGGGTTGAGTATGAATATAAATTACTTGATAGGGCTATTATTGAATTTACTATCCTTTAGAGGCAAATTTATAAACCATTTATTTACTGAGGGACCAAAATCATAATAAAAACAGCCCACCAAGGATATTAATGGGCTCATCTTCATTTACTATAAAAGGTGACCCACTTTCTTGGTAGGTGGGACATTCAGCATTATTCTATTCTCTTTGCACTTTCTCTCTCTACGCTCTCTCTCTAGTCACATCAGATTCAAGATCCGAGATATTCCATAAGTCATTTATTCTCTCATCATTGGCGCCATCTGTGGGAATGCGTGATACCTAAAAAGGAATTTTTTTTCTTTGAAAATCACGACCGAATAGATGAATGACGAGGTTGTAGATGAGAGGGTTGGGAGAGAAATAGCTCGAGTCGTATTGTTATCCGAAGGCGAAGGAGCCCCGGGTCGAGAGCGCTATGTCCAAGGTCGGGACAAACGATCAACTCTTATCATGACCCGAAGACAGCTCCTGGAAGATATCGCTAGGCTGAACGCTAAAAGAGAGCGGGCACTAGACGAGAAAATGGTTCGGGAAGGAAAAGGCAAGGAACCGTTCGTGGATGACCGCAGTGGAGGCAACCCGACTGAGGGGAATCGTATCGAACCCCGACCTGTAAGGTATTATCGGGAGCCTCGTCCCGAGGAGGGGCAAAATACCAGAAAGCAGCAGTACCCGGAGGACCATCACGGCATTTCTACCAATTACACCTCGGACGATTCATCGGGAAGGGAGTATCAACGTCGGGAACGGCTAAGCAAACGCGCACAGAAATATCATGCCCGATGACACCGAGGACCTCGGTCAGACTCTCTGAAGTACAAAAAGGGTAGCACCGAAAAGCAAACTCCAGTATCGTTTGAGAAATAGGAGATGCCCGCAGCCAGTCGGGAAGAGCGTGTAGCGCTTCCTCAAGTGCAATGGCCACCCTCGAACAGCCAGAACCAGGGGTACCGAACCAGCAGCCAGTTCGTTAACCCAGGGGATGAAGGTCTCTACGGGGTTCAGACAGAAGGACTCGGAGGCGGAGCTTTCGGATATGGGATGAACTGGAGGGCGTCCCCATTGTCAGACGAAATACTAGCGGGGCAGCTCCCGAAGCGGTTTGATATCTCCAAGTTGGAGAAGTACGATGGGAAAAAGGATCCGGATAACCACCTGGAAGCCTTCAAAAATTTCATGCTGAGTTTTGACAATGACGATAAACTCCTATGTAGGGCGTTTTCGATGACTTTCCGAGATCGGGCGTCAAAGTGGTACAACCGACTACCACAAGGCAGCATCAAAAACTTCGGGATGTTCTGGACAATGTTCAGACAGCATTTCATCGGGAGCAAGAGCTTCCGAGCTAACGGAGACACTATTATGAATTGTAAACAGAGGTTGGGAGAGAGCCTCAGGGATTATACCAGGCGTTTTATCGATGCTAAGACTGACCTGGACCATTGCGAGGAAAATGTGGCGTTAACCGCATATCGTTTGGGTTTGCTCCCGGTACCGATGAAGCAATCGGTAACTAAGAAGCAAGCATTCACTTTTTCCGCCCTTCTGGCTCAAGTGGAAAAGCAAATATTGATCGAAGAAACCGAGGCGTCCAAACTGGCTGCACAAATTCAGCAGAACGCGCAAGCAGCGGTGGTGATAAGACAGGGGACTCAATCTCGCTACGCTCAAGCAGCCCAGCCAGTTAGCACAATACATCCGACCCAATCCTTACCCGCCAAACCTGCGGCTCAACTAAGCCAGAAAACCAGGCAAACAAGTCAAACAGCCTCGAGACCCATATCTAACAAGTGGATCCGACCGGCTTATTTCGTCGACCTGACAGAATGTGTTTCGTCAATCTATGAAAAAACTAAAAAAAGCGGGATGTATCGAAGGCCTTTCCCGATACCAACGCCTCGGGACCAGAGGAAGAACCGCTATTGTCGTTATCACGAAGACGTGGGGCACGATACTAAGGACTGCATAGCCCTCAAGAAAGAAATACAGATGCTCATAGAACACGGAAACCTCCTGGAATATGTTAAGAAAGCCCAGCAGAGCACAACTTCGAAGGAAGTCGCGATAATTCCGAAGCCCGAAACAGCTATGACCATCTCTGAGGTAACCGACCCTTTCGATGTTTCTATTGAATACCTCGACCCCGAAGCAAACCGCAACATCATCGGGATCATCGAAGAGGAGGCAGAGGAAAGCGTCGGTAATGTCAGAAACCTTTGTGAATTGTTTGAATCTCTAACTATCTTCGGTGGAGATTCTATGGCAGGAACCACGCACTCTTCCAGGAAAAGGCATATTGTCAACCTAACCACCCAATTAGAGGCTCGACCTTATTCCCACTCTAGAAGTGTCCCATCACCGATCTTGCATTTCGACGAAGACGACATGAGAGATATAGCTGGCCCTCACGAGGAGGCCATTTTGATCGGGGCGACCATTGCAGGGGAGGAAGTCCGACGCATCTTGGTGGATACTGGCAGTTCGTCCAACATAATCTTCGCGTCCACCTTCGCCAAGTTTAGGACACCTCCGGTCATCACACGGTCAGACCGTACCATAGTAGGGTTCACGGGGTCAGCAACTGACGTTATAGGAGAATTCGAGGGCATCGTTCAGTTAGGCCACAGCCCATCTAAGAAGGAGGTCACCATTCTGTTCGTGGTGGTCGACGCACCGGCTTCCCATAACGCAATTTTTGGAAGATCATGGATATCGCGAATGCATGCGGTGTCATCTACAGTCCATCAGTGTTTGAAATATGTAATCGGCAACAATGTAGGTGTAGTCTGAAGTAGCCAGAAAGCGGCGCGGGAGTGTTACCGGGCAGCGTTGGCACCCAAGAAGGATCAAGAGATGGCTCAGGCGCGGGAATAGCAGTTAAAGGGGACATAAAGGATGATCACCGTCGGGCACATAAAAGAAGCAAATTACCCGCTGTGGACCTCTAAACCCGTTCTGGTCAAGAAAAAAACGGGAAGTGGAGAATGTGCGTGGATTTCACCGACCTCAATCGGGCGTGTCCAAAGGACCCTTTCCTGATGCCAAGGATTGACCAATTGGTAGATTCGACTTCGGGAAATATGCTACTTTCATTCATGGATGCATACGCCGGCTATAATCAGATCAAGTTGCACCCAACAGATCAGGAAAACACCACGTTTATAACAGGCCGAGGTCTGTATTGCTACAAAGTCATGCCGTTCGGACTGAAAAATGTCAGGGTAACATACCAGAGGCTTGTTAATAAAACATTTGAGGGCCAAATCGGGAGGAATATGGAGGTGTACATTGATGACATGTTAGTCAAGAGCGGCATTGACGGGGACCATCTTACCGATCTGAGAGAAACTTTTGATAACCTCTGGGGTATAAACCTCAAGCTCAACCCAGAAAATGCTCCTTTGGGGTCCGGTCAGGAAAATTTCTAAGTTTCTTCGTGAGCGAAAAAGGTATTGAAGTCGATCACATCCAACCCCGAGCTCTTACCGACATGACCCCGCCTAAGAACATCAAGGAAGTCTAGATCCTAACCGGGCGTCTGGCTGCTTTAAATCGCTTTATCTCTCGTTCATCTGACAAATGCGCTCCCTTTTTTCAGGTCTTGAGACAAGCCAAGAATTTTGTGTGGACACCCGAATGTAACGAAGCATTCTTATGGATTAAACGATATCTGTCGTCCCCGAACCTCTTAACAAAGCCCTTAGCAGGCGAGACCCTTTTTCTCTACATTGCGATTACTGACTTTGCGGTTAGTGCGGCCTTGATCAGTGAGTCAGGACCAGCCCCTACAGCGGTCTACTTTGTAAGCAAAAGCTTACTGGATGCGGAAACACGGTATTTGAGGCTGGAGAAAATGGCTTTAGCCTTAGTAACCGCAGCACGAAAGATGCGTCCGTATTTTCAAGCCCATCCTATCATAGTCCGCACCTCATTTCCGCTCAAGTACGTCCTCCAGCGACCGGACATGTCGGGGAGAATGTCCAAATGGTCGGTTGAACTAGGCGATTTCGACATCAACTTTGAACCGCGGACAGCCATCAAAGGCCAAATTCTGGCTGATTTTTTAGTAGAGTTTCATTCCGAACGTCCGGATCAGGATGCACCATCCAAAGAGGCCGAACCAAATGAGTGGACCATCCGCACCGACGGAGGGGCAAATGTCAATGGCTGCGGTTTCCATACTTCAAACAACGAGGCTGAATACGAAGCTGCCCTGGCCGGACTACGGCTAGCGCAAGTTTGTGGTGCAAAGCAAGTACGCCTCGTAAGCGATTCCTAGATTCTGATAAACCAAGCCTCGGGAATTGCGGAAGCTAGAAAAGAGAACCTGGTCCAGTACTTAGCAGCGCTAAGAGTACTAGCTGCCTCGTTTGTCAAAATCACGTATGAGCACGTCCCGAGGAGCGAAAATATGGTAATAGACTCCTTAGCAACGGCTTCCTGCTCAAGCAACTTTCCCTGGGTAACCGAGTAAGAAAATCCATCCATCATTAAGCGAGAGGAGCTCGATAACCGACCTGAAATCGCTTGCCAGGTTTCCTCGGTAACAATTTCGGATTGGCGGCGTGATATCATAGCTTTCCTAGCCGAAGTACGACTACCTAGCAACGGTGCTTCGGCTCGAAAGGTTCGCAACAAGGCCCGAGGTTATGCGTTACTGGGCGACATACTATACAAGAAGTCATTCAGCCGCCCGTTGCTGAGATGTCTGGGGGTCAACGAGTCGCAGATAATTGTATCCGAACTACATGAAGGTGAGGGTGCGGAAAATTGTGGTTACAAGGCTTTGATTAGGAGGATTTTTCTCGCAGGATTTTATTGGCCTACGATAACAGCAGACGCGCAGCAAATAGTAAAAACTTGCGACACTTGTCAGAGATTCGCGAACGCGATAAACGTACCTGCGGCTCCTTTAGAGTCCATATCAGAAGGATTGCCTTTCGACCGATGGGGAATTGACCTTTTAGGACCACTACCGATGGCATCCGGCGGGAGACAGACGATCGTGGTGGCGGTGGACTATTTTTCCAAGTGGGTAGAAGCCGAGCCATTGGCCGCTACTATGACCAAAGACATCATCAAGTTTATTTGGTCCAACATCTGTTGTCGCTTCGGGGTACCCCAGAGGCTAACCATGGATAACGGACCGCAATTCGACAGCGGAGAAATGAAAACTTTTTGTACAACTCACAAGATCCGATAATGTTTCTCCGCTCCATTCCATCCCCAAGCGAATGGGCAGGTCGAAGTCACAAACCGAACCATTCTGGACGGACTCAAAAAGAACCTCGAAGGAAAGGCTGGTAAATGGCCGGACTACCTACAGGAAGTGCTATGGGCGTACCGAACCACACCTCAGACGGCAACCCATGAATCACCTTATGCTCTGGTCTATGGTATGGACGCGGTCACTCCAGCGGAGTCCATTTTTCCATCTTTCAGGATCGGGGCCTATGACGAAAACACAAACGAAGACGACAGACGGCTCGCTCTCGACCTCATCGAAGAGAAGTGGGGTCGCGCTCAGCTGAACTCTTTGCACTATCAGACCCTGATGAGAAGTCGATATGCATCTAAAGTACGCCGTCGGGAGTTTAAGGTCGGTGACAAGGTTTTGAGGCGCGTCTTCCTACACACCAAAGATAAAAGCCTTGGCAAGCTCGCCCCAAACTGGGAAGGACCATACAAAGTCATAGAAAAAATCAAGAGCGGGACATATCGTCTGCAAAACTAGCTCGGGCACTCGTTAAGACTACCTTGCAACATCAAACATCTGAAGTTGTATTTAGAATAATTTTACATGCCTGTAATTTGTTAAAACATTGCATGTAAGCACTTATTGGTCGGGGATGCACTCTTTTCTACCTCGGTGGCGCGAGAAGGTTTTAATGGGGCATCATTAACGCCCGACCCCCCTGTTTGGGTTAATCAAAATTTTCTTTTGCCTTCCAATCTTTGAAGTATTACAAACTAGGTCAGCTGACGAGCTGATCGACATTTGTTCCCACTAATCTTGATTGATCTACATTTTAAATTTCCCGACCCTATGGGAAACGTTTCAATTTTATATTGATCTACAGAACCTTCATAGGTTTTTCAGTGTTTAAGCTGATCTACATTTTAAATTTCCCGACCCTATGGGAAACGTTTCAATTTTATATTGATCTACAGAACCTTCATAGGTTTTTTAGTGTTTAAGCTGATCTACATTTTAAATTTCCCGACCCTATGGGAAATGTTTCAATTTTATATTGATCTACAAAACCTTCATAGGTTTTTCAGTGTTTAAGCTGATCTACATTTTAAATTTCCCGACCCTATGGGAAATATTTCAATTTCACATTGATCTACAGAATCTTCATAGGTTTTTCAGTATTTGCACTGATCTACATTTTAAGCTTTCCCGACCCCAAGGGAAGTATTTCAGCCCTCTATTGGTTTGTGAAGCCTTCATAGGTCTTTCGGTATATAATTGACCCGCTTCTTAAATTACCCGACCCTACAGATCTAATTGGCCTAATCAATACTAGAGCCTTAATAGGCCTTTCTCTTGAATATCCCGACCCTTCATAGGTCTTTCGATTCCCAAACCGATCTACATTGAACCAACGACCTCTCGTCAGGTTCTGACGATCACAAAGACAGTTATCAAATACAACATTCACAAAAACATGCAGTACGAACACAATGAACGGATAAAGGGAAGTTCTATTTACAAAAGGTAATAGGGGGCTCCGCAGCCCCCAAAATAAGTCTGTTAACACAAAAAACAAAAAAACGATCACAAGAACACAAAAAACAACGTCGGGAATCAAACCTCTTCTTCCTCCGACTCGGGGTCATCCGATTCTTCATCTTCGATGCAAACTCCTGCAAGGCGATCACCTTCGGGCAGGTCCAACCACATTGACCCGAGGGGAAGGTCTAGGAAACGGTTGTGAAAGGATAGTACATACGAAGCTTTAGCATCGCCCACCTCTTTCTCCGCCCACTTCTTGCATTTCTCAGCAAAAGGTGTGTTGGCTGCTTTCAAGTTGGTAATCTCCTGTTCTAGGGCTGCGGCACGATCCTCCCCGGTCTTCCTAGTCCGTTCCAAAGCGGCCTCGGCCTCCTTGAGCTCCTTCTCTGCCAATTCCTGAGCCGCCTTGGCACCCTGCGCTTCCTCTTGCAAACCGACCACCTTCGCCTCCATCTCTGATAACTGGCGGTTCAGCTCCCCAGCCCGTCGTTCCTTAAGAGCCAAGGGGACTAGCATGTTGTACAAGGACAGAGCCAGCCCGTCGGTGATCTGCAACGGAAACAGGTGCGGACTACCAAGGACCGACAGCACCGGAAACTTTGTTCCACTTGAGGAAGTCGCGGCATCCGTAGGAGCGTTGGGGGGGCTAGCATCATCTTGAATCACCACTACGGGATCAACCATCGAGCCGCCCTTAGCTCCACCATACTAATCAAACAGCTTCGGCACGGTGACCCCGTCAGCACCAACAACCGCCCCACTTTCCTTCTTGGAGCGTTATAGCTTTTTCACCTGCACTCCCTCCGCGTCGGCCCGGCCTTTTCTCTTCTGAACCAGCGCCTGGGTCCGCTCGGCCCCGCCACCCTCGGCAACGTTTCCCTCTTCTTGCGCTACCGCCCCTGACACTGCAGCCCCTACGTTACTCTCCCCGACCTCGTCGTCTGACTTTGGGCGCTTGCTAGGCGCCTTGTTGCGTTTTGGGAGATACAATTGGGATCCTGGCGCATCGGTCTTTGCGATCAGAACCTCCATGCTCGGGGGCTGTCGCAGTTGCTCGATAGTAAGCACCTCTGACGAACAACGCCAAAGATTGCTCAGGATCAAGTTGATATTTTTAAAGGCCCGGTGCATCGCCCGACCCAGTACTTCCGAGCATAATCTTTCAGCACCTGGAAAGTGACTTCACCTGCTGAGAAGTAGTCCTTCTTCAGCCCCTGCAGGAACTCCTTCGACACTACACAAGAGATCGGTACAATTTTTTTAAAAAAAAAAGTGGGATTACCATCGGGAACCCAAGTCCGAAGCAACCGCCTCTGGTTCTCCTTGCTGTAGGGGAGGTCATTCTCCCAGCAGTCGCTCAGAAATACGAAGCGATGCTTCCAGCCCTTATCGCCCTCAAGGAAATCATTAACTATCTTCCATTTGTTTGCCAGGGAAGAGTAGAAGAACGGAGACTTAGGAGACTTCGACAGCCCAGACATCGCAATGTACTCTTCCATAGGCATAACCCGACCCGACAGACGCGAGGCCATTATGCAGGCGTTGGGCGTTAGTTGGGAAGGGAAGATCTGGAGGGTGCGGAAGTATAGGGCGATCTCGGGATCTAGGGGGAACCGGAGGCCCCAATTAAACATCTCGGTGAAAACCACTATCTCCCGCGATCGGACATGCACGGGGGTCTCCCCAGGGACCGGGAACCGAACAGTAATGCACTCTGGAATCCCCCAGCGAACCAGCAGCTCTTTTTGCTCAGCAACGGGAAAGTAGAGATACTTACCTTCAAAAAGAGAGACTACATTGCTCGAAGGAAGCCAGCGAAAGTAAGTAGTGGTTATGGCGGCCTCCACCTCTTCGGGAAGAGGATCCTCAGAAGGATTAGCAGCATTACCAGCAGCGGCGACGCTAACCTCCGCAGGTAAAACGTCGAGCTCAGACTCCTCGGCATTTGCTACCGGAACTTGCTCGGAGCTAAAGGCAGTAGCAGCACCCGGATCGGACGGTCGAACCCGAGAATCTGTGGGACCAGCACTGCTACCGGTGTGAGCCACTTGAGCCTCGTTTTGTTGTCGGCGCGCCCGCTCGGGGTCCAACTCCTCTGGCGTCATCCGCCGCTGGTTAAGACCTAAAAAAGTTATGGCAGTATTAGTGCCGGTTCGGTACCCTCGTATGGAGGGAGTAAGTTGAACCATTTCGGGATGATTGCCTCATGTAGGAGAAGTTGGAGAGCTGGTTTCCCCCATAGTTAGAAACTTGGTTTTGAAGGGGCGTCGGGGCAGTAAAGGGGGCGAAGTAGTGTAAGAGTTAACGGACGACGGCGTCGGGTGATCTGATCGGGAAACCGGAGAGCAGGGGGGACTACTACTAGAGGAAATGACAACGGTCTCTGGAGTTGGAACGGTCTCGGGAGTTAGAACGCCAAGTGGTTCGGGTGAAATGAAGGATTCGGCTGGGATCGGGGTAGCGAGGACAGGATCGTGGGGTTGCGGTACAGGTGTGAACGGTTTGGAATTAGAACCCCAAATCAATCCAGCACGTCGGTATTCTTCGGCGCGGTCACCGATGCTAGCCCACTCTTTGAAACCGAACACGGGTTTCTTCTTTTTCGTTATTAATTGCTGCTTCGGGTGTCTGGGTTTCATAAAACAAGCATTCCCTCTCTAGAAACGTTTGGACAGCACTTTCTCTCTCTAGAATGCCTCTGAGAGAAATCAGGATTTGTGAAGTATTTATAGGCAGTGTCATGGGACCGGGGAATATCAAACGACGAAAAGCAGCGGGAAGGCAAATAAGCTCCCTAAGAAATTGCGCTGGCAAGCACGCGTCGAGTTAATGGTTGACACGTGGCCTCCGTCATCTGACAAAAGCTCGCCTAGGCTAGGCATACGCAAAATGGGCCATTTCGACCCGGTTCACCACAAAGCCTGCCCACTACACTAGGCCCAGGAAGAAACCAGCAAGAGAGCACGGGAGCCGACCCTATGAGGCTCAGGAGCCAAGTCAGAGCATTATTTAAGCGAAAGAAAACACCCGAACCTGGCCCTCGAACAAAATTCAGAAGCACAAACAGCGGGAAGACAACAGCCTCCACAAAACCGACTTTATGATAAATATTTTAAGGATCAGATGCGCAAGAAAGAGGAAATCTGCCCGAGGCAGGGCAACCACCAACCATGATGTAAAGGACAGTGATTATTGTATTTTGACTCTTATAAGTCTTCGCTCCCGATGCTTACGAAGACTGGGGGGCTACTGATAAGGCGATAATTCGCCAGAATAAATAATAAGGGGTTGAGTATGAATATAAAATACTTGATAGGGCTATTATTGAATTTACTATCCTTTAGAGGCAAATTTATAAACCATTTTTATTTACTGTGGGACCCAAATCATAATAAAAACAGCCCACCAAGGATATTAATGGGCCCACCTTCATTTACTATAAAAGGTCTCACTTTCTTGGTAGGTGGGACATTCAGCATTATTCTATTCTCTTTGCACTTTCTCTCTCTACGCTCTCTCTCTAGTCACATCAGATTCAAGATCCGAGATATTCCATAAGTCATTTATTCTCTCATTAGGTACAACAGTCACTTAGGACTCCATATAGTTATACTATTTTATGTACATATACTCTATTTAATCGGTACACTAGATATAACATTTAGTTTTTTTAGATGTTCCTCAAGGGTGAAACTATAGTTTTTTAAAAGTTTTACCTATTTTTATTGTCGCATGTTTAAATTTTTTCATCTTTTTGCTTTAAGTCACAGTATAGTCCTTAATATGGTGTATTACAATAGATTATAAAAAAATTTCATTCTTCGAAATGGTAAAATAACTGCAGTAGTCGGGCTTTCATCTACTATATTGAATATTTGCTCTCACTTATCGTTTGATATAAACTTTATATCTTTTGGCTAATCCACAGAAACTTCGAATCTTGTAGGTGTAGTTGGTTGATATAATTTTGAAAAATCTTTCACCTTTTTAGTACCACATATTTTCCATCTTTAGAAATTTTATGTCATAACAATTTCATGTTTTATAATCAAAACTCACATTTGTCTAAATTCGCGTATAACTCATGATCTCATAATCTTAAATTGATTTGTGAGAATATGGCCACTTTTTTAAGTTAGTAAAAAATCATCTTTATAGACAAAATGTAAATATTATTTGCGGTAAGTATGCTTAGTTCCCGATAATCTATACACTATCTTAAAGATTCTTATTTCTTCTTGAATAATATAAAATCTCCTCTAGGTGATACACTTGAACTTATAAATCTTTGACTTTATAGCTCTAATATTTTTCTTTTTAGTTCTTGAGATTCTTCTTTCTTCTTGAATAATATAAAATCTCATCTAGATGATACACTTGAACTTATAAATCTTTGACTTTATAACTCTAATATTTTTCTTTTTAGTTCTTGCATCTCAGTTGGTGTCATTCTATACGCTATTCTCGAGATAAGAGTAGTTCCAAGAATTAAATTGATACAAAAAATAATTTATTGATATTAGGGTAATTTAGATTTATTTTTTAATAGGTTTTAAATTCACATACTATGATAATTGAAGAGATTTAGAGAGAGATTTTGTTTCTAAAAAATCCAAACGAAACCCAGTGATAAACGAATCTTGTTTTCAATTATAGCAAAACAAAAGCTATTTTACCATAAAATAAAATGGGATGGGTTTAGTGCAGTAATTTAGAATAGTATGAAAATATATAGTTATCGGAATAACCTCAAAATGATATAAATAAAATCAAATTAACCTAGCATATCAATTTTAATTGTATTACCTACTTGATTAACTATTATAGTAAACCCCGTAAAATATGTAACATTTAATGTAAAATTTTAAAAGTACATATTCTAATCACAAGTTTTGTAATAAACGTGCTACTATAAATGAATGGGGTGTAATGATATCAAATAATAATATTGGATAGTATTTATATATTTATACAGTACCTTCCATGTCAAAATGTTATAGAATTATGACATAAACACGGATCGTTTTTTTCAATATTCTAGTGGTGGTCATTGATATTGCAAATATCATTGTTGTATTGGTAGCGGTCGAGGGTTACCATTACGCAATAATGGACAACTTGTGTTATAGTGGCTACATTTATGGAAGTTAAATTAATTGATGTCTTATGTACGCTTCTTGGCAAAGTATCTCATTTGATGTTTGAACGATCCAAAATTATAACATAATTTTTTAATTTTACTCGTCATTCAATATTTTCTTTTAAAAAATATATTTATTTCTTTATTTCTTCAAATATTTCTCATTGTTCCGAGATGAATTTGGATTTTGGATTATTTTTTCTTCTAATCTAGCATTCTTTTCTTTTTGGTAATATATAGTATGTTCTTCGATTTTTAAAGTTTCTTTTACAATTTTTTGACATTTGTTTTGCCCCCTCAATAGAAATTTGTTTATAGATGCAAGCAATAATTATATAAATCTTTGAGTTTTTCATTCCCGAATAGTGATCATATGGGGTTCAAAACAATTAATACGCCATAATAGTCTTTCATTCTTGTTTGAGCTTTATAAACTCAATGTTTTTTCTCTTCTAACTTTAGAAAATATTTTTCCTTAAAATCTTCACAAGACAATGTTTATATCCTCTCCTCTTTAAACATAGCTTTCGCTTAAGTTCCGCAAATTTCTAGCTTCTTCACTTAAAATATTATTACTCCTAAGTTTATTTTCATCATACGATAACAATTCATTACTTCGAAAATATATTCTAATTGTTGGATCCATTTTTGCGCTTTCGATGTTCATATATGCCTCCCTTTTTTGTCCACGTACCTTAAATATACTTATTAAATATTTATTGGTAGTGAATATTTTTTCGTATTTATTTGTTATAATTGGGTAATAAATACTTCCAATATTAGCATTTATGGAGTCTTTCTTCACTCTACTTCCATTTGCATCATACTTTTATTTTGAAACAAAGTTCAATAGTTATATAGACAATCATTTCAAATAACTAGGGATTTTTACCAACTCATCAATTTATAACTAGGCATCCAGAGCATCGTTTAAGACATACTATTTTTTTATGTAACAATAATCTCCACCAAATGCGCACATTTTTATTAATTTATTTATATCTCATATTATTATTTAATTTTCATAAAACATTGAGGATATAAAAATAATAAATATTTTATATTTTTATTCCATACAAAATTATAAAACTCCTTCTGCATAATTTTTTTGGATAATAATTTTATGACCGAAAAAATAAAAGAATAAATAGAAATTATTTTGTTTATAAACTGTAACAAGTTTTTTATATAAATCTTTTATATATATATATTGGAAAATAATTCATCAACATATATTTTAAAAAACTAAATTATACCTCCATTTTATTTTCATTTTCTGAAAAATAATACAGTGTTTAATGAGAACGTACTCCATACAAGTTATATTTTTGTGTCTTTTCTTGTAGCATAGTAAAATATAATTTATTTCATAACAACTCACAACTTTAGCACTAAGCACATGGTTAACTGTCTATTTTATCTCAATCTGTGTTTATTTAGTTAAAAAAACATCTTTAAATATTATAGAAGACTAATTAAGTTATCTTGATTTCAAATATCTGGGTTCTGAATTAGCCATGACCACAACGCATGTCAGCCAGTTTATCGGACAATACTATGATACATATAACATTGGACATTTTCACAATGTAGTATACTAGTACAGTAACCACACCATACTCTGACTTTGATCTAGTTTTCTACCGAAATAAACATTAGCCTGAATAGTTTAGTGGGACAATTGTAATTGACCAGAATTTATATATGTGGACCTTCAAATAGTCGACTACAATATACATCATAATTTTTTTCGTGAGACAACTTTTGAGATGCATATATCATCAGACACTTTCACAGCATGGTATGCTAGTGCACTAACCACAAAATATCCTAATTTCAACCCTTCAATTTTGAAATGGACATTAGTTCGATAAAACTTTACAATAGATCTCAGTCATATCTTTCAAGTTTAATTTGATTCAATTCTATTAGTAAAATATGTAATTATTATACTGTAAATAATATCATCATCGATTTCATAACTATGATGTTTGAAATTTTGATATGAAATATACTTTATACTTAATTTAAATCGTATTTATGATATATATATATATATATATATAATTTTTACTTAATTTTAAAATAATTATACTATTCAATTTGTAAAAATATAAAATAATTTTGATGTTTATAATAGTATATAATAATAAATACCTATAGAAATATGTAATTTGTATTAATATAAAAGTTAATAAAATATATAATTAGAAATACATATCACTATGATAATACCATTGAAGTTAATGCGATAAAATTTAGTAAGAATGATGCAAAAACAGATTTGAAAGAAGCTGATGATAAGATAACATCAGTTTTTACTATAAAAAAAAATGAGAGAACATATCTTTATTCATAGAGTAAAGTTCTTATTTATGGTGATATAATATCTCATGTAACGAACAAAGCTAATTAATACATACACAATTTATTTTACCTCTACAATCAGATCGTGTTATCTAACGTGTGATTACACAATTCAACTTAATTTATGCTCACAAAATCAGTTTCCAATGGGCTTTATACTCTAACAGACCGTGTAATTGTTATCAAACGAATTTTATCCTTATTATTAGTCACATAATTCTTGTGAAAGATTCGATGAAGAACTATAATCTTTGTAATATATGAGATTCTTGGCAATCTTTGTTTAGCTAAGACTGTCGAACCTAGAGTTTACATATGTTGTATGAAGTTGTATGTTCTTGGTTTTTGATTGGATATTGAACCACACCACAACCAATTTTTGGCTAGACTTCCAAGAGTCTTAAATATGTTGGTGTTATATTTTGATGATATCAAATTACCTTAGCTGAATAGAACCTTGGAGGTGTCTCACGATTTGGTTTGTGCTAACCGTGTTTCTACCTCATCATTCACCGGCTAAAAACCTCTATTGAATAAAAAAGCTTTATCTTACTGAAGGTAAAATAAAAGTACATCCAACATGTATACTTCTAGTTTAACATCTACTTCTCGGTATGAAAGAGTATCCTTCTCATCCTTTTTTAAAGTTTTAAAAATTATTAACCATCATGGTCGTTATAGTAAATCAATAAGTAGACAAAAGATAAAGATATGGTTGGCTAATGTGATATATCAATTAATTTTATTATAGCCAAAGGTATCCCCATTATTGTTGTTGTTTGGTCGAATGTAGATACATGTAGAATAAATAGATTATAGATTTATTGAAATTTTGGAATGGTACTTGGACGAGACTAAAGTTTTTTTCCTAGATTAAAGGGTGGAATACAATTAATGCAAACTATCGTTATATAGGTAGCCCCTCTAGTTCTTTTGAAGAATGAATAAACGACTTAAAAAGTCACCAGATGTACCCACAAATTAATTTTGATGTTGAAGGTTCGGCTAGCCGAGACGCCTTGTGTTCTAATTTTGATAAAGTCAAAGCTTATATTTTGGATGCTGATTATACGAAGTTTTGTTGTATAAAAAAGTTGTTCTATGAAATAAAATAAAATATGTATGAGGGATGTACCTTTATTATTTTAGGATATGGGACTTATTAACCTCCATATTATCATGTTGGTATTGCAAACTAAAGTGAAAGCTTGTTACTTCAAATATTTTTAGCTTTGTCAACCGTAACACATTAAGATTTGGGTTTATTATCGTTGATTGTGATAGAGTTTGGGATTTGGAGGGTTAAGGATTACGTTTTCATCCTAGACTCGTTGTTGTTGGTTTGTAGGATGGATCCATAGCTCCATAAAATGTTGAGGACTAAATTTTCATCATAAACTATCTTTTTCTTTCTTTTTTGGTGCGGAAACCCATTTTTTTTGTTGGTGTCAAGACCAAATTATAGGTGATTGAGATCCGTCACTTTTAAAATATCAAGTTATCTATGTTATTTTTATATAAAAGAGAGTATAATTTATTCTCGTTCGACAAACGTGGGTGTAGGTGATCTGGATCAGAAGCTTATTATTCATTTGATTTTTTCTTGTAAACCTCATGGATATTGATGCTCCACTTGCAATCTAAATATATATTCATAAAAATAATAATTGGTGAATAAAACCTTATCTTTACAGGCCAAGGCCCTACTGAACTGAGTTGTAACTATGTTGAACTAAGTCAATGTATTCCTAAACTAAGTTATAGTTGAGTTAAATCTTGTTGAGGCTAAGTTGAATCCTCTTAAGGTTGAGAAGAACCTGTGCTGAGACTAAGCCGAATATTGATGAAGCCAAAGAATACCGAGGTGGAGCTAAGCTTGCTTGAATCTTGTTGAAGCTGAGTCAAGGTTTGTTGAGGTGAAGCTAGGGTTGGGTCAAATCTTGTTGAAGCTGATCCAAGGCTTATTGAGGTTGGGCCAATGATGCACTGAATCTTTCTAAATTTGGTCCAAGGCTTGCTGAGGTGAGCCAAAATTTATTGAAGTTGAGTCAAGATTGAGCTGAATTTTATTAAGGTTGAGCCAAACTAAGCCATTGTATTGTTGAGGCTAAACCAAATCTTGCTAAGGTTAAACTGAATCCTTTTGAGACTGATTTGAATCTTAGCTGAGGTTGAGCCGAATTTTGATGATGTTGTTGATGAGGCAAACTCATGGTTGAGATAATTCTTTGTGAGACTAAACTGAATCTTGTTGAAGCTAAGCCAAAACTTGTTGAGTTTGAGCCAATGTTGGGTCAAATCTTGTTGAACTTGGGCCAAGGATTACTGAGGCTGAGACAAGGTTCGGTTGAGTTTTACAAAGGCTAAGCCGAATCATGCTGAAGTTGGACTAAGTCTTATTGAGGCTGAGCCAAGGCTAGGCCAAATTTTGTTGAGGAAGAGCCATGGCTAGGACGAATTAAGCTAAAACGCATGACGATCTTGTTGGATATTTGACTAAAATACTTGAGGAGCGTGTTGGAAATTTCGTTAGAGTCTCGGTGGAAGTTATTTCCCATTTAGCTGGAGTTTAATGGTTGTTGGTAGTCCTACGTGCCTATCATCAAGCCTATGTTTGGAGGACCTTTACTCGTGGACTTGCTCATTTCTTCCTTCACCACTTAATTTGATAAATGGGTGTTAATCATTTCCTTTATCCTTATTTTGTGCCGGCATCTTCCATTTTGATTGGATGGTCCTCACCCCGATTAATCATTGGTTTTCTCAGCTCTAGCTCTTGAGAAAATTATATTTCCTCTTGTTGTGATATTTTGTTAGTGATCTCTGAATATGGGTCATGTAACACCATCTTTGTTCTCTTATTTTTCCTCTTTATCCTTCCTTTCAAGACTCATATCTCATAGCTCAAATGCAGAGTATGTATGGTTACATGGCTTATAAAATTTTATAATTATTAGCTTGTTCTTTCATAAGCTTATTCAACAACTGTTGGACCTCTGAGATGGGTGCAGATGCGGTAATTAAAGTGATTTCTATGAGGAGGGTTATCGTTCAACATCACTACATAAATGGAATGTTTAGGTTTAGAATTTGTCATATTTCGTTATTACGTGGTTTTTGTAAGGGGCTTGTTGATAACTTGGTAGGATTCATGTTTGCACCAAAGGATATTGATGAGGCTTAGTTATAGCTAGGCCAAATCCTGATGATGCGGAGTCACTGCCTACTTTGATTGAGATGAATGCTATCAAGGTCCAATTGTGGCTAATCTGAATATCGCTAAGGTTGAGTTGTGGCCTGCTAATGTTAATTCAAATATTGTTGAGGCTCACTTATGGCATGTTGAAGCTAAGACTGGTGTGGATTATTTTGAACTGAGGGTTGTCCAACGTTTTAAAGAGTTTTTTAAGGTATTAAATGTTTGGGTGTTTTGTAGTGAGAGATTTAAGCTGCCTGGCTGTATTAAATGTTTATTACCCTCATTAATGAAAGTGGTTGGGTATTTATACCCTTAATTATGGACTCATGGGCTTTCGGGTCAAGTTGTGAAACCGGGTCGAGTTTAAAGATCCATTAGTTCTTAAGTAGATTAGCACCTAGCTTAGTCAAAAGGTGTTTAGTGTTTTAATACTTTTGTCCTGTCCGGATAGTTCAGTGGGCAGTTATTGTCCGAATTACCCCTGTCCGGTTTTCTCAGTGAGTGGTAGTGAATAAATCCGGACTCATTAGTAGCCCTTTTTTAGGCTTTGTCAAAGACCTTTGGCATGACTAAAAAACTTACTTAGTCAGTAACAACATTTTCCGGATCGCTCATCCGTTTGGTTCAAGGTTTACTCGAACTGATTTTCTTCTCAGATTTCTAAGAGTTTTTCTTTGGATAATGGGACACGTGTCGCATTTTGATTCATTTTTCCAGCCGTTTTCTTCCTAGAACGGCGCTCCCACTAAGCCTAAAAAGTTACTCTTGCATTTAATACTTCTTACGTCAGCGCCGCTTCGAATCATTACCTCAGTCTTTTCGTTTTCTCCTAGGTATCAGTAACTTTTTGTCTTACTAGATATAAATTACCTTCCGTCATTGTTTCACCATCTTCATTACTTCACAATTTATTTTCTCATAGTTTATTACCTCTTCTTTCAAAAACTTCTCTTGGATAGTTTTATGTTCACAACGAGAAACGCTCTTGTGAAAGGTGGTTTAATAAATCTTTCTGAACTAGAGAAAGCGAAAAATGTTGAGTGCGAGAGACGTATTGCTGCTGTTCTTCCAGTCTCTCCAAGCAGTAAGTCTGATACACCATCCTTAGAAGCTGATCAAGGATCGTTTTCTGCTAAAAGCACAAAACCTAAACGTTTATTCCAACCAAACCTCTCATCAATCCCGTCAGGCTCCTCGGTTTAGGAGTCTTAGCCTTCTACCGTACAAGAGAAAGCAGTATCAACTGTTAGGAAGCCTTCTCCGTTAATCGCTATGGGATCTGACATTGAGAAAGCCCCAGAGAAAACCAACCCTCGCCGGACAACGCACTTGGTGAAAGACCAAACAACCGGCTCACAACCCAAGTCCTCCAAATCATGGGCATCTAAGTCAGCAACCAAGGATAAAGCCTCTGGACCGGAGGTATCTATAAGAGCCTCTAAGGACATGCCCTCCGAATCCGAGGCAACCAGAATAACTCCTTAGATAAAATCTTTCGGAGCTGAGATCCAACCCGACACCAGACCTATTGAAGAAACTGGTGCTCAGCCATTCGGACAGACCACTGATCCACAAGTTGTCAAACCTTCCACAATAATGGAAGAAGTAATGGAGGATAGAATTGAAGAGGCCCCCTTCGAGACTGAAGCCTCTGGACAGGCTGAGGACACTGCTTCTGATAGAAAAGGAAAGGGCAAGGTGAAGGTGAGAATGACTCATCCGGGGCTGCCAGAGAGCTTGGAAGGTAAAGTGGGACCTTGTTTTCATAAGGTCAATGTGAAGTATCTGCTGGCCATGCAGAATATTAATTATGTCTATACTCACACCGTTGAGCTGGGTCGGATCTGAACCAAGTGGGGGATCCCTGAATCATTGAAGGCGAAATTACTAGTCACACCGGAAACCCCGATGGACTGCAAGCTCAACGAGATTGTAATTTATACTGAGCTATTCAACTGGGGGCTCATATTCCCCTTGGATCCAGAAATCGTCAGGTATTTCCACCTGATTAAACTCTATCCAAGCTAACTGAGTCCAAATGCTTGGTATACTCTACTCGCCTGCATCATGGTATTGAGGCTGTCTGACATTCCTCTCTCAATGGAGCAGTTTGCTGCAGTGGCCAGCCTGTGTAAAAACCATCACATCCCATTCTACCACTACAACATGGGAGACAACTTTAAAATGGTGGATGACCTGTTAGAGTCAGAGAAAAACTAGAAGACCCAGTTCATATTCATCAGTGGCGTGGGAGAATGAGAGAAAAATTAAGGCCAATGTCAATCCTAGTATGCTCACCAGCAGTTGGAAGAGCACAAGTAAGTATTCTACTTTGTTTATCTTTCTTATTTTGCAAAAAAAATATTCCTGAATCACCTCTTCTCTTATGTCAGTATTTCCGAAGGAGTTCTCCGATTATGTGGAGGAAGGGCAGACCACATGCGCCAAATTAAACGCCTGGGTTGTTGATCGTTGGGGGAACGCCTTCCACAACTGCTTTACTTCAGGCAACTTGGTGAGATCCCACCTTTGGAATACTACGGGCCGGAGAGATCTTACTTGGGAGGAGCTGACTATACCACCTCCTTCGGCCGTTATACTTAATAGAACAAAGGAGAAGGATGGCAAAATGGCATTGCCCTCTAGAGCCAAAGCCCCAAGTAAAATGAAAGGAAATGGCAAGAAAAAGAAGGCTGCAGCAGAGGCTGTTCGGGGTACTGCAGAGGAGATTGCTCCGGAGAATCAATGAGAGCAAGCCCAAGGAGTGATTGATACTACTTTGCTCAAAGTAGTTGAGGATGAGACCGTTAGGGAGGCAGGTGGACCTCAAAATCCACTAAAGCCTCCTAAAAAAGACCGAAAAAGGGGAGCAAGCAGCGATGAGAGGACTGCTAAGAAGAAGAAGGTCTCCTTCGGGGATGAAGTAATCCTTCGCCCTTCAGAGTCTCTACCTCCGGCAGATCCAACTGATCCCACCTTGGCAGAGTAGATCCCCACTGATCTACAGTCCGGGGAGGGTACCGGAGGGGATATTAATATTGATGAAGTAGACATCAGTGGCCTCCAAAATATTGGTCTCTATTTCAACGATTTTGAGAAAGACGACTTTGTTGGCCCTTACCTTCCCTCAAGCTCTTCCAATATGGTAACTTTCAATGGCAAGTCCTTCACCATCTCAGGGGAACACGATATGATGACTCAGTCTCTGTTGGACCATCTTCAGCCAGTGCTCAACTTGAAAGACAAGTAAAAAGTTATCTACCCTCATCAACACCCTCAACACATACAAGGAGAGTTTGTCTACTAACCTCCTCAATTCCAACCAGAGTATTGAGGCATTGAAGAAGGACCTTGAGGAGTTGAAGAAGGAGAAAGAAGATCTGGCAACCAAGTTGGTCACCTCGGAGACAACTAACACAGAGCTCCGAACCAAATGCTTCGGTTCAGAAAAAGATCTTTCCACCTTGAAGGGAGACATGAAGACCAAGGACGATTCCATCCGAACTTTGTCTGGTGACAAGACTTCTCTTGAAGAGGTTGTGTCCAAGGTAACCAAGGAGAAAGAAGACTTGGTGAAAGAGCAGGATCAGAGAATTCAGGCCCGCGTCGATGCATACACCAACAAGGTGATAGATTCCCTAGAAAAAAGGTATGCTGAAGTTAAGTCTGATATGGTTAGGTTTTCCACCAAACGTTTCTGAAGAGAACACTTGGTACTTTGTGTAAATATGTTAAGTATGAAGATATTCCATTCCATAAGATGGTGGATGGTTATAAGAAGAACTATTCTAGTGGAATTGATGACACCACTGATGAGGAGGAAGGAACCGGAGACAGTTCCAGTGGTGAACCCAAAGATCCTAAGAAAAAAGATGATGCAGGAACATCCGGAGGCAACAAGCCCTGAGGCTTTAACTATCTTTTCTTATTTTGTTTTTCTTAACCTTATGAAATACTAAAGTCCTTGGATGGCCAAGGAATTTTTGTAACTGCGTCCGGTTTGAGTCCGGTTAATCCTTTCTTTAAACTTAAAGTCCTTGGACGGGCAAGGCATATTTTATGTTCTAATATCATCATCCGGTTTTTAGCTGGACAGGTTTACCTTGCTAAATTTTTGCTTTCATATTTGCTTAATTTTAATGGCTGATGTTTAAAGAGCCCCTATTTATTTTACAAGTATTTAAGATGAGAGTATTTAAAATCTCTGATGACAAATGTTAAATGGTCATCAATCCACCAGATCAATCCGATCTGCCAAAGATCCTTAGAAGACTTTAAAGAAACTGTAATCAAACCACTCCAAATATTTCAAGAAGGCGTCAAATTTTATTGAAAAACCCGGACACCTCATTAAAACCTCCCCGCGCCACCAGGGTAGGAAAGAGTATGCCCCCTAATATTTACATGAACTTTAAACAAGTAAATATTTACACAACTTGCATTCCAGATATAACCGGAGGTGTTCAATATTCTAAGGGTGCTTTAAAATTCTTCCATCTTTGTCTTGAAGCTTGTATGTCCCACGCTTAAGTTTTTCGGAGACCTCAAAAGGCACTTCTCAGTTTGGAGCTAGCTTTCCGAACTGCTTTTCCTTAATATGTAAGAAGAATTTTCTCAACATTTTGTCCCCTGGCCGAAACTCCCTTCTTTTAATTTTGGAAGCAAATCTGCTCATCATCAAACCTTGATAATGGGTGGCTCTAAGATGAGCCTTAACCTTTCTTTCTTCTATTAAGTTCAACTAACTTCTGATTGCCACTTCATTAGCATGTTCGGAAAAATTGTGGACTCTGTATGATGGAAGAGTTGCCTCTACAGGAGCAATTTCATCCATCCCATATACCAAGGCAAAATGATATTCCTGTGTAGCAGCTTCAGGAGTAGTCCGGTATGCCCATAATACTTCTTGTAAATAGCTTAGCTACTTTCTTACAGCCCCTTCTAAATTCTTTTTGAAACTGGACATAATGGTCATGTTTGCCACTTCAACTTGACCATTCACTTGTGGGTGGAAATGAGAAGAGAAGCAATGATGAATGCCCCTAGAGGCACGCAGTCTCTCCATATCCTTGTTATCAAATTGTGGCCCATTATCTGTGGTTATCTTTTATGGAACCCCAAACTGCAACAAATGTTAGACACGATAAATTTTATAACAGCTTTTGAAGTATTTCCTGCCAGGGGGGTTGATTCTATCCATTTTGAAAAATAATCAATGGCTACAATAATAGTTCTACACCCTCCGGATGTCATTGGTACATGCCCAACTAAATCCAGTCCCTAACGAGCAAAAGGCACTGGCTCAGAAATCGACTCCATGGGAACAGCTGGGATATGAATTTCATTACCATATCTTTGGCATGGGTCACATTTCTTTACCAACTCCTTGGCATCTGTCATTATGGATGGCTAATAGTATCCGGCCAACAAAACCCTTCGGGTTAAAGCTCTATAGCCACAGTGTACTGATCCTTCACCATCATGTAGTTCGGATAGCAAAATTTGGGACTCTTCAATCCCCAAACAACGCGGGAGAGGTCTACTAAACGACTTCTTATAAATGATATCCCTTATAATTAAAAAACCACGAGCCCTATGTTTCATTTTCCTTGCCACGGATTTCTCTGGAGGCAAAATGCCATCAGTAATGTATTGAAGAAGGGGATATCTCCAGTCTTTGGGTTGAACCACTTGTATGCTTAAACTTTCCTCCTCTTCCTTGCCTTGATTGGGTTGTATGGATGGGAATTCTTGCACATGAATCCATGGGTAGGACTCAGAGTATGTTATGGTTACCAAGGAGTCTTCTAGTGTGTTCTCTGATCTAGGTATATGCTCATAGCTAATATTTTTGAAGTTAGCTGCCACTTCTTTAAGGATGAACAAGTATTTAATTAATTGCTCCTTTTTTCCTCAGATTGACCTTGGGCATGATGGATAAGAAGCTGAGAATCACTCATTAACCTGACTCTTTTAGCCCCACACAGAAAAGCTAATTTCAGACCAGCTATAGCAGCCTCATATTCGGATTCATTGTTAGAAGCCCTAAAAGCAAAGCATATAGCATGGTATAACTTATCGCCATACGGAAAGGTTAAACATATCCCAGCACCACAACCCATGGTACTTGATCCACCATCCATTCGGACAACCCATACCTTCTTAGTTTTCTCATCTGCAGCTTGCTTAGTACTTCTATCCGAATGGAACTCAACCAGGAAATTAGCAACAGATTGAGCTTTGATCGCAGTTCGGGGGGGGGGGGGGGAATCAATATCATAATCACCCAATTCTACTGACCCCTTGGTCATCCTGCTTGATATGTCCGCCTTCAGGAGGACATTTTTCAAGGGAAAGACGTCCGGACGACAATAGAATGAGAATGAAATTAGGGCCTCATTTTTCTGGCAGCAATCACCAAGGCTAGTGCTAGTTTTTGAAGCTTTAAGCACCTTTTTTCATCAATCATCATACTCTTGTTGATGTAGTACACCGGACGAGGATAATTGTCCACCTCTCTCACCAGCACTGCACTTATAGCAGATTCAGACACAACTAGATATATATACAGTGTTTCTCCATCAATAGGTTTGTAAAGAGTTTTGGGGAAAGATAAATGCTTTTTTATTTCATTGAACGCCTGGTCGCACTGTGGAGACCAATTAAAGTCTTTAGCACCCTTTAAAGTCTGGAAAAATATGGCACACCTATCCGATGACCTTGAGATAAAACGATTTAAAGCAGCTAACCTTCCTATCAACCTTTGCACTTCTTTAATATTCTGAGGAGGATCCATTTGTAATGAGGCATCAAGATGGTCTGGATCAGGCAGTATCCATTTCTCACTTATCACATACCCCAAAAACTTTTCGAATTGCACTCAAAAGACACATTTTTCTGGATTCAATTTTAAATTAACATTCGCCAAGTTGGCAAAAGTTTCTTGAAGATCTGCTAGGTGCAACTCTTCTTCCATACTTTTTACCATCATGTCATCAATATATACTTCCATATTTCTCCCAATCTGATCACCAAACGCTTTGTTCACCCACCTTTGATAGGTAGCCCCAACATTCATCAACCCAAAAGGCATCACCTTGTAACAATGAAGGCCCATATTTGTAACAAAAGTAGTGTTCTCATGGTCCTTCAGATCCACTTGTATCTGGTTATAACCAGAGAAGGCATCCATGAAGGACAATAACTTGTTCCCAGATGCGGAGTCTACCAACTGATCTATCCGGGGGACTGGATAAAGATCTTTTGGGCAAGCTCTATTGAGGTCAGTAAAGTTGATACACATACGTCATTTCCCATTCTTTTTCTTTACTAACACTGGATTGGCTGTCCATAAAGGATATTTAGACTCTTTTATGTGCCCCATCTTGGTAAGTCGGTCAACCTCTTAAACTATGAAATCAGCTTTCTCTTTAGAGAAATATCTTGTTCATTGCACAACAGGTGCAATATCTCTTCGGATGGATAGTTGGTGTGATATAACACCAAGAAAAAACATGTTGGTGGTTTGCCAAAAAGGACAACACTTTTTTCTTCAATTTTGGTGCCATCTTGGAGCCAATTTTAACATTTCTTCCTTCAGCTAGAGAGTGGGTTTCAACTTCTTCAATTGGTATCAAAATACCATGGGTCTCTCTAGGGTCATCAATTTCACCCTCACCCCCAGAGGGGCCCAACAACTGCTAATCTTCATTTATCCAGACTGCCCCCAGAGTTTTAGGGGCAAGTGCAGTTGCATAACATTCCCTTGCTTTTTTTGGCTGCTCCGGACAACTTCCACTTGTCCTTGAACTGCAGACTATAAACATTGGTGAACTGTTGAAGCCACAGCATGCATCCTGGAGAGCCAGGATCTCCCAAATATCGCATTGTAACACGTGGGCAATCTACCACAACGAAAAATACCCTAACCATTTTCTTGAAAGGGTCCTTGCCCAACAAAACCTGCTCCTCAAACTCTCCGACCACATCCGCAGATCTTCCTGTGAAGCCCACAATAGACCTGTTCGAATGCTGAATCACTGTTGGATTCTTCATCTGTTTATAGGAACTTAAAAAGAGAATGTTGGCTGAGCTGCCAGTGTCAATCAAAATTCGCCTGATGTCATTGCCCCCAATTGATGCTCTTATTACCACAGCATCCTCATGAGGGCCAGCTATGTCCTTAAGGTCATCTTCATCAAAAACAATGAAGGAAAAAGGAATTTGGGACTAATAGGAGAGCATCCCTCCCTCTAACTGAGTAGCCAGAGTGTGAACATACTTCTTCCTTGAAGAAGGAGTCGTCGCAGTCATTGTGTCTCCTCCAAATATAGTGAGCGACTCAAAAACGTTTATAAGCCCAGACCTTGTCTTGGTATGTTTAGTCATAACACCCATTTTATTCCGGGCTGGATCAGGATCCAAATACTCTGATTCTATATCAAATCTTTCAATGATTACCATAGCTCCATCCGGAGCATATGTCCCCATATTGTTCGTTGGGGCAATCCGATGAGCATTGTCGGGCCTGTTCTCACTTCTTCTCTTGACATAAGCTCCCAAATTTCCTCTTTCAATTAGATTATGCACCTCTTATTTCAAAGCGATGCAATATTCAGTGTTATGGCCAATATCATGATGAAATTGACAAAAACAAGTATTACGACTTTTCCTAGGAGATTGAAGCGCTGTCGGCTTCCTGAAGTGTACCTCATCTTTTGTTTTATCATAGATGGTTGCCACATTCTCTTTCAATTCAGAAAACCACTCCGGTTGGACCCAAGGTCCTCGTTTATTTCTAGACTGCTGGCTTTGAGCTGGAGCTGGGTGAGATTGAGTATGCTTGGCCCTGTTGGGACCCTGTCCGGCTTCCTTGGCCTTGTATCCGGACTGGTTCTAGTTTGGTGTAGCTGGGGCAGACCTTACTTGCTTGTGCACCCTAGCCTTTTTTGTTTCATCTACATTGATTTGCTTCCCCACCTGGTTTTACAAACCACCCCAAGTCATGGCCTTTTTTCTGGTTACCGAATCGGCCAGATTCCCAGGGTTTAATCATTATCTCAAAGAAGCTATTGCTACCTGCTCAAAGCAATCAGCTAACCCATTCTTTGTGTTCACAACCCGGCTTATATAGTCTTTTAATGATTCATTTGGCTTTTGGGTAAAATGGATAATAGTGTCTCCATTACCCTTCACCTCCTTACTTCCAACAAACTGCCTCTGGATGGCCACCCAAAACGTGTCAAAGTTTCTGATGCAACCCTGTGGTAGGCTATTGTACCATTTCAAAGCACTCCCAGTAAAAGATTGAGAGAAGGCTCTACACAACAGTTTGTTATCATCATCAAAATTCATCATAAAATTTTTAAACTGTTCCAGATGATTGTCTGGATCCTTGCTCACATCATACTTTTCCATCTTAGTACTGTCAAACCTCTTAGGAAGGTTTCCGGACAGTATCTTGGAGGACAATTGGGATTGTCTCCAATTTCGGCCACGACTAACGATAGTGTCTTCATTAGGTGTTGCAAAAATACATGGCTCGTCATGGAAAACAAAGGGATCCATCAGCAGCTGATCCACATGCCTACGGTTATGGATGTGGCTGTGAGACGACCCTTTTTCCAGATGCCTCTTTAACCTCTCATGCATGTCCCTTTTTCTTGAATATTTTTTAACCAACTTTTGCTTCTTCTTGGATCTGCCCTCGTCATTGCTGGATGACAAGGACTCCTCAAGTCCATTCTCATTTGAGGAGCTACTAGAGGACTCAGACTCTGAGCTCCCCACCGACTTAGACCGGTGAGATTTCTTGGAACTGACATGGGTCTTTTTTGTACTCAAGTGAGTCTTTGTTGATGGGTCATTCTTCCTTGGGTTGTCATTATGGTGAATGGCTGACACTTTCGACTTTATTTTCAAACACATCTCTACCTTTTTAACAGCTCTCAATGCTTCTATTTCAGCTTTCAACCTATCTCGTTCTTCGATCGTGTACTCGTCGTTCTCACCCACCACTTCTATCAAAGGTGGTGGCACCGCTTGCTCGTCCAGATTCATCCGAACTGGTTTTTCTTGCTAGTTTTGAATGCTAGATTCAAGCACTTTCTTCTCCCACTGTAGTCGTCAATTTGGTGTGGATTATTTTGAACTGAGGGTAATTTTATCTAACGTTTTAAAGAGTTTTAAAGAATTTTTAAGGTATTAAATGTTTGGGTGTTTTGTAGTAAGAGATTTAAGCTGTCTGGTTGTATTAAATGTTCATTACCCTCATTAATGAAAGTGGTTGGGTATTTATACCCTTAATTATGGACCCATAGGCTTTCGGGTCAAATTGTGAAACCGGATCGAGTTTAAAGACCCATTAGTTCTTAAGTAGATTAGCACCTAACTTAGTCAAAAGGTGTTTAGTGTTTTAATACTTTTGTCTTGTCCGGATAGTTCAGTGGGCAGTTATTGTCCAAATTAACCCTGTCCGGTTTTCTCAGTGAGTGGTAGTGAATAAATCTGGAATCATCAAAGACGACTATTTTTGAAGCTGAATTATGGCCTGATGAGGTCGTGGCGTGTTAAGATTGAACCGAATATTGCAGAGGTTGAGCCGAATATTGATGAGGTTGATTCATGATATGCTAAAGCTAAGTCGAATGGTGTTGAGGTTGAGACATGTTTTGCTGAGGGTGAACCGAATGTTGTTGAGGTGGTGTTATGAATTGTTGAGGTTGGGCTGAATTTTGTTGAGGTTGAACCGTGAGCTGGTGTGGTTGAGCCAAATCTTGTTGTAGCTAAGCCGTGGTTGGGCTGGAATGAGCCATTGCTCCTTATTTTTCTCTTTTTACAGTTTCGGTGCCTTCCACTCCTGGTGGAGGATAATCTCGTATAACCAACAAAATTTTGAAATCGGTAGCCTTAACCTCTTGCGGCTCTTTCTCATATTTATATTCGAGACCCGTCTATTTGGCTAGAGTATAATGAATTGTAAGGTTTGTATATTTACGCACTAGATTTATCCATTTAATGTCCTTCTTTGTCCTTCGGATCTATCTGTTCGATCTCTTATTCATCTTTTAGGAACTGTCAGAACCCTTCATCTGATTGATGCATTTACTAGGAGCTCGGACTTAAAATGGTAAGTTGATGGTCTTTCCCATGGCGGTTTCAAACTGCAAAATGTTGACCTAATGAAATTTTGGATAGTTAAACACTTGTGAAACTTGCGGTTCCAATTGAGCTTGGCCCAATCACTTAGTAGCCTGATATGTTCCTTACCACGTTCGGAAGATGCATTGAATAACTTCAAGTAATCTGCAAGAGAGAGGAGATGGAAGGAAAGAGTTAGTAAAAATAGTTAAACCAAATGAAGAATCAAAAAATCGTATCATGGGTGTAGAGGTTTGTTCGAAGTAAAGATTTGGCCTAAAGTGTAGGAACCCTTACGGTTGTATATTCATGAGATTTTAAGAAGACTCATATTGGTCAGACTAATCAGAACTCCATTGTTCCATGCTTTCCGGACAAATACAAAATGTTTATTATATTTGTCTTCAGACTCCAGCAAAACCACTATAAGTTTCAAGTCGTTTCCCATGGTAAGGTAGTATTCGGTTTAGTTATGGTTCATAGAAATGTCTCTCTAAAAAATCAACTGCTCCATCAACAATTCAAGTCCCAGTATGCCCGAGTTGATTATGAAAGACATCAAGGTCCTTCATGCATTCGGGCTAGTTTGATTAGGGTAGATATCGAGCATACTAAAATATTTCTTAAGAGTTGGATCAAAAAACACCCATAAGCCCAACTAAACAAATATTAGTAAAAATTTCATCGAGAGAGAAGTTTCACCTTTGACTGACAACCTTACTTTAACTTTTTTAGGAATTGGCCATCAAACTCTGATCCATGAGAGTTCATCAGGATTTGAGTACTCATACTTGATCCTTTCAGGTTTGGTGTAGTGATTGCATTTGATGTAAAAAAACCAGGCCATGAAGCTTTGATCTGGGTGCTACTAGGAAAGCTCGAAGCTTCGGGTTTTGAGTACTCATACTTGATCCTTTCAGGTTTGGTGTAGTGATTGTGTATGATGTAAAAAAACCAGGTCATGAAAATTTGATATGGGGGGCTACTAGGAAAGCTCAAAGCTCTGGGTTTGGAAGCTCTTGTCGGCGGGGGCACTTAGGAGAAGTCAGACCTTCTAGATCTATTTTTTACTTTTTTGGGCTCGTGAAGAATCTTAATGTTCATTTTTAAGACGGATCACGAAGTCTTTTTGTTCAAACTCTTCCTCTTTGTCGGAGATGTCGTAGTTACTAGTTGCTTATCGGACATCTTGCTTTGTATTACACCTTCTGTTGTGTTACTAGTCAAGGCCACATTGAAGAAACATGTGGTCATGGAATAGGAGTTCGGGGACTAGCCTAAAGGTTCCCCATAGACGTTAGGCTTCTTGAATAACATCTAATGCTAGTTGGAATATGATTCCATCGTCTAGCATCGATTGGATTATTGACTATTTATGGGGCCGAAGTGGTTTTATGCGATAAGGACAATGACATCGAATCATCCTTGGTGTTACCGTTCTTATTTTTTAAAGGTTTCATAACTCATCTACCTTTAGGAGCTTTATTAAGAGATGTATTTAGGTTCTCGAGGTTGAACAAATTTTTGAATAAATTCATATCTTTTCTTGTCTGCCATAACTGAAAACAAGAACAAAGAAAGGAAATATACATTTAGTAATATTAGGGCTCGCTTGAAGTAGATCCAAAAGTGGAAAGTAATCAGATAATGAGGTAAGAGTTTCGACTAGGACTTGAGGTACTTGAAAATGCAAAGCATATTAGAAGTTAGGACCACGTGGAGAATTTGCGTTGGTTGGATGAAATTTCATAGAGGCGAGCCTCAGAGTTTCTCTCTCTAAATTTGAGAATCTCTTTCTAAAGAAAATGTGTGAAAAAAAAGGGTGTTCGTTTTATTTATAGAGAAAAAGAGCCACGAGTTCGCTACCAACAATCATGATACGAGTTTTAGAAAGTTGAAGTAACGGGGATTTTCGATGCATGCGTTGTAAAGCTATGATAAAACATGTACATAGGTTAGAACAGAGACGAAACATGGCCGAATTTCACATACCTAGCCTTGGAAGGTGTGAAAATCTAGCTTCAAACTTTTCAGATTCTCCGGGGACGAACTTTGGAGCTCCCATTTCGGAGAAAGCTCAACCTGCACCCATGATTTTGGAACAACCTAATCCGACTACACCGGAAGTTTCTAGTGCTTCTACTTTGGAAGAAAATACTTCGAAGAACAAGAACAAGACTACATCGGCTCGACTCAAGACCCTGACAGTTCGGTGCACTTCGGGACTCACGGGGCTTTTGAGATTCTAGCATCGACCAATTCTCCAGGAATAAATGGCTACTTATAAAGTAATTATTTGTTAGGCTTAAAGTATTATTTTGGCTGGATTATATCATATTGTTTGTCGGCTAAACATAAATTGTATAAGAGACTCTTTGTAATTATATATATTAATCCAAATAAATATTATCTAGAATTTTCATAAATGGTAATTTATATATAACTAAATATATATTAAGTTTTTAATACTGATACATTTACCATATAACAAACTATTATATTATCATACAACCCATTTCACTAGCATGAACATAATCTAAACATGTCAGTCATGATTGACACTATTGATAATCTCTAACCTTTCAGAATTAATTTAATTGTGGTATATGTTGAACAATTGAGAAAAGTCTAATAGGGTATGATAGAGAGGAATACAAACCCATGAGTTGAAAAACATAATAAAAAAACTACTCATAATGAGTTTTTCCTTCTATGGGGTCTAATAATAATGCATTATAGTAGGTTTCACTGCGTTTACAAGTGATAAAACTGGTCTTGGTTGATATCATTATACTCTTCTATCAAAATTGTCTTCATCAACTGATCAGAAAGGACCATATGAATATTTTTTAGAAACGGAAACGATCCATCCGAGGTACCTGATTTTGGTGCATTAATATTAAACCATCGTCAATAGGTAGTGACGAGTTTCCAAAAACGAGATACGGGGACTTGCGAGTAGAACAGAAAACATTAGGGAAAACCTTAGAAGATGAAGAAACAAATATACTCACAAGATGGTCATCTAGTTGGTGACTGAACTCCATGAAACATAGCAATCAGAGGACTCCCTCCTTGGATTTTAGAGGAATCAATCCATTACATTCGATATCTGAGTTCACAACTTGATTAGGGGTCATTTATTATCGATGGAAAAGAAGATGACAAAAATAAGTGTTGGTATTTATAGATAAAGCATAATTAATCCTCATAATACACATGTAAATGATCTAACAATTGGCAAACTAAAACAACTCAATCGATGGTAATGCACATCGAAGACATGTTAGTACATGATTTGTTTAACCATTATTTGTGATTGCAACATTGTCTCTCTTCAAAGTGTAATCATTACATGTATGCCTTATATAATCCCCTTAGCCATCTTTATTTTTCATCAAGGGCTCGGCTAAATGGCCCATTCTACTCATGGGCTCGGGATAAAATTCAAAATACTTATAGTTTTTAATTTTTTACATTTGTTTCTGGTAATTTGAAATACTATGGGAGTCCCCACTAGATAAAAAATACCAACACTTTTTTCATTTCATAAACACGTTAGTTACACTATCAACCTACTAGTTGTTTTTTTATAGTTTTTATTTCGATATAATTGAGGTTTTTTACTCAAGGGAGGTTTTGACCAACATATGGTTTTTAACGAGATATAAGTGTGGCAGTATCGAACTGAGCTCTCATGAGTCGTAACAATACCATTAGTACTAGTCCAAGAACTGGCCAAAAGACCAAGGCGTGAATATCTCCTTAAAACAAATCTTACAAGATCGGTCACTCATCCTTGAAAATTTAAAAAAAATTACATATCGGTTTTTTTCTTTCACAATTTTAAAAGCTTGACGAGGGATTCTCGTTAATCTAAAATTTGAGGCATTGATAGCGCAGTGGAATCCCCTTAACTAAATTCATTAGACTCGATGGAAACAAAATGTACATTAGATAATGACAAGGTTAACAACATGATCTAAGGCAACAGTTTCGGCTCTATAAATATTTTTAAACATAGTTTTGTATTCCTCCCTCATTTCGTCCACAAAGACCAGAGGGCTAATAATAAGGGTCAAGTGTGTAAATTAACCAAATCTTAACCAACAAAATGAAATGTTAATAACAATACGTAGCTATATTAATTAAGTTTAAAAGTGCATTAGAAAAATGATATTTTTTTAAAGTTAAAAAATGATATTTTTTGAAAGTTAAGAAAAAAAAAATCGAAAGTTAAAAAAAATGATATTTATATATTTATTTTAGATTGAATAATATATATATATATATATATATATATAATCTTTTTTTTCTAACTCGACAATCATTGTTTTGTATAATCGGATTTTATAATAAGAAATCTAATCTAAAATATTCAATTTTTATTTAAAAAATATTTAAAAAAATCATAAAAATCCTGATAGTTTTAAACCTATCATCTCGATTTTTATATTTGGATAAGATAATTCTCAATCTTTCTTAATATAAATAAAATATAAAATAAAATAACATTTTGGTGATAAATAATTTTATATAATTATTGATTTGTAAAATAAAATTATTTAACACTACATAAAAGTAAAGTGATAAAAATATATCTAATTTTTTTAAAAAATAGCCTTATTAGTTTTCACTAATAAATATTATTTATATCTATGGAAATAATCAAAATTATCGGTAACTACATCGATTTTGAAGTGTATTTAAAGTCATTTGCAACATGGGTGAAGTTATTTCCCCCATAAAATTTATTATTTCCTCCATCATTCATAAAAAAAATTCGTCTTGTTATTTCCTCCCTAAAGTAAAATCCTAATTTATCCTTGTTTTAATCTTACACCAAAAATCCAAATTTCTCCATTAATTATCCACCTTCACATCTTCTCTTCCAACCCTAAAAAACCCTAGCCACCAAACAATTTTGAAGCAGTTTTTAGAGTTCCAAAGATAAAAAATCTATCGTTAATCTTATTTTTATTTTAAATATATGGGTTGACATTAGGGTGGCAATTCGGGTGTTATCCGGCCCGACCCGGCCCGGCCGGGTTTTGTCCGGCCCGAACTTAGACCGGGTCGGGTTCGGGTTCAGAAATTGTAACCCGCAACCGGGTCGGGCCGGGTTCAGGTTTCTAATTTGTCTGGCCCGTTCCGACCCAAAAATCATAAAATATATATATAAATAATATTTCTATATATAATAAAAAATAATATATTTAAAAAATAAATCAATATATTTAAAATTAATTAAAAAATATTTTAAAAATATTAAAATTAATGTCCGCGGGTCGGGCTGGGTTGACCGGCGGACATTAGCGGACGGGCTCATGGGTTTGAAAATATGAGCCCGGGAGCGGATCGGACCGGGTTCGGGCTCAAGTGTTAAAAAAGCGGGCTCAAGCGGGCCGGCCCGAACCCGGCCCGCGGACGGCCCATTGCCATCCCTAGTTGACATATCAAATAAAATCTCTTTTTATATCTATGATTTTTTTCCATAATAAGTTATAGGAAAAAAACGTGTTCATCGTTTAATCGAGTTCCTACATATAGAGTTACTAGTTTAATCATTGTTTAATATAAATTTCTGGTTTAATTGTTTATTTCGTATATATTGAGTTCAAAATATTGATTTTCTGTGGTTTGATTAGTGTCTGTTGATTGGTATTTTTTTAAAATATATATGTGATTCTGAGTTCCTAACTACATGTTTTCTTTTTAAAAAACATGTAATTTTGTGACTAATCTTAAAAATAATTGAGTTTTTATGTTTTTAGGGTTTAATTTTAAAGGTTAAATCATATATTTCGGCTATAATTTGTTTTAATGATGTGTTTGTTGTAATTAGAATTTGATAGGGGATAGTGGCATCAAATTATAAACTAGAAAGTAAATAAAGGACAAAAAGGTAAAAACAAGTGTTCAGTGTTTTATTAAAAAATTCAAATGGAGAAAATAATAGATATTATGGAGGAAATAACTCCACCCTTGCAACATAACACTAGTACCTATGTATTTTAATAATTAATTATTTTTAACCTTCAAAACTTCATAACTTTCAAACCATAATCTAAAAGAAATAAAAACACATTTATTTTTATTTTTAAAACACAAACATAATTAAATACATAAGCGATACTTTTTGTAATTTTTTTTCTTATTTTGCAATCAAATTACATATAATTACGTAATTCGAACACGAATACTTTTTAGCAACTAAAATTAACTTGAAGACGATTTCTTTATTCATTTTCTATTTACGCAACTATTTTTTTTTTTCATATTTACATAAGTCATTTGCACATAATTTCTTAACTAGATACGATTGTTTTTTCACCACCAAAATCTCATTTACATATTTTTTTTATTATTATTTACACAATTTATTTGGACGTAATTCCGCAAAGGTAGCACATTTTGTTTATTTTGCAAGTAAATTACACCTAATTTTACAACTAAAACATAATTTTATTTTCAGCCTAATTACACATAATTACGCAATTATAAAAATTTAAAAAAATATGTATACCAAAAGTCTTCCTCTTAAAACAAAATTAATACACCAAATAATATTTCAAACTGCACTATCCTATTTTACCCAGCTCTATTTATAGATAAATAAATTTGATATTGTTTTTTTTACTTATAAATTATCCATATTTTATATTTTAAAAATTACATTTATGTTTCGATTTAAAACCGATAACTATCGTAACAATCAAACTTAAACAATAATGGACGGTTATCTATTAATAGGTATTAGAAACATGTGTAACATATTCATTCCACTAATAAAGTTATCTTGCAGTTTAGAGATATTATTATTGTTCAACTATCTATTAGACAATTACTATATATGACCAAACATAATAGGTCAACAATAACTATCTGGGCCCAATTTAATGAAAACCAAAACCTGAAGGACATAAATGCAAAGACAAAAAGTTTTTATAGTTCTGTTAACAAACCTGGTTCCAATTTTTCATGCCTTTCGTTTCTGTCTATTTTTCATCATCCAACGAACGATAGATTAATTCCAGATAATTAACAAGAGATAGAGAAGAGAGAAAGGAGAAGAGAGAAGAGAGAAAGGAGAAGAGAGACAGCTAGGGTTTTCTTCGTTACAACGTCAGTTTTTTCTGTTCATCTCCTTTGAATTTCATATTTGGCGTTGTTGCTCCTTTTTCTCCTCTCTTTCTACCTTCTCTTAATTTCGATTCGGCATACGATTTTAGGGTTTATCATTGTTATATGATTTTGTATTGAAATCAAGCGAGACTAATCATCATTCTCACGACCCCTGAATTCATATTCGCAAAGTAAATCACTTTTCTCGATTAGATTTTTTTTTTATTATTCTGGGTTATGTTCGATATCTCTTGATTCGTGTTTGTGTTTTTGCAGAATCTCTTGAATTTTTATTGGGATCATTGCTTTCAGACACATTAAGGTGAAAAGTTCTAATCTTGCGGTTTCGTTCTCTTAAATTGCGCATCTGATTGATGTTCGATAGATAAAGAGTTAAGGAAATTCGAACAATTTTAGCCGGAATTTAGACAATAAGGGTTTGATTTTAGCTAAGGTTGCATTAGGGTAAGGGATATTTTTTTGTAGGTGAATATGTTTAAACAGATACTAGGCAAGTTACCTAAGAAACCCACGAAACCATCTCCAAATGACTCTAATGGTGAGGGAGGAACAAATCCCCAAACATCTCACGGTTCTAATTCGGTTAATAATTTGAAGTCTGGGGCTTTGAAATCTTCAACTTCGAGTTCTCGTGCAGCGGCAGCCGCACCACGGAATGGGACAGTGGCTCCTAATAAAACAAATCAAGCCAAAAAACCAGCTCCTGTTGCTGCTGCTCAAGTGAATCCCATGGCTTCGGGTGTTTACGAGGCTTTACCGAGTTTCAATGATGTTCCAACTTCGGAGAAAGTGAATCTCTTCATTAAGAAACTGAATATGTGTTGCGCGGTGTTTGATTTTACCGATCATTCAAAGAACTCTAAGGAGAAAGATATCAAGAGGCAAACGTTACTCGAGATTGTCGATTATGTTTCCTCTGTGACGACAAAGTTCAACGAAGTGACGATTCAAGAAATCACGAAAATGGTTGTGGTTAATTTGTTTCGAACCTTTCCTGCTTTGAGTTACGATCTTAAAGGCCACGAGGCGTTTGACGCCGAGGAGGACGAACCAACCATTGACCCTGCTTGGTCTCATCTCCAAATCGTGTACGAAGTTCTACTCAGATTTGTTGCTTCACCTGAAACTGACGCCAAAATTGCTAAAAGATACATCGATCATTCATTTCTGTTGAGATTGCTTGACTTATTCGATTCCCAGGATCAAAGAGAGAGGGATTACTTAAAGACTATTCTTCATCGTATTTACGGGAAGTTTATGGTGCACCGGCCTTTTATTAGGAAATCTATTAACAATATATTCTACAGGTTTATTTTTGAAACCGAGAGGCATAATGGGATTGCAGAACTGCTCGAGATTTTGGGAAGTATAATTAATGGTTTTGCTTTGCCTTTAAAAGAAGAGCACAAACTATTTCTTACCCGAGCGTTGATTCCACTTCACAAGCCTAAATGTGTAGCGATGTACCACCAGCAACTTTCTTATTGTATTGTTCAGTTTGTCGAAAAAGACTGCAAGCTGGCCGATACTGTCATACGTGGTCTTCTAAAGTATTGGCCTGTAACTAATAGTTCAAAGGAGGTTATGTTCCTTGGTGAGCTGGAAGAAGTCTTGGAAGTAACTCATGGATCGGAATTCGAACGTTGCATGGTGCCTCTATTTCGACAAATCGGTCGTTGTCTAAATAGCTCCCATTTTCAGGTATCTATTCAATTTTATTCTTTAATACTGATTAAAACTTCTGTAATTTCGTCACTAATGTTTTATTATTTGGGGGTTGTTTGGCGCCATTAGCTATTTGTCTTTTAGGCTTACAATTAAAAAAATTGGCTGGAAAGCCATTTTAAAAAATGGTTTTTTTATGTGACCCCGAACAATCTATTACATTCTCCTGACAACCAACTTTTTTAGCATTTTGGCTACCCTTGCACCAAATCACACCTTAGTTCCCTTCTATTTTCTTGAGATGCTTTTTGGTATTTCATTTCGAAGTAGTATGTGTTAGCTACATTCATGGTGGATGTTTTTTTTTGTCACACATGGATATAGGTCTTTAATTACCTAACTAGTAAAGATTTTTGGTCTTAACATCAGTTGAAAGTGTATATTGTTTTCTTGCTCTTTAATATTACACTGTTAAGATGGGTTCATATCGAATATTTTCCAGGGAACTTATTTTCTACAGGCATTATCTCAATCGAACCAATTTGTCTGCTTCAGTAAATTTAATTGTTGGTGTACCACCTGCTTAAATATCTTTTGGCTTTCCTTCCTAAATCAGAATAGAGCATCATCTAGGACAAAGATATTTTATTTTAAGCACGTGAGGCGTGAGTTACTATTGGACTAAGCTATCAACCAATCTACTAAAATAAACATTGAAAGTTCCAGAACGATCGAAGCTTAAAACTTCGAACTTAAAGTACCTTTCTATTTGTTACATAAAGCAACATATTAGGATCATTCAATTGTAACTTTGCCCTTCAACTTGCTGAGAATCTACTGAAATTGTGTTAGATGTCCTGATTCTAACTCTAGACTTAACTACTTTTTCCAGATTCAAAACTTGCTCGATTATATTCTTTTAACTGAGATCTAGCATGATCAAGATATGCATAATATTTGATTTTAGTGCTATTTTAGTCTTTTACTTCTTGTGGATTTATGGTTTATCTGATCAGTGTATAATATATTGGCCGTTGTAGGTTGCTGAACGTGCATTGTTTTTGTGGAATAACGATCACATAAGACATTTGATTATTAAGAACCATAAAGTAATCATGCCTATAGTTTTCCCATCTATGGAGAGAAATACACGCTCTCATTGGAACCAAGCTGTTCAGAGTCTGACGTTTAACGTGAGGAAGGTATTTACAGACACTGACCAAGAACTCTTTGATGAGTGTCTGGCCAAATTTCAAGAAGACGAAGACAAAGAAAAGGAGTCACAGGCGAAGCGTGAACTAACCTGGGAACGATTGGCAGATATGGCTAATTCCAAAATCTTAAGCAGCGAGCCCACCACAGCCACTGCCACAGAAACAACAGATTCACAAGACACAGAAGGTAGCTAAAACTGAAAGGAATACCAGCTTTAGGACTTTATTCTCATGACTCAAGAGTCTTCAATCGGTTAAACCTTTTAGCCACATCTATTTGTTCTGTCGAAGTGAGAGAGTTGGTTTTATGGAGATTGGGGGTGGCTTGGTTTATGAGATCATGGTTTTGTTTTTATCCCTTTTTTTCGCTTTTCCTATTTTAATCTTCCAAAATGGAAGGATTTGTATTATAAAGGGATTTGTTTATAAGATGGTGGTCTTTCTCTTGAATTTCTTCTATACATCATGTAATGAATGATCCAGACTGGTTCTTCTTCTCTTTTGGTTTACAGTATTTACTAACCTTGTTACTCTTACCTTTGGATCCAGACTTGTGTTTTTGGTTGTTTCATTCTTAGCATCATGTCATTGCTTGAAATTACAAGTTATTTGTCGGTTGATATTTTACTTGCATTTCAAAGCTTTTGTGTGCAATTAGATAACAGAACCTTACACACCATCAATTGCCTCAGCAAGTACTATCTATAATGCTTATTGATACTTATATGATGTTGATGTTAATCCCCAGAACTAGCTCTCTTGCATTTAAATATGTAAACACTAAGAAAACTGCTAATGCTCACTCAAGACCTACAAAATGTCTTGTGACATAAGGATCTTTCTTATACAAACTTAATCTTATCCTACCTACATCTTAAACCAACGGATGTTATTTTTGTTTGGTTTTCCTGTTCCAAATATAACTGTAAAAAAGTAGGGGTTGTTTGGTGCTTACCTTATCAAGCCAAAGAACCAACTTAAAATAGATAGTTTTATTTTCAGAAAAGCCTTAAATTGAATGGTGTCTAATAGAAAATCAACTTTTGAAGTTCAAAGGCTAGTATAAAATTAAATGCACAATCTAAAAAAAGAAGAGATAAATTTGCTTATGAATTAAACTGCTATAACAATGGATCAGGTAATATATATATATATATAAAGTTCATAAAAAAAACTTTATCTTATAAGCCTAAAAAGTTCTCTTTTTAGAAAAATTAAATATATACATCCAGCTAGACATAGTCTAACGGGACGAAACGTTCGTTAAATGACGATATTGTGACTGGAAAAAACTCAAAAATGTCCCGTCCTGTCCTGTTATACGGGATCGAATCCCGCAAGCCAATGGAGACCCCACTAAATTAGACGGACACCCGCTTGTTGGATGATCCAACCAAACAACATTTTTGTTTGTAAGCCTAAAAGCCAAATAAAAAAGCTTTTATCTCATGACACCAAACAACCTCTTAGCTTTGTTTGCTTAAGCTGTCTTCCATATATAAGCAGGAACATGATTTTTCAGCATTATTATATAGGCGCTACTACAATATGAGAAGACAAATACTTTCTTCATAAGGAAATATAATGATAAATCCCTGTTCGGAGATTGATATATGTGCATATGCAAACTCAAGCACTAACTCAGAGGTTCATCTGTTTCTTTGACAGTAGATTAAATAATAGACCGCCGGTTTACTCTCCTTTTTCCCTACAAAAGTGTTTCTAACAAAAGCTATCCGAAGAGATTAGTAACTTTCTTGGTTTCTTTTGAGTTCGGAAAGGTTGAATAAACCTATTGAACAAAAAGAAGGGAACGATTTTCATTGTAGTTGCGACACAAGTTAACAAATATTTTTATTCCAAACATAATTTTACCTCCAACTGTTGGAATGCGTATTTGTTACATCTCCTAAAATGCATCAGTTGCTTTAAGCTAAGAGTTGTTTTGAATGATGCAAACTTCCTACAAGGGAGGTATATACCCTATCGTCAGGGACATAGCCTGCTGCCACCATCTCATCATATAATTTAAAGGCCTCATCTGATCTTCCCTCCTTAGACAACCCCGAAATCATTGCTGTATAAGTGGCTATATTCCGTGCCAAACCCTTCGAATCCATCTCCCTGAAAAGTTTCAAAGCTTCATCCACATTCCCCGAAATGCATTCACTGTGTATAAGTGACACATAAGTATAAACATCCAGAACAATCTTCTTAGCTTCCATCTCTTCTCTTACTTTACGAGCTTCTTTCACTTTCTCTTTCTTGCTATAACCATCGATCAAAACATTATACGTAATCGTATTGGGCATCACTCCTTTTCCCTCCATCTCTCTAAAGAGTAAATTTGCTTCCTTAAAGTTTCCTTCTTTACAGTAAATATCAATTAAAGTAGTATAATTGACGGTATTAGGAGCCACACCATGTTCAAGCATACTATACAACCATCTTTTTGCATCTTCGTGCCTTTTTTGTTTTAATAACCCGGAAGCTATAGAGTTGTAAGTAAACACATCGGTTTTGAATCCTTTACTCTCCATTACACCCTGCATCTCTATAGCATCATCTATCTTTCCTATTCTTGAGTACCCATTAATCAATGTGTTGAATATCACTTGATTTACATCAAGTCCGCGCGTTTGCATTTCCTTTACCAACATTTCCGCTGCTTCCATTTGACCAGCCTTGCACATTCCATCGATCAAAGCCCCATACGTGTGAGAATTAGGCAAAAGTCCTGAGTCAGTCATTTCATCAAACAAAGCAACTGCTCTTGTGATATTTCCTCTTCTACAATTCCAACTAATAATAGAAGTGTAAACATGAACATCTGTTTCTATCTTCCTCTCACGCATTTCATCGAACAGTTTCTGTGCTTCTTCAAGCTTTCCCAATCCACCATGCCAGTCGATCAGAAGAGTATAAGTCGCTGCATTATAATCCAAGCGGTCCTTCTCCATCAAGTTCAAGATCTCTTTAACACCTTTCGAATCCTTCTTTTTTGTGTAAACATTGAGAATCGTATTGTACGTGATTACATTCGGATTAATCCCTCTACCTCTCATCTCGTTCAGTAATTTCATACACTGTTCCACATCTCCTTTCTTACACAACACGTCAACGACAATCGTCAACGAATATACAGTAATCTCTGCATCACAATCCAATATTTTCTTGAAAAACCCTAAACACAGCTCGACCTCGCCGCATTTCTTCGTCCCAAGCAAATACACAATGGAAGACCTCTCGTCAATTTTGGCGCCACTCTTCACCATGAAATCAAACACTCTCAAAGCCTGGTCGAACATCTTGTTATCCGTATAAACCCTAAACATCATATCGCAAAGTTTCTCAACGAAACCGGCATCGTTAAAATCCCTTTCGATCAACGAAACTAGATCTTGAATCGGACATCGAAGACGATCATCCACAGCGACAGAGTTCAAAAATCTCTTCATCTCTGTGAATCTCCGAGCTTTGTATAATCTAGAAACTAGGGTTACATGAGCTTTGATATCGGGTCTATACGATGTAAATGGGGAGTGAGCGTGTTGTAGAAATTTGAAGAAACTTATGCAGCATTGTGGAGGAAGATTCGAGTTCGAGAGAACGAGGTGAGTGACGCGAGAGTTGAGATTCGAAAGAAGAGATGGCGTGGTTTGTAAGGATTGTGTGCCTGAACGGATTAAGGTTTTTGTAATGTTTTGTGCGATTTCGAGATCGGATTTGGAAGCTTTTTTGGTTGGATAGAGATTTCTAAATGAAAGTGAAAGTTTTTGAGACGCCATTGTTGGCAGCTCACTGTAGTTTCTGCTCTCGTACTGATAATGGGAGAGACGAATACCTTTTTGAAGTAAGCTCACTGTAGTTTCTCCTCTCGTACTGATAATGGGAGAGACGAATACCTTAACGAATGATTTCTTCCGCCCGCCAATATAAGGGTTTTATATACATTTCAAAAATCACGTCAACTAACCCTTATAATGGGAGAGACGAATACCTTTTCACCGACCTTTTTACCATCTAAGAGCATCCCCAACGGCTACTCTAAAAATTTGGTAAATATACCTAGAATTTTGATACTGTAAAATTTTAGATTATCATATAATCCAACAGCTACTGTATAATTAAGGTAGTTTTTATTTCAGCAGGTGGAAGAGAAAAAAAAGGAATAATTATAGAGAGTGGGTAACTTCCACTCTAAATATACCTACCTAAAATTACGCAATTAAATATAACTAGCCTAATAGATTATTAGTTGGAAAGGAAAAATTGGAGAATAATCTCCAAATTTGCTATCTAGTCCCATATACCTACTCTGTTGGGGATGCTCTAATACTCCAACTATTTTTTATGCTTACTAAACACCATTCTCATCAAACTAATTTTTTTCAATATCCAACATTTATTTTATCCCTCAACTACCTTCAAAATTTGATCAGTGTATTTTCTACCAAAAATTCAAAATTTGAATTCGTTTTAGTAGTCCTATGAGCAGCATAATCTATGAACCATAAAGTGGAACTACTCTCTCACCACACTTGTCGAATTTATGGAGTTTTATTTCTGCTTGTGCTCAGAGTTATTCAGCTACCTCTGTAGCCCTAGTGATTCCATATGCAACAGCGTAACTTTTTCCTCTCTTTTTCTTCTTTTCAATATCTGCTTGTGGAAAAAGAAGCGCATTTTAAGTTTGAGAGAGACTAATTTCAGTGATTACTTGGGGAAGACGGGACTCGGGAACAAGATAAAGCAGTGTTTAGGAACGATGTGTTTTGTCTAATTTTTGGGAACGATGGGTTTTGTTTGATATTTTGGATGCACGATTTTCGATACTTTTCATAGCTAGCCAGTGGTACTCATAACGCAATTACACGTATTACTACTTGGAGGCTTAGATGATGCGATTTTAGTATAGATTATGCAATTTTAGTGTAGATTTGAGATGATGAACACGAGACTTATGTGTAAAAAGGTCATGAGATTTATGTGTAAAAAGGTCATGAGATTTATGTGTAAACTAGGTCATGCGATTTATGTGTAAAATAGATCACGGGATTTATGTGTAAAATAGATCATGGGATTTATGTGTAAAATTAGACATGAGATTTATGTGTAAAATATATCATGAAATTTATGTGTAAAATATATCATGAGATTTATGTGTAAGAAATCGCATCCTCTACCTACAGTTTTAAAAACACGATCATACGATTTTAGTGCAAATTCAAAACGATGAACATGAGATTTATGTGTAAATTAGGTCATGAGATTTATGTGTGAAATTGGCCATGCGATTTATGTGTAAAATTAACCATGAGATATATGTGTAAAATTGGTCATGAGATTTATGTGTAAAACAGGTCATACTAGATTTGAGTGTAAAATATATCATGAGATTTATATGTAAAACAGATCATGAGATTTATGTGTAAAAATCGCATCATCTACCTACAGTTCTAAAAACACGACCATACGATTTCAGTGCAAATTTTAAACGATGAACATGAGATTTATGTGCAAAATATGTCATGAGATTTATGTGTAAAATTGGTCATGCAATTTATGTGTTAAATTAACCATGAGATTTATGTGTAAAATTGGTTATGCGATTTATGTGTAAAACATGTCATACTAGATTTGAGTAAAATTGGTCATGCTAGATTGGTTTTGTCATGTTGCGATTTGTGGGTAAAATAGGACATGCTAGCTTAGTTTGTGAGTAAAATAGGTCATATGATTTGTGAGTAAACTGGGTTATGAGATTACGAATAAAATAGGTCATGTTATAGCTAACATCACAAATTTTTAATATTAGATAACATTATACATGGCCTTACAACTGTCCAGGAACTCGACCCTAACAAAAAATACATCATATTTTAGGATTGGCATGTTTAAATAAATAAATAAACACATCAACCACCATAATCATCAATCATCATAAGACTCTTCTGAATCAGACTCCTCAAGGTCCTATACATCATCGGGTACTTAGAATTCATCCAACTAGGTACGATTGAATCAATGATTGCCTTAGTCAGCATGTATGAAAAAGTAAAGGAGAAGCCAGGTTCATTTAAGGCGGGAGGTAGAGGATGCGATTTTAGAACTATTCAGCATGAGTAATCAGTTTATGTTTATGGGTGATAAGTGTAAAGTTAGAACGATGAACATGAGATTTATGTATAAAATAGGTCATGAGATTTATGTGCAAAATAGGTCATGCGATTTATGTGTAAAATATAGGTCATAAGATTTATGTGTAAAACAGATCATGCGATTTATGTGTAATAGGTCATGAGATTCATGTGTAAAATATAGGTCATGAGATTTATATGTAAAACAGATCATGCGATATATGTGTAATAGATCATGAGATTTATGTGTAAAACAGATCACGAGGTTTATGCGTAATAGATCATGAGATTTATGTGTAAAAATCGCATCCTCTAACTATAGTTCTAAAAACAAGATTTCGGCTTCTGCACAATCAACCACGCCAGAAAATGCTACATTAATGTGGAAGGTTCTCAAGAAGAAACATCAAATAATAGGCCAAGATGGTTCAAAACTTACCACACCATAACACGACCTTGTTTGGCAGCTTCTTTATTTTGTCCAAAGTCGGCATTGCCTTTATCTCGACCATTAAAATATTTTCAACAGATACTACACATTCCTGAACAAAACGTTCAACACCGAATGAGTACATACCAAGCTTCTTGTGCCAATCAGACAATGGGTCATCGAGTGTGTTAATTTCTATGTCCCATATTATTCGTGAAGCCCCGGTTATATCCCTAACTATCTCGAACATAGTTACAGCCTACAGATTCAACATCATGATAACAAGAACAAAACCCTTATCGACTTCGACGACTTACCTATACTGCAGTTTCCGACGATCAACAGTGGCATCCGGTTCGATTTCAAAGTCTTCGGTCAATGATTTCCCGCCATCAATGGTTTAAAGCGCTTGCTGGAGTTATTATCGACAACTAGTGTCCGTCGGATAAACAATGAGGTTTCGTCTGCTCAAAGTGGTTCTGGGGTTTTGAATCCTAGGTTTACTGCGACTCTTGGTTTACTTGCTTTATGATTTTGGGAGGCAGATATAAGACCAAAAGTCTGGCTTATAGGGGAAAAATGGATGTCTAACCTAAATGAGCCTATTTATACCTTTGGGGTATTTTAGTTCATTTGTTAGGCTGGGGAACCTTATAGTATTATCCCAGTTATGGTATTAGTTTATTATTAGATACTTGAGAAGGTGTTTATGGGTAGTTTTCTCTATTTCACAAATTACTATTTTATGTTTTTAAATTATCATCCGAAAAAAAAAAATTAAAACGTGGGGTAGGTTTTGTTTTTTTTAAAAGAGTTTTTGACTATTTGGGCATCCACTATTTTTTTATAGTTTTTTAAGGGAATCTTAGCCAAGAAAGCGTTTGCAGCGGGATTCAGAGCATGTTTTACTCACCAACTCGGCTATCCATTTCAGGACAAATAAGGAGTTTTGGGCGTCCACTATTTTATAGACAAAATATATGTTTTGGATAGCTTGTTTTTTCAAAAAAAATAGACAATTCAATTTATGTTTACTTTGATTTTTTATGCTCAGTTTGTTTAACATCTCGAGGATGCGACAACTTCCAAACTTAATTGCTGAAGTTTTGGAATTACCAAACAAATTGTCTATAACTAGATAATTTGTAATTACCAAAAAAAAGTGAATCATATGAATGTTATATGTTTTATTTTCGCGTTATATGCAATAGATTTATGAAATACCAAAGGTTCATAAACAACATCTTATTTAAAGAATACCTGAAGGCGATTGTTAGAGATTAGTTTTTCAGAGAAGGCCAAGGACCATATGGGAAAATTTGAGAAATTTGTCGAGGCTTATCAGACATTATTCCTGCATTTTCTCTTTCAGTAGCGCTTTTGGGTAATGGTAAGCCAGTACCATATATTATTTACCTTGTACATAAACATAGATGAATCACCATAGTAAAGTACGGTGCGATCAGATAATTACGAAGGAAATTGTTGCGGTGGTTTCTGATGAAAGGTGGTAGAAATCTTAGTTTAACGGTGAAAAGAAAAGAAGACTACTTTCTCTTTCTATCTCTGTATTTTGGTAAGTGATAATTTATGAAGTAAAAAGTAGCATTTATAGCAAATTCATGGAAGTCTTAATGGGCTTTTGGTAAGGGGGTGAAAAGCCTCCTTATCTAAGGAGACACATCAATCTTTTATGTGTAACGACTGTATCATAAGACTCTTATGGCTTCGATAGGTTTCGAAATGTATCAGAAGATAAATAACACCTTCCATGTAATTCATAAGATTATGGGCGTTATTTCAAAGTGTATCTCGGGATGGATAGTTCGAAGAATAATTTGAGTTTAGCTCTTACACTTATAAAATTTCAAGGTGGTCTCGCTCGAAGATATATTTTAGTCCTCCTTCAGAATTATTTGCAAAGACTAAGGGGTTACTGATAAGGATATAATTAATTTAATCCAAAATAATTAGTTTGGAAGGGTTAACATATCAATAAATAATATATAAGTGAGATTTTTAAGTAAAATAGAAACTTAGACTACTAAAGGTGCAATATGTAATAAATATGTTTTTACTTACTGTCATGATGGGTGCAAAGTCCAGTAAATGAAGTGTATGTCTATTACATTGAACTTGATATCCTTATAGATAGGTATACCTTATCTTCAAAAGGGGATAAATTATTACTCTTTGACTTAAACATTTGATATTTTCTCTCTCCATGTTTCTCTCCACTCTTTTTCTCTCTAACTATTTAATTAACCACTCTAAAAATAATTTTTGACCAAATTCCATCTATTTACTTCCAATTTTTTTAAAGAGATTAGTGAGAATATTATATCTAAAACCATAAATTATTAAAAGATTTGAATCTGTGCAATATATGGATCCTGAAGCGCAAGTAGATCCAACATTGTTCATAGAAGGAGAAGTAATTGAGGCAAATATTGGACAAAGGGAAGCTCAATTACTTAAAAATAAACTTCTTAAAAATATTTATGAATTACTATTTAAACTCAGCTTTTTTATTTTTTACTGGATGTATTATCTATAACTGCATGCGGTAAAAATAAACAATCAATGAATATTGCACACACTGCACTAGAGAAGGAAAAGATTAAAGGGAGCAGTTTTAGGTAAACATGGTAGTTTCCAAGAATGGTATAAGGGAAAAGTGAAATAGTGATGGTAAATGGTGAATCATTTATCCGACTAAGAAAAAGAAAGATGAGGAATCAACAGTAGACCGATGAGTTTTTTTGCAAAAAAATGGACATCGCAAGAAGGCATGTGAGAAACGTCGGGCTTACTTGCTAAATAAAGGTAATCTTATATCTTTGGTTTTTTTGGAAGTTAATCTTATTTATTTGGAATAGAATACATGATGGATTGGTTTAGTTGTAACAACTTATGTTTGTATTGCTTTGCATTGTAACTAAAGAATCATAAGTTAAGTGAGGATGAAGGTCCATCTTCACAACTCACAGGAGCTCATGCAAAGTGTGCAAAATTTGTGATTTACATTTAAAGCTTACCACTTGACATGTATTATTCTTTGAGAATTTTATGTAGTTTTCTACGTTTTGAATGAACTCAATTTATTTTCCGGTTTTGAACATGTATGGTTATTTTTGTCTTTTGGGAAACAATGGCTTAACTCTCTTTTATGTTGATATGAGTGTTGATTATGGTAGTTTGATAATGGATCATGACTTGTATTTATTAAATACTATTTATAATCACAAATTTTCTATGAATGCACACCTTGTAGTGAATAAGATTAATAAAACCAAAAACTCATTTAAACTGTGGCAGATGCGGTTATGTCATATATCCAAAGTAAGGATGGATAATCTTGTAGCGGGAGGTTTATTAGCTCTCATCGATTACTCTAATTTTAAGACTTTTATCGAGTGTATCGAGAGGAACCATACCAAAACAAAAAAGGTAGAGGCTAATATAGTGGTTAAATTCTTATAATTGATTCATACTGATATTTTTGGACCGTTTCTAAAAGTATCATAGAATAGACAACGATACTTCATATAATTTATAGACGAATTCTCTTTTTTTTAGTACCTTTACATCCTTTATAAAAAATCATAGGCCTTGGACAAGTTTTGTGCCTTTTATAACCGAAGTTGAAAAACAACTAGGTAAAATAATTAGGAGTGTTATATATAACCATGGTGATGAATACTATGGTAGATACGACAGATATAGTGAATAACGTCAATAGCTATTTGCAAAATACCTAGAGGAGTATGGTATAGTCTTTCAATATACAATATCAGGTTAATCCCGCATGAATGGTGTATCCGATTATATAATATTTCTTGAGAAACATGAAGACCTGCTGCTGCTACTACTATTACTCTTACTACTACTAACCCGATCTGATCCGCAGACATTAATTTTTATATAATTTAATTTATTTTAATTATATTAATTTATTTTATATATATCTTATTGTTATTATATATAAAAAAATATTAATTTTTATATATTTTTATAATTTTCTGACCCAAACTAGAAACTCAAACCCGACCCGATCCAATTACGGATTACAATTTCTTAGTCCAGATCTGGCCCGTTCTATGTTCGCACGGAGACACCCGAATTTCCATCCATAATTTTTAACTCCTGTTAGAAAGTATTTATTGATGCTTTGATTATGATTATAATATAATTGTTTTTGATATATTTTAAGATAAATAATACAAGTTAATTATACACGAAAATTAAAAACTTATACTTAATAAAAATTATATAACAATTAATAAAAAAATTAATTTAATTGATTTGATATATTAACATTAGTTGTGATTATAGAATATTTTTTTAATATTTTTTAATATAAATAATGTATGGACCGAATCAGCTACGAATTGCTCATGTATTTTTAACATAGATCATGCTTTAATAAATATAACGTTGACTTTGAGAAACAATAATATTTTAGCTAAACAATTTAGATTCTAGGTAATTTGACAACAACCAAACGATTTAGATTTTAAATTATTTAAGTTCAAAATAGTTTTATACACTGCCATCGATATCCATATGTCCGAGTAGTTCACTAATAATTGCGGATAAATTATTTTCTTATATATATAACTAATAATCTATTCAATATACTTTTTTAATAAATTCGAACTACTATCTAACAAGTCCATATACAGAAAAATTTTCATGTGACACAATAATCTGTGAACCACACCGTCAAAGCATTTTCAAAAAGATTCAATGTATGTGAACAAACATGCATTATTCCAATAACTCTGCTATTCATAGAGACATATTTAACTTTTCTAGACAAATATAGAATAGTTTTCTTTATATATAAATTTATGTTAGTAAAATAAAGAGAAAAGTACCTGAAAATACTCATTCAACTATCTTATTATTCGGCGGTATTCGCTTTTAACATAGTGTTACTTAATACCCAGACTAATAAATTGGACAAAAATACCCTTCCACTATATATATCCATTTTTCAATTCCAACCCACTTTTTCGACCCTCCTATCACCCTAAACAAACGCAAAATTCTAATTTTAGAAACCACCAGAAAACAAACCGTTCGACTTCGTGATACTCTCTCTCTCAAACCCAGAAACCCTACAGCTTCTCACCGTTCTCACCTTCGTCACTATCGCACCGGTGAGCCTCTTTTACTCAGACAGACTACACACCTTCAATCTCATTCGACAAAGTTGTCGTGAAGTCGTCTCTGAAAGCTTCAATCTCGTTCTCCGACCGGTGAAATTTAACAGGTATGCATTATCGTGGAAAGTCTACTTTTTTTTGCGTTTTTAACGAATTTGAACCACTTTTTTCTCTTAATTCACGATAGGCGAGGCTGTTGATACTAGAATGAAGTATCTACTGACGATAGTTGCTCAGTTTATGGGTTTATAGTCGAAGGCAGGGTATAATTTTAGTTGCATGTAATACTGATACTCTCCTGAGAAATATTATGTATGTTAGATCTGCATTAGGTAGTTCATTGTTGATTTCGGTGTATGTTGCATAATTCCCAGATCCCTGCAACGTGCATGTAAAAAGTGTAACAGTTCGCATCCTGATAACCTACTATGCAAGCAATTCGCAGCTCGATTTTGTGTTCATACTTATTTACAAACAGTTCGCAGCTTGAGTTACCTAATTCGCATCATGTTAGAACTTATTTCGCAGCTTGTCTGTTAAGCCAATATTTATATGTATGCGATTCGCAGCTTGTGATGCGGATTATTTGTGACATTCCAACTGATTTGTGTTTGTGCAGACAGAATGACAACAAAACCCAGCTACTACAGATCAGGGTTGGTGAGCCTTCTAAAGCTACTAAAAGACATGCGTATTACAAGGGCCCACATTGAAGCTGCAAGAAACACACCCTTCTACACGCTTCTGAAAACGGCGTTCGAAATCCGTAATGAGGAAGAGTTGCCTAGGAAAAAATTCTACCAAATCATTCAGTATATCCTCGAGAAATTCTCTCTGGAAAGAGACGCCTTTAGGATTGGCAACAAGTATGTAAAGCTAACTACAAACGATATCAAGATCATATTCCGGCTGAGGCATGGAACCGAGAAAATGGAGTTAACAAAAACCGGCGCTTTTCACAACAAGTATGCAGCCGGCGAGGAGGACGAATCAAGGATGATTGAAATACTTCATGGCAAAAACTGGCAGGAAAGTATCAGCTAGTAATACAAAAACAATAACAAATGCCATCATAAAGGTACGTCTTAAATCTAACATTTATCTTTATAAAGCAAGATTCTGTACATTTCTAACATAGCATGTTGTCATTGGTTTTACAGGAGGGTATAGAGAAGGCCATAAACGAAGGAGGGGAACATGAATTGGAAGACATGGCGAGGCTGTTGATACTGTTTTTGTGCTCCACGCTATTCTACTCCGTATCTGGAGATATCTTGGGCTGGAGCACGGTTTATTACGTTGAAGACCTCAACAGAATAAACAATTACGACTGGGTTGGATCGATTCTGTTCAAGCTTCGACAGTCTATCAGGAGTTGCTTAGCAGTAGAAAGAGCTGATAAAATCGTCGGCTGCGTCGCCCTTGTAGTTGTAAGATTGATCTATTCAATATAAAAATTAGTTATTTACATAGCATCGTGCTGATAAAACTTGTCCCCATGCAGCCCTTCATCATGGAGCACACAACAATTGGCCACGAGGTAGCGAAGCCAACCTCGATACCAAGGTTTTACAAATGGTTGGGGTTAGAGTGCCAAGCATCCACCATGACATATCTTCTTAGAACACCCTCGCTGGATAATGACCAGGTATAAGCTTTATATATGTATTGAACTGGGGGTGCATACAGTTCGCATCATATGATGCGAACTGCTTATAAAAATATATCAATCATTTCGCAGCCTAATATGAATTTTACTTCGCAGCTTCATGTTCAACACAATTCGCATCATATGTTTAATACTTAGTTCGCATCATATGGTTTACACTTAGTTCCCATCATATGTTTTACATATAGTTCGCATCATACTGTCCCATAATCATTTCGCAGCTTAGCATGCGAAATGTGATTTAAAACCACACAGTTCGCATCATATGATGCGAACTGCTTATAAAAAACAATTTGTTTGTCTACACCCTCATACTTTCGAAACAATTAATTTACTGTCATGTGCATCTGTTGGTAGGTTTTAGAAGGTCCATTACAGCTTACCGAGGCTGAAATTGAAGCTTTCGGAGAAAGAGAAGATGATGAAGATGGTGAAGATGCAGAAGTAACGGTACCTACTTCATCGGAAGAAAGACCTAGGAAGAGGTCGAAAAGCACAGCATCAAAACCAAAACAAAGGAGACGAGCATCACAGAATGTAACAAATAAGGTGATGTCTCCCACACTCGAACACCCAACACCACCCGAGCCATCGATTCCACCACCAAGACTCCCCAAGAAAACAATTCCACCACAACCCAAAGGCAAATCCAGGCAAGAGCCCTCCGACACCGACACAACCAGTATGAGTGAAACGATCGGTGATTCTTTATTCAAACGCAGAGACCCTAATCCCGATATTGCTGCTCAATCAAAGCGTTTGAAGACGTACGCCGACAAGAACAAGTACGAGCGAAAAATAGAAAAACAGGCCAGAGAAGTAAGTATGACTTGAGCCTTAAATAATCACTACAATCAGCACTTAATATGTTTATAACACGTTTGCTATCATTTTTGCAGCTGAAAGAATTGAAACGCAAGATAGCGGAACTTGAAGCACAACAACTCCACGATGCTATCTCTCTGCCAATCTGCCGTACTGAAAGCCCAATTCAACAGGTACCAGCAGCACTTCCAGAGGGACAAAAATCCACTGATCAGCAAGCATCTGTGTCTAATGCTGATCAGCACACATTTCTTCCTGGAGTACTGCCGGAAGAAAGGGACGATGATGCCCACAATTCACCCATCATGGAGACACATACAGAGGAGGTAGATAATGTAAGTAGATGATATGATGTTATCAAACAAATATCAGGTTGAGCTGCGAATTATGTAATAAACTGGTTAGTTATTCATTCCAAACGTTTCGCAGGTTGAGCTGCGAATTATGTAATAAACTGGTGGTTTGGTTATTACACAATTCGCATGCTGAGCTGCGAATTGTTAGGAATGAATAACATAGATATCAGGTCAGGATGCGAAATGTGATTACACAATGATTAACTTATGCTTAACCCTTCCACCCTTTTTTTTTGTATGAAATAGGAGACCAAAAGACAACAACAACACCAGCAGAAACAGCAAGACCAACAGCAACAACAGCAACAACAACAACAACAACACGAACAGCAACAACAACAACAACAACACCAACAAGAAGAACACCCCCAGCAACAACAACAAGAGCAACCACAACAACAGCAACAACAGCAACAACAACAACAACAACAACAACAGCAGCAACAAGAAGAAGAACACCCTGAGCAACAGTAACAAGAAGAAGAAGAACAACAACACCCCCAACAACAGGAACAACAAGAACAACAACAACAACAACAGCAACAACAGCAGCAACAACAACAACACGAACAGCGACAACAACAACAACATCACCAACAAGAAGAACACCCCAGCAACAATAACACGAAGAACACCCCCAACAACACCAGCAGCCACAGGTTCAACATGAAGACCGACAACAAGGACAACAAGAACAACAACAGCAGCAACAGATAACCTTGACGAAGAGAGAAAGGCTAACTCAAGAGGTAGCACCTCAAGAGTCAGAACCTGTCCATCCCGGTGAGAAGACAGAACTACTCAGCCAGGAAGGACCATCCTTAGAAGATAAAACCACTTCTTCGGTGGAACCTCAAAGACCAATGGTGTTGTTAGCAAAGTCAGAATTGCTAAGCCAACGTCAAACTGTAGGCCCGGTAATAAATCAACTGTCAGCTCCAGAGTCCCACGATAACACAGTAGGTTTACCGAATGCTTTTGTTGATGGTATTTACACTCAAGTTTCACATACATTTTTAAATGAAATTGATAATGTATATTACGATTCTATAATACAACGGTCTCTGGAGAACATGTCGGAGGATGACTTTAATGATTTCTGCCGACACGAGCCAGATCCTATGCCGAACAAGTCAACGGCAGTGGTTGTCGCTGACCGAGCGGTAAGGCCTACTTATAATGATTTCGCATCATAACATAAGATTTGTGTCCAATGCTGATTGGGGTATTACAAACGAATATCAGGGTAGGATGCGAACTGTTCAGTGGAACCTCGAACAGTTCGCACCCTACCCTGATATATAATAATAAATTTATTTAACTACTACCTTACATTTCGCAGCCTAAGCTGCGAACTGTTTGGACTAGTTGCGAACTGTGTATTCATAAGGTGACTAGTAGGAACACTGCCTAAGTTTCAACTCTTGATTTTTGTTATTTACTAAGCTCGAGCCCAGTAAGGAGATAGAGGAGCCAAGTTTTGCGCTACTGACACAAACGCCGCCTCAAGTGGAAGAGGAAGAAGAAGAGTTCGTAATTACAATGCGGGAACCGCCAGTAGTAGAATACAGCGACTGGCCAAAGAAAACAAAAGTAACTGACCGTATCGATGTGGCACAATACCACAAAATACAGTTGGTTAAAGCCTACGAGAGCGACACCCCTGATCCAGTGGTATGACAGTTACCGGAGTCCAAGTTTACGTACGGAATCAGGGTGCAAGTGAGTGATGTCATGGCACTACCTTTAGAAATGGAGCTGGACGTAAAGGTATCCAATTGTCAACCAACTTTATTTTCAATGTTTCACATATGTATTCTATATTTAACATAAATCTACAACTCCTTTGTTAGCTTATCGATGTTTGGATTCGAAAGATGCTTGAAGATGCAGACTACAAAGTTCCATGCACTAAAGCTAAAGGAGAGCATCACGACGCCATACTGATTTCGGGCATGACTGCGGTAAGTTTAGCTCACGTAAATTGAACAAAGTTCTCAGAAATGTTCTCACTTTAATATACTCTTGCTTGGATGCAGCATCAAATGAAAGCAGGGTGGCAAGTGGAAAATTTGGTGGACATGGCTTTTAGGAAGGGGCGCAAAGCAGCCAACATCATCATGGTTCCAGTTTGCACCGAGTCGAAGGACAATGTAAACCACTGGACGTTGCTCGTCATCGACGTCGACGGAAGGACAATTTCAAACTACAATTCGCTTCTGCCTAAGCTTCATGCCATAGACACCACCACAAGAACACCTGCACTACTGGTAAATATTCTAAACTATACACTTAAATCTGAACACATTTTAAGTATGCATGCTGCGAAATGAGATCTGGTATGCTGCGAATTGTGAGTAAACAAGATGTTTTTTCGCAGCCTGTCCATAACTCAATTCGCAGCCTATCTATGTTGGATACAATTCGCAGCCTGTCCACAACTCAATTCGCAGCCTATCAAGGCTGTCATACAATTCGCAACCAAAGATGTGAATTGTGTATGATTTATTGTAATATAATTCGCAGCCTAAGGATGCGAATTGTATGTCACCAACTGTTTTTGTTTTTGTGCATATTCCTAACACTAATTATTATATACAGATCAAATATTTGTTGGATAGAGGATTCATACCCAAATATACTACAGGGTGGAAGGTGAAAGTGGAAAGAGGCTTCCCACAACAAAAGAAAGGCAGCGTGGACTGTGGTGTCTTCGTCTGCAAATATGCAAGGGATATTATTGAGCATGGATCAGTCCAGAAAAAATACGATGCAGATATGGTGACTGCCTTAAGAGCAGAAATGTTCTATTACTTTTTAAATGACATAGACACCATCTTATATGGCTGATTCGTGTATTGCTTGTAAATACATTAGTTGCTGTTAAATACATATGTCTGTTGTAAATTTTATTTTTGTTGTGCATACATAAACAAGTTGTGATATATAATCAATATTCCTTATCTTATAGTTCGCATCATAACCTGATATATAATGATTGATTATGATCCTGGTATGTATGAACAGTTCGCAGCCAAACCTGTATGAATACTTCGCAGCCTAAATTATATCAAATAGTTCGCAGCCTAACCTGAGAGATGGTTATCACTACACACACAATTCGCAGCCTGGTATACCAGCTTAAAACTAGTTCGCAGCCTGGTGCATAAATAAAATATTAAATAACATCATTCAAGAATACGAACAGGCTATGGCGTATGCCTTGGTAAACGTATTCTGCATTGAGCACGCAAAAAACAATCTAATCATGTCCGGAACCCATTAATTGCTGATTGGACATGGAGGCTATGTAATGATCACCTCCTTTCCCTATAAATAACACTAGAAAACCAGAGGCTATTTTTAAAACAAACTCTACATTTTAAACCAGAGCTATTTTTTAACAAACTCATTTCCCTCGTCTCTTCGAATTCAAACAGTCATGTATTTTTCCACCACCACCTCATACTCAAACTCTGGTTCACTCGGTTCTCTGGGTGACTCCTGGTCATCCTTAACCGTTAACTGGAGTGATGAGTTGATCATGCCAGCAGCACCACCAAACAGCCCAGTATCTGTTTTTGGGTTAGACATATATGATGACTATTACTTAGCTGACTCTCAACCATTGGAAGTTGTTCCACAGCTTGCTGCTGAACCTCAGCCAGAACAGGTTCAAATGCTTCCTGCTGCACCTCAGCCAGAGGTTCAAAACAACAAAAGGAAGAGGGAAGACGAAGCTGGTCCATCGAGGACAAAAATTTTAAGCATGATGGACGTTGATGTTGAAGCTGAGGATAAAGTAGAGAAAGAGAAAGAGAAAGTCGAAGACAAAGAGGAGAAAGACAAAGATGATCAGCACAAAAAGGAGAAAGAGGAAATAGTTGGTGATGAATCATCTACCAACTGCTAGAGTTGGTTTTTGTTTTTTGTTTTTTTGAAATGCAACTAACTAGCACCAGTAGCTTGTAGTGATATGTGTAAACAGTTGTTAGTGTCTGGATATATTTTGTAATCCTCCTTTTTGTAATCCAACTTGTAATCCTCCTTTTTGTAATCCAAATATATTTTGTACATCATTCGCATGTTAACCTACTATATTACCCATTCTCAACCTTACTGAATATCCTGGTATTTTATTAAATAACAATTCGCAGCTTATCACATGACAAATATCAGGACTCCTAACTGAACTCCATTCGCATCACAATTTTGGCCCTAATTCGCAGCCTATCATGCGAAACGTACGATATGATAAATGTTTGATATGATTTTATCAATGATTCGCACCCTGTTAAAATTTCACATAATTGTACATAATTCGCATGTAATCCTGATAGATGTTTGTAATCCAACTTGTAATCCTCCTTTTTGTAATCCAAATATATTTTGTACATCATTCGCATGTTAACCTGCTATATTACTCATTTTCAACCTTACTGAATATCCTGGTATTTTATTAAATAACAATTCGCAGCTTATCACATGACAAATATCAGGACTCCTAACTGAACTCCATTCGCATCACAATTTTGGCCCTAATTCGCAGCCTATCATGCAAAACGTAAGATAAGATAAATGTTTGATATGATTTTACCAATGATTCGCACCCTGTTAAAATTTCACATAATTATACATAATTCGCATGTAATCCTGATAGATGTTTGTAACAAATATGTATGCGTATTGTACATAATTCGCAGCACAAGATGCGAAATGATCACAACTCCAATAGTAGCAAATACAAAAACACAGGAATGTGCAAATGTCTAGTTTGTTGTACAGAACAATAACTATGCTAAAAAAATAAATGTCCTTAAACTGGAACATCACAAGTCCTCCGGTTATGGCCTGATTTCGAACATCGGCCACACCTTAACTTCTTGGTTGAGATTTCTTCTCTAGAAGGGATTCGCTTTTTCTTAGGCCTTCCGGAGCGTCTCTTAACGTTCGGAGGCAGAACTTCAACAAAAGAAGGATCGTTAGCGCTGGACCCTTCGCCGAAATCAGTTATAGCTGGTATGCTGAAAGAGTAACTTTCCCTGTAATTCTTAACCGTAAAGAAGGGTTCTATTACAGTCAATGGATCTTGGTCGGTGTATTGTAATGCCGCTAGAGCATGAGCACATGGAAAACACTCTTGTTGCCATGATCCGCATGAACATTTGAAATCCAACAGATTAACAACAGCCACAGGAGTCGAAAAGACTTCGAACATGGCGGAAGAGGACTTACGTACTACCCAACTTCGGCACATGTCAACATTCTGCTTTAGCTTCTTCTCGTACTCGGGAACCAAATTAGTACTCCAGCTGAGACCTTCTTCGTATCTCTGTGAAACCTGAGTCATAAGCAAGACTCTAATCCAATCAATAAACTCAACAATTGGTAAGCCGCAATATTTTTTAATCTGATTGTTAAACGATTCAGCTGCGGTAGAAGCCATAGAGCCGTATCGCTTCCCTTTTACGTAAGCCTGCGCATACTTTTCAGGGGGTAAATTTGCAAGAAAATCACTCATTCTCTCACCACCTTCACATAAAAAACCTGTTAGTATCTCTTTAAAAAGCTCTTGACTGGGAGCATAAGCAAGACGGTGGAAGAAACTCAACATCTTTTTTTTATACTCTCTGTTAGTATGTTCCAGTTTGGCTCTCAAATTCTGCATGAGATGGAAATAACAGTACGCATGATAGTAGTTTGGATACAAGACAGAAACAACATTAACAATACCAGAATGACGGTCTGAAATAAATGTGATCTGGCGATCCAGCAAATGTGGTTTCAAACACCCCAAAAACCACATCCAATTGTCCCAATCTTCAATGCTAACTACAGCAACAGCAACAGGGAATAGTCCTGGAAAAAGGTAGATCAAATAAACACTACAACAGTATGCAAACGTTTAAAATTTGTAAACAATTCGCATACTGTCCTGGAACAATTCGCAGCTTTTCATGCGAAATGTGTGTGACATTTTAATTGATCATGCAAACCGTTCGTAACTTGTTATGTGAATTCGCAGCTTGTGGAAACTTTAAATAATACCTAACTCAAGCTGCGATGTAAGTACATTTTACTCAGCATAATACCTAATTCGCAGCCTCAACTGCGAAATGTGAGGATCACAACCCTGCTTAATTCGCATCACCTGCTGCGAATTACATCAGCATTTTCACACAAAACATCGTTCATTAACTATATAAATGTAACTAACCATTGTTTCCATCCTTTGCTACAGCAGTGAGCAATGTACCCTTGTACTTGTCATATAAGTGGGTTCCATCGACAAACAACATTGGACGGCATGAATGAAAACCACTAAGGGACGAACCGAATGCTACAAAACAGCGCTTGAATCGGTTTCCAGCTGACAACTCCAACTGGCAGTCTGAAGTAATATCCCGGCTCTTCAAGCGTTTGAAGTATCCGCTTAGTAAACTAAAAGAACTTGAACTATCTCCAAAAACTCCCCTCCTAGCCTTCTCTAAAGCATTCCATGACAAACGATAAGAGATATCAAGACCGTAATCTTGTTTGACAGTCGATTGTATGGTTTTGGCTGTCAACGAATGGCAGGTCCGGAGAGAATCCTGAATTTCCTCTGCAATCAAATCTGATGTCAAATGCCTGTGCCGCTTATGCTTATGCTTCTGGGAGAAAACAGGACTGCAAGTATGGTACGGGAAATGCTTCTTTATCGTCATAAGGCCGGTGCTTGAGTCAATAGATGCATAAACCCTCCATTTGCACCCACTTGTGAGCTTATTTTCACAATAAGCAGTGATCTTATTTGTTGTGTTGTGCAGGTATTTGAAAGAAAAACCATGCTCTAACGCAAACTTGCACAAGGATACCCTCAGACCGGCAGCACCTTCTTCAAAAGCTTGACCCACCCCTGTAATAGCATCAGCCCAACCAGCAGTAGCAAGTTGTTTTTTCCTCTGATCGGAATTAACTAAACCGTTACTACTCTCCCCGCTAACTATTTGATCAAGAGATGGTTCTCCCAAAACCAAGCTACGCTCTTTACGCTTACCACCAGCATCCTTACCACCAGAGCTCTTATCAACAGAACTTTTATTACCAGAACCCTTATCGAAGACGTGTTGTTCTATGAGAAAACTAACCCGTTTTAAACGCTCCAAATCAAGATATAACACCAACCCAACAAAATCACTCTGGTTATTAAAGAAACAATTATTGTGATCCCCGCAAGAGTAAGTAATTAGGTACTCACCTGTGGCAAGCTCCTCCCATGTGTTCTCTACATAAGCTTGGATACTTTCGAAGCTTTCAAACTCCGTGAAAGGCACAATTGCAGTTTGGTGACCATATTTAAAAATACAAACTCGTGATTTAGACATCTCTTAACCTGGACAATACAAGTTATTTGTTATTAGTCTCAAAAACTAGGTGCAAAATATTTACTACTGCATCAAACAATTCGCATCCTAAGGTGCGAATTGTGTATACCTACAACTATCTATTCGCATCTTGTCCTGATATTTGTAGGTAATAAAGTCCTGATATTTGTTATTAGTCACAAAAACTGTGCAGATTATTTACCGCACCAATTCGCATCCTATCTTGCGAATTGTGTATATCTACATAGAGCTATTTGCATCCTGTCTTGATATTTCTATGTAACACCGGTCCTGATATTTGTTTCGAAATACAATACTCTAACTGACCTAAAAACTCGTAATCTACACATTCAAGACAAAACTAAAGCACTACCAAATTATATAACGAACTATATAACGAACAATATTAACTAAACAATAACAGATCACTATAACAAAAAAAAACAGAGAAAAGCTCGAAATCAGGCAATGGCATCTAAAAACACCAGAATAGAACCTATTCCAACAGAGAAAACGAATAAAAAACTTCGAAATCGGTAGGTAATTACCTAAAAAGCTCGCAACACGATTACTTGTAAGCTATAAGATTCTAAAAAGAGACGATCAACTCTTGTACGTATAAAACAGAGGTTAGACAGGTCTAACACAACAACTTACATAAAGAAACAAACCTTTAGCAGTTTCCGATCACTGGAAAATGTGATTTCAACCCAGCTCGTGGTGGTTGGTAGGATTAGGTGGTTAGAGCGGCTAACAAATTCAAATCTTCAAAAAGCTAGAAAAAATAGAAAGAAAACAGAAAATAAGGTTTATATAGTGGGTTAAGGGTAGTTAGGATATTAAAATAAAATTAGGTTGTAAGTGACAATAAGGTAGTTGAGATGGGTATTAAGTAACAATTGATTAAACCTTGGGTGGTAAGTGACAATTGAATAGTTGAGTGGGTACTTTAAGTACAATTTCCCTAAAATAAATGTGTAATAAATTTACTAGCAGCAACTTATCTAAATAAACATATGAAATTAATATAGAATCGCTATTATGCCGGATAATTAATATATATACATGGTAAATTATATTTTAAGTTTCAAACCCTTTTTCCTATATTATAAATTCTCAAAGAAGTTATACTTTTCTATTTTAAAACAATCTTTTATGTATATATATATATAGTAAATGATGTGTTTGAAACACCTTTTTCTATGTTATAAATTCTAAAAAGTATCCTTTTTCTATCATGAAATAAAATTTTTCCTTATTTATTTATATATATATATATATATATATATATATATTATACGAGGTTTAGAGTAGGCCGAATTTGGAATATTTTGGTTCCTTCTCTTGCTAAGAAGTTTCAGTTGAGATTTGGTAACAGAGGATTTTATGCCCGTAAGATCGAAAATAAGTGAGCGTATATAATTGTGGTTTAACCTCAACTAGTAAGAGGTTTTTTGGAAGTGTATCCAAAAATCTCAACTAGCAAGAAGTCTTTTGGAAGTGTATCCAAAAGTAAACTCATGTGGGTCATAAAAACGAACAATATCTTGCTAATGTGTGAATCCGCATTTTACACCAGTAACAGGAACCGAAATATTCAAAGGATTACATAAAACTAGTTTATCTTGGCCTACTGTGCTGAAACATCCCAATCCAGTATATATACCTACCTTTAAGGTATCCGTAAAATGTATCTTAAGAAGATGGAAGTCTAGATATTCTAAAGAATCTAGACACCGGAAATATATTGGATTAAAGGTGGTTTCCCTTCACCTAGAAGGAGCCATCCATCCGATTGGAAAAACAATAAATAGGAAAAAAATCTGGGTAACGAGGCTACCACCAAATTGTCTCTCCTCATGAGTGATGGACGCTCCTTGGATAATTGTATCTGTGTGTCGGAAGAGGGGTTTGGAATATAACATGTGTGTTATGAAACAATAAGGTGTAGAGGAATCATGGACGCTCGTTGGACGTTTTTTTTTTCTTTTCGGAAGGAACCTCAACCGATGTTCAGAATGCAATGAGTGCGCACATGGTAAACCATCAGTCTGACGCAATATCCTGCAAACCAACGCAAGAAGGTAAACCACACAAAGTGACAGGCTCAGCCGAGAAAGCGTATGTAGAGGGATTCGAACCGATGATTACCTCTTTGGAAGCTCGTTGGAAGTTTTTGTATTTAATATTGATGGATTTTAATTATTAAAATCCATCATTGAATTTCATATTTATTTAATATGGAGACTTATTATTTAAGATGATCCAACAAATCGAATAAAGATAATTTTTTGTTAAGAGATTTTATATTTGAAATATTATTTTTATATAAAATTTAGCAATTTTTTTTTATTTAAAATTAAAAAGTTTAATATTTTTTAGGTCGTAAATTCTAAAAAACAATCTGAAAATATCATTGGTTTTATTTTCTTAAGGTGAACAAAACTAGTACCACTCTTGACATGTTTTGAATTTTTTTTAGAAAGTATTTAACACAGATTTCTCATCTAGCGAAACAAAGAAGATTTCACATCTAGCAAAACAAATAAGGTTTCTCATCTACCAAAACAACGAAAGTTTCGCATCTAGCAAAACAAAGAAGGTTTCTCATCTAACGAAACAAAGAAGGTTTCACATCTAGCAAAACAGAGAAGATTTATTATCTAGCAAAAGAAAGAATGTCTCGCATCTAACGAAACAAATAAAGTTTCTCATCTACCGAAAGAAGGTTTCTCATATAGCAAAGTAAAGAAGGTTTCGCATCTTCTTCATTTATACTATAAATTTGAATTCTTTAAAAGTCTGTATCTTTTAAACTGTAACCTGAAAAAAAAAATCGGAAAATATCATTGGTTTTGTTTTTTTAAGACGAACAAAACTAATACTACTCATAATATATTTTTAAAAAATTATATTTTACCCCAACATTTCGCCATTGTTCGAATCCCCTAAATATCAGTACTAAATTTAAATAAACCCTAACTATGCACTGCTTATCAAAAGCTTTAGCATTTAACAAACATGCAAAATAAATAAACAATTACCGATTCATAAACTCCGATTTTTAATTAACTAGATAAACTAATAAAAAAATTAAAAATAAAATATAGCAAATGATTAAAATCATTCAAACTAATGGTGGTTTTTGGTAATCATTTTAGTCTTCTCTCCACCGACCTCGTTAAGTTAATAACATATTTAAATGTGTCTTCATCTAGTACCTTCATTTTCGATTTGATTTCATCTTTCAATTCACTCATGAAGAACGTTGTACCATAAATGTGGTGATAACCAAGATGTCTTGAATACGTAAAGTAATTCAAATTTAGCTTTCTCTAGATATTTATCTACTAGACAATCCTCTTCTTTTAGTGCTTTGAACTCTTCGATCAGATGAATGTGTTCCGTAAATCGCCATTTAATTTCTAGTTTCTTTGATGTAAGATTTATTCTTAAGGTTTTATTACTTCTAAGCCACATCTTAGCAGCGCCATCAACATGCAAAAAAGTTAATGCCCCTTTCTCTATATCTGCCATTGGATATAACTCGAGGAAAGTATTGCAATCATCGATCTAGTATTAAGCGTAAGATTAGGGTAGTCTTCTATTCAAGAAGAGTGAGAAAAAATTGGGAATAAAAGTCGAACAAAATAGTATTTATGGTATTAATGAGACTGATAAAAATTTGAGTGAATTAGTCATTTCTTAGATAATCGATGAAACTTGGGGATATTCAATGATAATACTATTGGTTTTGGGTCTTAAATGGTACCTAACCAAGTAATACACATTCGTCAATTTTTGAATGAAACCCAACATCGTCAAATTCCATTACAATTTGGTTTTTACAAACTATTTTTTAAAACCTCCGAACTCAACCAAGTAATACACATTCTTGATCACAACAAAATAAAAGGTCTGAACATACAAAAACAAGAAATGATTAACAAACACTTCAAACAACTAACAAACTAGAAAAAACTATCAGCAAACACTTCAAACAACTAACATACTAGAAAAAACTATCCGCAATAGATTGTAAAGATTCATACGCAGCCAAGAACTGGTCATAATTTCCATTAAATGTAACTCCACATGGTGCATCTGAAATCATCTGCATCACAGCCCGTAACTTTTGTAACACCGAACACTCATGCTTGTACTATTTTGGATCATGAATAATCGGGTTAACTAAATTGTACCAGCTTCTACTATGACGATGGCTTACATAATCAGGCTTACAATATGAACCACTTGTATCTGCAAAATTTGGTCCCCTTTTATCATGGTCAATCATAAACTTTTGCCAATTTGTCTACGCATGATCTATATATGCATCGATATCTTTGGGGTTTCACCGACGTTTCTTGTCCAACTTGAAGCGAAAATCCATTTTTGGGATATCTTGAATACGGCTCTGTCCAGATAGTATGCTTGGACATGATTTAGACGAGCAATATTCTCATAGAACCAAGATATCTCCTGAAAAGGAAAATGTTCATGTTCACTTCTTTTTTTCATACGGGAACCAAACGACCTCAGCTTCACTCTCATTGTTCAAAGCTATCTGCCAGCTCTCTCTTGAAAGAGTGTCTAACCCGGGTAGTATTCCAACGGGCCATTGTAGGCATATTTATTCTGTAACTAGACCGTTGAACCGGTTAAACAAACTTGAAGTGGTCCACAATCCAATTGTCAAGTAGTGCGAGACAGCCACTCATGCTCCTCGCACAATATTGCAAAGCTTCTCCAAGCTGCGCATATAGATGCGCCAAAATACATGTATCCCAATAAAAATGTAACATCTCATTCGTGTCCCCGATGTGACGAGGGAGGAACATGTACTGCCAGTTGATGCATGTCCCGCTTTTGTCAGCGAAGAGGCTGCAACCGAACAAGTGCAATAGATAACCTCGGGCCGCTACAATCGCCAAATCTCTCGACAATGGTGGAACCATGATTTGAAATTAAGGAGGGATAAACAAAATTTTATGGAATTCATTAAAAGTTTTAGTGACTGATAGATGGCAATTGACAACGGCGACTCCTTATATCTCGTTGTAAAATAGTTTCATTATCATTTTTTCTAAAAAATTCTCTCTCATTGTATACAACTAAAAGATCATTCATCCAAATGTCACCCATCATATTCCGCAAGTTCGTCTTTAGAAGCTTCATTGCTGAAAATACTCTTTCCACTGATGTTGTAGCAATCAGAAGAATTAATGTCAATTTGATCAATCGATACACCAATGGGAAACTTTTATACCTTTCAGTGGCAACTAGTATCTTAGTTAAATCTCTCAAATCTTAAATATTGGAGAACTCGTCCTTGTCAATTGTATCGCCGATGTATGTTTCAAGTTTGAATCTAAGCCTCGTAAGTTCAAAATCAGAAAAGTCATTTGGATAAAGTTCTGCTAGACGAATCAACTTCTCAACATCAAAATCAGCAAAAGAATGTTTTGGACTAAGATAATTCATGCAAGTAAGCAACTCTGTATTTGCTTCTGGGAAACGATGTTCAATCTCTTGAATAAGTAAATCGGGAACATGTAGAAATTGAGAAAATATGAATTTCAAAATATATGTATAGATATATTATCATCCTAAATTACAACTAAGGATATAGTAAATTCACCTCACAATAAATCTCAACCTTATAATGATGGTAATTAGTTACACGTCTATCTCACTTCATATACACACGAATCTTTATTGTATCTTTCATATTAACAATCTAAATGAAGTTAGACATACAAAACTTATCGAATTTGTCCAAAATTGCATCCCAACCATTCTCTATATACGTGAGTAATGTCTTTTTAGTTGTATCAATCAAAGAAATAGCTTGCACAATATTTTGGTCCCTCAGTTGTAAACATTGTGATTAAACATCTCTTGACCCGAGCAACTTAATCATCAAATGAAATATAAAGATAAAATCATAAATCTTCATTCGCATAATTAATGTTTTTGATATGCCTCTATTATGTGGATTAGAATCATATTCATATATATGTTCAAGTCTTTAATTATTGAAGACCAAATACTCACTAGCCGTAGCAAAGTATTGAAATGTGATCCCCATCCAATGTCACCTGGTCGTTTCAAACTCATTTCTTGGTTTTTCCCTCTCCCACTTGTAGTTTCTCCACTTTCAAGAGATTTATCAATTTTTATCTGCATAATTGATATCAGATTCTCTAATACGTTGGCGTAGTCCCGGATCACTTATTATATCTTTCTTCAGATCAAATTCTACACTATCAATATTAGGTCTTGATATAGCGACAGTCAGATCATGATGAACTATATTATTATTACTCGGGCTACTTGAACAACCACCATTATTTTTTGGTTGTTAGCAAAATAACGCTCCATTATAAGCCTACAACAATTAAATCGTGTAGAAGCTATGTAATTGTGAATAAAAATAAAAAAATAAAAAAATAAGAAATTTTATTACAAATAAAAATATCTTATTATACATAAAAATAATATTTAACAATAAATCTTGTTATATTATTTTTAAAAGATATTTAAGCAAATAAAATATAATGTAATCAAATTTAATACTTAAAATATATTTAAAAGATATATAAATATAAAATCAAATTTGTTATATAAAAGATATGTTTCAAAAATAAATGGAAAAAAAATCAAATTTGCTATATAAAAAATATTTTTTTAAATAGATAAAAAAATTATATAAAAGATATATTAATACATTATAAGTTGTTATTGATACATGTGGACGATATAGAAAATCAATCCTAATCTATGTCTTAGTATAATTTTTTATCAATCCATCTACAATAGAATTTATTACCATATATATAATATGGATGATTTATAAAGAACACAAATTTGGTAAAACAAATCTCATTGGGTGCCATTTAATATCAACCTATAATTTATATGATTCATAATATTAATAATTTATTTTATTAAAAATATTAGAGAGAAATACATACGTCGAAAAGCGATTGATGAAATTCGATTCGTGTTCTTTTTTTCTTTTTCTTCTTTACTCCTTGATAAACAAGACTTGTTATTCTAAATGAATCTGTAAATCAAATCTGTAATGCAGAACAGTAGAAGATGACATAGATAAATAAAATTTAAATTAAAGATTGAACCATAATAAAATCGGAACAAATTATTTTAGTAAAAATATAAAAGAACCAAAAGACTTACAAAATCAACTTCTAATCTTCTGGACTATAATTTATAAATACATCTTCCTGATCAACTTCTAATCTTCTGGACTATAATTTATAAATACATATTCCTCAAAAATAGGCATTAGTTAAGATATTTAGCTTGACGTTTTATCCACTTTCTTTAGATTAAAATTTTATCAACTTTTTTTAGTTTAACAAACTCCTTAAAAATAATTATTAGTTGAAAAATTTAGCTTAAAGTTTTATCCAACCTTTTTATTTAGAAATATACATATTAGTGAACCTTTCTTTAGAAAAGTATTTATTATCCCAAAAATAAAAATAACCAAAATTTTAGAGCCAATGGGAATACATCCGCCGGTGTCTCTCGAAATAGAGGGGTGTTCGTCTTGGTACAACAAACTACTGATCTTCTTATGAAAAAACCAAAACTTATACCTTCTTTGTGATTGTTAGTATCCGCGGTTAATTCCGCTTCAGGTACATTTAGTAAAACTGCAGCATCGATTATCATATCTTTTATGTGCTTTTGATCAAAAGACCAGAACTTCAATATGACCTGAAACACTCAATCGTGTTATTGAATGGACATCATCGAGTGTTATTGACATCTCTCTGAATTTAAAATGAAAACTGTTCGTTTCGAAATGCCAACGTTTGATAAACATATCCATAACCAACAGATTTGGCTGGTTCATTAAGAGTTCCTTAAGCAAGCCAAATGGAGTAACATCTATTATTTCTTGAACTTTTTGGCGTGATTCTCTCACTTCTTGCTGTGATTCTAGAGACCAACTTTTGAGGCTCTTATAGTTTCATAGTGAGCGTGGAAAATGAGGGGTCTCTCCCTCTCTTTGCCATGCCACATTTTATACGCAACATGATTAATAAAATCTGTACCATACCAAAATAAGTAGGTAAGGGATGTAATATTCCAAGGTATAGTTAATTACTCTATTTATTATACATCATCATTGAAGATATTTTGTTATCTAATCGCTTTTTATTATGTTATAAAACATATCATCATTTCAAAATATATGTATTTTATTTATTAAAAAATATTTTATTTTATTTTATATATTGAAAAATAATATTTTTACTATGAATATATTTGGATCAATAAGACTGCATTTCTAAAAAACTAAACACAAAGCCTTTAGTTTTTTTTAAAAACGCAACACAAACCCTCTAGTATACTAAGATTAATATAGCCATGTTAGAGATCTTTTAACCTTTTAATTGGGTTGGATACTATTATTGTTCGGTGATGATAAAGACATTTAGATATAATTTTATATTATTATTTTTATTGGTGGATATCCGACCCACCAAATATAAGAGTTTAGATTTATCGTATTCTAATATTTTTTAGATTTCACATGATATGATATATACATGTGTAATATAATATAAGACGTTTATTTATTAGTTTTAAAAGAGATATTATTAATTTAATATTTTAATATTAATTTAATATTTTAATATTTTATTATTATTTTAATATTTTCATTTTGTCAAGTACCGGTTAATTTATTTATTTTTGGCTATTGATCTCATCTACTTTACATAAAATATTTTTAGAATTTACAAATATTTGTCAACCTTCATTTGGATTTATTCCATCTATTTTAATTAAAATAAATCAATAGCTTCATTTTAATAAAATAATTATGATTAACCATTCCTAACATTGGTTAAATTAATTTTTTGAACTTCTCCAGAGTCCATCAATTAATCTTTTTTCAGATTAATTGGACCAATTAATTTATTTTATGATTCACCTACTTGTATGAAACTTTAGTAATACATATCCAGGTAAATATTAAAACACAATTTATTCACATGCCATATGCATATAAATTCAACATGTCCAAACACAAACCACGTCATACAAAATGGAAAAATACCTTAATTTTTTTTAAATCAAAGTTTTTAGAATTATCCAAAAACTCAAGACGCGCCACTGTAGTGATAGACTCATGCGGTACCCATATTCCCCAACATCTCTATTAGTGTGAGGCATTTTGGAAGTGGAACAAAAGTAAATCGTGCGGACCAGTGGGTCCAAAGCGGACAATATCACACTAGTAGTGATCAAAGTATATTTACTTATATACAAATGCAGAATATACAGACCCATATTCCCTACAAATGGTATCAGAGCACCAGGCTCAGATGGAACCCGATGTGGTGGGTGTGATGTGGGTGAAATTCTCAGATGCTGAACATCTTACCAGAAGCCAGGAGCCATACTCAAGGTGAATGATCTGCTGGATAGATGGAGCGCCTGATGGCTCATCAAGCAGGTGGCTTGATGAAGGAGCGGCGGAGTGTCATCTATAGATGAGTGCCTGATAGCTCATCAAGCAGGTGGCTTGATCAAAGAGTGGCACAGTGTCATCTAATAGTGAGCAGATAGATCTGCCCTAAAGCTCTATAGTTCAGGATTCTCTCCACCTGACTAGAGTAGGCGGATAAATGTCAATTGAGAGGAGGCTAGAGTGGTACTTTGTTCGAGAGGAGGATTTTTAGGTGCGAACAAAGTCCCACATCCCACATCGGTTAAACATGGAAAGAAATATCAGTATATAAGTTAAGAATACATCTTTATTAGTGTGAGGCCTTTTGGAAGTGGACCAAAAGCAAAATCAAATATCGGATTTTTATGTTTATATTATTCTCATAACTTTATGGTGTTTTTAAGAATAAATCTATCAAATCTATCAACAAAAACTCTAAATTTATACTCCGACCAAGGCAATCAACACAAAATCTGAATGGTATGGATTCTTTATATTAAAAAAACCAAAAACACATGTTTTCAATTGATTTATATACATAATCCTACTTTCTATGGTACCATTTGAAAGAACGTATTCAATCGTTCAATTATTCTAAAACATACATAATATGAATTGATCCATTTGTTCTACTAAAATATAACATAATAGTTATTTACTTGATATACCAGACATATTATCAATAAATTATTTCAGTAGAATAATAGGTGAAAATTTGCTTGTGTTTTTTTTCCTGAATCTTCTATGCTTTATGCTTCATCCAATCTTGTAAAATCCTTGTTTTAATCACGAAAGAAAACCTATAGAGAATAGTTAGAGACAAAAAATAAAGATAATCTAAATATGGTTTTGTGAATCTTCTAACACAAAAGTGACAGATGTAATTTGGTAACAGTGAATGAATCTATTACATATCTCACATTTTTATAGACAAGTCAAATAAGTTAAAACTCAAGCCTAATTGCATCAAAACCTCTATAGTTTACTTCGTATTAGATATCACAACCCTCTTAATTGATTTATAAGAATTAAGCTCCTGAACTTATTAGTTCAGTTTCAAGTATTGATATTTGAGACTAATCCTTCATAGAGCCTAAATTCATCTCGGTTTCTACGCTTGTACCTTCGTAATGGGGTTTCACGTATAAGTCTTATTTTTATTTAATTATATATAATATAATCAATCAAATTACTTTTTAATTTGAGTATATTATGAAAATGACAAAATATATTATTTGATAAATCAACAATATCTGAACAAGATCTAACCTAGCCTTATCAAGACTTGTTAAGCGGAATCCTAGCCACTTAGCTAAAGTAATGGCCAACAGTTGGCGAACACCAAGTGAGAAGTTGTAGTAGGTGACTAGATCTTCCTCTCTTACCTTATTTCAAGATAAATGTTAAGATACATAATATTATATCCAAGAAAGAATATAGAATAAATAACATGTACAACAAGTAATTTAATGTGGTTCAGATCATGAAGAAATCATACATCCATGGGTAACATACACAATATTATATATATGAGGTTATAAGAAGATTTTCAAACATTAAATACTCAATCATTCAATATGGTTATAAATCTCTCCTATGGGATTACAAAAAAAAAACCATGAATTTCGGAATACTTATTCAAGTGTTTACCTTCTACCTTACTAAAGTCTTCACAAAATAGACTCCCCGATTGCCTCTGTACATTCAAGATTATCCAAAAAAATAGCCAATGAGAATAACCTGGTACTCAATAATTTCTAAAATTTTAATGATGGTTCGTATCAAGTTGACCAATGATACTGAAGATCTAAAAGAAAGGGTTCAGAGTGAGTCAACCATCGGTATTAATGTTTGAATAGTTGATTAGAATAATTTAGAGACGTTAAAATGTAAAATGGCCACCCTGGAAAAATGGATCAAAACTCTCAAGAGAGAAGCTATTAAAGTGTTAGGGTTATGGTTAGGGTTAAAGGTTCCAAATCTATAATACGAGGCATCCAAAGTGGAGACATCCACGATATTGGCTCTGAAAGAGGCCAAATATTCTAAGAAAATTATTTTAACATATAAGAGGGATAATCTCGTGAAAACTATTTCAAACCTAGTGGAAACTATCATGTCATATTCCCAAATCTAGAGTTGGATCCTTTGCGGAAGATGGTTTCCAAAGTGAAGAGGACGATGAGTATGGCCTTAGAGTTTGAAAAATAAGCTTCGGAGAAGACAAAAGGAGAATATGAATATATGGTTAAATTTGAAGATAAAGCTAGCATTGAGAACAAACCTCTCTCAATTTTGGTTGACGGTTTACTAAAATGTAATATAACAATTACTTACGTGATATGCTAGACATATTATTAGTGATTTGTTTTAGTAAAATAGTAGGCCAAGATTTTATTGTGCCTTTTTTTAATCTTCTATGCTTTATAGTTTATTTAGTCTTGTAAAAACCTTGTTTAAATCATAAAAAATAATTATGTCGACAATAGTTAGAGACAAAAAAAAGAATATAACTAGGGTTTTATGAATTCCCAAACATAAACACGTTTTGGTAATAGTGAATGAATCTATTACACGTGTCACTTATATACACACAATGCAACTGGCTTAAAACTCAAGCTCAATTGTATAAAAAACTCTATAGTCCGCTTCATATTAAAGATGACAACTCTCTTAATTGATTTCTAACCATTAAGTCCATGAACTTATTAGTTCAGTTTCAAGTGCTGATATTTGGGACTAATCCTTCACATAGCCCAAATTCAACAAGGTTTCTACGCTTATACCCCCATAATAAGTTTTTATATATAAGTTTAATTCTTATTTAATTATATATTAATATAATTAATCCAATTACTTGTTAATTGGAGTATATTATGACAATGACCAAATATATTGTTAGGGTCCAACCTAGTCTTAATAAGATTCATTAAGCGGATTTCTAGCCACTCAACTAAAGCAATAACGGACAGTTGGTGAACACCTACCAAAAGGTTGTATGAGGTAATCAAAACTTCATCTCTTATTTTATTTTTATAAAAAAAGTTAACACAAATAATAAAAAGTAAATAATACGCACAACAAGAGATTTAACATGGTTCAGATTGTGAAGAAATCATACATCCACATGTAACAAATACATTATTATATATAAGAGGTTACAAGGATATTCTCAAACATTAAACACTTAATCACTCAATTTATTTACAAATATCTATTCTAGGCTTACAAGAAACCATGAATCTTAGAATGCCTATTAAGGTGTTTATCTTCTACCTCACTACACCCTTTACTAAATAGACTCCCCGATCGTCTTCATACATTCGAGATTATCTAAAAAATAAATGATAAAAAATAACTTAGAGCTCTCTAATTTTGATGGTTTGATGAAGGTTTTTATCAAGCTGACCAAGGATGCTGAAGATCTAGAGGCAAGACTTCACAATGAGTCAACCACCCAGTTTAACCTTTGAATGGTTGATTAGAATAATTTGGAAACGCTGAAAGGTAAGGTGATCACTTTGGATAAAATATATCAAGACTCTCAAAGGAATAGCTATTAAGGTGCTGGGTCTAGAGCTTCAGAACGATGCATCTAAAATGAAGACATCCAAGACCTTGGCCCTGAAGGAGGTCAAATTTTCCAAGAAACGTTTTTAAAATATAAAAGGAAAATATTTTAAGGACTACTTTGGCCCAAGAGAAAACTATCAGTTCATGTATAGAGATGATTGAAGTTAAACATAAAGATACCATTAGTAACCAACATATCTTAAATTTGGTTGATGTTATTGACACCATCCATGCCCTCCTCTCTTCCCCACCAATGATAGAGAAAACTCCACCATCTCTGATAAGTGACTGTCCTTATTAAAATTATTATTTTAATAAAACAATTATGTTTTATTACTTTTTTATAGCTTTTTAGGGAATCGTAGCTGCTACTCAACGTGTGCACATGACATGCTCAACCAAGAAAGTGTTTGCAGCGGGATTCGAACTCATGACCTTTTGTCATGAGCATGTTTTACTCACCAACTCGGCTACCCTTTTCGGGACAAATAAGGAGTTTTGGGCGTCCACTATTATATAGACAAAATGTATGTTTTGGATAGCTTGTTTTTTTTAAAAAACAAATCGACAATTTGGTTTATGTTTACTTTGAATTTTTATGCTCAGTTTTTTTCACATCTCGAGGATGCGACAACTTCCGAACTTAATTGCTGAATTTTTGGGATTACCAAACAAATTGTCTATAACTAGATAATTCGTAATACCAACAAAAAGTGAATCATATGAATGTAATATGTTTTATTGTCGCGGTATATGCAATAAGATTTATAAAAGGCCAAAGGTTCATAAACAACGTCTTAATTGACAAAACCATGTCATGTGAGTTTCTCAGAGGGATGGAGTGATAATGATAAAGAACATGATAAAATGATTATAAGCCTCTTGTACTAAAAAGGACAAACAAAACACTTATATCTTGTTTAGAAATCACAAGATATATGGAAAAAGACAGAGATTTTCGAACTTGAGATCCCAATGGAGATGGGAGGAATCTATTCTCAGATGGTCATAAATCAGAACTACTATTTACAGTAAATTGAACAAGATAATTTGACACAGATTCGTCGAAAATTCATCGGAAACCATGGAGGTGCAAGACACATATATGAATACGCTTTCCAATTTGTCTATTATGATATTCTTAATTGATTTGATCTTGTTTCGAATTTTCTCGGATATAATAAGTTTTTGGATTTAGATTACAAACTTATTGAAAAATATAAATCAGTCGACAATGTTTGAAATATTAAAAAAAATTAATGTATTTGAGATTTCGAGATATTTGATTCAGATGTGTTTTGTTCTTAAATGATTAACCTATTTATTAAAATGATCAAACAGTTTCCAAAAAGTTATATCTATCATAAATATTGAGGTAAGTAAGATAATGTATATTCTAGAAAACACGTGCATTCACATCCTAGAGGAACTCGCTACGACCAACCCTGTTTTGGTTGCAACAATACATCACAATCAGCATGCGTTGATCGCGGAAAATAGAGTGTTGTCATAATGAACCGACACTAATCGTAATCAGGGACTGTTTGGGCGAGACAGTAACATTCTGCATCGCTCTTGCTTCAGTTATCCTTGTGTTTATAGCAAAAAGGTCATTGGTGATAGACTTGCCATGGTTTGCTGCGATTAGCTCGTTTTTATCGCATAAAACCCTTACCAGGTCTTTATGTGGCCTAACTCTATTCTTGGCTCCAATTTTTTTTTTTATGTTTCTGAAGTCTACTTCGGTTATCTTGTATTTAATAAATTATCTTCCAATAATCTCTCACTTGATTAAATGTCATTTTTTATCTCTCTCTTAAGATAACTTTTGTGTATTGAATAAAATATTTTTCGATTTAAATTTTACCTTAGTGTAAAGACATCAAAGGTAAGTTGGAAAATATTGGTAGTCGTAACTTTGAACCAATCTCCCTTGTAAACTAACTGGCGATCTCACATACACAATTGTTTTCATCAACATATCTCACATCCATCACGAATGAAACTTTAAATCATTTATATGTTGAGCCTTTCACAAATAACTTGTTATTACCCATTACAAATTCGATATTTAGTCTCTCTATAGTCAAATTGGATTCCCGTTATTTATAAAATAATTATTTCACGAGTCGTAGTCTCATTTATATAGATGTAGTTTCAACCAATTCTCGAGCTAATGGTTTGGTAAACGGATCCGCCAAGGTCTTATAAGAATGTATGTATCTATGAGACCTATATAATTCCACTTTAAATTAATTTTCTAACATAATTATGTTTTAAGCTTATACGTCTAGACTTCTCATTGTATATTTTATTGTATGCTCTATCTAATGTTTCTTGACTATCACAATGCACTTGTATTGTTATATTATTATTTAAAGTGAATTACATCTCGAACAAAAGATATTTTAACCATTCAGCTCCCTTACCTGTTGTGGCCAATTCTATGAACTCGGACTTCATAGTGAAATGTGATATATATGTTTGTTTCTTGGATCTCTACGGAACATCATCACTTGCAAATATGAACACCTCCCTTGTAGTCGATTTGTTATCGGCTAGACTAGTGATTCAACTTACATCCATGTATCCTTCAAGTACCTCATGAAAATTAGAATATTAAATTCATATATTTTTTGTCCTTTTCAAATACCTTGATACACTTCCAATTACATTTCAATGTTTCATATTTAAATTAATGTAAATTGAATTAATTTACTTACCGCAAAAGATATATGGACTCTAGTGCATAAAACCGCATACATTAAGCTTCCTATAACACTAGCATATATAGTTGAGTCACCGTTATTTCTTCATTTTTTCCAAATTTTAAACTAGGTTTAAGTGGTGTTTGTGCTTCTTTGAAATTTAGATGTTTAAACTTATCAAGTACCTTCTCGACATAATTGGATTGACTTTGGGCATAACCCTCACTATTTTTTAATACCTTAATTTTCAAAATAGTATCTACTTCGTTAAGATCCTTCATCTTAAAAGTAAGCGACAAAAACCTCTTCGTTTCATTAATCTTTTTTATATTATTACTTAATATGATCTAATCATATACGTGTAGACATACAAGGCTATTACATCACTATGAATTTTAGTGTACAAACATTTGACCGTCGTGTTATGTCTAAACCTATCGAAAACAATATCATCATTAAACTTTTCATTCCACTTATTAGGTGCTTGATTAAGACCGTATAATGACTTAACATGCCTAAATACCTTAGTCACATTCCCTCGAAGTAGAAAACTCTCGAGCTGCTTTATGTAAACCTCCTCATCGAGATCTTCATTTATAAGTCGTTTTGACATCCATTTGGTAAATTTTTAATTTGTATACTTATAAAATTGCAAAAAAACATCATAATTCTTGTTGTCCTAACTACTATAACATAGGTGTCAAAATAATTTATTCCTTTTTTAGCCAAAAACCTTTTGCTACCAATCTTGCTTTGAAAGCTTGAATGGTTTCATATGTGTGTTATTCTTTATAAATACCCACTTACAACCAATTAACCTTCAACCCAAATTTAAGTCCACTAACTCTCAAGTGTGGTTTGATATTATTGAATTAATTTCATGAGACATATCCCCTTTCGAAAAATCGGAATCTCATAATGTTATTGCTTCATTATATGATTTAGAATCATATTTTAAAGAAAGCATTATCGAAATTTTCTGAATGATTTCTTCATAATTTCCTTCAACTAAAAAAATAATTATTTGAGAGATTATCTCATTGGATCTTAAATATTTAAAAAAAATCCTTTTAACACCTACGAGGTTCTCGTGGTAGCTCATCAACCAAAGGTGCTTTTTCCAAATTCATTTTCTCGTTAGCAATTTACATCTTGTTATCATCATATAATTCAGATTTAAAGAACTCTGCTTCTCTTGATTTAAATACCATATCAGATTTCAAATCTGGTAACGTATAAGATTTTTTATTGGTTGCATAACTAATAAATACACATCTTATAAATGTATGGCCTAACATTATTCTTCTTAAATCTGTGTTTTTGCAAAATGTTAGACACCCTCACATTTTAAAGTAGTTTTTGTTTGGTTTTCTACCTTTGCACAACTCATATAGAGATAATCCAGGTTTTTAAAGAGGAATTTGATTACATATATGGAATGAAGTTGAAATAATTTAACCTCATAAATTAATATACTATTTTGAATTAACTAGTATGGCATTGGTTATCTCAATTAAAATTTTATTTTTGCGTTCGACCAATCCATTTTATTATAGTGTGTAAAGCATCAAACTTTGATAAATCATCCTATACTCTTCATAAAAAATGGAAAATTATCCTAAAAAATATTATCCACATCTATCAATACGTAAGATTTTAATCTTAGTGTCTAATTGATTTTCTACTTCCGCTTTGAAGATCTTAAACAGGCTAAAGACTTCATCCTTACGTTTGAGAAAAAATATATAAGTAAATCTAGAATGGTCATAAATGAAAGTTATAAAGTATCAATTACCCCCACGTGCCAATATACCATTTAATTCACATATGTCAGTGTGTATTAAGTGTAAAAAAATTGTATGCCTTTCTACGGATTTTGTAAGGCTTTTTAATTATCTTTGATTTTACACATGCAAGTCTATTTATTGTTGTCCTATATATGCAAGTCTATTATTCCATAATAAATATTCATCATATTGAGAATGAGTCGAATAATGCCTTGACAGTGTACCGTGCTTGGCGGTATAGTTTAGTGTTATTGTAAGTTTTGTGTCTTTGATATTGTCATCTTTAGTCTCGTGGTATGAGGCAATTATGCCTATTATCTAGTAAGTCTATTTATTCTCTATAAATAATTTACTAGGACTACACAAAACACAATCTGAAATTTGTAACCCTTTTATATCATAATGAACACTTTTCTCTGGCAGCGCCCGTGGACGTAGACAATCTTGTCAAACTACTTTAAATCTTGTGTTCTTTTATTTTATATCATTTATTCGTGTTCTATTTTTTATTTTTGTTTTGTGCTTGATCCATTTATATAAATTGCATAGTGATTTATAAGAAAATTGTATCAGAGCATTAGTTGTGAAATTAGGTTTTGCAATTAGGGTTTCACAATGGCGTCCATGGTAACAAAATACATGATTGGAAAATTTGATGGGGGGATCCAGCTTTGCATTATAGAAGATTAAACTGAAATCTTCATTGGCACTGCAAGGGTTGTGGAAGGTTGTGGAGAATAAGTTACCAGAAGAGATGAAAGAAAAAGAGAAGCAATATCTTCAAGAAAGGGCTTCGTGAATGAGGGTGAAAGACAATGTTCTTCGCGAGATTAGTGGTGAGAAGATTGTTGCATGCACATGAAAGAATCTAGGAGATATTTACTCAGAAAAGCATGTAGTAAACCGATTATACTTGATGAAGCTCTTGTACAATTACAGACTAAAAGAAGGTATGTCCATAACTGAGCACTTAGATAATTTTAAATCAATTATAATGGACTTGGAGAACATAGATATCAATATTGAGGATGATGATCAAGCTTTGTTTTTCTTGATATCATTACCATCTCCCTATAAAAACTTTGTAGATACCATAATGTATGGTAAGGATAAGTTATCGCTAGTAGATGTCAAAGAAGCGCTAGAATCAAAGGATTTGAGACAGTTGCAGCCAGAAAATCTGGCTAAATGGGAAGATCTTATGACTATGGGAAGATCTAGAAGCAAAGCGAGTTCTTTAAGAAGAAAGAGCTGGAGTTCCAAATCAAAGGTAAAGAACTCAAACTGTTATGAATGTTGTGAGCAGGACATTATAGGAGATATTGTATGAAACTGAATGGTAAGAAGGGAAATCAAAAGAAAAATGCAGCAAACATTGTTGAAGGTGTGAACAATTCCGACGATAGTGAAAACAGCGGTAGATGAGATGTATTGTCCGTGAGTTCAGATTGTGGGTAAAACTCGTGGGTACTCGATATTGGCACTACATATCACATGTATCAGTTCAAGCATTATTTTAAAACTTACAAGCCAATGCAAGCAACTGTTAATTTATGGAACAATCATTTCATACATGTTGGTGGTATCGGTAACATCAGAATCAGAATGCTTAATGGGAAGGTTAGAATTATAACATGCTTGTATGTTCTTAGGTTGAAGAGAAACCTGATTTCTCTTAGGACACTAGACTCTCAGGGTTACAAGTACTGTGCAGAAAACGGTGTGATCAAAGTGACAAAAAGATCAATGGTGTGCATGAAAGGCAGTTTGCAGAATGGGCTTTACATTCTCGAGGGGAGTGTTGTTCTGGGTGATGTTGTAATAGCATCATCAGGGAGTAATGAACAAAGTAGGCAGGATCAAAATAAGTTGTGGCATTGGCGTCTTGGTCACATGAGTGACAGAGGATTAGTTATTTTGGGAAAAAAGAGATTTGTTGAAAGGGTATAAAGCAGAATCATTGAGATTTTGTGAACACTATTTTTGGTAAACAAACTAGAGTCAAATTCAGAAAATCGGTTGTAGGAAAGACTAAAGGGACATTTGGTTATATTCACTCATATATTTGGGGCCTAAACATAATTCCATCGAAGAATAGAGTCAGATACTATATGAGTTTGATCGATGATTATTCAAGGATATTGTGGGTTTACTTTCTGAAAACGAAAGATGAGGCATATTTAACATTTGTCAAATGGAAGACGATGATTAAAAAGCAAACAGGAAGAAAAATAAAAAGTCTTAGGACAGATAATAGGTTACAATATTGTAGTCGTGAGTTCAACGAGTTCTACAAAGCTGAAGGAATAGTGCGCCATCGTATTTGTTTTAAGAAACTACAACATAATGGGGTCGCAGAAAGAATGAACAGAACATCTTGTGACAAGGCACGAAGCATGCTCTCGCATTCCAGTATGGGACATGAATTTTGGGATGAAGCTATCAATATAGCGTCTTACTTGGTGAATCGATCTCCATCAACAGATATTGATTATAAAACTCCTTTTGAGATTTAGTTTGGATCGCTAGCTGATTAAGAACAGCCGAGGGTGTTCCGTTGTCCTGTGTATGCTCATGTGAGAGATGGTAAACTTTTGAGATTTCAAGTTTTGTTAGCCATGGTAGTTTTGCACAATTTAGAGCTTGAGCAGTTGGATGTGAAGACTGCGTTTCCACATGGTGAATTGGAGGAGTGAATCTACTTGAGACAACCATAGGGATTAATGGAACCTAATATGGAGGACAAGGTTTATTGCTTAAAAAGTCATTGTATGGTTTGAAACAGTCACTTAGGCAATGATACAAACATTTTGATACATTTATTATGTCAAAAGGGTTCACGATGAGTCCACTTGATAGTTGTGTGTATAATCAAAAGATGTCAAATGATTCTTATGTTTACTTATTGTTGTATGTGGATGATATGTTTATTTCTGCTTGTAGTATGTCACATATTGTGCAAATAAAGAAGCAGCTTAGTGCCGAGTTTGAGATGAAGGATTTGGGTAGAGCAAAGAAGATTCTTGGTATGGATATTATCAGGAACAGAAGTGTAGGATCATTACACTTGTCTCAACGAAACTATATTGAGAAAGTGTTACAACGATTCAATATGTTTGATGCTAAGGCTGTTAGCATCCCGTGTTCTACTTATTTCAAGTTGTCTGCAGCAGGATCGACCAAGAACGATAATGAGTTGGAAAAAATGTCGAAGGTTCCATATTCAAGTGCAGTTGGTAGTATTATGTATGTTATGGTATGCACATGTCCTGATATTTCACATGCGGTTAGTGTAGTTAGCTGTACATGAGATGTCCTAGGAAAGAACACTGGCAGACAATAAAATGGATACTTCGGTATCTTAAGAATACTGCGAATGTTGGTTTAACTTTTAACAAGACCAATATTGGTGGATCGCTGAATGAAGTTGCAGGACCAGTGGTTGGTTTTGTTGATTCTGATTTTGCAGGTGATATAGATAAAAGAAGATCTCTGACAGGATATGTATTTACTCTAGCTGATAGTGCGATCAGTTAGAAAGCATAGTTGCAAGCTACTATAACTTTGTCTACAACAGAGACATAGTACACGGCGGTAACAGAAGCAGTTAAAGAGGGAATATGGTTGCAAGGTTTGGTGGAAGATTTGGGCTTGGATAGGACTACTACCGAAGTGTTTTGTGATAATCAAAGCGCCATACACCATACAGGGAACCAGATGCACCATGAGCGATATAGATGCCAGGTATCATTTTATTCATGATATAATATCAAAGGGAATTGTTGATGTGAAGAAAGTGTCTACACGTGATAATCCAGCAGATATAATGACCAATGCAGTATCAATTCGAAAGTTTAGGAGTACCTAAACTGGATTGGTGTTCGCAGTATAGAGTGAATGCCTTAGGGGCATTTGGTTATCCTGAAAAATAGAAGTTTCTTTGTAGATAGTGAAGAAAGGATATTCGCCTCAAAAGGTAAATTTGTTGAGAATGAGTCGAATAATGCCTTGACAGTGTACCGTGCTTGGCGGTACAATTTTGTGTCATTGACAGTTTTGTGTCTTTGATATTGTCATCTTTAGTCTTGTGGTATGATCCCATTAAGCCTATTATCTAGTAAATCTATTTATTCCATATAAATAGATTATTAAGACTACACAAAACACAATCTGAAATCTGTAACCCTTTTCTATCATAGTTAAACACTTTTCTTTAGCGGCGCCCGTGGACGTAGACAAAATTGTCGAACCACGTTCATGTGTTCTTTTATTTCATATCCTTTATTCGTGTTCTGTTTTTTATTTTTGTTTTTTGCTTGAACCATTTGTGATAAATTATATAGTGATTTATAACACATTATGTGAGCAAGAGTAAATAGAATTTTCAGCTTTATTAAGAATAACGTCATGACTACATAGTTTCATTATGTTGCTAGAAGATTATCATTTTCCAACAAAAGTTCCACCATTAGACAAAACAAGGTTACCAAATTCGTACACAAACTGAATCCCATCTTTAGACGATAGATCTCCGGAAACAAAATATTTTTTCATTTCTGTAATGTACAATACATTAGTAAGATTTTAATTATGCTTGTAAAGACCAACTCTTTTTGCATCATTTAACCAAATTTATTTTCCTTTATCAATTGCAATTATTTTGTACTACTACTTGCTTCCATTGTTTTGAACAAAAATTTATCATGAGAGAAACTGATGCACAAGTATAGTACCACCATCACAAAGTATTATCTTCAATGACATTGACCTCCATCAATATTACAATAAAAGTTTTTTTTCACATAATTTATGTTATCATATTTCTTCTTAAGGTTGCATGTACGAGCAAAATATCCCGATTTGCTACATATAAACAATTTCCTTTTACAATTTTAGAGGATTTTTTTTTCGTGTTGCCAAATTATTTTCTCCAGATTTATATTTCTTTAACTTTGGATCTATTGCATTCACACTCCTAGAAGCTCTGATATTAGATTATTCATCCTCATCTCTAGCACGTTATTCTTCTTCAATCCTCAAGTGTTTTTGGATTTGTTATAAACTATACTATTGAATTTATAAAATATCTTATTTCGATAATTTTTCCAAGATAGAGGAAACTTTGCTATGATTGCTCCCGCTTGGAAAATTTATGAAAGTACTAATTTTATGGATACAATTTTAGTTACTATGATTTGTAACTCATGAATTTGGCAGAGAAAACCTTTACCATCTAAAAACTTAAAATCAAAATATTAAGAAATAACGAATTTCTTTGTATTTTATTCTTCGGCTATATACTTTTCTTTAAGATCACTCAAAAAAACATTATCTTGAAGGTTCACTTGTGTAGATGTCAAAAAATTGATCTGATAAAGCATTCAAAATATGGCCTCGTCATATAAGATTATCTTCTTCGTGTTTGTGCCTTTTAGCCTTAATTTTGTATGTATCTTTGTCACTTGCTTAAGGAACTCTCTGCAAGTTTGAATCCATGACATAATGAACTTAAATTTTATGTACAATAATGTAATCTTGTATTTCTATCAAGGAAAATTCGAACCATCAAACTAGTCCATACGAATAAGGTCTTGAATCATCACATTGGTTATAATCCTAATTGTTTCAGTTATCATAATACTAGTTTTTTTATTGTTAAAAAGAGAGATAAAAAATAACATTTATAGTAAATTTAAAAAGATAATATGTTTGGAGATTTGCCTGAAATTATTCGGAAACAATGGAGTCATAAGACACGTATATGAATATGCTTTCCAAAAATAATTATTATGATATTCTCTATTGATTTAATCTTGTTTGGGAGTTTTTTTGGGATATGACAAGATTTTGGGTTTAGATTACAAACAAATGTTAAATCTAAATCAATTGATAGTGTTTGAAATATAAAAATTGAATTTTTTGGAATATAACGTATTTGTAGGTGAGACAATTTATATTCAAAAAATACCTTATCAGAGAAACCTATTCTGAAAAAACACATTCGTTCACATCCTAGGGGCCCTTGCTAGATCAACCTTTCTCTGATAGCAGCAAGGCATCACTCTATATCAAAATACCTGATGCATAACGTGTTTGATCACGACCAATCAACTTTGGTTACAGTAGCCTCTGATTTATATAGAGAAAAATCAACTTTTTTGAATAACGAGTCAGATATTTGGACTAAACGATAACTTGTGATAAATAATATCGATAGGTACTTTTGTAACTGATAGTTCTAGAAAACTTTTGAGGAGGTTTATGAGTAAAACAATGTTTAGAGGACCAAATTCGTTATGTATTGTTGTTGTATAATAGTTTAGAGAGAGAAACTATATATTTTATAGAGAGAAAGTCATAAGCAATAATTCTCTAATCACTAATAAATCACATTTCCCAAAAGAGGTGGTGCGCTTTTATAGTACATTTTTCGGGTCTCACTTACTAAACTAATTACTTATTCTGGTCCCTCCCTTAAGTTTATTACTTGTTACAAAATAGTAATTTTACATTACATAATTGTCAATTGTTCCTAAAAGACTTTCTTTATGTTAAATTAAACCTTTAAATTACCAATATATTCTAGTTACATCGTAATTCAAATTACTTAGTTAATATTTTAGAGAGAGAAAGTTATATATTTAGAGAGAGAAAGTAAAGAGTAATAATTGTGTAATCATTAATCAATCACATTTTCCCAAAAAATGGGTGGTTAACCATTAGCCAGAAATTCGAAGAGTGAAGAGCTGAAGGCTTACACGTTGAACCAGAACCCCAGCCCCCAGTAATTTTTTATTACGGTGGCGTGTCTCCCATGGAAAATTCAACAACAATTATCCCTTCTGATATCTGCTCTCAGCTCCCCAGTCATTCTTTCTTAACCATTTACAAGAATTACTCTAAGAACATTAGAAAAATAAACATTCAAGAGGATCCTCTTTGAAGAGAAATATACATCATAAAGACAACAAACATAAGAACTCCAAAGGCTCTAAAGGACCCCCTTTGGAGATTCCTTCTACACCAGATGCTAGTCCACAAGGAACTACAAGGCCAACACCAGAGATACCTCCACAGAAGCTGACAAGAATTTATGTTGCTCGAAAGACAAAACGACCACTTGAATCAATTCCAGAAATAAAATTTAATGTTTATCATGTTTATCCTGATGTTGATAAAAAAGAAAAGACAAATTCCGACAGAAATCTAGTCCAACTTACCGAGGAGAATCCAACCGCTACCACTTCTCAGGCTATTGAAGAGAAGACGTTTTCCTGAAACAACAACCGATGTTGTTGCTTCTCTAATTAAGGAAATAATTCCTTTCCAAAGAAAAAAACTAAATCAAAAGAAGATATTCTGCTACCCCAAGAGATCAATGTCTTAGTCTGGAATAACCTCAAAGCCGTTGATAATAAACATTTGTTGGCTTTGCACAAATTACAATACAAATACTATGACTCATCTGAAGAGGAAATGCTAAGATTTCGATGGGGAATCCCTCCTTCAATTTTCATCCACTTCCCCACAACCGGAGAGACCCCACTATCAGTCAAAGATAATGAGCTAATTGTGTACACCGAGATAATGAATTGGCAGTTACATTATCTGTTGGATCCTTTTTTGTGGAGCATTTTTCCAAGATCGATCTTTGTCCTACTCAAGCCGGACCTAACATGTGGTTCACTATTATGGCCTGTATCATGGCCTCTAGAATTTTGGGGGGTTAGTTTTTCCTTATAAGAATTGATTGGCCTCTCTGGTTTGGCGAAGAACCCTCACTTCTCATTCTATTTTCTTACCTTCGAACGTGATCAGAAGGTAGATAAAATTTTACTTCAAGGAGATAAAAAAAATGGAAACAACACTTCCTTTTTATCTCAGGGCTATGGGAAACATGATTTGAAGCAACTACTGACAACCTTCACAAACTATCACTTGTCTGGACAAACAAATGTATGACTTCTCTATTACTGCGCTTCAAAATTTTACTTTGCCATCTTTGTATAGTTGTTCTTATATTTTTTTTACCTATAAATAGCAATAAGTGGCATATCCAAGCCCTATGTCGACTTTATACCTCATGCAAAAGATGTCTTTTTTTAATTCAACATGCGGGCCAAGACTACCTGGTTCAACAAATTTTGTCTTTGCTTCACTCCAACAAATCTTGCAAAAAAAACCAGCTATGGAGGCTAAATCCTTCGGAAAGGTTGTCACTAGAAGAACTCATGGTCTCTCCTTCGATACAAGACGTGCTAGATCGATTAGAAGCGAAAGACGTGGTGGTTTTTCTTCTAACAAGAGACAAAGTTAAAAGTCACTTGGATGAAGAATCAGATATCCTTTGGAAAATGAAGAGGTTTCAGATGCCTTGACTTAAAAGGAGAAAGATAAAGTTATAAGTTCAAAGTCAGGGAATCCTGATAAATCCAAAAAGACTTCTACCCGATCGAAAAAGAAACTTCATATTCAAACTTCTCCCAAGAAGAAGTGTCAAAATAAACTAAAGAGTATCTCTGAAGACGTTGTAGAAGCTTCTGATGATATTGGTTACCCGAAAAATAAAAAGAGTGATCAAATCAAAACTTCCCCGGAAAGGGTGATAATTGAGTCTGACACCATTCAACTTACACCGGCTGACATAATTTCTCAAGAGCGTCAAGATAATATCCAGCCGGTTGAATCCACATCGTTGAATACTTTTGAAAATGGTTCCCCATCTAGCTCATTTGAAATTCCTCTAGAAAATGAGTTCTCTCTTCATCTTCGGAAACTTCTTCATTCTTTTGTCTCCATTGGAAAGAAAATGCAATATCTTAAGGATGACAAGAGTTATTAAAAATCTGAAACCTCAAAGGCCATATCAGAAATCAAAGATCTTAGACAACAAAATTCAACTTTTGAAAAGCAAGCTGGTGCGATTTTCAAAAAACTTATTCCATCTGAACATTACGTCATGCTTCTCGAAAAATGTGTCCAAAAAGAAAAGGATCTTTACACAGATCAAAATGCCATTAAAGATAAGCTCATTACAACTTACAAAAAGAGGAATGATTAACCCACATATGGTTTCAACAAGTGCTTTGCAGATTTCAAAAGAGTCATAAAAGAGAAACAACTCATCTTAGTTAATGTTGACAAAAAAAATACGATGTTGTTGAAGCTTACGTTGGTAAGTGTGTAGATAAATTAGATTTGAGGGATGCAACCGCTAGATCCGCATTAATTCAAGAAATTCATGAACACTACCCTGATCTTAACTTGAGAAGCTTCTAGGGACATGTCCCAACCAAATTTCATCCTCCTGGGACATCGTTGAGTGAAAGTGAAAGTAAAAGTGAAGAATCACAATCTGATGATAGTGACTCTTCTGAGTCTTCAGAGTAAGAAATTCATAAAAATCCTATTAAATTTCGAGGCATTTTTTGTATAAAGTCCTCTTAAATTTCGAGGCATTTTTTGTAAAAGTCCTCTTAAATTTCGAGGCATTTTTATAAAAGTCCTCTTAAAGTTTGACGCATGTTTTGTAAAAGTCCTTTTAAATTTTGAGATTTTTCTTGTAAAAGTCCTCTTTAAATTTCGAGGCATCTTGTACTAGTTTTCATAATTTATGGAGTGCTAGCTTTTGGTTATGTTTTTATAATGCTTCGAATAATTAAGACCAACTTTTGTTGGAAAACCTTGTAGGTTCAAAATTTTAATAATTGAAGACCAACTTTTGTTGGAAGACCCTCTAAGTCCAAAATTTAATAGTTTTAGACTAACTTTTGTTGGAAGACCCTCTAGGTCTAAAATTTAATAGTTATAGACCAAATTTCGTTGGAAGACCTTCTATATCCAAACTTTAATAGTTGTAGACCAACTTTCGTTGGAAGACCCTTTAAGTCCAAAATTAGAATTTTAAAGGCAAAAACTTGTATCTATAAATCAGGTAATAAGGCACCTTGTTAAAACCTTTTTGTGCCTATCATGGTAAGAAAGAGTGTGCCACCTATATTTTACAAAAAGTAACATGTATTTTTTTACATTTTGATTCAAAATACAACTTAAGATGCTCTATATTTCAAGGATGCTTAATATTTTTTCATTCTCTATCCTTTATCTGATATGTTCTTGGCTTCACTTTCTCTGTTATCTCATATGGGCCTTCCCAATTATGACCTAATTTTCCGAGGTGCTTTTTCTTGGTGTGAAGAAAAATCTTCCTTAATACTTTATCGCCCACTTAAATTCCTTTAGTTTTACTTTAGAGGCATATATGTTTCTCATCAGCGTTTGATAATGTAACAATTTAATTTGTCCTCGTCTTCTTCTTTCTTCAACCAAATCCAACCCCACGGTTCTGCTCTCCTCAGAATATGTCATGACACGATAGGATGGAAACAGTGCTTCGGATGGTACTACAATATCCACCCCATATACTAATGCAAATGGGGATTCTAACGTTGCTGTTTGAGGATTTATACAGTATGCCAAAAGAACTTCTTGCAAATAATCAGGCCAATTTCATTCCTTTCCTTCCAAATTGTTCGATTAGTAGCCATTACTTGCCCATTTTCTTGTGGGTGAAAATGAGCTGAAAAACATTGTTGTATCCACGAAGACTTACAAAAAAAAATTCAAATCTTTGTTATCGAATTGAGGCCCATTATCTGTAGTGATTTTCATTGGAACCCCAAAACAGGAACAAATATTCAAAGTGATAAATATGATTATATCTTTGGCCTTTGTTCCTGCTAATGGATCTGCCTCAACCCATTTCGAGAAGTAATCTACCACAACTATTATCATATGTCGTCCCCCAGAAGCCATTGGAAGATGACCCACAAGATCAATGCCTCATCGATTAAACGACATTGCCTCTGATATACTTTCAAGGGGAACTCCTAGCTTAGGAATTATATAAGAAATGTTTTTACAAGTATCACATTTTTTAACTAATTCTCTTGCATCGGAAGAAATCGTAGGCCAGCAGTATCCTGCCAAAAACACTCTTGTGATTAATGCTTTATACCCACAATGCGCAGACCCTTCACCGTCATGCAACTCTGATAATATCATTTGTGATTCAACTTTGCTCAAACATCATAGCAAAGGTTTGTTGAAATATTTCTTGTACAAGACGCCTCCAATGATCATATACCCATGATATTTGAAATGTATTTTTTTAGATAATGAATTGTCAATTGGTAACTTATCATTCTCTAAAAACTTGATGATATCTTGTCTCCAATATCCATTCTCGCAAATGAATACTTGAATGTCTTCGTCAATAATCCTAATTATTTGCGCCAAATTTTTAATAATTGACAGACTTTCCAACGTAATGATCCACAGATATTTCTCAGAATATGAAACAATGTCCAAAGAATTTGTCACCGAGTTTTCGTCTTTTCGAACATGCTCATAGCTAAAACGATAGGTCTTTTAGCACTTTCAAATACCTTACTAGATGATCTTTTCGAGCATCGGATTGTCCATATGCATGATTAATAAGGAGCTATGAATCACTGACTAGTTCAAATGTGTTAGCCCCATAGATTTGTGCAAGCCTTAATTCTGCTAGAGTTGTTTCGTATTCCGCTTCATTATTTACCGTTCTAAACCCAAAGCGGATGGCCTGATATATTGTTATTCCTTTTGGAGAAACCAACTGTATTCCAGTCCCACTTCATGATGTACTCGAACCCCCCATCTGTTCGGATTATCCAATCTGCCTCGAAATTGTCTTTATCAATGTCCATATCTGACCGCTCATAGTGAAACTTCACTAAGAAATCTGCTACGGCTTGAGCTTTGATCACATTTCTGGGTTCAAACTCAATATCAAAATCTCTTAATTCAACTGACCACTTGGTCATTCTTCCCGAGATATCAGGTCTTTGAAACATTTTTTAATGGAAAAGATGTCCGTACCATGATAGAGTGGGCTTGAAAATATGGCATCATTTTTCGAGCAGCAATTACTAATGCAAGAGCCAATTTCTCTCACTTCAAATATCATTTTTCGACATCCAATAAACTTTTGCTGATGTAGTATACTGGTTTTGGAACATTATCCTCATCTCGGACTAACACAACACCTACATTATAATCTGAGACTGCTATATAAACAAATAAGCTTTCCCTCAGAAAAGGCTTTGTGAGGATTTCTGGTGAAGAAATGTATTCTTTAATCCGATAGAAAGCCTCTGAACATTCTTTTGTCCAGTTGAAACAATTTACATGCTTTAATACCTGAAAAAAGGAGCGTATTTTTCCAAATAGCGAGATATGAATCTATTGAGTGTTGCCAACCTTCCTGTTAATATTTGAACTTTTTTTTATATTTTTTTGGGGGGGGGGGAGTCATACACGTTAAAGTTTTTAACTACAGTAGGTCGACTTCAATTCTTTTCTCACTTACTATATACCCAAGGAACTTTCCTGATCTAACCCCAAATGTGCACTTTTCTAAGTTTAATTTTAATTTCACCCTTTTCAAGTTAATAAAAGTTTCTCTAGATCATCAAAATGATTATTACGCTTATAAATTTTAACCAACATATCATCAATATATACTCTAACATTTTTCCTAATTTGTGATTTGAAGGTTTTGTTCACTAGATGCTGATAAGTTGCGCCAGTATTTTTCAACCCAAACAGCATTACTTTATAACAATGCAAGCCCATTTCCAGTGATAAACGAAGTGTTTTCTTCATCCCTCGGATCCATTTTGATCTGATTATACCCTGCATAAGGATCCATAAAAGAAAGCAACTGGTTTCTTGATGTTGAGTCTACCAGTTGATCAATCCGCGAGATAGGAAAATGATATTTTGGACAAGCCCTATTTAAGTCTGTGAAATCTACACACATTTGTTATTTGTGGTTCTTATTTTTTGACCAATACCGGGTTTGCTACCCATAAAGGATATTGTGATTCTCGAATATGCCCTACTCTGGTAAGACGTTCTACCTCTGCAACTATCGCCTTGGATTTCCCTGTGAGAAATGTCTCATTTTCTGTATTATTGGCCTTACATTATTCTTGATCGACAACTTATGACAAATAATTTTTTGGGGAACACCAGTTACATCCTCGGAACACTAGGAAAACATATCCAACTTTGAGGATACAAATTCAATCAATTTTTCCTTAAATTTGGAGATAACGTTGTTATAATCTTCAACACTTTTCCATCTGGGTACACATAATCTTCATTGTTTTCATCAGGAACTAATAGACTGGGGGACTCCCTTTGGTCATCAGAAGAGGTTGGCTCTGAGGAAGTGCCCGCTAGTTGTGATGCTTTCTCTAATTCATTCCCCCAAATTTGTTTGGAAGATAAAACGATTCAGTAACATTTGCTAGCCATTTTTGGGGCGCTTCTAATTGTCCCAATATTATTCCTCACAACATACTTTATATATTGATGAACTATGCGTCTTTGAAAACCAGGACCTCCTAAAAATAGTGTTGTAAGATGTAGGAGCATATACTACGATAAACAAAATTTCAACTTCGTTTCTAAACGGTCCCCCACCTAGTTCAACCATACTTTCAAATTCTCCAACTACTTCAACAGTCACCCCCGTGAATCCCATAATAGTTCAATCAGACCTTCAGATAACAGGAGGATCAACAATTTTTTATAAGTTCTAATGAATAAGATATTGGCAGAACTCCCGGTGTCAATTAGAATTCTTTGCACATGATCACTGGTTATCTCTGCTGCAATTACTACTACATCTTCATGTTGGTATGCCACATTTCTCATATCATCGTCTTCAAAAAAATTATTATGGAGGGAGCTCGATGTTGATGTGTCGAGGCACCCACTTCTAACTGAGTAGTCAAGCTGACTATATGCCTTTTTCGGGAACTATTCGAATTTCCTGCAACAGTATCAGCCCCAAAAATTGCCAAAGATTTAAAATATGCACATAAATCATTACTTTAATTCTTGGGATAATTTCTTCCACCATGCAAATATTGTTTATCCCTTAATTTGGATCTAAGTACTATGTCGCAATATCAAAATAATCAACGCAGTTTCTTCTTCTTTTGAATTTTCTTTGGCCGTCAGATTTTTGTGGGAATGCTTCTTTACAAAGCCTGTCAATTTTCATTCTCAATTAACACTTGTGTTTTTTTTCTTCAATTGAAATACACTCTTTTGTATCATGCCCAAAGTCTTCATGATACTTGCAAAATCCATTGTTTTTGTTTTCCTTGGAGTTTGAATAGGGGAAGTCTTACGAAATTTTACATGACCACGAGTTTTATCAAATATAGTAGCCACACACTCAATCAAATCTGCAAAATATTATGGACGAATCCACTTGTTGGATATTGGCCTAGCAACTTGTTGTGTACTATACGTTTTCTGATTTACTCTGGGCCTCAGAGGATATTGGGTTTTTTCTTTAGGTTGCATATTTATTCGAGGAGGTTGAGTATTAGCAAGAGATATTTGAAACTGATTTTGTTCCAGCTAGTCACTATAACCTATTTTCGAAGCCTGAGTTTTTTCTACCAATATTCTTTTTTCAACTTGATCAAGAAGAGCCCCAAATGTCATTGTTTGACTTTCAGCCACAATATCTTTCAGTATTCCAAGGAGAAGCCTCATTTGATATGCTGCAAAAGCCATGAAATCTTTACAATATTCCATATCAGTTTTTACCTTAACAAAAGGATTGGTATAAATTTTCAAACATTCCCCCAACCTTTTGTCTGCAGTATATTTAATGGTATCTCCATTAGCTCGAAATTTTCTACTACCCACGAAATATTGTCGGAAAACATTCAATAACATGTCAAAGTTTTTTATATAACCTTGCGAAAGTCGATTATATCACTTTGAAGCAACGCCCGTAAAAGTCTGAGAGAATGCCTTGCATACATAGCAATTTGTCATCATCTTCGAAATTAATCATAATTTTTTTGAATTTCTCAATATGACTATCAAGATTTTGAGTCCCATCGAATTTTTCCAACTTAGAGATGTCAAAACGCTTTGGAAGGTTTCCAAAAAGTATATATTCGGTCAAAGGAGAAAACCTTAAATTATGGCTTGTTGTGTAAACATTGGCTCTTGGACCCTCATGAGCCATCACATAGAGAACTTCCTCAAAAGAAGATGTGTATTGATTACTTACACGATACTCAAAATTTTGACTTCATGATTGATTTTAAACATACACGACATTATCCTTCTTTTCACGATCCTCGCAGACCTGTTCTTTCCCTTTCAAGTATTTAGTCTGGTGACCCGTTCAATGCTCTATTCTATGCGTCTTTGCATATTTATTTTTATGTATTTCATCCTATGATAATCCCTTTCTAGAGTAGATTCACTTTAGTCATAAAAGTGAATAATCATTTGACTCAGATGATTCATAATTGTACCTTGGATTTAGCTTTTTCCTTGGAGAATAACGACGATGCCTCCGGTATCTGTCCTTCCTACTGATTCGATGATGGTGATTTGATTCATCTTTCTCAGTTTCATTTTCTCTTTAGACTTTGGACCGAATTTTTTCGAAGCAATTGCATCTCTTTCAGAGTTCAGCTTTTCGATTTCTTCCAACAAGTCATTTCTCCGAGCGACCAACATAGACTCTTCTAAAATTTCACAAACATGTTGATTATCATGTTGTTGATCAATTTCCATATTATTCTCAATAGTTTTTTCTTTGAACTCTTTTTAAATTTCTAAATCATTATTCATGTATAATTATCCTCGGATTTCCATCATTTTTCTTTCAAAATTTTAATAAGTTTTTGGAAGACGATTCTGGGTACCAAATCATTTCCCACAGTCAGCGCCAATGATAGTTCCAGAAATATTTAGTGGAGGTTTTAGGGTAAAACATTGCTTAGAGGACTAAATTCTTGATTCAAATTACTTAGTTAATATTTTAGAGAGAGAGAGAGAGAAAAATATCTTTTTAGAGAGAGAAAGTAAATAGTAATAATTGTGTAATTATTAATCAATCACCCTTTGCCCAAAAAGGTGATACTAGGTTTCACATGTATAATAATTCACTAATCGGAGCCTTGTCCTTAAGTCTATTGTTTGCTCTAATTAGTCATTCGATATTACATAATTATCAATTTCTTTTAAGAGACTTTATTCATTGACAAAACACCCCTAACTTTCTAAGATCTTTATTCTTTTCTTATCAATCCGTATCAGACTTCTTGATGTTCTTATTGGTATCGATATTCCATGTAAAATAAAACTTCATCAAAAAAATTCAATCATTCTTCGTGGGTAAAGAAATCTTCTTCGAATTTTACCAGCCATTTTCTTGGACACGGGATTCTTCTTCGAATTCTGCCAATCATTCTTCTTGGACAATGGATTCTTCTTCGAACTCTAACAATCGCTCTTCTTGGACAAAATATTCTTCTTCGAATTCTGGCCAATCTTTGTCGAATGTTTCAAGAATATTAAATAAGAAAAATATCATCGGATTTTGTTTACTTGTAAATATTCATACCAATCATCTCCCAAAATATTTTTTACTAGTGATGTCATGATTCTCAGATACCACCAATGAAATACTTTCTCCTCTGTCAAATGTTGATTGGCATGCCCTTTACATGTTTTTTCTTCTGACACGAATTAGACTAAGAACGACGCCTATTTTCCCTATGCACTTATTTCCCTCACTTTAGATATTTTTCCCCTATGAAAACATACCCTTTCACCTTTGGGCTTCAAAACTTTCTGAGGCCCAATTCTCCCTTATAAATACTTATAGCTTCTCATCAGCCTTATTCCAACGTTTTTAGAGAGAGAATTTATGTGGAACAAAATTAGAGAGAGAAAGACTTGTTTTTACCCCAAAACTTCCCAATATTAGATTGGTTATCAATAAGCCAAAAAGCCAATGAGAGATGAGCCGCCAGATTATGCGTCGAGCCCGAGCCTCAACCGCATGTTATTACATATTACGGTGTTTGGCCTCCAACTGAGAATTCTGGTGCAATCATTCCCTTGGATATCTCTTCTCAACCCCTCAATTACACTTGCTTAGTAACCGAAAAAGGTGACTATAACGTAATGGGTAAAGATAAACACTCTAAAGGTTCTTCTTCGAAAAGAAAAAGACACCATAAATCTGAAAAGGAAAGTAAGCATTTCAAAGAGAGTAAACGTTCCAAAGGCTCTTCTGCAAGAATACCTGCCACTCTATTTTCCACACCTCGTGGGACTCCTCGACCAACACCTGAAGCCCCTCCTAAAAAATTAACAAAGGCTAATGTAGCTTCCATGACAAAATGGTCCCTCGAACTTATCCAGGAGACATAGTCAAATGTTTATTCTCCTGGATATCATGTTGCAGAATTTGATGATGGTGATATTGAGAAAGATTTAGCTTTAGTCTTTGGGGAAGAACAGCCAATTGCTCAAGATAATGTTATAGCTTCTGAGGGAGTACTAGTACCAATTTTTGAAGAAGAAGGGATTATTGCCGCTAATGATCGAGTTATGGAAGAAAAAAAGCCAATTGTTGAGGACAGAAAACCAGTTGTTGTTACACCTTAAACTATCAAAGAGAAAAAGCCAACTACTGGTGCTCTCAAATCGTCTAGGGGAATTTTTCTCCAAATAAAAAGGTGAAGTCAAAAGAAGATGTTATGTTTCCCCTTGACATTGATGCTTTAATTGGACACAATCTCTGGTTGGTCGAAAACAAGCACATTATGGCCTTGCACAAGATTCGATACAAGTACTACGATATATCTGAGGAAGTGAAGTTAAGAGCCCGATTAGGACTTTCATCCACCATCTCTATCAATTTTCTAGTTGCTAGAAAGACACCTCTACCATTCAAAGACCATGAGTTAATTAGATACACCGAAATAATAAATTGGGGATTGCGATTGCCCTTAGATCCTTTTTTCATCGAGTATATTGCCATGGTTGATCTTTGCCCCACCCAAGGTGGACCAGCATGTGGTTCACGCTCATGGATTGCATTATAACTTCTAGAATTCTGGGGACATTTTTTTTTCTGGAACAACTTGTTGTCCTTTATGGTTTAGCTAAAAATTATTACTTTCCTTTCTACTCCTTAATCTTTGGTCGTAACCAGAAAGTTGTGAAAGATTTAATTGAAGCAGATAAGACGTGGAAGCAACAATTTATTTTTATATCTGGATTGTGGGAGACGGGATCCGAGGCAACAACTGAAATTCCCTACATATTGTCCCTCAAATGGACAAATAGAGGTATGCTTTATCTTTGATTTTTCTTATGTCTACTCTTCTGATACACTTTTTTTATAAAAAAAACAAACAACTATGACTAGTGTGTCCAAGCCCTATGCCGATTTTATGCCTCCAGCAATAACCATCTTTACCGAGCTAAGTACGTGGGCCAAAGTTTCTTGGTCCAATAGATTCCATATTTGCTTCATACCTACCATTCTGGCCAAGATTCGTCTATGGATAGCCAATCTTTCAGACCAATTTATTTGGAAGAACTCATGGTTCCTCCTACCCAACAAGAGGTTATGTAACTGGTGGAGGCATAAGATGTCTTGGTTTATCTCCCTACAGAGGCTAGAGCCAAAATCCATCGGGATGAGGAATCCAACGAATATTTGGAAAAAAAAGAAGAAGAAGTTCTTGAACTTTGGTACAGAAACTCAGGAAACCAGTACTAAAGTAGAGGAGGCCAAGATTTAAAAACCTAAGGGTTCTAAAAGATTTCTTTCACAACATCCTCCCAAAAATAAATGTCAACAAAAGTTAAAAGGCATTCTTGAAAAGAACAAAGAAATTGTCGAGGCGGCTGCTCCCCCGGAAGATAAAATTATTTAGCATATTAGGTAATCGTTAGAGACGATTCTCATTGAATTTGACTCCTCCCAAGCTCCACAAATTATCTACTCATTCAAGACCATGAAGATAATGTTGCTCAAAAGACCAATTCATCAACCGTTGTTTCTTTTGAGGTTGGCTATTCTTCTAGCTCATTCGAGATACCTATTGGGGATGATTTCTCATTCCGTTTTCGTAAACTACTTTGATCCTTAGTTATTATTGGGAAAAATATGCAACATTTAAATGATTAAAAATATTATTACAAATCAGAGGCTTCAACAACAATGTCAAGAATCGATGAGCTTAAACAAGAACTCTTTATCCTTCAAAGAGAAGTCGATGCTATATACGAGAAACTGGTTTATGCCGAGAACTATATTATGCTTCCTGACAAGCGTCGTCAAGAAGAAAAGGATATTAATGCCAAAAAATCCACTAAGGATAAACTCATCGTAACTTATAAGGAGGGAAATGATAAGGCGTTAGAGTATTTCGCAAGATGTCTAAAAATATTATGAGAGGGTTGTACATGAAGAGTAACTTATCTTAGCCCAAAAAAATGATAAAAAAGCGAATGTTGAAGCTTACACTGCTAAATGTGTGGATAAATTGAATTCAAGGGATGCAACAGTTAAATCCAGGTCGATAAGGAAGATTCAAAAAAGCTGCCCTGATTTACATTTGTCTAGCTTTTGGGAACTTGTTCCCGTTGAATATTTCCCTCATGGGATATCTTTGAGTAATGATGAAAAAACTTCAGAATCTGATGAAGAAAATTATCTTGAGTCTTTAGAGTAAGATTGTAATTTTATTTTGTAGTCTTCATAATTTTCGAGGTAATTTTGTTGAAGTCCTAATAACTTCAGAGGTAATTTTGTTGAAGTCTTCATAATCTTCGAGGCAATTTTGTGTACAATTTTTAATGTACTTTATGAAATGCATCAGATTCTTTAACTTGGTTTTTATCGTGTTTTTTTAAACAAACCAACTTTTATTGAAGAACTTTTAGGTCCAAAATTAATAGTCAAGATCATTTTTTGTTAGAAGACCATTTAGGTCTAAAATTAATAGTTAAAGACCAACTTTTGTTGGAAGACCCTTTATGTCCAAAATTAATAGTTAAATACCAAATTTTGTTGGAAGACCCTTTAAGTCCAACGTAACATAGAATGTTTATGGAAACAATGTATATATGAATCGGCTAATAGGATACGTCATTAAAACCTTCATGCACCACCAGGTTAGGAAAGAGTATACCACTGATATTGTAAATAAAAACATATACTTGTTACAATCATTCTAAATACAATTTGAGATGTTCTATATTCTATGGGTGTTTGAGATTTCTTCCTTTTTTATCCTTGATTCGATAGTTTCCAGGCTTTACCCTTTCTATTACCTCATATGGGCCTTCCCGATTGGGTCATAATTTTCCGAGGTGTTTTTCTTTGGCATGAAGAAAAAATTTCCTTAAAATTTGATCTCCAACTATGAATTCTCTTCGTTTAACTTTAGAGGTGTATATACCTCTCATCAACGTCTGGTAATATAATGAATTCATTTGTGCTCGTCTTATTTTCTCTTCGATCAAACCCAACTCAACTGCCCTGATTTTATCATTAGATTCATTGAAATATGTCACAACACGATACAATGAGAAGACTGCCTCGGAGGGTACTACTGCGTCCATTTTATACACCAATGCAAATGAAGATTCTAAAGTTGTTGTTCGTGGAGTTGTTCAATACACTCAAAGAACTCCTGAAAATAATCTAGCCACTTTCATGCATTTCCTTCCAATTTTTTCTTTAGCCCATCGAGGATTGTTCGTTTAGTAACTTCAACTTGTCCATTTTCATGTGAGTGAAAAAAAATACGAAAAGCACTACTGTATTACTAGAGAGAGAGAGAAATTTCAAATCTTTATTATCAAATTGAGGCCCGTTATCTGTAGTGATTTTCATTGGAACTTCAAAATTACAACAAATATTTGAAGTGATAAACATGATTACATCGTTAACATTTTTTCCAGCTAATGGTTATGCTTCTATCTATTTTGATAAGTAATCTACTGCCACAATTATTTTTTGTCGCCATCCAGAAGTCATTGGTAAAGGTACAAGAAGGTCAATACCCTATCGATCAAATGGTAATGCTTCAGACATACTTTCAAGAGGAACCCGTGGTTTATAAATTATGTTAGCAAACCTTTAACAATTGTCACACATTTTAACCAATTTTTTAACATATGAAGATATTGTATGCCAATAATATCCTCCAAAAAATACTCTTCGTATTAAAGTATTGTACCCACAATGCACAGATCCTTCTCCATCATGTAATTTTGACAATATCATATGTGATTTATCTTTCACCAAGCATAGGAGTAAAGGTATGCTAAATGATTTCTTGTATAGGATTCCTTTGAGGACCATGTAGCCCTGAGATTTTAAACGTATATTCTTGGATAATGATTTATCAATTAGTAATTTATTGTTTTCTAAAAAATCGATGATGTCTAGCCTCCAATTGTTTTTTTTAATGGATATTTGATAAACCTCGTCCACTATTCTGACCACATGCTCCGAATTTTTAATAATTGAAGGGCTTTCTTGCGTAATAATCTACGGGTACTTCTCTAAATATGAAACGGTTGCCAGCAAGTCTGCCATAAAATTCTCTTCTTTTCGGACGTTTACATACCTGACATTTCCAAATGCTAAGGTTAAATATTTTAACGTCTTCAAATATTTCACTAGATGATCATTTCGATTCATGGATTGTCTAGATGTATGATTAACAAAATGTTACGAATCACTTATTAACTTAACTTTTTTAACCCCAAAAATTTGAGCAAGCCTCAATCCTCTTAAAGTCACTTCGTATTTTGACGTACTTGAGCCCCCATCTGTTCGAATTATCCATTCCAGCTCATAATTTTCCTCATCTACTTCTAAATCTGACCATTCATAACAGAGTTCTACTAAGAAATCTTCCAAGGCTTGAGCTTTGATTACAATCATAGGTTTAAACTCAAAATCGAAATCTCCTAACTCAACCGACAATTTGGTTATTCTTCGTGAAATATCAGGCCTCTGAAGCATATTTTTAATCGAAAATATGTTCGTACGGTCTCATTTTTCAAGCAGTAATAACTAATGCAAGAGCCAAATTTTCTAATTTTAAATATTGTTTCTCTATATCCAAATAACTTTTGCTGATGTAATACACTAGTCTTGGGGTATTTTCTTTTTCCTGAATTAAAATAACACTTACTGCATAATCTATTACCGCTATATAAACATATAATTTCTCCCCCATTATAGGTTTTTTCAGGATTTCTGGAGATGAAAAGTATTCTTTAATGCGATGAAAGGCCTCAGAACATTCTTTTTTCCAATTAAAACAATTTTCTTGTCACAAGACTTGGAAAAATGAGCACATTTATCTGAGGAATGGGATATAAATCTATTTAGTGTTTTTAGTTGTCCCGTTAAAATTTGAATTTCTTTAATATTCCAAGGGGGTGTCATAGCAGTTAAAGCTTTTAATTGTATTAGGTTGGCTTTTATCCCTCTTTCACATACTATATACCCAAGTAATTTTCCCAATCGAGCCCCAAATGTACATTTTTCTGGATTTAACTTCAGGTTGACCCTTTTAAGTTAGAAAAAATTTATTCAAGATCATCAAAATGATCCTCGTCTTTAAGATTTGTTACCAACATATCATCAATTTACACTTCAACGTTTTTTCCAATTGTGCTTCGAAAATTTTATTCACGAAACGTTGATAAGTAGACCTTGTATTTTTTAACCCAAGAGACATTACTTTATAGCAATATAGACTTCTTCCAGTAATAAATGAGGTGTTTTCTTTATCCTTCATATCCATCTTAATCTGATTATACCCTCCATAAGCATCCATAAAAGAAAGTAATCGATTTCCTGATGTGGAATCTACCAAATAATCTATCCGCGGGACTAATAAATGATCCTTTGCACAAGCCCTATTTAAGTCATTAAAATCTACACACATTCGCCACTTTCCATTTTTATTTTTTACCAACATAGGATTTGCCGTCCATAACGGATATTGAGATTCCCGAATGTGCCTTACTAGGGATAAACGATCTACCTCTGCCACTATTGCCTTAGATTTATCTTGAGAAATGGCCTTATTTTTTGTATGATTGGACACACATTAATCTTACTGCCAACATGTGGCAAATTATTTTAATGAGCACTCCAGTAACATCCTCAAAACACCAAACAAACATATCTAACTTGGATAAAAACTCAATTAATCTCTCCATTAGACTTTGAGATAATTTTGTACTGATTTTCAAAACTTTACCATTTGGATATGTATAATATTCATAACTTTCATCAGAAACCAAAAGACCGGGGGAATCCCTCTGATCATCAATATGGGTAGGTTCCGTGGAATTCCTCGCTAACTAATATGCTTTTTCTGGCTCATTCCCCCGAGTTTGCTTTTAAGACAAAGCAATACGATGATATTCTCTTTCCATTTTTTACTACTTCTAACTATTACGATATTATTCCCCCATTACATATTTTAAGCACTGGTGAACAATAGAAATTATCGCATGAATCTTGGATAACTAAGACCTTCCAAAGATAACATTGTAAGAAGTCTACTACAATAAACAATATAGTCACTTCCTTTTAAATGGCCCTCGATCCAACTCCACCGTACTTTCAAACTCTCCAACGACTTCTGTTGTCACCCTTGTAAATCCCACAATAATTTGATCCGATCTTCGGATTACATGAGGGTTAATAATCGTTTTGTAAGCATTCATGAATGAAATATTGGCAAAGTTGCCTATATCAATCAACACTCTTTGCACTTCATCACTTTATATCCCCGTTATAATAACAACCACATATTCATGTAGTCATGTCACATCTCTCATATCATCATCTTCAAAGCAAACTATTAGAGACATATTTCGATACAAATACGTCAAAATGCCTGCTTCAAGCTGAGTAATGAGGTTGACTATATGTCTTTTATGAGAATTTTCCGAAATTCCTGCAACGGTATCACCTCTAAAAATTACCAGAAATTTAAAAACACACATAAATCATTAACATTTTTTTTATTAGATTAACCTCTTCAACAATACTAATGTTGTTTATTCCTTTTTGGGTCCAAGTAATCTATTGGGATGTCAAAATAATCAATCTTCTCTGTGATCACCAATGCACGTTCTTCCTTTGACATTTTTTTAGCAGTCGGATACTTCTGAGACTGTTTCTTTACAAAGTCAGTTAGCTTCCCTATCTCGATTAATGTTTGTATTTATTTTTTCAATGCCACACACTCTTTCGTATTATGCTTAACATCTTCATGATACTTACAATATATATTGTTTCTATTTTCCCTTATAGTTTATATTATCAAATATTGTTGCCACACATTCAGTTAACTCCGCAAAATGAGTTGGACAAATTTTTTGGACATTGGCCTATCATTTTGTTGCGTACTATATGTTTGTTAGTTTATTCTGGGACTCAGAGGAAACTGATTTGATACTTTAGGTTGTACTTTCGCTCTAGGAGATTGGGCTGTATTAAGAGATCTTTGGAACTGATTCTACTCAATCTGATCAGAAGAACCTATTTTCGAAGCCTGAGTCTCCGCTACAAATATTATTTTTTCAACTTGATCTAGCAGAGACCCAAACGCCATCGCTTGTCTTTCAGCCATAATATCTTTCAATATCCCTGGGAGGAGTTTTATTTGAAAACCTGCTAAAGCCATGGAATCCGCAATATTCCATGTCAGTTTTTACTTTGATAAAACGATTGGTATAATCTTTCAGAATTTCCCCAAACTTTTGTCTACAGTATATATAGTATCACCATTAGCTCAAAAAATTTTGCTTCCCGTGAAATGCTGTCGGAATACATTCCAAAATATATCAAAGTTTTTTATATAACCCTGCGGAAATCGATTATACCATTTGGAATCATCACCCTTTAATGTTTGGGAGAAAGCCATACAAAGTAACTTATAATCATCATCAAAATTAATCATAGATTTTATGAAATGTTCAATGTGACTTTTAGGATCTTAAGTTCCATCGAACTTCTAAAATTTTGAACTATAGAAATGCTTTGGAAGATTGCCAAAAAGTATTTCCGACGAAAGAGGAGAATACCTCCAATTATGACCATTCCTATAAAAATTGCCCCTCAGACCTTTATTTTTCATTGTATGAAGACCTTCCTCGAGTGGGGATGTGTATTGGTTGCTTACTCGATACTCAAAATTTTGACTCCTCAACGGATTTGAACATGAGTAACCTGTTCTTTCTTAGCATGGTCCTCAGAGCCTTGTATTTTTTCTTTCGAGTCCCTAGTCCGACGAGCCCTTAAATACTAATTTCTGTGTTTTCTTGAATACCTATTTTTAGTACTTTTCTCCCGATGATAATCTCCTTCCGGGGAAGATTAACTTGAATATAGAGTGAATAATTATTAGACTAAGAAGATTCATATCGATATCTAGACTTTACTTTCCTTCTCGGAGAATGGCGTCAGCATCTTCGATATTTGTCTTTCTTATTATTAATTCGATGGTTATCACCCAATTTTTCTTTCAAAATTTCATTATCCCTTTGAACCTCTGGTCGGATATTTTTTAAGGCCATCACAACGTCTTTTTTCAGAATTCAACATTTCAATTTTTTCTAAGAGTTCTTTTCTTCAAGCCTTTAAGACAGACTCTTCAAATATCTCACCAGCATATTAATCATCATGTTGTTGCTCATTTCCCATGTTATCTTCGACGAGGTTCCCCTCAAATTCTTTATCAGTTATCAAATCAATATTCATCTCCAATTCTCCACGAATTTCCATCACTAACTCTCTCAAAATCACAATAAATATTTTGGAAAATGATTCCAGGTACCAAACCGTTTCCCACAGACGGCGCCAATGATAGTTCGAGAAATATTTGGAGGAGGTTTATGAGTAAAACAAAATTTTGAAGGATCGAATACGTTATGTCTTGTTGTTGTATAAGAGTTTGAAGAGAGAAGCTCCATATTCTAGAGATAAAGTCATGAGCAATAATTCTCTAATCATTAATCAATCATATTTATCCAAAAGAGGTGGTGCTGTATATTTGTTGGGTCCCACTTACTAAAGTAATTACTTATTGTGGTCCCTCTATTAATTTTATTACTCATTACTAATGAGTTCGGAGATTTGAGTCATTGTGCCATGATTAAATCCGAAGGGCAATTCGGACTAAACCACCACACTGAAATTCCAAACAGGACAAATGGGACAAATGTATTAATTATTGACTAAGCTAGTTGCTAATTAACTTAAAACTATATTACCAATGGGTCATTAAACTCGACCCGGTTTCATGATCCAATCCAATAAACCCATGGGTCAGTGATTTAGTATAAATACCCCAACCACTTTCATCAATGAGGGTGATCATAATTTATTACTAGTGTGCAGCTTAATTATCTCTCTACTTTTCACATTAAACACAAAACACCACAAAATTAGTAAAACACTTTTTAAACACTTACCAGATTGCCCTCAAAAAGAAATAAACCACACCAAATTGGCGACCATAGTGGGAGGCGATGGTGCCTGAATTTTACATTCAAAACCAGCGAGTAACGCAGTTCGGATGGATCCGAATGAGAAGTTGAGGGCTGAAATAGAAGCGTTGAGAGCAATAAAAAAAGCAGAAAATGTATCAAAGAGAAATATGGAGCGCCACTACTTCACCACACTGACAATACTGGAGACAATGAGCAATCTTTGAAGACTCGCCTCAGCTCAAAAAAGACACACCGATCTAAGCATGTTGAGATTTCTACATTTGAGTCCTCCAGCAGTTCCTCAAATGAGGCTGAACTTGAAGAATTATTATCTTCAAGTAGTGATGAAGAGAGATCTAGAAATAAGATGAGGTTAACTAAAAAGCATTAGAGGAAAAGGGACATACATGGTATGCTCAAGAGGCACAAGGGTAAAGGTTCAGCTTACAAGCATGTTGATCAGTTGCTGATTGACCCCTTTACCTTTAAGTCCAAACTAGGTTTTTTGCAACCCCTAATGAAGATATTGTTTTCAGTCGCCACAAGAATTGGAGACAATCGTCTTTGTCCGCAAAAATACTCTCCAGACATCTTCCTAAAAGGTTTGATAGCTCCAAGATGGAGAAATACGAAGGGAGTCGAGATCCGGACAACTATCTGGAACAGTTCCAAAACTTCATGATGAATTTTGACGACGATGACAAGGTTTTGTGTAGTGCTTTCTCCCAAACTTTCACAAGGAGTTCTCTCAAATGGTATAACAGTCTCCCTCAGAGGTGTATTAGAAATTTTGATACATTTTGGGTTGTCTTTCAGAGGCAATTTGTTATTGTAAAAAACTAAAGGGTAATGGGGACACCATTATCCATTGTGCTCATGAACCAAATGAGTCCCTTAAAGATTACATAAGTCGTTTTGTGAATACGAAGAACGGGGTAGCATATTACTTTGAGTAGGTTGCAATTTCTTCCTTTAGGCAAGGTTTAAATCCTAAACATTTAGCTGATTCTATGACTCGGAAGAAGGTTATGACCTAGGGAGGTTTATTGAACCAAGTGGGAAAACAGATCAATGTAGAAGAAACAAAGAAAACAAGGGTACACCTTCAGGTGAGGCCTACCACTACAACAACATCCCCTCTAGCCACTAAGCAATTCGGTTACAGGGCAAAAGAGACCGGGCAAGGGTCCAACCGGTCCAAGCAGAATCAGTCCAACCAAACCCAGAGCCAACAAACCAGAGGTAAGAGGGGTCCCTGGGTACAGCCTAAGTGGTTCGCTGAGTTGGGGGAGAATGTGGCCACGATCTATGATAAGACCAAGAATGAAGTGCACTTTCAAAAACCGGCAGCATTGCAGTCTCCCAAAGAGAACTGGAACACTCGTTTTTGCCAATATCACAATGATATAGGCTATGACACTTAGGATTGCATATCGTTTAATCAAGAGGTCCAAACCCTTCCTGAGAGGGGCAACTTGAGAGCTTATGTCAAGAAACAAAGTGGAAACAGACCATAAAACACACAGAATAATGCTCCCCGAACGAATCCTTTAAACAATTGTGGGACATCTGCACAAGAGGGTGCAATGATGATTCTTGAAAGATTTGATGTAGACTCTAAGTATTTGGATCCGGATCCAGATCGAAATAAGGTGGGGGTGATAACATAAAAGACTAAGACAGTTTCCGGACTGATCAACTTCTTCGAATCGTTAACTATTTTTGGAGGAGACACTGTGACTTCACCTACCACTTCATCAAGGAAGAGACATGTTCGCAATTTGGCCATCTAACTAGAAGCTGGAATGTCCTCTCATCAGCGTCAATGCTCATTTCCATTCATAGTGTTTGATGAGGATGGCTTGAGGGACATTGCAGGACCTCATAAGGATGCAGTAGTCATAGGGGCTTCAATAGGGAGAAAGGATATACGTCAAATTCTGATTGATACGGGCAGTTCAACAAACATCTTATTTTTAAGCTCATACAGACAAATGAGAAATCCAGCAGTTATTTAACATTCGAGCAAAACTATTGTAGGCTTTACAGGGAGTTCTGCAGATGTAATTGAGGAGTTCGAAGAGGAAGTGTTGTTGGGAAAGGGGCCCTTTAAAAAGATGATAAGAGTGTTATTTATTATGATGGATTTCCCAACATCGTATAATGCACTTTTTGGGAGGTCTTGGCTTTCTAGAATGCATGGTGTGGCCTCTATAGTCCATTAGTGCTTAAACTATGTTATCCAGGGACAAGTAGGTGTTCTCCAGAGTAGTCAAAATATAGCCAAGGAGTGATATGCAACAACTATTGCCCCTAAAACTCTAGGGGCAGTCAATTTTAAAAAGACTTAGCAGCTACTGGAGCCTTCTACTAAGGAAAGTGAGATTGATGATCCCAGGGAGGCTCCAATTATTATAATACCTATCGAAGAGGTTGAAACTCACTCTCTCGCAAAGGGCAAGAATGTTAAGATTGGTTCCAAATTGGCACCAGAGTTGAAGCATCAGTTGTTGTCCTTTTTGATGAATAATCAACATGTGTTTGCATGGTGAAACAGTGATATTATCGGGGTACCAGCAGATGTTATTTCACACAAATTGTCCATCCGGAGTGATGTTGCACCAGTTTTACAAAAGAGGAGAGCTTTTTCCAAGGAAAAAACAGATGTGATTGTTCACGAAGTTGACCCATTAACCAATATGGGTCACATTAAAGAATCCCAATATCCTTTGTGGACTGCCAACTCTGTGCTAGTCAAGAAAAAGAATGGCAAACGGCGTATGTGTATTGATTTCACTGACCTCAATAGGGCATGACCTAAGGATCTTTATCCCGTTCCTAGGATATATTAGTTAGTGGATTCTACATCTGGAAACAAGCCGTTATCCTTCATTGATGATTTCTCAGGGTACAACCAACTACAAGTGAATCCAAAGGATCGAGACCACACTACTTTCATCACAGATAAGGGTCTTCATTGGTACAAGGTGATGTCATTCGGGTTGAAGAATGTTGGGGCCACTTATCAGGGGTTGGTAAATACAGCTTTTGCTATTCAGATTGGCAGGAACATGGAAGTGTACATAGATGATATGATGGTTAAAATCTTGGATGAAGATTCACACATATCTGACCTTCAAGAGACATTTTCCAATTTAGAAGCTGTGAATTTAAAGTTAAACCCTGAGAAATGTGTGTTTGGGGTCCGATCTGGAAACTTTTTGGGCTACATAAGTGAAAAGGGAATCCAGCCTGATCCAGATCAGCTTAATACCTTATTAGCAATGGACCCTCCTCAGAATGTTAAAGAAGTTCAAAGTCTCACATGAAGGTTGGGTGCATTAAATAGGTTTATTTCAAGGTCATCAGACAAGTGCGCTCTATTTTTTCAAGTATTGAGGAATACTAAAAATTAAAATTGGTCCCCACAGTGCGACCAAGATTTTATTGAAATAAAGAAACATTTATCCTCACCTAAAACTCTTTTCAAACCTGTTTGGAAAGAAAAACTCTATGCTATAAGTGTTGTGCTACTAAGGGAAGTGGAAAATTATCCTCGTCTGGTGTACTACATCAGTAAGAGTCTACTGAATGCTGAGAGAAGATACTTGAGGCTGGAGAAGTTGGAACTGTCCTTAGTAATTGCAGCAATAAAGATGAAACCCTATTTCCAAGCTCATTTTATTGTTGTCCGAACGTCTTTCCATTTGAAAAATGTTCTTCAAAAAGTTGATGTACCAAGCATAATGACCAAGTGGTTAGTATAATTTGGTGATTATGATATTGACTTTGCCACTCGAACAACAATTAAAGCTCAATCTGTGGCTGACTTCTTGGTAGAGTATAATGCTGACAGATCCTTCGGACAGGAGTCGGGAAATTGTTTTAAAAAGGAATGGGTCATTCGAACTGATGGTGGATCAAGTACCATGGGCTGTGGAGCTGGAATTTTCCTAACTTCCCCATATGGTGATAAAATGTATCAAGCAATATGCTTTGGATTCAGAGCTTCCAACAATGAGTCTAAGTATGAAGCAGCAACAGCCGATTTAAAGCTAGCTCTCTTATGTGGGGCTAATAGAGTCCGGTTAATGAGTGATTCTCAATTACTCATCCACCATGCTCAAGGACAGTTTGAAGAATCCCAAGTTATGTTGTCTGAATTACATGATAAGGAAGGCTCAGCACACTGTGGCTATAGGGCCCTGACCTGAAGAGTCTTGTTAACAGGTTAGTACTAAACATAATGGCACATGCTAAAGAAATGGTTAAAAATGTGATCCTTGTCAGAAATATGACAATGAAATTCATGTTCCAGTAGTACCTATGGACTCTATATCTGAGCCAATACCTTTTGCCATATGGGGTATGAAAACTGGTGGGGCCTCTTCCTATGGCATCCGGTGAATGTAGAACTATTATAGTCGACATTGTCTATTTTTATAAATGGATAGAGGCAACTCATTTGGCTGGAACCACTTCGAAGACCGTTATTAAATTTATCTTATCCATTATATGTTGTAGGTTTGGAGTTCCTCAGAAGATTACTACACACAAAGGGCCACATTTTGATAACAAAGACATTGAAGCCTTCTGTACCTCTAGAGGAATTCAACATTGTTTTTCCTCTCCTTTCCACCCTCAAGAATATGGCCAAGTTGAGTTTGCAAATAGAACCATCTTGTCTGGACTAAAGAAGAATTTGGAGGAAGTTGCAGGAAAGTGGCCAAGTTATTTACAAGAAGTATTGTGGGCCAACCGATCTACTCCTCGAGCTGCCACACAAGAGTCTCATTTTGCCTTGGTATATGGGATGGATACAATTACTCACATAGATGCTACTTTATCATCACACAGAGTCCAAAACTATTCCGAACAAGCTAATGATGTAGCAATTCGGAATCAGTTGGACTTAATAGAAGAAAAAAAAGGGTTAAAGCACATTTGAGAACAGCAGACTACCAAGGCTTGATAAGGAGCAGGTTTTCTTCCAAAGTCAAAAGAAGAGATTTTCAAACGGGGGATAAAGTTTTAAGAAAAGTCTTTTTGCATACCAAAGAGAAACAGTTCGGTAAGTTGGCTCCAAACTGTGAAAAGGTCAAACCGGGGACATACAAGCTCTAAGATAAATAAGGGAGATATTTAAAGCATCCATGAATTGTTGAGCATCTCAGGTTATATTTAGAATAAAAAATTATAAATATTTACTTGTTAAATACTAATGTAAATATTATGGGGCATACACTTTCCTACCCTGGTGGCGCGTGGAGGTTTTAATGAGGTGTCCGGGTTTTTCAATAATAAATTATGTATTCTTCAAACGTTTGGTGTGAATTTGTTTCAATTCGGATATAAATTGCTTATTCAACACCCCAACTCTCAAGTTTTCTTAAGTTGATCGGATATGTTTAACACTTGATCACAATTATTAAACGTATGTGATGAGAGATATTGGATAGTTTTGTTCAACAGTTCTGAAATATTAGTGGCTATTTAACCATTGGTCATGAACGATTTAAGCAGAACATTAAACAAAGGGAAATATGATAATTCAAACCTGATCGAACTCAACCGGCCAACAGTACAAAAAATACCTTGGCCATCCAAGGACTTTAGTGTTTTAAAACAAAAAAATATACATAATAAAACCTTAGCGCTTGTTCCCTTCGGATTTTTCTTCACCACCATCTTTTTTGGGACTTTTGAGTTCAGTGCTTGAACTCTCACTCGTTCCCTCATCTTCATCAGATTCAATTCCACTAGAGTAGTTGCTCTTGTCACCATCTGCTAAGGTGTGGAATTGGATGTTATCGTAGTCTACATATTTCCATAAGGGGACTAAGGGTAATCTTCGGAAAGGTCTCATGGAACAACAGGACCATATCAGACTTGATCCCATCATCTATTTTCTCTAAGGAGTCCACTACTTCGTTGGCATACTTCTCTATACCTGCAGCTATAGGTTGTTTTTGTTTTCATTATAAGGCTTCATTCTCTTTGATCTTCTCTTCAACAATATAGATAGTACTGTCCTTAGTCTTCAATTGCTACATCAAAGCTGCGAGATTTTTTGAAGAAGAGGTTTTTCGGGTTGGAGTACTTGGTTTGGAGCTCCTTGTTGGCCGCTTCTGATGCGAGAAGTTTGGCAGCTAACTCTTCATTATCCTTTTTCAATACCTCTATGCTTTGTTGAGAAGTAAGGAGATCATTCGACAAGTTTTGTTTGTCAATTGTCAAAGAATTAATAGTACTTGTTTAAGTCCTTACCTGCCTCTCCAGATCAAGTACTGGTCGGATATAGCCTAGGAGGGCATGGCTCAAGGTGTCTTGCTCCTCAGATATAGAGTAGGACTTCCCGTTATGAGTCACCACATTGGACGAACTGGGAGGGTGGTAAGGACCAGCAAAGTCATATTTCTCTAGATAATTGAAATAAATATTAATGTCTTGAAAGGCATCAAGGTCCACTTCATCGTTGCCATCACCATCAACCTATCGTGAATAAAGGTCAGTTGGAATTTCCTTCTATAAGGTGGGACCGGTAGGAGTTGGGGGGAGGACTTTATGTGAGCGAAGGATTATCTCTGATCTTAAAGTGACCGTCTTTTTCTTGGCAGCTTTTTCATCACTGTTGGCCTTATGCTTTTGATCCTTCTTCGGAGGCTTGGGTTGGGTCTGTTGTGGCCTTCTTCTTCCTTTTCTTCATCTTGCTGGGGGCTTTGGCCTTGGAAGGCAGATACAACTTAGCATCCTTGGCTTCTGTCCTCTTTAGGATCACATCTGTAGGGGTAGGAGTGGTCAACTCTTCCCATGTGAGATCTCTTCTACCTGTGGTGTTCCACAGGTGAGACCTCACAAATTTTCCTCACTTGAAGCAATTGTGGAAGGCATTTCCCCAATTTTCCGAAGCCCAAGCATTTAACTTGGCGCAAGTGTCCTGCCCTACCTCCAAATAGCCCAAGAGTTCTTTCGTAAGAACTGGAAGTAAATATAAGTTAGTCTAAATAAAAAAACTTAGTACTTAAAAGATTAACAGAAAAAGCAAGACAAACTCACCAGTGCTTTTCCAGCGACTGGTAAAAAAGGCTTGGGTTTGAGTCAGCCTTGATCTTCCTGTCATTATCTCAAGTCCCACTGATAAAGAGGAATTGCGTCATCAAGGGTTTTCCGGAATCCAATAGATCATCCACTACCTTATAATCATTCATCATGTTGTAGTGGTAGAAGGGGATCTGATAGTTCTTGCACAAGCTTACCACAACAACAAACTGTTCCATCGGTAGTGGAATTTTGGACAGCCTGGACGCCATAATGCAGGCTAGAAGGGTGTACCAAGCATTGGGGCTCAGTTGACTGGGACACATCTTGATCAGATGGAACATCTGACTATCTCCGGATCCAAGGGAATCGAAGTCCCAGTTCAATACTTCAGTATAGACCACCACTTCGTTTAGCTTGCAATCCATGGGGATCTCTGGAGTGATTGGGATCCTCACTTTTACAGATTCTGGGATCCCCCACTTAGTGCGGATCCGACCTAGCTTTGTAGTGTGGGTGTAAACATAGTTAATATTTTGAAGGGCCACCAAGTATTTTACACTTACCTTCTTGAAATAGGGACCCACTTTGCCCTCCAAGCTCTCTGGAAGAGCATCCGGATGAGTCATACCCACCTTGGTTTTGCCTTTCCGATCTGAATTTGTATCTTCTATTTAACCGGATGCCTCAACCTCAAAAGGGGCTTCTTTTATGCTATCTTCTATATTTTCTTATCATTGTGGAAGGCTGTTCGGATGGCTTCGAAAAAGGCTGTTCGGATGGCTTCGAAGAAGGCTGTTCTCATGTTTTTAAATATGGTTGGTCGAATGGTTTCACAAACAGCTATTCAGAAGGTTGTGTCAGTGACGATTCGAATAATCTGGTTTCCATTAAGGGCTGCTGCCCAGATGATTTAGTTTGAGATACATATCTTACTACCTCCGAATTGGAGGGCTTTGAAGATGATGGAGTAGATTTTGGCTTAGACTGACGCGTAACCCGGCGAGAAGTTAACTTATCTGGTGATTTTTCTGTGTCCAATCCCATCGCAATGAAAGGTGAGGGTTTACTTACACTGGAAACGGTTTTCTCCTTGGTTAAAGGGTTTTAGGATTCTTGGACTGCGGAACCAGATGGAAGAGCTGTAAGATTTGTTACAAATGGGAGTTTCCTAACTTTAGGGTTTTTTGAAGAAGATGACCCCTGATCAGTATTCTATTGTGGCCGATTATCTTTTTCACTTGGAGAAGTATGAATACCAGTAGCAATGCGGTTGTCCCTCGCTACTTTAGGTGCTCTCTCTAATTCACACAAGTTCCACTAACTTCCTTTCACTAAGGCGTTTCTGACTGTGAACATATATGACTTAAGAACAAGGTTGAAAGTTAATTGAGCTCTCTCTCTAAAAATGTTTGTGATTATTGAAGACAATGAAATAGTATAAAATTTATATACAACTGTGAAAATGAGCAGTTACCTAGGAGAAGGTGGATCGATTTTTTAGCAATGATTAAAAGTTGCAAAGTGTGAAAATTAAAGCATATGTAACTTTCTAGCCTAGTGGGTGCGACGATCTAGGAGAAAAAACAATTGAGAAGTCGAACTGAAGCCTGACACGTGTCCCTCGATTCAAGAAAAACTCTTAGAATATGAGATAAGAAATCAGTTCTGGCAAAATACGAACATGGTCACTCTTGAAGAAAAACTCTTGCAGTTCGAACGACACAAACATATCGGAAAAAATTGATATTGGGTTTTTGATTTTTAGCTCTTCCAAAGACCCTTTGCAAGACCTAAAGGGACTAATGATGAGTTCAAATATTTGAGTCATTGTGCCCTGATTAAATCCGAAGGGAAATTCAGACTAAACCACCACACTAAAATTTCGAACAGGACAAATGGGACAAATGTATTAATTATTGACTAAGCTAGTTGCTAATCAACTTAAAACTATATTACTAATGGGTCCTTAAACTCGACCTGGTTTCATGACCCGATCCAATAAGCCCAAGAGTCAGTAATTAAGTATAAATACGCCAACCACTTTCATTAATGAGGGTGATCACAATTTATTACTAGTAGGCACCTTAATTATCACTCTACTCTTCACACTAGACACAAAACACTACAAAATTAGCAAAACACTTTTAAACACTTTACGAGATTACCCTAGAAAAGAAATAAACCACACCAGTTGCAAAATAGTATTTTTACATTACATAGTTGTCAATTATTTTAAAAAGATTTTCTTTATGTCAAATTACATTTTAAATTACCAATGTATTCTAGTTATATAATTATCCCCTTATCGGTAACATCTTCATATTTTTAGGAAAAATAAATCTAAGTTGTTAGTTTAAAATGGCGTTTGAGAACCAAAGACTACCTGATAGAGTGATACTAACCTTCAAACACATTTCCCTCATAAATCTTGAGTACCTTAGTATCTTCATCGTGGACTACTAAGCTTGGGACCCCATAAAAGTTATTAACCTTATCAACATCAACTGATACCCCTTTCAATTGTTATTAAAAAAATGGTAACGTATAAATCCCGAGCTGATGTTTGATTTCCTCTTATAACTCACAATCTACCTCCCACAATATAACGAAGGCATTGTTTTACTATTGAAATGATTGCATGCATCTTGGTCGAGCCACGAACAAACCATAATAAAACTTCAAGCAAATAGGTTGTCAACTATGATAAATAAATTATTCACCATTTTCTTATTGACCAATATCATTGTGATATCATTTTGATACTTTCAGATCTATAATGTAATGGAAAATATCATTGTGAAACTTGAAGATCTTGTTGACATTCATTTCATCTATTAATATGAGCATAAGAAAAGGTTTTAAAAATACACAAATTCCTTGGATTTCTGATAAATGTTTGATTTTTTATTTGTTAGTTCGACATAATTATTCTCTCAAATCTCATAGTAATGACCCTCATGAATCTTATTAGGTCCAACCACAATCAAATCTATCGATACAGTCTAGCTTCCCTCTCCCCAAATGGTTACCCCTTGTTGAACCTAAAGGTCTCGGCCTGGTATGTATATGAGGTATCGGGTTCACCTTAGTGATAAGTTATAGGGAAATAAGTTTATTGAACAAGTGGAGGGGCCAAATGGTAAGGTACCAGTATTGATGTTGAAAATGATTTTGATGGGTAAGAGGTTGGTGATTCACATGACCCCTAAATGTTTCATCGACCTTGATATGTTATTCGACATGGCTGGTAGAGCCTCAAAAGATAATACATCCCTATTCATTATATCTTCTACCAACAAGTTCAACAAAATAATTTATCTAAAAAAAACATATACAACGACCTGATGATAATCATTCACCTTTTTTTTACAAATTGTTGAGTATAATCTATTGGGCTCTTATTTCACCCCTACTTGTAGTACATGATGTAGTGTTCATGTCCCTTAATTATTTTACCTCATACATAATAATATTGAAATAAAAATGTTAGCGTTTTAAACTTTAGATTGATCCCAGAAGTAATTTATTAAACCAAGTAAAAACATCTCCCCTAAAAGTCATAAAATGGTATGCACAAGAATCGGTCATCCATGTTAAAGTTGATCATCATATTCCTAAATTGTTCAATGTGAAGTTCAGAATTTTCAAACCCATCATATCTTTCAATTTTATAATTATCAAATATATGAGGTAAATCACGAGCTAAATATTTTTTATGCAAAATGGCTCCCGACATGTTAGGCATCTGAAGGTATAAAATTCCCTCGACAACATCATTCAGACCCATTTGTTGATTAGACCCTTGAAAGATTCATGGATAAGACTGGTTAATAATGAAGATGTATAAATTTTGGTAATATGAAAATTGACTATAAAGGTTCGAATAGTGATTCCCAACTCTTAAAGTTGCTCTCCAAGTTGTGTGCATACATTGAAGGTTGAAAAGTTTGATGCACATGCTATAATGGATGTTGCATTGGATGTTGTTAAGGCTGGGTTGGATATCGCACAAACTAAGGATGTGGTTGCATATGTTAGTCTTGAGCTACATGTGAAGGTCGAACCTGAGGCAGATTTGTTCTACCTTAGAACTTTGGTTAGGTGTCTTATTTTGATGGTGACGACCCATCGCTTGACTTGGGTGTCGGGAACGGAGCTTCAGTGACACTTGAAGTTTGGAGATTCCAAATCCCAACCAAGATCAATTGACCACTCACGAGATGAGAAAGAAAAATATGGATGGTACTGAGACATGTGTTGTCTTATATGAGCAATCTCAGACCGATCTACCCCATAAATCTAGTACGAATCAGAAAATCCAACGTGAACCTCCAACAAATCTTTCTCAATGTTAACTTTCATAACATCATAAGTTGATTTTGAATGTATGAGGTCCATATTCTCAACTAAACCTCAGAGACTTGCTATGCATATCTTCGCTTCATAAGCGTAATGTTCGTTATTCTAGTCGTTCATGCAGGGATATAAGATCAAATAGACTCTTTAAATCCTGTTTTGCATTGGTCTCAACCGCTTCATTGCAATTTTCCATAATCTAAACAAAATGTAGTAGTAAATTATTACTTTCAATGATGGATTTCAAAAGATATTATCCAAATACAAATTTATTTTGACTAACGGCGTTACCAATGATGCTTATAAATTACATGAAAAAATAATAAAAAAATAACTATACAAGATATTTATAATATTAATTACTCATCGTCTCGAAAATAGGAATATCCTGTCCATAACCTATAAACAGATGTATATAATTAAAGTATATAAAACTCATTTATATATACTATCATTATAGGACTCACACTTGTCTGTACTAAATATTCATGGTTAAATATGAATCAATAGTAATTTAACAACCCGACTCATATTCATTTACTTTTTAAATAATATAGAAATATTTTTTTATATATCAGTTTTCTATCATGGTTGATTCTATTTTAAATATATTATTAAACTTTTAAATTAAAAAATTGATTATAATATTATTTTACTTTAAATAAGAGAAAAGTATCAGTAAATACCCATTCAACTATCGAATTACCCACTAGTTCCCGTTTTTTGGATAATGTCATTTTGTACCTCGAATTAAAATTTGGACAAAAATACCCCACGACTATATATACCCACTGGTACCTTCACCAGTACTAACCTGAGAGTTTTTTGAAAAACTAACCTGAGAGTTGTTTATAACTCTCTCTATTTCTTGAGAGCTGTGTGCAACTCTCAAGATTTCCTGAGAGTTTTTGCAACTCTCTTGATATCCTGAGAGTTGTTTGCAACTCTCTCTATTTCTTGAGAGTTGTTTGCAACTCTCTCAATTTCTTGAGATTTGTTACTCGTGAAATATTATTTTTTTAAAAAAAATCAAAAAATATCATCGATGGGTCTAGTTTTGTTCATCTAAAAAAATGATGGTAATTTCGTATATTTTTTCCGAGCTCCGGTTTGAAAGATATGGATCTTTTAAAAAATAAAATAAAAAGAGAAAGTAAGAAAGAAATGTTTTGGTTATGTGGTTGTTGATGAAGGGTGATGGTAGTTAAGGTATTAAAATAATGTTAGGTATTGAATGGTAATTAGATAGTTGAGATGGGTATTAAAAGGTAATAGAACAAAACCTCGGTACTAGATGACAATAAAATAATTGAGTGGGTACTTTAGGTGCAATTTCCCTTTAAATAATCCAATTCAATTCAACAAAGTATCTCAAATATAAAGAGAGACTATGGCACAATTCAAACTCTATTGAAACTTAGACGGGTCTATGAAGCTCCAAGAAACCCTGTCTCTGGTATTCCCTTCTTCTTCTTCATATCATGGATAATCCCAGTATCCATCTGCAATATACGTAAGAATTCCCTGTTCTTCACGATACTAGAAACGTTGATTCATCTCAACAACAAATCACAAAAAATACATCGATCGGTTCAAGCCAAACAACCCTCTGTTTCTATGAACCCATATTATATAAAATAAATAGAGAGTCATTACTCTGTCCAGTACTCCGACGAAATCAAGAAGCAACTGCTTTGTCAATAAAAAATCACACTTATTGGAAAATTCAGTAATGAAGTTCCAAAGAAAGCCAAGCTAGATAATTTTTTGGATTCTCTGAAATTCAAGGTGTATTCAGCTATGAAGTTTGGGATTCTCATCACATCTTTCTTTAGTTCAACTTGAAGGAAGATGTTTGCACTCTTTGGTCAAAGAACATCTGGAGATTTGACGATTTCGTGATGAGAATCTTGCGTTGAAGTCCAGATTTTAACAAGAAATATGAAAATCCGATTGTTCTAAACTAGGTTCAATTTGAAAGCCTGTCAGAATGCTTGTATGAAACTAAATTGGTGAGCGACCTTGCTGGTGCTATACGAATAACTTACAGAGTTGTTGTTCCTAAAAAGAACAGAGCTCATACCAACGCTTGTTTTTCTCAAATTGAAATTGATATCTCTAAAAAACTAAAGCGCAAAATGTGGATTGTCTTTGGGATGAATGATGGGTGATGGATCTTCATAAGTTACAAGAACGTGCCATCATACTACGAGCATTGTTATCACATAGGTCACAAATATTCTGAATGCAAGAAGGATCCTAAGATTGAAGATGAAAACGGTAAAGAAAATACTGGAAATGACAAAGATAATTTTGAGATACAACATAAAGATGTTCTGAGCAATACTGACACAAGAAATACTCAAAATACTATCAAGGTTTACAGAAGGAAACTCAAATCTATCATCACGTAAAAAGATCAAGATTCTGTAACAAATGAGAGTATTAATGATCTGACTCAGGATCAAAACATACAATTACATGGAAAAATCAGTTAGAAGTTGAAGCAGATCAACATGATGGAAGAACCACCTGACTTTAAAAATAACTCCTCTCCAAAAAGTAGTAATGAGCTTATTGAAGCTTTGGACAAGTTAGAACATGAATATACTCAATTCAGTCTTCAAGAAACAACCACTCCTAATTCCGATAACACAGGCAGTTGTTCTGGCTTTCTTATCCTTTCTCCTCGTCAAAGCTTCAAAGAAATTATCAATACCAATCTGAGGGCTGCAAAAAAAAAGTTCAATAGGTAAACTTATAGTAAAGTCCTTAAACTCAAGGGACAAATTGCAAAAATCTTTTTATGATAATGATCAAAGTGATTAGCTGGAACACTATGGGTATCAATAACAAACCAACCTTGAGAAGACTAAAGTTGATGATCAGCACCGAAAGAATTAGGATTCTTGCAATACAGGAACCTATCGCTAAGTTTGATAAAATTAAAGAAATTGTTGAGTTTCTGGGTTTCAAAGAGTATACTACTAATATATCCAATAAATTATGGGTTTTCTGGATGAATGATATCAATGTGAGAACCATTCATAACATGGATCAATCCTTGCATATGGAGGTGGAATACCATGGTATTGAGGAAATATTCTACCTAACATCTATCTATGCTAAGTGTAATTGCCTGCAAAGAATAGAGCTTTGGAATAGTTTAATTAGTATTGCTGATCCTAGCAAAGCCTGGATTTGTGCTGGTGATTACAATGTCATCTCCACCCACGATGAGAAGCTGGGTTGCACCTCAATTTGCCAAACCAGCATGGACAATTTTAATGACACAATTAGATTTTGCAATCTCCATGATGCAGGGTATGGTGGTTCTAAATTCACCTGGTCAAGAAGTAACAAATAGAGGAGACTTGATAGGGCTTTCATCAATGATAAATGGATGAATATCTTCAGAGATACTCAGGTCTTCCACATGGTCATAACTTGTTCTGACCATGCTCCTTTACTTATAACTGCCACTTTTAATAATAATTCTACATCTATACACAAAAGGAAATTTTTAAATTTTTTAAATATGTGGTATAATGATGAATATTTTCAAAGAGTTGTTGAACAAGGATTGGATGCAGCCTATAAATAGAAAGCCAAGCCATTTTTTCTGGTACAAGTTAAGGAGACTTAAACAATGCCTCAAGGAATGGAATGCTCTGCATTATGGTAACATTTTTGATAATGTTAAAGCCACTGAAGAGAGCGTTAAGATAATGAACATTATGCATTAGACTATCAACAATCAGGATTCTAAGATGAATCTATCTAAAGCCAACAGTCAGCACATTCAAGCGCTTAGAAATGAAGAGTCCTACTAGAAGCAAAAATTCTTCAACAGTTGGTTAAAAGATAGTGATGGCAGTTCTAAGCTTTTCTATTCTTATGTAGCAAAGAAGAGAAGGAAGAATGAGATTAAAAACATTAAAGAAAATGATACCTGGATCTTGAACCATGATGATATTGGCAACTCAACTACTAATTATTTTAAGAAGATCCTCGCTTCCTATCCATACTCCAACATAAATGAAGAGAATAATATGCTTCATGATAAACTATTCGATTGCATTCCTTCTCTTGTCACTAAGAAAGATAATGAAGACTTACTCAAGAACACTAGTGAGAAGGAAATTTGGAGAATCATCTGCAACATGAAGAGTGACAATGCCCCTGACATTGATGGTTTTAACCTTTTCTTCTACAAAGTGTGTTGGAACACTATTAAAACTGATTTCTGTAATTCTCTTAATGCTTTCTTAAATAGAAGCAGCATTCTGACTGATCTATTTGCCACAGGAATTTGTTTAATTCCAAAAAGCTCTAATTCTACTTGGTGGAACAACTACATACCTATAAGGTTGTGTACTATGATGAATAGAATTCTCTCTATTATTATAAATCAAAGAATATCTAATATACTTCCTTTTCTAATGTGCAAAGCGCTTTCGTGAGGGGGAGACTAATTCAAGACAATATTTTAATCGCCAATGAGCTTCTTCATAACATTAACAAGAAGCCAAAAGCTAGAAACATCATGATCCAACTGGATATGTCGAAGGCGTTTGATAGAATCTCTCATGCCTTCATTTTCAAAGTATTACTTTCGTTTGGTTTTTCTACTAAGTTCATTAGACTTATTAATAAAATGATCAGAAATTTTCACATTTCTTTACTGATTAATGGGGATACTTATGATTATTTCCACATGAGAAGAGGATTAAGGCAGGGAGACCCTCTGTCTCCAAGCCTTTTCATTATCGGGGAAGAGATTCTAACTAGAGGACTACATGATCTTTTCAGCAAAAACTCTATGATGAAATTTGAAACCAGAACTGAGTATCTCATCCTTTGCATTGTATTTGCAGACGACATACTGGGTTTTCACTAATAGTTTGTCTTCCTCGATTGATAATTTAAGCAGGTTCCTTGAGAACTACCAAAAGATCATGGGTCAGTCTATAAACAAGCAGAAGACTGTGATCATCATATCATCAAAGACTCATCATACTAGAATCCAGAACTTGAAGCTCTAAACTGGTTTCGAGGTGGATTTTCTACCTACAAATCACTTGGGAGTCACCCTGTTAAACAACAATAAAGGGAAGATTTTTAGCCTTATTCTTGATAAGATCAATGATAAAATAATTGATTGGGACAGTAAGTATCTCTCTTATGGAGATAGATTATCTTTAATAAACAATGTTCTTCTGCATATTACCTATCATTGGATGCAAATTTGTATATTACCTAAGAATATCATCAAGAAACTGGAAACTATCTTTAATAGATTCCTGTGCGGATCCAAGTACAAAATAAAAGCTATTCACTGGTCTTCTTGGACCTCCCTTTGTAAGCCTTTTGGAGATTGAGGGCTGAATATCAGAAGGTTGGAAGATATTCAGCAATCTTTCTCTCGAAATTTATGGTTTAATTTTCGAAAAAACAATTGTCTTTGGTCAAACATTATGCAGAATATCTATTGTAAAACTAGCCACCCTTCTATTGCTACTAACAGAAGTGGTTCCTTGGTTTGGAAAATGTTAATTAGCATCAGACGGCAAGCTGACACTAATCTATCCTAGATTTTGGGTAAGGGTGAGATATACTTTTGAAGGGATTCATGGCAAAACATGTCATCCATTGCAAGCTACTTGGAAGCTTATTAATAACTATATATCTATTAATTCAATCATGAGAAAGATACATCTAAGTTTGGTTTCGAAATGCCTGTTTTGCAACAATTGCGAAGATAAAAACCACCTTTTGTAAACTACAACTTTGCCTGGCATCTTTGGAACTTCTTTGGATGTATTTTCAAAGTTAAAATCAGTAGATATATGATGCTAACTCATATATTAAGATGATGTTTCGGGTTTTCTAACAAAAAAAATCATGTAACTCACCTTATTCCTCAGATTATATGTTGGGTAATTTGGAAAGTTAGAAATGGAATTAAGTACAAAGCTCAGCAGATTAATGTCAATCAAGCTTTTGATTTGATCATTAATATAATGAAAGGATTAGATATTTCTAACAAGCTAAACTATTAGCACTTGTCTAAGTCCTTAAATGCAGGTGTAGCTCTGTTGTTCTTCAATTGAAAGATTTAAGAAACTAGTTTACCTCAAGTGGAATGCACCTATAAGAGGCAGACTTAAAATGAATGTGGACGGAGCTTGTGCTATAAATGGAGATGCAAGTGGTAGTGTACTGATCAGAGATAGCTCTGGAGATATCATTCATGCTGCCGGTGCTCTGTTCAGAAAGCTCACTCCTATCCTTGCTGAGTAAAAGGCTTTGGTCGAAGGTTTAGTTTTCTGCTACAATCATAATTGGACAGAGGTTGACGTCGAATCAGATTCTCTTATCCTCATTAATCAGTTAGCTCATAATATTGGTATTTAGGATCACATAACAACAACTTGCCGAAAGCTTATTTCGTTTAAAATGACCTTAAAACACAATTCTAGAGTCCATAATCAAGCAGTGGATTGGCTTGCAAAATGGACTCTGAAATGCAAGCAAAAGCTGGTCTTTAAGCAGTCTAATGCTCCTTCAAGCTTGCTGGCTATTGTCTTCCTCGAAAGCCTTGGCCTTGGCTACATTAATGCTGATTAAATGCTATTAGAGATACTGCTGGATTTGTTTGTTTTGACAGGAAAGAAGATGGACGTAAAGATGCTGCACAATGGAGGATGTTTGTTGAATTTTGGGAGAGGAGAAACTGTTTCGAAGATGATTGGTGGAGCCGAGGGCATAAAAGCTGTTTCGAAAATGGAATGACCTTATGAGTTTTAGAGAAAGATTTTGTGAAAGTTGGACTGAAAATTTCAGAAGTTGTAATAGAGGGAAACAATGGCGCGAAAATTTCAAAGTCTCAAATTGAAATTTGTCTAATTGTTGTGCTAGTCCTCAAACTTTGTATTAACTTTTAATTTTAGTAATAAAGATATTTTTTGATTAAAAAAAATAAAAATAAAGAGAGACCAGATAGCCAACACTCCATAATATGGGCTTTCAAAACACAGCTGGCTACCGGATTAAAAAGTTAGCCCAGCTTCGCGTTTGTGATAACACAATCGACTCAACTCGGAATCCAATCTAGAGAGAGAAAGAGGGAGGAGAGAAAGAGGGAGGGAATACGATTCAGAACAAATGGACAGAGAATGGGGTTCGAAACCAGGCAGCGGTGGCGCCGCCTCCGCTCAGAATGAGGCAATCGACCGACGTGAACGGCTGAGGAGACTTGCTCTCGAAACTATTGATCTCGCCAAGGATCCTTATTTCATGCGAAATCACCTTGGGAGGTAAAAATCTACACGAATGTGTTATTTTATGCATCAAATGTTCTTTGATTTAGGCTTTCTGATGTTCCTCCTGGTTTAATTTTTGCTGCTGTGCAGTTATGAGTGTAAGTTGTGCTTGACACTGCATAATAACGAAGGGAACTATCTGGCGCATACACAAGGGAAGAGGCATCAGACTAATTTGGCTAAGAGAGCTGCTCGTGAGGCCAAGGAAGCTCCTGCTCAACCCCAGCCACACAAGCGCAAAGTTTCGGTTCGCAAGTCAGGTAAGTAGCTGTGCCTGTTTGTTTTTACTCTTAAAACTTATGTTATTATTAGTCCATTTAATTATGTATTAACATATTTAAGAAGTAATGCTAAGCTAGATATTAGAAATGCTTTCAAGGATAGTGGGTATTTCATATGTTTTGGCTATATTATGTAATTGAACTAGCCTTTTCAATCACATAAGACTTTAAATTAGGGTTGCAACATGTCCCCCCACTTTAAAAATTCTGATTACTTTTAGGTAAGAAACGCTGCTGTTGAAAGTTTCTCTGCTAAAAAGAGGGTGGGATTATAGAGTTTAAAGTTCTGGAATGGAATGCAGCATCTTATATGGTTATTCTATCTCATTATAATTGTATAAGGGCACTGAAGTTGTCATGTCACAATTGGGTGGAATGCAATTGAGATGCCGTGTCTTTTTCTTCCTTTCTATTGTTGAATATTATTACATGTTTCTTTCTGTCGGATTCATTTTCGTTTGTTTTCCTTGCGGATTTTTTCGTTAACTTAATATAATTTGGAAATATGCACCTTTTATTTGAATGTGATGGCGATTTTGGGTTTTTATTGCATGACTGCAGTCAAAATTGGCAGGCCTGGCTACAGGGTTACAAAACAGTATGATCCAGAGACGAAGCAAAGGTCACTTCTCTTCCAGGTATTTATTAAATGCATTGCTTTTACTTTTGTAATACATGATAAAGCTTCTCATGGTTTCGAATGAAGGCCTTTTTTTTCCTGATAGGGAGTTTAAGGAGCCATATTTTGAGTATGAACTCTCATGATTGCAAAATTGAGATTCTCATGGTTTTTAAAAGTAACAATTTATTTGTCTCTGCAGATTGAATATCCTGAAATAGAAGATAACATAAAGCCCAGGCACCGTGTTATGTCATCTTATGAGCAGGTAGGGTTTTATTTTTTATGAGCTATATTTTTTGTATGTTTTCCCCGAATTCGAACTCTTCGTTTATCTTTTACTTATATCCACTTAGATATATATGTTGTGTTAAAGTTGATGGGCTAATATCTGTCTCTTCATGTTTATGTTTTGATGTATACAGAAAATCCAACCATACGATAAGAGTTATCAATATCTTTTGTTTGCAGCTGATCCCTATGAGATCATATCTTTCAAGGTAAATCTATTTTGGAATGTAAATTCTATTCAGTTCAAGACCAAAATTAATAATTGTACATAATATGATCCTTGATACTCCTGTCAACTTGACTAATCTGTTATTTCTGTTTTTTGAGTATCATGATTATTTTTCTAGTCTCATGAACTGCTTGAAAATTTTAGCTTTGAACGAAAATCAGGTCCAACTCTGATTGGGAACTATGCAGATTTCTTTTATATATCCATTTGATTTTCAAGATAGGGGTTTGAAGAAAGTTGCCAAGTTTGTATCTTGGTCAGGCCGATCTCTTTGACAGTTATAAACTCAGAATTTTAATTATAGTTTTAGAATTCTGCTTTGCTCGCATGGTTAAAGAAAAAGGCTGAAAAAACTAAAGTATATTTTTCTTGCCCAGTTAGTTGTGTTGCCACCAGTATTAAGATCCCAATTATGTGTGGAATGGCTTAATGATTGCGAGTCTTTTTGTTCCTCGTGGAGCTGGTTATCAAGATGCCAGTTTGCGAGGATGACTTGTGAAGTTCTGGTCTTATTTGATACATGACACTGCTTTTATCTTGTCTCTTGTCTATTTTCTGTTGTAGAAAGACTATAATTTCAGCTTTATGTGTATTGTATTAGGTTCCTAGCACAGAAATCGACAAATCTACACCTAAATTCTTTTCACATTGGGATCCAGACTCCAAAATGTTTACGGTTAGTCATCTGAACTATATACTCAACTCTTTCATTAAAAAATCTTTCTTAACAATTAGAGGCTTCTCCCTGTGTTCCTTCCTTGCTGTGTACTTCTCTAGGAGGAGCTCTTGAAAAGAACAAAATATTCAATTTTTGGTTGTCAAAGAAATTACAAGAAGGAATGATCAGAAAGTTTCTATTGAGATAATATTAAAAACTTGGGAACGGTTTTGGCAGATTTGTGACAATGCTTTGTTACACATCTTAGCAAGTAAAAACTGTAACTCCTAAATATTTCTTCTCTCGTCTCTCAAGTTTTCTTTGACCATTCTTCGAGAGACTTAGTATAATGACTACTTGAATGGTTTTTCGTTTGACTCTTGTGAACAATAAGTTAGCTGATACCGACATGCATGACTGCAGCTTCAGGTATATTTTAAAACAAAGCCTCTGGAGGCCAACAAACCTCCATCTGCTCCAGCAGCAAATGGCACAGCACCTCCAGGTGTGCCTTCAAGACCTTTACCTCCACCACCACAAGGTCCACCGCCACCTCCACCTCCATCCCAGGGTAATGCTCCAATGCTAAATCAATCAAGGGGTCCACCACCTCCACATGGACCAGGATCGTTGCAGCCTCCACCTCCGCCTATGGCGAACGGCCCTAGGCCTATGCCTCCTGGTGGAGCTCCTCCTGCACCACCTCCGCCTTCCGGTGGTGCTGGCGCGATGGCAAACTTCACTCCGGGATCTAACATGGGCAGGCCTCCTCCGCCTCCACAGGGTGGTTTTCCGGGTCATCAGATGCTCGGTCAGGGTAATCATCCACCTCCTCCACCTCACAACATGGGGCATTAATATTGAATAGTCCTTCCGCCCATCTGTGAAAGTTTTGTAATAACTAGATACATGTAGATTGATTTCACAAGATTATCACATTGTTTTCCTGGAATGTATGATATTTGATATATACATTTTTTTTATCTGTTTTTTCCTTCTAAAAGTTCTACCTGTTTCATGTTTATTTTTACTATAGTTTAAATGCCAGTTTTCTGTCGCGAGCCATGCCATGCCAAGTTCTGCACACCTGATTCAGATGGTTATCGTCGTGTTTGTTTGTGCAAATTATCGGTGCGTTGGTTCGTGGGTTGCAATATATTGAAATGTTTGATGTTCTCAAACATTTTGGGTTATTTTGTTTGGTTTATGTACTCTAAAATATTTATCAATATTAGATAGCACTATGCTAAATTGAGATTAGTTATTTTAAATGAGATTATCTTATAATAAGATTGTCTTTTTAATATGAGATTGTTGTTATTTACAATATTGTTGTATGTAAAAGAGTTCGTTTTTTTCTTTATATTATTGGGATTTTAATCATTTTAAATTTTTGAAAACAAAATTTGATATGATGATCTCATTCTTTCTAATAAGAGGAGGTTTCAGTTTAGTCTAACCCTACCATCAAATATATCGTTTGTTCAAACTTACATTCATAATTCATAACTCATAATTGAGTTTCAATACTATCTTAAGACCAAAAAAACTTAAATATTTGGGTTATTACTATTTAAGACCAAAAAATATAAGTATTATTTTTGAAAAAGATCAATTTCGGGAACTATTTATTATTTAAGACAGAATAATATTTTACATACCCTCGTTAAACGGTATCAAATGTTTTTTTATTTTTTACTTAATTCTTTTTTTTTCTCTACAACGATTTAACTTCTTTTCGACTTTTTGTTTTTCTTTTGTTTTCGTATGATTTTGATTGTGTTTTTATTTGATTTTGGATTTTTTAGGTAACTCGATTTTTTTTCTTTTGATTTGTATTTATTTTTAGGTAGCTCTATTTTTGTTTTTTTTTATGATTTTTTTATTTTTATCTGGTATTACTTTGATTTGTAGTTTAAATGTTGTATTGAAGTAAGGTTTGATCGTTTTAGTGTATTTTTGTGTTTTTTAGAAACTTTAGTTCGAGAAAGGGTTTATAGCATAAACAAATAAGATAAAGTTTCGAAGATGCGAAACATTTTTTACTTTAAGTACTAATAGATGGAAAACATGATAGATGAGAAGATCTGAAACCCTTTTTTACAAGATGCAGAATGTTTTTAATTTTGTACTTATATATGAGAAACCATAGTAACTATGATATATGTTACATGCTGGATGCTAGATGCGAAACCATGCATATGATAAATGCGAAACCAGTGTAATATATATTTAATAAAATTCTAAGTATTTCACGAATAGATCTAGTTTTTGTTCGTCTTAAGAAAAAGTTCGTATTTTTCAAACCCCAGAGCTCGAAAAAATATATATGAAAGTACCATCAATTTTTTTTAAGACGAATAAAACTAGATACATTAACGATATTTTGTGATTTTTTTTCGTCAGTAACATGTGATACCAAACATAACCAAACGTGCCGGACCACGTATAAATAAACGTGCAAGACCTGAAATAAAAAACTCGCGAGACCATAAATAAAAAATACAAAAGACATAATATATCATGCGAGATCAAGCATAATTGAGAGAACAATTATATAAATCATGCGAGACGAGATAATAAATAATTCGAGAAGAGACATAGGTTTTTGAAGACGAACAAAACTAGATCTGTTGATGATATTTTTTGTCCGATCGAGTAATTCTAAACTCGATTTTTTTATAATCAAATAGTACATATCTTGCATATATCTTGCATGTTTATTTTATGCATGGTCTCGCGTGTTTTTATGCTTGTTCTCGCATGTTTTATTCTGCGTGATTTCGTATGTTACTCGTATTTTTTAAATATCATTAATAAATCTAGTTTTGTTAGTCTCAAGAAACAATGTTAATAATAATTTCGAATTATTTTTCTAAATTATAATTGAAAATATGAATATTTTAAAATAAAAATAAAAAAATTGATAAAAAATAACAAAAATGGCGCTAGTAATTTTGTTCAACAACTTTAGATAGTAGAGATGGTAAATAAACTTTGAATAGAGATTTATCAATCGTACACCCAATATAAAATTATCTCAAATTAATACGACAAAAACACTAAAACTAAAAAAAAAAAAAGTACTAAACAAAATTGTCATTCATAATTTTTAAATAATATGAATAGGTGAATTATGACGTTATTTCGTTCACAAATTTATTTAATATTAAATATGATTATAAATTATCATAACGACAACAATAAATTATAATAATTTTTTACTTTATTTTAAATTTAATAATTACTTTTTTCTTTAACTAATGAAAAATAAATTCTAAAAAATGTCATTTTCTTTATTTAACGCGAGCTAAATGAAGGATATAATTGTAACACGAGGTTATTGATTGGTAGACCAATTCAGCCAATCTTTATGCTTTCCAAATTGTTGCTTCTCTTATTAAACTTCTGCAATTTGTTGCGATTCTAGAGAGAGAAAGCAGAGAGAGAGAGGTTTAGCGTCATCTTCAGATCAAGCGTGGTTTTCTGATTTTCTCATTAAAAAGTAAATCTGAACCAGAGATAAGGATGGACGAAGTGATGACAGCAGCGGATGCGAGCTCCTCCAGAGGTGGCGCCGCCGATGCACATGCGTCGCCGTCGTCTTCTTCCAATTTGCTACCATACAACCTACCTCTTATCTCCGCCTTCCTCGCATTCGCTCTTGCTCAGTTCCTCAAGGTCTTCACAACCTGGTCCGTACAATCTCTCTCTTAGATCTAATTTCGTTTGGTGTCCTGCTTTCCTGATTAATTCTGATTTTCAATTGCAAGTTTGAATTCCGTAATTGATTTAGATGGATATTATGTTGGCTGAAAGTTTGGTTTAGCGCGAGGATAGATTAGGGATAAACACATGTTGCTTATTCGAAGCTATTTGATGAGTTAGAAGTCGAATGCAGTGTTTAGCTCAGTTGGATTAAACTGCATAGCTTTGAAACCAGTATGCACCTTAAATTTTTTATAACCTTGTCGATTTGAATTTAGAATTCTTATCCTGGACGCCGGTTATAGTGCCTAATCCGGTTCAGGTGATGGTGTCATAATGTTTTAGATACCTTTTTGAAGAAGGTGAAAGTAGGGGAAGGAAATGAACTGAAAGGTAGGGTAATTGGTTAAGAATTCTCATACCTTTAAAATCTATTTTGTCCTAAATCTCCTTAAATATAAGAGTAGTGAAATCTTCCCCATCTGCTTTCTCATTACCAATCAAAGGATGACCATCTTTCCCTTCGACGCACACTATTAGGATATAATGCCTTTCCTCTTATTGAGGATTCTAAGCTTGTTTTCTCCTCTGAATTTGTAATAGCTTAGTAGTTGATAGGGTTGAATGTAGTAAAAGGGGCTGCAAATTAATAATAATTTTCTGTAGTTTTCTCTCTGCAGTGATTGTTTTCAAATTTTGGATTTTGGATTTTGATGCAGCTATGTAGTGGCATGTACAGTGTACTCTTAAGTTTCGTGGTGCTGGTGCATCAAAAAGCATAAATGATCATTTCAATTCTGCTGTATTGCCAAAATTAGTTATCAAAAGTGTTTTGAAAGCTTGTCAATTTAATAGTTGTACTTTGGCCAGTACAAGTTTAGAATCATCTGCGAAATATTCATTCGTCTTACATATTTTGGAATATTAATATTATTATCTTAAAACTATGCTTTTATTATAGAAATCTGATTCGAGGATCTTTTCTGCTACTTGATATAAGCACTAAATATGTTGTGCAGTCAGGTCCATAGTCCTCAGGAGAGAATTGGGCTCCCACAAAAAGTTTCTCTTTTATTACACGAATATGCCTCATTTGTCAGTGTCCTTGAGCAGTATCTATAAGACTATAAAGCTGAAGTTAAATTTTGCATATAGTTTTGGTATACTTCTTTGATGACCATAGTTGTAGCCTACCATTCAGAGTGAGTTGGGTTACTTAAGCTGTCAAGAATAATAAGAAGTATCGAAACCAAGGAAGCTCAATATATTATATTAAGGTTATGTGCATAATATTAATCAAATGTATTGTGTAATAGCTCAGTTCTTCATTGCTCCTAGATGCTCAGGTATAAAGAAAAGAGATGGGACTCCAGAAGAATCATAGGTTCTGGTGGAATGCCATCATCACATTCTTCTACAGTCACAGCTTTAGCAGTGGCCATTGGTTTACAAGAAGGGGCAGGATCACCTGCTTTTGCTGTTGCATTCGTCTTGGCATGTGTTGTATGTGTTTTCTGACTTGATGGCTTTATATTTCCTTTCCCTATTGTTACTTTCTTTCCGTAGTGCTAATTGCTTTGCTCTGAAGCTTAATCCGGCACTGTATCCTGCAATTGGAAAAACAGTAAAAATATTCTGTGCGAGGGTTCTAGAAAAGTTGATTTGGATCTGATTTTATTTTATGTTTGCTACTTGGTTTGTTGTATAAAGAAACAAAGATTCTCCTGTAAAGTGCTTTAACTCATTCACAATTGTAAATTTTGTAAATGGGGTTTTCGGGTTGATCAACACTTCTTTGGAATTTATATCAATAACTTTATTCTTTTCCATTTCTTCAACAAAATTGTGTTCTAGCAATCTAAATTTCCATGGAAGAGTTCTACATGACAGGATGAAGTAAGCAATATAATGCTGCATACCTTGTAAATTATCTTCTTGTTTTTTTTTTGCTCCATTTATGTCTAATCTTTTAAGTTTCATTCAGTTACTTTGCATAATATTGATATTTAAAGAAGTGTGGAACAACTGACGACTTCTAAACATATATAGGTTATGTATGATGCCTCTGGCGTAAGACTTCATGCTGGCCGTCAAGCTGAAGTAAGTTCTGTTAATATATTTTGACAATAATCTTACTTCTATATGGGGTGCCTTTTCTCTAACCTCCGAGCAAGGAAAATGTAGTAGACTTCTCTAACGATTTACTGTCCAACATGTATCTTATTTGATGGGTATAGTTGCTGAATCAAATCGTATGCGAGTTTCCTCCGGAGCATCCTTTAGCCAGTGTTAGACCTTTGCGTGAACTACTCGGGCATACTCCACTTCAGGTTCATTTCTCTATAATTAAATTAATATATTGTATTCCTTAGCCGTTGTAAATACATTTCATTTTCTCTCTCTCTCACACACAATAAATACTTATGTGTCATTTATCTAGTAGATAGAATAATTTGTTTTTTAAAATTAAATCAATATGACATTTATGTTTGTATAAAAAGATTGTACAAATTCTGGTCGTTCCTGAATCATGTTCCATGTACACACACATATATATGTATATTGAGAATAAATTAGGTATTTAGGTCAGTAAAAACTCATATCAGTAGGCAAATTGAAACCATCAATTTCAATGGACGGCTTAACAACTGTGGAATATTCCCTAGATTGATATATAAATGAAATTTGACTTTTTAGGCTTCAACAGTAAGTTTTGATGGGTCTACATGGCTCAGGCTCCATATGTCATTGCAGGTGCTTCTATAGGAGGAATTTGATTGTAGAATGTTTTCTAATTGGAAATAAAAACTCAACAAAGTTTCTGTTTTGTAAAGCTGTATAAAAATTACAATCAGTGGTTGCAGTAAAGTCTGAACTGATGAATATTAGGGAAAAACAAGCGACATGTTTGATATCTGGGTTAGGTCATTACGTAGAAGCCTGAATTATACATTTTGTTTCATAAGCATTAATCTGTAGCCGTCCGAATGGCAAAACTTGTAGTTTTTATGCTGGTATAAAAATATTGTATCACCTTACAGGTTGTTGCTGGTTCTTTGTTGGGATGCATAGTGGCATATCTGTTGAGGAGCAATTAGCACATTTTGATAATCGACCACACCGATTCTTTACGATGGTCCAGAAATGGGGCCTTCCATTTATTCAGCGAAATATGGAAGAGGGAGCTGTTATGGAGTAAGTTATAGTTGTAGTAGTGTCTAGTGAGTGTGTACGTTGGAATAATATATATATAACCTGCTTGGTTGCTTATTCAATGAAAATAGCACAGCTAAAATTTGTAAAAGTTTCAACTATAGAAATTGCACTGAACAACAAATCGAAACAAAACTGATAAAAGGTATTCTGACTATGTATTAGACAACAACATAAATGGTAAGATTTATCCAAACATTTATTTAAAAACGGTATGCATTTCTGGAATTTCTTTGATGGGTTTTTGTTTCCAAATATGAAATATGAGTAAAATTTACCTGCATCCAATAATAAACTTTTGAAGATTATCACTATAAATTTTGTCTCATTGAACTTGTATGTATACAAAAATACTTGGACAGGCTTCTACATCTCCGTATGAACAGTATACCACGCATCATATCAGCTCAAAAAACACAGTAAAAAAGCTCCTGAAAAATTCAACTCACCAACCATAGCTTTTTAGAAATTGAAAAGTTTTATTGTCTTTTCACATCCAAAGAGGGTCTTTAACGGGTTTCATATTTTACAATTACGGTGCATTTTTTTTCATATTTTTATAAAAATATCGCGATTATATTATACTTAAAAATTACTTTTTTGTATTTAAACCCATCTGACTATCTATAATTCCATAAATTCTAAGATAGTTCATCTTCCTCGAAACTCTGATGAAAAAATAATCCAACCTCTGTTTTATACTTATTAAGTTAAGCTTCTGAAATGCTCTCTTAAGTTAACATTTGAGGAATACGCTTTTTATACTTATTAAGTTAAGCTTCTGAAATGCTCTCTTAAGTTAACATTTGAGGAATACGCTTATCATGAAACAAAATTAATCAATTAAAAAATTAAAATTTAACCAAAAACTAATAATGACCGTTAAAACGTCGAACACCGAAATGGGTAGCCGAGTGGGTGGAGTAAGACATGTTCGTGATCAAAGGTCATGAATTCGAATTCTTTTACAAGCGTTTTTTTAGCCGAGTTTGTTATTTTTGTGGTTTATCATGATACTAGTTTTGTTCGTTTTAAAAAGACAAAACCAACGATGTTTCCAGCTTTTTTTTTTTTTCCGAGTTACGGTTTAAAAGATATCATCTTTTAAAGTTTTAAAATTTATAGGGGTTTAACGAAGAAGATGCGAAACCTTCTTTGTTCTAATAGATGCGAAACCTTTTTTGTTGTGTTAGATGCGAAACCTTCTTTATTTTTATAGATGAAAAACGTTCTTTGTTTTGTTAGATGAGAAGCCTCTTTGTTTTGCTAGATGCATAACCTTCTATGTTTTACTAGATGCGAAACCTTCTTTGTTTTGCTAGATGCGAAGCTTGTTTAAATTTGTACTGCTAGATGCGAAACAAACCCACTATGATAGATGCGAAACAAGCCCACTATGATAAATGCGAAACCATATACTGAAAAACCTGTGTAATTTTTTTTTTAAAAAGAATTCAAAACCTATCACGAGTGTTAGTAGTTTTGTTCGTCTTAAAAAAATAAAACCAATGATATTTTCAGATTTTTTTCGAGTTACGGTTTATAAGATATGATCTTTTAAAATTTTAAATAAAAATAAAATAAAAGAAAGAGAAGTTGTTACTAGATTTTGTATAGAAGTGCAGTTTAGATATAAAGTCTCTTAAAAATATTACATTTTTGAAAAATTGCATTTGGAATCATATATTTTGCATTTGGAAAAATTGCATTTGGAATCGTATTAGGGTTTGACAGTTGTTCGCGAACGACTAATTTGAAAAAAGAACTAAGTTAGTAAAAAAAAACTAATAGGAAATAAATGTTTTTAATCGTTGGTAAGAATATATGAAACATTATTAAGAGTTGAATACCATACGGTAAAGTCGATAGTAACAAAATAGGCTAAAAATTAAAGTTGGTCTCCCATGCATGGTTTAAATCGCTGATTCGTCTCTCGATTATCACGTTTTCTGCCATTTCGTCCCTCGACAAAAAAAATCACGAGTGAGAATCTCTTGACTATCAAAAATCTATAATTTCAGTCCCCGCGCGTGGATTTTGTCCTGGTGCTGCCACGTGTCGCCATAGTTAAATGGTTTTTGTTTCATAGATAGTCCCTCGATGTTTAATTCCACTTTTACCTTTTTAATTTAATATTGTTTTTTAATATTTTAATTTTTTTTTTCAAAACAGAGTATAACAAAATTTGCTATACTCCATTTTCCTTTTCTTTTTTCTAAAAAAGAGAGTGAAGCAATCCTTGCCACTAACAGCATTTTCAGATTGCATTTTTTTGTTTACGCATCTAAAATAGAATGGCAATGATAATTGTAAAAAAAAATCTCATTTTTTAAAAAAACTATCAATGATTGGAAGTAAAGTTATACTAACATGACAAAAAGAAGAATTTAAAACCAAAATATATTAAAACAAAATGTCTAAAAAGGGATAAAAGTTTCCCAGATGTCTCTAAAGCTTAAAGCTTTAGACCCAAATTCACCCTCACATGAGGGATGAAACTACTAAATAAAAAAAATACAAACGAAACAGCTCTTTTTGGGCTAAAAATCATGGTTAGTCACTGGAGTTGGTCACTTGTTTCAAAAGTACCACATATTTAATTTTTGTATCAAAATAGTCACTTTGTTTCACCGGTGGTCACTAATGTTGGTCTTTTATTTTCATTTTTAGTCACCGCTAGTGACCATAAATGTAAAAAAAATATTACTTAAGTGGCAATTGTGAAACAAATATAAGTTGAGTGACAATTTTGAAACAAGTGTCTAACTCCGGTGACTAATGAAGTTTCTTAACCGCTCTTTCTGGCATGGTCTTGTGGGTTGAATTGATAATGCAGCTTATTTTACATAAAGCCAAGCAATCCAGCTAATTCCAACAACGTCGCTTTGATTTGCTCCAGACGTTGAATTGTCCATGAACCCTCCGATTTGGGTGGGATCAAAACCATGAGATACATAATTATTTGGAAAAACGTTCATGAGTGAAGACAAGTTGGGTTTGGGGTTTGGAAAATAGTTAAAATGGGTTAGATCAGTGAGATTTGGGAAAACAGAGGAGGCAAGGCAGAAGCAGAATAATCCAGTGTGTTGAGTAAAAGATTATCTGGTTCAAGGGAAAATGTTAGGTCATGGTTTTGGATGATGCTGTTTGGGATATACCAGTCATCAACTTCGTCCAACAAGTCATTGAAAATGGATAAAGAACTCAAATCATCTCTGTTTTCCATAACAGCACCATTGTTGTTCATTCCGTTGTTTTCTGACCAAATGACGCTGTTTCGTCGAGGAAGATCAACAACACCTGTTCCATTGAACAATAACAATCTGAAAGGTAAACACAACAAGGGGACACAATAACGTCGTTTTGGTAGCCTCTTTATTTCCCCAGTTTTTAGAAAAAAAAACGAAAAAACAAAGTATTGAAGGTGGAAGTGTTATTGAAAGGTATCAAAGTGTTATTGGAGCAATCTTTACCATGCACCTTTCTTTCTAATAATATTTACCACGCAGCTTCAATATTTCTTTTAGAAAAAAGAAACAAAAAACTAAAGAAAAAGAAAACAGAGTATAGCAAATTTTTCCATACTCTGTTTTGAAAAAAAAATAAAAAAATATTAAATTCAAAGGGTAAAAGTGGAATTAAAAGTCGAGGGACTATCTATGAAACAAAAACCATTTGACTATGGCGACACGTGGCAGCACCAGGACAAAAACCACACGCGGGGACTGGAATTATAGATTTTTGATAGTCAAGGGATCCTCACCCGTGATTTTTTTGTCGATGGACTAAATGACAGAAAACGTGATAGTCAAGGGACGAATCAACGATTTAAGCCTCCCATGCATAGCCCATGTATCATAAAAGTCATTGATCTTCACTTTTATCTCCCACTCATCCTTCATGTTTTAGAAATTTGCATGATCAATCCGTGCACATTCTGGAGGACCAAAAGTGACACAAAACTTTGGATTTGGCTGCCACGTGTCAGTTTTTAAAATGGTTCACATTTGCGGGGAACTAATTGTGCAGAATTCTAAAACATAAAGGACGGGTGAGAGACAAAATTGAAGATCAAAGGCTACTTTGATACTCAGACTATACATTGGGGACCAACTATGATTTTTAGCCTAACAAAATATATTTGATACATCAAATAGATAATATGTTTGATTTTGATTATTAAATGATACATTATTTATAGAATAATTATATATTTAATAATCACTAATGGTCTAGTTTTAAATAGAAATATCAGGCTGATAAAACTAGTTCGGTTTTGTTAAATAGGAGATTCGGTTCTAGTTTATGGAATCAGACATAACCGACAGGATTTGGTTCGGTTCAATTTGGTCCAATTCTTACCAGTATGAAGTTCTTAGTTATTAAGAAATAAAATCATAACAAAAAAAAATTTCAATTAATAAAATAATTCTCCACTTCAACTAACAAAGCTACAAAAATATTTTAATAAACAACACTAAATAATCCACTTACCAGTAAACTAAGCTACCAATAAATACGAACGACAGTCAACTAATTATCATATCTAAAAGCTATATTTTCATCCTAGAACCCACATATTTTTTCTAACAACAACAATATCTCATCCTAAAACCCACATATTTTTTTTATTGTATTTATTCATCTATGTCTTCCCTACCACTCAGTCCCAGACGTTCATAGTCACTTTTTATAACTGTCTTATTTCGAAGATTATTTAACTTCAAAGCAATTTTAACTCCGGTTATCGTGAAAGACTCTTAAGCATAGAACATGGTGTCAACAAAGTGCTCATACACTTCCGGCAAAGAACTCAAAATGATTATTATCTGATCCTTATAATTTACCTTGACACCAACTTCAATCAAATCAAGAATGATTCTATTGAAATTGTCAAAGTGTCTTCGGATGTCATTGCCATCATCCAAAGGCAATGTACACAGTTGCTTCTTAAGGTACAACCTACTTTTCAAATATATTTTTTCATGTAAATAGAGCTTATTCCAAATCCTCATGGTCAAAGACTCTTAAAACACCGTTAGAAGCACTTCCTCCCCCACGATTGAGATTAGAAGATTATAGGCCTTGAACAACACTTTAACATCAATCTCTTTTGTACATTTCCTATCAATGGCACCAAGAATTCCCATATGTACAATCGATGCTCTAACTATTAATACTTCAGAGATTAAAATCATTATCTTTTGTAAATTTGACAAAATCAAACTTCTTAGATTTCATCTTTATGATTGTGTTTGATTTTTCAGTAAGAACCAAGTCTCTACACTAAGATCTAAGACGATCTTCGACCTTCTACCTTATCTTTATCTCCAACAACGAATATTGTTTACGGATCTCCATGCTCACACACTACTTGTTAAGGAAATCAATATATTCGAACAAGTTCAAACCCAGACCTAACTAGACTCACCCATGCCGAATCTTTTAGCCACTATCAGTTGTAACAGTGGACAAAGTTGGTGAACACTTGTCGAGAGTATCTAGGAGGTAATCAAAGTTTCGACTCTTTACCATTTCAAGAAAAAATTTAACAAAAGGAAAAAAGTAAATAAAATATATAAGATCTAACGTGGTTCAGATCGTGAATAAATCGTACATCCATGGGTAACCAACACAATATATATAAGAGATTACAATAAGACTCTTGAAAACTAAACACTCAACCACTTATGGTCAACTCTTAAGTACTAGTAGACTTCTTTACACCTAAGTACAATTGAGCGTCCATGAGTCAACTGTTCCATCTCTTTACATTTCAGATTACTCACATCTTCAGGTATTATAGTTTGGATGAATTGCATCAATCACATTTTCCAAATTTAATACTTAGTTCCACTATTCGACACCTAGTCCCAGCTTCAACACTTAGTTACAACTTCAACCCTTAGTTCCAAATTGCGATACTTAGTCTTTGCTTAAGCATATAGCTTCAACTCTAAGTTATAGCCTACAAAACCAAGTTACATCTTTAACACAAAATTATAATATTTAACACTAAGTCACAACTTTCGTTAGTGATCTTATCGCAATCACTTTAAGCATATACTTAGCGTATGCTTTTACAAAAAATAGAAAAGATAGATTGACACACACACACACACACATTTTATATTTTCTTTCTTTAAATCCAACATGTGTGTTGTGGTAGTGTACCTATGTGAGATTACATCTGACCTAAAATATTTTTAATAATATCGTTACACGTACGAAGCTCCTTTCTAACAACAGTAATTGGTACATCAAGATTGTTGGGAACTATATTATCTATGATTTCTCTTTCTTGTTATACTTCAGTTTGAAAAGCTATGAGTGTGTCGATAGATCCTTAATTCATAAAAAATCATCCAATATCACTATATCCCAAAATAAAAAATAAAAAATGTTGGTGTCGTAATATCATCGTTCAATGAAAGACTCTACAAGTGGTCCGTTTAGGTTCCAACTAAGTATTGAGTTTATAAGAAGATAAAAAAATATCGATTCAAGTCATGACAAGAACAAACTCATATAATATCCTTTATTTATATTTAGTAGTGTCTAATCATACAATCAACACAATCTTAGTCATAAAAAAATAAGTCGCTTGTAGAAACATTTTTTATTTAATTAAATCGACCTGTGAAGTTGAGAATTAATACGTACAATTGGATAAGTTTCCACTGGCTCTTGTGGTGGTTTCTAGTAAAATAAAACCATAGTTTCAAGGCCATATAATTTTTTTTCAGAACTTCATTTCTTCCTGAAAACGTTCTTTTAGAAGCCTCATATCTCTAACATCAAATTTGAATCATGTATTACAATCAAATTCCAAGATCTTGAATATTTCCTCAATGAATTCCACACTAAAACTTTAGATCCCTCAGAGGATAATTTTAAACTCATGTTGCTAGTCCAAACCGATATGGGCTCAAATAATTTAAGTTCTGAAAAAAGCATACAACTGACATCCTCTTTGGAGGACCACAAAGCAAAACTAACATGACTTTGGTTAACCTTCATTTGTGGAGACCGACTTGTAAAACTCATCATCGACTTACAATTGATGGTCAACCATCATCTAGGGAAATCCAAAGCAAATAAAGACACCCTCATTCTTTATCTGCAGAAACTACGGGCCGAACTCTTAAATTTTAAACATATATAGTACGACCAAGTACCACGAGCATATAACCTATTTTAAGTTATAAATTCACACCATATGTGAGTTTATAAGAAAAGTAAGACATCATACTATTTATTTCAGTCAAGCTATATGAAATAACATCAAAATTCATGGTTATTGATGAACCACCAGACTGGAAAACCCAAATCAAGGCATATCTAACAGAAGGGATACTTCAAGAGAATAAATATGATCCAAAGAAACAAGATTTGATCTACTTGTTATGTGATGCTTCTCAAAACTCTATATCACCAAAGATCAATAATATTTATAATTAAATGGCTTAGCTTTGAACAATCCGCCTTTGTCCTTGAAATAACTCCATTAAGAAGAATGATGGGCTTACTATGGGTGCAAAAGTCTTCATAAATGCATATTATTATCATATTACTAATGGTCAATAATAAATGCAAATACTGAGGTATTTGTCCAATGTTGTGAACATGGGAAATAAAAATAAATAAATTCAAGTCCAAACTGATAGGGTAAAAAATCATCGAGGGTTTAGAATGGAAGTGGGTCGGATTTATCTTAAAGGGGAATTTTAGACTTATAATAAAAACCATGTTGAGTAAGTTGGATGCCTAGGGACTAAGTTGTGTGCCAACCTTATATTTTATGAACGGTTCTTGAGCCCGTGAGCTCATGAGTTTGATCCATATACATGACCTGACCCGATTGGCCCATGGATCTGAAGTTATCCTATAAATAGTTCAAAGAACAGCAACATAATCAGAATAAAATATTTTCTCTCCCTTTTCAATTAGTGATCGTGGACGTAAAAAGAAGAAAGAAAAGTTGGCTAAAAATAATTTTAAAAAGCACCAAAGGTCAAGTGATCAGGACTCCTCGGACAAGAAAAGGGACCAGAAGGGTAAAGGACAAAAGAAAGACTATAAAGGGAAAATTAAAGGGACAACATACCATAATATTGATCACCTGTTAAGTGATCAATTCGCTATGCAATCTAAACTTGGTATCTTTGCTACTTCCAATGAAGACCATATGTTTAGCCAATGACACAATTGGAGATAGTCATTGTTGTCCTCAAAGATTCTTTTCAAACATTTACCTAGGCGATTTGATATAAAAATGAAAAAATATGATGGGAGCCAGGACCATGACAATCATCTAGAATAATTCAAAATTTTCACGATGAGTTTTAACAATGATAATAAACTATTATGTAGGGTTTTTTTTCTGAAACATTCAAGGGTAGTGTCTTGAAGTGGTATAATAGATTGTGACATGGATCAAACAAAACTTTCGTTACGTTTTGGATGTCATTCGGAAGATAAATTATGGGAAGTAAATAACTTAAAGGAAATGGTGATACAATAATTCATTATGGACAATATCCGAATGAATCTTTGAAAAATTACATAAATCGTTTTGTGAACACTAAAAATAGGTTGGCAGACTATTTTGAGAAAGTAGCTATAGTTTTGCTGTGGCAAGGTTTATTAGCTGGAGATTTGGCTGATTCTGTGACTCAAAAGAAAGCAATGACCTGTGGTGAATTGTTGAATCAGGTTGGAAATAAGATTACTGTTGAGGAAACCTAGAGATTGAGGCAGCCTCATCAATATAGGCCTGCCCCTACAACCTATATCCCACAAACCAGTAACCAGTCACAAGCCACAGTCAGCAACTGTTTGAGAGACTCAGGGCAAGGTTCTCATCGGCCCAAATATAGCCAATATAATCAGAATCAACAGTTTAGGCCAAGAGGGAATCAATGGGTCCAACCGAATTATTATGCAAAATTAATTGAGAATATGGCTACTATCTATAATATGGTCAAGAACATGGTACAGTTCCGAAGGCCAGCTCTGATCCAGACTCCAAGGGAAAATCAAAACACGTGGTTCTGCAGATATCATAATGATGTGGGACATGACACAAAAAATTGTATTGTTCTAAAACAAAAGATACAAATATTGATTGAGAATGGGAAACTAACTACGTTTGTAAAGTCATAATGGGATAATAGTTAATTCAACAAAAGGCCACAACCTAGTACAAGTGATGCACAAACTACACTACCCAACGCCTGATAGCAGACTACCGAAGCTTCCAAATAAGAAATTACAATTGTAATTATTGAACAATTCGATGTGGATTCCGAGTATCTGGATCCTCATCCAGATCAAGGTCAAATCAATATAATAACAGAAAATACTGGAAGCATTTCCAAACTATGTCATTTCTTTGTATCACTAACCATCTATGTACTCAATAGACTGAGTTACAAAAACTTTACCCGAAGAAGCATATAACCCAGAAACAACTTTTGCTTTTTTTTTTTCTCTTCCTCTAGCTCGGATTAATTCAGCCAACCACCTTTAGTAAGAGTGTTCCTAGTTGTAAACATACAAACCCTAAAAGATGACAGAAAAGGTGATTCATGGTCGCTAATGTGATGGAGAAATAAAAATCTCGCCGGAAAGAAAGTGGAAGTTTAAGAAAAACACTTTCTCTGTCTAAAATTAGAATGTAAGCTCTTTGTCACTCTAGAAATACTAACAGTAAAAAATTGAAATAAACTTATATAAATTCTAAAAAAAGGTTTGAGTACCCTACTAAGGAATGGAATATCAGCAGCGATAGCTAGCAGGCTCTAGGGGAGTGTAACCGTTCCTCTCCTTTGATTGGATGTTTTTACCTAGGGTAAAACGAGTTTGTGGGTCTAATAAGAATTTGACATGTGTCTTATAGTAACCGTTTTAAAATAAACCCATCGAAAGTTGTTTGGATTTATGGAAGTTAGCTCTCCCGAAATGCTTTTGGGAGAGCTAAGGAGGTTAGATGATAAGGTCGGAAATCAATGGGGCTAAGAATATAAGTGGGTTGGATTTATCTTAGAATGGAATTTTAGGGGGCTAAGAATGAAAGTGCCAGCTTTATATTTTATAAATGGTCCTTAGGGTCCGGGGGTCATAAGTTTAAACCATATACATGACCCGACCCGATCGGCCAATGGATCCAATATTATCATATAAATAGTTCCAAGAACAACATTTAATAGGGTTGGAAAATTCTCTACACAACTTAATTATCTTTATCCTCTACCCAAAATTTAATACTTTCTCCAAACACTTACCAAAAATACCATAAGACCAGATTTTATCGTCATCACCAACAATACTCTTAAAACCAATTTCAGAAGTAGTTTCTTTTAACAAATGAGGCCTAGATATAGTGGGACCCTTTCCAAAAACATCAAAAGGCCGACATTATGTAATTATGAAAATCAACTATGTCTTTAAATGGAAATATACAAAGCCATTGGAAAAAATATAAGCTAAAGAATCCATCTAATTCTTTAAAAACATATTTGATGTAGATACGGGTTCCAATAGTCATAACCTATGATAACATATTGTAGTTATAGAACTAAAAGTTAGTATTGTTCTATCAGACAAGAGGAATCCAACAATACTTCTTATCATTTTACCCACAAGCTAACGGACATGTTAAAGTAATTAATCAGACCCATTTAGAAGGAATACACCGCTTATTTGATTTTTTTGGACATACAAAACTATCTCAAAAAGCACATTATGAATACTATATCTTTATGTCGCATAGTGAAGCTAACCCATATAAACTCTTTCTTTGAATATCTTCGCTTTAAGAGAGTTGATCTTTAATGGTTAACACTTGATATAATACTTATATCTAATATTCACTTTATTACATATATAATGAAAGAAATATAATAACACGGTTAAATTATATTGCATCTAATATTCCAACTATACGAGTATTTGCGAACACTCAAATTGTTCAAGCTTATTGATCAGATTAACTATGATGTACATTTAGTTACAAAATAGATTCAGACATTCATGGTTGGGTAATTTAAAAATTTGTTCATACCCAGTACATATCGTGACGCTCGAGTAAGAAAATGGTTAATAAAACATAACAGCCAACATGTTTGTGGATTATGTCGATTCGTCTTGGATGAGTTGGGTCATTTTTGTTTTACCGTAAACGAGAGAGTTATTAAACATTCTGATAGTTGGATTCGAAGAAGTTTTTCATATGTTATATCACATGCTACTCCGACCCAGGAAACTTTATAGATGAACAAAGGCTTTAAATTTTATAATTTATGTTATTTATCTTACTCAAATAAAAAACATTTATGACCACTTGAAACCATATTTTTCCTGTAGGCTTTACACCTATTTATTATATGACATTTTCAACAATTTAATACAAAAAACCTAGATATTCTAACATAACTCTAATTTCTAAAACCTTAAACTCTAACAAGACCCATAAACTAATTGCCTTCAACACAAATCCACATCATATATTCGAACACATAAATTTTAAACTTACAGGAGGGTTACAACATAATAATAATTATTTTTTTTGCATAGATCATGTGGAATTCGATAAATTTTTGAAATTATTACAAGATATTTTTAGGATTTTGTGTTATTTTAAAACTACTTGCGTACTTAATTATAATATTGATTGGATTTTGATTTATGATAAATTTCTATATATGTTATGGGAACTTGTTGATGTAGGATATTTTATGTGCATATTACACGCCTTTATTTTCCATCTACGAGTATTAGATAAAACCCGAATGAATTCAATACATAGGTCACAAGTTATAGTATATATAATAACTAACTTTTATGATAATAAATGATATGGTAAATTTCGTAGCTATTTTATAAATGTGAGAGGTATGTCATTTCTAAAAAAGATTCGTGCACGTAATGTAAGAGAAAGGTCATCCACAAAAAATGAGTGTTCATTTCAACTGAGAGTGCATCCTATAACGTCGCACCATGATTATTTGGAAATTGACCATTATATATGGAAAATACAACCACCCACATACTTTGAAGGCCATTCACAAGCCACAAAAATATAAATAGACAAAGATGAGTTGATCTGTAAATATTGTTATGAGAATATATGTTCAAGTTTGAAAAAACTATAACCTAAATAATCTATCCAACATGGGAAACATATATAATTTTCAACAAAAGCATCATTTTGTATAAAAATTCGGTCAGTCTCACATGTAATACTTGTTATAAAGAATAAAAGAGAATAATTACTTAAATTGACACAGGATACTCGAAGGATCGGATGTGATCATCAAATTAATTTTTACACATCCTACAAGTAGTCGGCTAGTGTGTAGTTTTCCATGAATACTTATCATGGATGATACCAAAAAGATCAAAATACCATTATTCGATGTTGTTGGTGTAACTTCAACAAATATGATATTTTGTATTATTTTTTATATGTTTAGCGATGAAGGATTTTATGTGTATTTTATAGAGTGCTATTTTGACATATCATAAGTTAGCCTTGATGTGAGCTACCAAATATATATTTTATAGCAAAATTTTTATTGCAAATGAAAATAATTCAACAACTAAAATGAAAGATTATAACGAGATTATGAATTTTGGAAAAAAATGGTGGATTAAAAATCGATAAAAAATTAAACACAATCTAGTAACAATAAAATAATTATTTTCCAGTTATCTAACAATCGCCGATTATGTTATTACTTTGTGGCTAAATATAATATGGAAAAAAATGTATTCATCACTTCACAAATAAAATTCAATATTCATATAATGCAAGAACAATCAGTAAATTATTTTACTTATACTTTAAAAAGTCAGTATCATAATCATATTTTTATTCATATTTTATAGGGCTTGAGTGATCACTTGAACCTAAAAATATCATATCGGTTTGATTCAACTCAATTTCAAACTTATACTGCTCAAAGTTCACGTATTGTTTGATGTTTCTGACAAAAAAACTACAGAATCCTTCAGGAAAAACAAGTGAAGTGAAAAATATACTATTAATGTTTATATGTTTCTCCATCTTCAAGGTTTATTATGAGGATAATTGCTTGTTGTTGAATACTTATAAGATAAATAAAGATATATGCGTCGTTAGGGAAATAAATATGGATATATTATTAAAAAATAAATGGGTTGCCTTGTGCATATGAGCTAGCCATTTTATAGATAGAGCATATGTAAATTCCTTTACCCTGATGCGATATGTTTTTTTTAAACTTTAGACATCATTCCTCATTATACCAACGCCCTAAAATTTTCAAAAAAATAAGTATACTCAACACTTCTGTATGTAGTTATGGATACGTTATGACTTTATTTGGTCCTATGAGGTCAGTTATGAACAAGGTATTTATGGTTTTAAGCTAGTACATGGCAAAAGATAAAGAATGAAATAGTGATAAGTAGAAGAATATTGTGTTAATTAGAGTGTAATTATGTGCTTATAGGTTAAAATTCTTATTCATAGTTGGATTACAATTTTAAGAGTTGTATTTACATAGTAAAAATTTATGATTACATATATTCACTGACATTATACGGTAAGAATGTGTTAATTAAATGTGTGTCCAAACTCTTTAAACTTTAGATTCAGTTTATATACATACAATCGCTTACCAGAGGGCGTTATAGTGTTAGGGTTTGATTACAAGACGAACTCCAAAATGGTTAGGGTTTGAGTATAATACAAATCTAGCCATTATTACCCTTTAGTCCTTGTAAATAAAACAAATAGGTTTCAATAAAAACTAATCATAAGTCTACAATGATTTTGCGTGTTTTGAATTTGTCGATTCCAATAGGCATGGGGCGAGAGTTCAACTGAATGATCAAGCCTCATATTTTGAGTTGATCTAGCCTTCATGGCTCATACGAGAATTTGATATTTTAAGTTTGAAGTTTATGAGCTGGCTGATCAACCTAGAGAATCTTTGACTTGAGTGGATGTTTGCGGTGTGTTACTTTTGCCATTTTTCGGGCCTAGTTTTCTCTAGCCAGACTGTCTTGGCTCCATAGAGTTTTGACTCACTATTCCCCTATTTATACCTTGTTAAAAACTATTTGTGGTCCAAAACCTCCATTAAGGAAAAACAATTAATTTGTTTTTAAAGGGAAAATAGTAAATAATTTTTTTTTTCAGATTTGAAAATATTTTGTTGTTAATTTTTCCTAACTAGATAGCCCCCATTAATTCAAGTTAATGCAACATGAGTATTATTAGGCATAAAATTATATTGGAAAGTACTTGAAAGGGGCATACTCGCCTATTAGAAGATATCCGAGCCTATACAAAGAGATCAGAAGGAAAACGAAACTTTCTAGTTACCCAAGCCCATATGTATGGTCGGAAGAGAAACAATTTCTTTAAGTTGTCCAACCCCATAGGAATTGATCAGGAGGAAGTTGAGTTCCTTTAATTTCCCCAGCATGCATACGATGATCAAGAGAAAATCCGTGCACATAAGTTGTCAAAACCCATATATAAAATCAGGAGAGAATCGAGGACCTTAATTTTCCTGAACTCGTATGATAAATTATAATGGAACCAAGGAATTTTTTTATGCGAGAAAAATGTTTATAAGAAGTCTAAAAATATGTTTGTAAAACAGATCAACTACTGATGAGAGCATAATGTAGTTGGAATTTCCATCTAGGGGGTGGACACGTGACACTCATACAATAATGAATTTTGGGTTGCGTAAGAAATATCGGAAGATAAAGTTTCCCAACCATTAATTCACTCTAACCCTAGCCGATGAATATGCAAACAAATCTTTATAAAAGAAAGAAGATTATTATTATGTAATTTTTACTTCTTTTTGTTTTTTTGCATAAATTATATTCTTTCTGGTAATTTCCTACACTAATACCATTGCACTTCTCCTTCAATATTTTAGAACATATCATAAAAACATGCGGCACAAGATTTATTAGTATCTCGGGAAAGCGTGTCGCACAACGTGATGAGATTAAGGGCATCGTCTAGTCCAAGAATCGATAGATGGAGAGTGGTTCCCAAAATTTTGAGGAGGCATTAGTGGAAACGTTAGTAGTTTCGTTGTCAAAGATATGATTTCGTAAAAAAGGAAAATTTGAACGAACATGGATGGGCTTGTACATGTGAGTGTGGCTCATGAAAATTTACGACCATTTCCGACATCATCAGCAACCTCAATTTGTTTTTGCATCAATTGGCTAAAATACATTTATGTTACGCTCACAAAAATCATAGTCTTTTGGTGTTTCTCCCTTGACGAGAAACATGAACCGTGTGACGTTGACGTTCAACATTCGCCCGAGGAGTTTCACTCGGTGTAAACCATCATTGTTTAGGTAAGTATCAGGTTTCTGATCAAGGGATAAACACAAGAAGAATATGATTTTTGTGAACGTGTTGAATGAGAAAGTATGACTGCTCTTACACCAGATATTATATGAGTTATTCTAGATATAAATGTATTCTAGCCAATTGATGCAAACAAATTTGAGGTTGCTGATGATGTCGATAATGGTCATAAATTATGAAAGACTCACATTTTCCATGGATGAGTTGATATAAGTGTAGAGTATTTATATTCAAAGGGCCAGATTATATAATTATATATCAATTCTTGTTTCGTACAATATGATCATAGATTCCCCATATTTAGCGAATCAAAGTAAAAATTTATTTGTATTTGTATTCTGCGACGTATGGAGATGGTATACCAAATGCTGGTTATGATATTCCTAATTGATAAGGGCATATGTGATTGGAGGTCTTTACTTTTTTAAAAGGTAAAGATTCATAAAATAGTATAGTATTGATGATGAGCTAAATGTGTTAAGCATGTTGGATGAGCCAAATGGGGCTGATGAATGAGCCACGAGAACATAGTTGATGAGCTGAGAAAATTGAACATGTTAAGCGAGCTACATGTTGGAACAAAGTGAACAAACTAAATAAGCTAAGCATAATAGACAAACTAAATAATACATCAAGTTTAACAAGCCCAATTAATAAGTAAGCTAAGATATTTGAACAAAAAAAATGAAACATATCTAATAGGAAGCAAGAGATTACAAGGTTGACTAGCTAGAAGTACATACAGTTTGATAACCGAGAAAGAAAAGCAAACTAGACAAGCTAAAATTGATAGATTAAAAAGGAAGTGAGATCCACATAGCTTAAAGGGTAGTAGCCCGATCGTAGATCCAACTTCGAGAAGTATCTCGCGCTTATTGATTAGGGCGAAGAAGTCTGCAATCAAAGTGGATACTTGTTCTTGATGGTTAGGTTACCTTGTGGAGCGCCCGATAATCAATGCACAAGGCTTAAGAAGCTTCTAGATCCATATTTAATATTATACATATGTTATAAACAATTATAAGATAATTTGGTAATATTTGTAACAGATGAATGCCACATATCCCAAAGAAAATGTGTCATTCATCCTTATATTTTAGGATTGATTGCACTATAAATAAGAGTTAACCCTTCATCTGTAGGGTGAACATTATTTACAGGGAGATAATTTATAAAGTGATCTTAACTGGTTCTTGAGTTGTTAGTCCATTTATGTCATTGACATTTATTTTAACTGTGCAATCCCTCATCACCAATGACTAGTCAAACCATAGTAACTGACCTTTTTTATGTGCTATATATATAATGTTTACATTATGAATAATTATATTGATTTTATGAAATACGTGAGGATTTTTATAGAAAAACAGGATGTGAAAAGAAGGAAACTCAGCCACGTGAGCAACATTACATTGAAAATCCTAAGAATTTGTACGGTACACTTTTTACCATATAAAATTTAACAGCCCTCGATTATTGGCGTAAATGAGATTGTTCTTTAGAAGTATCTCTGACCGGTGGAAATGTAATGACAAAACTGTTCGTAGTATTTGTAGTTAAGGGAAAATCCTCGTCTTTCGTGGGGCATGTAAGAGGAATTATGCTCTACGAAAGCGAGACGACACCCAAGTGTATGTTAGTCGAGGAAAATGAGAAATATCCCATAGTTGATGATCCAAAAGTTTTGGCAGAGCAAATTGAGGTCAATTGCATTTAACGGCTAAAGGTGGTTGCGAAGTGACACCTCTAGAGCGTTCTTGAGGGAAAATTGGTCCTAAAAGATCTAATATGTCCAAAAAAATTAGTTTCAAGTGGTTTGATGTGACCATAGAGGTATATACATCTCTTCTATTGTGGCTCAGGAGGCCAAAGTCGGGCTCGCGATAAGTGAATTTCTTAGTAATGAATGTCGTAGGAGGGAAGTAGTTGTTTCCGAAAACAATTTAATCGATTTAAAGCCATTCATAATGTGTATGCGATAATGTGCAAGTGGTAATGTAGACGAATCATCACTCCCGCATAATCTACCATCGCTATTATCAAAACTGTGCGGCCCTATAAAGAAATATTTTTTTGATGACTAGCCAAATTACTCATAAAGTAAAAGTGTTAGAGGAAATTCCCGGTTGTAGCATTGATGAAGGTGTTGGCGCTGTAGAATTCGTACCATGACAGGGAGAGCATTCTATCATGGTAAATATACTAAAAGAAAGGTTCTCCCACTTGATAGATAAGTTGAGCTAGTGGTTTAGACGACCATGAGGGGTGCAGACATGTTGGAGGAGTTGATTTGTTTTGTTGTTGTTAGGTATAAGATTTATTCTATTTATTTGTTTGTTTAGCATGCGAAGTTCGAAGTTTTTTTTTTAAAAATAATTTTGGATATGGAAACAAAAAAAATATGTAGTCGAAAAAGATAATTAGTTAAATAATCGTGGATCGTGAACTATAACACATAATAAACGCAAAGAAAAATTAAATATTTATGTATGCTTCCTTATGTAATCATGAACTACAGTTCATATTAATAGGCTAACACGACATATTAATATGTAAAATTGTGAATGATTTTTATCAATATTAATGGGTGAATACCGAAAATCACACATCTTATTTTAAATAGTTGCTTACTTTGCATTTGCGATTTGTGTTATTTTGTATATGATATTTACAAACAACACATGAATTAACGGTGATTCACGTAATATACATAAATAAAAATAAAGAACGCAAATGAATGGTTATTCCGAAAGTCAAAACACAAACTAATAATTATATACATGAATCTTTACATAAGAAAATATAAATCGTATAAGAAAATGACAAATAAATAACTATAGTCATAAATTATTTTGATGCATATAATTTACCCAGTGTTGCATCGCAAATTGGTCTATAACAAAAGCGCGAATAAATGATTGACAGTAAACACGAACGCTTAGACAACATTAACATGAATTAGTATGCACAACACAAATTATTATACATATATATGCATTGTTAGTAACCGCGAATAATATTTTTTTGAAAATGATACATAAACATTACATAAAAATAATAATGTTCGAACGACATCATTTAATCGTAATATATGTTTGTGTTTTGATCATTTCAGAAAAAATAAATATATTAGCTGGTTGTGTAGTATTAAATATTATGTTGTATTTAATATTTAGAGAGAGAAAAATATCCAACCTATTTAATGCTGTTTGTCGAACTATTTGTACTCTTTTCGGATTCATGGACCATTCAGATCTGGTGATCCATCAGGGTCAGCTCTATGATCCCGATGCCCAAAAGTAAGTGAACTATGAACTTAGCTGAGTCACTAGTCATATTTCTTACTCATCATGATTTAGTTTATAGGTCTGAGTTGCCCTCTAATAAAAATCCAATCCTCTGATCGTTTTAACGTCTAATAAAATACGAAACTATCATCTAGCCCTCCTTAGCTCTCTCAGAAGTACTTCAGGAGAGATTATATGTAAAATAATTTATGAACCCTCTGTAAAGAATATGCTTAAAGCAGTTATTTCTCAAAGATCACAACTTTAATCTGGTTTCCTTTTTAAGATACGTGTCAAGTAGTTATTGGACCTCCGAACCGATTTCGCTCTCGGTAACCGTATTTACACAAAATAAGAAAGTGACTATATTTAATAGCCCTTTTGTATTATTGACGGGTTTTTTTCATGGTACAAACATTCAAGTGCTTCTTCCCTACCTTTATAAGGGTGCAATTTTTACTGTTGTTATTTTTAGAGTGAGAAAGAGTTTAGTCTAAAATTTTAGATAAAGAAAGAGTCAAATTTCTCAAATTAAATTTTACCTTCTTCTTTTTCCTTGTTCATCGCAAATTAAATTTTCTATTACTTCCTAAGGTTTGTATGTTTTCAGCCAAGAACACATTAATCAAAGGAGGTTGGCTCAATTATTCTAAGTTGGAAAAAGAAAAGAGGCAAGCTAGAATCGACGCCGGATTACCTGTTTCACCATGTGAAGTGGTTGAGAATCAATTTTCAGAATACGGTAGGGTTCACTTGTTTAACAAACAACAAATCCCTTCTAAACCTAGCCCTCTTGCCCAGTCTTTTACATCTCGTGACCAATCTGTTTGGTCAACCAAATAATTTTCAACAAAAGAAGTTAGCAGTCGTAAACCTCATTCAATCGTTAACGCCATGGGATTGGATATGAGCGAAATTAATCCTCGCACAGTCACCAGGCTTTCTAAAGATAAAGACAAGCTTCCCTCATTGGATAATACAACAAAAAAATCAGTTGAAATTTTTACTGATGCTAGCAATCCCTTAAGGAAAATTCCGACCATGGGAGATGTTACTACACCAAAGCTTCATTCACAGCTTATTTCAGAATAAAATCTCAAAGTTTCATCCGCAGATTCCCCTCAAATCCAGGAAGAGAATGCTATTATACAACCTAGTGAACCCTTGGAACAAAGGCCACACGTGATGAAAGAAAATATGGACGATAGCGGGGACGATACCCCATTAGAGATGTCCGGTCAAATAGGGGACACTCCGAATGTGACTCAGGAAAAAAGAAAAAATGTCTATATCTCCAAAATTTGAACCACTTCCAGAGTTCCCGGTTGGTCGAGTCAGACTCAACTTCACTAAAATTAGTGTTAAGTATCTAATGGCTTTACAAATAATATCATACATTTATTTTCATGAATTCGAACTGAAAGGGATTTGGAAATATATGGATTCCCAGAATCTGTCAAAGTGAGGCTACCTCAACCTGGAGATACTCCGTTGGACAGCAAGGCCGAAGAGTTGGTATTTATACCGATGTACTTAATTGGGGCCTTTGGTTTCCCATGCACCCGGAAATAGTGAGATATTTCCACTTTGTAAAACTATAACCAATCAAATTAAGCTCTAACGCCTGATTTACGCTGTTAGCTAGCATCATAGCTTCCATACTATCCAAAATTTTGATGCCTATAGAGAAATTAGCTATTGTGGCCGGATTGTGTTCAATGGTCATATCCCATTTTATTATTTTAATAAGGGGAATGGCTATAAAGTGGTAGATGATCTGCTAGAAGCTGACAAATCTTGGAGGACTCATTTTGTTTTTGTCAATGGTGCTTGGGAAAATGGCAGAAAAATCACGTGTAAAGAAAATCTGAGTATGCTCACAAGATACTAGAAAAGCTCACGTAAGTGTTTTAAGATTTATTTCATATCCATATTTTGATGTTATTATTTCTCACTTTGGATTTATTTTCTAATGTTCTCAAAGATCTTTACATAACATTTGGAATATGGGAAAACAACTTGTCAACAGTTGAATGAATGGGCCACTGAGAAATGGTCAACCGGTTCCACAACTGCTTCACTCCAGGAAATATGATGAGAGGCCACATATAGAGAACAAATCTGATCCGTAAACTTTTATTTGAACAGTTCACCACTCCTCCCTGATCCTCTGTAATTTTCAAAAAGACTAAGACGACTGATGGTAAAATTTATCCACTAGCTAGGAATAGGGCACCCAATCACCGTGACAAGAACAAGAAGAAGAAGAAGAAAGATAGATCACTTGAAGTTATTCCCGAACTAGGGAGTAAAATGCATCACTGTTTGAAGCTGTTGCAGTTACTATTAGAGAGACTGAAAGGTCATTAGATTTTTCGACTGCTAAAAAGAAGAAAGGGAAAAAAATGAGTAAGGAAGGTAACGATAAGAGGGAAATTAAGAAGAAGAGGACTTCAGTTGGTTTAGAGATCATTCTCTGATCCAAAGTCCTCCTTTCAATCTTCTCACCGAAACTCCTCCACAAACAGCTATATCTACCGATCCTCATTCCCTATTGCTTCCCACAGATGATAGACCAATTTTTGAAGGTGGTGATAAAATGGATGACTTAGGGAACTTTAATTTCGAAGACTTCGAACGAGACTTCCCTGAGTCGACCGTGCATGAGAATATGATGGTGAATCTTTCAAAATGTCTAAAGAACATGATGAATTGGGGTATGCAGTTTTGGGTTATGTAAGGCCAATCATTGACTTGGAAAGGCAGTTAAGATCTCGAGCCAAGGATATTATATCACTCCAAGATAAAAATCAAGGTTTGAAGAACTTTATCGAGGAAGAGAAAAATAAAACTGAAAATATGGGCAAGGAAATGAAGACCGTTAAGGAAGAGTTGGTTCAAACCAAATCCGACCATGATAAGCTGCAGCCCGACTACACTAATTTCCAGTCATCCAATTCCCAAGAAATTACTTCTTTAAGAGATCAGCAGACTAAGGATAAAGATATCATTCAACATTTATTCGAAGAGAAGAAAAATCTCGAATATCTTATTAAGAAAAAATAAGATGAAATCACTTCTCTTAAGGAAAATATTGCTCAAGACGTAGCCAATGGTAAGGATGCATATGCCAAAAAAGTGCTGGAATCTTTACAAGAGAGGAATGAATTGATTAAGTCAGATATGGTGATATTGTTCCATAAGACATTCCCCAAACTATCTCATAAGTATGTATGGAGGTATGTGCCCGCTGAACACATCCCTTACTAAAACCTAGCTTTAGGTGATAAGTTTAATATCTCTGATGATTCAGAAGAAGATGACTCCGACAAAGAGGATGAAAAGGATTCTGATGGTGAGAATCCACACGGTAAAGAAGGAAAGAAAACCGATGGGAGTGAGCCTTACGGTCAACGTGCTTTTATGTGTATGTGTGTTTGAATTTAGGTCCTTAATACATACAAGGTATTTTGTCTAATTTAGATCAGAAAAATTTGTGCAAGTCGTTGGCTAGGACAAAGGCATTTTGTAACCTAATTCTGAATTTGTTTTGTTTTTCCCTTGGATCATCAAATGTAGTATATGTTAACTTTATTTCTATCAGCTCCATGTTCCAACATATTTTCACTTCCATTCATATCTTACCATAATTAAGTATGTTTTATTTAAAGATGATCTAAAATTTAGAATAAACGAAAAGCAATAGAATTTAATCTAACCAAGCCATACGAAGGTAATCCATTTGAAAGCAATAAAATTTAATCAAACCAAGCCATTCAAAGGTAATCCATTCGAAGAAACCAAAATTTAATCCAACCGAGCCATTTGAGGTAATCTTCGAAGACATCAAAATTTAATCCAACCAAGCCATTCGAAGGTAATCCATTCGAAGACACCAAAATTTAATCAAACTAAGCAATTCGAAGGTAATCCATTTGAAGGCATCAAAATTTAATCCAACCAAGCATAGTAAAGACACTTTTTAAAGGCAAAATACGATAGATTAATTGTGATTCAGATACCTCATTAAAACCTCCTCGCGCCAGTAGGGTAGGAAAAAGTATGCCCCATAATATTTACATTGAACTGAAATAAAGTAAATATTTACAAGATAAGCTTATTCTAATTATAACCTTACATGCTCAAATTCTAAGGGTGCTTCAAATGGTTGTCTTTGTCCAAGAGCTTCTATGTTCATTGCTTGATACTTTAATACACAATGTATGATCCTTCCCAGTTTGGAGCCAACATGTCGAACTTGATTTCCTTGGTATATAAAAATATTTTTCTTAGAAATTTATCTCTCACTTGAAAGTTTATTCTTCTAACTTGGATGCCTACCTGCTTCTCATCAGGCCTTGGCAATGCACATTTCTCAAATGATCTTTCATTCTCTTTCCTCAATCAAATCCAACTGAGCCCTTAGTGTCACCTCATTATTCTCTTCAGAATAATTTTGAACTCTGAAAGAAGGAAGAGTAGCTTCTATAAGTGTGATTGCATTCATTCCATAAACTAAAGAAAATGAAGACTCTTGAGTAGATGTACGGGGAGTAGTTTGGTAGGCCCATAGTACTTCATGTTGATAACTCGACCATTTCTCGACTACTCATTCGAAGTTCTTTTTCATGCCCATTAAAATAGTTCGATTTGCTACCTCAACTTGTCCATTGGCTTCAGATGAAAATGAGAAGAGAAAAAATGATGAATTCCTCTTGATGCACAAAATACTTCCATGTCTTTGTTGCCAAATTGAGGATCATTGTCTATAGTGATATGCATGAGAATGCCAAACCTACAACATATATTAGAAATATTAAACTTTATTACTTCTTTGGATAGTGTCTCGGATAGTGGGGCAACTTCTACCCACTTGGAAAAGTAATCAATTTCCAAAATGATAGTGTGACACCCCCAGAGGCCATCCGAAGTGGTATGACTAAATCAAGTACCCACCTGTAAAATGCAACTGCTTCGGACACAAATCCATATGCAATGATGGTATATGAATTTCATTTGCGTACCTTTGAAACGAGTCATATATTTTTACCAAGTTTTTAGAATCTGCCATAATAGAAGGCCAATAGTAACCTGCCAACAAGACCCTTCTAGTTAAAGCCTTGTAACCACAATGTGCTAATCCTTCCCCATAATGTAGTTCTGATATGACAATTTGAGATTTGTTGAATATGAGGCAGCGCTACAAGGCCTGTTGGAAGATTTTTGATAAAGAATCCCCGTTAAAACCAAAAATCCATGAGCTTTGTATTTCAACTTTTTGGAAAAAGCTTTATCTTTTAGTAAAACTTCGTTGGTGATAAACTCTTACATATTGTTCCTCCAATCTTGAGAATTCATGACATATACCTGAAAGTTCTCTTCTACATCATCCTTTACATTAGAGTTTGTAACTATGTAAGGAAATTCTTGTACAATAATCCAATAATATGCTTCAGAATAGGCTATAGTGGCTAGAGAATTAGCCATTCAATTTTCCGATCTTGGGACATGTTGAGATTTCTTTTAACACATTTAAGTACTTCACCAAATGATATTTCCTAATTTCAGATTGCCTTGTGCTTGATGAATGACTAACTGTGAATCATTCGATAATCAGATTCTTTTGGCGCCACATATCTGATCCAATCTCAATTCTGCTATTAGATCCTCATATTACGATTCATTATTGGGTGCTCTAAAACCAAAACGTATTGCTTGGTATATTGAATCCCTATAGAGGGAAATTAGGTAGATACTAGCATCACATCTCATTGTAATAGATCCATCATCAATTTGAACCACCCATTCTTTCTCAAGCTTACTGGTTTGAGCTTCCTCATAAGGCCTTTTGGAGTGAAATTCAACTAAAACATCAGCCACAGCTTGAGCTTTGATTGTAGTTCGAAGTGCAAAGTCAATATCATAATCTCCAAGCTCAAATGATTATTTGGCCATTCGCCCCGATATATTTGCTTTTTATAACACATTCTTCATGAGAAAAGAGGTTCGAACCGTGCTAGAGTGTGCTTGAAAATATAACCTCATTTTTCTGGCTGCTATGACCAATTCAAAGGCTAGTTTTTCTAATTTTTAGTATATTTTCTCTGCTTCCAAAAAGCTCTTACATATATAATAAACAGGGTGGGGATAATTATCAACTTATCGTACTAATACTGATGAGTTCATATTATTTAGTCACAACTCACTGTGTTATCTGGACAGGGGCAATTCAGACATAAATGTATCCCTGAACTATTCGAACAGGACAAAAGTAAAGACACACCTAAACACCTTTTGACTAAGCTATGTGCTAATCAGCTTAAAAGATTAATGGGTCCTTAAACTTGACCTGGTTCCATAACTTGACCCGAAAGCCCATGGGTCCTTAATTAAAGGTATAAATACCCCAACTACCTTCATTAATGAGGGTAATGAAAATTTAATACAACCAGGATGCTCAAATCTCTCACTACCTTTTACAAAAACACTTAATACTCAAAATTCTTTACAAAATTACCCTCAGCCCAAAATAAACAAAACCAAATTGGCGACCACAGTGGGAGGTGTGAAGTGCCTGAATCTTGTATTTGAAACCAATAAAAAAGACCTGTTCGGATGAATCCAAACGAGCAACCAGATCCACCACCCGTGGCGGAGGTAGTTGTGGAAAACAAAAAATACACCATCGAAGAGCGAGACAAGTTAAGGGCAGATATAAAGGAGTTGAGGGCTATAAAACAAGCAGAAATGGGTATAAAGGAGAAGTCGAGGGCGTTAGCCATCCATCATACTGACAATCCTAGGGAGAGTAATCCATTATCAAAGACTCATTTGAGTACCAAAAAGATCCATGTCAATTCTAAGAAGACTTACCGGTCCAAGCCGGTTGAAAGTTTAGATTCTGAGTCCTCCAACAGTTCTTCGAACGGGGCTGAGCTTGAGGAGTCTTTGTCATCAAGCAATGATGAAGGGAGGTCCAAGAAGAAACAAAAATTAGTGAACAAATATTCAAGAAAGATAAATAGGCATGGGAGACTTAAAATGTATATGGGCAAAGGGTCATCTCATAGCCACAGTCACATGCATGTGGATCAGTTGCTGATCGATCCTTTTGCTTTCCATGATGAACCAGGTATTTTTGCAACACCTAATGAAGACACAGTCTTCAGTCGTAGTAGGAATTGGAGACAATTACCATTGTCTGCCAAGATACTGTCCGAAAACCTGCCCAAAAGGTTTGACAGTTCCAAAATGGAGAAGTATGATGGGAGTAAAGATCCGGACAATCATCTGGAATAGTTTAAGAACTTCATGATGAATTTTGATGACGATGACAAACTTCTATGTAGAGCCTTCTCCAAATCTTTTACGAGAAGTTCTCTTAAATGGTACAACAGTTTACCCCAGGGATATATCAGAAACTTTGATACATTATGGGTTGTCTTCCGAAGGCAGTTTGTGGGAAGTAAAGAGGTGAAAGGAAATGAAGATACTATCATCCATTGCGCCCAAGAGCCAAATAAGTCCTTAAAGGACTACATAAGTCGGTTCGTAAATACCAAGAATGGGTTAGCAGATTGCTTCGAACAGGTGGCAATTGCTTCTTTAAGACAAGGGTTAAACTCTGGGAATCTGGCTGATTCGGTGACCAGGAAAAAGGCCATGACTTGGGATGGCTTGTTAAACCAGGTAGGAAAGCATATTAACATGGATGAAACCAAGAAAACCAGGGTATACCGTCAGGTGAGGTCCGCCCCTGCAGCTCGAAACCAAAACCAGTTCGGATACATGGCCAAGGAGACCGGACAAGGGTCCAATAGGGCTAAACAGACTCAGTCCAACTAAAATCCAGCTTAGAGCCAATAGTCAAGGAGTAAAAGAGGTCATTGGGTTCAACCGGAGTGGTTCACAGAATTAGAAGAGAATGTGGCCACAATTTATGACAAGACCAAGGATGAAGTTCATTTCCAGAAACCAGCAACACTACAGTCTCGTCTCCTAGGGACAGTCGAAATACTTGTTTTTGCCAATATTACAATGATATTTTCCATAACACCCAAGACTGCATTGCTTTGAAGCAGGAGGTACAGAATCTCATTCAAATAGGTAAATTGGGGGCTTATGTCAAGAGAAGAGGTGGAAACAGCCCCGACAATGCTCCTCGAACTGGGCCTACGAACAATGCAGGAACATCTGCTCCGGAGGGGGCAATGGTGATCCTTGAAAGATTTGATGTTGATACGGAGTACCTGGATCCTGATCCAACCTGGAATAAATAGGGGTCATAACAGAACAAACTAAGACGGTGTCCAGACTCATTAGTTTCTTTGAGTCACTCACTAAATTCGGAGGGGATACCATGACAACGCCAACTCCTTCATCAAGGAAGAGGCATGTTCACTCTCTGGCTACTAAGTTGGAGGGAGGCATGTCTTCTTATCAGTCCCAAACCCCTTTTCCATTTATAGTTTTTGATGAAGATGATTTAAGAAATATTGATGGGCCTCATGAGGATACTGCGGTGATAGGAGCATCTATTGGGGCATTGATATCAGACGAATTATGACAGACACGGGAAATTCGGCAAACATCCTCTTTTAAAGTTCTTACAAGCAGATGAAAAATCTGGCCATTATTCAACGGTCAAACAGAACCATTGTGGGCTTCACTGGGAGCTCTGCGGATGTAATCGGGGAGTTTGAGGAAAAGGTGTTGTTGGGCAAGGGTTATTTTAAAAAACTGGTTAGAGTGTTATTTGTTGTGGTAGACTGCCCCACATGTTACAATGCAATCTTTAGAAGGTCTTGGCTCTCTAAAATGTATGTTGTGGCCTCAACAATTCATCAGTGTTTGAAGTATGCAGTTCAAGGACAGGTGGGTGTTGTCCAAAGTAGTCAGAAGATAACAAGGGAGTGTTATGCAACTGCACTTGCTCCTAAAACTTTAGGAGCAGTTCGAATAAGTGAATATTAGCAGTTACCGGGGCCTTCAGAGGGGGGGGGGGTGAAATTGATGACCCCAGATAGGCCCCCAATGTTATAATACCGGTGGAAGAAGTTGAAACCCATCCCCTGGCAGAGGGTAGAAGTATTAAGATTAGCTCCAAGATGACGCCATAGCTAAAAAAGAAATTTCTGGTGCACTGGTGATGTAACCGGAGTTCCTGCAAGTGTTATCTCTCACAAACTATCAATTTGAAGTAATTTTGCACCTGTTGTGCAGAAAAGGAGGGCTTTCTTTAAGGAGAAAGCTGATGTAATAGTCCACGAAGTTGACCGACTTACCAATCCAGTGTCCTTTATGGACAGTCAATCTAGTGTTGGTCAAGAAAAAGAACGGGAAGTGGCATACGTGTATTGATTTTACTGACCTCAATAGAGCTTGCTCAAAATATCTTTATCCGGTCCCCCAGATAGACTAGCTGGTGGACTCAACGTCTGGAAACAAGTTGTTGTCCTTCATGGATGCCTTCTCTGGGTACAACCGGATTCAGGTGGATCCGAAGGACCAAGATCATACTATATTTGCTACGGACATGGGTCTCCATTGTTATAAGGTGATGCATTTTGGGTTGAAGAATGCTGGGGCTACTTACCAGAGGCTAGTAAATAAGCCATTTGCTAATCCGATTGGCAGGAATATGGATGTATACATCGATGACATGATGGTTAAGAGCTTGGAGGAAGATTTACATATAGCTGGCCTTCAAGAAACTTTTTCCAATCTGACAATGATGAATTTGAAACTGAATCCAGAAAAATGTGTCTTTGGTGTTCGATCCAATTTTTTTTTGTGGTATATAATAAGTGAGAAAGGGATACAACCTGATCTGGATCGGTTGAATGCCCTATTAGAAATGGATCCTCACCGGAGTTTTAAAGAAGTCTGGAGGATTACTAGAAGGTTGGTTGCTTTGAATCATTTTATTTCAAGATCTTCAGATAAGTGTGCTCCATTTTTTCAAACCTTGAAGAGTGCTAAAGACTTTAATTGGTCTCCATAGCGCAGCCAAACTTTTGATGAAATAAAGAAACACTTGTCTTCACGAAAGACCCTTTTCAAGCCCATACAAGGAGAAATATTGTATGTATACTTGGTTGTGTCAGAATGCGCTATAAGTGCAGTATTGGTAAGAGAGGTGGATAATTACCCTCGTCTGGTGTACTACATCAACAAAAGCCTGATAGATGCTGAAAAGAGTTATTGAAGCTTGAAAAGTTGGCATTAGCCCTAGTGATCGTTGCAAGAAAAATAAGGTCGTATTTTCAGTCTCATTCCATCATTGTCCGAACGTATTTCCTATTGAATAATATTCTTCAGAAAACAAACATATCAAGCAGGATGACCAAGTGGTCAATAGAGTTTGGTGATTATGACATTGATTTCGCCCCACGAACTACTATCAAGGCTCATTCTATTGTTGATTTCCTAGTAGAATTCCATCCGGATAGGAGTTCTAAAAAAGTTCCATAAGGGAAAGATAAAAAAGAATGGGTAGTCCGGACTGATGGTAGATCAAGCACAATGGGGTGTGGAGCTGGAATTTTCCTAACCTCTCCGTATGGTGATAAAATGTATCAAGCTATATACTTTGGATCCAGGGCCTCTAACAATGAGTCTGAGTATGAAGCAGATATAGGTGATCTTAAATTAGCTTTCTTGCGTGGGGCTAAAAGAGTTAGGTTGATGAGTGATTCCCAACTTCTTATTCATCATGTTCAAGGTCAATCTAAGGCCAAGAAGGAACAGCTGATCAAATACTTACTCATTCTTAAAGAGGTGGCTGTGAATTTCAAAAGTGTTTGTTATGAGTGATATGGATATAGGTTTTTAAGGATTAATTTGTAAATAATGTAAATTGATGGACTTAATTGTAATTAATGTAAGTTTTGTCTTTAATTTATGAATGGTGTAAGTTTTATAAGACAGTTGTAACTTTGTATAATTTGTAAAGACTAAATAGCAATCAGTCCATTTTTGTAACAAAATCAGTTTAAGACTAAGTCTTGGCTACTCTATATAAAAGACCAGACTACTCTAAAAAAGGGGTTGGACATTTTTACTTGAAACTCATTTGTACTTGTGTTTTCTCTCTCTAATAACTCTTAAGCATTTTCTCTCTCTAGAAATTTTCCTTAGCAATTTACTAAAGTAAAATCAAACCTTATCAAATTGGCGACTCTGCTGGGGACTTGAATAAGAAAGATCAGTAGCTTGTTCTGTTCGAAAGTGATACTATTCAGTAGTATTCTTTGACTAAAATTCATAAGATGAATCCTGAAAATAATAATCATATGCTTCAATCGGTGATAGAAACCGTGAGGGATGATTTGCAAAAGAATGGGACTGATAGGAATAGAACTGATGGATCGTCTCCTATCCAGGTTTGATATGATGTTGAGACAATAATGAATCAACTTCTAGATAAAATCAATGCTTTGAATGAAAAATATGAACGAAGGGAGCAAGAGATACTTTCTGCTAGAATCAGATCTGAAGTTAGACAAGAAATGGAAAAAATTGATGTGGAAGGTCAGTCAGATCGATCTTTTGATGACAGAAATGCTAAGTCCGAGCATAAAAAAGCACGCTTTGTGTCTCCTAAAGAGAGATATTCATCTCGAAAGGAGAAAAAACCCTTTCCACCTTTTAGCTACTAATTGCTATTCTTTTCTAACTTTCAACTGCTTCTAATGAGTTTGGACCGAGTGCAATGACATAACATTCCCTTGCCACCTTTTGGCTACTTCGGACGACGCCTACTTGACATCTCATGACATATTTCAAACATTGGTGAATAGTAGATGCTATTACATGCATCCTAAATAACCAAGATCTACTAAATATTTCACTGTAAGACGTTGGACAATCAACTACTACAAACAAAACCCTGACCATTTTCTTGAATGGTCCTTTTCCTAGGAAAGCCTCTTCTTCAAATTTCTCAATTACATAATCAGAGTTGCCGGTAAACCCCACTATAGTTCTATTTGAACGTTTAATAATCGAAGGATTTTTAATTTGTTTATAGGTTGATAAAAATAAAATATTTTCCGAACCGCTTGTGTCAACCAAGATCCTTTGTATTTCATTGTCTTCGATAGGTGCTCCTATCACCACAACATCTTCATGAGGACCATAAATTTCCTTAGGCCATCCTCATAAAAAACAGTGAAAGGGGTCGGGCTTTGATAGAGATGTGTACATATTTTCCCCTCTAACTGAGTTATCAAACTATTCACATGTCTTTTCGTGGAACAACTTGATAGTTAAAGATCTAAAGTAGCAGCAAAGATCAGATACTTTCGATATTTTCTCTATTATCACACCCACTTGATTCCGATCTGGATCGAGGTTTAAGTATTCTGAATCCATATCAACCCGTTCAACAATTACCATTTCACTTTCTTGTTTATATGTTTCCATATTTTATCTTTGAACATTTGGCGATATAACTTGGGCTGTACTTGCACTAGGTTGAGATCACATGTTAGTTTTTCTGATACCTGCTTGTTTTTTTAACAAAACCAGATAATTTCTCACTTTAAATCAATGTATGCACCTCTTATTTCAAGAAAATACAATCTTGGGTATCATGGTCACCATCATTGTGCTATCTATAAAAATGTATTTTCGATTTTCTTTGGGAGATTGAATTGGTGTTGGCTTTTAGAAATTAAAACATTCTTGGTTTTATCATAAATGGTGGCTACATTTTCATTTAATTTCGTAAACCATTCAGGTTGAACCCACATATTACTCCTTCGTCTAAACTGTTGGTTCTGATTTGACTAACTCTATCTAGGCCGATGTGAACCTTGTCCGGACTTCCTAGGATGGTAATTGACTATGACTTGGGACTCAGTAGTAGCTTGTGGGATATAAATTGTGGGAGCATATCTATTTTGACGCAACACTTTATAATTTTTGGTGTCTTCCACTGTTATTTGTCTTCCGACATGGTTCAATATTCCTCCCCAGGTCATTTCTTGTTTTTGAATAACTAAATCAGCCAAATTTCCCGACATTAAGCCCTACTTTAAAGATGCGATAGTTACTTGCTCAAAACAATCAGTCAATCCATTCTTTGTATTCACAAAACGACTTAATCTTTTAAAAACTTGTTACGTTCTTGTGCGCAATGAATGATAGTGTCACCGTTCCTTTTGAGTTCTTTACTCCTCATAAATTGCCTTCCGAAATCCATCCAAAACATATCAATTTTTTTATAGACCCTTATGGAAATTTGTTATACCATTTCAATGCCACTCCATTGAAAGTCTATGAAAAATCTCAGCACAACAGCTTATCATCGTTATTAAAATTCATCATAAATTTTTTAAACTGTTCGAGGTGATTGTCAAGATCTTGACTTTCATCATATTTGTCCATTTTCGAGCTATTAAATTTCCTCGGTAGATGCCCAGAAAGAATTCTCGAATACAAAGGTAACTGCCTCAAATTATGACCTTGGCTAAACATATGATCCTTATCAAGAGTGGAAAAAAAACCTGGTTCAGACTGGACATCGAAGTGATCGCTTAACAAATAATCAATACTGTAGTCTGTTAACCCTTTCACTTTGCCTTGATATATTTTCTTTTCCCTTTGCCCTTTGTACCCATCTTATTCCCATCTAAATCCTCTTTATTTGATATTTCTTAGAATGTTTTTAGTTAATCTTTATTTCTTCTTCTAACGGCCATGATCACTACTTGATAAGAAAGAAGAGATATCTGAATCTGATTCTGTGGTTGAGTTTCCAACAGAATCTGATGTGTTTAACAATTGCTTAGCCCGATGTTCCTTTTTTGTTCATTTATGAGCCTTTGTGGACTGATCACTTTCACATTGTTTGTGGTTGTTATCGGGCTCATCAAAACCAAGAATTCCTACTGGTATCTTCCCTTTTAGCTCTTTTTTCAGCCAGCTTTTAGGCTTTCAAAGTTTTGATCTTTTCCCTCAACTGATCACGCTCTTCTTGCATGATTTGTCTTTATTTTATATTGTGATTTATATGAGATGCGTTAGCGTGCTCATTATCACCTCTTATCCCCTCATTCTCAAGAAGAGGGACTTCTTGCATGTCAAGATCCATGCCTCAAAGAAATCTGAAGCAGGATTCACAAGTCAGCTTCTGAATACGTTATTCGGGAACCTCACATTCCCATTGTGGTCGCCGATTTGGTGTTGCTAAAACTAATCAGAGGGTAGGTTTGGAAGTTATTTATATTGTGTAGTATTAAAATATATGTGGAGAGTAGAGAGAAAATATAGTTACTTGTATTTAATATTTAAAGAGAGAAAAGATTTCAACTCGTTTAATGTTGTTTGTCGAACTATTTATGGTGTTTTCAGATGCATGGGAAATTCGGACCGGGTCATCCATCCGGGTCAGCCTTGTGAGTCATTAGGCCCAAAATTAACTGAACTAGGCACATAGGTGAGTCACTAGGAATACTTCTTACTCATCATGATTTAGCTTTTAGGTCTGAATTTTCCCTCTAAGAAAAATCCGACCCTCTTACCGTTTTAACCTCTAATAAGTCTGATTCTATCATTAGCCATTCTCATTATTGCAATATTATTGTCGTATGATCCACTAATTCTTCAATTTTCAATAATTTTTTTAACATACTCACATGATAATACTAAACAATAATTTGTTCTTGATTTTTGTTGTGGGATATATCTTGGGCATGAAAACTCAAAATCTCTAACTTTACGAGTAAGGCTTCGTTTGTACAAATATTTAAAGTGAAAAATATTTGCTGAAAAGTTTTAGAACACAACTCATGAAGGAATATTAAATGCGAATAGATTTCATAATAATCGCAAATCATAATGCAAAATAAACACGAATAATGAGGAACAAAAAATGTGAATTGCGATGAACATAAACGTAAATAAGGAGGAATAAACTAACCATTGAGAATCGCGGATCCTTATAATGAGAAACACAAATCGCGAATTAGCATATAATACAAACGCAAATAATAAATCCAAATCATGTTGCATATGAATACTAATGTAAAGTGTCAATCATCATATAACACAAATACGAATTATGAGGAATAAAATAACCATGAATACTATTAGATAACAACAAAATATGTTTACTGTCTTTCTTGTTTTATCTATTGTACTAGGTGATTTTGGCACCATATGATTATAGTTGGTTTATTTTCCTTCTTCAAACTTTAATATTAACAGTTTCCAGTGACTTATTCTTTCCTCTCGTGCTAAGGTGCAGATGAGAACCATGACGTAAGTATAATTGTCATAAGTTTTGTGCCAAATATTATCAACTATAAATATAACATATCAAAGTTTCTCCATTAATTTATGAATTTAGAATTATGTTTAATATATTTGTGGTTGAAATAATATACATATTTTTACCATTGCATGTTCTGAAATAACTAATGTTTTGCTCTTTCGTGTTTGTTTATTTTCAAAATATAGTGAATGTATAAAAAAAACATTTTTTTTGTTGAATTGAGTGTTTATAAGCAAAATAACCTATGAAACATTTTTCCACATTATAATATAAAAATTATCAAGTAAGAAGATGCATTGGCTACTACGACCGTGAACGTTTACATTAAACTAGAGCAAACGTTTTACCTCGAACGTCTGTGTATCATAAACGCAAATAAAGAATTCTTTCACATCACATTTTTTAATTTATTTTATATATCAAAATGAAATTAATAATTTTTATCTTATAGTCAAGTTGGTTATCACTGGCTATGTCCATCAAAACACTCACAAATATTTGGATCGAAGTTTTAGGAACATACCATACCATAGATTATTCTATTTTGTGCCTCTTTGGATCTTTGTTAAGTTTTGGTATTGTTTGACGTCAAGTAGCCATTTTGTTAGGACATCAATCTCCCAACTTCTTCCTCAATATTAGGCAGTTTCCACAATCTATTTGGTCAAAAAATTCCAATCTATATCTTCTACCAACTTCTAGAACAAAAAAAAGAGAATGGAAAATATATTTATTCGCGAATTGAGCAGTAAAGAGATTGTATACATTGATAAACGAATCAATCTAAAATCGTAAATAGAGAAATAAGGTGATTATTATCGTGAACTAATAATATTAGATAAATTAAAACGAGAACTCGTAATTGAAGCAGCCGAGAACTTTTATTTAAAAATATGGAGAAAGATAAATTATGAATGAAGGATATCTTTTAAGTTGCAGTTTGAGAATAAATTCATGTAAAAAAATGAAGTAAATTTTCGAATTAAGTAAAGATAGATTTGCGGATGAAGATGATGCAAACTTGAAAAATTGTTTTTACAACATCCCACTACTAACAAGAGTACACAGTTTAAAAAATAATTTTTTTTATAACACCTATTATTTCACATTCAATTGTTCTTCATGGTTTAAATCCAATCATTCTTATACCTCGACTTTTTTATCCTGAACATTCTTCTGATTTTTAGTCACCATATCTTTTGTCTAGATTCTTGGATAACATCACACATTCAAGATCATTAAAAATACAAATGAAACACCAACACAAATGACTTAAAACACGAATGAATGCAACAACTTGTTTATTAATTCAATTTCAACATCATTTTACATGAATTTATGCATTCTCAACCGGGACTATTGAATCCTTAAGTTGCGCTTGTTTCTTGCTTAACCTGGATTTGGTCAATCTTAAGAAGATTTTCAACCACCACCACCTCATGGATCATGAATGATTAAACGCGAATGGCATAACAAATATGAATGACGTAAAAAAACGCGAATGTTCGTGAATGACATAAAATATAAATGGACCATTGCATCCTTGAGCATGAATTTTGTTTCGTCAAGCCTCAATTATTTCATCCTTAACAGTGACTTGTTTTTACACAACTTATATTGGGTCATTCAAGATAGGGTTTTCATCCATGATCCCCTCTTACATTTTATCTCGAATGATTGAACGCCAATGATATAATTAAACATGGATGACAAAAATAAACGCGAATGGAAAAAATATACATGGATTCTTGCATCCTCCACCAAAACTCTTTCGTTCTCAACATGGGTTGTTTAATCCTCAATAAACAACTTCTTGTTAATGGACCACCTCTTGTTCAATTTAATTGTTTACACCATATTAAGTATAAATATTTTATTCCAATCGCGAATCAATATAAAGTCAAGAAATATATCACGAATTGTTAGTAAAGGCATTATATATTGATTTTCGCATCGTAAACCTCTTCAATACGTTGTTTTTGCTAAATGATTTAACCATAATTTTCGACGAGGTAACATAAACCTCTTCAATGATATTTTTTTCAAAGTTTATTGATTCCCCATTTTCTCCAACATCTGTTCCAGTATAGGCAACCTAAGGGTTTGGTTGAACCTATGTTGCTCAAACTCCTATAACAGTACCACAATCAGTAAATATTTATCTAGATTTGACTTTAATGACATATCATTCGAGCATCTTAAGATCATTCACCTCATTATCTAGAACTTTTTTTCTTAACTTTTTTTTTCCAACTCTTCTTCCTTAGACTATAAATTATTAAGAAATAAGTTATCAAGGAGAAACGGGTTAGAAATGAATATTAGTCGTGAAAAATGAGTTAAAAGAATCACAAACAATGAGTTAAAAGTACCGTAAATAATAAGTTGTAACGCGAACAAATGAATAACCATATCAGAAAACACTAACAAGGGCGTAACATAAATATGAATCATTAATTGAGGCTTACCTTTATCATGTCAAATGATGTTAACATATAACTATTTTATGCTATTAAACGATAGCCCTTATCCATAAAATTCTTATTCTAGTGAGACTCAATTAATGATTTTCAAAGAAACTTTAGTATATGTGAAGTAATTATTTGCTTGCACCAAAGTCTACTATTTGTAGAGACATATATATATATATATATATATATATATATATATATATATATATATATATGAAGTCTGAACAACTCTTTTCTTAGTAGTTGTTCGCTTAGTTTTAGCAGTTTTTTGCTTTATAGACTTCATTGTTTGCACTACAATAATATTTTTCCTCGTGTGTGCAAAATTAGTACAACAACCTTCGTCAGTATTATATTATTTTTATTTTGAAATAAACTTCATTTTCTTGAATGTTGTAAAAGACTTTTTCCAAAATATCCTCAATAGTATATCATCTGGTATAATCTTCTTCTGTTGCTGCTTCTGCTTCTTCTTTTGAACTCCCTTCTCGATCTGATTCATGGCCCCAAAGTGTTAAGATCATAGCCCCCAAAGTGTTAATATTCATGGAAGATGAACACCACATAAAGAGGTTGGAGTCGGTGATGAGTATTCAACCGATGATGGTGATGGTGAGGTATACTCGACCGATGGTGGTAGTTAAAAAGATTCAATCTATAGTAGTTATGAAGATTTATAATGATGGCTAGGGGTAGGAACCTTAAACTCACCGGGTGAATGCGATATGGATGAGTAGATTTAAGTGAACGGTGGTGGGGACGAATAATGAACTGTTGGTGATTTTTTTAATATGTAGTGGTGGTAGTGGAGCAACTCTCTGAGACATCTTAAAAGTATGAGGTCGTGCTCTGTGATGCACATGCTTTTGTACCGGAATATGTGTTCTAACCGTAGACGACATCTTTAAAATAGATGGTTGTGGAGACCTTACATTTGGTTTTGGTAAAATAGCTTTCAATGGCTTCTCACAACATCCAACTTACTACATTGTGCAATTCTAGCCAATTTATATGAACTTTCCTTAGTAGATCTCTATTGAGTCTTACCAAAAAAATAATTTTACATTTCATTAGCTCTGCCACTCCATTTGGGTTCCTTAACAGTGAAATAATTGAAAGAATAAGTGAAATTTTACGAATTGGGAATGATTGAAATAATAGGGAGATTATTTAAAGAATAATTAAATGAACAAACAATATAAATGAAAGAACAAGTAAAAGTAAATCGTTAATAATAAACGTAAATGTTTAATAGTAAATATAAAAAGTAAAAATAAATATTTAATAGTAAATGATATTGTAGACCCATCTTTAATAAAATCAGCAATCAGATTAACTTGTTGACCTCCAAACACCTATCTTACACATGTAGGTTGCAACTAATTAAAGCCATTTTGTTTGCGGGTCACGTTTATTGGTTTTTTTATCTTTAGTTTTCATGTTCATACACTTAATGAACTTTTCTAACTCTTCTGTTGATTCTTTTGGTCTTGACCCAACTTAAAAATCACTGGTTTGAAAGTCGCGTGGTCAAATGTTACATTTCTCTCATCATAGGGAGGCTTTGAGATTCTTGAACTTAGGGTATGGAATCAGACGGTCTCCCCTAACTATTTTTGGTCTATTTTGAGTGATAACACCTTCTTAATCTGTCGTAACTGAGTTATTACCGAAAAGGTTAAAAACAAAATCCTATTGACCCTTTTTCCAAGCTACTCTAAGTTGGGGTGGAGAAAAATTATCAATCTTAGGCTTCTTGCCTCTAAGATCTACAAGGTTGTAATTGGAAATGGACGCTCTAAATCTATGATCCTTGGATCTTTTCTAATTCTATCAATGAAAGTTATGGTCCTAGTATCATTCGTTATGCTAGATTGAGCAATAACATAGTTTCTGAAATCATCAATAATGGCTCATGAGACTAACCTAATCAGATACTTGCAGCCACACAATCATAGCAAGATCATTTTCTTGAAATTGCTAGCGCTAATAATCTCTTATTGCCACTTCCAGCGACAATGATTAAAAATTTAGATACTCAATCATGATTGAAATACTCTGCCATCAGCAATACTTACCATTATATTAGGCCCTCGTGAGCTAAAGTCCTTTGGGCCAATCTTGTTTGGAACAAGTAAAACATCCATATGCACCATTTCATTGTTTGGATCATTGTTTAGGGAAAATTGACCACGCATAACTAACTCACATCTTGGGGGTTGCATCATAGTCTCTAACTGTATCCTCTGCAAACTTCACCGAAGTATACTACTCATTTTTAGTAAAAAACCCTTTCTCCCAACACATTTGAGAGAGATGTTCTAGGATACTAAGGCTCCCTCACATGCTCAATGATTGGTTCAGTTGGCTACGTCCAACCAGTTCTTGGACTTCCGCTCCTTCTGGTGTTAGGTACATTTGGCGTGCGTCTTCCGGTGTGGTGGTTTACCACTTGTAGGAACACCCATATCTTCTTTGACTCCCCTACACTCGAGTCTTCCATTTACCATCGGATCTTCTCTGAATTCCATTACAAATTTCACGCACAAATATCTATTTTTCATGATTATTCCTTTCACTTATTTACCTTTTTGTTTGTCTTGCAGGTTCGCCTTCAGTTTCTCGACGTCGACCTTGACCAATTTGATACTACCCTTGTTTTTGCTAGTTTACTGCATTGCACTTCACTATCATTTTTTTCCTTATTGATTTACTTAACTGATACCCTATATTTTGCGAGGAATTCCCCATTGAGTTATATTAATAATCTTATTTTCTCAGGAATGCCCCGAAGTAATTCTAACACAACATTTTTTCCTTTAATTTATATATTTTTGTACCAAAAGAAGTAAATGATTTATAGTAAATGGTAAAAGTAAATAGTTAATAATAGTAGTACATATCTACGTAGTAGCTGATTAGACATGTGATGTGGCACACACATGGGTATTATTGGGCAAGTGTTTGATGGAACAATGATGAGACAAAAAAATTACTATTTGGGCTACCATGTGACAACTCCTAAGCCATCAGAAGCATGATGAGACTAAACATGTAAATTTTTAAAATATAAAATATTTTTAGGAGAAAAAAATGAACGAAGACTAGTGGTGATTTTTAGCCCATTCAAGACGTAAGAAAACATACATGAAGACTCGAAAATAAAGATGATAACATATACTATAATGTAGACTCGAATCATGTATGTATATGATACTATGCAAGCTTTTCGCGAACACTATTGATAATACAAGCCGAATGAAAAATATATAATAATGTGAAACTTTAAATATAAATTTTAATTTCATACCTTTATCTTCAAATTGGTAATCTTTGTTTGGTATTCTTCGTTTGATTGTCTTCCTTCTTATGTGTTTGATAAATATTCTTTTATAATTCTTGATTTCAATACCTCTTCAAATTTTAGTTGTATCGGTTGTGAGCATTTAATGATATTTCTTCATGTCATCAATGTCATGCATCTTATTCTGTTAGCTTCACCAAATTCAAACATCATCTCAAAGCTTCATTTTCATTGTCGCCTTTATTATTTGAATTATGATATCCCAATCCTTCCTCATAAAAAGTTTATCTCTCAAAGTTACCAAAATATTTATACCTTTAAGAAGATAATAAACATGTGCATTTATTTTGTTTTCTTAGTGTGATGGATTTTTATTTTATTTTCTTGCATCTCTTTAATTAACCTAATTAAAATCCAGAAAACACGTATTACTATATCGCCAAATCTTGATAAAATTTAAAACAAGACAGTATGCTCTTTATAAAAATTAACACAAAACCACAAATACTTAATAAAACTTAAAACAAAAGTACTTACGCTTAAAAAAACACGATCTTAATTCAAAAAGTAAAAATACACAGATTATAAACCGCAAACTGCTTCATAAAATATAAAACAAAAGCATGTACGATTGTAAAAAAACGTATGCAAATTCGTATTTTATATTCATGTAAACCAAAAAACCATCCATCGATAAACTCCTAATTTTTTTAAAAAACAACATGATAATCAACATTTTCATAAAAATTGATTCGTACTACAAGTTTCATTTATAAAAAAATATAAAATCTACCATCTATGGTTAAAACAAAAAAATTTAAAATCTAAAAACTTTTAATAACAAATTATAAAATTTACGTTTATTGTAGTTTTTTAAAATTTAAAGCTATGTTTGATTTTTATTTTTGAATTTATTGGATAAAAATAAACTCATTGTTCGGAATGAAAATCGTGAGTGATTAAAACTTGAAAAAAAACAAATACACACAGAAATGAATAAAATCATCGAAAGTCGTTTGGGACTGTATTTCGAGAACAATCAAGAACTGAATAAAGATACGTGCCTTACTAAAATGGAAAAGAAAAAGCGAATACATGAAAATATAGATTCTCGTCTTCTCCGATGGATTCTCGCGGCACTCCATCTTCTCCGGTGTGAAGCTCGCTGATTTTTCTCCATTAATTTTCTTTGTTTCTCCTTGATTGATACCTTTATTGTTAAAAATATCTCTACCAACTAATGTGATATTGTCTGCTTTGGGCGATTAGTCCCGCACGGTTTTGCTCTTTGTTCACTCCCAAAAGGCCTCACCTTAGTTGAGATATTTCATTTACTTATATATTGTAAGTACTTGTTCAGTCTAAGCGATGTGGGATAACGGATCAAGTTTACTCACTCTTAACACTCTCCCTTAAACTTGATCCGCGGAATGGCATATACACTCTATGCATTCCGCCTCACTCAATACACCCATCGCATCACTTAGAACACAATTTTCAACCTTGCTCTGATACCATTTGTAGGGAATATTGGGTCAGTATATTCCGACTTTGTATATAAGTAAGAATACTCTGATCTCCAGACTAGTGTGATATTGTCCGCTTTGGGCCCACTGGCCCGCACGGCTTTTGATCAAGCCACCTGTTTGATGAGCCATCTGACGCTCCATCTATATATAAATCTGCGCCGCTCCTTGATCAAGCCACCTGCTTGATGAGCCATTTGGCGCTCCATCTATAGATGAATCTGCGCTGCTCCTTGATCAAGCCATCTGCTTGATGAGCCATCTGACGCTCCATCTATATATGAATCTGCGCCGCTCCTTGATCAAGCCCCCTGCTTGATGAGCCATCTGGTGCTCCATCTATAGATGAATCTGCGTCGCTCCTTGATCAAGCCACCTGCTTGATGAGCCATCTAGTGCTCCATCTATCCAGCAGATCAATCACGTTGAGTATGGTTCCTGGCAAGATGTTCGGAACCCACATCATCACAACCCACCACATCGCGTTCTGTCTGGGCCTAGTGCTCTGATACAATTTGTCGGGAATATGGGGTCAGTATATTCCGCTTTTGAATATAAGTAAGAATACTTAGATCTCCACAATAGTGTGATATTGTCCGCTTTGGACCCACTGGCCCGCACGGCTTTTCTTTTGGTCCACTTCCAAAAGGCCTCATACTAGTTGAGATATGTTCTCACTTATATACCATTGATCCTTCCCATGTTTAACCGATGTGGGATGTGGGACTTTTGGCCTCTCGAACAAAGTACCACTCTAGCCTCCTCTCAATCGACTTCCATCCCCCTACTCGATGACATTGTGCCGCTCCTTGATCAAGCCACCTGCTTGATGAGCTATCAGGCACTCCATCTTTAGATGAATCTGCGCCGCTCCTTTATCAAGGCCACCTGCTTGATGAGCCGTGGCGCTCCATCTTTAGATGAATCTGCGCCGCTCCTTTATCAAGCCACCTGCTTGATGAGCCGTGGCGCTCCATCTTTAGATGAATCTGCGCCGCTCTTTTTATCAAGCCACCTGCTTGATGAGCCGTGGCGCTCCATCTATCCAGTAGATCAATCACCTTGAGTATGGCTCCTGGCAAGATGTTCGGCACCCACATCATCACAACCCACCACATCGCGTTCTGTCTGGGCCTGGTGCTCTGATACCATTTGTAGGGAATATACGGTCAGTATATTCCGCCTTTGTATATAAGTAAGAATACTCCGATCTCCACAATAGTGTGATATTGTCCGCTTTGAGCCCACCCAAAAAATGCCTCACATTAGTTGAGATATTTCATTCACTTATATATTGTAAGTACTTGTTCAGTCTAAGCGATGTGGGATTAAGGATCAAGTTTACTCACTCTTAACACTCTCCCTTAAACTTGATCCGCGGAATGACATATACACTCTATGCATTCCGTCTCACTCAATACACCCACTGCATGGCTTAGAACACAAGTTTCAACCTTGCTCTGATACCATGTTAGAAATATCTCCACCAACTAATGTGATATTGTCCGCTTTGGGCGAATGAGCCATATGACGCTCCATCTATAGATTAATCTGCACCGCTCCTTGATCAAGCCCCCTACTTGATGAGCCATCTGACGCTCCATCTATATATGAATCTGCGCCGCTCCTTGATCAAGACACCTGCTTGATGAGCCATTTGGTATCCCACATCGCTCTAAAGATGGAGCGCCAAATGGCTAGAGTGGTACTTTGTTCGAGAGGAGGATTGTTAGGTGCGACCAAAAGTCCCACATCCCACATCGGTTACACATGGGAAGAAAGTTCAGTATATAAGTTAAGAATACATCTCCATTAGTATGAGACCTTTTGGGAGTGAACCAAGAGCAAAACCGTGCGGGACTAATCGCTCAAAGCGGACAATATCACATTAGTTGGTGGAGATATTTCTAACATTTATCTCTCATAAAGGTTGCTGGATTTCTTAGCCTGGGTTCTTTCTTTGTATTTTTTAGGCTCTGCTTATCAAATATCTGTTTCAATAATTCTGGCTATCGATATACCTATCCATTTTACCGGAATTCTTTCTGGTGAGATTAGTTTCTTTTTCTCAGTGAATCTCCGTCATGGAGATTCAGAATAATGGTCTTTTTGAGGAAGATGAATTCCCCTGCCTGTCTAGAAACCAATTGAATAGCCTAAATCCTAATAAGGAAGATAAGATCAAGACTTATGCAGATTTCTTCAAGATGAAAACATTTAATCACCCACTGATCGAACACAAACTAGAATGGATTAAAAAGAAAGATGACCACATCTCTATTCAGTACTAAAAAAAGACCAAAGATCGGTTACTGCTCAGTTCCCATACTACCCTAATCGGAAAATTTTCGTCTCGGCTGCTAAGGTTGGAATTTATCAATATCATATTTAATGGCTTTAGGTTTAATGGCGCTTTCAGATTCTTGGCCTGGGATTCTCACCACGTCTTTATCGAGTTCGACCTTACGGAAGATGTGTATAAGCTTTGGTCGAAAAAATATATGTAAAGTTGGTTCCTCCACCATGAGATTTTTGCGATGTACTCCTAACTTTAGACCGAAAATTGAGTGCCCTCTTACGATTGTCTGGGTTAAGTTCGAAAATGTATTGGAATATCTGTATAATGAGGATTTCATTGCTGGTGTTGTTGATTCTCTTGGCAAAGTCTACAAGGTTAACGTTTCGACAAAAAATAGGGCTCGTAAAAACGATGCTTATGCTCTGGTTGAAATTGATGTTTCGGTCAAGATCCATAGCAGAATTTGGCTGGATTTTGGTATAAATGATGGCTGTTGGATCTATCTTAAATTATAAAAACCTTCCGAGCTATTGTCATACTTGCTATCATCTTGGACATATCACAAATGAATGTAGGAAAAATCAGGAGAAGAAGAAGTTAAATGAGGAAGAAAAGGTGTGGATTGTTAAGAGTAATGATCTAAATCTTGTTTCTAGTAATGTTGAGAAAGACTCTGATATAAAAAAATGGCGATGAAGATCAGGAAATTGTTTCTTCAAACAATAATACTATCCCAAATGTGAAGTCAATAATTGTAACTACGAATCAGGAAAATAATACTTTATTGAAGAAACAAGTTCATACAATCAGGATGATGTAAATCATGATATTACATTAAGAAAGAAGGAAAATCTTCATATTGATACTGAACTTATCGAAACTATACAATTGTTAAGTAGAAATGGCGACCAACACGATATGATTGAAGAAGCTAGTCTCAATTCTCCATCTCGTGAGAATATTGGTAGTGTGCAAGCGTCTCCAATGGCTTCTCCCTCAAGAAGTTTGTCTCCCACGGCTCAGGATTTCAGTACTATAATAAGGAAGAAATTAAAGTCAGCCAAGAATATCAAGAAACCAAGCAGCAAAATGATCAAATCACTAAAATACAGTAGGATCAACAAAAGACACAAATCATACTCTAATAATGATTAAGATTCTAAATTGGAATCTTAGAGGCATCAATAACATCACAACAGTAAGAAGGCTGAAATAGATTATCAATTCTGAAAAAATCAACCTTTTGGCTATCCAAGAATCTTTGGTGAAGGCTGAGAAAATTGATAACATTGCTACTACTCTTGGTTTTCCTAACTTTACTTTTAGTACTTCTAATAAAATCTGGATATTTTGGTGTTCTGAAATTAATGTTATTAATAAATTTGATCATGATCAATGTCTAACTTTAGATATTAAACCTAATGCTAACTCTATCTATCTATTGTCTATGCTAAATGTAGCAGGATTAACAGACTCAATCTCTGGAATCACCTAAAATCTAGTGCTTATAAAGACAAGGGATGGCTAATTGTAGAGGACTTCAACACAGTGGCCTCCTCCAATGAACAAGTTGGATGCTATCTTTATGATCAGACTAGTGTTGATGACTTTGTCAACACTATTATGGAATGCAATTTAGAGGATGTTGGTTATTTGGGCACTAAATATACTTGGACAAAGGTTTTAAATGGAAAAGTCTTGACAGAGCCATGTATAATGACAACTGGCATAACACTTTCAATCATACTCATACCATGCCCCTATTCTTATTAAAGCATTGAATATTTCTTCTAATGTCCTTGATAGGAAAAACAAGAGTTTTAAATTTCTAAACATTTGGCTAAATGATTATTCCTTTTTAGAAACTGTAAAGAAGAATTGGAATTTAGAAATAAAGGGTCTCCCTAATGAAATCTTATGGTTCAAGCTTAAACGCCTTAAAGGCTGTCTAAAAGCTTGGAATAAAGATTGTTTTGGCAATGTTTTCAAAAAACATTAAAGAAACCGAGGATAGGGTTCGAGAGGCTGAATTACTTCACCTTAATCTAAATAATGATAAGTCTCTTGCTAACCTAAACAAAGTTAACAGTTTACATTTGCAGGCTTTGAGAAATGAAGAAGAGTTGTGGGTAAAAAAACTTATAGCTCTTGGCTTAATAATGGTGATAGAAACACCAAAATGTTTCATGCCTATGTTTGTAAGAAAACGAGAAAGAATGCTATCAATGGTATTTATGAAGATGGAGTTTGGATTACCAAAGACATCTAGTGAATCTCAGGACAACTAGTGAACAAAGACAAAATTACTGTGATTACCTTTAGCAAAATGCATTCCAGAAGGATCAATGACTTGAATGTTGGCACTGGCTTCCAAATTGAATTTCTCCCTATCTCCTATCTGGGTATAAGCCTGAGCTGCAACAAAAAAATCAAAATTTTTAGCAAGATGATTGATGCTATTAACTCTAAGGTAGCTGAGTGGACCAACAAATTTATTTCTTTTGGTGGAAGGCTATCTCTAATCTCTTCAATTCTTATGGCTATACCCTATTATTGGATGCATAGTACTCTTATTCCTAACTCTGTTTTAAAGAGAATTGAGCTGGTTTTTAACAAATTTCTTTGGAGATTTAAAACTGAGATTAACTGTATTCATTGGTGCAGTTGGCCAAAAATCTGTAGGCATTTTGATGAGGGTGGCCTAAATATCAGAAACTTAACTGATATTCAGAACACCCTATCAAAAAAGTTATGGTTTAGATATATGAAAAATGATAATTTGTGGTATAACCTTATGCATATTACTTACAATAAAAATTTGTATCCTCTTAAATCTATCTTTCACAGAACTGGCACTCAAACTTGGAAAAGATTAAATCTTATAAAAGATCAAGCTGAGCCTAATGTTACATGGATTTTGGGTAAAGAAGAGATAGATTTTTGGATGGGGAACTGGCATAACCAGTCTCCAATCATTGATTATAAGGACTCTAATGCTAGTTTATGGTTTCTGGATCAGAAGGTCAAGGCTTTTTGGATAGAAGATAAAAGGGATTTCTCTTCTCTTTAAAACTATTTCAGTTATGACAGAATGAATCAAATATCAAAGTTTAAGGTGGACCAAAGGAAGAAGGACACTCTTTTCTGGTCTGACTCTCCTATTCTATATTTCAACATTAAAAGCATATGGGAATCAACTAGAAGACATTTCAACAAATCGACTCTTTTTAGGAAAATCTGGAATCAAATAACCCCAGGGAAGTACTCATTTTTTCCATGGAGACTTATTAAAAATTATGTTTCAATTGATTCTATTATGAAGTTTAGACATATTAATTTAGCCTCGAAATGTATGTTCTGTGATAAATGTGAAACAAAAAATCACTTATTTGTACAATGCAATTTTACATGGACTATCCGGTTTCACTTTAGTAATATCTTTAATATTAAGATTCAGAATTATATGACTTTAACTCATATAATTTGAGAATGGTTTTGGTTCTCTAATAACAAGGTTCACATTACTCATGTGATACCTCATATAATTTGGTGAGCAGTGTGGAAAAGTAGAAATGACAAAAAATTTAAGATGACTAACCCTACTTCTGAGACTGTTATTCATTAAGTTTACAAAGTTATTCAGGGTATTGATGTTTCAAACAAATTAACTAACAAGCAATGGGCTAAAGCTTATCATGCAGGTCTAAATTTTGGATGTAATTCTGATAATAAAAAGGAAAATATATTGATTTATCTGAAATGGTCTCACCCAGCTGCTGGAAGGTTCAAGCTGAATATCGACGCTGTTTGTTCTTCGAATGGAGAAGCTGCTACTGGCCTTGTTCTCAAGAACTCGAATGGGGATCTGGTTAATGCAAAGGTTATACTATCGGAAAGTCTAACCCGATCCTTGCTGAGACGATGTCTTTAGTTAATGGTCTGATAAAGAAGTAGATATCGAATCAGATTGCAAAAACTTAGTGGATTACATAGCTTATCGAACTTACCCTCTTCTTCTGAAATCTTAGTTGACGATTTGTCGAAGCCTTTTCTTCCCAGAAATGACTCTGAAATTCATTCATAGAATCTAAAATAGAGCGGCCGATTGGATTTCAAAGTGGACGATTCGATGTAAGCATAAAATCAAATGGAGCAAATTTGAAGCTCTACCTGAATTTCTCTCCATCATTCTGCTGGAGAGTTTGGGTTTAGGTTATGTGGGGTAGCTTAAATTGCAGATGATTGCGGATTTCAAGGTTTCTAGCTCGTGTTTGAAGATGGGTTTGGGAGTTGTTCGATTTGGGTGTTCCTAGGATTAAAGCTCGAAGAAGATGAAGTCGATTTAGGTTCAGATTTGGGAATTAAGGCTTTCATAAGGGTTTTATTCTCTAAGTTAAACGCTATGATTATTGCCGTTTAGTTTAAGCTTGTGGCGATTTTGCTTTTTAGTCCCCAAACTTTCTGATTGGTTGTAATTAAGTCCGTATTAATAAAATTTCTCTAATTTTGCCAAAAAAAAGAAAAAAGAAAATAAAAAAAGTTCAAAAAATAATTAAAAGAACATTTTTTATTTAAAAAAGGGCTAGGCTATATTGGGAACCCATTTGGCTATAATGAGACCCCAAATCATGCTAATGTAAAATGACCAATATATCCTTTTGTTAAACAACAAAGAGAGAAGTAGCCGCAGGAGGCGGCTAGGGTTTTGTGTTTATTAGAAAATGTTCATTTTTGTATTGAACTGTTTTTTTTATATTATGCAGCGTTAATGTGTTACATGCTAGCGCACGAAAAACATGTTATTGTGTGAATATGAACGCTCCCCCTCAAGTTGTGTAGTGGGATCACCAATACCCAACTTGGATAAAACTGATTCGAATGTTCTTGCAGCAACCGCTTTTGTTATGATGTTTGCCAGTTGGTCTTCGAATCTAACAAACGGAAGTTCGACTGTCCCATCTTCAATCTTTTCTTTTATTAAGTGCCTATCTATTTCAACGTGCTTTGTTCTATTGTGCTGTACCGGGTTCTCTGAAATCTTAATCGCAGCTTTATTATCGCACATTAACTGAGTTGGACACTTCAGAGGGGATCCGATTTCTTTCATTATCTTCTTTAACCAAAGTATCTCGGTAATCCCCTTAACGATTCCTCTAAAATCTGATTCAGCACTTGACAGTAATACTAATTTCTGTTTCTTACTCCTCCAAGTCACCAAGTTACCTCCAAGAAGAGTAAAGTAGCCACTCGTTGATCGCTTGTCGTTGAGGTTCCCTCCCCAATCAACATCTGTGAATACTTCAACATCAAGGTGTCCATTTTTCTTAAAAATTATGCCTCTTCCTGGTGTGCCTTTGAGATATCGAATAATCCCCATTACTGTCTCCATATGGTGTTTCTGAGGATGATGCATGAACTGGCTAACTACTCCCACCGTGTATGCAATGTCGGATCGAGTGTGAGCCATGTAAATCAATTTTCCCACCAACCTTTGGTACCTTTCTTTACTCGCTGGTCTGGCCCTTCAATTATCTTTAGTTTGTGATTCACAATTATAGGAGTGTCATTTTGTTTGCAATCCACCATGCCAACTTCAGCTAATAAATCCAATATATATTTCTGTTGGGAGATATAAATCCCTCATCTTCACCTAAGAACCTCGATTCCTAGGAAATACTTCAACCCCCTAAGGTCTTTCATTTCGAACTCATTGAAGAATTTTTTCCTAAGAGAGCTAATTTATTCTTCGTCATTCCCCGTTATAACCATATCGTCGACATATATTATAAGACAAGTGACTAATTCTCATGTCCTTTTGTAAAACAAGGTATGATCCCCATTACTCTATTTGTAACTATACTGCTTCATTGCAATTGTAAATTTCCCAAACCAAGCACGAGGACCCTGTTTGAGCCCATATAATGCCTTTTTCAGTTTACATACCTCATTTTCTTGAAAACCATCAGAGAACCCTGGTGGGGTTCCATATATACCTCTTCTTCCAAGTCTCCATGTAAGAAAGCATTTTTTACATCAAATTGATGAATAGGCCAATCTTTATTCGTGGCTATCGAAAGTAAAACTCTGATAGTGTCAATATTTGCAACCGGAGAGAATGTTTCAGAGTAGTCTATACCATATGTTTGTGTATATCCTTTGGCAACCAATCTTGCCTTGTGTCGCTCAATGGTGCCATCAGATTTATATTCTATACTAAACACCCATCTACACCCGACTGCTTTCTTCATTTGTGGTAACACACAATTCTCCCATGTACCATTCCTTTTTAGAGCTTCCATTTCGGTATTCATTGCCGCATGCCATTCAGTCATCTTCTTAGCTTCTTGAGCTGTTTTAAGGATTTGTTCAGAGAGAATAGCAGCTGAAAATGCCTTTGCAATCTTCGTTATTTCTTTCATGTCCGTTTTTACCGGATATGTAGAAGCACGAGGAACGTGTTCCGGTGAATACCGGTCAGGAGGAACCCCTCTATTTTTTCTTTGGGGAAAAACCAGAGTTTGAGTTTCAACAAATGAACTTCCTGAAATGTCATGGTCAGTAGCATTTTGTGAATTATGACATTGTAAATTGTTTACCTCTTGATGGACATTTTCTTCGGTTGATTTGCTGGTAGTATCCATGGCATTTATTTCATGTTGGACATTATCTTCGGGAGAATCATTGGTGGTAAGAACTGCCTCGTCAGTCTCCTTTATGTTGGAAGAGGCGTGTTCGGTGGCTCCATCTACCGACTCTGTCGGCACATCCTCAAAGTAACTTTCATATAGCAACCAGTCGAGTGATTCACTAACTTTCTCCCCTTGAGCACGAGATTGGTGGTCAAAAAAAATAATCGGATTCTAAGAAGTCACGGTCCATGGTGGGATTCGATGAGTAACCGGATTGTAACACCGATAACCCATTTGATGGACACCGTACCCAACGAATACACACTTTTTAGCACACATATTAAGTTTGTTTCGACTAGTTTGAGGGATATGAACAAACACCGAACAACCAAAGACACGAGATGGTAAGGTCATAACAGATGGAATTGTAACTTGCGTGGCAAGCATTTGTAATGGAGTTTTATTTCCTAGAGATGGGGTTGGTAGATGATTTGCAAGATACGTGGCTGTAGCAAGAGCTTCTAACCAAAGAGAATGAGGAACTCTAGATTCAATCATAATAGAACGAGTTTTTTCAAGTAATGTACGATTTTTCCATTCTAAAGTACCGTTTTGTTGAGATGTGTTTGGACAAGTGGTTTGATGGATAAGACCACTTGTTTTGAAAAAATTATGCATCGTTGGTTGACAAACTCTGTTCCATTATCAGAACGGAGAATCTGTATTTTTTTTCAAATTGAGTCAAAATCATTTTGTAAAAACAAACAAATATTCTTGGTACTTCTGATTTATGTTGCATGAAGTATATCCAAGTCATTCTTGAGAAATCATCCACAAATAAAACAAAGTATCTGGACCCCAACCATCATAATGGATTAGCGAAAAAGCATAATCAACTCTAGTATTACTTTGATTAAATGAGACCCTACAATTTTTTGCAAGAATGCAGGTTTCACATTTCTCATAAATGGAATTATTTAAAAAAAGACTAGGAAACAAACTTTTAAGATAACTAAAAGAAGGATGACCAAGTCGTCGGTGCCATAACCAAAGTTGCCTTTCGGTTGTTCCGTGAGCAAGCATGACATGTCCCTTATGAACTACCTCATCAACATAATAAAGACATCATTGTTCAGTACCACGCCCAATGATCTCCTTCGTACGAATGTCCTGTAAAATGAAAAAAAATGGATACATAAGAACCACACAGTTGAGTTGTTTTGTTACTTGACTAACAAATAATAACTTTAAGGATAGTGAAGGAATGTAGAGGCAGTTTTTAATTTCTATTTTTTCTGAAAAAATAATTGAACCTCCCACTTTGACTTCACAAATTTCTCCACTAGCAGTCTCAATATGGGACTTCTTTGGAGATGACATGTCACCAAAGTCTTTAGGATCATAAGACATGGTGTTCGTAGCCCCGCAATCAAAGATCCAATTCATTGATTTCTCAAACCCTTTACCTCTAAGTTTTTCATAGGAGTTCGTCGTCATTCCTCCAAAACTAGTGTCACTTCCTTGCTCATTTTTAGTCGGATCTTCACCGCCACTTGTAAACGAAGCCCGTTTGATATTAGATCTGAAACACTGGTTATTTTTCTCCTTATGACCGTCCTCCCACCATTTTGGATAGCCAACCAGTTGGAAACATGTCACTTTAGTGTGTTTCTTCATCCCACAATGAGTGAAATACAACTTGGATTTATCTTCTTTCTCTTTGGATCGGAATTTAAACCTCTGTGCAGAATCTTTAGCAGCCAAACCCATTCCAATTTCAATCTAGTCACTATCAGAAGAACTTGATTTTAGTATATTAAGCCTGGCCACTTCCCTTCGTATTGTAGCATTTGTTGTTTCCACGGAAAGAAGATGATTCTTTTTCAGGATATCTCTCTTGACTGGTTCCAACTTGCCATTAATCGCCATTAGCAATTGATAGAGTCTTTGTTCTTGAGTCTTCTTATTGTAGATCTGAATGTCTTCTGGTTCTTTCATAGGGTTCCGATCTCGCCTATGTAATACACATCCAGATGTTCTGCAGTTTGTTCCACAAGTCTTCTAGTGTATCTGACCCTTGCCTTAATGAATTAGCCCTCTTATGAAGGTCAAACACCTGTAACGAATCTGTACCAGAACCGTATGTGGTGACTAACCCATCCCAGAGGGCTTTTGCAGTGGGATATTGCAAGACATTATTCACCAAGCTGGATTCAAGATTCTGGATAATCCATGTGAAAACACATTGATCATCTTGTTCCCACCTTATATATGTTTTGTTAGTTTTGGATGGAGGTGCCGGCTCCCCTGTAATGTGAGAACCTCTCCCCTTCCCCCAATTGCTTTCTGCATCATGTTTGCCCATAGGGCATAGTTGTCACCACCGAGTTTAATCCCTAGGGATAAATTCTTGGGGTTAGTTGTTTGTTGTTGTGTTCCGAGACTATTTCTCAGAATGGCAGCAATCTGCATTGTTAATTCATCAGGGATTTGACTGACCACGACTTCATTGTCAGCCATCTTTGTTGAGGATGTTCAAAATTCCCAGAATCACATGTGCTCTGATACCATGTTAAACAACAAAGAGAGAAGTAGCCGCAGGATGCATCTAGGGTTTTGTGTTTATTAGAAAATGTTCCTTTTTGTATTGAACTGTTTTTTATATTAATAAACCCAAGTAAGACTCTCAATATATAGAGAACTTAGAGGCTTATACAAGGAAACTTAATACACTGAATATTCTAACAATATCCAAACATGACAAACATTTTTAATACTATGCAGCGTGAATGTGTTACATGATAGCGCACTAAAAACATGTTATTGCGTGAATATTCTAACACCTTTATATATAAAACCAATTTTTACCCAAAAAACCAACTTTTTCTTCTTCTTCTCCCTAAAGCTTTCTCTCTCTAACATACCAAAAATTCTAAAAAAAACTAAACTTATGGACTTGAGCGACTTGAATGATGATTTTAGCTGTAATATGGATGAAATTGGTTCGTCGGAGGAGGAGCTTTTGACGGACCATCTCGAAACCCAAGCTGAAGTATTTTTTGAGATTTTTCTACTTTCAGTGCGATTCTCAAACTCATTATGCTATAAAAGTGGCGAACTGCGAACCCATAATTTGCAAAATTGCATGTTTTTTTGTCAAAATCCCGAACAGTCACTTCGCGATTTTGTCCAAATCACGAACTTCGCGATTTTGTCCAAATCACGAACTTCGCGATTTTGTCATTTAATGGGTAGTTTGTATAATTAAGTATATTAAAATTAAATATATTTTGATATAATTATTACATACCTTTTTGTAGAAACACGAACTACGGAACGGGATGAGTCTAAAATTAAAAAAATCATTAAAGACTAACTATATATATAGCATTTTCATTAAAATTAAATATATTTGTTGTTTTATTAATGAATATATCACTATCATTTTCATTAAAGAGTGACAATCTTTTTCTTTTTATATTGTTTATTTATTATGTAATATTTAGTTTACATTAGTCAAATAAATATAATGCATATTTATTATCTAATATATTTTTTTTAATTTTTTTTATCTTTTTAAAAATATTTAAAGAAATATATTTCATATTTATTATGCAATATTTATTTTTTGAATTTTTTTATTCTAGTTTAAAATAGTCAAAGAAATATAGTATATATTTATTATTTGATTTATTATAGTTTAAGAAATATATATTGTATTTTTATTATGTAATATTTATTGTTTAAATCTTTTCATTATAGTTTAAGAGAGTCAAATAAATATCATGTTTATTATGTGATATTTTAAGTTTTTTATTCTAGTTTAAGAGAGTCAAACATATATTATTATAGTTTAAGAAACTCAAACAGATATATCACATATTTAAGATAGTAAAAAATAGTAAAAAAAGTATATTGTATATTAATGGTTTAATATTTAATTTCTAAATTTTTTTCATTCTAATTTAAAATAATCAAAGAATATATATGATTTATTGAAGTAATAAAGACATCCGGAGAATCTGATATTTGAAGTTTCGAACTTTCTTCTCTCCCAAGAAAGCTCCAAGAATGGTTTTAGTTTCTTGCTTGAAGAAACTTTCCTCTACTTGATTGAAGTAGTGTTTGTATTGTTAACTCATTGCTAAGGGAGGTGCTGCGTTCGTAGGGGCTGTTTTCGCTGGTTGAGTGGCTCGTCCAGAATGGATGATGCTGTTTTTCCTCCGCTGCTGGGTGCGGTGCGGTCGACTACTATCAATAATGATGAATTTGCCAAAAGATCATACGCTGATGTGGTTTTAAAGAATGATAAGTTCACTGAATATAGACCGGATTGCGTTTCGATTAATAATGATCTCAATGTCATTAAGTTTTCTGCAAAGGTGAAGTCTGAACTCTGTGCAAAATCGAGGACTACGCTTGTAGTCAAGTTCAAGGATGGGATTCCGAAAAAACAGGTGTTTCAAGATTTTCTTGATTCATTTAAGTTAAAGGGTTCTTTTACTTATACTACTATGGATTCTAGACAAATTCTAGTTGAATTTGCTGTCTTGGAAGATGCAGGCAGATTGTGGATTAAACGCTTTTGGAAGGTTGAGGATCGTATGATGAGGGTAGTAAAGTGGTGCCCTCAAAGTTCGAGAAATTTTGAATGTCCTGAAGCTCTGTTGTGGGTGAGGTTCGAAAATGTACCAGAATTCATGTATAACAGCTCCGTTATACACGCTCTGGCTTCATCATTGGGACTTGTTCACCATGTAGTGATCCCTGAGATTAATCGAGCGAGTTGGAATGCTTGTTTCGCTCTAATTGAGATCAACGTATCAAGATTACTAAAACGGAAGTTAAAAGTTGAGTTTGGTGAAGAGCCTATTTACATTGCTGTTAGTTACAAGAACCCTCCTAATTACTGTAAGTCTTGCAATCACATAGGGCATGAGGCTGATGATTGTAACAAGACAAAGTCTAAGGATGCTAAGAAGATAATGGACACTAATGTTATTACTGAAAAAAAGGATATTAGTCAAGTATCATTACAAGAATCTGCAAACTGTGCAATTGCAACTAAGCCTACAAAGGCCCCTTCTTTTACTTATGTGTATAGGAGGAAGTTGAAATCAATAGTTACAAAGAAAGACTTGCCTATTACAAGTGTGTCTTGTCCATCCACTAGTGTGAGAAGTCCAGTGAAGAAGTGTACTGCTTCAAAGAATGACCCTGACATTATCAGTGCCCTTCAAAATTTGGAGGAAGAAGAGAACTGCTTGAACAACTTGCAGGCTTCTCCTAGAGGAGGAATGGCTGGCAGTTGCAATGTTTCTCCAAGAATGGGTACAAATGAACCTGAAAATGAGTTTGAAACTGTTATTTCAAGAAGAATAAAATCGGCTAACAAGACTGGCAACTCAAACAGATTGTCAATAAACTCTCTAAACAAGAGAGAAAAAGGTCAAAAATCATTATCAGATAATGATTAAGTTTCTAAGCTGGAATGCAAGAGGAATTCATAACAACCCTACAATTGCTAGGCTAAAGTACATCATTAATAGTGAGAAGGTTAAGTTAATTGCGATACAAGAACCAATGGCTAGGGCTGATAAAGTGGAATTGGTGGCTAAAAGACTGGGTTTTGTGAACTATTTGGTTAACTCATCAAATAAAGTCTGGTTGTTTTGGACAAATGACATTAGTTTAGTAGCAGTAAAGGATCATGACCAGTATATGCATGTTCAAATAAGCTTTGATAATACTACGTGTTTTTTAACATCAGTATATGCCAAAAATCAGAGATTGCAAAGGAAAGCTCTTTGGTCTGAGTTGAGTGCAATTACCTGTGATAGCCCTTGGATACTGGCAGGGGATTTCAACACCTCTAGGTGTCCTGATGATCAACTTCATTGTGTAAATTATGATGCTGTGAGCGCAGATGATTTCAATCAATTCATATGTGATTGTAACCTTGATGTACCTGGTTTCACTGGATCTCGATACACCTGGAGCAATAACAACAACTGGAAGAGGTTAGATTGGGTTCTGGTTAACCAGAATATGCTTAACGAACTAAGCATGCAGGTTTGTCACATGGTCAGAACCTGCTCTGACCATGCTCCCCTGCTAATTTCTTTTTGTAAAGTCACTAATAATAATTTATTAAGGAAGAAAGGCTCTTTTAAGTTCATCAATGCTTGGGCCAATCATTCTGATTTCATGTCATCTGTGAATCAGAACTGGTCCAAACATTGTAACGGAGAGGATAGCAATATATTTTGGTTCAAACTTAAAAGATTGAAAAAACATTTGAAAAACTGGAATGTTTCTACATTTGGAAACATTTTCAACAAAGTTAAGGAGGCTTATGTTGAGGTGGAGAACTGTGAATTTCTTCATCAGTCTCTTAAGGATAATATCTCTAAAGCCAAGCTATCTAAGGCTAACAGTGTCCTCATCCTTGCTTTAAAGGATGAGGAATGTTACTGGAGGCAAAAGTGTTTCAATTCATGGTTGAATGAATGTGACGGAAACACGAAATTATATCATAGCTATGTATCTAAGAAAAGAAAGAAAATTTAATACTGGGTATAAAAGAACATGGAAAATGGCTTACTGATCAAAATGAAATTGCTTCCTCTGCAGTGAACCACTTTAAAAATATACTTTCTTATGAACCTGATATTGATATTGTCATTAGTGAACAAGAATCTATACTAAACAATATACCTAAGATGGTGTTGGACAGGGAAAATTCTGAGATCACTATGCCTACTACTACTGAGGAAGTCTGGGCAACTATAAGTGGAATGAAGCAAGACAGTGCTCCAGGCACTGATGGCTTTAATACTTTTTTTAAAGAAATGTTGGAATATTATAAAATATGACTTATGCAAAGCTCTGAATGCTTACCTTGATGGCTGTCCTATTCCTAATGGTGTCTTTTCAACAGGAATTGTACTGGTTCCCAAAATGGCTAATCCTACAACATGGAGCAATTACAGACCGTTAAGCTTGTGTACAATTTTGAACAGACTGATAGCTGCTCTTATAAACAGAAGATTATCATCTATCCTTCCTAGAATTATTTCTAGAGGACAGGGTGCATTTGTGAAAGAAAGGCTAATACATGATAATATATTAATCATTAAGGAAATGCTTCATCATATAAGGAGAAAGCCTTCTAAAGGCAACATTATCATTCAACTAGACATGACAAAGGCGTTTGACAGGATGTCACACACCTTTGTCATTAATGCTTTAAAGTGTTTTGGTTTCTCTGAGCATATTACTTCTATAATAAATAGCATGATTTCAAAAGTGATGATTTCAGTACTAATCAATGGATCCAGTGCAGGTTATTTCCCTCAAAAGACAGGGTTAAGACAAGGAGACCCTTTGTCTCCTTGTCTTTTTATCCTAGCAGAAGAAGCATTGTTGAGAGGCTTAGAAAATCTATATGCTGCTAATCCTAATATGCAATTTTACACTAAGTCAGGCTTCATCTTACCTTGCATTGCTTTTGCAGATGACATAGTTATATTTACTAACAGTACTCCTACAGCAATTAAAGATCTGAGTAACCTGCTCAACAAATATCAAAAGGAGTCTGGTCAGATGATTAACATTGAAAAGACTAAAGTTATCACATCATCAAGGTGTTCTAGTGCTATGGAAGCAAGGATCAATGTCACTATGGGTTTTAGAACTGAATCTGCTCCATTCACATACTTAGGGACTACAATTGCTGCTAACAATAAGGGAGTGCATTTCTCTTCACTTTTAGCTAAACTTTATAATAAAATCAATGAGTGGGACATGAAGAACCTGTCTTTTAGTGGCAGACTATCACTAATTAGACATGTCCTTCACCCCATCATTTATTTCAGAATGCAAAACAGTATAATACCTAAAAATGTCCTAAATAAAATTGGTCTATGTTTTAACAAGTTCCTATGGAGGTCTAAAGTGAATGATTGTGCCATTCACTGGTCTGAATGGAGCAATATTTGCAGACCTTTTGTGGAGGGTGGATTAAACATAAAATTTTTACCAGACATTCAACTTGCATTTGCATATAAGTTATGGTACTATTTCAGAAGAGGAAAGTCTCTTTGGACTGATCTAATATACAAGTCTTATTGTGGGGATAGGCACCCTCTCAGTGCCAAATGTGGCACTGGAGACTCTATTGTATGGAAGGGGCTATGTTCAATTAGGGACAGGGCTGACCAGTTCATTCAATGGAGAGTGGGCTGTGGTAATATAGATTTTTGGAGGGACTCTTGGCACAGGATGCCACCTATAGTTACTGACTCAAATTCTTGGTATTTACCAGCAATGTTAAAAACATTTTGGAAAAATGGATTATGGGATTCTTGCTCAATAGCCTTCCTTTCTCATGAAAGACAGCAACACATTCAAAGTGTTAAAATTTGTCATGAAAAGGAAGACATGATTGAGTGGTGTCTTTCTAGTAACAAAAAATTTTGCACAAAAAAAACATGGGAAAGTATCAGAATTAAAAGTAATGTCTCATTTTTTTATAAAAAAATATGGCATAGTTTCATACCATCTAAAATCTCTTTTCTTTGCTGGAGACTACTAAAAAATTTTATACCTACTGATGACATCCTAACCAAGAGGCACTTTACAATAGTATCAAAGTGTCAATTTTGCTATTCTACTGAGGACCTAACACATTTATTTATCAACTGTACTTTCGCTTGGAAATTATGGAATTACTATGGGCTTATGTTTCAAATTCCAGTCAGGAGATTTATGACCTTAAGACACATGTTATTAGTATGGTTTAAGTCGAATTGCAGTAAGTTCCATGTTACCCAAATTGTTCCACAACTGATAGTTTGGACAATTTGGTATAACAGGAACAAATGCAAGTTCGACAAACCATTTGATAATTTTAACAGTGCTGTTAACAGAGTAAATAGACATATACTGGGGATTGATTTTAAGCTAAAACCTAAGCACTGGCAAAATATTGTGAATGCAGGTGTTCAGTTAGGAGCCCTATCTATAAGCAATAGTAAAGTTACTTACCGGTCTTGGAAGGCGCCAGCGATGGGTAGACTCAAAATCAACACAGATGGAGCATGTAGCTCCACCGGTGAGGCGTCTGGTGGATATATCGTCCGTGACCACTTAGGCAACTGCATTCAATGGGCTAGCTTCTTGTTTGGCAAATTGAGCCCCCTGCAAGCTGAAAGAAGATCATTAGTTGAAGCACTATTAGAATGCAATAGAAAAGGTTGGAGAAACACTGACCTTGAATCAGATTGCATGGCACTAGTTCAAAGCATCTGCTCCTTTGAACCGTCTCACATTGCTGGAATAGACGTTTGTAAGGCATTAATTTTACCAACTATGAAGGTCCGCCACATTTCCAGATCGGAAAATGTGGCGGCTGATTGGGTCTCAAGGAGAGCTCTGGTAGAGAAAAAAAGCCAGGTTTATCAAGGTGGTGAAATGCCAAATCAATTACTAGCTATTGTGGTTCTGGATAGCATCAGAGTTGGTCATTTAGACACTGGCTAGGGTTCGAAAGCTTGGAGACAGATGGATTAAAGGAGAGAAGAAAGGGGAATGAAAGAAATTAGGGTTTTCTTTTGTTTCGATTGTATTTAGGGTTTCTGCCCCTTTTGAGAGTTATTGTAGCCTTGGGCTGAGTTAGTTTGTCTAGATGGTAAGCCCAAACTTACTTGGACCTCAGTCTTGTTAGTTTGGGTCTTATATTCGGTCCAATATTAATAAAAGTCTATTTTTTTGCCAAAAAAAAAAAAGAAGTAATAAAGACATCCGTAAAAAAAATAAAATAAAAACAATGATTTTAATCATCCGTGAAAAAAATAAAAAATAAACCATCAGTTTAATATAGTACAAATCACACATAATTGGATAAGTAACAAAATAATAAATTGTAACTATATATTAACATTTAATTAAAAAATAATTAATGGCTAAATCACGCATTCTGGGTGTCCAATTTGGGCTAAATGGCGCACACTAGATGCGCGATTTTCCCATATCTATGCACCCAAAATTTGCGAATTTGTTCGATACAGAAATCTTACCATCGAATCCAAATCCTTCAAAACTCAACGAAATTAAAAAAAAAACATACCAAAACATAGAAAAACACGACCTAACTAAACATATACCTGTAAATATCTTACCAAGAAGAATTGTAGAAAAATTAAAGTTTTTAGACGAAATCTATGACTCTAAATATCACTAAAAATACCTAAGTAAATTGCAAAATAATTACACCGATAAGTATAAAATTCATATCTTAACGGGTTTGTAAGTTTGGATTTGAGAAATCTTGAGTTTTTGGTTTGACGATTTTGAAAGGTGTTAGGTTAGAGAAGAGAAAAAAAAAAAGAGTTAGACGGAAATGAAGCTTTTATATTAAATTGGTCATTTTTAAAATCTTATTATAGTCAAAATAAATCTCATATTATAAAAGGGTCTATTATAGCCAAATGGATCACTATTTAGTCTAGAAAAAAAATAGATGAAAAGGTAAACTCTGTTGAGTAAAATTTGAATTTATAATAGGTACTTTTTAGATATAAAATTTGGTTCGTGTGCCAACTAGTAAGCCATATTTCTTATATGGCAAAAGATAATTAAGTTTCCAACTAAAGATAACTTACCAATAAACCCTAAACCAACGTTCAAGATAAACCCAACTAATAACTTCATACTCTTGACTGTACTATATCTCTCCTCCTAATCCCATAATTCAAAAACATCAGCCGGAGGGAAAACCTGACGCCCAAAAAATAGCCGTTTCCTCTCCACATACCGATTCCCAATTCCATACCCAAAACGCTCAAGCTCTGCAAAATCGATACTTCATTCCATTGATTCATCTGTGTCGTCGAGTTTAATGGCGGAAGGTTTGAGTCCAAACCATAAGCAAAAGCTGGCATCGGTTGCTTCTCAACTCCAATCTCCTACCAGTCCCTTCATTTTAGGCTCTAACGACGATAAGCTCGAGAAGGATCGCGCTCGTGCCGCCAGAGCCGCCGCGATCCGCCGCAAACCTGTTATCGCCAACAATGCGCCGCCCTCATCGCGTGACCGAGAAGCCGTCTTCGGAAAGCAGCAGATTCTCGAATTATTCCAAAATTGCATCAAATTGGCTAGCGAAAATGTGAGTGAGTCTTTCTTTTTGTCTCTTTTAATTGTGTAGATCTGCCCATTTCAGTAGAAGTTCATGTCGTATTGCTTGCAAAAATCAACCGTCCACTGTCGTAAAAATCAAACTTTTGCAATGCAAGTCTATTTCGATAATAGCTATTGATTGCAGGATAATTTTTGGTTTAATCTTGGTGCAGAAAATCAATCAAAAGAATACGTGGGAGCTGAATCTGATAGACCACCTTTCTGACATTATTAAGGTCGAAGAAGAGAATGATGTGGAAACAAACTTTCAAAAGGTTCGAATCGTTCATTTCTCATAGAAGTTCGATTCTTATTAATGTGCAAAACTAAAACTACTCTATAATGATCCAGGCAAGTTGCTCTCTTGAAGCGGGTGTCAAGATTTACTCGCTGAGGGTGGACTCAGTGCATTCAGAGGCATATAAAGTCCTTGGTGGGATGAATAGGGCGGCAGGCGACAACAATGAACAAGGTTAGATCTATAGTACAGGCAGAGTCTTGTATTATGGTTTAATATTCTCACGTATGTAACTTTAATATTGCAATTATAAACTGATTCTGCAAAACCTTGGAATAGGATTGATAACATCTAGGCTAGTTTTTAGGTATTGAAGTGATAACAATCTCTAAAGGCATGTATAAGGATGAATTTCATATAGGAGCAACTACAATGAGGTAGAGAATTGCTCTTAGTTTTTGAGTTCAATGACTGACACCAAAGCATGCCGAGTAAACAATGCCAAATGCACACAATACACACACACACACTAGTTTCATGGAAGAATTCAACAAAATAAGATAAAGTGACCCGAAATATTGTATTTCCATGCCTATACAATTTTCTAACTCTGATTTACAATGTCAGATTCCACACTGGATGAGGCTAATGCGGGTGGCATAAATGATGAAGGCAAACAAAAGAAAGAACCAGAGAGAAAGGTTAGTTCAACCCAAATACATAGAACTCATTATAACTGGCGAGACAAAAACTGAAGAGTTTCTGATATGCAGATATCTCCGTTATTAACACTGGAGCCCTCTTTCGAGACTTTAAATGCAAAGAAATTTGATGGTAAATTTACATCTTTGCTATTTTCATGCTTAATGTGAAATTTATCATTTATGGACTGATGGTTTATTATTTCCTTTCTCTTGTTTTAGTTGCGTTTGCAGTGGATCCCCTCTATCATCAGACCTCAGCACAATTTGATGCAGGGGGAGCAAAAGGTCTGCTGCTGAACAATTTGGGTGTTTATGGCAGATGCCAAGTTATTTTTGATTCACAAGAGGTACCAGGAAAATTAATGCCATCTGCAAATCCTGTTGATAAATCAGAAATTGATCTTAGTTTTGCCAAAGGTTTGTGGCTTATTTGTTGTAAGTTTTGACTCAATTTTGTTTCACCTATGTTGTATATCCACATAGTAAGTTGCATTCATTCTTATTTCTCTTTTTGTTGTTGTTGTTTTAAATTGGTAGAATATGTTGAACAGATGGTACTGAACATGCCAGCAAAGGATGAAATTTCTCCATCGTTAAAATATATAATTAATTTATTTGATGATGGTAACAAAAGACCCCTGAATACCTTTTCTGGTGGTCAGAAAGCTACATGCGATGATGACATTGCATACAGTGAGGTAACTGTTGAAGATGCATCCCAAAACATTGCATCTTATGAATCTGTTGACCAACCCAACTTTGTTGATGATGAGGGATTCAATGATGCAGAGCCACATTATGCTAGTTATCACGAGGTTGTTACTGATCATCCTTTGAGGCTTACCATTATTATTTTGTGCCCATACCAAAAAGGATAAGTAATTATGTGGCCTTGATAGCAGGAAGCAGAAGAATCTTCATTCCATAATCCTGATATGGATGACAGGTCTGAGAAAGTTGATGAATATTTGTTTCTATCTCTGGGAATCACCTCAAAGCGAAATGCTTGGGCTGGTCCTGACCATTGGAAGTATCGGAAATCTAAAGGTATTGGGTTGGGCAGTGACTGAACTGAGTACTAGTATTATTTATGTTTCCTTTCTTTATCCAGTTCTTGTTGTCTGTATGTGTAATCAGTTGATATTCTATTCTTTAGTTTCAGAGGATCCTCCTGCTGCAGAAAGTGGATCGCCTGTGCCAGTAAAAAAACGGAGGGTCAGGAGACCAGAAGAATCTGAAAATTATTTTACAGAAGCCTTGGAAGAGGAACAACCTGATGTTTTGGCCCCGCCTAAAAATCCTAAATTATTGCTTTTGCCTGCAAATAGAGCACCTGGTAATACAAAACTACCTGAAGATTGCCATTATCAACCAGAGAATCTTGTTAAACTGTTTCTTCTGCCTAATACAATGGTAATACTTGTCATTAGTTTACTCATGGCTTACTCAGTTTGTTTGTTCCTTTTACTAACTCTATTCTGAAATTCTTGTTGCAGTGCTTTGGGAGGAGAAAAAGGTCATTCACGGGTAATGTATATACACATATAACTATTATATTTATAGATATGAATAATAGAGTAAGTTGGGGCTGCCACTGCCAGGCAGATGCCTCAACCTATTAGAAAACTTTTACTTTTGGTGGAGTCTTAGCATTTTGTATATCTACTGTAACACCATGTCAAGTTATTAAACTTTCTGCAGTGTCTTGTGCCAATCTATTATTTTTTAGATATTTCTGAATCCATCTGTAGTATGAGAAATAAATGTAAACAGAATTGGAATTTGGAGTATTATTTTCTTCTCATCAGTCTGCTTTTTTGTATATATGATGCGTGATAATCATTGATTTCTATTTGCCTTTCAGATGAATTCAGGCAGGAAAATGATGATAATGGAGCATTTTCTTCATGGAATGATGAAGCTGGGTCTGAAGGCCCATTTGACGATGGGAGCAGCCAAAGTGATGTGGAGGACCCTAATACTTTAGTCTCTCAACCTCGACAGGTAGGGTTAGGTTGTTGTGCTTGTTAGGGATAACCAAAACCTATAATCTCAGTAATGCTACAGTTAACTTCTTGGTTTTATCTGTGTTTATTGTTAGGATAACATTTAGTACCTAATAAGTTATAGCGAAAGAGCTCCCAGTGCTGCTTTGCTGCTTCTTGTTTAAGTAAAAAAGTTCATAATGAGTTAAAGAAATCTTTCTTCACTATGCTATGTGATGCAGGTCAACAAAATTGATGTCCAGTATGATAAAACTTCTAAACAAGTTGATGTCCAAGTACTCAAACAAACTCTTTGGGGTCATATTCTTAATTCTCCGCAAGAGGTATGCTAATATTAAACCATTATCTCTCTCTGCTATGCTCCAAAATTGTGTGTAGACCTTCAGTGCTTAATACTATATTTTGAATTTATAAATATATTCTTATAGGTATCCGAAGCAAAAACCGTATATTTCCATCAGCTACTGGCTACCTTTCCTACGGATTGCAAAGCAACATTAACTGTTGGCGATCTATCGCCTCATTTGTGTTTCATATGCCTATTGCATTTGGCAAACGAGCATGGCTTGAGCATCCGGGGGTACGATACAATGGATGATCTCTCCATAAGCATGCAAGGTGTAGAAGCATGAAGCTTATGCAAAATTTTATTCGATACAAGTTACTTCCTAGATACTCTTGTTAATAATATGTAACAAGTGTTCATACTGGAAATTCTCATGAGTAGTAGGTCCTTTGTATCTTTGGTGTTAATCTTGCTTAAACTTGCAAATTTCTGTAATCTCTGCTACAGATGTCACTATATACTTCAGATTGCTTTTTGCTATCTTAGTCGCTTACAATAGTTATACTCTATTTTGTCTTGATTTTTCTACTCTCACGATTTGCTGTGGTTTTTTCTTCTTTTATTAAACATTCATTCACATATAGACTGCCTAATATTCAACAATGAAATTTATAAAACTGCAATGATAACAAAAATGGACATATGTGAAGTTGCAAGGAGCCTGAACAAACAAACCATCATAAGAGCAAACCACTGAATTAAACTTAAAATTTTACTATTGATAGTCTTTATCTATCATCTTGGGTGGCTAAAGTGGATAGCAACAAATTACAACAAAATATACTTTGTATTGTATTAAATCTTACTATTACAATTGAAATAGAGAGTAGTAGGTTCTTGTGGTCACTATATATTACCCAGCTTTTACATAATTTTATGCAGACTGAACCTTGCCTTGAGACTTGGGGTTTCCCTCTTTCCATCCTTTTTGTCGAGCTCTCATTTCCCATGTAGCCGTTAATTTCTTCTGTACGGCCAATGCGGCCTCTGCCTTTTCACGTGCTTCTTCGCAAGTTTCCATACCCGAATTGCATTTGTCTGCTTCCTTTTGATACTGCGAGCTTATCTTCTTGGCCTCAAGTAGACCCATGTCAGCCCGTCGCTGACTTTCCTGTGCATCTACTTCGCGTAGCTTCAGTTCTTCCGTCAACAGGTCTGCAAAGTTCTTTTCTGTGTCTTCGCTCACTTCAGGATCGTGCTTCGAACAATCTGCACAATACTAAGTTAAATTTAAGCAAAATACTAATAATAAAAAAACATAGTTTTTTCATTAATAGGACCTATATACATCTTAGACTCAGAAACTAACCTGCAAAGGATGTGTTGCTTAATCCTGCAAAAAATTATAGACAAAAAACAAAAGATGATTCAGATGGCATAAACTCGTACACATTATGCGTGATGATCATTGATTTTTATTTGCCTTTCAGATGAATTCAGGCAGGAAAATGATGATAACGGAGCATTTTCTTCATGGAATAATGAAGCTGGGTCTGAAGGTCCATTTGACGATGGGAGCAACCAAAGTGATGTGGAAGACCCTAATACTTTAGTGTCTCAACCTCGACAGGTAGGGCTAAGTTGTTGTGCTTGTTAGGGATAACCAAAACCTATAATCTCAGTAATGCTACAGTTTACTTCTTGGTTTTATCTGTGTTTATTGTTAGGATAACATTTAGTACCTAATAAGTTATAGCGAAAGAGCTTGCAGTGCTGCTTTGCTGCTTCTTGTTTAAGTAAAAAAGGTCCATAATGAGTTAACGAAATCTTTCTTTACTATGTTATGTGATGCAGGTCAACAAAATTGATGTCCAGTATGATAAAACTTCTAAACAAGTTGATGTCCAAGTACTCAAACAAACTCTTTGGGATCATATTCTTGATTCTCCGCAAGAGGTATGCTAATATTGAACCATTATCTTTCTCTGCTATGTTCGAAAATTGTGTGTAGATCTTTAGTGCTTAATACTATCTTTTGAATATATAAACATATTCTTATAGGTATGCGAAGCAAAAACCGTATATTTCCATCAGCTACTGGCTACCTTTCCTACGGATTGCAAAGCAACATTAACTGTTGGTGATCTATCGCCTCATTTGTGTTTCATATGCCTATTGCATTTGGCAAACGAGCATGGCTTGAGCATCCGGGGGTACGATACAATGGATGATCTCTCCATAAGCATGCAAGGTGTAGAAGCCTGAGCTTATGCAACATTTTATTCGATACAAGTTACTTCCTAGATACTCTTGTTAATAATATGTAACAAGTTTTCATACTGGACATTCTCATGAGTAGTAAGTCCTTTGTATCTTTGGTGTTAAATCTTGCTTAAAGTTGCAAATTTCTGTAATCTCTGCTACAGATGTCACTATATACTTCAGATTGCTTTTTGCTATCTTACTCGCTTACAATAGTTATACTCTATTTTGTCTTGATTTTTCTACTCTCACGATTTGCTGTGGTTTTTTCTTCTTTTATTAAGTCCGAATGTACATACATTCATTCACATATAGACTGCCTAATATTCAACAATGAAATTTATAGAACTGCAATGATAACAAAAATGGACATATGTAAAGTTGCAAGGAGCCTGAACAAACAAACCATCATAAGAGCAAACAACTGAATTAAACTTAAAATTTTACTATTGATAGTCTTTATCTATCATCTTGGGTGGCTAAAGTGGATAGCAACAAATTACAACAAAATATACTTTGTATTGTATTAAATCTTACTATTACAATTGAAATAGAGAGTAGTAGGTTCTTGTGGTCACTATATATTACCCAGCTTTTACATAATTTTATGCAGACTGAACCTTGCCTTGAGACTTGGGGTTTCCCTCTTTCCATCCTTTTTGTCGAGCTCTCATTTCCCATGTAGCCGTTAATTTCTTCTGTACGGCCAATGCGGCCTCTGCCTTTTCACGTGCTTCTTCGCAAGTTTCCATACCCGAATTGCATTTGTCTGCTTCCTTTTGATACTGCGAGCTTATCTTCTTGGCCTCAAGTAGACCCATGTCAGCCCGTCGCTGACTTTCCTGTGCATCTACTTCGCGTAGCTTCAGTTCTTCCGTCAACAGGTCTGCAAAGTTCTTTTCTGTGTCTTCGCTCACTTCAGGATCGTGCTTCGAACAATCTGCACAATACTAAGTTAAATTTAAGCAAAATACTAATAATAAAAAAACATAGTTTTTTCATTAATAGGACCTATATACATCTTAGACTCAGAAACTAACCTGCAAAGGATGTGTTGCTTAATCCTGCAAAAAATTATAGACAAAAAACAAAAGATGATTCAGATGGCATAAACTCTTACAAGAAGGCTGAAAGAACAACAAAACCTTGAAACATCATCTTCCACACAAATCATTAATAGCAGCAAAGCAACTCCAGCCAAAAACATATGCCTAATATTCTAATGGCAAGAAAATCGAAAACATCAGTTGATTCGAAATAAAGCTTACGAATTTCAATCAGGAATCACTACAATGATCCAATAGCCAAATTCACTACTTAAACCCTCATATTCACACTTATAACACTAACCAAGTACTCAATAGCATTAAAGTCCTACGCTACAAAAGTACACTAAGAAGTCCTATGCTCTTATAGAGATCTAATACAACAATAACTAGATTACAAAATACCACAAATCAAAATACATAAACACTAAGTTTAGACACAATCAAGCAAACCAGCAGGCTATAAAACAGATCAACAAGCGAACCGATCTAGCAAGATCGTAGAACTAGCAAAACATTCAAATTTATAATCAGGGTTTTGTGTATATACCTTCAGGTATGTCAAGGAGAGGCTGAGAAGAACAATCACAGACACAAGGAGCACAAGTAGTAGTAGAAGAAGAGTGGTTCACTGCGGCTAAACCTTCCATCAAATGCCAGTACAAAGGTGGACCAAGTATGTAACCAAGCAAGCACAAGCTCATCAAACCCAGTCCTAGCTTCAACGCTAAAGCCTGCTTCCCACCCATTCTATCCACACACGAATTGGGTTCTACGAAACAAAAGGGATATGTTTGATTCCGGAAAAATGATTAGATTTTTCAACAATCTGAGATTAGATCTTGTTCGAAATGGGTGTGAAATGAAATGGGTTTTGGTTAGATCGGGTTTTATAGATCAGTGGATTTTTAACAACTAACGCAGGAAGGTGGAGAGTAGTGAATTACAGTGGTGGTTTCTTCTCGAGCTTCTATGTTTTTTCTTTTTTCCTTTTTTAAATTTCATTCCGCTTAATGATAATGGATAGAATGGGCCGGACTAAATGTTCATGACTACATGAGTGTATCTCCTCATTTTGGGACTAAATCTTCTCAAAAGAACGAATTATTGTCCTGTTGTGAAAATAATAAATAATTTTTTATATTTGGATGAAAATATTTTCTTTTTCGTGAAAAAAGCTTTAAGTATACGGTGGAAGGAAATGTTTTACGACATCATGACATTTTCAGTAAAGTTTACTCGAGTACATGTATCGGTGTATCCTCTGGTAAAAGAGGAGGATATACAATCTCATACAAAGTTAACATAAGTAAAATGGGTCCAAAATAAAGAAACCAAAATAAATATTGAAATGAGCGAGAGTGCAATTATAGTGAGGGGCTTCATTGGCTGGCTCCATCAACTAGAGCCAGAGTTTCCAGATAGAGTTGATGTTAAAGACTAACCAAATATATCGGGAAGAAAAAAAAATCATTTGTACTAATTAAATAAACTATGAAATTTTTGAAAGAATTTATATGAAAAGTTAGAAATGATACGAAGTGATATCGCGAATGGGGTAAAAAATGCATTCGTGAAGATGTTTATATTTTGGGTATGGTTATATATATCAAAAAGTGATTTAAGTTTAACCAAAAAATGCAGTTAATTTTAGTTTGATTTTTTTATGATAAAAATACCTCTTGAACATCAATTTAATTACGGAACTGACATGAAGTAAAAAAAAACACTAAGTATATCATAAATATACCCAAATCACAAAATAACATATTTTATTATCTTTACCCAAAAAACATTTTTATTTAGTAGATCAAACCCCATGTGACTACAATTTTGTGAAGTTCTTCAAAGTTTTCTTGAACATTCAAAGTTGCCTGAAGAACATTTTAAACTCTTTTTAGAAAAAATTAAAATTTTTCTAATAAAAACACGAAATCAAACATGAATCAACCCGAACTAAGGCAAAAAATGTTTTTTTTAATTTTTTTCCGTTCTGGTGCGCCTTGCACCATCGGTATACTTAAACCACATTTGGGTATATATAGCTTGACTCTTATATTTTTCTTTTCTGATATATGATATCAACGTACAAAATTTAGTGTACCAAAAATGGCCATCATCCAAAGAAGGGTCTAAGATTCAGCAGTTGGTATCCCAAAGGATCCGTTACAATTTTTGAGATGCAACAATTTTCACTAACGTTTCTACAAAATCCAAATCTTATAGAAGGTCTCCCTTCTTTATTCTCTAACGGCTATTTTTCCATTCCAACAGTACTATTCTGAGTGTTTCAATTTTCAACGGTGGTTTCAGGTTCTATGGCTTGAAACCCACCGCTGATTTCATAGCATTTGAAATCTATTTCTTCTCTTCTTTTCCTCGTCCAATTTGGTATGTACCTGTTCTTTCCGATGTCATCTCAACCACGTTTTCCGGTAACCGACGTCGGGCTCAGGCCTCGCCTGCTGTCCCCCCTCCGGTCGGTTCTTCATGCTGTTGTGCGAATCGGAAAAATATGGTCTTTGTCGGTCTCCTAGGTAAGGCGACTCAAGTGTTAATCCAGGAAAGCTATACTGCTTTCGGTGAGAAAATGGGTACCGGAGCCGAGTTGCGATATCGGCAGTCTACTGTCCCTCCTCTGGTCGGTTCTTCTTGCTGCCGTGCGAATCAGAAAAACATGGTCTTTGACGGTCTCCTAGGTAAGGCGACTCAGGTGTTAATCCAGGAAAGCTATACTGCTTTCAGTGAGAAAATGGGTACCAGAGCTAAGTTGCGATATCGGCAGTCTACTGTCCCTCCTCCGGTCGGTTCTTCTTGCTGCCGTGCGAATCGGAAAAACATGGTATTTGTCGGTCTCCCAGGTGTGGCGAGACCTTCTTCTTCTGTTTTGCAGATGGACGGTGCTCGAAGAGGCAGGAAAGACCTCCAATCTGGACTTTTGACTATCGACAGACAAGGATCGGGGGCTAGGGTTTCCTCCTCTAACAGGCAGACTGGTATCGAGACTAGAGAAGAAGGTCTTCTGCAATTGGATGGGTTATTAGCCTCTAACAGGCAGACTGGTACAAGACGCTTCAATCGCTAACCTGGTTCAAGAGAAAGGGAGAGAAAGCGTTGGGCCTATCCAGGGACACCGGCTCCAAAAGCAGACCGGAACCTCTACTGTCCAACCGGGTGTTTTGTCCTTTATGGGCCGTTCCACTAAAAGTATTAGGCCGACCAAAATTTTGTCTATTGAAAAGCCTTTGAAGCATAAAGGCAAAGGTCTTTTAGGAGGAGGCTCTACTCTTGGACACCATTCCATCATCCGAAATTTTGGAAATACGGGTAAAGCCCCAAAATGAAGGAAATATAAAATGGTCGGGCACCCTTCTCGCCAATGTAAAAGAGGTCCTACCAAGCTTTCTTCATTTCCTATATTGACTTTGTCTTCTGAGGAAGATCCTTCTGAGATTGCTCCTGAGTTAGATTCGGGTTCTAGGCTTCCCCCCCAAAAGGGCGTTCACGGACGAAGCAAAAGAAAAGGGTAATGAGGTATTCTCCTCCAACAGGAGCATCGACTGACTCACTGTAAGTTCTCTTTCCATGAATATTGCTGCTTGGAATGTGCGTGGCCTAAATGACCCGGTTAGGCAAAAAGACGTCACTGACTTCATTATTAGGAATCATATATCCTTAATAGTGCTAGTAGAAACTAAAGTCCAAAGTCATAACGTAGATTCAATTATTAGGAGTATGGCCCCTTTTTGGCATGTTTTAACAAACCACTCTTGTCATCACTTAGGCAGAATTTGGATCATTTGGAACCCTAGTGTTATCTCAATATCTAGGGTCTCTCAATCCCCTCAATATATCCACTGTAAAGCCAAATGTCATAATTTTAGGGCTTCGTTTAAGTTAACTGCGGTCTATGCTTTTAACGAAGCACAAGACCGCATTTCTCTTTGGAATGACCTAGTAGGTCTATCCAAGCTTGAATCCCTCCTTCCTTGGGTCTCCATGGGAGATTTTAATGCTATCCGTCACCCGAGCGAGAGGATTGGTTCCTCTGATTCCTGGACCCAAGCCATTGATGACTTTAATAATTATTGCTACCAATGCGAATTAAGTGATCTTAGATCATCTGGGTATCCTTTCACTTGGATTAATAAACAAACCTCTCACCCCATTTTATCCAAGTTAGACCGTGTTCTTGTCAACCCGGACTGGGACGACCTCTTCCCTATGTCCCATGTTCACTTTGGATACTTTCGCACTTCGGACCATGCCACTGTTATGCTCAATCTCGGGTGTCCGCGCCCTAAGCGGAAAAAACCCTTCCGATTTTTTAATATGTGGAAATCTCATCCCCTTTATAAGGAAATTGTTTCCAACAGCTGGAATCAACCTATCTCTTCCACTGGGATGAGCCTTGTGTCCGATAAGCTAGCCCGTCTTCAAAACGAGCTAGATCTTCTCAACCGTAAGGAATTTAGTGACATCTCATCCAGAGTCATCAATGCCCAAAAAAGGTTGTTCGACATTCAAGACGAACTAGCTAATGACCCCCTTAATCCTCGTTTAGTCAACATCGAAAATGAGGCCTCTGATCTTTTTATTTTCCTGAGTCGTGCGGAAGAATCTTTTTTTAAAAAAAATCCAGAGAAAACTGGATCAAGTTGGGGGACAGGAATACTTCATTTTTTTCACAAAAGTATCAAAGCCCATCTTTTCCGCAATAAAATAATCTCGATTTCGTGAATTTTTTTGAATCTTCCCTGGGTTCTAAGCACTCTGCTACCTACCCGGGATCGGAAAAGGTCTCAGCGCTGATCTCCTCTAAAGTATCTAGTACTGATAGAGAATTAATGATTTGCGAGATCACTTGTGCTGAAATAAAAACCACTCTTTTCAGTATCGATAGTGATAAATCCCCAGGCCCTGACGGATACAACTCTGATTGTTTCAAGTCTTCTTGGAGCATTATTGGTCAGGACATTTGTAAGGGAGTCCAAGATATTTTCCTCTCGGGGAATTTAACCTCTTCGTGAAATGTCACTTCTATCGCTCTTATTCCCAAATCTGAATCGCCTTCTGGGCCAGCAGATTATAGACCTATTGCCCTTTGCAATGTTGTCTATAAAATTATTTAAAAAATTCTGGCCAATAGAATCAAATCTTCTTTTCCTTACCTTATTGATTCCTCCCAATCGGCTTTTGTTCCTGGAAGGAATATTTCGGATAATATTCTTCTGTCCCAAGAGCTGCTCCGGGGATATCAATCGAAAGGTAGAGGCAAAAGAATTGCTCTTAAAATTGATATCATGAAAGCATTTGATAATGTTAGATGGCATCTCATCCTCGACATTCTGGTGTCGATGAACTTCCCTGAGAAGATGATTACCTGGATTGTAAACTGTATTTCTACTCCCTCTTACTCTGTTCTAATTAATGGAGACCTTCATGGATCCTTCAAAGGGAAAAAAGGCCTTAGACAAGGAGATCCCCTTTCCGCTCTCCTCTTTGTTCTTGTTATGCAAGTTCTCCCATGCATCCTCAGAAATAAAAGCCTTGATGAAAATTTTCAATTTCATTGGAAATGTCACAAGCAAAAAATCATTAATCTCTGCTTTGTTGATATTCTAATGATTTTTTGCCACGGTGATCCCCTCTCTCTTAACCTCATCAAAGATGCTCATATTGATGAGTTCTTCTATTTCTCCGGTCTTAAAGTTAACCCGTTGAAAAGTCACATATATTTTTCCGGAGTTAACGATATCCTTAAATCGTCCCTTATGCAAACCCTGAACTTCCCGGAGGGCTCTCTTCATGTGAAGTATCTTGGAGTCCCCCTCCTTCCTGGGAGACTCTCTTATACGAACTGTCGTCCTCTCCTCCACAAAATTACCTCCCGTATTGACTCTTGGACATCTAAACATCTCTCTTATGCGGGAAGACTCCAATTAATTAAATCGGTCCTTTTTGCGGGACAGGTTTACTGGTTTTCAATCTTTATTCTTCCTTCTAGAATAATTAAATAATTGAGCCAATATCTTAGGAGATTCCTATGGTCTGGGTCTGCAATGAAAATCCACGGGGCCAAAGTGGCCTGGTCCACTATTGTCACTCCTTATGATGAGAGCGGCCTTAGGATTCTAGATTTAAAAGTCTGGAATCAGGCGGCCGTCCTAAAACATCTCTGGTCAATTGTTAGTAATAAGCATGAATCCATTTGGTGTGATTGGATTAAATCTGAAAAGCTCAATCACAAAAGTTTCTGGAATGTTCCTTTGGGATACTCTCCCTCCTGGATTTGGAGGAAAATTCTTCGTCTTCATCCTTTGGCGATTAATTTTTACAGGGTAGCTATTGGAAATGGTCAAAATACTTCGTTCTGGCATGATCCATAGCTAATCTCGCCGTCATTAGCTCACCACTTTGGCTCAAATATCATTTCTGATTCTCGATTGGGAAATGATCTAATGGTCTCTGAGATCATCAATAATGGAGAATTGAACTGGCCGGCAAACCTAAGACCGGCTTGGGCCCGAAGCCGTGCTAATCTTGAAGAAATTAACAGACTGATCCTCTCTCTTCCCCAACCAAATATCCTCATGAACGATGTTCCGTTTTGGATTATAAAGGGAGGGCGATCCAATTTCACAATCAAAGACACTTATAATGCCATTTACCATGCTTGGAAAGAACGGAATTCAAGAATATTTGGATCCGTCCCAGCTTTGGCCTCCTCTATATCCTACCATATCTTATCAGACATTCGATATAGATTCAAGGGTACTAAGATCGTCTGCCCCCCATAGTCTTTCTTATCTTATACCTAACTAATCTACTTTCTTTCTCAGGTATCTATCGTATGGACTGGAGCAGGTCTTAGGACTCTTGGGATGTGGAGTCAGTTTTGAGTATGAGGAGCCAGCTCACAGTCATCTAGTCGCTGACGTTCATTTATCGCGTTTATTTTGTTCTGATTAGTAGGCCATTTCCCTATTCCATGGCATTTTATTATCGTCCCTACTTCTTACGTATGCAGTATCACCTCGGGGTATGCCCCATGAACAATGTATGAACCCCTTTCTATATTAATTTAATGCTTTAATTACACAAAAAAAACAATTTGGGAGATGGAATTTAGGCAAGCTTGAGATTTCTTAGATAAATAGCACTCAACCAAGAGATGGGAAATTGATACCATGGATTTATTTCATATAACATAGTCCGAAACCGTATTGTAATTCCACATAATTAATTTATCTCTAGTAGCGATTTTTTTATGGATGACGAGGCATACTATGAAAGAATGTCCGAGGATATTGTAATTATTACAAACAAGATTGGCTCATTTAACATGATGGGATGAGTTACGGATAACGTGATAAGTACGAGTGATAATAAAGATCTTACTTCTATGTTTGGGATCCATAGTTTTACATCCTCTATATTCCTAGGATGAGGGAGTTGACTAATAGAATTTCCAATTTTATGTACTACCAGAACGAATATGAGCGAACCAATTCCAGGAGTCGTTAAATATAATGTATGCGAATTTGGTGTTGCTGTTCATTCTAGTATAACACATAATACTAGTACCATAACGGTTAACCAAGGAAGTAGAAAAGAGTCATGGATCATATCAGATGGAGATGGAGTTTACGTTTCCGAATTCTGATTTGTATAAGTTAGCAACAGGCAAACTAAGGCTGAAATTTATTTCCATCCCCAACTAGGGGAGAAACCTGGGATGATGTTCCATTTTTTTACCCTCTCAGAATTATTCCAGCCACGCCATATTAAAGTATTTTTTCCATTCAATATGGACCAAGATGTTTAAGGGTGACCATATGAGTCCAGAGTTTTTGAAGTCTATAATCCCAAGGCTAGTCTCTAGTGAGGGAAATGAGACTTTATCCTAAGAAACTTTGACACCAAATATTTTCATTTTGTGACCAGACCAGAGGAACCGTTGAATTAACTAGAAGAGTTCTTTCAAGATTCTAACAAGAATGATGAACATGTATGACCAATATACTGGGCCAACGAGGAGGACAGCTTTAATTAGCTGAAGCATGCTTTGAATTCCAAGAGTTTATACGAGTGGTGAGTTTATCAAAGAGAGGCCGCCAATCATTATAGAAAAGGCTAGAATTTATCAAAATACTCATAAGTAACTAACTAGGAAGGTTTCAATCTCTAAGACAATAGTGTTGGTGATGTCTGACGAGGGGTTGCATTGACAATATAGTGGAATATCTGGCTCTTTCTCGAATTAATCTGGGGACCCGAGATGAAAGTTGATTCATCAATGATATGGAAATAGGATTTTGAGGACTAGATTGTAAATAATGTAAATTTAAGGATTTAATTATATGTATTGTAAGTTTTATCCTTAGATTGTAACCTATGTAAGTTTTAGAGAGTATTTGTAACTATGTATAATTATTAAGGACTAAACAACAATTAGTCCTCTTTTGTAACAGATTTTAGTTTGAGACTAAGTCTTGGCTCCTCTATATAAAGGGCAAGGCTAATCTAATAAAGGGGTTGAACACTTTTTCTTTGGAATATATTTGTACTTGAACTTTCTCTCTCTAAAAACTCTCTAGCACTTTCTCTCTCTAGATTTCTCTCTTAACAATTTACTAAGGTGAAAAATTAACTCATCAAATTGACGACTCCACTGGGGAAAAGAACAAAAAAAATCAGTGACCTATTCTACTCGAAATTAAAAACAAGCTTGTTGTATTTTTTGTTCAAAATTAGTACGATGACCCTGAAAATAACCCTACGCTTCGGTCAGCAATAGAAACTCTAAAAGATGATTTACAAAGAGGTGGACCTGAAGGATCATCTCCGATACAAACACATTCTGATATTGAGGTTCAAATGAACGAACTTTTGGACAAGATTAATGCATTGAATGAAAAATATGAACGGAGGGAACAAGAGATTCGCTCAGTGAAGGTTTGATCCGAGGTTAGACAAGAAACAGAAAAACCTGAGATATGAGCTCAATCAGATCGATCTTTTGATGATCGACGAGATAATACCGAGCACAAAAAACGCATTTTATGTCTTCTAAAGAGCGATATTCGTCTCGTAAGGAGAAAAAATAAGCAGATATATGTGACCTCTAGTGACGAGGAGATAGAAAGTTCAGCTTCGGGCTTTAAGAGATACAGAGGTTCTTTGAAAGAGGAATCAGATAGAGATCAATCGAGGAAACACAAAAAAGAGAGTAAATCTAAGAAAGATAATGCGCATCGTTCTACTTGGTACGAAGGAAATCCTTCAAATCAGTATGCTGAAACTGATCGGAATTTGTATGTTACGATGGGAACGGATGATCAGTTCGTTCAATAAGTTGACTGGAGAAATTCTCCATTGACAAATGAAATTCGTTCTATGACGCTTCCGAAGCGTTTTGACATTTCGAAGGTTGAGAAGTTCGATGGGATGCAGGATCCTGATGATTACATCGAACAATTCAAGAATTATATGATGAACTTTGAAGATGACGACCAACTGGTGTGTCGTGCATTTTCTAAGACTTCTAAAGGAACATCTCTTAAATGGTACAATCAGATTCCGAAAGGGTCCATTTCAAATTTTAGAGATATTTATACTGCATTGCGAAGGCAATTTGTGGGAAGCAAAGAGATGAGAGAAAATGGTGATACCATCATTCAGTGCAAACAGATACCTGGAGAAAAGTTGAAAGATTATACGAAAAGATTTGTGTTCACCAACGCTAGTTTGGACAACTGTGAGGAAAATGTGGCGATGACAGCTTTTCGCCAAGGGTTATTGCCAAGGGATCTGGCTAATGAGTCAACGAAGAGAATAGCCTTAAGTTTTGGAGCTTTGATGGCTCAAGTTGAAGATCAGATCAAAGTGGAGGAGTCGAGTAGAGTTCAAGGTGGACCAATCAGCACTGCGAAAAATTCGGGACAGACATCTAATAATCAGGTGCAGACCTCGAATGGTAATGGAAATAGCAATCAGCAGTCAAGGCAAAAGAACATCAATTTGCCTCCTCGGAGTGGTGGTTATTCAAATCACACTCCATCTAACACTTACAACAGGCCTAGACCAAATACATGGGTCAAACCAGAATACTATGTTGATCTAACAGAGAATGTTTCTATCATCTGGGATAAGACCAAGAGCTTCATAAATTTTAGGAAGCCTGCCCCAATTAGTAGGCCAAGGGAGGAGAGGAATAACAAGTTTTGCAGATATCATGATGATATTGGACATGGTACAAATGACTACATTTCTCTGAAGAAATAGATCCGGGATCTGATTGAAAATTGAAAGCTCCTGACTTATGTGAAGTCGCAAGGGAGCGCATCGAAAAATAATGGTGCATCAACTTTGAAGGCTGCACTGCCAGCTGAGAATTTGATGATTTTGGATTCACAGCCTTTCGATGCTTTTTCTGAGTATATTGTAAAAGATTTGAACAGATTGCTTCTGATGACATTCAAAAATCCTGTGGAAAAAGGACGTGTTCGGGAGATATGCAAGTTTTTTGAATTGTTGGCTATTTTCGGAGGCGATTCAATGACTGGAAACTTGGATAGTTTGAGGAAGAGGCATGTTGTCAACTTGAAAACTCAAATTGAAGGGAATATGTCAACGCACTTGTATGGGAAGAAAAATATTCCTTTTATTTTGTTTGATGAAGATGATCTGCGGGGTACCGCAGGACCACATGAAGATGCTGTGGTGATTGAAGCTGAGGTGGCTGGCATCAAAATTCAACGTGTGCTGATTGACAATGGTAGTTCTACTGATTTCCTTTTTAAATGCATCTATAATAGAATGACAAAGCTCTCTCACGTCGAGTTTTACTTGCAAGGTTTTATTGGCCTACAATCATGAACGATGCTAAGAATTTAGTTCGAAGCTGTGATACTTGTCAGAGATTTGCCAATGCTATTCATAGACTAGCAGTGCCGCTTATGTCTATATCTGAGGCAATACCATTTGATAGATGGGGAATTGATCTAGTGGGACCTTTGCCGATGGCTTATAGAGGAAGACAGATGATAATTGTAACGGTTGATTATTTTACAACGTGGGCAGAGACAGAACCGTTATCAGGAACAAAAACTAAGGATGTCATCAAATTTATTATGAACAATATCTGTTTTCGTTTTGGAGTTCCTCGGAGGATTACAAAAGATAATGACCTTCAGTTTAATAGCAGGGAGATGGATTCATTTTGTACTTCTAAAGGAATCCAACAATATTTTTAGACGCCTTTTCATCCTCAAGTCAATGGGCAAGTGGAAGTGACAAATAGAACAATTTTAGATGGCTTGAAGAAGAATTTGATGGGGGCATCAGGAAAATGGCCAAACTATTTGTAAGAGGTACTTTAGGCTTATCGAACAACTCCTAGAGAGGCTACAAAAGAGACTCATTTTGCTTTGGCATATGGAATGGATGCAGTCAGCCCCACAGAATCTAGGATGTCATCTTTTAGAATAGTTTAATATTCTGAAAGTTCTAATAATGCAGTTCGAAGGGCTAATTTGGATTTGATTGAGGAAAAAAGGATCCGAGCTCATCTGAATGTAATTCACTATCAAACTCTTATGAGAAATAAATATGATTTGAATTTGAAGAGAAGAGAATTTAAATAAGGTGATAAGGTTTTATGAAAAGTTTTCTTGCACACAAATGAGAAGAGCCTCGAAAAAATGGCTCCGAATTGGGAAGGGCCTTATACGGTTGTTGAAAGAATTAAGCGGGGGTACTATCGTCTTCGTGATTTCGAGGGGAGGATGCTTCAACATCCATGGAATATTCAACATTTGAAGCTTTATTGGGAGTAGATATGTTTTTGTACTTTGGAATTTTTGTTTTTGAATGTCGCACTCTTTCCTATCTTGTTGGCCCAGGAAGTTTTTAACGAGGCGTCGTGTACATATTCAATATTATCAATAAAGTTCGTTTTTTGGCCAATGGTTGTTTACATATGTTTGAATACTATCTTAACAAACCATCAGAGACTGATTATCTTCGAGATTGGTTAGGATTAAAATGTTCCGAAATGTTTATAACGCTTTTCGAAGAAACAACCATGTCTAATAATCTGATTACATTTTTATTTCAAAGTGAACGCTTAACAGCACACTGAGAATTTTTCGAAGAGCTACCAAAGCTTAACAACTCATTGAGAATTTTTCAAAGAGCTACTGTATTCATCAATTTTGTTAAGGTATTTAAGGTGGTAAGTTTACATTTTGTAATAATTTTTTTAAAAAAATTACCATCGAATAATATGCAAAGAGAATGATAAAATAGAGAAACCGTTTGTCATTTTGATTAATTCGTTGAGGTACAAAAAGAAATTTCTTAATCTGACAAAGACAAAAAAGTGATAAAATTAATCAGAGGACTCTTCCTCCTCAGACGATTCATCTTCTTAAGATGATGAACCAGAAATAAGTTTGAAAGCTTCACTTGGGCGTTTCTCTTCAGGAATTCCATTCCAAAAACTTGTAAGTTCGATTTTGGGATAATCAGCGTGAAGCTCTCAAAGAAGGAGAGTGGTTGTATCTTCTTTTCCGACATTATAACAGTCTGCATATCTTTTGAAAGCTCAGCCTCAGCAGCAGCTACATCAATAGTTTTTTCCACTTTGAAATCCTTCTTTAGTTTATCTATCTCATCGGTTAGCTCTTTATTGTTTGTCTCACAAAGAGTGAGAGAATTTTGAAGCTCACTGGAGTTGGATTTTTCAGTGGCCAGTGCAGTAGCATGATCAGCCTTGAGTTTGTTCATTTCTGTCTCATAAGAGTTCGTCAGCAATTCTGTATCAACTATGTGTGTGATTCACATATGATTCTTTATGCAGAGACACCTTTTATGAGCTTGGATCTTGCTACTTCATACATATGAAATTGATCAACTAACTTGCCGTGCAAATCTTCTCTAAATTTTTTCTCAGGCTCGCAAGCTTCTTTGTAATAAACCATATCTTTGGCCAATTGCTTTAGATGGTTTTGAGAAGCTTCGACTTGGGAAGCAAGTTCCTTTGCAGCAGTGTCAAGATCCGTAAATGGTTGAAGTGCGACATCGATTACAGGATTCGGAGGAGGAAGAAGAAGTTCCGATGTGCTAGGACGTTGAATCATATCCAGAGAGGTGATAGGATCATGAGAACGAGTAACTTTTGGAGGAGCTTTGGTTGGTGTTGGTCTTCCAAATTTAAGCATGTGATTTTTGATGACTTGAAGAACAGGATCCTTTTCACCAGTAAGTGCTTCCGTGTTCTCAAAATTAATAAACATATCAGGATCGAAGTTTACAGTAGCCTGATTTTCGTTGGAAATACTGTCATCGATAATAATCACAGGGTTGTCTTTGTTTGGCTGTTCTTCAATCGAAGGGTTTTGTGGGTGTTGTTGGTTTCCAGCAGCAGTGTTTTCATCTTCGTCAACCAATGTATACGAAGTAATTTTCGTTTGTTTCTTTTTCTTTCCATGGGAACTGGAAGAAGCATTTTTTTTTCTTTGAGGACGGTTCTTGATCTTTACCCTCTTCGATGGGTGAGAGAGTTTGTTATGCAGTTTTTCTTTTTGGAGGCTTTGGTTTCGATGGAGTTGAAGAGCTACCACCAGATGTGCGAGCTGCCTTTTTACCTTTGTTTTCTTTGATAGTTTTTTATGTCTTCTTTTTTGGCAAATGGCTCTCTGATCTGTTGCGAATAGGAAAGAAGACTTTGCAATCGGATTGAGATATTCGCTTTCTGACTATCTTTGGATTATGCTCTGACATCGGATCTTGAGGTGGCAAGGCACGTTCTGAGATTGAAAACATATGACAGTGGAGGAATTAATGGGCTGAAAGGTAGTTTGAAACGCGTTGTTCCATTCCTTCTCAGTCCAAGTGGCAAGCTTTTGGAAAATCACTTTGGCAGTTGGTCGACGTGATGAGTAACGCCTCGAAATTTCTGAAATAATTAGAAAAGCAAAAAATTAAAAATTAAAAGGAAAGCGTAAATTATATTTCAGAACGTAAAAATTTCGAAATGCTTACGATTGCTTCTCCAAACGAGATTTAATTTTGAAGGATTGGCCTCAGAAATCGTTTTGCCATTTTCCCATGCTCCTGATATAAAGATGAATTTCTATTTCTAGAATTTGTCAGCCTATAAGATATCATCGATGATCTTGAGGTCATCCATCAGGGTGAGGTAGTAAAAGGGAAGCTTCAGACCTTTTGACAGTTGAGTAAAAGAGATGAAGTCTATAATGCTGATACGAATATGAGACAATCGAGATGCCATAATCACTGACGTAATGGTGAACCACTGATTCGGTGTCACCTGCGTAGGACATAAGTTGAGCAGTTTGAAGTATTCGACGATCATAAGATCCAGTGGAAACTGAAGCCCCCAATTAATGATCTCAGGATAGACTATTAGTTCGTCATCTTTGCAATCCAAAAGAGTTTCTCCTTCTTTGGGTAGTCGAAGCGTTATGTTATCTCCCATTCCCCATTGCTTTTTCAGAGCCGAAGCTTGGCTATCTTTGTAATATATGTAGCGAACCTTTTTCAGTGCAATGATGTATTTGCCTTCAAGATTTCTTAAGTTTCTTCCAATCTTCGCTCTTTCTTCTTCGGAAACGAAGCAAGCGTCTGCTTCTTCTTGAGGTTTATGGGTATTTGCAGAGTTCCCGTCGTCAAATTCAGTCTTAATATCAATTTTAGTTGCCTCAGAATTAGCTTCGTTGGCTTTGGATGTTTCTTCTTCAGGATTTCGAGGTGTTGGATTAACAACTGTTGGTAAAGGGCTACATGTTCGAGGAGTTTCCTCAGTAATTTCTCTTTGAGTAGGAATTTCAGCATTTGGATTTGAAGGGGAAGGACTTCAAATAATTTCTGACTCGTCTCCCATGGCAATAAAAGTTCTTCGTTTTCTGATTATTGAAGAGTGATTCAAAGATGGAATATGCGGCTTTGGTTTTAAAGAGGATTTTTCACTAATCAGAGGAGAAATTTTACTTTGAGATGAGGAGGCTCGAGGTGTTTTAGGGCCTAGGATTTTAGATGAGGAACTCTCTTTGACTATGGGAGAAGGCGAAAGAGCAGGAACTTTAGTTGGATCGAAATTAACATAGTAGATTGTTTTAGTGGTTGTTCCAACTGGAAGGTTGTTGATCAATCCTGCTCTCCTATATTCTTCTGCTCTTTGCGTAATACAAAAGTAGTCGTATGATTCGAAGACTAAATTGTTATCAGAATATGAAGATTATGGTGTTTTGGGTATGATAGCCTTCGATTTTTTGGTTTTTGGTTTCTTTCTCATAAACCAAATAAAGGTTGATCGGAGAAGATGAAGATTGGTCAGAAAGTTTGTTTTTCTGATGAGAATACTGGGAAAAAAGAAGAATACGGTAAGGGTAGCCAAAAGCTCCAACTTCTCTCTAAAATGGTTTGTGTGATGAAAATGAAAAAAAATGAAAGGCAGGTTGAATTTATACAAAAGAATTAAAACCGTTTGAAGTTTGAAAGACTCTTATGATGATAGGTTGGAATATGAATCGATAGGTTGATCAGATGCTCGACATATGTCAGGCTAGACCTCTAGCTATGGATCTAAAAACTATAGGGTTATGATGGATTGAACTGTTATGTGCAACGGTTACTTTCATATGTAGTATGGATAAAAATCGAAGAGTTCTTTTTGCAAGTGTTCGAGGATGGTTCATTTACACAGTATTTCGAAGCAATTTTCTAGTTACAGTGTTTCAAAGAAATTTTTTGTCGTTGAAAGGTTATCGGATTTTAGCATCATTGCTAGTTGGTATTTGTTTTAAGTACACTTCGAATGATTGTTCTTCATGTGCGCTTCAAATGATTGTTTAAAATGGTTGCTTCGAATGATTGCTTTGAGTTTATAACAGGTTACATAACATATGGAAGTATTCAAAGATATTTTAGTTCTCATTCATTTACTGACATGAGAACTAGGGGGGCTTCTGATATGGAAATAGGATTTTGAGGACTAGATTGTAAATAATGTAAATTTAAAGATTTAATTATAAGTATTGTAAGTTTTGTCCTTAAATTGTAACCTATGTAAGTTTTAGATAGTATTTACAACTATGTATAATTGTTAAGGACTAAACAAAAATTAGTCCTCTTTTGTAAGAGATTTCAGTTTGAGACTAAGTCTTGGCTCCTCTATCTAAATGGCAAGGCTAATCTAATAAAGGGGTTGAACACTTTTTTTTGGAACTCATTTGTACTTGAACTTTCTCTCTCTAAAAACTCTCTAGCACTTTCTCTTTCTAGATTTCTCTCTTAACAATTTACTAAGGAAAAAAATTAACTCATCAATCAAGATCCTTCTTAATTAATTTAATGGAGTTGACATCCGCTCGATTGAAGATCGTAAGATCGTATATGAAGCAAATATTTATGATTTGAAGTTTATGAAACTTCTTGTGGAATTTGAAGAAAAGGTAAAGACTTTTAATTTGGAGTATACTAGAGAGGACTTGCATAAAAATGATTAAGATGGACGAGGAGATGGGGTCTCCTTGTCAGAGTCATTTATTTCATTTGAAGGAATCATAGGAATTACTAGTGACATTGACAGTGTAGGAAGGTGTGAAAATACATTAAATAATCCACGAGATCATTTTAGAGGTAAAAACATAAATATTAGAACATCTAGGAGAAGATGCCACTGGACGTTATCGAAACTTTCATGAGATTGATTTTGAAGGCAATCCTTGGGCATTTCTATTGGTGTGATATCCTCGAAGAAGTTCTTGAGAGATGAGGATATTGTCCGAGATGCTACGGTCGGGGATAAATACGAATTGTAAAGTTAATTAGATATGATAGAGAGTCATTTATTCTGTTGGCAATGATTTTAGAGATGTCTTTGTAGATTACGTTGCAACACGTGATAGGTTTAAAATTAGAAGAGGAAGATGGATTGTTTGGTTTTGGGATGATAACGATTTAAGTTTTAGTCCAATTAGGGTTTATACAGTGATTGATGAGGAAATGCTGGACTGCTTTACAAAACTCGTTACCTATAATTGACCATGAGGATTAAAAAAAACAAGATCTATAGTCGTCGCACTAGAGGCTTTGTTATATTGATACTAAAATGAAATTTTAATATACTCTTTGTTGATAAGAGGATTATATTTCCCTTGTTCGAGTGGTTAAGTTTGATGGTGATGAGACGGTTGATACGATCTATGCCAAGACAGCCAATGGATCATTTTTCCCTAAGGAAGTTGGAAAAGTAATTAACATAATTTTTAGCAACACCTCAGGGGAGGTACAAGGGTTTCCGAGGTTATCATTGATGGAAATGATCTTATTACGGATGATACATATTTTAATACTATTATAAAAGAGTTTGGACTTGCGGTCACCTAGTTTGAGCCATTTTTGTGATATTTTTGTTTGAGAAGCAATTCTTTCGATCTATTGAGAAAGATGAAGTATTTGAATCATTTATTTTTGCTTCAAAGAGAGATATTTTGGAGGTAAATAGCCAATGTTGGGCTTGGAAGATGATGTTTTGGGAAAATGGGATCCTTTCATTTATAATACTGAATTCTTTTTTGTTGAGGTGGGAGAAGGTTGACTGAAAGCAACTAAGCTTTGCAAGTACAATAGAAATGTTAGAACTGTTAACAATGAGGTTCCAGCTAGTGACAAAGATGGAATTGTAGTCAGAATATGATTACCACATATTAAAGAAGATGAAGAGTTTTCTTAATGATGTAATGAGGGTCATTGATGAATAAATAAATTGAGGTATGGTTGGAAAATAAGTAGGGAAAAGATCATCACATTGTTGATTGACAAAGACCATGTCTATCTTATGAGATATATTGTTGTTGGATTGTTTCTTAGACCATGAGAATTGGAAGTCATTTGCTCTTAGATTATTGAACTCACTGAGGTAACAACAATTGTTGAAATCGTTGATAGAGGGATTCCAAAGGTCCAAATTTCCAGTTCAGTCGTCTAGTTTATAAATGGTATTGAAATTGCCCGAAACAACCCATGGGTTCTTTGAAAAATTAACTAAAAATGACTTAAGATCATTCAACAGAGAGATGCGCTCTGAGACGCCATTGAAGTCGTAAATTATTTAAAGGGAGGAAGTTATAGAGGAAGCTATATAGGTGATATTACAGTCAATGATTTAAGAGGCAAGGTTATTCAAAATTACTTTGTATATACACTAAGGTTTCAAGAAAACCAAATTATGCATAGAAGGGTGGGTCAAATAATTGGTTTAAATTTTTTAGAAAGATAATATGGAACGCATAATGTTCTCGACTTTGTTTTCCCAAACTCTAGTTTCAATTAAGAAGACTAGGGTGATATGGTTACTGAAAACACATTTTGTGATGCCTTTTTTTGCGGATGTGGTCGTTTAACCCATAAACGTTCTAAATTGTAATTATCATAATATAAATATAATTAAAATAAATCTAGTTGCTAAATAACATACCAGACTTGAAGGGATATAATTATGATAATTGAATAAAGTACTTATAATATCGGTTGACGAGTAAATCTTCCTTTGAAGGAACAAAATATCCCATTTTTTTTTGGTTTTTTTTGGTTTGGTTGAGATTAATTGGCGACTAAAAGGGTTACTTGAATTAAATTTTAATTAGACAAATCCCAATAGCCCTAAATGAAAGACTATGATACCCTTGACGATAAGAGACCATGAGGAAATGAAGGTTGTTTCTATCAACTCTATCCAATGAAGTCATGGTGTTGTAAATTCTAAAATCTTCGTAAAAAATTCATAATAAAGTGCATGAACGAGATTGATGATTTACCATCAGGATCCCGTCAAAGATGCGAGGGAAGATTAGAAGCATGATAACACCCTTCCATATCCGACCAGAGGACTGAGAACCACGTTGATTGGAAAAGTCCTTCAGAAAACGATCAAAGATCATAAATTCACGATTAGTTTTGGCCGACGGGGAGGAGGTCCGGGATTCGATGAATTGATATAGTCCAAAAGATTAGAAGTTGATTTTATAAGTTTTTTTCGGTTCTTTTATATTTTTACTGTAATAATTTGTTCCAATTTTATTATGGTTTAATCTTTCTCTCAAAATTTAATTTGTATTTATCTCTGTCTTCTTCTACTCTTCTACATTACAGATTTGATTTACGGTTTCATTTAGAAGATTCTACATTACAGATTTGATTTACGGTTTCATTTAGAAGATTCTACATTACAGATTTGATTTACAGTTTTATTTAGAAGAAGATAACAAGTCTTGTTTATCAAGGAGACGAGAAGTTACTAAAATTAAAGAAGAAAAAGAAAAAAAAGAACACTGTATGTTTTTCTCTCTAATGTTTTTAATAAAATAAATTATTAATATTATAAATTATATTCGATATAAATTCCAAGTTGATATTAAATGGTACCCATTAGACAATGAGATTTGTTTTACCAATTTGTGTCGCTTATAAAGCATCCATATTATATATAGTAATAAATTCTATTGCAGATGGATTGATAAAAATTATACTAAAACATAGATTATGATTGATTTTTTATATTGTCCACATTTATCAATAACAACCGCTTATAATTTATCCATATATCTTTTATATAATTTTTTTTATCTATTTAAAAAAATATTTTTTATATAGCAAATTTGATATTATTTTCATTTATTTTTCAAAAATAACTTTTAGATAACAAATTTGATTTTATATTTATGTATATTTTAAATATCTTTTGAATATTATATTTGATTATGTTATATTGTATTTGTTTAAATATCTTTTAAAAAAATATATTAAGATTTATTGTTAAATATTATTTTTATGTATAATAAGATATTTTTATTTGTAATAAAATTTCTTATTTTTATTATTTTTATTATTTTTATTCACAATAACATAGCTTGTACACGATTTAATTGTTGTAGACTTATATTGGAGTGTTATTTTGCTAAAAAGTAAAAAAATAATGTTGGTTGTTCAAGTAGCCAGAGTAATAATAATATAATTCATCCTCATCTAACTGTCCTTATATCATGACCTAATGTTGATAGTGTAGAATTTTATCCGAAGGAAGATATGGTGAGTGATCCGGGACTACGCCAACGTATTAGAGAATCTGATATCAATTATGCAGATAAAATTCGACGATAATTCATCTCAAAAGGACCTTACCAATCAAAAAATCATAAATTTATGAAGGGTAAAATGAAGATAAAATACGACGAGAATTCTATAAAATTTTGTTTAGGCCCTCCTAATTTCAAATCCTGGTTCCGCCACTGCTCCCGACTGTAACATGCAAATCCTCCCAAACACGTGTGTTTTATGCGTTACCCAGAGTCACCAAAACCTTTACACCATATTTGACAGAGATAACTAAGAAGATATCATCCATGCTTCGATTCATGAAGTAAAACATCTTACTCTTAAAGTCACGTTAGAGGAGGATCATTTTCCGTCGAGACCCTATATATTGGCGTCATATTCAACATGAACTTTATACTCCGGTGACAATTGGTCCTCGATGGGTCATCAAGAATATCCATCCAAAATATACGCTTATCTACAAGGGAAATAACAAAAACAAAATCTAAGATGGTCGAGATAGAGAATGAAATATCTTGAACAAATTTACCGTGAGACATCCTAGTAGTACCAATGCCACATAAATCGTTATCCGATGCAAGATTGGCAGTACGTCGCGTGTGAAATGTTAGACATTTTTGAACGGAAAAAAGTGAATCATGGTTAACGATATAGTATGAAACATCATTATTCTTTGAAAGTGGACCATATATGCAATGTTGAGGTAGATATTTTATGATTAATTTATGATATTTCCTTCTTTATTGTGTAGGTTTGACGAAAATGAGAAGGCAAAAATAAGAGCTATAGACTTCAGACTTAAGTTCACAACAATATGAAGACTAGAGGCTTCAGATTGTGCCTCTAGTATGGCATAAAAAGGCAATGTAGGCATTCTAAAATATGAAGAGTAGATGCTTCAGATTTGGAACTCATTTGTACTTGAACTTTCTCTCTCTAAAAACTCTATAGCTCTTTCTCTCTCCAGATTTCTTTCATAACAATTTACTAAAGTGAAATATTAACTCATTAAATTGGTGACTCTGTTGTGGACCAAATAAGAAAAATCAGTGGCTTATTCTGTCCAAAATTGATACAATCTAGTTGTATTTTTTGTTCAAAATTAATACGATGAATCCTGATAACAATCATACGCTTTGGTCAACAATAGAAACTTTGAAAGATGATTTACAGAGGGATGCAAATAGAACTGGTGGATTATCTCTGATCGAGGCTTAATCTGATATCGAGGTTCGAATGAACCAACTTTTGGACAAGACTAATGCTTTAAATGAGAAGTATGAACGAAGGGAACAAGAGATACACTCGACAAATCTTAGATCCAAGGTTAGACAGGAAATAGATACTGATGAGGGAGAATAAAAGACATGGTAAAATTGTAAAGAAGAAGTATGATAGGAGAGAATTGTAAAGAAGAAATTGTATTAGGGGAAAATTGTATAGACTACTAAAGAAGTAGCCTTTATGAGAAGATGAAAAGATATAGGGACCAAAAGTGTAATAAATGGGAACTAAAGCGTGTGGGACCCGCAATTGTACTATAAAAGGACCATACACGCTTCACAGATCCCGAAATGAATATAATATTACTTTCTCTCTCTACTTAACCTAATTATCTTTTTCTCTCTCTAAACAAATTCCTAAACAAAGGATTACGGTTTGTTTTTTACACTAAAAGATCTTCGTATCACAAAATCACCCCTGAGCATTCTTAAAACTCTTCAGATACGACTGAGATGGAAGGTCAGTTAGATCGATCTTTTAGTGAGCGACGAGCTAAATCTGAACACAAAAAAACATGTTTTGTGTCTCCAAAAGAACGATATTCGTCTCGTAAGGAGAAAAAATATAAACAGAAATATGTGACCTCTAGTGACGAGGAGGTGGAAAGTTCAGCTTCGGGCTTTAAAAGATACATAGGTTTTTCGAAAGGGGAATCAGACAGAGATCAGTCGAGGAAGTATAAAAAGGAGAGTAAATCTAAAAGGGATAATGTTCCTCGTTCTACATGGTTCGAAGGAAACACTTCAAATCAATATGCTGAAACTGATCAAAATTTATATGTGACAATGGGAATGGATGATCAGTTCATTTAGGTAGTCGACTGGACAAATTCTCCGTTGACAAGTGAAATTTGTTCCATAACGCTTCCGAAGCGTTTTGACATTTTGAAAGTGGAGAAGTTCAATGGGATGCAGGATCCTGATGATCACATCGAACAATTCAAAAATTATATGATGAAATTCGAGGATGACGACCAGTTGGTGTGTCGTGCATTTTCACAGACTTTCAAGGGAACAACTCTTAAATGGTACAATCGAATTCCGAGGAAATCCATTTCAAATTTTAGAGATTTTTATACTACATTCCGAAGGAAGTTTTTGGGAAGCAAAAAGATGAGAGAAAATGATGATACCATTAGTTAGTGCATGCAGGCGTCTGGGGAAAAGTTGAAAGAATATACAAAAAAATATTGTTTTCACCGAGGCTAGTTTGGACAATTGTGAGGAAAATGTGGCGATGGTAGCTTTTCACCAAGGTTTATTGCCAGGGGCTCTGGCTAATGAGACGACAAAGAGAAGGGCCTTAACTTTTGGAGCTTTGATGGCTCAATTTGAGGATCAGATTAAAGTGGAGGAGTCGACTAGAGTCCGAGGTGGACCAGCCAGCACTCCAAAGAATCCGGGACAGACAACTAATAATCAGGGGCAGCCTTCGAATGGTAATGTTAATAGGAATGGTAATCAGTAGTCGAGGCAAAAGAACAATAATTTGCCTCCTCGGAGTGGTGGTTATTCAAATCACACTCCATCTAATAATTACAACAGGCCTAGACCAAATACATGGGTCAAACTAGAATACTATGTTGATCTGATAGAGAAAGTTTCTGTAATATGTGATAAGACCTAGAAGCTTTGTAAATTTCAGGAATCCAACCCCAATTAGCAAGCCAAAGGAGGAAAGGAATAACAAATTTTGTAGATATCATAAGGAAATTGGTCATGATACAAATGACTGCATTGCTTTGAAGAAAGAAATTCAATTTTTGATTGAAAATGGGAAGCTTCTGACTTATGTGAAGTCGCAAGGGAGCGCATCGAAAAAAAATTGTGTATTAACTTTGAAGGCTGCACTGCCAACTAAGAATTTGATGATTTTGGATTCACAGGCTGAGCGTTTTGATGCTTCTTCAGAGTATGTTGAAAAATATCCGAACAGATTGCTTCTGATGACAGTTGAGGAGCCCATAGAAAATGGACGCGTGCGGGAGCTGTTCAAGTTTTTTGAATCGTTAGCTATTTTCGGAGGCGATTCGATGACTGCTAATTCGGATAGTTCAAGGAAGAGGCATGTTTTCAATTTGACAACTCAAATTGAAGGGAAGATATCCACGTAATTGTATGCAAAGAAATATATTCCCTTCATTTTGTTTGATGAGGATGATCTGCGAGGTACTGCAGGACCACATAAAGATGCTGTGGTAATTGGAGCTGAGGTGGCTGGCGTCGAAATTCGACGTGTGCTGATTGACACTGGTAGTTATGCTAATGTCATTTTTAAATCAACCTATGATAGAATGACAAATCCACCTCAGATTTCTCAATCGGATCAAATGATTATTGGATTCACGGGTGTAACAACTCATGTCGTTGGAGAATTTGAGGGTGAGGTGAGTTTGGGAAAAAGACTATTTAAGAAAAGGGTCCAAGTACTTTTTGTGGTGGGGGACTGTCCCACAAGCTATAATGCTATTTTTGGAAGATCATGGCTTTCAAGAATGTATGCGGTCGTATCTACAGTTCATCAGTGTTTTAAATATGTGGTTGGAGATAGAGTTGGGGTCGTTCGAGGTGATCCGAAGGTTGCGAGAGAATACTATGCCACTACACTTCGGATCCGAGGGTCCAGTAGTGGAAATTTAACGCTTGAATAGCAGTTAGAAGGGGTACTCTTGGATTTGGAAGAAATGGTTGACGATCCGAAGGAAACCCCAGGGTCTTTAATGGTGAGCGAAGAAATAAAAGATTATACTTTTACAGAAGGGAAGGTACTTCGAATCGGAACTTTATTGACCCATTTTCTACGCCAACGATTGCTTGATTTTTTATCCCAAAATTTGGATGTCTTCGCTTGGAAGACAGAAGATGTAACATGAGTACCCATTGAGATAATTCGTCATAGCTTAGCTATAAATCTGAAGGTTAAGCCGGTTATTCAGAAAAGAAAAGTGTTTTCCTTGAAAAAAGCAGAAGCAATCGTTGCTGAAGTGGATCGATTATCTAAGTTCGGACACATATTGGAGTTACAGTATCCTTTGTGGACGGAAAATCCGGCGGTAGTTAAACAGAATAATGGGAAGTGGAGAATGTGTGTGAATTTTACAGATTTGAATAGAGCTTGTCCTAAAGATCCATTTCATGTTCCTCGAATAGATAAGTTGATTGATTTTACTTCAGGCAACAAAATTTTAACTTTTATGAATGCTTTTTCAAGATATAACCAAATCCAAATAAATCCAAAGGATAAAAAATGCACAACTTTTATAACTGATATGGGCTTGCACTGTTATAGGGTAATGCCCTTCGGATTGAAAAATGTTGGAGCCAATTATCAGAGATTGATGAATAAAGCTTTCGCTACTCAAATTGGAAGAAATATGGAGGTATATATAGATGACATGGTTGTAAAAAGTTCAAAGGATAAAGTGTATCTTGATGATTTAGAGGAAGCTTTTCTAAATTTAAGGGCAATCATGTTGAAATAAAATCATGAGAAGTGCACCTTTGGAGTTCGATCGGGGAATTTTTTGGGTTTGTCATGAGTGAAAAATGAATAGAAGCTGACCGAGAACTATTAAAATCTTTGGTAACAATGAATTCTCCTCGCTCTATCAAAGAAGTGCAAATTCTGACAAATGCTTTCTATTGTTAGCAAGATTTTCTGATAAATGCTTTCCTTTCTTTCAAGTGTTACGAGGACCCAAAAAGTTTGAGTGGACATCGGAATGTGAAGCAACTTTCACAAATATTAAAAATTTGTTGTCATCAATAGAGATTTTGTCGAAGCCTCGGAATGAAGAGAAACTATTTTTGTACATCACGGTATCAGATTTTGCACTGAGCGCATTGTTAATTAGTGAAGATTCAGGAATTCCAAAGCCAGTATATTACATTAGTGAAAGTTTGGTGGCAGTAGAAAAGAGATATATGAAATTAGAAAAATTGGCATTATCGTTGGTGATTGCTGCTAGGAAGATGCGTCCATATTTTCAAGCTCATCGTATTGAAGTCCGAACTTCATTCCCCTTAAAAAATATTTTACAATGACCTGATATTTTGGGGAGAATGACCAAATGGTCAATGGAGTTGGGAGACTATGGTATTTTGTTTACACCTTGAACATCAATAAAAGCGCAGACATTGGCATATTTGTTTTATTGAATTCCATTCAAGCCGATCGGATGAGGAAGAAAATAAATAACGCATCCCAGGTGATTCGAGGTGGGTTGCCCGAACAAATGGCGGATCTAGTGTTTCAGGGTGCAATGCTGGGGTTCAGTTAATAGCTCAAACGGGAGAGACAGTGATTCAATCTATTAAGTTTGGTTTTCATGCTTTGAATAATGAAGTTGAATACGAAGATGCTTTGACAGGTTTAAGATTGGCAAAAATTTGTGGGGCAACTTCGGCACGCTTGGAAATGAATTCTCAATTATTGGAAAATCAGGTATCTGGATTTTCTGAAGGAAGAAATGATCGTTTGATTTTGTATCTTCGGGAACTTCGGAATTTAATGCTTCTGTTTGACGACATTATTGTGGAATATATTGAGACAGGGATTAACATGGTGGCTGATTCTTAAACGTTGCTTACAAGGAAGAATATCCTTGGATTGTTTTGCAAGAAAGTCCTTCAATTGTTACTCAATCTAGCCAATGTGAATGTATAGAGGAATTTTTTATTACGACTGATGAAATCTAAGGCGATTGGCGATCATATATTCTTATCTTTTTTACTCAAGGAATACTACCAGATGATTCGCGATTGGCAAAAAAGTTGAGAAGTAAAGCCTTCGGATATATAGTACTGGATGGAATATTATATACAAAGACATTGAGCATGCCATTGTTACGATGTTTAAGCAAACAATAATCACAAGAAGTATTATCAGAGTTGCATGATGGTGAAGGGTCAGCTCATTGCGGGGCCAAAGCTCTCTCACGTCGAGTTTTTATTGCAGGGTTCTATTGGCCTACAATCATGAACGATGCTAAGAATTTAGTTCGAAGCTGTGATACTTGTCAGATATTTTCTAATGCTATTCATAGACCAGTAGTGCCGCTTATGTCTATATCTGAGGAAATACCATTTGATAGATGGGGAATTGATTTGGTGGGACCTTTCTCGATGGTTTCTGGAGGTAAACAGATGATAATTGTAGCGCTTGATTATTTTACAAAGTGGGCAGAGGCAGAACCAGTATCGGGGACAAAACTTAGATTTATTGTGATCAAATTTATTGTGAACAACATCTGTTGTCGTTTTGGAGTGCCTCGAAGGATTACAAGATTATAGGATTTGGAGGAGGAAGACAAAATTCCGATGAGCTAGGACGTTGAATCATATCCAGAGAGGTGATAGGATCATGAGAATGGGTAATTTCTGGAGACACTTCGGTTGGTGTTGGTCTCCCAAAGTTAATCATGTGATTTTGGATGACTTGAAGAGCAGGATCCTTTTCACCAGTAAGCGCTTCAGTGTTCTCAAAATTAATAAACATATCAGGACCGAAGTTTAAAGTAGCCTGATTTTCGTTGGACGTAATATCTTTGATGATAATCACATGGTTGTCTTTGGTTGGTTGTTCTTCAATCAAAGGGTTTTGTTGGTTTCCAGCAGCAGTGTTTTCATCTTCGTCAACCAATGTATACGAAGTAATTTTCGTTTGTTTCTTTTTCTTTCCATGGGAACTGGAAGAAGCATTTTTTTTTCTTTGAGGACGGTTCTTGATCTTTACCCTCTTCGATGGGTGAGAGAGTTTGTTCTGTAGTTTTTCTTTTTCGAGGCTTTGGTTTCGATTGAGTTGAAGGGCTAGTACCAGATGTGCTAGCTGCCTTTTTACCTTTCTTTTCTTTGATGGTTTTTTCTTTTTTGGAAAATGACTCTCTAATCTGTTGCGATAGAGAAAGAAGACTTTGCAATCGGGTTGAACTATATGTTTGCAGACTATCTTCGGATCCAGCTCTAACATCAAGTCTTGAGGTGGTAGGTCACCTTCTGAGATTGGAAACATATGGCACGTAAGGAAATTAATGGCCTGAAAGCCAATGTGAAATGCGTTGTTCCACTCCTCAGCCCAAGCGACAATTTTTTGGAAAATCACTTTAGCAGATGGTCGACGTGATGAGTAACGCCTCAAAATTTCTGAAATAATTAGACAAGCAGAGAATTAAGAAAAGAGAAATGCAAAACATAAAACAAAATTAGAATGTAAATTTTTTGAAGTGCTTACGATTGCTTCTCCAGACGAGATTTAACTTAGATAGATTGGCATCAGAAATTTATTTTCCATTTTGCCCTGCTCCTGATATAAAGATGAATTTATGCTTCCAGAATTTGTCAGCCTCTAAGAGGTCGTCGATGATCTTGAGGTCATCCATCATCGTGATGTAGTAAAAGGGAAGCTTCAGACCTTTTGACAATTGAGTCAAGGAGATGAAGTCTTTAATGCTGATTGGAATTTTAGACAATCTAAATGCCATCATTACTGACATTAGGCTGAACCATTGATTTGGTGTCACCTGAGTATAACATAAGCTGAGCAGTTCGAAGTATTCCAGGATCATAGGATCCAATGGAAACCAAATACCCGAGTTGATGATTTCGGGGTAGACTATTAGCTCGTCATTTTTGCAATCCAAGGGAGTTTCTTCTTCTTTTGGTAGTCAAAGGATTATGTTATCTCCCGTTCCCCATTGTTTTTTAGAGCCGAAGTTTGGCTATCTTTGTAATATATACAACGAACCGTTTTCAATGCAACGATGTATTTACCTTCAAGATTCCTCATTTTTTTTAATCTTAGCTCTTTCATCCTAAAAAACAAAGCAAGTCTCTGCCTCTTCTTGAGGTTTATGGGTAGTTGCAGAATTCCTATCATCAGATTCAGCCTCGAGATCGGTTTTAGTAGCCTCAGAATCAGCTTCGTTGGCTTTCGATGTTTCTTCTCGAGGTTGTTGAGGTGTTGGATTAACAGCAGCTGGTAAAGGGTTTCTTGTTCGAGGATCTTCCTCAGTTACTTCTCTTTGAGGAGGATTTTCAGTATCTGGATTTGAAGGGGAAGGCGTTCATATAATTTTTGACTCGTCTCCCATGTCAATAAAAGTTCTTCTTTTTCTGGTAATTGAAAGGTGATTCGAAGAGGAATTTTTTGAATTCTTTTTCAAAGTAAATTCTTCACTAATCAAAGGAGAAATCTTACTTTGAGATGAAGAGGCTCGAGGTGTTTTAGGGCCTTGTATTTTAGACGAGGGCGTTCTTTGGTTACAAGAGAAGGAACCAGATTAGGAACTTTTTTGGATCAAAATTACCATAATAAATTGTGGAAGTGGTTGTTCCAACTGGAAGGATATTTATTAATCCGGCAGGCCTATATTCTTAACCCCTTTGAGTAATGAAGAAGTAGTCGTATGTTTCAAAGACTAAGTTGCTATCAGATTCAGGGGATTATGGTGTTTTGGGTATGATGGCCTTGGATTTTTTAGTTTTTGGTTTCTTTCTCATAAACCAGATGAAGGTTGATCGGAGAAGATAAAGATTGATCAGAAAGGTAGGTTTTTTCTGATGAGAATGCTAAGAACATGATGAAGGTAGCCAAAAGGTTTGACTCCTTAATTGTAATTGATGTAAGTTTTAGAGAGTATTTGTAACTATGAATAATTGTTAAAGACTAAATAACAATTAGTCCTCTTTTGTAACAGAATTCTGTTTAAGACTAAGTATTGGCTCCTCTATATAAAGGGAACGGCTACTCTAATAAAGGGGTTGAACACTTTTTCTTTGGAACTCATTTGTACTTGAACTTTCTCTCTCTAAAAACTCTCTAGCTCTTTCTCTCTCTAGATTTCTCTCTTAACAATTTACTAAGGTGAAATATTAACTCATCAGACCGCATGTACTTGGGATCTACTCTGGCTCTTTTGTTAACTTTTGAGTTGCTGGCTAACTCAGAATGTCTTCGGGAAATGGTAAATAGCCACTGTTGTTTCCCGGTATCTATATGCTTATCTTTATAAGGTCTATCTTCATTGACTGGACGCGTCTCGTCCTGTTACTCCGACTGGAGATGACGATCTTACTATTTAATGAATTGGACAAGGTCACCGTAATCTATAAACCTTTGAATTTCCTCTTTGAGCTGCCAACATTCATCAGTCGGATGACCATGGTCATTATGGTGAGAGCAAAAGTGCCTGCTTGACCTCCTAAAACTAGGTGCACTCATAACCCGATGGGGTTGGTATCTTGTTCGTTCCTTCGTTCGGTCATAAATAACAAAGATGGTCTCGGTCAATAGGGTGAAATCTCTATACTGATTCTTATAATGCGTTGGTTGTCGAGTGTTTTTCTGGTGAGGCCCACCGTCCATCATTTTCCTCTCATACGATCCTCCTTTCGAATTAGAAATATGACTTTATGGAAAATCTCATTTTATGAGCATCGTCTACTATGGTGAATGGGTATACTGGGGCTAGCAAATCCCCTATATTTTCTATCGAGAATATTATTAGATCGACGTAAAGTTCCCCTCGTTGATCGAGGCTTCTCTTGAGGGAGGTGACAACCATATTCTCTTTTAAATCTGGAAAATAATTCACAGTATGTGCAAAACTCTTAACATAAATTTTTAACGACTAACCTAGTCTTTGGTAGAGGTCCATAATCGAATCTCATTCGCGTTGGAGTTCCTTGTTGCCTACGAATCTTACTCGGAAAATAAACTATAAACCTACGAAATCGTAAATAGACCCTTTATGAAGACTGCTAAACTAGTCTATCGCATTATCTTTAAGAGTCATGGATAGGGCTCGGCAAAGCATAGCATCATCCGGGTTAAACGCCATCATCATGTTGCGAAACTGCTCAAGATGCTCTCCGGACCCCCTGTACCATCATATGCTTCCATTTTGAATGGGTCGAACTTTTTGGGGAGTTGTCCGTTAAGAATATTCTCCATGAACGGAGAATCTTGTAGAATGTATGTGGACATTCTTGGTCGAACTTAATCGTATTTTACGTCATTGTCGTCTTGAGCCCTCTTTGGAGCATGGACTTGCTCGTCTTGTCGCAGTTCCTGCCCCTAATAGCGTCTTTTGTCACCGGTTTATCCTTCTCCTTCTTCTCTATCCTTGCGCTTGGACAAGCGACCCTCCTATCCCCGGTTAGCACGGCTGACATCCAGCCCTGATCGATGCCCTCCACGGTTAGTTTCTCGTACCTTGGCTGTCAATGCGTGAAGTGCGTCGTTCAGTCCTACTATGGTAGCGTGAGTGGCCTGCTCCCTAGCATCTTACTCACATGCTATCCTATGTTGTTCTTGCTATAGGTGTTGAAGTTGGTGCTCCAACTGCAGGACTGTTGGTGTAACTGTCGGGTTAGCGCCCACTACTTCCTGCAAAGCTGGATCCATAATGTTTTCTGAAACGAGCGACATAATCTCCGGCCCGTTAGTGACTGCTGGCTGACCAACATGAGGTTCTTTTTCAATGGGAGTTTCCTACATCAAATATGGATTTACGATAGTGTTAGGAGGCAACTGAATCTGCTCATCCAATTGATTTGCCGCGTTTCGCCGGTGATCCGTCGCCTCACTCCGTTTCAAAAATTCCTTTTCGATCCCTGATCTTGTTACTACCATGATTAGAAAATCTTATTACTAAGTATTTTTTTAGACGTTCCCACAGATGATGCCAAATTTGTTATGGGAACATGTAACAAATGTAATGCCAAGTAGAAATTTTATTGATCAAGGAAGAAAATATATTTGTTTTACAGATTATCTGCCTATTTATACTGTTTCATTACAGTTTCTAATTGCCACTTATTACATGACTCCAATAATTAAGCACATAGACCCATATTAAATTTAATAGCCCTAAACTTACAGTCATTATTCTAGTCCTTATGCGTTGTGTGGGATGACTGGTCAACCAACTTTAACTTGATTACAATAGGTTCTTTAGTCGTTCATCTTGATTACCGATCTTGATCGGTTTCACTTCTATACATATGCTCAGTGATTATATGTGCTTTAGTTATGACTTCTGCTCGGTTTTGTTCTTCTCATCGGTTTTACTCTTCTACTCGGTTAAAGACTCAACTGTATTTATCTTTGATGGTGACTCTTGTTCGGTTTCCATTTTTGTGTTGCTCGATAGTACACATGATTCGTCGTATCTTCATGCACAAACTCTGCTCGGTAAGGCATATGCTTTGTCATTTTCTATAATATGGCTTCAATGTTCTTTGTCGTCTTCCTTAACGTCCTCACCAGTGCTTCATTTTCCTAACGAGTTAACAGTTATATTTTTAAAACATCGATGCCCCATGATTTGGCCTAAGTCATTCGATACTAGCTACTATATTGGTGCATAGCTTTAATCTATCTTGTGTTTATATAGTAAATAATTCGGTTTTGTATTATTCGTGTCTCTTTGTCAATTTCATCTGCTCAAATATTATTTGATCTATCAGTCGATGAAGGCTTCCTTATCACCTTTATCCCAATTATAATTATTTATTTTATGTAGGTTCTCTATATAGTAGAACATTGTAGAAGCTAGTATATCTCTGGATGCAGAGAAAAACAATGTTCAACATGCTAACATTATGGGCAATATTACAACATCTTTTACTACTTGCTCTTCAGGTATTTTTACTAATTTATTCATTGCATCCTATAAACATGAGAAACCTTGAGTTAATATAAATATATGATAGACGCGGGATATGTGAAGTCATAATAACGCGGGACAAGTGAAGCCATGATAGACACGAGACATGTAAATACATGATAGACGAGAGATATGTGAATGCATGATGGATGTTAGTCAAGTGAACGCATAATAGACGCAAGACATGTGAAAGAATAATAAACCTGATACATGTGCGGTATGATAGACGGGGGACATGTGAAAGCATGATAAACTCGGGACATGTGAATGCATGATAGCCGTGACACATGAGACGAAATTATAGACGCGAGAGAAGTGAATGTATGATAGATATAGGAAAGATGAATGCATGATAGACGAGGTACATGTGAAAGACATGATAAACCGGGACAATTTATTTCATAATCGATGCTGGATAAGTAATGCATGATAGATCTGGACAAGTAATGCATGATAGACGCAGAACCTCATTTATAAATGTATAAAAATATGTAACAATATATGAAAATATATACCTCTATCATTTTATTTGTGATTAGTTCTACTCGTTTTTCTTTTATTTTTCTTATGGTTTTATCACAAAAGTATATCTTGAGAATCATTGATTCTTTTTTTTTTCTTATAGTATTGAATATATTGGTTTGATATTTTGGTTGTTTAATAGCATATGTTCTTTTCCATGCTTGAAAACGAAGATAGTCTTGACGTAGTTGGTTGTAAGTGGTGCCAACTTTGTGCATAATTTGAAGACTTCTTTCTCATTATCATAAATTTTTATTATTTCTATAATAATATTCCAATCCTTTTTTAAAGGAGTGTTTCTTTTCTCAGTTCATATGTTCTCTAAAGAAGGGAATCAAAATATTGTTTTCTTTGATGCTTATAAGTGTTCTTGTTTTTATTTTTATTTCTTTAATCCGTTTTACTAGTGTAAACAAGCCTAATCTGAAAAACAAGCTTTTGGAGATATTGTTCGTGTAAAAATTACGAGATTAGACTAAAAAAGTAGATGAGAGACCATATATGTTTTATTAATGATGGATAGGGAAATGCATGAAAGGCCAAATAAATTATGTGAAACCGTTAAATTATGATAAATGTGAAACCTTGTAAATGATGCGTAACCATGTAACATGATAGATACACAATCATATAAATAATATGAAACCACTCAAATAATGATAGATTTGAAACCTTGTACAATGATAAATGCACAACCATATATGTGATGTGAAACGATTCAAATGATGATAGATCCGCAGCCATGTAAATTATGCAAAACCATGATGACTAGTTTATAAAGTTAATGCGGGACTAGTTACAAAAATAATACAAAACCATGTTGGGATGCGGGACAACATATAAAACTAGATGATGGACACATTTTTGGTAGATGGGGGACTGTACAAATTTAATTTGAAGCCTATAATTGATGCAAAACCAGGAAGTATACTTTTGAGACTCTATTTTGCAGTAACTATTTCAGAAATACTGCTAATTGAGTAATGCGCGTCTCGTGTCTGGTTTTAGTGAGACAAGAGTAATCAATATATGTTGATTGATGAAAAACATAAGTAATTATCTTGTACAATACTAAAAACTAACAATATCATTGAGAAAAGATGCAAATGAAGAAGATGACATGTATTACTAATTATAAACCAAAAAATCAAAATAGTTTCACTATAAAACCCTAATTATATAAAAAACACCAAATTGAAGTAGAATTTGAAGAAGAAAAAAGATCGTAAGTGTACTTTATTATTATTATTATTAACATAGATGTTGTCGGAAATTAGAAGCTTTCTTTGAAGTCGGTAAAGTGAATATCATAAAGATAAAGTTTTTTTTTATGATTGTTTAACGTCTTTAGAGTTTTATGTTTTCAAATATTTACTTATATCATATAATCTTGGTAGTTAGTTACCTAAAAGTTTTGGATCTTAATTAGTTCTCTCTGTTCCATATTAATCCACGTGTAAAGAGGGAGCACGGATATTAAAGAAACTCGTTACGACTTCTCTTTTCTATAAAAACTAAAACATATATAAATTTGATTGGTCAAATATGACAAAAACGGCATCTTTATACGAAAGCAATCAAAATTTAATCAAATTAAACATCATTTAATACTATATTGGTAATTTTGTCGCTCACATTAAATATGAAATAGATGTATTTTTCTAGAACGACACTTATTAAGGAAGAGAAAGAATAATAGATTTGTGGGCCAAATTTTTATCCAACCCTATATATTTATTTCCGAGTATATTTGTTAAATAAATCTACAAAATTTAAAATCACTTGGATGACTTTTGTAAAAATATTAACTAAAGGTGAGCTATGCTAGTCATACCTATACCTAAAGTGATCTTTATTGGTATATACCTATAACTATAAGTGATACAATGAGGAAACCAAGTAAGATAACGGATCAATTGCCGCAGGCACAAGTAGTTATGAACTAGTACTAGGACATTTATAGCGCCTGCTTTGTAGATGTGAATGTGATAAAGTTTGGGATACTTTTCTCTCGATAAGTATATAAGATGTGGCCGCGCGTCTTCTACACCTTTGTTTTCGTATATAATCTGCATACAGAGATGATTTAATTTTTTATGGTACTAGTACAAACTACAAACCTGTTAAATAGATAATATGCAAGTAAGATGATCGATGTCTCACTTTGATTATAGGTGGATGATTTCCACGTTCCACATGGGAAAACATTGAAAATCGTCACTTAGATTGAAACGTTTGTTCGCCACGCCATCTAACTTCTGGGCAGGTACTTCGTACTCATTCTACAACATGTAAACAATCATTTTAATTGATCGGTAAAGATCGGGACAAACTATAATCAGAACTATTGATATTTATAACGTGTAGATTTTAATGGGATATTTTTGGAGAAAGAAAGAAAAATATAAAAAAGAACAAAAGTATTTTTTTTATTTTATTTTTCTTCATCTTTTTTGTTTAGTACATCTCCTATGTATATATATTAGTATAAATATATTATACTGTTTTAAATGACAGAATAATATATTTTATTAATATAATACTCTTTAAAATATAAAATCACATCTAAACATATTTTTCCTAAATTAAATAATATATTATCAATTAAATAATATATTCTCAATTGAATAATATTTTCAATTAAATAATATATTCTTAATTAAATAATATATATTATTTAAAAATACATTAATATATTATTAAAATATTTTAACTAAATTAATTAATTAATATTTTCAAGCTTAATTAATTATTGTCCTAACAATGCCTCCCTTAAATTAAGCTTGTTCTTGATTCCCAAACTTTCAACATTCCTTTTGAAGACTTGTGCACTTTGTGGCTTTCTGAAGATATCAGCCATCTGATCTTCAGTCTTGCAATAGTTAACTTGAACATCACCATTATTCACGAGCTCCCTCAGAAAATGATATCGAATCCGGTTGTGTTTTATTCTTCCATGAAGAACTGGATCCTTTGTGACTCAAATAGTAGAATTATTGTCACAAAATAAAATGGTTGACTTGACCTGCTTTCTTTTTAGACTTTCTAAAATTTCACGCAACCAAATCAATTGACATCCTGCATAAGATGCAGCAATATATTCTGCTTCTGTAGTGGAAAGCGCCACAACTGATTGTTTCTTTGAGCTCCATGAAACTGAACCGCTACCAAGGTGAAACACATACGCAGAAGTGCTTTTGCTATCATCAATGCTTCCTGCTAAATCACTATCTGTATAACCAATGAGATTCACTTCTGCAGCTCATATCGCAATATTCTTTTGGCAGCCTCCCAATGGTTAGAATAAGGTTTGTCCATGAATCTACTTATCAAACTAACAGCATACAAAATGTCAGGCCTTGTCGAAATTAGATACATCCGATTTCCAACCAGACTTCGGAACATGGTTGAATTAATAAGTTTTCCTTCACCTTCTTTAGATAACTTCAGACCTGTGATGCATGGAGTTGTGACTGGATTAGCAGCTTCCATCTTGAATTTTTTTCAAATTTTTTTTTGCATAGTTCTCTTGTGAAATAAAAATTCATTTCTCACATTGATGGATTTCAATGCCAAGAAAATGATGAAGTTCTCCTAAATCTGTCATCTCAAATTCTGCCATCATTGACTGTTTAAATTCTTCCAATATTTTTAAATTGTTTCCTGTGAAAACAAGATCTTCGACATAGAGACTAACCGCCATAAATCTTCCTTGGGAATCACTTTTGATGTAGAGAGCATGTTCATATGGACATTTTTTAAATCCATATTTTTCAAAATAAGAATTGATACGGCTGTACCAGGCTCGGGGTGATTGTTTCAACCCATACAATGCTTTCTTTAGCTTGTAAACTTTTTCTTCTTCTCTTTTCTTAATAAACCCAGGTGGTTGATCAACATAGACTTCTTCTTTGAGAACACCATTCAAGAATGCAGACTTTACATCCATTTGGAACATCTTCCAATTATTTTGAGCAGCAAGAGATATGAGTAACCAAACTGTTTCAAGTCTACAAACGGGAGCAAATACCTCTGTAAAATCTTCTCCTTCTTTTTGTTTGTATCCTTTAGCAACTAGCCTCGCCTTGTATTTATTAATGGAACCATTTGGATTCATATTTGTCTTGTAAACCCATTTGACCCCAATAGAACTCTTGTGCGGCGGTAAATCTGTAAGCTCCCATGTATCATTATTTTCAATTGAGACAATCTCTTTGTTCATGGCTTTCCTCCATACTTTTTCTTGATATGCATCATCAAACGAAATTGGATCTTCTCCTGCAAAGAAAGCAAAAAATACAGCATCGTGTTCCACGATTTCATCAGTTACATCATATTGTTCCTGAATACTTCTCATTTTTTTGACCGGACTAGATGAAGAACTTGATGAAAAATTTGGGGAAGTAGGAGGGCTTCCTGTTGGAGTATTATTTTCAGCACTTTCAAAATCTGCCTCTTCTTTTTCTTCAAGTTCAAGTGGAAAAATTTGTAAAGGTTCTTTCTCAGCTGTCATCTCCTCAAAAAACGAACTTTCATCAAACCGAACGTCTCGACTTATGACAATCTTTTTTGTTACCGGATTATATAGCTTGTATGCCTTACTTCTTTCACTATAACCAATGAAGATGCATTTTTCAGACTTGTCATCTAACTTGCTTCTCGTTACATCTGGAATATGAGAGTATGCAACACTCCCAAATATTCTTAGATGATAAACATTAGGCTTTCTACCATACCACATCTCATATGGCGTGCAATTCTCCAAGCTTGTTGTTGGTGATCTGTTAATAAGATAAACAATGCAGGCAACAGCTTCAGGCCAAAAAACTCTTGATAACCTCTTCTTCTTAAGAAGACATCTAGCCATTTCCATTATTGTTATGTTCTTTCTTTCAGATACACAATTTTACTGAGGCGTATAACAAACTGTCATCTCATGCTGAATGCCACTGTCTCGACAATATTTCTCAAATTATTTTGAAAAATACTCACCTCCACGATCTGTCCGTAAGGTGTTGATTTGTAATCCAGTAAAGTTCTCTACTTCTGCTTTAAAATCTTTGAATTTTTGAAATGCTTTTGATTTTTCTCTAACACAATAAACCCAAACTTTTCGTGAGTAATCATCAATAAAAGTTATAAAATAACGATTACCTCCGAAAGATGGAACTGTCATTGGACCACAAAGATCTGAATGAATAAGTTGCAGTGGTCTCTTTGCTTTCCACGATGATTTAGACGGAAACGAAATTTTATGTTGCTTTCCAAACTGACAAGTTTCACATACATCATCGAGATGACTAATATTTGGTAAACCGGTGACCATCATCTTTCTTAAAAGCATCTCCAAATTTCTATAATTCAAATGTCCAAACCGATCATGCCATAATTTTGCAACTGCTTCATGAGAACTAATCAAGCCAGACATATTCTAATTTTGAAGAGTGAGTGAGAGAATATTATTTTGTGCTACTCCAACTTTAGCAACAACTTGATTATTCAATGATAAGTAACATGCCATGTCACGAAAGTGAATATCATACCCCTTCTTCAGTTGATGCCCAACGCTAAGAAAATTATTTTGAAGTCCACGAACAAAATAAATTTCATACATTTTCTCAATCTTCCCTTGCTTTGTCTTAAATTCTAATTCGCCAACACCTTTGATTTTGTAAGATTTTCCATCTCCTACTTTTACTTCTCCACAATCAACTTCAAATAATTTTGAAAATAAGTTTTTGTTACCTGTCATATGTTTGCTAGCACCACTGTCTATGTACCAGAAATCACCAGTCTCTCCACCATGAGTCACAAGCAATAAAGTTTCTTGACTATTTTTCACCATATTAGCTTCGTTTTTTTCTTTTTCCTTGTGCCAACAATCGCTTTCCATATGACCAGGCTTGTGACAATAAAAACACTCAATATAACCACGACTTGTTCCTCTTTGATTTCCACGTCCACGTCCTCTTTGTGAACCTCTAAAGTTCTGATTTTGGTTTGTTTCTTTCCATTGATTGTCATAATGACCCCTTCCATAAGTATTGAAGCCTCTTCCTCTTTGATTTCCATGTCTTCTTTGTGAGCTTCTAAAATTCTGATTTTTGTTTGTTCTTTTCCATTCTCTTGAAGGATGGCCATAATCTTTTTCCCTCTAATTTGTAGAATATTCTTTCTTCTCACTTATAGACAAGTTTGACTGTAGTGCTTGATCTAACGGTACTTCCTTCTTTTTCTTATTTAATCTTTCTTCATGAGCTTTCAATGAGCCCGTTAATTCATCAATCGTCATGATGTTTAAATCCTTGGATTCTTCAATAGCAACCACAATATAGTCAAATCTTGAATCCAAAGAGCGTAGAATTTTTTCAATTACACGGATATCATCCAATGTTTCCCCATTTATTTTTAATTGGTTCACAATAGAAAATACCCATGAACAATAATCAGAAACGGATTCAGACGCTGTTTTTTTGTAAACTTTCAAATTCTCCTCTAAGAGTTTGTAATCGAATTCTTTTAACCTTTTCATCTCTTTTGAATGATTTCTCCAAAATTTCCCATGCTTGTTTTGCTGAAGTGGGACAAGCAATTTTTTCCCAAGCTGCTTCATATGATTGGACTCCTTGATATATCAATGATTTTTTATCTTTCTTTCTTGATTTTCTTAGATCTTCTTTTTGTGTTGGTGTTAATTTTTCTTCTTCAACATCTTTTACTTCATTGTAGCCTTTTTTAACAATTTCCCATTCTTCTTGAGATCCTAGTAGAGCCTTCATCTGAGTACTCCATTTATTATAATTTTGTTTTGTTAATTGAGGAACAAAAGAGATAGGAATCGAGTTGTTCATTTTGATCGAACAGAGCTCTGATACCATTTGTAGGGAATATTCGGTCCGTATATTCCGCCTTTGTATATAAGTAATAATCCCTACATAACGTACCTTTTATCTTTGCCTAATCTTGTTGGAATTCTTTCGATTTAGTATTATCGGGCATGATACTAGTCACACAAGAAGTACCTAAAATGAGCTCTAACTTGGACGATGTACTTTTTATAAAATGGAACCTAACTAGAGAGTAATATAAGAGAGGTGAACAACCACCTTCCTACACGTAGCAAGCAAGCTCGGCCAAGAGAAGGAGAGTACTGTGTTTATAGTGATAATAGGCGGTTCTATTACATGTTAGATATTTTCGTGTAATTGGATCGGTTAGTCGACCAATTTAATCATGATAAATTATCAAACAAGTCGTAGAGTGCAGAGTGCACGCTTGTTAGATTATATCATGATTAACACGGTGAAGGGGCGTAGCCCCTTGCGGGGTTTAAATGGCAGAGCCCCTTGCGGGGTTACTTTTATTTTTCTTAAATCGGCTATTGTTGAAAGTATACAAAATTTCAAAATTGGAAATTTGACCGTTTTATTCAAATTTCAAATTTGAAGTCGTTTTATTACAAATCCCGTTTAAAGACCTTAACTACCCTAACTACCAAATTGGTTGAATTGATAAAAGATGGATTCTGTTGAAAAATGATTTTTACATCAATTCATACTCTCTGTTCAAATAAAATATCTCTCATTTTATCCAATTGAAATTTTTGGAGAACCCCAAAAATATTTCAATAAGAAATTGTTTACAAGACTTCAGAGATTATCCGGAATCAAAACACTGTTTTCTACAAATTATTGAAATATTCTGGTCTTGTTGATGAAGATAGAGATGACGAACGGAGGAGAATCGACGAAGGAGATGACAAGCAAATTCACTAAACTTGACAAGTTTGAAGGACATGATTTTAGACGCTGGCAGAAAAAGATGCATTTCTTGTTGACTACCCTCAAGGTTGTGTATGTCTACAGTACCCTCTGTCCCGAGATTATGGAGAATGAAACACTGGAACAAATAAGGAGGCACAGCAAGTGGGAGAACGAATGACTAAATTTGTCGTGGCCACATACTAAACGGTATGTCTGATACTTTGTTTGATGTATACAAAAATGTCAAATCTACAAAAGAGTTATGGAATTATATTGAATCGAAATACATGGCAGAAGATGCTTCTAATAGGAAGTTCTTGGTTAGTAATTTCATAAATTACAAAATGGTTGAATCTAGACCTGTAATGGAACAGTATAATGAACTACTAAGACTTATGGGCCAATTCGTTCAACACAATATGAAAATGGACGAATTTATTTCGGTGTCTTCTGTTATTGACAAATTGCCTCCTTTATGGAAGGATTTTAAACACACACTGAAACACACCAAATAATAAATGACTTTAATCGAACTTGGTAGTCATATTAAGATTGAAGAGTCTCTAAGGGATCAAGATGAAATAAGTAATCCTAAGGGTAAAAACCAAGTGGGAAACTTATCTGTAAATATGGCTGAAAGCAGCGGATTCTTTAAGAATGGAAATACAGATAAGGGGAATAAACGAAAGTTTAAAGGCAACAATAAAAACAACAATTTTTCCAGCAAAAAGCCTAAAATAACATGCTGGAAATGTGGAAAACATGGTCACTTTAGGAGGGATTATCGAGTTGGAAAAGGAAAAAAATAATGTTGGTCCAAGTGGGAACAATGCTGGTTCAAGTGGAAACATTGTTAGTTCAAGTGGATTTAAGGATCCTGAAAAGCAAAAAGGTCAGAATTTAATTCTGGCTAGAATTATATATCTCTAATATCTGAGGTATTTTATGTGCAGGATGACGATGTTGCTTGGTGGATTAATTCGGGAGCAACAAGTCATGTATGTAAGGATCTTCGATGGTTCAATAACTTTCAACCAATTGAAGATGGATCTTCACTTAAGATGGGAAATGTTGCAACCAAACCAATTAAAGGACTAAGACATGTTAAATTACTATTTACTTCTGGAAAATACATATTATTAAACAATGTATTGTATGTTCCTGGGATTCGAAAGAATCTTTTGTCTGGTGTTGTTTTAAATAATTGTGGTTTCAAACAAGTGTACGAAAGTGGCAAATATGTATTGTCAAAACATGGTGTTTTTATATGATTCGAATATTTGTGTAATCGTATGTTTATGTTAAATATTAATGTTTCGTTCCAAAATGATTCTGTTTGTATGACTTCTACTAGTATGTGTAGAAATTTGAATAAAACAGAATTATGGCATGCTAGATTAGGACATGTTCATTATGGAAGAATAAAAGACATGTCGAAAATGAGCCTTATTCCTCATGTTGATGCAAACAATGAAAAATGTAAAACTTGCATGTTAACTAAGATAACTAAAAAACCTTTCAATCATGTTAACCGAGTTTCCAAAATATTGGAACTAGTACACAATGACTTATGTGATTTCCATGCTACACCTTCGTTAGGAAATAAAAAGTATGTTATTACTTTTATTGATGATGCATCTAGATATTGTTGCATTTATTTGTTGCATGCTAAACATAAAGCTCTTGACAAGTTTAAAACATATAAGGAAGAAGTAGAGCTACATGAGAATGATTTGATTAAAAATCTACGTACGGATAGAGGAGGTGAATATTATGATCCTATATATTTTCAGTCTACGGGCATAATTCATCAAACCATGACTCCTTATACACCAAAACAAAATGGTATAGCTGAGAAGAAGAATAGGACTTTGAAAGAAATGGTCAATTCCATGTTGTCCTATTCGGGTTTGAGTGAAGGATTCTGGGGTGAGGCTATGTTAACAGCCTGTTATTTATTGAATCTTGTTCCTACTAAAAGAAATAAGATGACCCGATACGAGCTTTGGTTTAAGAAGCCTCCAACACTGAATTATCTGAGAGTTTGGGGTTGTGGAGCAGTTGTAAAACTCACTGAACCTAAAAGGAAAAATTTGGGTGAAAGAGGTATAGATTGTATCTTCATTGGGTATGTTGAGCATTCCATGGCATATAGGTTATATGTGTTAGAATCCAATGACTATGTGTCGGTGAACACAATTATCGAGTCAAGAGATGCTATATTTGATGAAGAGAGATTTACTTCTATACCTAGACCTAAAGATTTGATTTAAAACTCTTTGAATAAGAACTCAAGTGAAATTGAAAATATATCAAGTGTTACCAATTGTATACCTGAACCTTCTTAACCAAGGAGAAGTACTAGAGCCAGAAAAGTTAAGTCGTTCGGATATGATTTTCAACTTTATTTAGTTGAAGGGTCAAAAGATAAGATTGACTATCAATATCAATATTGTTTTGTTATGGAAAATGATCCAAAGACTTTTAGTGATGATATGGCATCAAGGGATGTTGCATTTTGGAAAGAAGCTATCCAAGATGAGATAGAGTCTATCATGCATAACAATACATGGGAATTGGTTGATTTACCTCATGGGTGCAAATCATTGGGAAATAGATGGATCTTTAAAAGAAAAATAAAAGTAGATGGTACTATTGAAAGGTATAAAGCTAGATTGGTTATACAGGGATTTAGACAAAGAGAAAGAATTGACTTCTTTGATACTTATTCTCCGGTTGCTACAATTTCCACCATTAGATTGTTGATTGAACTTGCATCTATATACAATCTTGTAATTCATCAAATGGATGTTAAAACTGCATTCTTGAATGGTGATTTGGATGAGGACATTTATATGAAACAACTGGAAGGGTTTTTCATATCTGGTTGTCAAAACAAGGTATGCAAGTTGAAAAACTCTTTGTATGGTTTGAAACAAGCACCAAAATATTGGCATACAAATTTTGATAATGTGATATTTTCTAATGGATTTATCGTTAATAAAAAAGACAAGTGTGTATATAATAAATTTGATAATTCTGGTAAATGAGTTTTGATTTGTCTACATGTAGATGATATGTTGATTTTTGGTACTGACCAAAATCAGGTTGATGAAACGAAGAAATTCTTATCATCTAATTTTGAGACGAAGGATTTAGGGGAAGCTGAAACGATTCTTGTTATAAGAATCAAGCAAAAGAACAATATTATATCGATTTCTCAATCTCACTATATTGAGAAGATATTAAATAAATTTAATGTTAAATATTGTTCTTTGGTAAGCACACCTATAGATCCTAGTCTTAAGCTTCTACCTAATAAAGGTATTGTTATATCTTAATTTGAATACTCGAGAGCCATCGCGTGTCTTATGTGTGCCATGACTAGCACTAGGCCGGATATTTCCTTTGCCGTTGGAAAACTTAGTAGGTATACTAGCAATCCTAGTTATTATCATTGGCAAGCTTTAAATCGAGTATTCAAGTATTTGAAAGGAACCATGAATTATGGTTTAACTTATACCGGATTTCCTTCTATACTTGAAGGATATTCAGACACTAGTTACATTTCCAATATAGAACATCATTCTTCCACAAGTGGATGGGTAATTCTACTTGACGGGAAGGGGGGGGGGGTGCTATCTCTTGGGCGTCTAAGAAACAAACTTGTATTACTCATTCAACAATGGAATCAGAGTTTGTGGCATTAGCAGCAGCGAGTAAAGAATCTGAGTGGCTAAGAAATTTAATATATGAAATTCCGTTGTGTCCCAAACCTATATCACCTATATCTATCAGATGTGATAGTGAGGCTGCCTTGGCTAATGTCTATAGACAAGTTAACAAAGGCAGGTTTAGACACTTAGGTGTTCGACACAGTATGATTCGTGAGCGCATCACGCATGATGTTATTTTAGTAGAGTTTGTGAGAACTCAATATAATTTAGCCGATCATTTAAACAAAGGGTTAAGTAGAGATCTTGTGCACAAATCGGCTATAGGGATGGGATTAAAGTCCATCTAAAATCTCTCATGTTGAGATATCAAATTCCCTTCTAAAATGACATTAGGTGCTGAAATCAATGTGGAAAGCTTAACATCTAGAGACTGGAAAACATTTGTATATCATCCCAAGGTATGTGTTCAGACCTGCAGGTTGTGAAGGTTGAAGAATATCTTCTTAATTGTTCTTTTGGAAAATTGCATATGCAGGTGCAAGAAGAAAAGAACTACCTATTTGAGCATGAAGTTTATCCACTTCAAGAAGCTAGGACTTGGGTTTGATATGCTTAAGAAGGATAAGGACACAAGGCTAGTAAAAATAGTGTCAAGTAAGAACAAGTGAGTATGTAAATATATGTGTATATTATTTTCATGTATTCATTGTGAATAGTAAAGTTTCAATCCTTAGTGATACCTTGATATTCGAATATTTAGAATGTGTAATATACTAATGTGAAATTCAATCGTTACGATATTTCATTTATGCATAAATTTGTTAATTGTTGTGATTGTGTTTAGTTGATCATGGATTACACTAAAATGAGGGAAGATTGTTAGATATTTTAGTGTAATTTGGATCGACTAGTCGACCAATTTAATTATGATAAATTATCAAACAAGTCGTAGAGTGCGGAGTGCACTCTTGTTAGATTATATCATGATTAACAGGGTGAAGGGGCGTAGCCCCTTGCGGGGTTTAAATGGCAGAGCCCCTTGCGGGGTTACTTTTATTTTTCTTAAATCGGCTATTGTTGAAAGTAAACAAAATTTCAAAATTGGAAATTTGACCACTTTATTCAAATTTCAAATTTGAAGCCGTTTTATCACAAATCCCGTTTAAAGACCTTAACTACCCTAACTTCCAAATTGGTTGAATTGATAAAAGATGGGTTCTGTTGAAAAATGATTTTACATCAATTCATACTCTCTGTTCAAATAGAATATCTCTGATTTTATCCAATTGAAATTTTTGGAGAACCCCAAAAATATTTTAATAAGAAATTGTTTACAAGACTTCAGAGATTATCCGGAATCAAAACATTGTTTTCTACATTATAGGCCCTGCAGTTGTTACAATAGCCGGAAGCTCAGGTACATATGAATATGTTAAATTAGAACAAAAAAATGTAAAATATAAAATGCGAAACTATGGCTAAACAAAAAAATTAACTTTTATTCAAAATATATTTTGTTCGTGAATTTAATTTTGTTTGTGTCAAAATAAAACTGATATACTTTACACGTATTTGATATTCTATATAAATTGTTGTTTTTGATAGAAAATATAGTACATTTTCTATTTGTAACTTATTTTAGGTAGTAATCCTAAAGGTATTGTTAATTTCCCAAATAATGTTAATCAACTGCAAAGGCAGAGTATTTTTGAAATTTTACTATTTTGTTTTCACATCCAGTTTGTTCACCCGTCGGGTGAGACCTTCTCAACCGTCGGTGGAGGTCCCCGTCGGGTGGGACCTTCTCAACCGTCGGTGGAGGTCCCCGGCGGGTGGGACCTTCTCACCGTCAGGCCGTTTATATTCATCCGACGGGAAGTTCTCCCACCGGTTGAGAAGGTTTCCTCTGATGGGGATAACATTGTATTTTTGGTAAACTCTTAAATTGGACAAAAAATTGGGATTGGTTATCTTTTTGGGACGAGATTTACCCATACCCTAATCCTAAATGAATATGTTAAGTGTGTAGGCTCCAGGTCCCTCGAAGCAAAATTTTCTTTTTTAATTAGATTTTCTATATCAGTTAGATATTTTGTATTATATTAAATCTTATATTAATATAGTTTTCTATATTAATTAGATTTTATATTAATCGAGTATTCTATAATAATTAGATTCTTAATGAATAGATTAAGACTTATCACAATCGACCTATAAATAAAAGAATATACTGCTTTGCAATTTGTGACATGACGCGATGTGAACAACATATTTCTTCAGAGAGAGAAACTAGCTCTAGGTCCTTTTAAGAGATAAGTGAAGTGAGAGAAAAGCACTGGAGAGAGGGTTCTATGAATCACGTGATCTTTTCTTACAAAGAGTGATTGAGTCATTTGTGTTTGAGAGTTTTTTTGTAGCTTACTTATTCATAAAAGAAGTGTCTGTTGCTTGTGGATATTTAGGATTTCTTCATGATCCGAACCATGTTAAATCTCTTGTTGTGCGATTTTTTACTTTATGTTCTTTCTTGTTAAATTTGTTCTTGAAATAAGGTAAGTCGAAGCTCATATTACCTCATACAATCTCTCGGGTATGTGTTCACTGACTGTTAATCACTGCTTCGACTGAATGCTAGGATCCGGCCTAACGAGTCTTGTTAGGACGGGGTCGGATCTTGTCGAGATATTGTTGGTTTTCCTAACAAGTGGTGTGGTGAACATGGAGATCCGATATAAATATTCGTTGTTGGTGAAGAAAACAAAGTAGGGAGACGAATTTGCAGATCGTGGAGTAAAGTCAAGCGCAATAATAATGGTGGATTCCTCGAGGGAAATACTAAATTCAAGCTATCTACTTAACTGGAAAAGGCTTTAAAACTGTGAGGTATATTCCTTAATTTAAACGTAACTTTTTTTCAATATGTATGTTAGATGAGGAAATGATTGAGTATACGGGTGAAGATGGAAGACTTATGGTCTTGCAAGACTCACATGTTATTATGAAGGCAGATCAAACTGGTGGTGTTTTAGTATGAATATGTCCATAGTATAAAATGCGTCTATTGTGAGGAATATATATGCCGTACTTCGGATGAAGGCAGGTGAATGCTTGTCGAAGCAAGTGGAGATCCAATCCATAAGGTACCTGAAGAGATTTAGGACTGACAATGGCGTGGTATTAGTGTACAGATCATTCACATGCTATTGGTCTAAATTTTATGTGGTTAGGTGTATGATAGTAGAAGAGTATCTTGAAGCATGGAATAGCTAAGAAGATGAGTCATAACTTAGTTAAAGTAAGGGTTATGCTTCTGATAGCTGGGCAGAAGAAGATGTTGAGTGAAGAGAGTTGTTTGGACAACTATTATTGTCAACAGGAGCCCAAGGGTCATGAAGATGTAATAGGTTCCCGCGATGGAGTTCTATTTGGAGTTGAGATTAAGTTTGAACATAAAGGTGGAAATTTAGATGCCTCTACGAAAGCATTAATTTGTGAATTGATCTCTTCACGCGTGCAAATGGATAATTTGTCTCCCACAAAGGTGGAAATTTAGATATTCTAATAATTTGGTTAACTGTATTAATTAGAATTCCCATTAATTTGGTCTTCTATATTATTTAGATTCTTTAATTAATGGATTAAGATCTATTACAGTCGTCTATAAATAGAAGAAGATATTGTTTTGTAATTTATAGCATGACGCGATGTGAGTTTCATATTTCTTTAGAGAGAGAAACAAACTTTAGGTATTTTGAGAGATAAGTGAGGTAAGATATATAAACTAAAGAGAGGATTCTAAGAATCACGTCATCTTTTGTTCCAAAGAGTGAATGAGTCCTGATCGAGTTGTTTATGTTTGAGAGTCTTTCTGTAACCTACTTATTTAGAAAAAAAGTGTTTGTTACCCATAATATGATTTCTTCACAATCTGAACCACGTTAAATCACTTGTTGTGCGATTGATTTATTTTTCCTATCATTTCTTGTTAATTTTGGTCTTGAAATAAAGTAAGAGCCGAAGCTCGTATTACCTTTCGCAGCCTCTCATGTAGGTGGTCTAACTGTTGGTTATTACTTCTCTTGATTGGCTGTTGATGGTTTTCCTAACAAGTGGCATAGTGAACGTGGAGTCTGATATCAATATTCCTTGTTGGTGAAGAAAACAAAGCAGAAAAACGAAGATCGCAGATCTTGGAGTAAAGTCAAGCACAATAATAATGATGGATTCCTTGAGTGAAGTATTAGATTAAAGCTATCTACTGGACTGGAAAAATATTTAAAAACTGTGAGGTGTGTAACTTAATTTAAACGCAACCTTATATCTATAGATATGTTAGATGGTGAAGGGTTTGAGTATACGGGGTGAGATGGAAAACTTATGGTCTTGTAAGACTCACATGTTGTTATGAATGCTGATCAGACTGACGGTGTTTTAGTCATGGATGTGTCCGTAATGGAAAAGGCCTTGTGGGGAATGCATCTGTTGTGACTCGACTGGAGGTAGTTGAAGAATCTTTGAAGCAGGTGGAGATCCAATCCAGGACTGAAAATGACGTGGTATTAATGATCTGACCATTCACTCGTTATTGCTCTAAATTTGGTATGCTTAGGCGCAAAATTTCGAAGAGTACCTTAAAGTATGAAATAACTAAGAAGATGAGCTCTATCTTACTTGGATTAAGGGTTATGCTTCTGATAGTTGATCATACCAAGAAGTTAAATGAAAGAGATGTTTGGACAACTATCATCGTCAACATTATCCCCTCAACATTCGGTTGCCAAAGAAATGTAATAGGTGTCGAAGGTGGAGCTGAAGTTGAGATAGAGTTTGAACATATGGTTGGAGATGTGCATACCTTTACATACGGTGTTTTCAAGTTGGATTCGGGGTCAGCCTTTCAAAAGAAGTTGAATTTTTTTTGAGTTTTGGTCTTGATCTGAAGTTTAATGGGTCAAAGGTTTCGAATTTCAAACTATTACCGCTTTCTTGGATGTAAAAGTCGGGAGATTGGTCTGTTGGGGGGGGGGGGTTACATCGATAGAGTTTACGAACTGCATGAGAATTAATCACTCCATGCGTGCTAGATGGACAATTTGTCTTTGATGAGTAGTTGAGCATCGGGGTAACATATACTGGAGTTACTATAAGCCTATATGGAGAATTGTTATGTGTCGGCTAAAAGTAACTCGAAGCAAAATCTTATTTTTTAAATTGGTCATATATATTAATTAGATCTTCTATATTAACTACATTTTCTATATTAATTAATTTTTTTATATTAATTTGATATTTTATATTAATTTTATTTCCAATATTAATTTTATTTTTATATTAATTATACCTTCTATATTAATTAGATCTTTCCATAATAATTAAGAATATTTTATATTAATGAGATATTCTATATTAATCAAATCTTATACTAATTAGGTCTTCTATATTAATTAGATCTCCTATTAATTAGATCTTTTATATTAAATAGATTTCTTAATTAATAGAGTTAGATTTATCACACACGACCTATAAATATAAGAAGATATTACTTTACAATTTGTGGAGTGACGCAACGTGGGCTATATATTTCTTGAAATAGAGAAACTATCTCTAAGTCTTTTTAAAAGATAAATATTAAAAAATGGTTATGTGAATCACGTCATCTGTTGTTACAAACAATGATTGATTAATTTGTGTTTGAGATTCTTTCTGTAACCTACTTATTTATAAAATGAGTATCTGTTTCCTATGGATGTAAGCTTTCTTTACGATCTGAAACACGTTAAATATCACGTTACGCAATTATTTATTGTACGTTCTTTCTTGTTAACTTTGTTTTTGAGATAAGGTAATAGTCGAAGCTCGTATTACCTCTTACAACCTCTCGCGTAGGTATTCGTTAACTATTGGTTCACTGTTCGACTGAATATCTAGGATTTGGCCTAACGAGTTTTGTTAGGGTCGGGTCGGATATTGTTGGTTTTTTTAACAAAACTTTAGAATGAATGTTAGAGGACACTTCACCCTAGTTATAAATGATATATCTTATCTTACTTCAACATTTTATAAATAAAATAGCTGACATATATAACATTAGTGTTAGTCAAGAAGATGTAAACGGGGGATGAATTTGACAGGCCTCCAATTGATGTTAACGATAATAATCCAATAGAAAGTGAAAGATGACTCACCAAGTAAATCAAATATCCAATGACATCCATTGTTGTTGATATGAAGTTGTCAAAAATTAGATACACAAACAGATCAAAAGTGAAAGTATACATGAAAGTCGAGTTAGTGCTTACAAATGGAAAATATATTTTTCTCATTAACATTTTGTATGTTCTAGAAATGAACACTAACTTTATGTCGGATGATCTTTTGGTTAAAACACGAATTCCTTCAGTGTAAAAATTCAATTTTTTTTATTAAAAGCAATGGAAGTATATTTGTTAAGAAGGATACCCATGCGATATAATGGTATAATTATATACCTCTTGAAAATTTAATGAGTAGAATAATAAAATATGTTACCTCCTTGATGTATGATAAGGATATGTTACACCATGGTAGACTTGCATACATAGGTCATTGCACAATTAAAAGAATTGTTAGAACAAGACTTATTAATTGTAATATAGGTTCATATGTGATCGTTCCTGAAATTTTTTGGAGGATGTTTTTTAGTAGAATAATGTTTATAGGACTAAATTTGTTGTTGAGATTACTTAATCAATGTTTTAGAGAGAGAAAGTAAAAGTAATAATTGCTCAATCACTAATTTCCAAGAAATGGGTGTTGTTTTTATAGTATAAATAGTAGGTCCCACAAGTCTAACAATTTACTAATTATGGTCTTATCCTCAAGTCTATTGTTTGTTATACGTTGGTCATTTTCCGTTACATGATTATCAATTTCTCCTAAGAAACTTTTTTTGTTAAAAAAATACTCATAGCTTTCTTAGATCTTTAATCTTCCCTTGTCAATATGAATAATGTGAATTTATGTAGAACCAAAGATGATTAAAAAGTCTTATAAAATTGTAAATAGATGTACAAAATTATTAGACTTGATACACGTGAGTTAAATGGTGCCTTAACATGTGAGAGTAAAATATAATTTATAGATGCTACTCTAGATTTACTTATCTGTATTTTTTATACATAAGAATGAGTTTTTAGCATGTTTAAAATATTCAAATCAAAAGTTGAAAATCAATTAGACAATAAGATTAGAATCATACGTAGTGATAAATGTGGAATATATTTCAAAAAAAATCATAGTTTTGTAAAGAGCATGGTATAATCCATACTCATTTTGCATCTTGTACGTTTTAAGAAAATGGTTTGGTTGGACGTACAAATATAAAATTAATTTAGATAACCAATGACATACTCGTTAACTCTCGGTTGCATATAAACTTGTGGGGTGAATCAATTTTAACGACATATCATATTATTAATCATATTCCTCTAAATAAAACTTGAATCTCTCCGTATAAGGCATGGAAAATAATAAAATTAAATATTATATATATTATAATATGAGGTTCTTATCATTTTGCGAAAGTACATATATAAAAAAGATGTGTGTTTACTAGGTATGCAACCAATAACTAGTCTAAATAATATTAGGAGTCTGATGTTGTGCTTAAATCAAGAGAAGTAATTTTTTGAAGTAAAATTTATTAAATGATAATATGACTCAAACCATTGTTGATATTGAGAAAATGACTTTGCCATAAACACTTTTTAATTTTAGAACAACCTTGTGAAGCTTGTATGGGTCAAAAAGAGAAAAGACCTAAATATTTAGGAGTCGGTAAGATGTATCCTCAAAAGATTTATTTCTATTTAACATTAGGAATTTGTCAAGAAAAAGCATCGAAAATTTAAGTGTTAGAAGACGGTCCTAAATTTTATAAAAAAATAACACCGTCCCCAAAATTATGTATTTTGACAAGAGGCCATAAATGGTAAAATAGATTCAGTCATTTGTAACCATACTTGAGAATTGGTTGTTTTATGTTCGAGTTAAATACCAATTGGTTGTCAGTGGGTATCTAGGAAGAAAATCATCCAAGCACGTAAGGCATGATTGGTAGCCAATGGATTTTAACAAAAATATTTTAAAAAATAATTTAACACATATGCTTTGGTTGCTAGAAAAACGAACATAAGAATACTATTTGTAATTGAGTCGATATAGAAACTGAAAATTTATCATATGGATGTTAAAACAAAATTCTAAATGAGAAGATTTACATTGAACAACCTTAAATTTTTGTACTTTCCAGAAATAAAGCTAAGGCGTGTAGGCTTGTTAAATCATTATGTGATCTGAAGCAAACACATACATGATTTTATAAAAGTTTGATCATGTGATTATATCTAATAGGTTTAGATATAATACAACGGGCAAGTGTTTATATCATTAATTTTGTGATCACTTTATGCTTATTATTTGTCTATATGTATATTATATATTTATATTGAGTAATGACATGAATGATATTATTGAAACAAAAAAAAAATTTGTCCTCTAGTTTTAAGTTAAGAGATTTTGAAAATGTAGTTACTATTTTAGGAATAAAGGTATTAACAAACATGAGGATTTTTATCTTAAATCAATCTTTATATTGAATTGGTACTTGATAAATTTTAAAATATGAAATTCAAAAGAGAAATTATGTAATTTGAAAATAATCCAAAACTTAAAAATAATGAGGGACGAGCAATAACTCATTTATAAAACGTTAGTGCAATAATTTATCACATGTATACAGTTTTGTGCACTAGAGGGTCTATTTTATTTACTGTAGTAAATTAAGTCAATTTACCAGTAATCCAAGTACGAGATATTGTAATATAATTATAAATATTCTTACGGTTCTTGAAGAAGATAAAAAATATATGTGTTCAATATTCTGATGCTCATTGGATAATTGAATGTTACACATATACAAGTTGGATCACCGGTCTAGTCGATAACAAATCGACTACGAGGTGGGTGTTCACTTTTATAAGAGGTGTTGTTTTTTGGGGATCAAGAAATAAAAGTGCATATCCTACTCAACTATGAAATATGAGTTTACAACATTGGCCGCAACGGGAAAGGAAACTGGATGGTTGAGAAGTCTATTGCTGGAAATACCATTCACTTGTGACAGAAACATGACAATCCAAACAAATTATGATAGTCAAACAGCTTTAGATATAGCTTACATTTGAGTATATAATATAATATCTAGATATATAAGTCAAAGATATGCGTACTTTAGATAACTTATTCAGAGTTAAATCATATCGATCTCTTACATGTGTTGTAGTGAGAACCTGTTAGATCCGTTTACCAAACCATTAGCTTGAGAACTAGGGATATGTAAAGAAAGAAGACTAAACATTTTAAATTTATACTTTGCAAATAATGAAAACCTAATTCGACTATAAAGAACATAAACATCAAATTTTCAATAGGTAAAAACAAATTATTGGTGATAGGTATATGTATGTAAAATTAAGTTCCATATATCATGTATGACATATGATGGCCATTATTGTGGAAAGATAATCTCAAAGAACTTTTAATGCGATTTGGTCTACATGTGAAGTATGCTTATAAAGATGACAAAACCATTACAAGCATTGTACGTATAAGAATCTAGGGATGGTGCCTTTTTTTTATAAAGAATGAGTTCCTCTCAAGTTATATTTCTTAAATAGGATACAACACACGATGAAAATAATGTTAAGCAAAAGTATGGATAAATAAATTTATAAAATGATTTTGTGTTTGAGATCTCTAGTTGGGCCACATTGGATGTTGGTTAAATGTCACGACTATAAAAACGTATAGTCTTACTTTGTTGTCTTTATATTAAGGTGAAATTCAAATCAAAATATTTTTTATTTTATGCACGAAAGTTGTCTCAATGAGAAGGTGAAGATACTATTTAATTAAGTGGATGATTACTGGAATGTTGATTAAATGATATGACCGAAATTGATCTAAAGAAGAGTTCAGATCTTCAGAATTAAAGTTGGATCAGAAGAGAAAACTATGAAGCTATTTAAGGCAAATTGATAAAAAAGGTTCAAAGCGTCATGGCAGAAAGCTAGGTTCGTTGCAAGGTTCTGGATTAGAAAAAATCAAAATATAAGATAACATTATATTGCCACAGTAGTAGCAACTTAGACTCTCTATGACAACGCGAAATTTGCACCTTAGTTCAAACTTACACGTCGGTATTAACATAATAATATTGTCGCGACAAGATTTTCCTGGCAAATAAAACAACGGAATAACAATTATAAATAATCTCTATTCATTGGGGATAATGGTTTAAATATACATTTTTAGAAAATTATTTTTTGTAAAAAAATACTTGATCGGACGAATTTTTTATTAAGTTTAATAAATCCTCTAAATAGGATACCAGACCAAAAAAATACACGAGTTTTTTTTTATGTAAATATATTTTTTATGTACCAAATTTTTGGTTTTCAATCTGTGATTCTCAAACATTTGTATCAAGAGTTAGGATACTTTTATGTTATGAAAGACTCCTATAAAAATATTTAATAATAAAAGAATTTGAAATAACTTTTTTTAAAATTGTAATCATAATTAATCCGCTGTTTCTACAAAGTTCTACGATACAATTTTTTTTAGTGTTTTTTTGGTTATATTATTTAGAGCTTTTATTAAGTTTTAATAAAATTCTTTATAAAGTGTACTGGACTAAAAGATACACTACACACGTTATTATTCTTTTTATGTAGATCAATTTTTTATTTACCAAATATATCTCATTTAAATTTTTATTTTCAGTTCTCTGAAAGTTATAATACTTTTATTATGAAAGAATTCTCATAAAGACATTTAGCAATAGAATATTATATATATTTACAATAAAATAAAATATTTATATATTTCTAGAGTCGTTCCATTTCCGTTGATTTTTTTTAACTATTTGTCTGCCAAATTCTGCAATATATTATTTAAGTTTTATTTTTGTTAAAATAATTGTAGACGTGTCTCCTAAATTTCCACTTTTTGTATGAGTTGGAAACATTAACACAAATCCCCCATCCTATAATTACAATTACAGTGTGTGTGTATATATATATATATATATATATATATATATATATATACTGTTACATAAAGTAAACTTTAGTCCATATACAGACTAATATTAAATAGCCCATATACATTTTAACATAACCCATATATATATTTGATTCTAATCCTAATACTTTAACACTCTCTCTCAAGTTGGAGCATGAAGATTATGAATGCCCAACTTGCCAAGTAAAAACTCAAACTGCTGCTTGACTAGTGTTTTGGTAAAGATGTCTGCACCCTGAGACTGAGTGGGCACGTGATATGCACAAATAACCCCATCAAGTATCGCATCTCGTAGAAAATGATAATCTACTTCAATATGCTTTGAACACTCATGAAACACAGGATTGTGGGAAATATCTAAAGTCGACTGACTATCACATAAAACTTGCATATCCCATGAGTGTGAGACCCCAAAATCCTTGAGCGAATTGTGCAACCACTTCAACTCACAAGTCAATCCTGCCATAGACCGGTACTCTGCTTCAACGGAAGACAATGCAACAACACTTTGTTTCTTAGTCTTCCAAGAAACAAGGGAATCACCCTAAGAACACCATCCAACCACTCACACTGCGCCGAGTCTTAGGAAATCTGGCCCAATCAGAATCACATCAGTTTGTCAGAGTGAGATTACAACTACTTGGTAGAACAATTATCTGACTCGGGCTCCCTTTTAGATAACCACCAACTCGTAATGCAGTCTGTGAGTGATCCTCTTGAGGTTTCTGCATAAACTGAGATAAAATATGTAACGAAAAACATATAATTGGCGTTTACACGGCCAAATAAATCAGTCTACCCACCCACCTGCGGTACACGGACACGTCAATGAGTAGCGCCGACGCGCTCTTGCCGATCTAATGGTTTTGCTCCATGGGAAATGGTGCAGGCTTGCTGCCAAGTAAACCTATCTCAGAAATAATGTCCAAAGTATATTTACATTGGCAGAGAAAGATACCCGCGGGACTTCGTGCTACTTCAACTCCAAGAAAATATTTGAGATTACCTAAGTCCTTCATATGAAAGCAAGTGCTTAAGTATTTCTTAAACTCCACCAATGCACCAGGGCCATTTCCAGATATAATAAGATCATCAACGTACACCAAACGATGCATACGACAACCACTCGTAGAATAAGAGAATAAAAAATAATATGAATATGAATGAACAAACACAGACGTCTTCCGTGCGGCCACTAACTTGGCAAACCAACACCGAGGTGCCTGCTTCAGACTATACAATGATTTGCGAATGCAACAGACCTGTCATTCGCGCCTTTTTTAAAAACCCGGAAGAATTTCATGTAAACCTCCTCATCCAGATCACCATGCAGTGACCCTAGTCTCAGGACAAGCCAACTTAGAGAGCACAATAACAGATGCAAATGGAAATATATGTTCAAAAAATTTCACATCACGGGAAATAAAAAAATATTGACTCTCTAAATCATATACTTTCCAGCCTTTCTTGCCATACATGTAGCCCACAAAAACACACCGACGACTACGACTTGAAAACTTGTCACCCTTAGACCTCTGATCATGCACATAACACAGACACCCTAACACACGAAGCTCAGAGAAAACAGGAGACACACCAAAAATCATCTCAAATGGAGTCTTGGAACCCAAAAATTGAGAATGAGTTCTATTAATCAAATACTCAGCTGTCAAAATACACTCTCCCCAAAATCTAAACAGGTAAGTTTCCCTGAAATCGGAGAGCACGGGAAACATTCAAAATATGTCTATGTTTAGTTCAACCCTACCATTATATTGAGGAGTACCCATACAAGAAGATTTAAAAATGATACCTAACTCATCAAAAACACGGCGCACAGAGAAAAATTCAGTGCCATTGTCACTATACAATGTGTTAACAACCCCATTAAATTGTTTCTTAGTCATTGCGATAAAATTTAAACCATGGTTATTACTTCTGTTTTCTCAGTCAACAAATAAATCCATACAGCACGGGAGTAATCATCAACAATAGTAAGAAAATATTGCGCACCACAGGAAGACAAAGTATGATATGGACCCCATAAATCAAAATGAATTAATTTCAAAAGCAAGCAGTCGCTTTAGAATCACTAACACAAAAACACTCACGAGTCTATTTAGCGCGAAAACAAACATCACACAGGTGAGCTACACTTCTATCACCAGTGTTATAAACAAAAGGTAAATATTGAATTAACTTAGCTGAGGGATGTCCCAACCTACGATACCACAACTTAGCATCACTATCAACCACTGCAACACTACAGACTTTGGTCTTCACAACACCACTGAAGTAGTAAATTCCACCTCTCCGCTCACCCTGTCCAATCATAATCCTTGATCGTCGGTCCTGAATAACACAACTAAACTTATCACAGCAAACAATACAGTCGACATTATCAGTCAAGTGGGATACTGAAAACAGATTACAGGTTTGCTTGGGAAACAAAAATACATCCTGCAACGACAACTGGCAAGATAAGCGCACACTACCACAATGTGTAGCAGTAACTTGAGAACCATTGGGCAGAGATGCTACACAGGCTGGCATAACAGTAACATTGTGCAATAAAGAGATGTCACCTGCCATGTGATTAAAAGCCCCAATATCAATAATTCAAGGGGTACTGAACAACTCACTACTCAGAAGCTCATCAATCTGGAAACTTTGTCTGCTGAAAGAAGGGAAATCAACTGCTGCAACTGGCCAGAAAGACGAGAAGCCTCACCCGTAGGTAAATCAGCAATAGCCGTAGCCGACGGACCCACGGTGGTTGTCCCAGCCGTCGTGTTGCACGGAATTGGAGCGTCGACGTCGCCTAGCGGTCCATGCAGACCTCCCTCTGCACGTTTGTAAGGTGGTGTAGTGCCTGGACGTTTTACCCAGCTTGCAGGATACACATGTTTGGTGTAGCAATTGGATTCATCATGACCAATTTTGTGACAATAAGTACAAAAGTGCTGAGAATAACGTGTGGTAAACAAAAAGTACCTCTAGGAGTAGACTGAACCCCAAATGCTACCGGGGCCTTTGAAAAACTACCAGAAAACTGTCGGTGATGAGAAAACAAACAAGACTACACCGGTAATACGCTAGCGCAAGAGGAACACGACCGAAAATATGTCGGTCTCAAGAGAATAAAGGCCGGAAACACGTTGGCTGATGAAAGCTACATCGAAAACACGTCGGCTCATAAAGGCTGCACCAGAAACATGTCGGCTGATGAAGGCTGCGCCGTAAATACGTCGGTGCAATGGGAAAAAGACCGGAAAACGTCGGTCTTGAGAGAACAAAAATTGGATAAACGTCGGGTGACGAAGGTTATGCCGGAAACACATAGGGGTAAATTTTGGAAGCTACGGTTTCAGAGGCTCTAACTCTTATACCATGTTTGTCTCCTATATTTTCACTCTTTGCATGAGTTGAAAACATTAACACAAATCCCCATCCTATAATTACAATTACAATATGTATAACCCGTCCAAACTAATATTAAATAGCCAATATACATTTTAACACAACTCATATATATTTGATTCTAATCGAATCTAATCCTAACATCTAACCATGTTTATGTTATACGAGTATGGTAACCATCTAATGGTTGTTCTGTAGCCTAACCAAAAACAAATTTACATTTTTTCTTAAAACCAAGCCAAATGGCCCAGCTCTCGATTGAGCTTCGAAATACCACACTCCCAAGTGAGAAATTAAGGTGCTGAATTTATGCTTAATACTCTATTTTCCAGAAGTTTTCTTTCGTCTTCTTGTTGGAACTTACTTGGCTGCCTTTGAATATTAAAGCGTTTTGAGTTAGGTCATTGCTGGACACATGCTCTGCTTGTTGCTTTGGGCCAGATCCTTAAAGATGTACACACATATAAATACTGAGACACATTCATAACAACTATTTGAAACGCTTTTATTCAAACAAAAGTACTCAAAATGTTCCTACTAGCATTACACAGATGTATGCACCTGAAACTAATCATGACCTCCTACTCCTAGACAACTGAACAAATACAAATGCCAAAATAGCTGATTTCCAAATTGTTGACATAGGAATCCCATACTTTCCCTTACCAAACAAGCCCTTAACAAAAGGCCAGTAAGACATAAACACCCACAAGCTAGATATCACCTCCCCAAACCCTGACCCAACTCCGACACTAGCCGTTGGCTGCCACCCTAAAAGAAGACTAAAGAGCGCGGCCATGTGCACCAGTAAGATGGTAGTGCCGGGTACAAAGTATGCCGAATCATCAAAGATGAATATCCCTTCATCATCTGTAGATTTAGACGTGTCCTTATTAGTTACTATGAATACCGTGTCTGCATATCCTACAAGTTTGAGAAACACGTCGAAAAGTCCGAATAACCATGGACTTGTTGTCTTAATTCTTGCAAAAATTTGGTTCTGCCACCAAATATTAATTGATAAACCGGTTTTTAAGTACTCGCACATAGTGTATAAGTTATATATCACAAAGAGGCTAATGGGAATGTATATAGCAGAATCATGAACCTGCATCGAAACAATAAAGTGGTATAAGTAGACGGTATCATATCAGCTGAACGTAGTAACTTATATCATACTCTCATGTCGTTTGGTTTTTAGACCACACACTAAGATAAAGATAATTTAGTGTCACTTCCTTACCTCCGGCAGAAATCTAGAGTTATTGATGATGCAATAAGCCGGTAGCATTGTATAACACAACTCTGGGATTGAACGTAGTGCCCAAGTCTGGACCCATAGATATGCCAGAAACATTCGGAATTGTAGCTTCCCATTGAGAGTTCCAAGGACAGGACTATTATTGCTCAATAAAATTTCAAGTAGCCCAGTGCTCCATCTTTCCTGCTGTCCCAACGACTCCGGTCCGCCAGGTGGTGCACACCCAAGAAATGCTGGTGGCTCGGGGGAACAATATAAAGATTTCCAACCTCTTGATTGTATTTTAAGACCAGTGTTAATATCTTCTACTGTTGATCCATATATCCAGCCAAACTGAAATTTAATTAAATGAATATGTTTATTTTGGTCAATCAAATTCGAATAAAAGATATTCGACTTCGACGGATATAAAAGGGAATTACCTTTGTACCCCAGCTGGTACCATATTCATAGCTACTACTTGCCACTTCATACGCTGCTTCAAGTGACTTAGAAGGGACGTTGTTTGTAGAATTTAAATCCTTTCTTCTTAGAGCTATATCAACTGACTTTGCGAATTCTTTTTGACTTCCGAAATCGATGATGAGTTTATCTTCGGAAACTTCTTCTGCATTTAAAAGGTGATTGGAAAACAACAGTGTTAAAGAAGTTATAGGATACTATACCTAGCTAACTAACAAAAAATTGACAAAGGAGGAGAAATCGATTATATATAGTGGTTCATATCATTGTATCGAGGTGATATGGGATATATTAAGAGAAGGATCAAACAACTTTAGAAAATTCTGTACCGTTTTCGAGTCCATTTTGTAGATCTTGTGGAGAAAGCCCGTAAATAACGTCTCGTCTGTGGAAACATCCGGTTCCGTTGTAGAAAGGTCCCTGAATTCCTACTAGTCCATATCCCATATACTAAAAATGTATATGAGCAAAGTAAACATATAGTTAAATTTGACTCTATAAATAGAATAATAGTTGATAAGTAAGTTAGGGGATCAGAACTGACTTTTTGCAAGACAGAAAGTTCATTTCCGGTATTGTCGTAAAACAGTTGAGGACTCTGAACATAGGCATATTCGCCGTCTTTATGGGAACCAAGGTCCAAGCACATCGCTTGTCGTACGATTTGTGGATTGTTGGCGTACATGTCGCAATCCACGTTTAACATGAATGGTGCATTGCTCATCAGTCCAGATACTCTTGTCTGATTATACATAGGATATGACAAAAACTTTAGCCAAATATTTTCTACTCACATTACTCTTGTCTGATTATACATAGGATATGTTTTGAAATAGTTGTAAAATCGTACCAGAACATTCATGGCACCCGCTTTATAGTTGTGAGGATTTTTCGGACGCTTCTCTCTTGATATGTAAATTAGATGTGGCAGTCCATCTTCTAAGCCTTCTTTGTTTTCATGTACAACCTGCATTGTATAACAAATTACCTACTTAATATCTCGGTGAGACGAATCAGAACTAACTAGCATATATATTAGAAACTAAAAAGTGTAAAATGATCTTATGACTCATTGTATCACCTTGATAATAGGCGGATGATTTCCCCTTTCAGTACCGGAGAAAATTTCAAATTCACCCACTAAATCGAAAGTTTTATTGGCTGCTTCGTCCAACTTTTGGGCAAGCTGTTCATATTCATCCTGCAACAGCACAATAGAGAAGCCCGTTTTACGTTCTAATTATTTGTGCCTTCGAATAAACATGACCAAGTGTAACGTACCTTTATTTTTGTCCAATCTTGTTGAAACTCCCTTAAAAACGTGTCATGGGTCGCAATTTGGTCAAGCGACAAGTACCTAAAAGGAGCTCTAACTTGAATGCTGTACTTTTTACAAAATGGAACCCAACGCTTGGCAAAATGTGTAGCTTCGACAAGAGAGTGATACACGAGAGGTGAACAACCATCATCGGAGACATAGCAAGCAAGCTTGTTTGCTGGATAATCGACGGCCAAGAGAGAGAGTACGGTGTTCACGGTGATAATAGGCGGCTCTAGTACAGGATCTGCGGTCGTTACAAACATGTCCACCCCAGGAAGCTCAGGTACACTAAAAATATGTTTATTTGAATTAGTACACAATTGTCTTATATTTCTATATAAATCACAAAAATCTCGCAAAATGTTACTTTTCAATCTGTAGGCTCAAAATCAGTTGTTTGACATTTCTCAAACAAAAATAGCAAAACTTAAAATGTTCTCCCTCAAAATGTTAGAAAGATATAAAATATGTCATATGAGCTGAACTAGTCACTCCTAAAAAGTTATTATTGACAACTAAATTCAAGTTTTCGAGTTTTCAGTAGCCCGTAAGTACAGACTCATGAACGTTTTCTACTTCCATTACAAAAAACATTCAACTGTGGATTCTTAGCATATATGCTCCTAAAGTGAAAGAAGACAATTCATAAGAAAAAACAGAATATCAAAATATATTACTGCTGGTCAAGAAGTTCCAATCTAGGAATTTGTTCGAGAGGACTCCATTTGACGTTAACGACCAGAATCCAACTAAAAGAGAAACACAGCTCGCAAAAGAAAGCAAGAATCCAAGGGACTCCATTGTTTTCGATATGGAGGAGACGGTAGATGTGAAGAGAGATTAATAGTAAAGAGATTGTTATATCCAAACATCTCCTTATATTGCTTTCAAGACTAACTGTTTCATATAGGTTTGTGTTTGCCATTGAAGAAGAAACTACAAAAAGCACAAGTGCTACTCTTCTCTTCTGGTAATTGTAATGAAGTGTGTTTATATTTGAGTTGCTCTCAAGTGGTCAAGTGTTTAAGGAGATCCATACAGATACTGCAAGTATTACACCATATCTAGATAGCAAATAATGACAACCTTACTAGTCTATGTCATTGATGATTTCATATAACAAAAGTGATATCTTTCGTCCAACTAATACGTCAAAAATAAGTTGGATTTAAACCAAATGTTTGATTGCTCAAATATTCGATATACTAAAGGTTACATATCTATCTATCTTGAGGTTGGATTTGCTAACGGGTTTTTAAAATACTCGGTTAAAAAAGGTCATTGAATGTTTAATAAGCCAGTTTGAATATGTTTTACTATTATTAGAAGAATGTTTAACAAATTCGATTTTAGTCTAATAAAAATATTCTATAAAATATAAAAAATGGTTTATTAAATGTTTCATTAGTAACGAGTTTTTTTTACATTTATTAGCAAAATATTTTAAAATTTACATATGAATAATATTACAACTATAAATAAAAATTGATAAAAATATATTAATTCAATCCTTATGGTTTATAGTCCATTAGTTATACACAAAAACAAAATATTTATAGACTTATTTAATGTGTAAAATATATAGCTAAATTCAAGTTTGTTAGTTAAAAGATAAATATATTTTTTGTGGTATTTTAACAAAATAAAGACGAAACAATCGTCAATTAATTATTTGTTTATTATTATTATTTTTTGTTTTACTTTCATACTCTTCGTAATCACTCAAAACTTACGATTAATCTACCAATCCAGAGTATGCATCATCGATTGTTGTTGTTTGTGGGAGTAAGATTTTTATTTCCATTTAACCACATTAAAAAAATTGAATTGAAACGAACTAATGACGAATTCTAACAAACGATCTGATTCGTCGTAGATGAAGAGTTTTAAATGGAAACCCTAGACGCATAAATTCTTGTCCCGACAGCTTCCGCAATGTTTGTCATTCTTTTTGAGAGGATCCATGTATTAAAAGAATAAAAAAATAAAAAAAATAGAATGCTCCGTGAACAATTGATCACACAGACATCAATACTAAGTCTACTTTCCAACTAGAAGAGGAGGAAGAAGATGACGATGTAACTCCTGACATGTTGAAGACCGTTTATGAAACATCACTTAGCATAGAAAATTATAGAGAAGTATCAAGCAGAGGATCATATAGCGGGAGCATAAAGTGATGACAACGTCGCAAGAATCTGAGAAGAAACTGAACGCCAGCGTCAAGGTGCAATAGGAAAAAAGAGCCAACATATCCCTGAGTTGCGCAAAACAAAGTGCCACCTCCTCCGGGATACCATGATACTTTGAAAGCATTCCAATAGGCTCATTCTTGCGTTGGAAAATAGCTACGGTTCTTGTTGTAACAACTGAAATTTCCATAAGGATACCAACAGTTCCATAGACAATAATTACGATTCCAACATGCCCGATTCCAACATGTCCTGACAACCAAACCAGGGATCCCATTTAACAACCAATAAGTTTTAACTTCTCAAATATGGATTTCTTGGAATGATATTGGAGCACAAGAAAAATTCAGACAAAATTTATCCAAGAGTAACCAACACCGCAAATGGTGCACCTACTTATCCAAACTGGAATCATGACTACATATAGGCCCTACATAATATAATACCATCCAGTTGAAATTCTAAAGGCAGTACCAAACAAAATAGAAGGTTCTTTCAAGGTTATCAACATAATATTATACAAATCTCTGAAATAAAAATGTAGGGATTAGAGTACAAATACGATACCCATTCATGAATAATGTGAACAATTTCAATGATAATCATGATGGTTTGTTAGATGAAGAATCTCCATTACTTCCATATATTTTGTATGAGATTATGTCGATGAACTTCAACAAATAATATATGGACAAATAAAATGGTTAAAGGAGACCTGTAGCATCATATTCGGTAGTTTAATAACGAGATACTACAATACAAAGCTGATGATAAAATAAAATGCATGATATTTTCCATGAAATTCAGAGGAAGTGTCGTGAAGTGGTTTAAGAGTCTTTCCAAAAAAGTGCATCTTGCTCCGGACGTCTTTCAAAAACCGTTTTGTGGGTCTAAGGTGATAAAAGAGAGATGGAGTACATCATTTGACCTACAATAATTTATTTTTGCCTCATATCCCAAAACAAGCTTTTGTATAACCTTAAGTGGAGCTTATTTTTCCTCACATTATAATAAGATAAATATTTTTTTTCTGAACACCAATTTGAGATTTAACAACTACATTCATGGGATAAGGAGTCATGACATCCATAACTAACATATCTGGTCCAGCCATGTCTTCACAAAAAAGATAACATTGAGTAAGAGAATACTTAACAAGAACAGCTTCAAGGTGAAGACTAAGAGATTGTTGGCTCAGTATTATGGTTTGAAGTAGTTGGAAATTTAAAATCCAAAGAAGACACAACTTTAAGAGTATCATATTATGGTGAGGATAAAAACAGCCCAAGGGTAGACTAGTAATTTTAAGTTGAGTTTCAAGATGGTGTGAGGGTGTTTCAAGGTGGTGTGAGGGTGTTTCAAGGTGGTGTGAGGGTGTTTCAAGGTGGTGTGAGGGTGTTTCAAGGTGGAGAGAGAATTAAGCAGCTTGGCAGCAGTTAATTTTCATTATTAGAAGTTAATGCTGGTGGTTGAGTATTTATAGCATGTTATTTGGGCCCTTATGGGCTTTCGGGTCAAGTTTAATGGACCCGGGTCATGTTTAAAGACCCATGAGTTCTAAGCAGGAGGACAGGCAGCTTAGTCAAGAAGTGTTTAAGTTTTTTAGTACTTTAGTCATAGTTCGAACTGCCTTAGGCTCACATTGGTTCGAAGAGATCTGTCCGGTCCAAAAGTTCTGTCCGATTTTCGGAGAGAATTACACTGATCTGCCCTTCCGGGGAGCACTCCGAATTCGGACTCATCAGGAGCCCTTTTTTTAGATGTTTGAACAAGTGTCCTTGTCAAATAACTGAAAAACAGTCCGATTTTAGGAAGTGGTCTTTCAATCCGGAGAGAGTTGTGGACAAATCCGGACAGACCGAATGTTACGAATTCTAAACGGTTCTTGCCAGAGTTAATGGGACACGTGTCATTCTCTGGTTGGTTACTTTAGCCGTTTTTTCACCTTGAACTTCGCACCACTTTCTCGAACAAGTTACCTCTTTTAAATGCCATTAATGACATCAGCGCCGTCTTTTAATCATTGCCCAACTTTTCGGATTCTCCTAGGAATCAACTCCTTTTTTCACTTTTACTATAAATTCTAATTCACTTTTCACTATCTCATTATCTCTTTCAAATTTCACTCTGCCATTTTTACTCAGAGCTTTATCTCTCTAGAATCTTCAAAACTTTCTTGGCTGTTTATGTTTACAGCAAGGACAGCACTAACCAAGGGTGGCTGGCTTAACCTCTCTAAATTGGAGAAAGCTCAAAGAGTTGAGAAGGAAAAAAGACTTGCAGCAGGGCTTCCAGCGTCACCTGTTGAGAAACCAGCCCCTTCAATCGAAGAATCTGACAGAGGTTCATCTTCTTCTAAAGGTACAAAACCTAAAAAACTCTTTCAATCAACGCTTTCTCCAATAGTATCTGGTTCTTCAGTTCAAGAGTCGATCCCCGTTGTTGAACCGGGAGTCACTGCCACAAGTGTTAGGAAGAAAACCTCTTTCATTGCTATGGGGTCTGATTCTGACCACTCCCCGGACAAATTGATCATGAAAAGACCAAGTAGGTTGGTTAAAGGACTTTCCTCTAAAAACACACCCTCAAAATCGGGGGCAAAAAATAGTGAATCAGGGTCCGAGGCAACTATAAGGGCTCCTTGGGAGAGGCCGTCAGGATTGGAGGCCAGCAGCCCACTACCCCCCAAGGAAACTTCTACCTCAGAAACTCAAATTGAGGTAAGAAGTCGAGTATACACGGACAGCCAACAGTCCGGAGGATCAGCTCTGCCAAGCCTCAATCCTCCCCGGACCATTTCTACTGAAGCTCCCCCAACGATCATGGAGGAGAGGATGGAGGACTCCACAGAGGAGGTTAGATTTGAGTCCGAGTCCTCCGGACAGGCTGAAACTGCTATCGTTGTTGCCAAGAAGGGCAAAGAAGACTTGTATCTAAGACGTCCGGACCTGCGGGAAAGCCTTGAAGGGAGAGTGGGACCATGCTTCCATAAGGTGGAGTTCAAGTATCTTTTGGCTCTGTTGAAACCTAAGTACGCGTTCATTCACACTTCATATCTGGGCAGATTGCGCACAAAGTGGGGAATCCCTGAGAACGTAAAGATAAGGATTCCTATCGATCCGGAGACCCCGATGGACTGCAAAAGGAATGAGATAGTCTTATTCACGGAGCTATTCAACTGGGGACTCAGGTTCCCACTGGACCCGGAGATAGTGCGCTACTTCCACTTGGTCAAGCTCTGCCCGTCACAGCTAAGCCCTAATGGTTGGTTTACCTTGATGTCATGTATTATGGCGTCTAGGTTATCTGGAATCCCTCTTCCTATGGAAGAGTTTGCAGCTGTGGCCAACTTGTGCAAACATCATCAGTTCCCCTTCTACCATTTCAACATGGGGAACGATCTTAAAGCTGTTGACGATCTCCTGGAGTCGGAGAGCAAGTGGAGGAGCCAATTCTTATTTGTCAGTGGCTCATGGGAGAATGGCAAGAAAATCAAGACAGGAGAGAATCCAAGCCTCCTCAGGAGTAGGTGGAGGAGTGACCGTAAGCTTCTCATCTTAAATCTCTGTTCGAATTTCCCTTTTCTTTCAAGTTTATGCTAATTAGTTTTTCTTTTGTTTTATCAGAGCTGCCAAAGGAGTTCGGAAACTATCTGAAGGCCGGACAGGTCACCTGTGGCAAAATCAACGCTTGGGCCGCAGAGAACTGGGAGAATCGGTTCCATAAAGCCTTCACTGCTGGGAACTTAGCAAGGTCTCACCTGTGGAACACCACAGGTCGAAGAGACCTAACTTGGGAGGAGCTCTCCACACAACCTGATGAAGACATCGTGCTGAGAAGATCTCACGAACTGGATGGGACTCTCTTCCTTCCTGCCCGGGCCAAAGCCCCAAGTAAAATGAAGGGCAAGAAGAAGAAAGGCAAGAGGGTAGCAGGTGACGATGAGAATGAGGCCCCAACAGACACAGAAGGACTGGCACAGGCTCAGATTGATGCAGCCCTTCTGCAGGTGGTGGAACAGGAGAGCGAGAAGCAGGAAGTGAACCTCCCTAAGCCTACAAGGGCCTCTAAGAGGACTCGCAAGCACACAAGTGAGAGTGCTGACAGGGAGGCCAAGAAGAAGAAGTCTTCCCAAGGGGATGAAGGTGCTCTCCGGGACCCGGAGCCCTCTTTCCCTACTGACCCTACACTGGCCGAAGAGATCCCAAGGGACTTTCAAGAAGAGATTCCAAAGGAATTTCATACAGATGAAGTCGAGGGGGGAGAGCTCAACTTGGATGAAATGAACATCACCGGTCTGGGTGGACTTGGTGAATATTTTCTTGGCCTGCCCAGAGATGAGTTCGCAGGGCCCTACGTCCCTCCGAGCAGCTCCAACACGGTCAACTTCAATGGTAAGACTTTCATGGTTTCTAGCGAGAAGGACATCATAGCCCACTCTTTACTTAGCAATGTACAGCCAGTGCTTACTTTGGAAAGGCAAGTCCGAAGTCAGGCTGACACCATCAAAGAGCTCAAGTCTGAGAAGGAGAAGCTGTCCGATGACCTCCAGACTGCTGCCACTAAGATTGATTTGCTTAAAGAGTCGAATGAGCAGCTAAAGAAGAATCAAGATGAAGGCAAGACAAAAGTTGCTTCTTTGGAGGAAATCATAAAAGACCTCCGGGCTAAGGTGTCCGGACTGGAGAAGGATCTGACAGCCTCAAGAGGGGAAACTGCAGCAAAAGAGAAGCTTGTCACCAACCTGACCACTGACAAACTTGCTTTAGAGAATGCAGTGACTCAGGCTGTTGAAGAGAAAGCTGCTCTGGTGAAGGATCAAGAGGTCATGATCAAGGCCAAGATTAATGCTTATGCTAGGGAGATGATACGGAGTGAAGAATTAATGATTGAAAAAGTGAAGTCTGATATGGTCCTCCTGTTTCACGAGAAATTCCCGAAGAGGAGACTAGGGGACTTATGGCGCTATGTGGATGACGATGATCTCCCATACTGGACCATGGTTGATGAGGGGTACTCCGGTGAGTCCTCGTCTAGTGGTGAAGAGGAAACCGGAGAGAGCCCAGGTGAGGAAGAGATTGATCCCAAGGGTAAGAAGATAGTCGAGGAGAAGAGCAACATCAAGGGCAAGAAATCAGATGAGGGTGAGCCATCTTCAAAGGCTCAACCTTAATTTATAATTTGTTTTGTTTATCTTGAACTAAAGTCCTTGGAAGGCCAAGGCACTTTTTTGTGATGGTGTCCGTATTATTCGGACAGATTTTTGTACTGTGCCCAAACTTACTCAAAAAGTCCTTGGAAGGCCAAGGCAGTTTTAAATTGTTGAATGACTATCTTGTTTTTCTCAACCATCATCTTCTTTCATTGTTTGTTTAAATAGCTGGAGTTTAAATAATTTTATTGTATTGTGAGAGTATTAAGACTTTCCGGCTAGAATTTAAGTAGCCCTTAGATCTTTTAACCCAAGTAGTATGATAAGAGACAAAATGTTTAAAAATACTTAGAGAATTTTGAAGAAGGCACCAAATTTCATTGAAAACTCTCCGTGCCACCGAAGAGGGGAAGGTATGCCCCCAAATATTTACATGGATGTTCAAACAAGTAAATATTTACATAAGTTTTATTCCAAGTACATTCGAAGGTGTTCAATATTCCAAGGGTGAGTTAAAACCCTGCCATCTTTGTCTTCCAACCAGTATGTCCTAGGCTTGATTCTTTCAACCACAGTATACGGACCCTCCCAAGTTGGGGCCAGCTTTCCGAAGAGCTTTTCCTTTGTGTGCAAGAAAACCTTCCTTAATACTTTATCTCCTGGTTGAAAATCTCTTCTTTTAACTTTAAAAGCAAACCTGCTTCTCATCAAGCCCTGATAGTGTGCCATTCTAAGATGAGCTTTAACCCGTCTTTCTTCAATCAAATCAAGCTGATTTCTAACTGCCATCTCATTAGCCTGCCCGGAGAAATTATGAACACGAAAGGAAGGGAGTGTCTTCTCTATGGGGGCTACTGCATCCATCCCATAGACCAAGGCAAAAGGGGATTCTTGTGTTGCAGCCCCAGGTGTTGTCCGGTAGGCCCACAAGACTTCTTGTAGATAACTAGGCCACTTCCCAGCAGCCCCTTCCAAATTTTTCTTTAAGCCGGAGAGAATTGTTCTATTAGCCACTTCAACTTGCCCATTGGCTTGTGGGTGAAAAGGTGAAGAAAAACAGTGCTGAATACCTCTTGAGGCACAGAAGGTCTCCATCTCTCTATTATCAAACTGTGGCCCATTGTCTGTTGTTATTTTCTGGGGGACACCAAATCTGCAACATATATTGGATAGAATGAATTTTATAACAGCTTTTGAGGTTGTCCCTGCCAAAGGGGCTGCTTCTATCCACTTCGAGAAATAGTCAATGGCTACAATTATGGTTTTACGCCCTCTGGACGCCATAGGGAGAGGCCCAACTAAGTCTAATCCCCATCGAGCAAAAGGGATGGGCTCAGAAATTGATTCCAAAGGAATGGCTGGTACATGAATTTCATTGCTGTACCTCTGGCATGGGTCACACCTTCTCAACAGCTCCTTAGCATCTTTCATAATCGATGGCCAATAGTATCCGGAGAGTAGTACTCTTCTTGTCAAAGCTCTAAATCCACAATGGGCTGATCCTTCACCATCATGCAATTCGGAGAGAACCATTTGTGACTCATGATCCCCTAAACAACGCAGGAGAGGTTTGTTGTAGGATTTTTTGTACAAGACTTCTCTAATCATAATAAAACCATGAGCCCTGTGTTTCAATGTTTTGGCTTGTGATTTATCCAAGGGCACGATGCCATCGGACAGATACTGTATAAGAGGAGACCTCCAGTCTTGAGGCCGATTCACTTGTATTTCAAAGACTTCCTCTTTTATACCTTCATTGAGTTGAATAGAAGGGCTTTCAAGCACATGGATCCATGGGTAAGACTCCGAATATGCTATTGTTGCCAATGAATCTGCTAGTTCATTTTCTGCCCGGGGGATGTGCTCATAGACAACAGCTTTAAATTTTAACGCTTCATTTTTTAGGAGGTGTAAATACTTGACCAATTGCTCCTTTCTAGCTTCTGATAGGCCCAAGGCATAGTGGACTAGCAACTGGGAGTCACTTAGTAGCTTGACCCTTTTAGCTCCACAAATGTAGGCCAATTTCAACCCAGCTATCGTTGCTTCGTATTCGGACTCATTATTGGATGCCCTGAAAGCAAAACAAATAGCTTGGAACATGTTGTCCCCATATGGGGAAGTGAGACATATTCCTGCCCCAGATCCCATGGTACTGGATCCTCCGTCTGTTCGGACAATCCACACTTTCTTGTCTTTTGAGTCAGTAGGCTGCTCCGAATCCCTGTCAGAATGGAATTCAACCAGAAAGTCAGCCACAGCTTGAGCTTTTACTGCTGTTCGGGGAGCAAAGTCTATGTCGAAGTCCCCAACTCTACTGACCACTTTGTCATTCTGCTCGAAATGTCTGCTTTTTGAAGGACATTTTTTAAAGGGAAGGACGTTCGGACAATGATAGTATGAGCCTGGAAGTAGGGCCTCATTTTTCTTGGAGCTATCACCAAGGCCAATGCCAGTTTCTCGAGTTTCAAGTAACGCCTTTCAGCATCAATCAAGCTTTTGCTGATGTAGTACACTGGGTGAGGATGCCCATCAACCTCCCTCACTAGCACAGCATTGACGGCACAACTTGAAACAGCCAGATATACAAAGAGAGTCTCCCCATCAACTGGTTTGAACAAAGTCTTTGGAGAGGAAATATGTTTCTTGATTTCATTAAATGTTTCATTACACTGGGGTGTCCATTCAAACCCCTTTGCACCCTTCAAGGTCTGAAAAAATGGAGCACACCTGTCCGAAGACCTGGAGATGAATCTGTTCAAAGCAGCCAATCTCCCCGTTAATCGCTGTACTTCTTTAATGTTTCGAGGAGGCTCCATTTGGAACAAAGCATTGAGTTGGTCCGGGTCGGGCTGTATTCCATGCTCACTTATGATATACCCTAAGAACTTCCCAGACTGCACTCCGAACACACACTTTTCAGGGTTTAGTTTCAAATTCACTTTGGTCAAGTTGGCAAAAGTCTCTTGGAGGTCGGACAAGTGCAGCTGCTCATCCGTGCTTTTCACCATCATATCATCTATGTAAACCTCCATATTTCTTCCAATTTGATCAGCAAATGCCTTGTTGACTAACCTTTGATAAGTAGCCCCAGCATTTTTCAAGCCAAAGGGCATCACCTTGTAGCAATGTAAACCTTTATCAGTGACAAATGTGGTATGCTCTTGATCTTTTGGATCCACTTGGATCTGATTGTACCCGGAGAAGGCGTCCATGAAGGAGAGTAGCTTGTTCCCAGAAGTTGAATCTACTAACTGATCTATCCGAGGAACTGGATACAAATATTTTGGACAAGCTCGATTGAGGTCTGTGAAGTCAATGCACATACGCCATTTGCCATTCTTCTTTTTTACCAAGACAGGATTGGCAGTCCACAAAGGATACTGAGATTCTTTAATGTGCCCCATCTTTGTGAGTCTGTCAACCTCTTGTACAATGACATCAGCCTTTTCTTTTGAGAAGGCTCTCCTTTTTTGTACCACCGGTGCTACATCTCTCCGGACAGACAGGTGATGGGAAATCACCTCTGATGGAACTCCAGTAACATCAGCATTGCACCAAGCAAAAACGTGCTGATGGTCTTTCAAGAACTTCAACATTTTTTATTTCAATATCTGCGGCATTTTGGACCCTATCTTAACGTTTTTTCCTTCTTCCAAGTAGTGTGTTTCAACCTCCTCTATTGGAATCAGCACTCTAGGGGTCTCTCTGGGGTCATCAATTTCACCCTCACCCCCAGAAAGGCCCTCAAACTGTTATTGATCGTTTATACGGACTGCCCCCAGCGTTCGTGGAGCCAAGGCAGTGGCATAACATTCTCTTGCAATCTTTTGACTACTCCGGACAACCCCAACCTGCCCCTGAACAACATACTTTAAACACTGATGGACTGTCGAAGCCACTGCATGCATCCTAGAGAGCCAAGATCTCCCTAGAATAGCATTATAGCAGGTGGGACAATCCACCACAATGAAGAGTATTCTAACCACTTTCTTGAAAGGGCCCCTGCCCAATAACACTTCTTCTTCAAACTCCCCGATCACATCGGCCGAGCTACCCGTAAAACCCACAATCGACCTGTCCGACTTTTGAATCACAGCTGGATTTCTCATTTTCTTGTAAGTGTTTAGAAAAAGGATATTGGCAGAGCTTCCAGTATCCACCAGAATTCGCCTTATCTCATTGACCCCCTATAGATTCTCCTATGACAACAACATCCTCATGAGGGCCAGCAATATCTCTCAAATCATCCTCATCGAAGACTATGAATGGGAACGAGTTTGGAGATTGATAGGATGTCATGCCTCCTTCTAGTTGGGAGGCCAAATTATGAACATGTCTTTTTCTTGAAGAAGTAGTAGGAGCCGTCATAGTGTCCCCTCCGAAAATTGTCAGTGACTCGAAGAATTTAATGAGCCCGGAGACCGATCTAGAACGCTCCTCTATAGCACCTACTCTGTTTCGTGTTGGATCAGGATCCAGGTATTCAGACTCCACATCAAACCTTTCAACTATTACCATAGCCCCCTCAGGGGCAGCATTACTCGGACCAACCCGGTGAGTGTTGTCAGGCCGGTTGCCTCCTTTTCTCTTAACGTACGCACCCAGCTTCCCCCTTTCAATCAAATTTTGTACCTCTTGTTTCAATGCTATGCAATCATCAGTGGTATGGCCAATATCATTGTGGTATTGGCAAAAGGAGTTATTACGATGCTCTCTGGGAGACTGCAAGGTTGCCGGTCTCCGGTAGTGTACTTCATCTTTTGTTTTATCAAAAATGGTGGCCACACTTTCTTTAAGTTCTGCGAACCACTCTGGTTGGACCCATGGCCCTCTTTTGTTTCTAGACTGTTGACTTTGAGCAGGAGCAGCTGGCTGGGACTGAGCTTTTCCCCTACCATGCCCCTGTCCGGTTTCTCTTGCTCTATTCCCGGACTGGTTTTGATTTGGAGTTGGTGCCACCGGGGTGGATCTCACTTGTCTGTGCACCCTGGTCTTTTTCGTTTCATCAATATTTATTTGCTTGCCAACTTGGTTTAGCAATCCTCCCCAGGTCATGGCTTTCTTCCTGGTCACCGAATCGGCCAGGTTGCCTGGGTTCAAACCTTGTCTAAGGGATGCTATTGCTACCTGTTCAAAGCAATCAGCCAACCCATTTTTTGTGTTTACAAAACGACTTATGTACTCCTTTAACGACTCATTCAGTTCCTGGGCACAATGGATTATGGTATCTCCGTTGCCCTTCAGCTCCTTACTCCCCACAAACTGCCTTCGAAAGGCCACCCAAAAAGTATCAAAGTCTTTAATACAACCCTGAGGCAGGCTGTTGTACCATTTCAGAGCACTCCCCGTAAAAGACTGGGAGAATGCCCTACAGAGTAGTTTATCATCATCATCAAAGTTCATCATGAAGTTCTTGAATTGCTCCAGATGATTGTCCGGATCAGTACTACCATCATACTTCTCCATCTTGGTACTGTCAAACCTCTTGGGGAGGTTCCCGGACAGGATTTTAGAAGACAGTGGAGACTGCCTCCAATTCCTTCCACGACTGAACACGGTATCCTCATTAGGAGTTGCAAAGATACCTGACTCATCATAGAAGGCAAAAGGATCCATCAGCATCCGGTCTACACGCCTCCGGCTGTGAGATGACCCTTTTCCAATATGCCTCTTCATTCTTCCATGGTGATCTCTTTTTCTGGAATACTTTTTAACTTGCTTTTGTTTCTTCTTGGTTCGTCCCTCATCACTGCTAGAGGACAAGGACTTTTCATTTCCCTCACTGTCCGAAGAGCTGTCCGAAGACTCTGAGCTCGAGTCAGAACTCTCCACAGGTTTGGACCGGTGAGACTTTTTAGAGCTGGCATGCGTCTTCTTAGTGCTCACATGAGTTTTGGAAACCTCATGCTCTCTCGGGTTATCGGTGTGGTGAGCAGCTGATGCTTTGGATTTCTCTTTCACGCCCATCTTGGCCTTTTCATCCCTCAGAGCTTCTATCTCAAGTTTTAACCTGTCGCGCTCTTGGACAGTATACTCATCGTTCTCTTCCACCACTTCGAGCAAAGCTGGTGGAAGCTCTGGATTATCCGGATTCATTCGGACAAAATATCTTTACTTGGTTTCGAATACTTGATTCAGGCACCGTCGCCTCCCACTGTGGTCGCCAATTTGGTGAGGATAAAAACAGCCTAAGGGTAGACTGGTAATTTTAAGTTGAGTTTCAAGATGGTGTAAGGGTGTTTCAAGGTGGTGTGAGGGTGTTTCAAGGTGGTGTGAGGGTGTTTCAAGGTGGTGTGAGGGTGTTTCAAGGTGGTGTGAGGGTGTTTCAAGGTGGAGAGAGAATTAAGCAGCTTGGCAGCAGTTAATTTTCATTATTAGAAGTTAATGCTGGTGGTTGAGTATTTATAGCATGTTATTTGGGCCCTTATGGGCTTTCGGGTCAAGTTTAATGGACCCGGGTCATGTTTAAAGACCCATGAGTTCTAAGCAGGAGGACAGGCAGCTTAGTCAAGAAGTGTTTAAGTTTTTTAGTACTTTAGTCATAGTTCGAACTGCCTTAGGCTCACATTGGTTCGAAGAGATCTGTCCGGTCCAAAAGTTCTGTCCGATTTTCGGAGAGAATTACACTGATCTGCCCTTCCGGGGAGCACTCCGAATTCGGACTCATCATATTACACAACAACAAAAGTTGGAGTTCTACCTTTGGTCGTTGAAGTTTTTTGACATTTGATCAAATGCATATTATCTTCCTCAACTTTGGCTTCTTCTTGTACAATACTTGAGTAGTGTTTATCTTCTTACCTAAACAAAAAAATATCTCAAAGTGGATTTAACAGAATTATGAACTTCGGTTCCGGGTTTCTTAGTTTCAGAACTTGCAATATGTACTTTTTTTACAACTATATATTTGATCCAAACATTTTATTTCTTTTTTTAACAGTGGTGCTCCATAATATTATTCTTTGGAGAGTGTTCCTCCACAAAATTCTTTGTTGAATACTTTATCTCTATGGTTTCTTACCCGGAGAGTGTTTATCCATATTTTCCTCCTCTGAAGATTCACATACAGAAAAGTTACCACGAATTTCATTACTCAACCATAACTTGCTGCAAATAAGTTCTATAAGCACAATAATAAAGAAGTAAGAATGAGAAAACATAAAAGTTTCTTCCACTAATCTGTAATTTTTATTACGGGCATGTCCCTCCATTTATCAGGTGGAAACTCAATAGATAGAGTTGAGGAAACTTCACAACGACAACCACAGTTACAATCATATAAACGACATCAATGAAGCAAAGATTATGGAAACTAAGTAAGAAAAATATAACAACTTACCTTTGAAACCCAAGTCTGGATGTAGTGAGGAAATACTTATTTATTACCAGTCTTTCAATTATCGGAGACATATACAAAATTATCCTTTCATATCTTGTTAAATTCTAAGAGATCCTAAACGATTCTAGGATCTTTTGTTCATTAAAAAGTAAAATACAAGATTCATTTTTTGGTTATAGACTTTGACCGCAATAATAAAATCGGTCACAAATAAATATTGATAAACCCTTTATGGTAAGATAATGATTGAAAGAAAGAGCATCAAAGATTTGGATATAAGCTGGCTAGGAAAAATCCTAATCACCTTAAGAATTTTGGTAGGTCTGGCCAAGGGTAAATTGAATATCCATATCAAGAAAGTAGATAAGAAGCCAAGCTCGCCTTTACGAGCGTCAAATTGAGTTTCTCAAGTAACAAAAAACTAAATAACCACATCTTTGAGAATTTTATAATTTTAAGTTTCTTCACATAATCATTATTTGCGATATATCGATATTCATGGTCCTTGATAATTTTTATATAGACCTCATTGAAAGACATATCTACAGTATCTTATTTTCCTTTGCGATTAGAAGAATTAAGTCTGCTACTACCTCTCATTGAAGAAAGATTCAAACTCTCAAGTGATGAAGGTGAAAGAAAAACTCATAGTATAAATTTAGCCTTAAGAACATTTTTTTACTGTATCCTTGGTCTTGACGATTTTGGAAAATTAGACGCATATTTTGAGCAATTTCTTCATTTTCAAAGACGTTGCTAATAAAGAAGTACCACTTCTATTTTTATTGTATGAGCACTATCTCTTGTGGTTACTCTTACCAAATTATATAAAATAAAAATTGAAGTATCAACTATGTATTTATAATAAAATAAATAGGATAAAGAGTTTCAATAAGAGAAACCATATTGTTGAATCTGAAAGCAAATGAGACAAACAAACGTTAGAAAATAGTATTTATACCCAGAGGTAAAAATGTCTCAATCCTCAATTTATTAATATTTAGGTGGTTTGGATATGTTTGCATGATGAGTTCGTGAGATTCAAAGATCTTGGAGGGTTATGGTTAAAAAAGATAAAAAGAACGCACGTGTATGCTTAAAACAAGAGTATTTCATCCACGGTTAGTGTTTCAGCTTATTGTCAAGGTGTTGATTCAATAAAAGTGAGCCTTCCAATTTCTATAAAATCCACAAAAGAAAGACAAACATTCTCTAAGGAAAATATTATATACATAAGTTTACTTGTATCCACACAAGTCTTATCGAGAGAAAAAAAAATATTAGTCTTGGCGGTTTCAAATTTCTAAGAACACTATTAAAGACAAAGATTCATTTTATCAGCACTTACTTTAGTCTTTGGTGTGGATTAAAGTAACCTGAGGGTAGGCTGGTAATTTCAAGTAGAGTTTCAGGGTGGTGTAAGGGTGTTTCAAGGTGGAGAGAGAATTAAGCAGCTTGGCAGCAGTTAATTTTCATTACCAGAAGTTAATGCTGGTGGTTGAGTATTTATAGTATGTTATTTGGGCCCTTATGGGCTTTCGGGTCATATTTAATGGACCCGGGTCATGTTTAAAGACCCATGAGTTTTTAAGTAAGTGGGCAGGTAGCTTAGTCAGAAAGTGTTTAGGTTTTTTAGTACTTTAGTCATAGTTCGAACTGCCTCAGGCTCACAGTTTTCAAAGTTATCTGTCCGGTCCTCAAATCCTGTCCGATTTGAGTTCTTAGTGTCTGTCCGGTTTCCGGGGAGATTTACATTGGTCTGTCCTTACGGGGAGCGTTCTGAATTCGGACTCATCAGGAGCCCCTTTTTTAGGTGTTTGAACAAGCGTCCTTGTCAAAGAACTGAAAAACAGTCCGATTTAGGAAGTGGTTCTCGATTCGAAGAGAGTTGTGGATAAACCCAGATAGACCGAACGTTACGAATTCTAAACGGTTCTTGCCAGAGTTAATGGGACACGTGTCATTCTTTGATTGGTCACTTTAGCCGTTTTTTCACCTTGAACTTCGCACCACTTTCTCGAACAAGTTACCTCTTTTAAATGCCATTAATGACATCAGCGCTGTCTTTTAATCATTGCCCAACTTTTCGGATTCTCCTAGGAATCAACTCCTTTTTTCACATTTACTATAAATTCTCATTCACTTTTCACTGTCTCATTATCTCTTTCAAATTTCACTCTGCAATTTCACCCAGAGCTTTATCTCTCTAGAATTCGAAACTTCCTTGGCTGTTTATGTTTACAGCAAGAACAACACTGATCAAAGGCGGCTGGCTTAACCTCTCGGAGTTGGAGAAAGCACAAAGGGTCGAGAAGGAAAAAAGACTTGCAGCAGGGCTACCATCGTCGCCTGTTGAGAAACCAGCCTCTTCAATCGCAGAATCTGATAGAGGTTCATCTTCTTCCAAAGGTACAAAACCCAAAAAGCTTTTTCAATCAACGCTCTCCCCCATAGTATCTGGCTACTCAGTTCAGGAGTCGATCCCTGCTGTTGAACCGGGAGTTACTGTCACAAGTGTTAGGAAAAAATATTCTTTCATTGCTATGGGGTCTGACTCTGACCATTCCCCGGATAAGTTAATCATGAAAAGGCCAAGTCGGTTGGTCAAAGGGCTTTCTTCTAAAACACACCCTCGAAATCTGGGGCAAAAAATAGTGAATCAGGGTCTGGGGCAACTATAAGGGCTCCCCGGGAGAGGCTGTCAGGACTAGAGGCCAGCAGCCCACTACCCCCCAAGGAATCTTCTACCTCAGCAACTCAAATTGAGGTGAGAAGTCGAGTAAATACGGACAGCCAACAGTCCGGAGGATCAGCTCTGCCAAGCCTCAATCCTCCCCGGACTACTTCTACTGAAGCTCCCCCAACGATTATGGAGGAAAGGATGGAGGACTCCACTGAGGAGGTTAGATTTGAGTCCGAGTCCTCCGGACAGGCTGATACTGCTATTGTTGTTGCCAAGAAGGGCAAAGAGGACTTATATCTGAGGCGTCCGGACCTGCCGGAGAGCCTTGAAGGGAGAGTGGGGACATGCTTTCATAAAGTTGAGTTCAAGTATCTTTTGGCCTTGCTAAAGCCCAAGTATGCGTTCATCCATACTTCAGATCTGGGTAGGTTGCGCACAAAGTGGGGGATCCCTGAGAACGTAAAGATAAGGATTCCCATCGATCCGGAGACCCCGATGGATTGTAAAAAGAACGAAATAGTCTTCTTTACGGAGCTATTCAACTGGGGACTCAGGTTCCCACTGGACCCAGAGATAGTGCGCTACTTTCACTTAGTCAAACTCTGCCCATCACAGTTAAGCCCCAATGGTTGGTTCACCTTGATGTCATGCATAATGGCATCCAAGCTATCCGGGATCCCTCTTCCTATGGAAGAGTTCGCTGCAGTGGCCAACCTGTGCAAGCACCATCAGTTCCCCTTCTACCATTTCAACATGGGGAACGATCTTAAAGCTGTTGATGATCTCCTGGAGTCAGAGAGCAAATGGAGGAGCCAATTCTTGTTTGTTAGTGGCTCGTGGGAAAATGGCAAGAAAATTAAGACCGGAGAGAATCCAAGCCTCCTCAGGAGTAGATGGAGGAGTGACCGTAAGTTTTTATTTTAAATTTCTGTTCGAATCTCTCCTTTCTTCTTTGTACTAACCAATTTCTCTTTTGTTTTGATAGAGTTGCCAAAGGAATTCGGGGACTACCTGAAGGCCGGACAGACTACCTGTGGCAAAATCAACGCATGGGCTGTAGAGAACTGGGAGAATCGGTTCCACAAGGCCTTCACTTCTGGAAACTTAGCAAGGTCCCATCTGTGGAACACGACAGGTCGGAGAGACCTAACCTGGGAAGAGCTGGCCACCCAGCCTGATGAGGACATTGTGTTAAGAAGGTCCCACGAGCTGGACGGGACACTCTACCTGCCTGCCCGGGCCAAAGCCCCAAGCAAAATGAAAGGCAAGAAGAAGAAAGGCAGGAAGGCGGAAGGCGATACTGAGAAAGAGGCCCCAACAGACCCAGAGGAACTGGCTCAGGTTCAAATCGATGCAGCCCTTTTACAAGTGGTGGAGCAGGAGAGCGAGAAGCAGGAAGTGAACCTTCCAAAACCTCTAAGGGCTTCCAAGAGGACTCGCAAGCAAACAAGTGAGAGTGCTGATAAGGAGGCCAAGAAGAAGAAAACTTCCCAAGGAGATGAGGTTGCTCTCCGGGATCCGGAGCCCTCTTTCCCTACTGACCCTACACTGGCCGAAGAGATCCCAAGAGACTTTCAAGAAGAGATCCCAAGGGAATTCCACACAGATGAAGTTGAGGGGGGAGAGCTTAACTTAGACGAAATGGACATCACCGGTCTGGGTGGACTTGGTGAATATTTTCTTGGGCTGCCCAGAGACGAGTTCGCAGGGCCCTATGTCCCTCCAAGCAGCTCCAACACAGTTAACTTCAACGGTAAGACTTTTATGGTTTCCAGTGAGAGGGATGTTATAGCCCATTCTCTTCTTAGCAATGTACAGCCAGTGCTTACTTCGGAAAGACAAGTCCGAAGTCAGGCAGACACCATCAAAGACCTCAAATCTGAGAAGGAAAAACTGTCCGAGGACCTCCGGACTGCTGCCAATAAGGTTGATTTGCTCAAGGAGGAAAATGATCAGCTAAAGAAGAATCAAGATGAAAACAACACAAAAGTTGCTTCCTTGGAAGAGACCATAAAAGATCTCCGGGCCAAGCTGTCCGGACTGGAGAAGGACCTGACAATCTCAAGGGGAGAAACTACAGCCAAGGAGAAGCTCGTCACCAACCTGACCACTGACAAAATTGCTTTAGAGAACGCAGTGACTCAGGCCTTTGAAGAAAAGGCCGCTTTGGTGAGGGATCAAGAGGCCATGATCAAGGCCAAGATCAACGCCTATGCCAGGGAGATGATCCAAAGCGAGGAGCTAATGATCCAAAAGGTGAAGTCTGATATGGTCCTCCTGTTTCACGAGAAATTCCCGAAGAGGAGATTAGGGGAATTATGGCGCTATGTGGATGATGATGATCTCCCATACTGGACCATGGTTGATGAGGGGTACTCCAGTGAGTCTTCGTCCGGTGATGAAGAGGAAACCGGAGAGAGCCCAGGTGAGGAAGAAATTGACCCTAAGGGTAAGAAGATAGTCGAAGAGAAGAGCGACATCAAGGGCAAGAAAGCAAATGAGGGTGAGCCATCTTCAAAGGCTCAACCTTAACTTATAATTTATTTTGTTTATCTTTTATTCGAACTAAAGTCCTTGGAAGGCCAAGGCACTCTTTTTGTGATGGTGTCCGTATTATTCGGACAGATTTTTGTACTGTGCCCAAACTTGTTTAAAAAGTCCTTGGAAGGCCAAGGCAGTTTTAAGTTGTTGAATGAATATTTTATTTTGCTCAAGCATCCGCTTCTTTCATTATTTGTTTAAATAGCTGGAGTTTAAGTAGTTTTATTGTATTGTGAGAGTATTAAGACTCTCCGGCTAGAATTTAAATAGCCCTTAGATCTTTTAACCCGGGTAGTATGATAAGAGACAAAATTTTGAAAATACTTAGAGAATTTTGAAGAAGGCACCAAGTTTCATTGAAAGCTCTCCGTGCCACCGAAGAGGGGAAGGTATGCCCCCAAATATTTACATGGATGTTTAAACAAGTAAATATTTACACAAGTTTTATTCCAAGTACATTCGAAGGTGTTCAATATTCCAAGGGTGAGTTAAAACCCTGCCATTTTTGTCTTCCAACCAGTATGTCCCAGGCTTGATTCTTTCAACCACAGTATATGGACCCTCCCAAGTTGAGGCCAGCTTTCCGAAGAGCTTTTCCTTAGTATGCAAGAAAACCTTCCTTAATACTTTATCTCCTGGTTGAAAATCTCTTCTTTTAACTTTAGAAGCAAACCTGCTTCTCATCAAGCCCTGATAGTGTGCCATTCTAAGATAAGCTTTCACCCGTCTTTCTTCGATCAAATCAAGCTGATTTCTAATTGCCATCTCATTAGCCTGTCCGGAGAAGTTATGAACACGAAAGAAGGGGAGTCTCTTCTCTATGGGGGCTACTGCATCCATTCCATAGACCAAGGCAAAAGGGGATTCTTGTGTTGCAGCCCCAGGTGTTGTCCGGTAGGCCCACAAGACTTCTTGTAGATAACTAGGCCATTTCCCAGCAGCCCCTTCTAAATTCTTCTTTAAACCAGAGAGTAGGTGAAGAAAAGCAGTGCTGAATACCCCTTGAGGCACAGAAGCTTTCCATTTCTCTGTTGTCAAACTGTGGCCCATTGTCTGTTGTTATCTTCTGTGGGACACCGAATCTGCAACATATGTTGGACAGAATGAATTTTATCACAGCTTTTGAGGTTGTCCCTGCCAGGGGAGCTGCTTCTACCCACTTTGAAAAGTAATCGATGGCCATAATTATGGTTTTACGCCCTCCGGAAGCCACAGGGAGAGGTCCAACCAAGTCCAATCCCCATCGAGCAAAAGGGATGGGCTCAGAAATTGATTCCAAAGGAATGGCTGGTACATGAATTTCATTGCTGTACCTCTGGCATGGGTCACACCTTCTCACCAGCTCCTTAGCATCTTTCATGATTGATGGCCAATAATATCCGAAGAGTAACACTCTTCTAGTCAAAGCTCTAAATCCACAATGGGCTGATCCCTCACCATCATGCAATTCGGAGAGAACCATTTGTGACTCATGATCCCCTAAACAACGTAGGAGAGGTTTGCTGTAGGACTTTTTGTACAAGACTTCTCTAATCATAATGAAACCACGAGCCCTGTGTTTCAATGTTCTGGCTTGTGTTTTATCCAAGGGCACGATACCACCGGACATATATTGTATAAGAGGAGACCTCCAATCTTGAGGCCGATGTACCTGTATTTCAAAGACTTCCTCTTTTCCACCCTCACCAAGTTCAATAGAAGGGATTTCAAGCACATGGATCCATGGGTAGGACTCCGTATATGCTATCGTTGCCAATGAATCTGCTAGCTCATTTTCTGCCCGGGGGATGTGCTCATAGACAACAGCTTTAAACTTTAACGCTTCATTTTTTAGGAGGAGTAAATACTTGACCAATTGCTCCTTTCTAGCCTCTGATAGGCCCAAGGCATGGTGGACAAGCAACTGGGAGTCACTTAGTAGCTTGACCCTTTTAGCTCCACAGATATAGGCCAACTTTAACCCAGCTATGGCTGCTTCGTACTCGGACTCATTATTGGATGCCCTGAAAGCAAAACAAATAGCTTGGTACATGTTGTCCCCGTAGGGGGAAGTGAGACATATTCCTGCCCCAGATCCCATGGTACTAGACCCTCCGTCTGTTCGGACAATCCACACTTTCTTGTCTTTTGAATCAGTAGGCTGCTCCGAATCCCTGTCAGAGTGGAATTCAACCAGAAAATCAGCCACAACTTGGGCTTTTACCGCTGTCCGGGGAGCAAAGTCTATGTCGAAGTCCCCCAACTCTACTGACCACTTTGTCATTCTGCTTGAAATGTCTGCTTTTTGAAGGACATTCTTTAAAGGGAAGGACGTTCAGACAATGATAGGATGAGCCTGGAAGTAGGGCCTCATTTTTCTTGCAGCTATTACCAAGGCCAATGCCAGTTTTTCGAGTTTCAAGTAACGCCTCTCAGCATCAATCAAGCTTTTACTGATGTAGTACACTGGGTGAGGATGCCCATCAACCTCCCTTACTAGCACAGCACTGATGGCACAACTTGAAACAGCCAGATATACAAAGAGAGTCTCCCCATCAACCGGTTTGAACAAAGTCTTGGGAGAGGAAAGATGTTTCTTGATTTCATTAAATGCTTCATTACACTGTGGTGTCCATGCAAACCCCTTTGCACCCCTCAAGGTCTGAAAAAATAGAGCACTCCTGTCCGAAGACCTGGAGATGAATCTGTTCAAGGCAGGTGACCTCCCCGTTAATCGCTGTACTTCTTTAATGTTTCGAGGAGGCTCCATTTGGAACAAAGCATTGAGTTGGTCCGGGTCGGGCTGTATTCCATGCTCACTTATGATATACCCTAAGAACTTCCCGGACTGCACTCCGAACACACACTTTTCAGGGTTTAGTTTCAAATTTACTTTGGCCAAGTTGGCAAAAGTCTCTTGGAGGTCGGACAAGTGCAACCGCTCATCCACGCTTTTCACCATCATATCGTCAATGTAAACCTCCATATTTCTTCTAATTTGATCAGCAAATGCCTTGTTGACTAACCTTTGATAAGTAGCCCCATCATTTTTCAAGCCAAAGGGCATCACCTTGTAGCAATGTAGACCCCAATCAGTATTTGGTGTGGATTAAAGTAGCCTGAGGGTAGGCTGGTAATTTCAAGTAGAGTTTCAGGGTGGTGTAAGGGTGTTTCAAGGTGGAGAGAGAATTAAGCAGCTTGGCAGCAGTTAATTTTCATTACCAGAAGTTAATGCTGGTGGTTGAGTATTTATAGTATGTTATTTGGGCCCTTATGGGCTTTCGGGTCATATTTAATGGACCCGGGTCATGTTTAAAGACCCATGAGTTTTTAAGTAAGTGGGCAGGTAGCTTAGTCAGAAAGTGTTTAGGTTTTTTAGTACTTTAGTCATAGTTCGAACTGCCTCAGGCTCACAGTTTTCGAAGTCATCTGTCCGGTCCTCAAATCCTGTCCGATTTGAGTTCTTAGTGTCTGTCCGGTTTCCGGGGAGATTTACATTGGTCTGCCCTTACGGGGAGCGTTCTGAATTCGGACTCATCAGTCTTCACTATGGATTATGGAGGAAGTTACTTTATGATTTTTGCTAGTTTGGCTGAAAGCGCATTAACAACTCTAGACAACCAAAAAAAATCAAGTTAAATACTTATTCCATAATTCATTTCTTCATTATTCACCGAAAATGAGGCGTGATATTTGATTACCTTCAGTCGAAGTTTGGCCGAATTTAAAATAACAACAACTTTGGCAACTCGGAGTGCACGGACCAATATTAACACTTCAATTCATCTTATAGTCCTTACTTCATCCTTCACCAAGGACTAGATGGCTACTTATCCATATTCAGCAAATAATCAAAGTATTATGTAGAAAATTAGAACAAATCATTAAGTTAATAAAATAATATGTAATAATCTAGCAATCTACTAACTATTAGTTGTACTCTCTTTTTTCCGCAATGGTTTTTAATGATACAGGAACATACTAAGTACGAACCAAAACGAATATTTATTTGATAAAAAATTAGCTATAATAAATTAAAAGTGAATAAATAACCTGTAAGACTCTTAAGACCATAACTGAAGATAAATGACATAGTTATTTCAGTAAATAAAAGATAAGAGTCATATTCGAGAAGAAAAAACTCCAATAGACTGTTGATTTATAAGTAAATGCTTCGGCAAAATTAATCGGTCCTCTAGACATGAAAATATTAGTCTTATTTCATTACGCTCACAAAGACTAGGGGGTCTACTGATTATGAAATAAATAGTTTGGATCGTATAATTTATGGCACATTATCCATACAAAAATATAAATATTTATACACTTAGTCAAATATATAAGTATATAAGATATCTCTTTCATATTAACTTTGTTAGTTGAAGATAAATATTATCCTAATATCTCGTAAAAATATTATTCTCTTCTTGAATATAACATTGTAAACTATACAAATAAAGACCAAACAATCATGAAAACACTATTTATTCATTATCAATATTTTTTTATAATTATTAGCCGTTATTATTGTTACTTTTACTTTCATACTCTTCATAATCACTTCAAACTCACGATAAATATATCCATCTAAAATTTCGCCATAAAAAAATATAATTTTCATTTATATAAGTTTTTACTATTCATTTGATTATATTTGTTTATTTATATATATGTATATATATATATATATATATATACTTGAATAAAATCTTAATATTTTATTATAGCCAAACATTTTATAATATTTGACGATTAAATTTATAATTAGATGTAATCACAAAAATAAAAAAATCTATTATTAAACATATAATTTAATATAGTGTTAAGAGTACCTTATATATGACTATTAATCTAATAGCCAAAAATTTATCCTCAAGTTGGTTCCTATATGTCACACATGTCCAACCTGTCCAAAAAAAAATCTGAAAACACTTTTTTTTAACAACTTTGGTAAGGAAATCAGCCAATTGATCTTCAGAACGAATTTTAAGAAATTCGGCAATTTTTTATCCAATTTATCTTTAATAAAGAATACGTCACATTTATATGTTTTATATGATCATGTTGTACCATATTATCAGCAATATCATGTACTCTTTTATTATCCCAATAACATTGAATTGGTTGTTCATGCAAAAAAAAACATATTTATCAAGAGATTACATCATCATACAAAACATATAAAATCCTCTTTACATATTCGAAGTGATGTGTCCTTCATCGTGCGACAACATTTTATTTATTGCTTTTGCATGTAAGATATTATCACCTGCATATATGAAATGTCATGAAATAGATTTTTCATTATTTGTTGTCCCGACCCGGTCAACATCAGTATATGCGTCTATATTTTAAAAAAATTAATTTTCCAATGAACAAAATGCATTTTTCTAAAATAGGATTTTAGATATTTAAAAATAAGAATAATATCATTCATATGATGTTCTCTAAGATTATGCATAAGTTGGCTAACAAAACTAAATACATAAGTAAGATCTGGTTTAGTGTGTGTTCAGTACATCAATCTCCCAACAAGTCTATGATATATTCCTTTATTAAAATGAACCAAATTAGAGAAATGATCTTACCATGTTATTTATTTATGAATAAATTATGGTCTGAATAACTCTTATGGTAGCCAAAAAATATCATGGACTTTGTGAACTTTCCAAATCAAGCTCTCAAAGATTGTTTTAATCAATATAACGATGTCTTTATTTGAATACTTTTTATTATACATTTTTGAAACTTTCACTCTGGTGGCAACTACATGTATACTTTTTCAAACAACTCGCCATGTAAAAGGATATTTTTTATATCAAACAATTGTAATGGCCAATTTATGTTTGCCGGTAGAGATAATAAAACTTGTACTCTGTTCATTTTAGCTACATTTGCAGATCTATCGGCATAATAAATTCCAAAAGTTTGGATGTACCCTTTGTCTTTTGGTTTAAAACATCCAATTATATCATCAGCTTTGTGTGTCACAATATAAACTCATAGATATCCAATTGGGTTTCTTCTTTAAAATGATCAACAAGTCTCCAAGTTTTATTTTTCTGGAAGGATTTTATCTTCTCATTCGTAGAGTTTTTCTAAATCACTTAAATTTTTATGTACATTTTTAGAAAACAATACAGTAGGAAATTGATTCATAAATGACTTATTTGAATCAGACAAATGATGGTTAGGTTTTTCTAATATTTGAGTATTAATATTATAATTAGATATAATTAAATATTTTATAATCTTTAACCATTAATCATATAATTTATTATAACCAAATACTATTATGTCTTAGAATATTAATTCAATAACTCAATGTTCATATGTTTAATTACTATTTATATTTTAAAATATATCAATCTAAATTAATTATCATTTAAAATAAAATATATCAACCAATACTAGTAGTGTTTTTATATCGATAAATTTTTGCAACCAAAGTGCATGGTTTGATGACTTAAATTTTGTTTATCCTCCCATAATAAAGGATGATATGAGTGCTTATTTAATACGTTTCTAAAAAATAAAATGATACCTAATATTGATTGATGAGTATCTACACATATGGAAATATTCGAAAACATGTAATGTATTGTTTTTCGCAAATACCAGAAAAATGTTGATTGTTTTTGTATGTTTTATCTCCGGATTACTAAGGTAACCATCGAATATGGAAACAATAAAATTTATGAAATGTCTTTCAAAATCTTGAGCATACAATAAACTTCAACTACCGAATATAAATATTCTCATGGGATTTCTTAGTTTCAAGGTTCAATAGAATTGTGATTAGACTTGTTTTCTTTCACAACATGAGTATTCATAGATCTAAGATTTTGCATCAAGTAAGGTTAGAAAATGATTTGAATATACATATTAAAAACTTAGAAATACATAGAGAATGATCTTGATATATTTAGTTCCTAGCACAAAAAACTTATCAATAAAATATTTTATATCAAATTTATCCTTAAAAATGGGTTTGGTATCATATAACTATTTATCATTGTTTTTGAAAAAAAACATATCATTTAGATACAATACTAAAAAATAGAATTTTACTTCCATTAAATGCTTAATACACACAACCACATATCAAATTGTATCTCATATTTGAATGAGATAATTACTTTGAGAATGTTATAGTACCATTGGTGAGAATTTTTTTGGAGCTTCTAAATATATTTATTAAGTTTTCATACCAAAATATACTACTTTCCAAGTTTTATGATATATAAGTTTTAGTTAATGCCACCATTCAAAATAACTATTTTATAATCTATTTAATAAAAGTCATGACAATTTATGCAACAAATATTATGATTGTCTGAGAAGAATCACTTCATTAAACCATAGATGGTGTCTTTAAATTATTTTGTTCAACTTAAGTAAAACCTTTACGATATATGATGAAAATAAATTGAGTCTAAGAGCCATTAATAAGAGGATTTACTTAAATTAACAGAAAAATATACACCTTTTATAAAAAGAGACTAGCATGACATACAATTGTGAAATGTTGATCTATTTAAACCAAATATGGGGCATTAACTGCGTTATTATTGATTTGAGGTCGACGATATGTCTATGAAGTACTATGTGAATGGTGTTGTTGTGCGGTTATCGTTGTTAGTGTTGTTGTTTGCCTTAACTTTTCAATTTTGGACACTAAGCCTTCCAATGACATTTCTGTTTGCAGAAAGCACATTCATTATAAGAGATTTTATAAACTAGTCTGTTTGGGTTGCTAGGAAGAGACTATTTTGGAGTTGCAAGAACATAAAGAACCAGAGTTATGATAAAATCCTTATCGATCTTAGACTTAAGCTGAATCTCTTATGCTAATATTTCATTAACAACAAAGTTAATAGAGAAGAAATGAGAATGATATATAATTATCTTACGTAATTTCTCAAAATCATTGTGTAAAGTCATACAAAACTATACCAAATATTTTACTATCTAAAAGTTATATATGGTTCAAATTCTCATAGCTTTACCGACATTGTGAGAGCCAACTAATCTCATATATTAATCATCACATTATAAAACAATTTGGTACTTACATCATTTTGTTGAGTTGCGGGAATAATTGTTTCAACTAATGATGTTTGGCAAAATAAACTATTTATACAATCTAGCTAGATGATCCCAAACTTCTTCAGTCGTCTAATATTTACTCAATTGAATACTTATAGACCGTGTAACCAAATTGTTAATTCACATAATAATCTTCAAATTATTAGTCTTACAATTTTCACTAATATCGCATAGTCGGCTGCCTCGCCGTTTATAGGTTTAGCCCACATACATGTAAAATAGCTCCACGTAGATTTTCCAAGCAAAAGGTTCTTCATAACATAACTCCAATACACGTAGTTCGTTCCATCCAATTGAACAATAATTGACTAAAGTAAATCAGTTTTACTACTAATCATGATAAAAACACATATACGAAATAATTGAACAAACTACAACCTTAATTTTCAAACACAAAATCTCAAATCTTCAATCTCAATATCAAATCTCAAACAAATCTTTAATCTCTGATCGTGGAAATATAGCTCTCACAACAATCCTAGAAAGCCGTACTCAATCCCAGAAACTAGGCTCTTATTTCATATTGGAGCGCATAAGCATAATACTACTAAAACAATACTTAAAAAGAAGATTATTAATTATGTCTCTTATATATCACTCACTCCCTTCCATTTTAAGTATCATTTTAAAAACTATTTATTGTTCCATATAAATTGACGTTTTAATATACCAATATAAAATTTAATGTTATTTATTATTTTCAACTAATTATGTTTTTTGTTTCTTTTTTATTAATAAGAGAAACGATTACTAGTTTTCTTAATACTTATGTGAGTATCAGTGACATTGAAAATAAAATGGAAAAAATACAAATCAATAATTATCCATCTGAGATAACTTTGAATAAATCACGCACTTGTTTGATTAATTTTTAAGTCTACTGAGCATAATTTATCTACCTGACAATACACTACGAGTTTATTGACCTTACACTGCGATTTTAAAGACCTTCTTTGCATCAGGTGATTACCGTCATTAACATACTAATTTTTGTGCGACGATTTTACTAGAGAATGAATTTTTTACACACACTTTATTACTTACATCCGCGATATCTTATCTATCATAATATCCATTACATATTTTATGAATATGAAATAAAAATTTCATGGTTAATATAGTTAATACTAATTAGTTTTTTTTTCACTAAATACTTTTTGAGAGAATTTGGTTCTAAAAATTATTGTTCGTGTTCACTTATGTGTGCTTTAAATTAATTTTTTTATTTGTTGGTATTATATTTTTATGTACGTATCATATTTTTGCTATTAATTTTGTTTGAAAACCCTTTTATTTATTTATATTTTAATATATTATTATAACCACAATACTTCCTGTATCTCATAAAATACTATATTTATTTAATTTCGTATTTATTATAAAATTAATAATAAAAATTTATAAAAAAAAGCATGGGTTTACACCGCCTGAAAATTATCACATCACATGCATATTTGTTGCATCCAAGCAACGTAGAATTTTTGTACTCAAATATCCAACTAAGGATGGTACACCAGGTGAAGATTGTCAGATAACAAATCATGCAGCATGGCTGATGTGATGGGCTCCGTATCTGACCAAACTGTTTAGTTGGAGTACGTAACTTTATTTGGCGTATTTATTGGCATATTCCTTGCAATTTGCAAAGGCTACCGGAAGTCTTAGTTGGTGTACGTAACTTTATCTCTATTCCAGTCTCAGTCATGTAAATGGTCCTATCTAACATCATGACTCTCTACTCCCAGTAGGGGTGGCAAACGGTTTGAAGCGAACTATCGGAACCGTTTAACAGAGAACTGCGGTTTGCGGTCCTGGCGGTTTTCGGTCCTAACGGTTTATGTTTTTGGCGGTTTGCGGTTCTGGCGGTTTATTTCTTATACGGTCATGGCGGTTTACGGTTCTAACGGTTTGCGGTCGTTGCGGTTTGCAGTTCTAATGAGTCAGTTTGGCAGTTAAACCACCGGTTTAATCACCAAAAAAACCATTTAGAAACCGTTTATCAAAATATTTTATAATGTTATTTAAAATTAATTTGTAAGTGTTAATTGAATCTAATTTCAATAATTGAGATATGTACAATATAAACGAGTTAATTATGCTATTTAATGTATTTTAATTTAAACGAGTTACATTAATAATCTATTTAATGTAACTTTTTTTGGCGTATTTATTGGCATATTCCTTGCAATTTGCAAAGGCTACCGGAAGTCTTAGTTGGTGTACGTAACTTTATCTCTATTCCAGTCTCAGTCATGTAAATGGTCCTATCTAACATCATCACCCTCTACTTCGATCAGTAGGGGTGGCAAACGGTTTGAAGCGAACTATCGGAACCGTTTAACACAGAACCGCGGTTTGCGGTCTTGGCGATTTCCGGTCCTAATGGTTTACGTTTCTGGCGGTTTGCGGTTCCGACGGTTTATTCCTTATACGGTCGTGATGGTTTACAGTTCTAACGGTTTGCGGTCGTTGCGGTTTGCAGTTCTAATGAGCCAGTTTCGCAGTTAAACCACCGGTTTAATCACCAGAAAAACCATTTGGGAAGTGTTTATCAAAATATTTTATAATGTTATTTAAAATTAATTTGTAAGTGTTAATTGAATCTAATTTCAATAATTGAGATATATACAATATAAACGAGTTAATTATGCTATTTAATGTATTTTAATTTAAACATGTTATTATTTTAATCGAAATTCTATAATCAAGCAATTACATTGTAAAAAAATAACTGTAATTTGATTTTGATATGTTTGATTATATTTATGTATTTAAGATATTTTATTTAATATTAGGTAGATATTAAATAAAATATATACATTTAACTCTATTTTGATTACAACTTTCATAAAAATATTTTTTCGATTATAAAAATAAAGATTTGATTGTCTTAAACAAGATATCGTAAACAATATAATTGTAAAATGATTTGTATATTGTTTGAACATACTTAGATATTTAAGATGTTATATTTAATATTAGGTACATATTAAATAATATATACCTATTAAACATATACTTGTATTCTGATTTTAAATTATTAGGTGATTCTTTAGATTCTTTCAAGCTTGAAGTGTTTATGGTTAGATGAATTATATAGTTTATTGTATTTTCGAACTATTCAATATTAGAAGTTTAAATTTAAAATTTTTAGAATTGTATAATTATATGCATAAACTTAAATTACTTGTAAATAACAAAATAAAAATTGAAAGTGAAAGTGATTTAAATAACATTTAATAAAAAATAGAAGCAAAACAAACAATTCATTAAAAATAAAAACCAAACAAGTAACATAGTTGTTCAATCAAATAAAAAAGAAAAACATTACAACGATAATGCTTAAGACAATCGACTGTAAAAAACTAAGGAGCTTCATCGTTGTTGTTGTTGTTAGGTGGTGGACCTTGCAAATGCATGTTCTCCATCATCTGTCGCATATACTCCGACTGTTCGGCTTGAGAGTTTGCAAATCGCTCATTCCATTGATCTTGTCTATGATGCCACTACTCGTATTGACCATGCCACTGCTCATATTGACCATGCCACTGTTGGAGGTGACCAAGTTGATCATTCACCCCTACTTGCCACTGCTGTATCTGGCTAAGCTGGTCATTTACCCCCCCCCCCCCCCCCTGCCAATTCTGAAATTCAGTTTGCCATTTTGTAAAATTATGATGCCATTCCGTTTGTTGAGTATGTGTAAAGTGTATATAATCCATATGCTGCTCATGCGAATACTCAGCAAATTCGCGATCGGTTCGTCTTTCTTGTCGCGGTACTCTAAAAGAACCACCAATAGCATTTGGATCGAAAGGCGGCTGAAGTTGATATTGAGTAGGTGGATTTGGCGGTTTTGTAAGACCGTTCGCAATCCATATCTGATTCAACTCGGGCCTATGGTGGATCCATGCCTCTAATTTTGACATCAACTCTCCATCCCAAGAGTATATCTCCTGCAATTTCAAAGAGTTTCTACCTATAGCACTAGTCGGCCTCACCTTCATCGGAGTGTACATACTCGCATCAACTCCTTTCAAAACAAGCAAGTAACTCACTATCATCCCATAAGGTAGTTTATCTGTACCACACCTCATAGCCATATTTCGAATCATCGAGCTAGGTAAACTAATTCTTCCCTGATTTCGGACGATAAAAGCAGTTACAAATGTTTGAATATATGAAAGCTGTGAATCATTGTTACTAGGGGAAAGAAATATAATATTTACCAATTTCAAAGCTAATTTCCTATTAGCATCCAAATTACTTCGCATGGCTCGAAATCTAACGCTGATTTTCGGAGCATCCGCACCAGAACAAGTAAGAAGCTCTATTGCTTCTTCGTAAGACATAGGCCAATCAGCACCCCAGCCCGAAGAAGGATAAGTGATGGAAGGTAATTTATCACCGATATATATCACGGGTTGGAACGAAAAAAAGATCTTCGAAATCAGTTTAAAAAAAACTATAGGGTTGACCACCAATCAAACAATTCATTCCTACACCTCTACCATTTGGATCATTCTTAATTAAATGTGCGGTGGCATAAAACTTGCATACTAGTTCTATATACCATTCACAATTGAATCTAGCTAGTATAATCCAACCTAGGCCATTAGTAGGTTCAATAAGTTTGAATTTTTTTTGCATACCCTCTACTTCGATCAGTTCATCATAGTCCAAATACATACCCGCCCAAATTTTGGTTACACCTCATCGTGCATCCGGATTACGGACGCGAACCTTCCCTTCGCCGTGATGTTCGTAAGTCGCGCTCTCCGTTACCTCAATCTCTTCATGCCCCAAATCTCTTTCGGCATCTCCCCTTCGTCTCGAGGATGATTCAGCTCCTCCACCAAGATGGGCTTGCTTTGATCTTCTCGAAGACATTCTAGCGAAACCTGAAATGTAAAATAGTGGTTGAAAATTATTAAAATAATTTAGAGAGAGAAATAGGTAACTAGATAGAGGTTGGAGTGGTGTGAAAAATAGAAGGGGAAATTGGTAGTATTTATAGGGAATGTTTTTTTCAACTAGCCGTTCATTTCATCCGGGGCATCCGGGGCCATCCAGATCGATCTCCGGATGGCCCGAATTTGCTATCCAGACCATCCGGAGATTGATCAAGATGGTCCGGAAATTATTTTCTTAAAAAAATTTCGATTTTTTTTATGGGTCTCCCCTATAAAGAGAAGAGACCCCAACTCAATACTCACAACTCACAAACACCTCTCTACTTCTCTCTAAATCTCTCTACTTGTTCAAAATATTCTAGAAAACTCAAATTACTTATTTTACATATTCTACTTTTACTTTCGAAATTGTTTGATTTTTGTTTTTCCGCAAATTGTTTCTATTTGATAAAAACACTTAATAACGTTAGGATAACATTATAATAGCTCAATTAAGAGCTTCGTATAATTTATCAAGTTATTTACTTGTTTCAGTTATTTAAATTAGTTGTTTTAATTTTAATTTTATTAGTTGTTCTTAGTTGTTATTAGTTGTTATTAGTCTAACTTTAGTTGTTCTTAGTTGTTATTAGTTGTTATTAGTCTAAATTTAATTTTTATTATTTGCAATATTAATTTAGTACTTCATTGAGCTTCCAGTATCCACCAGAATTCGTCTTATGTCATTGCCCCCAATAGATGCTCCTATGACAACAGCATCCTCATGAGGGCCAGCTATATCTCTTAAATCATCTTCATAAAAAACAATGAAAGGGAACGGATTTGGTGAATGATAGGAAGTCATGCCTCCTTCTAGCTGGGTGGCTAAAGTATGAATGTGCCTCTTCCTCGAAGAAGTAGTAGGAGCTGTCATAGTATCCCCTCCGAAAATTGTAAGTGACTCAAAAAACTTAATGAGTCCGGAGACCGTCCTAGAACATTCCTCAATTACACCCACTCTGTTTCGAGTTGGATCAGGATCCAAGTACTCAGATTCCACATCAAACCTTTCAATTATAACCATGGCTCCCTCCAGAGCAGCATTACTTGGACCAACCCGGTGAGTATTGTCAGGCATGTTACCTCATCTTCTTTTGACATAAGCCCCCAACTTTCCCCTTTCAATCAAGTTCTGAACCTCTTGCTTCAAAGCTATACAATCATCACTGGTATGGCCAGTGTCATTGTGATACTGGCAGAAAGAGTTATTGCGATGCTCTCTGGGAGATTGCAGTGTGGCTGGTCTTCTATAGTGCACCTCCTCCTTTGTTTTATCATAAATGGTGGCCACACTTTCTTTTAATTCTGCGAACCACTCCGGTTGGACCCATGGCCCTCTCTTGTTTCTGGATTGCTGACTCTGAGCAGGAGCAGCTGGCTGAGACTGAGCTTTGGCCCTACCATGCCCCTGTCCGGTTTCCCTTGCCTTGTTCCCGGACTGATTCTGATTGGGATTTGGTGCCACCGGGGCAGACTTCACTTGCCTGTGCACCCTTGTTTTCTTTGTTTCGTCTACGTTAATCTGTTTTTCAACTTCATTCAGCAACCCTCCCCAGGTCATGGCCTTCTTTTTGGTCACTGAATCAGCCAAATTGCCAGGATTCAAGCCCTGTCTTAAGAATGATATTGCCACTTGCTCGAAGCAATCCGTCAACCCATTCTTGGTTTTCACAAAACGACTTATATATTCTTTTAAGGACTCGTTTGGTTCATGAGCACAATGGATTATTGTGTCTCCATTTCCATTTAGCTCTTTACTTCCAACGAACTGCCTTCAAAAGGCCACCCAAAAAGTATCGAAATTCTTGATACAGCCTTGTGGTAGACTGTTATACCATTTCAGAGCACTCCCCGTAAAAGACTGGGAGAATGCTCTACAAAGTAGCTTATCATCGTCATCAAAGTTCATCTTAAAGTTTTTGAATTGCTCTAAGTGGTTGTCCGGATCAATACTGCCATCGTACTTTTCCATTTTGGTGCTGTCAAACCTCTTAAGGAGGTTTCCGGACAGAATTTTGGAAGATAATGGAGATTTCCTCCAATTTCTACCACGACTGAACACAGTATCCTCATTGGGAGTTGCAAAGATACCTGGTTCATCGTGAAAAGCGAAATGATCCATCAGCATCCGGTCCACATGCCTCCAGCAATGAGATGACCCTTTACCAATATTCCTCTTCATCCTCCCAGGCCTATCTCTTTTTCTCGAATATTTTTTAATCTGCTTTTGCTTCTTTTTAGTTCGACCCTCATCGCTGCTAGAGGATAAGAATTCTTCAACGCCCTCATCGTCCGAAGAGCTATCAGAAGATTCTGAGCTTGAGTCAGAGCTCTCCACTGGCTTAGACCGGTGAGACTTTTTGGAGCTGACATGAGTCTTTTTGGTACTCACATGAGTCTTTGAAGGCTCATGCTCTCTGGGGTTATCGGTGTGATGGGCAACTGATTCTTTGGATTTTTCTTTCATGCCCATCCTAGCCTTTTCTGCCTTCAGGGTTTCTATTTCACTCTTCAGCCTATCGCGCTCTTCGATGGTGTATTCATCGTTTTCACCCACCACTTCGAGCAGAGCTGGTGGTACTCCTGGGGCTTCCGGATTCATTCAGACAGACTTTCCTTGCTGGTTTTGAATGCTTGATTCAGACACCTTCGTGCTCCCACTGTGGTCGCCAATTTGGTAAGGATAATTATCGCATGAGGGTAGGCTTGTAACTTGTTTGGTGTTTTAAAGAAGTATGTGGGTGTTTGATATTTAGAGTAGAGAGTAGAGGGAGAATTAAGCTGGCTGGTTGCAGTTAATTTTCATTACCCACATTTAATGCAGGTGGTTGGATATTTATACCCTTACATTTTGGGCCCTTATGGGCTTTCGGGTCATGTTCAATGGACCTGGGTCATGTTTAAAGACCCATGAGCTCTAAGTAGGAGAGCAAGTAGCTTAGTCAAGAAGTGTTTAGGTTTTTTAGTACTTTTGTCATAGTTCGAACAGCCCCATTAGCTAAGTGTTTGAAGTGGTTTGTCCGGTCCGGAGGGTTAGGTCCGATCTGTCCCTGTCCGCTGGGTAATCAGAATTCGAACTCATCAAAACTAACTATGGTATGCAATTTTTCAAATGGAAGGCCACTAATTCCAAAGATCCAATATTTCTTTAGATCGTTTGGCATTATAGGTAAATACAGTATTGCAGTATGGGATATGCGACACATAATAATGAAATTGATATCCTAGAATATTTAAAAGGATTTGAAGACAAAATGTTTAGAAAATCGACCACTACACCATGCGCTTTTTAAAGTGGAGTCTTAACTTTCAGCCTAAAAAAAAACCAATATCACCAGTCTGGTTCCTTTCAAAACATCCCAACTTTTATGTACAATGAGGACTCCATTAGGGTAATAGCTAAGTCACTAGGGAATCCTTTAGTAGTTTGAGTACCCTAAAGAAATAAGGAAATGTATGACTGTTGTATGGCCCTAAAAAGCTTGATTTATCTAAGACCTTACTGCCCAAAATATGGTTGGATTGGAAACTCATATGGTTTCTGGTAAGAGGTAAACTATGGTGCCAGAACCACTTACTGCTCAATTTCTCATCACATTGGGAAAAAAAAGCAAGAATATAAAAAAATATACCTACAAACACATCTCAAGTTAAAACCAGTCGACAACATCAAATCATCCTAAGTGCTAAGCAACCAGAGAATGAAGCTCATTGGAAACCAAAACTTAAGTCAACCATAGTTTAAGAAGTAGACATTAGAAAAGTCAGATAGTCATTTCACACACAAAGCATTAAATGAAGGTTAGCAAGAACACCATAATTGTAGTAAATAATTCAACCCTCCAAAATCCATTACCAGATATAAAATCACCTACTATCAATAGTGAGCAAATAATCCCAAGCCAAATCATCAATAATATTCACAATATAACCATACCTAAGATACGAGAAAGTAAGATATCTGAAATGTTGTACTCTATTGCCACTGGTATCATGCTAACTAGACACAAGATAAAGCTTCTCTCAACTGTCCTTTTCTATTTCCAATACTCACAACCACATGAAACACTCCGTCTTCCCCATTAGCTGAAACACAAGATAGCCGTGACTTTAAGAAGTACATAAACAAGAAATTGAAAAAAGTTCAATTGAAGGCAACTAGATCCCTAAACATCTCCACAACCAGTCAAAGAAAAGAGTTTTCTATACCCCATATTGGCTCCTCTAAATGGCATTAAAAATCTTATGCTGGATTTGAAGTTTCTCGAAAACTGCTTACAAGATTCCAGATTTGTTGAAGACAAAGTTAAGTTGGCATAAGCTCAGGCCATTCATCTTTAATTGGATTAAAAATGGAGACAAGAATATAACTGCATTCCACAATTATGTAAAGAAGACGAGAAAATAGAACGGAATCACCAAAACCAAATACGGAAGTATCTGGCTTGAAGATCAAAAAGAGATAAGATACGCTGTTTTAAATCATTTTCAATTTTTTTGCATTGAGTATCCCTCTGACAGAGACATTCCTGACCTTTCTAATATCATTCTTAGGATCATTACAAATGAAGAAAATTAATTCTTATGAGCCCTCATTTTGATGAGGAGATACATACCTTTATCAAAGCATTGAATCCTTTAAGTTTTTCGAGAGTAGATGAATTCAACACGAATTTATTTCAACAATACTGGACTATTATTGGCAAGTGTCTTTGTACAGCAATTAAAGTAGTTTTTAATGAAGACTCTCCTCTTCAAGGTGTCTATGCAATAGCAATTTGCCTCATTCCAACGAAGGATTCTCCAAAAACCTGGCATGAATATAGACCTATAAGCTTGTGTACTGTATTAAATATGATACTCTCAAGGCTGCTAAATGATAGACTCTCTATTCTATTACCTAAAATTATTTTTGAAGAATAAAGTAGATTTTTTCATGGGAGAAACATTCACAACAATATATTTTTGACTCAAGATATGGTGAAGAAGATTAACAAAACGACCATATGAGGAAATATGATTATTGAGATAGATTTAGCTAAAGATTTCGATAAGATTTTTTTCCCTTTTATCATAAATAAAATGTCTGCTTTTGGATTTTCACAAAGATATATTAGCAGAAGAACATGCTCAATTACTTATACTTGGTTCTTAGTAATTCTAAATAGGGAATCTATACGTTATTTTAAATCAACTAATGGACTCAGGCAAGATGACCCGATATCTCTAACTCTCTTTATACTTGCTGAAGAGTTTCTTATCAGATGGTTTAAGAATCTCAACCAAGATTGTATAGAGATAAGGTATAAATCCTCAATTTTAGTTATAATTCATGCTTTAGCTTTTGCTGATGACACTGTCATCCTCTCCAATGCTTCATCTTCAAGTCTCAACAAAATCCTAAGCTTTCTACAATTATACCAAGACATCTCGGGTCAGGTCATCAACAAAAAAAAATATCTTCAGTCGGATGCTTCCTTATGAAATATCTAGGAATAAACATTCATCCTACAAATAAAGCAATTAATTTTGGAGACTTGGTGACCAAGATCAGACTTAAAATTCAAGATTAGAACATCATATTTCTATCATATGGAGGCAGACTTACTCTCATCCAATTTATCCTCTTAGCTATACCATCTCACAACCTATAAAGTTCCACAATTCCTAAAAATGTTGTCAATAGAATTGAAAGGATCCTCAACAGATTTCTCTATGGTAAAAATGAGCAACATAAGGCTATATATTGAAACAGTTGGAGATCCATTTGTATACCATATGAGGAAGGTGATCTTAATATCAGAAGCTTATAAGACTCTCACATAACCTTTTCCTGAAAACTCTGGTATAAATTTACAGAAAATAAGAGTTTATGGTCCAAGTTCATGCACTCAACCTACTACTCAATATATCATCCTATGCAAGTACAGTCTATATACAAAATATAATTTTTTTTAGAAGACTAATAAAGGTTAGGTATATTGTTGTAGAGTTTATTTACTGGAAACTAGGAAGATTGGATTTAGAGTTTTGGTTAGATAGATGGTGCAACATTAATCCTCTTACATCTCTTAGTCCTGAAGATTCAAACAGTTGTATATCCAAGAAAAAGTTAAAGAATACTAGAATCAAGACACTTGGAATACCCCCAAACTCCTTAATATAGTTTTGCCTTCAGATATAGAATGGATTAAACTTCTCACGATAAAGGAAATTGAAGAAAATATTATTCGATGGACACTAACTCAACAAGGGGACTATATTACTAAAGCTACATAGGAGAATATTAGACTCCAAGGAACAAAATCTATGCTCTTTAAAATAATATGGAACAACATTACTCCAAAAAAGTGTTATTTCTTTCTTTGGAGGCTACTAAAAAACTTGATCTCTGTAGATTCTGTTCTCCAACATAAAAACCTGACCTTCGCATCAAAATTCTAATATTGTGAAAGTTTTGAGTCAATAGATAATATTTTTGTTAAATGCAGGACTTCATGGGATGTGTGGCAAGTTTTTAGTTGTATCTTTAACCTATAACTGGTTAGACACAAGACACTTCAACACATCATCAGAACCTGATTCTGGTCCTCTCTAAAAAAAATACATATCCACAACATTCTACATGTTATTATATGCTGGACTATATGGTCTCACAGAAACAAAGTAAAATACCAGCAGAAAAGCTTCACTGCTTCTACTATTATTTTCCAATGAAAAAAATTATCCTAAAGCTTGACGTTGCTAATCTTCTCAAAATGGATCATTGGAAAAAATGACAATGAATCTCCCTATGAATTGGGTTGATACAATCATTTAAATCGGCATAGAAATATTATAACCATTAATTGGAAACCTCCCTCTAGCTCAATACCGAAGTTAAGTATCGATGGATCATGTTTAACAACGGATGAAGCAAGTATTGACGCTATTATTAAGAAAAATCACAGAGATATCATTTTAGCTATTGGTAGGCTCTATGGTTTTTTGTTATCTATACTAAACTATTGCAGAAAGCTGATAACATCTATCATAAAAATAACACACATTTACAGGGAGTAAAACTCAACTGCAGATTGGCTAGCCAAGTGGACGTCCAAATGCAAATTCAAACAGGATCTAACTGCAAATCCGATTTCTAATCATCTTAGAGCTATTTCCCTCTTCGACAGCCTTGAAGTTGGATTCATATGTGAACTAGCCTAATGAAAATGGAATACCTAATTTGAATATCATTTCAAGAATTCAGTTTCAAGTTTCAAATTAATATCTTATCTTTTTGCAATAATAATTATTTATTGCATGTAGAAATACGTGACAAAATATTTTTGCAATTCAAAATCAATTATCTTCATTGAAGATTAGAAGCAAGCTGAGGCCCACATTGCTCATCTGATTCAGCACTTTGTTAGAAAAGAAATGAAGGATAAAGCTAAAAGTAACCAATGCTTTAATTCATTCTCAAGTGAAAAAAGATCCAAGATAAGAATTTCCAAAGTTAAAAATAACTCCACATGGTAGAAATACTTGCAATTCAAAATCAATTTTCTTCTTTCAAGATTAGAAGCAAGCTCATGCACACCTTGGTCTTCTGAATCAACACTAGGATATAAAACAAATGAAGGATAAAGCTAAGAGTTACAGATGCTTCAATCCATTCTCAGCTAAAGAAATACCCAATATAAGAACTTTCAAAGTTAAATATAACTCCGTATGATTTGAGTTGAACAAACCAAACAGAATTGATGAACTTTGGCACTAGAACTCCAGCTATCCCACAACAAGATGAAAAAGAATCGCAAAATTTTCTTCTAAATCTATGAAACCAGCTCTAAGTTTCCTCCCAGCTCTAAAAAGAATACGATTTTAAAGTAGGAAAACAAAAATCAAATTTGACGCTCTAATTTGATGAAATAAATTGTATTTGGTTCTTTTGGTGTTTGTCCAAAAAATAAAAAAGCTAAGCCTTATTTCTCTTGGACATCCTTGTAACTCAAATCCTAATTTCAATAAATTGAAGTTTTTTAGTTTAGAAAAAAGTATAATAAGAGATTATTTTTCCTATAAAATAATAATAATAAAATTTAATTAATAAAAATAATTTTTATTTATGAAAGTAAAATAATTTATTTAGTATTATTAAAATTTTAAAATGACAGTTCATATATATATATATATATATTATTTTGAACTTTAGTTATCGTAAACCAGAGGGAGTATTGAAAACTGTTACTACTTTGTTCGTTATATAATTTTTTCGTGCAGGTCACGAACAGTTATTTTTTTTCCCAAGAAAGTTCTTTCATAGATGTTGAAAAAGAGTTTTACAAGACTGTTAGAAACAGTCATTTTGAGCACTATAAGCTCATTGATTTACAGAAAATATAGCTAAAACTAGACTTCTTTCTTTCTTTTGTTTCTCTATGAGCAGCATCCTCCTCTCTTAAGCTTCCATCCTTCTCAAACATCTTCATCCAAAGCAGTCCTTCCTGATATCTTCTGCAGCCCTCCATCCTTAGCTTTTGTAACTTATCCTGAATACCTGAATCATGCAAACAAAAACATGTAGTCAAGTCTTTCAACTTGCTAACAATGTCAGATCATAAAATGATATATCTTAAAACACATAGACCAATTATTAAGAATATCGGAAGTTTCCCAAGCCCATAGCATCAGATCTCAAAATGTTAGATAGTTCACAAAAGTTGTGCTGAATGCAGAAACTATTCTTTATTTTCAAAGCGTGTTTAGCCAACCAGTCTGCAGCCAGATTTTGCTCCCTAAAAACATGCCTAATAGTCATTTGTGGTGAAATCAGCTGTCTACAACACAATAAACTATGTTCTAAGTACCAGGGACTCAGACCAGAAGCTAACATGTTAAATAAGGCTAAGCAATCTATTTCAATGTCTACTAATTTAAGGTCAGGAACAGTTCTTTCGTAAACGTCTCTTAAGATTTCTACTGTTCAATGAGCCAAAAATGATAATGATAATTTTGACAGGTGCCGTGGTTATCCGTCCCGATTCCATGTGTCTGTCCCGATATTTAAACCTACTAGTATTTATCTAACATTAGGTTAGAACACGAACCCTTCGCGTATATGTAGCCAAACTATTTAAAGGCACGTCGAAGTACTTTTATGTATTTTTCTTATAAATTAAATTTGTAGAAAACAAATCT